>OY728139.1:977444714-979844714 GCA_963277665.1 Viscum album | reverse complement strand
TTTCCCCCCATTCCGACACGATGGCATGGATGTAGGGGACTCAGTATGGCATTGAGAAGGGACAAGTAGTTGGTATCAGATCTCATGTTACTCCAGATATTCATTATGGTATTGTTGCGATGTCAGCATCCAACTGGAGAGGAGCCTATGAAGAGGCATCATCTTCTGCCTCATAGTTTCATGAGCAGTTCTGAGAACAGAATGTCATTATAGAGAGTTTTCAAAAGTAGAGTGAAGAGATGCGTCAGCAATAACAGCAACATAAGCAGCAGCATACGTAGAATATGCGTCAACAGTAGTAGCTGAATCATTAGCAGATGGAATACATGTGTAGTCTCACTCATAATTTAGGGATGGAGTTTCCTCCATCATCTACTTCATCTCCTCAACCTCCTCTAGAAGACGGCCCCCATTGATTTTTTTATGTTAAAAACATTTGAATTTAACAATTATTCTACTATAAACAATTTACAGTTTCTGTCTATTATATCTGTGTGAATATTACATAATTTAATTTTTAATTTATTATAAATTTTTTGTGAATATTAAGCATTTTAATAACTTTCATTTTTTTATTATTTTAAAAATATTTATATTATTGTTTCATTAATCATAATTTTATTAAATTTATTTTCTTAGTATTATATTTTGTAATTTTTGTTCATCTTACTAATAATAATATCATTTTATGATTTATTAATATTTTTTTGTGAATATTTATAATTTTAATATTTTTTATAATTTTTATTATTTTAATTATATTAAAATTAAATTTACGATAATCATAACATTATTAATATTTTTTTAATTTATCTATTATTATATATGGGATCTGTTGTGATGGGTTCTTGTCACAAATATCCTAAATAAAAAAAATTTACAAACGAATTTGTGATGGCATTATTGGCCCATTGCAAAAGGTATTTGCGACGGGTCCTTCACAAATAGACTAAATAAATATTTTCAATAAAGTATTTGCGACCGGATAACCAGACCATCGCAAATACTTTTTGTGATGGACCCGTTGCAAAACAATTATATATATAATATATATAATCGATGACTTATTTGTGACGGTGATGTTTCTCATCACAAAAAAAATATAATTTTCGATTGGCCCGTCGCAAATAATATTTTTTGCGAATACGTTTTCTACAACATGCTATTTTCGAAGGGACCGCATCACTAAAGCTTATTTGCGATGGGATACCGTCACAAATAACTCATCCAAAATACCTATAATTCTTGTACTGATTATTTATGGGGTAATGATACATCACAATTAGTATTTAAATTATGGTTGTTTTTCTCAAATAATTAGTGTTGGGACGATCAAACACAAGCATGGGGTTACCACGAACCTATCACTTATCATCAGTTGGTTATCGTTATGAAAGATCCTCAATTTTAAAGATAAATATTATGGTCAATATATAATAGCTATGTTTGCTTGTATATAAGGAGATTACTGTTTTGGTTTGGCCACTATATGAAGCATGTGATAACTTTCTTATACCCTATAAATGTTTATTTGGAGTTAGAGGACAGAAAATAGTTCATAATAGTCTTAAGGAATGCATATGTTACTTATTCCACATGAAAAATGTTCCTTGTTCAAAAAACTAAACTCATGATCCCTTTAGAATCATTTTCCAAAATTCATGAAAAAATAACCACAAGATGCCTCTCTCTATACTGTGTCACTTCAATTTGAATGATTCTTTGATATATTGTTTACATAACCCAACATACTTGGACCCCACATTAGCTAAATGTTATCCATACATGCCATAGTATTAATTCGTTATATTTTCCAAGGGATAGCGACTAACCCCATGGTGTCATAAAATTCATGGTAAGAAATAACCTATATCAACTTTCATCAGATAGGCATCATCAACATATTGCATATTTTTTACAACCACTAAAAATATATAAAAATAAATATGTTTGAAAGATTAATATATAACACAACATTTATCGAGAATAATGTCACATAGGCATAAACTGAAGGGCGATGAAAATGAATAATACAAAATAATCATATATATAAAAACTCCTACTATAAAAAAGAAACCATCTCACTATAGACGATCTACAAACACTCTTTATGTTTGGACAACCCCATTATGCATTACCATAAACTATTATGAATCGGCCCAAAAAACATTACCAACATCAAATCTCCTAATGTCACTATATAATTATAAAATATCTACATAGGCATAACACATGCACATAAAAGACCAATACGATATTTAATATAATGCTTCCCAATGGGATTTCCCTATATAATAAGTTATGATAAAGTAGTATGTGAACTCAAAAACCCTAAAATAAAAAATAGGTAAGATATAAACCAAGATATGGTTAATGTAATAGAAAAAAATGTTTGATAAAAGAAATTAGTATTTATAGATTAGCATAATAAAGGTTCATATCTCTATAGAATCAAGTGATACCCAGAGAAACCAATGTAAATAAAACCTACATAAGAAATACCAAATATAAGTCACGTATCAAGGGAAGATGAGTAAGCATGTCTTGAACAGACCATGTAATATCTAAATAATTCCATATCCCAAATACCTAAACTTCATAACCCCCAAGTTACATCATTGTAATAATAGTGGGTTTGTCGTGCCTCGTTGAGATGTGAAATCCTATCAATGGGGTATCAAAATGTATATAGGACCAACAACAAATCACATAGTGTATTAATTAGTTGAGGGAGTTACTAAATACATATATAGAGGAACGATGTTCTATCATGAATAGGGTTACCTACTTTAATAAGATTATTGAGTATAATTCCTTTTAACTGGAATACATTTAAGAGTTACTAACACCATTTTTACTCCAACAATCTCACCATCCCTATTATTCATCGTCTATACAATAAATGTAATCCAAAAATAAACAACCCCATAAAATAGTATTTGATGAAATGATAAAAACTATCATGTTAAATATATATAAATGCTCAGAGTGGACATTTCATGTTCCAAATTCTAACACCTAGGTGAAAATTATTAAAAACACCATAAACTATCAAATACATGGTTTTTACCTATGTATACAAGGAATCCACGCCATTGTAATAATGGGGAATTTGCTTCTACATTTTAGTTTATGGAGATTATGACATATATAATATGTGTTAGTAGGGTATATTACTTGTGGGGTTTGGGTCATAACCATGAAGATGTCCTAATGCATGGATTTATTACTTTTTGGTATACACAACATGTGATCAAATGATAAATGAAATTTATATATTTATGGCTAATTAGATAGGTTCCATCAAGACTCGATTAATTTCCTTGTTTCATACTCAACATGAAAATTTGTACACATGACTTGTATGACAATGCATGTTTATGGGAGCATACAAATAGATGATGCTTATGTTACGTGGCCTGAAATTCATTGCATGTGGCCTATAGTCACACCCCATGTAAAAATTATAATATAATGTAAAATTTATGACAACATTGGGTAGGGGATGTACGATATGTGACCAAGAGGACTAGATTCTATATAGTTGCAAATTCTAGATCGAATATGCTACATAGGTAGTGTTTTGTGTCTTATCAACTGACGATGTCTTTTCCATGATTAATGCAACCACTCAATGCATCAAAATTCTTCTTCACCCAACCAAATACTTCCACAAACCATAAATTGAGGTTCTTTTTGGACATAAATATTAAAAAACACGTCATATATCTCTATCATTTGAACACCAGGAAACACATTTTTCAGGGCCAATCAACCAAACCTAATTTTTTTTATTCACCATTGTTATTTTCCCAACCAACATCTCATTATGATCACCCATTTTTGAAATTTTGGATCTCACAATAGATATTAGCGATAGTTTCCAACAATAAGGGAAAAAGTTATAAAACAAGAATATTATATTCCAAATTATTCATCATCACTCATTATCATTTGCCATCATTCATCACCATTCATCATCATTCGGTACATCTACAAACACTATACAATATTAATAATAATTAAACTAAATAAAAATAATTTAATAATATGTTATTGATAACCATAAAAGTGATGGAAACCAATTAACTCATGTAAAGAAATATATGGAGAATAATTGTTATAATAACTAAATTCATTAAAAATATGAAAACTAATATCTTGAGAATCAAAAAATTATGAAGACCTTGTGAATAAATAATTCATTTGAAATAATAATTTGTTTGATTTGATCAATTATTATTTATCAAAAGTATTATTTTTTATGATAATTTTCCATTTTAAACTCAAATATTATGTTTAATGAAATTAAAATAACTAAATTTTATATATTAAAGTCAATTAATTTATTCTAATTTTCCAGACATAATAAATTCACTTGAATTATAATTTGTTTCCATAATGGAATTAGTCTTATTTAAGAACACAATCCAATATCCAATTATTAATTTAAAATGTGATTATTCATGTATTTTTTCAAAATAATTCTTTAGGGTTAATTTTAAAACAAGGTGACATTAATATCAAATCACATAAAATTGATATTTAAGTAATGGAAATTTTTTTTCCTCTTCAGTGAAACATTTATTCTTCGATTCTCATTTTGATTCAATTTACAATTCATCATAATCTGCTCATAAATCCACAACCCTTCAATCAATTTGATGTCAACACCATTAGAAACTGAATGCTTATGTAAATATCATCCACCCCTCCTATGGTTTTGGATATAATGTGGCTAATCCTAGGGGGTGTTATATATTTATATATTTAAAATACAATAACTATTTCATTTGTCCTTGTATTTATTGTCTTAAAATGGATTAGTCCAATACCTGATATGTATACAAATTACTAAAACAATAATGAGAAAAAACACCTACGTACAACCCTAGTATAAAAAATCTATATAATCATAAATCATAAAGATAAAAATGATTAGTTTCATGAGAAAAATATTTATTCATTTAATAAATGTTAAATGACCATTAAAATCTAACCAGTTTATACTGTCACCAAACTTCAACAGATTTGTAGTTAGAATATCTATAAAATAAAATAACCATAATGAATAATGTGGTCATATTATAGGGTAATATTTTAATGCAATACCATTTAGAAGATCGGGGCCTCTAAAATGAAATATTAAATTAAGCATTGTCTAATGAAAAATATGGGTCCCTAAATTTCCTTCATCAAAATTGATAACAAAATCAAATATAATTCACCCTGGTTTGGACATACAATCAATTAAGATGACTTCATTGATCTTTATAATTTCATACTCAATATATAAGAAGGTAAATCCCATCTATTTAAACCAAAATTAATCAAAAAATCAACAAAAAACATAACCACACACTAATTAGCATAGATTAATGGCTAAGGTTGGAATGGTTTCAATAAATGAATGTTTTCTAGTAATGTAACATTTCAACCTGATGTAAAAAGTATTCAATATGAAATATTATATCCTAGAATACCAAAAATAATGTTTACAACATCTCATGTTGTATACATGGTTAGTCTTCTAGCATAGAAAACACCGTATATGTCTCAATGAAAACAATGTAACTCTATTAAAAAATCATCCCAAACTAATAATCACATGTAATCACTACCTATAATACTACATGATGACCATATATTATAGAAAACTCAAACAAATACATTGATATGCTAAATATTATGTTACTCAATGTATTATATATAGTTAAAATAAAAAAATAATAAAGCAAATATACATATTAGAAAAACCTGATAATTTCATAATATTATTTGTCACAATTAATAATATTGAATGTTATAGCCATAAGATATTATATTATCATATAGATTATGATTTTCTTTTACAAGACCCTTATGAAAATTATATTTTAATGGTCTGATTTAAAATCATAACATCTCTATATAATTCATGCCTCATCTCTATTTGACTATATGATAATACCAAACATTAAACAATTTAATTGAGTAAAAATATTAAAAAAGCATATTTGGATAATAGTGATATTAATAATTTTAATCCTAATGCTTAAATATTTACCCATAATATTTAATCTTTTTTATTTCTATTGTTCTCTTGTATGTCATGGAAATAAAGTACATGCATGTCTATTGAATTTGTTTTTAATATAAAAACATACTATATTTAGAATATATAGAGAATATTTTTGTAAACAAAATAGATTCATTGCATTAAATATTTTTGAATATAGATATTCATGTATATTATAATAATAAGAGATATAGTAATGAGACACTATATAAATAAGATTATTGTATCTATAAAATCGTATATAAGATAAATGGTGGGATAAATGTCCAGAAGGACATATGTTTCGACTTTCAATTGGATAATCAACATTTCTACTAGGTTATGAGGTAATCCTTACATGACAAATTTGCCTATAATCACACAACTCAATACATGAATTGAAGTCCTAGAGGCACAAGTCCCAATACATGACCTAAAGGACTGAAAACCTAACCACAATAGAACTCCCCCTCCACAACATCTACATCATTGATGGTTCCTAGATCCCCTCCTCACTTGGATGATTAGAAATAGTTTCAATGTACAAACACTACAAGAATACCGCCATTTAGCGGCGGTTATGTTTTCATATGGAGGAGGTTTAATCTATCACTACATGGTTTGACATCGGATTATAGAAAACACTACTAAATTTGGCAACATCAATCAATTAGAGGCAATTATTTCAATTTAGTAGCAGTTTAAGAGAAGCATCGTAGCTGCCTCATTTCACTAATATTGTACTGAGCTTAGCGTCGGATTTTACGTACCCTACATATTATTTTATTGGCGGCGGTTATACCCACCGTGAATAAAATGAAATCTAGTAGCCGTAAAACCACATTTAAAGTCATGGAAACCGTCGCGGAATGCACGCCGGTGATCTAAATCTGTAGCTGCGGTTAAAACCACCACTAAATGTAAAAAATACATAAGTTTAGTGATGGTTTCAAACACCACTAACGACTTACTTGTATAATTTTCACAAGAGTTAAAACCACTGTGAAATGATGAACAAAATAAATAAATTTTCTCTTCCACTACACCTCTACCCTGAAAATTAAATCAAACTAGAAATACCAATATCATAAAAGATTAATACAGACATAATTTAAAAAATAATGGAATGAACTAGTAAAACATTTATGGTCATGATTCATGGATAATATATGGAACATCATAAATGGATATGTGTTGTGAGGAGGAGTAAAAAATGACTTGAATTGACAGAGAATGGGTACAACACCACACAACACATTCAACGGTTGATTTAAAATTAATTTAGATTAGTGATTAATGGACATGGAATACTCGTTTATGGTTATAGAATTAGGTACACGTATTGATCAGGGAACTCAACCATGCTTGAGGTGGACTTCCTCGTAACCCCTAATCCCTGGTGAGCCATGATTGATTAAAGAATCAAGGATTTTTATATTATTATAATTGATTATTGTGGTGAGCCCAATGAGAGGATGATGTGACCTGAAAAATATCACGATGAAAATTACACCTTTTGAGAACTTGGAAGTGAAATGGGAGTAATCAACAGAAATAAAATTATTATTGGCCATGTCTGAATCATAGGATACCTGAGCCGGTTGATGAAAGGATGAAAAATATCATGATTTATTATTTAAGGATGTCAAAGCATGAGATGCGATTTTTATCAGTAAATGTACATCATTGAATGAGTGTGAGATAGTACGTAAGACACTATACCGCTAAATAATTTAATTGGAGATCATTTTTAGATTTCTGGGATGAGGATTATCCCAATATTAGAATGTGTGAACCGCACAAGTGCATTTTGGGATGTAAAATATATAATATTAGGTTCCATGGGATATATTTCCTCATGTGCTCAAATGTTCTATTTAAACATGTGTGTTGACAAGATTCAATCCTGGCCGAGAGGCAAATGTCCCCATGGTGAGTTGCGAATAGGGATGGGACTGAGATGAAATATACATGCATCAATATGTTTCTCCTCTTATTGGGCATCAATACAAACATAGTTTTGATGCGTGACATGGTAAGATTCTATTGTCGGTGGAGTGTTTTCTTCTTTGGAAATATATCATATAATTTCATATTCGAAGAAGTACAAGTTTTATACGGGTAATGTGTGGTTAATCTCAAACATATCATACGAGGAATCTCAGTTTTATATGTGGTAATTATTTTTATATTCATACCACACTTATTTTAACATCCCAGGTAAATAAAGAATAATGAATTTTCATATTTATTAATATTTACGAATTAAATATTAATTATATTTTAAAGGGGTTGCTATGTTCGATAGTGTACCCGATACGCAACGATGAGTTTCTTTGAAACTTACGTAGCACACTAGTAATAAAATAATATTATTTTAAATGTTAGTTAACAAGTAGTCGTTGTACTGGCGGGAATGGATAGAAATAACTAAAATATGATTAGATATGTTTTTAAATGTTTTTACATTTACCCAATAAAAGATAAAGGCTTAAAATATGGAAAGAGTTCAATTTTAGGCATTTATACCCTAATTTTCACAAAAGGTCCACTTATCACCTTTTGACGGAGAACTGTCATTAAATATAGTTTTGATCACTCTTATACATTCTTTTGGGCCAAATAAAACTCTTATTAAGAATCGGGACATCAAATTTTACTTTGTGTAATTTTTTGGTACCTTTCTGATAAAGTTCATTTTTTAATGAATAGTGTAAAATGTTGTATTTTAATTCAAAAAATCTTTTTAATCTAATTTATTTATATGATTAGATTATTATTTTAATTGTTTTTAAAGTGAAATTAGAAAATATTTTTACCAGTTAATCCAATGGTGGTCATTGGAATCAATTTCACTTTGAAATTGGACTTAAACTGGTGTCAATCTTTTGATACTTATTGTTTCACAAAAACACGCTATTTGTCATGACAGCGGGAATTAATTATTAAATTAATTAATTTGATTTATATGTTTTGAATTTTTTAAAATGGACTTCATTTTTGAATTCTGAATATCAAATATAACTTAGGGTGAATTTTTGGTAATTTTCTGAAAAACTTCAATTTTTGATGAATAGTGAAACCACTAAGTGGTAATCAAGCAAACTGATTTTTCAGTTAAATGAAATTTTACCAGTAATGTGTATTGAATTTTGAAAATCCTACATACATGGTTGTCATTAAGAAGTAAAATGTGGTTCAATGAGATTAAAATAATTTTTTTGGTGAATAGTAACTTTTTTTCATTAATCGCGATTAGAGGTAATTAGTGTAGTTTAAGGTAAAAATGATATTATAAAAATGTGAAAACACCATGACACTTGTCCTAAACCTATTGGGTGAGTCATGGCCGACCAAGACAAGCCATGGGCCAACATGGGGACCCCATGGAGCCAATTTAGTTGGAAAATGACATTAATATATTTTTATTTAATGTTAAAGTGAAAATGACACTAACATAAATTGTTTTACTAAAATAATTTTTGAGTGGGGTGATACATGTCCAACTTTTGATTATAAATAGTAATTGGAAAGATAAAAAGATTTACTACATCATAGTATTTTTTTTATAATTTTTAGACATTAAATAAATTAAATTATTTATGACATAATAATGATGCAGCGATGACATCATTATTTGACAATTTAAATAAAATGGAAAGATAATGAAAAATATAAAACCTACACATGTCCAAAACCAATTGGATGAGTGGATTTAGAAGCATTATCACCTTATCCACAAATTATATCAATGTGGGACCTTTTAAAACAGAAACACATTTTTAAATAAAGTAATATTTCTTTACTTTCCAAAAGTGCCCCTCCTCTCCTCTTATAAAAGGCCCCCACCTCTACCTCATTTCACACACTTCTCAAGCCTTTGGCTCGGCCAACCCCTTCCCATTTACTCTCTCCACATCCCTCTCCTCATCCTAGAGGATTCCCTTTGGGCAGAATCCTTTCAAAGGAAGCCTTTAGGCTCAAATCAAAAGGGAGTTACACTTTTAAAGGTAATTCATTCTCTCTTGTTCATTTGTTTTATTTTGCTTCTCCAACCCTCTAAACTCTTTTTATTTACTTCTTTTGTAACAACACCAGTATATTCAATATACTAGGATGTTGTTATAATATTTATTTGAGCTACACTCTCACACAACTACATCAAATGGTTAAAGAACATACGGTTTCTGTGGATGGCGAAATTCTGCATCCCGAAACAATGATTGTTCAATACTCATTTAACACCTTCAAGGGTGGCCATTATGATGTCACTATTTTTATATATGATATATAATTTGTTTATGTTTTCTTTAAGCTTCTTTATTTTTCATTTTTGGAATACCTTTATGGTTTCCATTATGGGTAAACACGATATCTTCATTTAAGGAAGTGCGGACTACCGCCCCCTAAAAGTGATGTGATTCGTTAATGCCATATGTGGGACGTGTAAAGGATGGATTTAAAGTTATTATATATGATGTTATACTGGAATTATAATATACCTCTATATCATTATTATTTCTTTCCATTAAAGTATGAGATAGAAATGAAAGTAGCGTTCATGCGTACGTACGGCTTACCGTCTCCATGAACGGTGCATTTCATTTATTATCCCCAAATGTAATATACTATTAAAAGTACATGTATATAATGGATATATATAATTAATGATATATCTAAATGATGAATATAATTATGGAATTAAAATATACATACCTCTCATTTAGTTTTAATTCCACTAATATGACAAAGAAATGAAAGTAGCGTTCATGCGTACGTACGGCTTACGGTCTCCATGAACGGTGCATTTCATTTCTTACCTCAAAATGATTATGTAATATTATAAATACATGTATATGCTGGATATATATGATATATATGATATCCAAATCAGGAATTTCATTCTGGATATAAAGAACTTTTGACCACATGAACAACATGTAATTGTAAGAAGTCAACTTTCGACTTAAGAACCAAATATTGACAAAACAAACATTATTAACTTAAATGGTTACATAATGTTTATAACATGGTAATAAGTGATATAAAAGGAATAATGAACTTTAAAAAGGTTCTTAATCAAGTATAAATTAACTCAAGTTTATTATTCAGGACGTAAAAGAACGATCGAGTCAAGTCGGACACGAGGTAAGGGACTTCGTCTCAATCTCCTTTCATTGAGGCATATTTCGTTTTATACACAAATTTCTTTTATACGGTGTATAAACTCCTTTGACTTTTACTTTTATACAAAAGGAATCTTTTTCTATGAAGCGTTTTACTAAACGACAAAAAGGAATGTTTTCTTAACGTACGCGGTGACAACGACCTTTTCCGCCGCCGCGAGTATTATTTGATCTTTGGCTTTCTCAACAAGCCGTAATGTTTTTAGAATAAAATAAATACCATATACTCTTTTATGTATTTTGGTATTGAAAATGGTTTTGATAAATGATTCTATTATGTCAATATATTTATGATATATTGTGATTGAATTGTGGAAATGTTATCATTCCTTTATATTGGTTTTATGTTTTATGATTTTATATTGGTACTTGGACATTTTAACGGGTGGTTAAGTTATAAACCATATGACGGGTGGTGCCGTGAATACCAGGACGGGTGGTTACGTTATAACCTCCAATGCATTGGGTATCGAAGTCTGTCATATGGCTATTCCATTAAGTATGTATGGAAATTGGCCGTATGGCAATTCCATTAAGTGATATGTGTGGAAGTCAACCATATGGTTATTCCACTTAAGTATGTTTATGTCCCAAGTTACCTTTATATATTCTATGTGTTCTTTATATGGGTTTTATGGTAATCTTTTGGTTACAAAAAGGTAAGTAATGATACTTTATTCAGTGAAGATTTTTTTTACTACTTCATGAAGGTGAAGGTATTACTTTGATATAGTATACATGGTTTACTTGATGTTTGAAAAACTAACAGTTTTCATTATTTTTGTATCCCTTACTGAGCCTTTTATGCTCACCCCAAGTTTTTTCGAAATGTTTTTCACAGAACATAAAGTGGAATAAGGTCAAGGATGGGATCAATGAAATTTCATGCTATCTAAAACATGGAATCTAGACATCTTTCTTTTTAAGAGTTTTTATTTTATGGATACTTAGTAGAAGTGTCTACTTTGTAATCTTTTAAGATGTAATAGTTATGTTCTAATTCTCTAAAACTCTAAACCTGAAAAGATCCTCAATGTGAATTATTCATTTAATTCAATATTAAGTAAGGTTTAAGGCCGGGGCCTTATAGTTGGTATCAAAGGTCGGTTTAGACAACTTTAAGAGTTAGAAAAGTGTTAAATTATAATATGATTGAAATGATATAGCATTTACGGATTACCATGTTGCTTCGCCTAAGATATTTCTGTGTTCAGAATGGTTTTCCGCAGAGGAAACAAAGAAGCTATGTTGGGATGACATCAGGAGGAAGACAACCTTCCAAATCAGCAATCTGAGATGGTCGGAATCGGAACTGAACAGTTTGTTGCAGTGATGGCACAGTTGACTCAGGCTATAAATGGTGGTGGTATCCATGCACGAGATCAGCCAGATCAACCGCAGAGGAACATGTCAGTGGAGGAAGATTTCATGAGGCAACATCCCCCATCATTCAGAGGATCATCTGACCATGTGCAAGCTGAAGGGTGGATTAAAGCACTGGAGAAGATTTTTGATGTCATGGGGTGTTCAGAACATCAAAAGGTTAGTCTTGCTGTTTGCCGTTTTGAAGGTGAAGCTGATCAGTGGTGGTCGATGGTGAAAAATATAAGGGATAGTGATGAGATTGAGGATCTTCACTGGGATGAATTCAAAGGTATGTTTCTTGAGAAATATTTTCCTAAGGTGGTTCATCTTAGGATGGAAAAACAGTTCCTAGAATTGAGGCAGGAGGATGATTCAGTGGCTGCTTATGAAGAAAAGTTCACATGATTGGCAAGGTATGCTCCAAACTTCATACGAGATCTTGATAGTAAAATAAACCGTTTTTACTCAGGGTTAAAGCCAAAGTATCGAAGGGCTTTAGCTTCTCGTGAGTTCAAAAGTTATGAAAAACTTGTTCGATGTACGGAAAAGGTGGAAATGGAGTTTGCCGATGATCAGGTGTTCTATGACAAACAACAGAATAAGAGATCTAGTTGGCAGGAAAAGGGGAAGAATTCATCAAAGAAGCAAGGAGGTAAGAAAACCAAATATCCATCCTGTGAGAAGTGTGGTAAAATGCATCCTGGAGAATGTTTATCCAAGTCTGGTAAGTTCTTTTGGTGTAGTAAGTCTGGTCATATTGCTCGTAACTGTAAGGAAGATGATCAAGCAGGAAATGAAAAGCCAACGGTAAGATGTTTTAAGTGTAATGAAATGGTTCATTATGCAAACGAGTGTCCAATGAAGAACTCAACTTGGGGAATGCAGCCAGACTACAAGCAGAAAGGGGTGGTGAAATCCTTTGCAACAACTTCATCAGATGTTGGGCCATCGAATGAAGTGGTATCAGCTCCAGGGAGATCAGTATTTTTCGAATATTGACTTGAGGTCGGGGTACCATCAGTTGAAAGTAAAAGAAGTAGACGTTCCGAAGACTGTGTTCCGTACTAGATATGGCCATTATGAATTTGTATTTATGCCTTTTGGGTTAACCAATGCACCTTCTGTATTCATGGACCTTATGAATAAAATTTTCCATGAGTTCTTGGATAAGTTTGTGTTTGTGTTTTGAGGTTTGTGAAGAGTTTATGTGTTCCTTGTGATTCACAGTTGAAGAATGAGTCGTTTTTTCATCCTGGCAGTACTAAGATGTACAGAGGTCTGCGGGAGTATTACTGGTGGGATGGAATGAAAAGAGACATTGCTGATTTTACTGTGAAGTGTTTAACATGTCAACAGGTTAAAGCAGAGAGGCAGTTACCGAAAGGGATGCTTCAGCCTTTACCAGTGCCAGAGTGGACATGGGAGAATATATCCATGGACTTTGTTGTTGGATTACCGAAGACATCTCGAGGTAATAATGCAATCTGGGTTATTGTTGATCGCTTGACCAAATCTGCTCATTTCCTTGCTATACGAGATACTTTCTCTTTTGATCAACTTTCCCATTTGTATCTTAAAGAAATAGTCAGGTTACATGGAGTTCCTCTCTCCATTGTATCAAATCGTGATCCCAGGTTTACTTCTAACTTTTGGAAAGGCCTTCAGAAGTCGTTGGGTACTGAATTAAATTTTAGTGCAACTTTTTATCCTCAATCAGATGGGCAGTCAGAACGAACAATTCAGACATTGGAGGATATGCTACGATCTTGTTCTATGGATTATCAGGGAAGTTGGGACCAACATCTTTCTTTGGTTGAGTTTTCTTATAATAACAGTTTTCATTCCAGTATACAGATGGCACCATGTGAGGCATTATATGGGAAGCGGTGTCGAACTATAGCTTTCTGGGATGAAGTGGGTGAAAGGAAGTTGATGGGACCAGAATTGGTAGAAGAGATGGCAGAAAAAGTTCAGTTGATTCAGAAGCACATGAGAACAGCTCAGAGCAGGTAGAAGAGTTATGTGGATAACCGGAGGAAGGATCTATCTTTTGAGGTAGGTGATCATGTTTTTCTCAAGGTTTCTCATTGGAAAAGTGTGATGAGATTTGGTAAGAAATGAAAGCTGAGTCCAAGGTTTATTGGACCATATGAAATTCTGGAGAGAGTTGGATCAGTTGCATACCGGGTGGCTTTACCTCCGTGTTTATCTCAGGTACACAATGTTTTTCACATTTCGATGTTGAGAAAGTATATGCCAGATCCATCTCATGTTTTGAGTCCAGAGGTAGTTTAGCTGGAAGAGAACCTATCTTATGAGGAACAACCGGTCCAGATTCTTGACCACAGGGAGCAGGTGTTACAGAATAAGGTGATTCATCAGGTAAAGGTTTTGTGGAAAAACCATGTGATTAAAGAGGCAACGTGGGAATCTGAAAATGCTATAAGGGATAAATACCCCCACTTATTTTGATAAGTGAATAAAATTGCGAGGACGCAATTCCCAAAAGGGGGGAAGGATGTAACATCCCAGGTAAATAAAGAATAAAGAATTTTCATATTTATTAATATTTACGAATTAAATATTAATTTTATTTTAAAGGGGTTGCTATGTTCGATAGTGTACCCGATACGCAACGATGAGTTTCTTTGAAACTTACGTAGCACACTAGTAATAAAATAATATTATTTTAAATGTTAGTTAACAAGTAGCCGTTGTACTGGCGGGAATGGATAGAAATAACTAAAATATGATTAGATATGTTTTTAAATGTTTTTACATTTACCCAATAAAAGATAAAGGCTTAAAATACGGAAAGAGTTCAATTTTAGGCATTTATACCCTAATTTTCACAAAAGGTCCACTTATCACCTTTTGATGGAGAACTGTCATTAAATATAGTTTTGATCACTCTTATACATTCTTTTGGGCCAAATAAAACTCTTATTAAGAATTGGGACATCAAATTTTACTTTGTGTAATTTTTGGGTACCTTTCTGATAAAGTTCATTTTTTAATGAATAGTGTAAAATGTTGTATTTTAATTCAAAACCTCTTTTTAATCTAATTTATTTATATGATTAGATTATTATTTTAATTGGTTTTAAAGTGAAATTAGAAAATATTTTTACCAGTTAATCCAATGGTGGTCATTGGAATCAATTTCACTTTGAAATTGGACTTAAACTGGTGTCAATCTTTTGATACTTATTGTTTCACAAAAACACGCTATTTGTCATGACAGCGGGAATTAATTATTAAATTAATTAATTTGACTTATATGTTTTGAATTTTGTAAAATGGACTTCATTTTTGAATTCAGAATATCAAATATAACTTAGGGTGAATTTTTGGTAATTTTCTGAAAAACTTCAATTTTTGATTAATAGTGAAACCACTAAGTGGTAATCAAGCAAACTGATTTTTCAGTTAAATGAAATTTTACCACTAATGTGTATTGAATTTTGAAAATCCGACATACATGGTTGTCATTACGAAGTAAAATGTGGTTCAATGAGATTAAAATAATTTTTTGGTGAATAGTAACGTTTTTTCATTAATCGCGATTAGAGGTAATTAGTGTAGTTAAAGGTAAAATGATATTATAAAAATGTGAAAACACCATGACACTTGTCCTACACCTATTGGGTGAGTCATGGCCGACCAAGAAAAGCCATGGGCCAACTTGGGGACCCCATGGAGCCACTTTAGTTGGAAAATTACATTAATTTATTTTTATTTAATGTTAAAGTGAAAATGACACTAACATAAATTGTTTTACTAAAATAATTTTATGTGGGGTTATACAAGTCCTAATTTTGATTATAAATAGTAATTGGAAAGCTAAAAAGATTTCCGACATCATAGTATTTTTTTTGTAATTTTTAGACATTAAATAAATTAAATTATTTATGAAATAATAATGATGCAGCGATGACATCATTATTTGACAATTTAAATAAAATGGAAAGATAATGAAAAATATAAAACCTAAACATGTCCAAAACCAATTGGATGAGTGGATTTTGAAGCCTTATCACCTTATCCACAAATTATATCAATGTGGGACCTTTTAAAACCGAAAAACATTTTCAAATAAAGTAATATTTCTTTACTTTCCAAAAGTTCCCCTCCTCTCCTCTTATAAAAGGCCCCCACCTCTACCTCATTTCACACACTTCTCAAGCCTTTGGCTCGGCCAACCCCTGCCCATTTACTCTCTCCACATCCCTCTCCTTATTCTAGAGGATTACCTTTGGGCAGAATCCTTTCAAAAGAAGCCTTTAGGCTCAAATCAAAAGGGAGTTACACTTTTAAAGATAATTCATTCTCTCTTGTTCATTTGTTTTATTTTGCTTCTCCAACCCTCTAAACTCTTTTTATTTACTTCTTTTGTAACAACACCAGTATCTTCAATATACTAGGATGTTGTTATAATATTTATTTGAGCTACAATCGCACACAACTACCTCAAATGGTTAAAGAACATACGGTTTCCGTGGATGGCGAAATTCTGCCTCCCGAAACGATGATTGTTCAATACTCATTTAACACCTTCAAGGGTGGCCATTATGATGTCACTATTTTTATATATGATATATAATATGTTTATGTTTTCTTTAAGCTTGTGTATTTTTCATTTTTGGCATACCTTTATGGTTTCCATTATAGGTAAACACGATATCTTCATTTAAGGAAGTGCGGACTACCGCCCCCTAAAAGTGATGTGATTCGTTAATGCCATATGTGGGACGTGTAAAGGATGGATTTAAAGTTATTATATATGATTTTATACTGTAATTATAATATACCTCTATATCATTATTATTTCTTTCCATTAATGTATGAGATAGAAATGAAAGTAGCGTTCATGCGTACGTACGGCTTACCGTCTCCATGAACGGTGCATTTCATTTCTTATCCACAAATGTAATATACTATTAAAAGTACATGTATATAATGGATATATATAATTAATGATATATCTAAATGATGAATATAATTCTTGAATTAAAATATACATACCTCTCATTTAGTTTTAATTCCACTAATATGACAAAGAAATGAAAGTAGCGTTCATGCGTACGTACGGCTTACCGTCTCCATGAACGGTGCATTTCATTTATTACCTCTAAATGATTATGTAATATTATAAATACATGTATATGATGGATATATATGATATATATGATATCCAAATCAGGAATTTCATTCTGGATATAAAGATCTTTTGACCACACGAACAACATGTAATTGTAAGAAGTCAACATTCGACTTAAGAACCAAATATTGACAAAACAAACATTATTAACTTAAATGGTTACATAATGTTTATAACATGGTAATAAGTGATATAAAAGGAAGAATGAACTTTAAAAAGGTTCTTAATCAAGTATAAATTAACTCAAGTTTATTATTCAGGATGTAAAAGAACGATCGAGTCAAGTCGGACCCGAGGTAAGGGACTTCGTCTCAATCTCCTTTCATTGAGGCATATTTCGTTTTATACACAAATTTCTTTTATAAGGTGTATAAACTCCTTTGAATTTTACTTTTATACAAAAGGAATCTTTTTCTACGAAGCGTTTTACTAAACGACAAAAAGGAATGTTTTTTTTAACGTACGCGGTGACAACGACCTTTTCCGCCACCGCGAGTATTATTTGATCTTTGCCTTTCTCAACAAGCCGTAATGTTTTTAGAATAAAATAAATACCATATACTCTTTTATGTATTTTGGTATTGAAAATGGTTTTGATAAATGATTCTATTATGTCAATATATTTATGATATATTGTGATTGAATTGTGGAAATGTTATCATTCCTTTATATTGGTTTTATGTTTTATGATTTTATATTGGTACTTGGACATTTTGACGGGTGGTTACGTTATAAACCATATGACGGGTGGTGCCGTGAATACCAGGACGGGTGGTTACGTTATAACCTCCAATGCATTGGGTATGGAAGTCGGCCGTATGGCTATTCCATTAAGTATGTATGGAAATTGGCCGTATGGCTATTCCATTAAGTGATATGTGTGGAAGTCAACCGTATGGTTATTCCACTTAAGTATGTTTATGTCCCAAGTTACCTTTATATATTCTATGTGTTCTTTATATGGGTTTTATGGTAATCTTTTGGTTACAAAAAGGTAAGTAATGATACTTTATTCAGTGAAGATTTTTTTTACTACTTCATGAAGGTGAAGGTATTACTTTGATATAGTATACATGGTTTACTTGATGTTTGTAAAACTAACAGTTTTCATTATTTTTGTATCCCTTACTGAGATTTTTATGCTCACCCCAAGTTTTTTCGAAATGTTTTTCACAGGACTTAAAGTGGAATAAGGTCAAGGATGGGATCAAGGAAATTTCATGCTATCTAAAACATGGAATCTAGACATCTTTCTTTTTAAGAGTTTTTATTTTATGGAGACTTAGTAGAAGTGTCTACTTTGTAATCTTTTAAGATGTAATAGTTATGTTCTAATTCTCTAAAACTCTAAACCTGAAAAGATCCTCAATGTGAATTATTCATTTAATTCAATATTAAGTAAGGTTTAAGGCCGGGGCCTTATACTTATCAGATGAGGCATCCTTATTTCATTTAATAGGTTATGATTGTTAATTACCATGTTTTGCTGAGGACATTGGGATCTAATGTGTACAAATTATACAACATGGACTATGAGTACAACTAGTTTAAATTCCTAGAGCTCCAAATATAGGAATTGGTTTGAGTTAAATGTATCCATGCTTTGACCATAGTATATATGAATGGAAGAATCCTATAATGAGTTAGTGATACGGTTGTTCCCTGGATTAAATATTTATATGTAACTACTTATATCTTGGTCATTGGAATCAATCAACATGTTCTTATGATTCAAGGTGTCATAGGATACCAATGCCAGAAGGGTCTACTTTCTTGGATGATGATATTGAATAATTACATATTATAATATTAGGCATCAAGAAATTATTAGAGGTAAAATTATCTCCTTTTAAGAGACATATAAATTTTTTATGGGGTTAAGTTATCTATCATTAATAGGTATATATATTTTACACCAGGTAATGATATAGTTTAAATTCATCTTATTAATATTTTAGAAAGACTTTTGCATCTATATAACCACTATTTAATTCCTCATATAAGTACATGAGAGCATCTTGTCCCAATGATGTGTCAACATAAATGAACAGAGATTATTTCTATGAAAATAGGCTCATGTGAGTGTTTTGGTGCAATAACACCTTATGTAATAGCGTATTATATGGTGAATCATCAGTTAGGGACAATGATAGAAGATATATGAATCAATATGTATCCCATAGAAATGGGAATCAATCCACTCATAGTTCTAGAATGTTGTAGAAATATATGTTTGCAGAAACTCCAGTGATGGATAAACCAATGTGATGGATGTATGAGCATATTTTATTGTCATAATTCTTGGACTAGGGATCTCTTCGTATAATCTATTATAGTATAGATTGGGGAGGTCGGAGAATCAATAATGTTTTTATGATGAATGAAACCTGGGGTTATAGGATAAAATAGTCCCTTCAACCCATGAACGAATCATGAATATGATTGCACACAATGTAAGATCATACAACCAAGACCATGATGAAAACTTTAATGTCATGTCTTGAAGAAAATGATTTTTTCCATCTCACATAATGTGATGCTTCCATGTTTCATATGAGGTAATGTTTTTGAATATATCATAATTATTATAAGATGAATCCAAATTTGATATAGTGTAAGACTTTCAAATCTTCCAATACACATCTTACAATGAATACAGATTTTATTCGGTTTAATACCTTCTCCCATTAAGAGAACCAAATGTTTTATATAGTGTATGACCATATTTTATCATCATGAATAGAATATGATAACCATTAACAATGCATGAAGAGTCAATATCTACGCATTCTTCCACACCAATGTGACATCAACACAATCCCCTTGATCACTATGAAATGACCCAATTTTTTCAACACATCAACAATGTGTTTTACTCCTAGTCATCCAAAATCTCAACTACCAATTCAAACATAGGGCTAAGTGAAATGATGTATACCACACTCGTGAAATCATGAAATAAAAGGAAACAAAAAAAATCAATAAAATGTATAAAAGGAAACATGAGAAATCAACAAAATGTTAGGACATTAAAATGCTTGGTGGAATCTATATTCCACACATGTAACATATACAAACCAATTGTTCCCATAATTGTTCAACACATCAACAATACAACTACTCACGACCAGAGATGTTGCTCGAATACCCATCAGATACCTTCACATTCATTAAAAATCGATGGAATGTATCTTAATCCCTATTTTTCATTGAAAAAATGGTCAGCGAATAATTTTCACTCAAATCTGGATTGATATCAGGTTTTATGTTATTAACTTGTAACTCTTTGCGGGCATTGAGATGATCCTTCGTCATTCCATGCTCATTAAGTAATGTGAAAATAAAATTATCATATAAATTCTTTTCAATATGCATCACATAATTATTATTCCTCAAAAAATTATATTCCCAATATAGAAGATTGAATAATATGAATTTTTTCTTCCATCATTGCATTCTGATTTCACTTGATGATGCACTTCAGAACCGTCTTCCTCTATCATTCAAATAATGAACATTCCCAAATTCTGTTTCATCATTTTCAAGCTGTGTCAATATTTTAGAACCAGTTATCATCATTGGAGGTGGCCTACAATCAATGGAACAATTAAATTTTGATGTATTCTGCTGAAATCTATGAGATGCATCGAGAAATCATCGATGTCATAAGAAGCACCAATTTCTCCTGTGAGGTGGTTGTTTGGTCTCAACATCAATGTTACAAACGGAAATATCCAAACCCATGTATGTGTTCTAACCAGATGAATTCCCAATCCCATGGAAGTCACTAACAGTCCACATTTATTCAGCATGCATTTTGAACATTGTTTTAGAGGAAGCATCAATTGTCTCAAAACCATTGTTCCATAACTCCTACAATTCGTCAATCAAAGACTGCAAGTATAAATCAATATCATTTACATGAATTTGTTTTCCAAGAATAATCATAGAAAAAATAAAATATGTTTGTTGCATACCCATGAACGGAAGTAGATTATAAGGGATCAAAACAACTGGTCAAATGCTATAACAGGTACTCAAAGTCCCAAATGGGTTGAATCCATTGACAGCCAATCACAATCGAACATTTTTAGGATCAGATGAGAAATCGAGATGTAAGGAATAAAATTTCATCCATGATTGGGAATATCATGGATGTATTATTAACCCATTATTGTTATTATCTATAGAATGCCACTTCATGTGTTCAGCAGTTTTTGATGACATGAATAATCTTTGAAATCGAGACAATAAAATGAAAGTAATGCAAAACCTCTAAAGGTGTGTACCAATTCTATGTCTCCATGAAATTATTTTCATTCAGACTTCCAACATCACCATTTGAAAACCATCTAGAAGAAGATCATTTCTTGAAATTATGTCTACATAAATCATCTCCCCAATAAAGCATTCAATCATTGAGACATGCATGTATTTTTGTATAATTCAGACCAATCTTGTTAGCAAATTTATTGATAACATAAAAAGCTTCTGAGATTTTTGCTCCAGGAAATGCATCCCGAATCAATTCCAATATCATGGAAATTTCCTTTTTGTAATTCAACATAGGAATTTGATATGGTAGAACTTCAGCAGAAATGAGAGCTTTGAATATTTCAAACAAC
The DNA here is from genome assembly GCA_963277665.1 of Viscum album. Lineage (NCBI taxonomy): Eukaryota > Viridiplantae > Streptophyta > Magnoliopsida > Santalales > Viscaceae > Viscum > Viscum album. Next base: position 979,822,340 of record OY728139.1, on the reverse strand, counting down.
CACTATACAACTCTTGATTTCCATCGTCAACTAAATCATGAAACACATTTTCCTTAGTGAAGTTTTCTCTTACATGTGGCACCAGAGAATCAAGAGGAGGATCCAATGAAATGTTACAATATTGATCAGATTGTGTTACAATCTGAAAAAAATCACATGTCATGTTGAAATTTGTAGAACCCCCTTGTTGTTGTTGTAATATGTTTTGATGAAGATAGTGGTGTCTTATGGTGCTGAATGCATCATTTATGAGGTTTTTCATTCCATTTTTCATTGTTGAAAAATATAGAACCTAATTTTGTGGACTAACATCAGTGCTCAATCATTCTGTAACATTCGATCCTCCATGACAAATCCAACACATATATTGACTAGGGAATTGCTTCAGTATTAAATGTTCATAAACTTCATCTCTCAACAACCATGATCTAAATTTACATTTAGGACATGGATATATTATTCTCCCTTCAATAGATCAATTTGAAATTTCAAAATCTAAAAACTCATTCAAACCCTTAACATACTGAGGTGTGTTCCTCGGTAATGAGATCCAACAATTATCCATGTGTATCAAAATGTTCGTACACAATAATAAAAAAATTAAAACACATAGTTGCTACTAAATAGAGAAATATATTCATATATACGATAGGGTATTATTACAGAAACATAATATATTAATGGTAAACCCCTGAGTCAGATATGGACCCTCTAGTGTTTGGGATATGGGATGTTTCTTCGGTTAAGAGAAACAGTTTTCCAACAACGCGGTAGCTACATTACCCTGAAAACCAAAGCACATTGTTAATTTGGAATAACCCCAACCTATGTTCTGTATATATTCTTCATATAAGACTCTAATATCGAATAAATCTATCATACAAAATGTTTTGGGAAAACCTTATGATGCTTACAAAACGTAACACATTCTTAGATACGGTCATGCATCCCTACCGAGGTCATATCCTATAATAACCTTCAATATATATGCATCCTTAATATAAAAAAATAATCCAAAATACATATAATATTAATAATGTAGACATTAAAATAAATACAATACATAATGGGAAGCTGGGGGTTGGTGTCTCTAGGGTCGCAGGGTCGAGGGGGGCTGGGGGAAGTAGGGTCGCGGGGGTTGTGTGGGGTCGGGGGAAGTAGAGTCACCAGGGTCGCTGAGGTCGTGGGGTAGTGTGGAGTCAGGGCCTTATATTTGGATTAATTCATTATTTGTTCCTTGGAGTAGAAAGATCCACGTGAGGGATGGTATACTGGATGCGTGATAAGTGGTGGTGTTTATCGAAATTCATGATGACATAACATGGGATATTTGGTTTTGAGGTTCTGCAAACCTTGTGTGGATTGAATTCCTATACCACTCTTTGGGGTATTCACATAAAAAAAAGAGTGGTGGTGTGACTGGTGGGTGATTTGGATCATATATGTGTTTCTGCTCAAGAGTGGAGAATTAAGGTAAAATGGGAAGATTGTGGATCTGACCATGGAGTGAAATAAGAGTCAGATTTAGACTTCATTATCGGCATTGAACATTTTTATTATTACCTGAGTTTCAAAGAATTGTGGTCGGGATATGATAGTGCATTGGTGGGTTGGATTGAGCTCCTTCGGTATAATTCATCAACAGAATGACTTACTAGTGTTCTACCATAAAAATTGATGTGGAATAGTGGAGACCGTATCAAAAATGTCATTGAAGAATTGTCTTATATCGTTTAGGGATCAAACTAGGGTATTTGAAGAATAGTTCATGTCTATGGGCGTGGTTTTTGGATATTCATAGTAGAATAATGTTGGGAATTTGGAGATGATATGTGGGGTGTTGGTACTATTCTCTTGGACAACATAATAAGATAAACTTAATCATGTAGGTGGAAATAGATCCCAAAAGGAATTCTCTCCAAACATTATATTGGGGAAAATGGAAGAATTAAATTCATCAAAAACACTACAATAAAATTTATTGAATTTAATACCATTCACTTCAACTCACAAAAGAAATTTATGAAATGTAAAGGGTTGTTATTCTTAAGTAACACATGGTTTATGGACTCCATGATCGAGTATCAAAAGTATAAAGAACTCTATACGTAAGTGTCATAATTCCTTATAGTCAAGTAGGACTTATAAATAAATTGGATATCAATATCAATAAATAATTAACAATAATATGATACATATTCAATTAAAGTGATTACATTCATCCAAGACTGTACATATTAATGAGAAATCATCTGGATTGGATAACATATACAGAATAAAAATTAAAATAATATTTAAATTTAAAATAATCCTTGTTTAACTATCTCACAATAGAATTTCCAAAAAAAAAATTCCCAACTTTATTCAAAACTCAAAACATCTCCATGTCATCCCTAAAAAGTCACAACATTCCAATGTCAAATAATGGAACAAGAGGTATCAAATAACTAGCAATCATAATCTTTGTATTATAATGAAATGATAGAAGTTACACACCCACATGAATGTGTTTGAAATGTGTGATATAAATAGTCCTAGAAATATTTCACCATAGATTCTTTGTAATTCATTTTATAAAAAAGATTCAAAAATACATATTTTAAATATAGTTCTAGAGTATATTATTGACATATATAAGTTTTAAAATATGTTAATCTAATGATTTATCCATTTTAATAATAAATATAAAATTCTTATATAAAATATGGTTAAATAAAAACATTATATAGTAATCATTAAACCAAAAAATAACTTAAATAAAAAAATAAATCAAATAAGAACCAAGATATTACTAAATAACTACATAAACATCCACCAAAAAATGGATCAAAATTAAAAAATAAAGGTCTATGGGTTCAATCTATGTAAGAAATGCGATACACTATGTAAACATCAATGGTAACTAATAATTATGTGTATCTCATTAGGTTATAACATGAAAGATATTGGAACAATCATATGGACACAAAAAGTTTTATCAGCCTTCCCTATTTGAACTAAGCTCCACCAAACCCTAGCTGATCATCTTAGTCTCATGGGGAGGTAACCCCAATAAGAAAGAAATCATTCTTGGTGAACTAGAAATTGCATAATCTCTAATATTTTAACACTAATCAAGATATTCTATTTTACTCCATCGGTTTCACAATAATTCAATAATTGTGGGAGTGGAAAAATCAAATTATATGAGTATTAAATATATTAAATTATTACACATTAAATAAACATTATCTAACTTCCAATAACCTCCTAATAAAGAGTTATCTTTAACATCATCTCAAGAATTAACTTTTTATAAAATTATTCATAATAAGGGAATATGTCACCACACAACATAAATATTCAATGAGGTAATAATAAGGGTATAAAAATAACATGGAAAACATTCATTATTTAGATTACAAACATGGGTTTAATTAAATATTTGGATTCCAATCCATTTTTATTACGATTGAATCTTTTAATCAAATCAAATTTTTAAATAATTTTACAAATCAATGCATTCCATTCAAAACAATTTAAACTAATTATAAGAAAAAAATGTCTTGTTTCAATTAAACATTGTATAATGAATCACTTTTTTATAGGTCATACCTTACAAATATAAAGAATCATTTGTAATAAAAAACTGGGGTTAATAATCTCTATAAAACAGAAAATTACATAGAAGGAGCATCAATATAAATTTCCCAAATAAATTACCTGAATATCATTAATTGTAATATCAAAAGTAGATATAAATTAGAAAACACTTTTATGTAAATCTAGAAAAAAAAATACTCTTAAAAAAATTACATGATCCATAAAAATTTATATCTTAATTAGAAAAGAAATATTAGGCCAGTAAAGAATTTCATGATATTATAAATTAAGAAATTTCATAAAAACAAATGCCTTGTCCAAGAAGAAACAAATCTACTTCTATGATAGAAGAACCAAATTGCAAGTAAATGAAATCCACTAACCCTAATATACCAAACCTCAAGATTAAAAACATCCAAAACAAAAAATATATCCTTTATATGTAATCTTGTTCATTGTAGAATTAAATAAAACCAATTGAGGTAAAATTACTATAATTCAATTATTATGGTTCGTATAGGTCATCTGGGTAGAAGGGGGTCGTGGAAAGCATGACCGTTTGGGTCATGTGGTGCTGGCGGAAGCGGGGTCGTCGTGGTCGCTGGGTTGCCTGGGTTGTGGGGGCCGGTGTCACCAGGGTTACGGGGTCGCTGGGGTCGCGGGGTCGCCGATGATGCGGGGACCCATGTGTCGTAGGGGACCGAGGTGATGGGGGAAGCATGGGGCCTAGGATAATAGGGGAAGCATGGTGAGAAGGGGTTCAGGGTGGGGGGAATGGTCAGCGGTTTAAAAAAAATTGTTTATTGGTGATTTATTATAAAATGTCGTAAAACCGTTTTAATTAATGGTTTATGGGTGGTTCCAAAAACCTCCTCTAAAAAACTATAGCCAAAGTCAATTTCCGTTTTAGTGAAAGCTACATGGTGATTTCATGATTAGTGTGTTATATAGACAAACACTATCCACACATATAGTGTAGTGGCATAAACATCTAATAGTAGTTTACTTAGTATTTTTCTGTGTGTGTTTGTTGTAATTTTTTCTGTAGATTATTTTAAATATGAATCATTATTTTTGATATATAGTTTGATGTATCATATTATTGTCAATTTCATAATGAGTAATGGATAATGAATATTTAGATTTGGTATGAATGGTGGATTTTGAGACGATCATTTAAAATCATGATAAAAAATGGATAAAATTATAGTTTTTGGGAGATCAAAGAATAAATCATGGATACATGAACATTAATGGTTAAATAATTCGAAGATAAAATAAAAGATGTCATGTAGATCAATATAAAATTATCTTTTTTAGAAAATGTTTTAATTGAATTTTTATGCAACAATTAATATTTCCATTTTCAAGCCATTATTCTATAAATTTTATAGAAAATTTTCATTGTGACTCAAAACTCTTACTCAAAATGTCATGCTTGATGTAAAATGATTGTTGTCATTATCATAGTTTCATAGAAAATTTAAGTAATCGTTGAACAATACGGGGGAAAATGAATTTTTTATAATATATTTCATTATGGTTTATCATGGAAATTATTAGGGTGTATTGATCATCATTTCTACGATAGAGAAGTAATTATTCACAGTTTATTGAAAACAATCACGGTTTGACTACTATGTGGTGGTCTAATTAAGGAAAAATAATGGTTTAGGTGATCATCATTTTAAAATTTTGTTGTGGTTCTATGAAAAAAAAACATGAAATATATCAATTTAAACTCACTATGTTTTCAATTAAATATATAATATAAAAAAGGTAAATTGATTCCTAAATTCATAGAGAGTTATAATATATGTGTTCGTTTCGAATCATGGTTTGACTCTGTGAAACAGATTATGGTGTTCATAAATTATATCATGGATTGTCAAATTATAAAAGATCTAGATATCTGAATTTTATATAAATTAGTGGTGTAGTTAGTGTTATAAATGAGTTATCTTAGTAACATGGAGAATGTATTTGACTTGGAATATAGTGGACCTACCACGTTGACTAAGATGATTCATATGAACTCATGGATAGATAAAGACCACTGATAAAGATATTAAGATATAAAATACCAATATAATTATATCATCTTAGCTTTTGTGTAAAGATAATGAATGATGAATTAGTTGATATGATTAAATAAAGGGTGGTCCACCCAATGAGGTCTCATTTTATTGAAGAAAAGTGCACATAACAACATTCATCATGGATATAGTTGAGGAATGTGGAGGAATATGATGATCTAAAGAGAACATTGTCCCTTATGTTATCTCATAATTATTTTTGGAGTTTTGAAATATCTTATAGCTTAATACATATATTTTTTCATCATTTAATATAATTAATTGACATGGACATTAAGATAACAAGTGATCATCACCCATGAACTAATGACTCGATAACATGAGTTTGTGAAACTTTAAATTCAATTTTTTCAGTTCATTAATATTGTACTCTCTGGATATCTCTAATTATCTTCTTCACCATAAAATGTTTCATCAAACGATCCTTTAAATAATGAGAAACACGGGGAAAGTGTTTTAAACATGGGGAAAATTTCATATTCTACATGGAACACTAATTGACACCTATCACCCTCCGTGTAATTAGAATTCTTTTAAGAGAACCTAGCAATTTCTCATCCTCCAATTTTATTATATTAAAATATTTCATTTTATTAAATACATAGATCTATATCAAATATTATTATCATCTTTAAAATTATTTCTTTCAAAAAATTATTTAATATAATTGGTAATAAATTACATTTTAAGTCATTAAATTAATATTTTTTAAAAAAATATATCGTAAACACATTATATATATATAATGTGAATTTCAATTTTAATTTAACTTCTATTATTATTTATGATTTTTTACATTGGATATCATTGAGTTCAAATATTTCACCACCAACCTATGAGGAAGTGAAGTATCTGTAAATTATATTTCTATGACACAAAGTATTTCATTTTAGGAAACAATACATATTTCCATCATAAATTTAATCAGCAAATAATTTTTATAATCTTATCATAAATTTAATTCTATGTGTTTAGTGAAATATTGTGAAAATAAGATTTTATTAAATAAAATAATCCATTGTTTGGTTGTTTTAACCCATTCCCTATTGTTATAATTAGAAACATAGTCCAAATTTTAATCATTGACAAAATTTATTTTATTACGTATTGTTGAGCATTTAGTTATCTTTATCAATAATAAACCATGTGTATAAAAAATTGTATCATTTAATTCAAAATAGTTGTTTGTTTAGAACAAATCTCTAATCCTTGATGTGAATAAAAATGGGGTAAAATACTCATATTTCATTCTAAAGCTCTCTAGTAATCCATTTACAAAAACTCAATGATTAATTTTTTTCATTATCATATCAATACAAACTATAGACTATATCATTTAACTATTCCACCATTTAAAATCTATTTCAATGTTTTGATGTTTATATAATATAGAATAAAATGGGTCATGAAATGGGAAATCCCGTTCCTGAGAAATTATTATTAAAAAAATAAAATAGTGGCATTACAAGGGGTTTTACAAAGCCATGAGTTAGAAGTCCCACACAAGTCCAAATCGACAAAATGTGATATAAATAAAGGGGAAATAAATGTTCATCCAAAGAAGGAATCCACAATTTCACACTTTGAAAGTGCATTAGAAACATGATTTCCCTCCCTATAGATTTGGGTGACATCAAGCTGTATGCTTACAAGCATCTGTAGACAGTTGATACAAGAAGGAACCATTTTCCATGGTACCGATCTGGATCTGGAATTTAGGATATGGATAGTAGTGGGGTAGTCATATTCAACCCAATGGTTCCTCTATCTATAGTGAGTGGCATACCTTATTACTTTGGTTATATCCCATAGCTTTGCTTTAATCGATATACCATTACCAATATAGTTGTGGAAGTGGCCTCTAATGAAGAACTTATGAGTGTAGAAGATGCCACAACATACCGTAGGCCCTGGTGCACCTAAATCTACCTCATTAACATTAATATTCATCCATCCTAAAATGGGTGGAATCTATCTAACGGATTTATGAACAAGTGATTTATTGACTCATCTAGTTACTCCAAAACGTCTCAGAATAACCAAGTCATAAATGTCGTTTTTCATAGTGCCAATATACAGTTTGGAGGTAGTAAGGATGTCCTGGTATACCATGTATAATATGTCTTATAAGCATGTCCATTGTCCCTAAAAAAAGTGGCATTCTGGGATTTCCATATCACTTTGAAGATAGCAGTAATAGCCATGATGAACATCACTCCAATCTGTTAACTGAGTTGTGCATGCTGGACAGATGTCATAAATGCCTCCATTCCATGGAAATGAATTTCATTAAATACCATCAATAATTTTTTTTGAATCCATCTACAATGCTCATGATATAAAAAATGGAAATAATTCCCCTATATCTGAAAATATATTTTATGTTTCAATGATCTAGGATAATTGTTGGACCCTCTAATCTACTTCTTCTAGATAAATCATATATATTCACACACCATTGTGAACGAAAATGGAATCTAGAGACCCAATATATTTCTTAGCATCGGGCATTAAAGATTATATTAATTGGCTTATACCAAAAAACAAAATCAACATAAACATGTAATGTGTTGTGTAAATAAGTTAATCAGTTTATTTCAGTTGATGAGAATTCTAAATTTTAGATTTCTTGTCTAATTCGGTATGGTAACTTTATGTATTATTTACCAATCATAACTGAATCTAAAAATAAAATTAATCTATAAATATTATTTGATAGTGGAAGTGACGGTAATCATTTTATAATCAACGTTTTCAAAATTAGAAGTCTTAATTTATTTTTCAATATAATAAAAGGTGATAAACATGTACGATAATTAAGTGAATATAGGTCATTAAATAATAAAATTTTCTCATTACATTGTTAAACCCCATTAAATATTTATCATGTTGGTGGATTGGTTGTTTATCAAACATTTTCATCACTTTTAATATTGAATTTATCACATTTCATTGATATTCTCCTTTATTTGTTTATTTTACCATTATCTTCTCAATATAATTAAATATTTATTTTTGAAAATTTATGGTTTTATAAATTTTTATGAATCATCATTGTATCATGTAATTGTTTTATATATTTTCATAACTTATATAAACTAATTTTAGTAAATATAAATTCGTATGTTTGGTATATGTTTTTTATGGGCTAATAATTTATATTTTTTTGTTTTAACATAATATATATTTTTAATAGGATAGTAGAAATCAACAACATTAAACTATTTTGACCAATTATCAAAACCACTATATTTAGTTATCCTCAATGTAATGAAGAGATTGGGTCCAATTATATTTTAATTTTTTATAATCTAACTCGCATTGAATAGTTAGAATCCTTATATCTGGTGTTACTGATTAAATTATACATATATATCTAACCTCAATCGTGATCCTAGACACACAAATTCTTTGGTTTATGAAATTATATTTAGTAAATAATTCAAAAATTAGGTTCCATTAATATTTTTCCCACTACAAAATCATTATAAAAATCATAAATCTCACTTCTTGCATATATTTTAATAATGTAGTTTAGATTACCTTTTATATTTGATAAATATATATTCTATTTGTTTATTATACCAATATTGTATGGATATAATAATAAGATTCGATAGTCAAAAAAATCCTTCTTATGGTTCTCATAAGCATCAACATTCTCTTATTTATTATCTATTCCTATCTGCCTCTCATGAAGGGTTGTCTCCATCACCTAAAATATTCATTTATTCTTAATAAATAATCTATAGTTTCGATTCTATTCAAATGAGTTTATTCCGTTAATATCCTTAATTTACATAATTTATCATAATGTATAAATTGATCAATATTCTGTTTTTATCTATGAAGGATACCTTTATTATATCTGTATCCGGTTCAAAAATAATTTCATATTTAATTAAATTAAATGTTCTTCCACAAAACAATTTTCCATTTTAATATAATTTTTTATACATTAGTGTTCTAATATAAAAAAAATATTGTTTGGATTTGAGTTTGATTTGGTGTTTCTATATAATTTTGTTATTAGGTATACTATCATGTCAATTACATGATATAAGAGTCTCGGATTTTTTACTGGATAAACAATTTCCGAGATCAATCATAATGGAAATACAAACATTGTTCCTCTTGTATCATATATTTTGGTTTTCCAAAAAAAGTGTTACCATTACCTCATAATTAAAATATTTTTTACAAATGTTAAATTTATCAATTTTTCCATGACTTACATAAGATAATCCAAGAGAACACTACTTTTCTAGAACCTACCTATTTAGATTATAAATTTATTTGAATGTTTTTTTCTTTAGATGAATTCTAACACATATTGTTTTATCAGTTTTTTGATATCTAACCATTTTATCTAATGTTCAATTTTTTTTCATACATTTATGATTTAGTTTTGTATCACATACATTAAATAAAATTAATATTTTCAAAACATATCAATGAATAACATTTTATTTAATTCATGATTCCTATTACCTATCCAAAAGTAAAACCAAGTTATATTTACATATATATTATTAAATCCCATGAATAATTTACATTATACATTTTGTTGTAATTATTTATAATCCTACTTAACTTATATATATTAGATAAATTATAGACTCATAGTTATAAGACAATTAGTTTTCTTGAATTAACCAAATTCTAATGGCGTATAAGAACTCCAACCCAAATTCTCACAACACATAGATCAATAGTCAATAGATACATAAATACTAATATAATCCTAACACATAATATATAAATCAGATTTATCTTTTACTCACGAGTTAATAACCCAAAAACAATTCATTATTGGTTGAACACAAATATATCATCTTTCATAACTATCACTTAACTCCTTATCTGAATTGTGTGATAGTAATAATAAGTGGTTAATAATTACCACTAAATTATATATTCCTTTATAAATTAATATTCATGAATAAAAAAACCACTAAATAAATTAAATAAATTAGTATTTCATAAATTTAGGCATAAGATATATTTTTATGATTGTTTTACAAATACCAAATTATGAAAAGATTATAATAAACATTCTTTAGGGGAATTTTGTAAGTAAATAAACAATAAAATTTCTTATTTATTTAAATATTAATAATTTTATATTTTTTTATTTTACTTGATGTTTAATATAATTTATTTCATATTTAAATGTAGTTATATCTATTTAAAATATGGACATTTTATGTTCTATATGAACATTTATATTTTCAGTAAAATAATTAAAACAATTTAGTGAAATATATTCCATGTAATTTAAATATTTATTAAATTAAAAAAACTATTTTTCAATGGATTAAATGAATTTATTAAAATAAACATTTTAGTATGAGTAATCTATATTATATTTTAGGGGAATGTCCCAAATTTATATCAAATGTTTTATATTTAGCATTATTTTATAATTTCTAAGCACATTATAAGTTAATAAACCATGTAGATAAACTATAGTCCTAGCTTAAATCCACTAAAATAATTTTTGTGTTGTTTAAATACTCATTTCTAATCAACATGGGATCTACATTCCCATGCTGAAAAATATTTTATAGTTTCTTAGAAAAGTGTTATATAATAATCATAAAACTATACCATGTTTTTCTATAAAAAATTACATAACTATACAAAGTGAAAAAATTTCTAATTGAACCGTACCACTTATCTTTGATGGGATATATTTCGAGAAATGTATTTAGAAGTCATACATATAAAAACCTTATAAGGTTTTGTAAAATGATATACAAGTTTTCATATGGAAATATCATTAACCTACAGACCGTTGTAATTTTTTTTTAATGTTAGGATGTCAAAACCATAATTTTACAATTTTTTGTTTTTCTGAACAAATTTTTCATGGATGGGTTTCTTAAAAAAAGTGAATTTTTTATATTTTATAAAATTGTCATGTTTTTTCAAATCGGATTGTGTTTATGGAAATCATCCTAAACAATTACTACAATTATAAAACATATCACGTTTCTGAAAAGACATTTTTATCAATTAGTTCACTATTTTGACTTTATCTTAATTTAATATAATAGTCTCTAATACCACTATTAGGATTTAATATGGATAACCAGAGTCCAAATTCAATGAAAACTAAACACCAAATAATTTTTTTCACAAGATTCTTCTATGAATTTATTTGAATAAAAATAAAATGAATAAAATAAATTTCTATATCAAGGATTTACCTAATATATTATAATATATTAAAAAATATTTGAGGGAGGAAAATGTATCCCTCTGATGGAGGAATATCCGTGTGTAATTATGAATTTCCCAAAAACATGGATGGGTTTTCTATTCCTCGCGGTCTAACAGATACTTGGCTAAAAATAATGTGAGATTTAGAGTATATATTTAAGAAGTGTCTATAAGAGAAGTATTTTATTATAATATAATGATATTTTCATCTTTATTATGGATTAAATGAAGCTCTATTATAACTTCATATAATTAAATGTTTTATAAAATTTCCATTCCCTATCATTCAAAACATTTCCTAAATATCAATTTAAAATTCATGTTACAATCTATTTGTAAAATTCCACCAACTATGATGAAGTATTTAATTAATTAAAAATTTAATAAACTATATTATAACTCTTTAAATATATGAAAATGATAATCCAGTTGATGAATTATATCTAAATCAGAGGAAATAATATGTGTCATGTGTTATCATATATCGTACACACTCCTAGGTAAAACCCATGATGGTGTGACCTTTTCGATGATACAGTTCACTTTAGAACCAACTATATCCTGGTTAAAACCACTAAATCATGTTTTTTCATTTGTATATATTTATATATGATGAAATACAACCGTGTTTTGTCTTATTTTTATCAAGCATCTGACCATATAGTATTATGATAATAATGTATTCATGAATCATTATATACATGTTATAGATTTATCACATGAAAAATGTTTTTTAAAATAGAAAATATCACACAAAAGAATTGTCTAATTTTAAAAAATATTTGATTTATTTTATGAAAATATAATATAATTGTTTTTATTATAGATTAATTTCTACGTAATATTTTTTGTCTCCAATGTATATTCAAGGACATGTTTGTTGATGATTTATTAAATGAAATCTATATATATTATAAAAATAATGATAACAAGGATTGAGAGGAGTCTAAAAAAGTCCAATATATCCTAAAATTATGTGTGCAGTTATAAAATCATTTATAATGATTGGTTGAGAGGTCAATCAAAATATACTAAGAGATGTGAATTATTTCATAGAATTTCAAAATCAAACCCCAATATAATTGTGAGGTAATTTTACTGTAGAGTTGGTGAAGTATTAGTTTGGGAAAATAAATCATATATTAAAGTTTTTAGAAATTCATAAAACATCAACGGTTGATTTCTCATCCTTCTTATAAAAGCATGGGATAGTAAATGGATGTAGTCAATGTTGAATGTAGAAGAACATAAGGATCTTGACAAGAAGTGTTTCCATAATATCATAAATGATCACTATTTTTTTAATTTGATAAGTCTCAAAAATGTTCTGGAATTTATATAATTTTGATAAGGAAATATATATAGAATCGAATATGTATTCAAATTTAGAGGGCATATACACAATGTGATGTTACTAACAATAAAATGATAACCTCTAAGGAAAAAAGATTTAATATGTAATTTTAACCACATATAAATTAAGGATTATTTAACATTAATAATATATATATATATAATTGATGAATATGTTGACTATAATAAATGTTGACATAGGTAAGATCCATAGTGTGAGAAATCCCTCTCTTAGTCTAACAGAGAAGAGAGTTCTTTCAGTGAACATATGAAAATGATCTAGAAATGTTTGAAGAATTACATAGAGATATATTTAGTTTATTCTCATGGATTATCATTTTCATATGAGTTAAATGTTGAGGAAAGGTAATTTAATGTCTAATTTCATGACTATACCACAACTGTAAAACCATGTTACCTATTTTTATGGTATTATATATCATGTATTTTTGTTTTCATTGTATTGATCATGAGATACTACGTAGGATTTGGGAGGATACCTATAATTGTGAACTGATGGATTTGTTGGAATTTTCAGTATAAAACTACCATATTTTGCAACATTCATGGGATTGACACAACATGTGATGGTGTTTCATGTCATGTAATCAATTACTAGATGATTCTATGAAATGGTTCCAATTTGTGCAATGTTACACGAAGTCTATTATTTAATTGTAGTGAAAATATTAAAAATCTGATTTTTACTAAAAAGGCAATGGGGTTTCTTAGAGTATATGGAACATAACTATTACATGATATGTAATATTGTTACACTCTATGTTATTATTTTGAAATGGATTTTTATTTCTTCCACTCAGATTATATTAATTTCATTAAATTTCTTCCATAGAACTATCAACGTTCATCATTTCCTTTGATATTTTGGTGTTCTATAATCAGTTTATATAACCATTTAGTGATTGGTCATCATTTTTCTTGTGGTGAATCTCTCCTGGTAATCAGTATACTTATCTCTTACATCTCTCTCTCTCTTTTCCTCTTTAGAGTTTAAAATATCATTTATGGATTTACAGATCTGAACACTATGTAGTTGAATCTGAATTCTAGGTTGTGTTTTGGGATATTCTATGCCTTTGTTTACCATGGGTGATTCTCGTTATGTGAATAATATTTTCATGAAAAAGGGACGTGGTTATGTTTAATATTTCTATATTGATTAAACATTAAAATTCTTAATGTTAGACCATTTTTTTCAATTGATTTGTAAAAAATCAATTTGATGTGAATTAGAACATGGATTTAATTTTGAATGAATTTTAGTGAAAACCCTCATGTCCAATAGATTTGTACATTTTGGTGTGAATTGAAATTGATGTAAATTGGGAAATGATTTGAAAATTAATTTTTAACATGTCTTAAATTTAATTGATAAAAAATATGATTGGTTTTATTTAAAAAATCTTGAATGGATGTAAAATCAAATATTTGGTTTCTATTGTGAATTGGAATTTTTAATAAGGAAATTTAGTAATTGATCTATAAATAACGATTTGTTTGAAATGAATTGATTTTCACCATCTATATTGATTTATTGAGAACATGTGAGCTTGTGCAGTTAGTAGGTTATGTTGGACAAGAACGCATGGATTATAATTCACAAATAATGGATTCTTAATGACAACTATAACAACAAACTGGTTCAATAGATTTTGTCCATGATGTGATGTTGATGAGTCTGATTTAGCTTGATCCTAAGGGACATGAATGAACTTATTTTATGTGATCACTGATATAATATGCGTGAGGATCATATAACTAGAATTTATGATACTACAAGGAAGATGCCCGTGGCCTATATTTGGAATAATTTGACAACAAATTCCATTAATTTTGAAACTACATTACACATTCCTATTGATTTATATATAATGATTTATATTATGTTTTTATTTAATCCATGTATGAAATTATTTCCAGTATTTTGAAATGATGCGTTCATTGTTTTAAATATTCCAATGTACAACCATTCCCATTTTGAATAATATTGTAAGAATAGTTATTTTTTCATATATTATTATGGAACATGTGGTGAGGAACTACTGGGATTTTTATGTCACACCCTACCTTTGAATATGGGAATTTGTAGATTTTCTTCTACTATGTTTGAGTAAAGAGAAATATCCTTCTGGAGGAGGTGGATGTTCTTGATCCCTTGAAAATTATAGTGATGGGTCCCATAGAACATTAATTTTGTCTTGTATATTTATGGTATGTTTAGGATTTAATATTTGTGTTTGTATATATCTATTTGGATTCTGGAACTATTTCTTCAATGTTTTTTATCATACATATATGTATCATTACCTTCCACTATTTTTTTGAAAATTATTCCCTCTTTTTATTTGTATGATTCTAGGTGCTAGTCACAAAAACATGGGGATTTGGAACACCCTTTAGGCTATTTTAGTGTTTGATTGGGTATCAGGTTACCTTGGTATATATGTTGGTTATTGAAAAAGTGTTATCACATGTGAACATTGAGAATATTTCTATGATGTTAGAATGAAATTGGAATATATTGTTGGGATTTAGGAGTTATTATGAGTGATTTTTTTGAAGGATCTCATTATAGTGAGCTTTAACATAACTTGTGGGGTTTTGGAATGTTTCCTTTTGGATTTGTTCTAGTATTTTCTCTCTTTTTTATTTGGATAGGCTGAAATCAAAAACATTTTTTTTTCTATTTTATGGGATTAATTCCTTAGTTACTCTTATTTTAGTTATTGATATTAGTAACATTGTGTTGTATTTAATGATAATTTTGGTTGATGTGGAGCATCATTACATTGAGAAGATGTGTGAATAGTATCTGGGGGAACCTATTGATGAACCATAATAATAGAATCCTCCCATGGACTAAAATTTATTTTATGTTGTTTTACATGATATCCATGATTTAGGATAGGAACTAGAAACTATACCCATTTTGTCTCAAGATGTAGAACTGTAGAGGGATGAATCCTAGAATCCTGATCAAGTGTTCCTTTGAAATTATCCACAAGCATTCCTACGTTCTTATGATCAACAAGAGGCATATTATTGGTTGAGAAATATTGAACTTCTATTTTATTTTTTGGAATCTCCAAAATCTATTGACGTAATATATGATAAATTTAAGCTAGAGGGGAATAACATGTGATGGTGGGACTCGATGGTGATAGAGATGAAGCACAAGGGTTTCGAGTGGTTGTAATTTAATAGTCTTTTCACTTAACAATTTTATCAATATATTTTTGTAATGGCTAACGCTATATAGTTTTTCAAACTCAATCAAGTTGAAAATTACTTGATAGAATATGAAAATTTATTTATAGATCTTGTATTCTATTCACCAACGATTGTATAATATGGGAAGATTATGTCTCTAATGATTGATATGGGACTTCTATATGACATTAATTTTTTTTTCCTTGTTGTATCCCTCTTCATATCATAACATTATGTTTTAGACGTTGATGGTCAAACATGATATGGATGGTAATTATGTTTTGGAGGGAGTTACTTTTTTGCTTATTGGATGTTCTGTGATATACTATAAAGAGAAAGGTAATATTGATGAGTCTCATTTTGGTTTTCGATAGTAGGGTTCTTCTAGGTCTTTTAAAATTCATGGCATAAGCCGATTAAATTTCTTCTAGCGTGGAAATAATGGGAATTTGAAATGGTATTTCACATTGGCACGCAATATATGTTTTTTCCATGGTAGTTCCAAACCCTTTCTTATGTTATGTCATATCTATAGTACTCCATGTAGTGGAAAATAATCATCAACAACTATGTTTATTTAATTTTAATTATATTCTTCATGATTTGATGTGATATATACACATAAATTTGGAATAAATCTTCTTCACGTAGTGGAAAGTTATTCAGAGGATGAAAATAAATGTCAAACTACTGTATTAGGTTCCATACCTATAGGTTCATCTTTGGTGACTATATTATCTAATACTAGTGGATTGCATTCATTAATTTCAACTCTTATTGTGAATATGCTAAATCTTCCAATAGAGATTTAATCTTTTATGATGCATATTACTACACCCCTTAGAAAAAATACATACCCTGATATTTGCGGTCATGCTTGTGTTTTCTCTTTATCAGATTTTGATATTGCATATATTTATTTGGTTCTCAACATGAATCCTCTTAATTTTATTTTTAGGAGGATTGACACATTTCTAATAAATCATGAATTTACTATTGTCTTCAACATTCATCCTTTACGTTGCTTAATTGGTTGTGTCCTCTATTTGAGACAGAATATGACCCGATGTTTAGTAGAGTTGGATCTTCTTATCTGTATTTATGGAAGGTAATATCACAATCACTTTTGATATGTAGTTGGAATTTTTGAGTTAAGATATTCCTCTATTGTTCATCTTGTTTCCCTATGATTATTATTATAACCTATATCATTTTTCACTGTTAAGTGAGGTCTGGTTTTCTATTGATTTAGATATTGGTTCGAAACCAATTTCTATACCTTCTTAACATATGAAACCTACACTAATGGATGAGTTGAAAAATCTTTTTGAGATATTTAAGTTTATGGATTTATTTTCCTGGGTGTATCACCTTTGTTTGTGCCTATTCTCATTGCTTAGAAAGATGATGGGACACATATTTTATGTATTGATTTTTGAAAACCCAATCGACTCAAATAAAACAATACATGTTTATCTCTATGGGTTGATGATATGTTTGACCAGTTGAAAGAGGTGAAGTGGTTCTCACTGAATTCTCCTCAATATTGTTATAACCATTAGAGATTAAATGAATATGAAATTATGAAAACAATATTTTATAGAATTTATTGAATTTATGACTACCATGTCCATCAATGTGGTCTAACCTATGCTCTTGTAGTTTTTATATATTTGATGAAGGTTATATTCATGTACTACCTTGATATATTTTTGGTATTCTTTTTGGATGAAATCCTAGTTCAATATATTTTTAAAGAGGATCATGTGTGTCATCTGAGAAATGTTTTGGAATTTTTGAGATATCACTGAAGTTATACCAAGAAAACATAATGTGATTTATAGACTAGGGAAGTGAATTTATTGGAATCTTGGTGGTAGAACATGGTATCACAGTTGATCATATAAAGGTGAATGTTTTTATGAAATTGGGGAAGCCAAAAATTATTATTGATATTCAAATTCTATTGGTTTTAGTGGGATATTATCACAAATTAATAAAATATTTATCAAGACTTGGATTCTTTAGTGATAGATCTCACTCTGATGAGAGTGATATTTTCTACATATGAGAAATGTCAATGTTATTCTATTGATCTAAAATATTATTTGACTACTCCACAAGTGTTGACACTTCGAAAGAATGAGAATGTTTTGGGGTTTTCTAGGATCCATTAGTTTTCATTTTTGGTAGTGTTCTTATATAGGGTTATCATGTCATTTTATATGGATCTTGGAAGCTTATTCCACATGAGAATAATTATCTTACCCATGACCTTGAACTTGTAACTATGATGCAAAAAAAATAATATTTAGTGACATTACATTTTCTGAAAAAGTTTTTTCGTGTATTCATACCATGAGATCTAGTGTTATATATTCTCTCAAAAATATTTCAATCTCATCCAACGATATTGGTCAGAGCACCTACAATTTTTTTATTTCCATGTAACCAATAACTTGTGGGATGGGAATGTAAATTCAAAGGCCTTGAGCTGGAAACGTCCGACCTAAGCCATGAAAGACTAATTTGAAGAGTGGAAACTAATGGATCTTTTTCATAGTTTCATATTGGAGTTCAAAAAATAAGGGTTGAGGTTATCTTGGCCCATGATCAGATGACCTCCTCTCCTCTCAATATGAATCATTAGAAACAACATCTTGATGATGAATTTTATAGAATTAGAGACTCTTTTTATATTAGGGAGACTATTTCTGAGTGGATGTTATCCACAATGTGTATTCTATGTTTTTTGGAATAAGTTTTTCTTTCTATTATCCATGAGAAAATCAATGATGTTGAATTTACATAATTCATAGTGTTCAATACATCCTGGAACCACAAATATGTTTTATGACATGAAACAATGATTCTGGTGTCCCTGAATGATATGAGACAATGTTGAATTTATTTTGCACCACTATACATGCCAACATGTCATGGTCAAGTACCATCATACTTTGGGTTTGATTTATCGACATATATTGTCAACATAGAAGTGAGATGATATTTCAGTCAACGGTATTGTTCAGTTTCCACATAACAAGAAAAAAAAATGTGACATGGATTGTGACAAATAAACTAACCATGTTGATTCACATTATTCCCATTTGAGATACAATAGAAGTGGTGAAGCTGGGAAATATATATATGAGAGAGCCTATTCATTGGAACATAGTTCAATATTTTCTAGTGTCTGAAAGAGATATTCATTTTACTTATCACATTTGGAGAGGCATTTAGGAGTCATTGGGATCATTCATTTGTCAGATTACGGTATACCATCCATCGACAGATAACCAGACAGAGATGGCGATATAGATTCTTGAAGATATGCATTATTATTACATCCACAATTTTAGTAGAGCTTAGGATGACCATTAGGGATTAGTTGAGTAGGATTATAGTAATAGATACCAGTATGCGTTCAAAATATCTTTTATTAGGGACCTGTATAGCCAACCATGTATATAATAACCCTTCTCCATATTACATATTAATACATGATTTATTACAAAACAAAACACTTAATACATAAAAAAGTATGGAGAAGTATACATTATTTGGAAATTAGGTACATTATATAACAAATTATAATATGGAATACCTCATATTTATAGAACTCCTCATTAACATGATCATATTATTTATTCATACATAACACTGCATGGGATAACCTGGGGACATAAACAAGAAAGGGTTAAGCTGTAAATCCATGTAACAGAATAACAATGGAATAAATTTAAGAGAATAATACATGTTATAAAATATCCATATCGATGGATAATAAATGGAGTGGGAATAATAAACAAGAACAATGTTGAATGATATATAATGAAAATCTTAATGGAATCATGAGAAATTTGACAACATCATAAAACACTACATCATAGACTTAGGTCAAGTCTAACATCCAAGAAATTAGGATGGAAAAATTCCCCTTTACAAATCATGTTTAATCTCTATCTGAATATGATATCTCATGAGAGTAAATTGTACCCAATTCATTAGAGTGCTAAATTATTATGGGTGCACCAATCATTTTCTTTTAATTATCATGATTAAATGTGCCACATATATCATACAACAAGGATTCATTCATCCTTATAATTTATTCCAATATCAATGATTTATATATACATACAACTAATTCCAATGTATAATATTATTATGTTTATACATGTGAATACCCTTTATAGAAAATGGATATGGATTTCACTAAAAACAAATTCATTATGGAAAATCACAGTTAAATTTCAGTAGCATAATGACGTCCCATAAAAATTCATAAAATTTACTAATGACAGAAAAGGTGGTCTATTATCATTTTGCAATCAAATTAGAAGTCATAGGTAACTGGAATGATAAATACCAACATGATTAATTGGAAATATAAGGCAAAATATAATAAAGAAACTTTAATATTGAGGAGAAGGAGAGGATCCATTACAAGAGTTTGTGACTCTAAATGATTGGGAATAGCTTATTAAGAGAATTGGGGAACCTGGGGTTGACTTTAGAGAGATCATATAAGTGATAGGATGTTCGATAAGGATTTTGAGTGAAGCAAAAATGGTTGTTTTGGTGGGTTTATAAAGGAATTTAGTGGGGATTTCATTATTATTTCTCTAACAGAGGTTTTGGACTCTATATTATAAAATAACTAAAACCACAAACATTCCCAAGGCTTTTTCACATAGTCACTACCAAATATAATTGGTTTCCATTATTTTATGAGTCCATGGTACACACTAAAAACAATAATAACCTTTATCATGTTGATGTGCGTCAAAATTTTAAAGATATTATTTTAAAAACACAAAATATATTGATGGTTTTGAATGATTCTTAACGGATTTTAAAGATTAATAAGCATAAATATAAATCACATTATTTAATATGTAAAACATATATTTGGCCATGTATATCATTTATAGTATTTATTACATCTTTTTTGGGTCCTTTTACATATCCATTTAACATGAAATCAAATTCTATAAGAGTAAGTTGAATGATAGTGAGACTATCTTAAGTCGGTTCGGTGTACATGGTATGGGTGCTGGACTTAATGTGTTTGAACTTATCTCGTAAACTATTTTTCTCATCCTTACGTTGTTGATATCAAATTTCTAGTGGTGAAGGGAAAATTTCAATGATGTTATTTCCTTCTAAATCTCTAAAAAATGGGCTTTATAGGGATCGATCTTACTAGTTGGGGCCAACAGGTGTTTCTCATGTGTTAATTGGATTAGTTACAACCCTATATTTATAAAAATTATGTGATCACTATTCAATGACTATATTATCAATGATAATGATTTATAACTGTAAATTAAATATGATAGGATATAATAAAACTAATGAAGTCCAAGTGTTTTCTATAACCATATTATATAATAATATATTTAATTATGTCACAAGGAATATATCATTTACAACAGTTTGGGTCATTAAAATCGTCATCCTATTAGAAATTTAACCATTGAAATTTATTTTCTTCACACTTAAATATATGAGGGTAAAACTAATTCATAACCTAATACATTTCCCACTTTTATTATTCAAACATTGGGTCACTCCACAACACATTACCAGATGTATTGTCTTATTTCATAGATCTTTGAGGATACGATATATGATCTTTTATGGATAATCCTTCATGGAAAGATAATTATCCATTGGTATCACCTTTGGATTGAGAACATGTGGGGGTTCTGGTAGGACCTTCATCAAGAGGGACACATAGAATTATTCATGTACTTAAGACAGGTAAGGTGGGAGTTATTGTCGATAGGAAACTTCTATGATGAAATTGAGGATCTCAAAATGGATGTTATATCCTGGAAAAAGCTTCAATATATTCCCAAATCGTATGAATTTCATCCAAGAGGATATATAGTGGAATACCTTTTCCACAACATCAGAATCAATGTCTTTTTGGTAATTCTCATCATAGATCTGTTGTGAACTCTAAGAATCCATGATGTTCTTCTGAATGGCCATTACATTTGACACCATTTTCTCAACCATTTCAAGATCCCCAAGTTTCATTTTGTAACATAATCCTAGCATGTAGGTGTTATGAACCTCGTTCCATATTGGTCTTAAAATGAAGACATTTCAATTCTTGAGTTGAAACTATTATTATGTTAGAACTCGACTAGATGAATATGTGGATCCCATCCTCCTTTGGTGTCAATTTAGCATGATCTCAACATGTTCTTATGTAACTATATTGTTCACTCTGATTTGAAATTAGTTTGATAGTGATAAGATATTATGAAGTAAAAGTATATATTTAGAGAATGTCCGAGAGCCTTCTATAATATATAGGTATATCGTGGATCTCAATCAGATACGATCAATAGAGGTGTTTCATCCATCCTCAGCACATCACTAAGGTATATCAGTGAAATTTTATCAAGTGAGAAGTCCACTCAAATTGTAATGAAGTCTTCATCCTTTCTAAGATGATACATTACAACCCAAATAGCATTATTTCTTATTTATGTCTTTATAAGATCAGTGAAAATGTCTATGGTGATGTTTCCCATTTCATTTTATGTTTGGGAAATGGTTTCACGATCCCCATAGATTTGTTTCCTTTTCTTATTCACTTGCTGACATACAAGGCATCTTGATGTATATTTTATGATACCCTTCTTCATATTGTCCCACCAAATGTAATATAGGATATCTAAATACATAATTGGTTATTATTGGTTGACGGAGAAGGTGAAGCTATGTACATCATCCAACAACTCCTTCTTTAACTCGGGATTTGATGGTACACACAGTATTGACCACAATCCCACAACTCCGTCTTCATTAATATTGAGCTCTATGTATTTATATTTTCATATAATTCCCCCATTATTTTGATTTTTGAAATCATCTCTTTTACAATATTTAACTTCACATTATGGGATAGTTTACATATAATTTGTGAATATATTGATGATGTTATGTCCTTTATGATTTTCATGTCCATCCTTATTAAGTCTAAGAATATCAGATCCTTCTAAATTCTAATCGATGATAGAATTTTTTGGATAGTTTCTACATAGAACATGTTCCGCATAATTCAATTTTCTTATGTTTTATAGATTCATTTATTCATTTTTTTTGATAAATTCTAATCATCTTCATTGGATCATATTCACCTATTTCTATGTGAATATATACTTGAGTATTTTGTGACACATTTATATTTCCTAATTCTCCCCGAAGAGAAATTACCTATATATTTTAAAAAAAATGATCACTTAAGACAACACTATAACATTATTTGGGTTTTTCTTTTTATGAATTTCAAATACCTTGAAGCATACTCTATCATTATGTAATTTTTCATTTGCACACATTTCATTCCGTTATTCAAAGCGTCACTGAATACTCTGAAATGTTCTCTACTTATGGGTAATTTGTGTAAATGTACAATGATTAGGCTTTTATTAAAATCCTTGGATCACTCTTCACATTAATAATTCCCAAAAAACATTACTCACTTCTTATTTATATTGGATAGATATTTTTACAATCATGAGAAATTACTCACAAATGGACAATATTACCTAGAAAATACATGAAAACAATGAATATATTATAGATATATAATCCTTGATCATCCTTCACTTTTTTTTATCATTGAATGGTATAAATATATTCCATTGGTTGTTATTATATTCCCTATAAATGAGACGTCATTTAACAAAAACACACATTTTATGAAAATTGATAAATGATTCTTCATTTTCCAGGAATTTGATATAGTGTTCAGATGATTATCATAATATTCCATATATAAGAAAATATTACAATATAATCAATAATGACAACCAAAACGTTGTAGTGGTAGTCTATAAAGACTGTCTTTATTAATTCTAGGAATTATTCAAGAACATTAGTGAGTCTAAATGGTATTATTATGAACATATATGGATCGTAACTTATACGAAAAGCAGGTTTGGGGATATCATTTGTCTTCACTAAAACTTGTTAATATCCAAACTACATATCCTCTATGGAGTAGTATTATGTCCCAAATAGATGATAGAGAAATTAATCCATCTATGGAATATGATAATTTTTATTTATCCTAGTCTTATTGATCTCATGACAATCAATGAAAATGAACATTGACCCATCCTTCCTCTTAATGAAGAAGACTATTGCACCCCAAAGTGAAGCACATAGCTGTATGAATCCGATATACAGATTCTCTTTCATTTGTTTCATTATCATTTCATGTTCAAAACGATCCATTATATATGGAGTCTAGGATAATGGTAAGACTCCAAGTATAAGTTTGATTTAATATTCAACCTATCTGCAATAAGGAAAACTAGGCAATTCCCCAAAAAACACATCTGTGTATTCCCTTAAAATGGGAATGTCTTAATGGACTATATTTTCCTTAGACACAATAAATTTATGTGGATAATATTTCATATAGAGAAATAATATTCATTCTTTATATGTTGGTGATAAATAATATTAATCCTTTTCCATGCACTTATACATAATTAGGGACCAATTCACGAAATGAAGAGTGATTTATTTCTCGTGGTATCTAATTTTGGATCTATATAATGAAATCCAATAAATACATATATCATATTATAAAAAAGGGGGTATGACAATGTTTTTTTTTTGATGTTTATCAAAAAAAAATTATTTGGGGAGGAGTTATATACATTGGATACAATAATTGTTATAAATTGTGTTTTAACTAATAGCTCTACATCCTTGCATTATTGCAGGGTTTGAAGAGTTCTACTATCCTTCATGATATGAAAGAATCCATAGAACTAGTAAGAATAAGGAAATTTACTATTTTTAATTAAAAACTAGAGTATGTTTCACCACTTCTTTTTTGGGATCCTCTATAGCAGTTTTGATGGAAAATCGTTATTCTTACTACCTTGGAGGTTGTCGGTTGTCTATAAAAACCATTGGATAAGATAGTTTGTTTGAAAAAGTGTCCTAGTTATTTATAGCTGATGTAATTGAAAATTTGATTTGTTTTAACAGTAGAATTATTATCCTCCAATGAATTAGTTGGTTTCACCTGTCAGTAATCATTAGTTCGGTGTCCTTCCTTCCCACACCTAAACTATATCCTCATCCCCATTGGCAATTTTTTGGGTGCTTCATTCCACATATTTGACTACTGGGATGCTGCAATTTCATGGAAAAAATAGATTTCTCCCTCCAAAAGACATAATTTTACTCCAGATTCTACTTATAATCACCAATATACCATTGAGATTCACCGATCTCAATCTTTACATTGAGGGAACATCAGAAAAGTTTCTCATAAATATCAAGGAATCTGATCCCTATGTCCTTTTGAAGAATAGGTTTTATCCCACCAACGATGTGGTAAATCATAAATTTAGGTGTAAAAATCAAATCTATAGTGTATAATGAATATATTTTGAATATTTCCACATACATTCTAATACAATTCATCATATATTTTCATGATTGTAAGGAAATACATTTTTTATGTCAGAGTGTGAGGGGAATGTTTTTTTTCAAAAAACACTTTATGGAATTCCTTCAACCCCATAGATTTGATCACTTCATAAAGATTAAAATTTCTGATCAATGAACACAACTAATCAGCTTCTACCACTATTCAATAAACAACCTACAAAACCCTCTCTAGTTTGGTAGATTGAAGAATGGGGAAGATCTTCTTAAGGGATTTGATCCATTACTCTGCGATTATGGGATTGGATTATTTATTGAAATTTGGAGGCCAATGTCACCTAATGGCCTCAATTACATCTTGTTATCTCTTTGTGATATTTGGACACTCCTATTTTTCTGTGTTTATAATAAAAATATATGTAAAATGATATAGTATCATTATAATGTTTACTACTCCTACACCCATCATGTTGGGCATCACGTTGGGGAAGTCATCACATCACCCTTCAAAATGGTTGTTTACCTAAATCATCATATTTACAGACCTTGGATAGAATAAAATTAAAATTAGTAAAGGGTATTATTAAACAATTAAAATCATAAATAGGAATACATTGAAATTAAAGGGACAACATTAAATTACATTTATTTCCTTAACTTATGACTTTCTAGGCTTCAATATATGTTTTCCATGATCTATTTAAAAATATATATTATTGTGTGTATTTTTTATTCACATAATAATTTCTCATAATGTGATTACGAATTTAAAAAAATTATCCCCCATGAGTCTTAAACTAGATGTGTTTCATGTCCATTTTCCTTGCAATAGTTCTCGGTCTTGTCCAGCTCAACATTGTGTTTTCAGGTTTTTCCCCTATTTAAAATGTTTCGAAGCCCAATCAACCAATATTATTGAGGCATGGATGTATTTTCATTATGAACCACATAATATATATATCGAATAAATTTTGTATGATATCTTATACTTAGTCTTACCCCTTAGGTTATCTCTATAGTTTTCTAATCCTAATCCTAAAAATAACTAAACATTTCCTTTTATACTTACTATAACAACCCTTATAATAATTACATTTTAATACATGATTTATTACATAATATTAACATTAATAAAAACTAAATATTGATATGAAAATTATCATTGGGAATTAGGTACATTACATAATGACATAAAATAGAAAATACATCATTTTCATTGAGGACCTCGTTAACATGATCAAAGTATTACTTCATACATAACAATGCTAGGGATAACATGGAGACATACACAAGAAATGGGAGAGTTATAAAACATAATAAACGAATAAACATGTAATAACATGATGAAAATAGTACATTTCATATAATAGTAATATCATTACTGCATAAAAGGATTGAGAATCGTAATCATGAAAAACGACACATGATATAACAAGATGATAATAAAGGCTACAAGGGTAGTGTTAATCAAATTAAAACACATCATCATAAACCAATTTCAAGGCTAAATTAGAATATATCATGATGGAAAAACTACAATAAAAAATAGTTTTATTATATATCCAAACATGATGTATCATGATACTAAACATTACCCAATGCATTGGAGGGCTATAAAATTTGGTGCACACCTATCACATCTATATCACTATCATGATTAACTGTGCCATAGAGATCATATGACATTGATTCATTCATCATCGAAATTTATTCCATTATCAAAAAATATGTAATATATAAATGTGAGTCTCATGACAAAGAAGTATAATAGTATAATGTTGAATACCCTTTATAATAAATGAGCATTGTATTGTATACACAATTGTAATGTCCTTGAAAATAAAGGGGAAAATTTTCCAACATAATGATGTTGCTTGAAATTTCATAAAATCTGTTGACGATAGAGAAAAGAGGATCCCATCATTTGAACATAATGTTTTCATTAATAGAAACCTGGAGGAAAATATCCCAACATTACGAATTGAAAATAGAATGCAATAATACATTAAGGAATCATTCATAAGGACGAGAATGAGATGATCCCCTTACATGAGTGTGTTTCTCCAATTTCTCACGAGGGGATTTTTTTGATCTTAGGGGACCTTAGGTGGAATCTATAGAGAGGATAAAATAGTAAGTACATAATGCATGTATTTTTAGTGTATATAAATGTGGTATTTGGTGGATTTATATAGGAAATGAGTGGAGATTTCATTATAATTTTTCATACATAGGTTTTGGACTCCATATAATAAAGTAACCAAAACCACAAATATTTCAATGGTTTTTGGCCATCGTTTTTTCCAAATGGGAGTGGTTTCCATTATTATATAGTACAAAGTTCCTATATTATTAAATTTATATATTTTATTATTTTTAATAGAGTCTTAGTGATGACGAAATGATATTTAAACATTAAAATATATTAATGATTTTGGAGTATTCATAAATGATTTTTCAAATTCATCAATGAAAACAATGATTCTATTTTGTCATATCAAAACCAAAAACATTAGGGGGGTGGTTTGGAATATATGGTATGGATAACGCTTTTGATGATCTTGGAAATCTCTCATAAATAATTTCTTCCATGCTTATGGTGTTGGATCTTGGATTGGTATTGTTTATGGGAAAATCTAATGATGATATCTCCCTCAAACGCTCCAATAAATGGGCTTTATAAGATATGATCCTACTGGTTGAAGCCAAAACATTATTTCAGTTTCAATTTGATTTGTAAAAACTATATTTATAATAATCATATGATCATTTCTCCAAAACAATATTACCAAAGATAAAAATGATTAATTATAATTTAAATATGATATGAAATAATAAAACCAAATAACAACATGTGTTTTCTATAACCTTATTACATAATAATTCATTTAATTAAATCACATGTCGAAATTTATTTATAATAGTTTGGGTCATTACAATCTCCCCCCCACCTTCAATGTTTACATTATTGAAAATTTATTTTCCCCCACTAAAATAGATGAGGGTAACTCCATTTCAACACCTCCTATATCTCCCACACCACTTCATAAAACATGTTGTTTTTGTACAATACCACGACAAGGTGATTTATATTTTTATGACGAAATTTTTCTCTGTAATATATGTTATTCACTAGATAATCCTCGACAAAAGATACTTCTACAATAGTTCCACTTTTGGATTTAGTAAATGCGATGGGGTTCTTATGTACTTCATTAATAAGGATTCATTTAATACATCATATACTTTTGATAGGTTATGTGGGAGTGGTTATCGATATGCCACTAAACTAATGTGATTAAGGGTCTCAAAGGGTCTGATGTATCTTAGAAATCAATTTCCCATCATACCAAATCTCATGATTTTTTAACATTGAGATATGCAATGGAATACCTTGTCTCAAACATTAAGCACTAGTTATCGTCGAAACTTTCCATCAAAACTCATTTATTCAACTCTGAGCATCCTTGATGTGGTGATGAATGTTTTTGAACTTTTCCAAAATTTCCTTGACCATTTAAAGACATAATAGTTTTCATTCCCTAATGTTATCCCATTATGAAGGTGTTATGCATCTATTACCATATAGGTCTTCATAATGAGCAATTTATTTTGCGAAATCCCCCAAATTATGTTTTTTATCCATTTCTCCTTTGATGTTAATTGAGCATTATCTCCACATTTCCTCATGTGACTAGATAATCTATTTATATCGGCCATTGATTTGAGCATGTAAAGTCCTAATGAAGTTTAAATCTATATTTAGAATATGTTTGATACATTCTTAAAATATAGAGTTAAATAATTGAAATCAATTAGATACAATTGATAATGGTGTTCTATGTTGCCTCGTTTCATCTATAATGCATATCCTCACATGTTTATCAAGTGATAAGTCTTCACAAATGACAATAAAGTGTGAGTAATTTGTAAGTTCATCAACCACAACCAAAAAAGAATTATTTCCACATGATGTCTTTGAAAGAACCATGATAATTTCCAAGGTAATTTTTCATATTTCCTTATAGGTATGGGTATTGGCTGTATCCTTACCTTGGATTTTTTCTTTTTCAATTTCAGTGGCAGATATACAAGACATCATGATATATATTTTGTAATATCCTTCTTTATATTGTCCCACCAATAGTGATGTTTGAGATCTTGATATATCATTGTGCATCCTAGGTGGTTGGAAAATTGAGAGCTATGTGAATCATCCAACAACTCCTTTATTAAATCAAGATTTTATAATACATAGAGTATTCACCCAAATATCATAACTGATTCTTTATTAAGATTATTCTTCCATGATTTTTGTTTTCTTATAGTTTCTACATTCTTCAGAATTCCCAAATAATATCTTTTAGAATCATTATCTTATCCAAAATGGATGGATTATCATTCATTTAAGAAAGGATTGATGATGTTTCTTCCTTTATGATTCCAATTTTTATGTCTAAGAAGATCATATCCATCTCAACTTTAATCAATTATATAATTTCTTGATCCTTTTTACATAGAGTGTATACCAATTTATTCACATTTCCAGGATGGTAGTGATTTCATCATTCATAGTCCTTGATCATCTCTAACCATCTTCATGGGTATATATTCAACTATTTTTATGTGAATATATATATATATGTGTGTGTGTGTGTGTGTATTTTGTGATCTATATATTATCCCCAAATATATAATGTCCCCATAGTTTTAATGAAGTGATCACTGTAACCAACTATAGTTTATCTTTTGTGTATTTCTATTCATGAAAATTCATCTTCCTTGAATCATATTATATCACTTTGAAATTTTTCATTAACACACAGCCTAATCCCTTCTTTAAATCATCACTAAATTCTCCAAATATTTCTCCAATTTTGAGTAGTGTGAGTATAGGTGCTTTGATATGCCTCATTTTCATATCCATGAAGCTCTGTTTACATTCATCATTCAAAAAAAACATATCTCCCTTCCAGGTTAGATTAGTTTGAGGGTATGAAAATAGAGAGAAATTTCCCAGAAATTGCCAAAAATAACCATATAATCCAAGGAAACTATGTATATCTATAACTTAAATTGGAATTAGAAATCATTTAGTTGCATCTATAATTGAGGGGTCTACAAAAATACCATTACTTTTTATTATATACACTAATAATGAGACTTCCATAAATAAAAAATCTCATTTACATTATTATTAATAATGATTATCCTTCTACAAGGTCTTTAGCATAGTTCACAGATTCTTCTCATGATCCTCTTTTTTGAGAATATTAGAATATTATCTAGAATGACTACCAAATTTTTTTTGAGGTAATATCTAAATACACTATTCATTGTGTCTGTGATTATTTATAGAGAATTAGTGAGTCTAAATGGAATTAATATGAACTCAAATAACGTATACTTTGTACAATAATCATTTTTGGGAATACCCTATTTATTCACAATAACATGGCAATATCTTGACCACAGATCCACCTTGGATGATTATTTTTTATCACATAGCTAATCAAACATGTACCCAATCCATATAAGATGATACTTTATCATTATCAAGATCATTTTTTACTCATGATATTCAATGAAAATGTGCATTAACCCATCCTTCTTCATGAGGATGTGGACTGGTTCACCCCAAGGTGAAGCACTTGTGAATATAAACCTGTTATCCTTTTTATTCTGTAGTTTTTTCTTAAACACCTCAGGTTCCTAAAAATCCTTTCTATACAGAGTCTTGGGTAGTGGTAATATGTGAGGAATAATATAAACATAATATTCAACCTCTCAGCTTGGTGGAAGACCAAACAATTCCTTAGGAAACACATCAACATATTCCCTCACAATGGGTATATCTTCAAGGAATATATTTTCCATAGAATAAATCATTTGATCAATATATGTTTTATCATACTGAAATAATGTATATGATTGAGATTTTGGTGCAAAAGTATATTCATCCTACTCCTTGCACTTTTAGAGAATTAGGGTTTAATTCATGGTATGCATATTAATTTCCTTCTCACAAGCGTTTATGTTGGCTCTATATAGAGAAATAAAATCCATATACATAATTTAATCAAATTACACTAAAGGGAGTATGATAAGGTTTTATGGGATGATCATACCATAAATTTTTATAGGGGAGGATTTATATATTTTTTATGGAATAATTTCCCAATTTTCCATTTTCACATATTTCTCTACTTCTATACATTGGGCTGTTGTTTGAATAGTTCTACAAATATTTTATGATATTAAGGAATTAATAGAACCAAAATCAAAATTTATGTACAGTATTATTGAATGAATAACTATAGTACCTGTAATCAATTCATTTTCAGGATCCACCTCAGTGGTTGTGATGGAAAAATCATTCCCTTGCTTCTATGGAGTTTGTTGGTGCTCTTCAAAAACCATTGGAATAGTGCACTAGTTTGAAAATTGAACTGTATACATGAAGTTATGGGAATGAAAAATGTAATGAGGGTTGATTATATAATTCTTCTACTCCAATGCATTCGTGGGATTATTCTATTGACAATATCTATATAGGTGGCCTTCCTTCCCCCACCAAAAACTTTTCCTTGTCACCCTTAAACAATTTTTGGGGTGCTTCTATCCACACGTATGACAATTAGAATGTTATAATTTCATGGAAACATTATATTTATCCATAAGACCACAATAATTAAACTCCAATTTCCACTTCTAATCCCCATGATATCCTTTAGATTCACCGATTTCCATATTGACTTTGAGGGAACATCATACAATCTCGTCAGAGATATCAAAGTCTCATATCACTGGGGCTACTCATAAATTAGTTTTTAGCCCACTAAATAAGTTTTCATCCTAGTATTTAGGGATAATGAAAAAGTGATAGGAATTTCTTATAAGTATTTGGATGTATTTATCATAATCCCAGTAATATTTTTCATCTTTTTTATGAAGGCATGTAAATCCCATTCCATTTTATGTTAGAGAGTGCTTGTAAAATATTTATCAAACTTTTTTCTATAATTCTATCCACCCCATTACATTGATCTCTTAATCAGGCTTTGTATTTTTGATAAATGACCACCAATGATCACCTTCTCCATCCATATGATAAATTTATAGTATAACCATATCATTTTCAAAACATTGATGGATATAAAATATATTCTCAATGGTGATCTATTCTTCCATGGTTAATGGATCAAATTATAAATTGATAGTCATAGAACATTACCACATTAATGTATAAACGATAGAATGTTCACTCTTAGGGGAATTTGAAAGCTCGAATAGACCCATGTGATGATTTTGAACATTATTCATTTAATATATTATCATCATAATGTTTATTATTCTTGCACCCATCGAGTTGGGTATCTTTTTAGGGAAGTCATCACATTTCTATTCGCATTGGTTGTCTACCTGATTACTCTTATTTTCGAACATTGGATAAAATAAATATAAAATTTGGGTTGATTATTTTTAAACTATAATATATATAATTGGAAATCCAATTACATAAATGTTACAATTAAAAAATTAAATTTATTTCCTTCACTTATGAATTTCAATGACTCCATCTATGTCATCTATGATCTATTTCTTAACATATATTATTATGGTTATCTTTTTATTCAATTAATAATGGTTCATAATTTTCTTATAAATTTACCTAGGAATATACCTCATGAGTGTTAAAATTGGTATGAATCAAGGTCCATTATTAGGCACCAGTTCCCAGTTGAGTCTATCTCAACATGGTGTTTTCAGTTTTTATCCCCATGAACATCTATGCCAAATCCACCTTCACATTTCGTATCTAATCTATAATCTATATTCATTATAATCCACTAACTCTTTATTTACAAAAATTTAGGGATGTTCTCTTATACATAGTTTCATCACTTACACTTTCACTGTTGTTTTTAAATCCTAATCCTAAAAATAACTAAACATTTCATTGGATTCCAACTACTACAACTATAGTCTTTATTAAATATAAAACATGATGCATTACATAAAATTACACATAGTAAAACCCAAAAGATTGATAATTCTATTGTCTTTAAAAATCATATGCATTACATAAAAACTTAAAACGGGAATACATCATCTTTATTGAAATCCTCTTTAACATGATCATATTATTCCTTCATACATAACACAACATGGGATAACCTTGGGGTATACATAAGAATGGGTTGAGCTATAAAAACTTTTTTGGGAATAAAATTATAATAACAATAAGATAATAATACAAGTTATAATGTAAGAATATCAATGGGGAATAAAAGAAATAAAAATCATAAACATGAATAGTGAGGCTTGATATATCATGATAATACGAATGGAAACATGGGAAATCCATGTACAACATAAAATATGGCATCATAAGAATTTTATGAGGCTATCTACCATGACATCATAATAGAAGATGTACAATAAATGAATCAGATTTACTCCATTTTGCAACATGATGTCTCATGAAATAAATCATTACCCAATTCATTATAGAGTTATATAATTTTGGGTTGACCTATCACATTCATTTAATTATCATAATAATGTGTTCCACATAGTTCATACAACATGAATTCATTCATCATCATAATTTATTCGACAATCATGGAGTGTGTAATTTATTCATGTAATTCCCAATTAAAGGAATTATAATTTTATAAAGGTGAATATCGTGTATAGAAAATGGGTATGATATCCACCACACAATGGTTTTGGCACGAAAACCCGCAGTGAAATTTTGGCAGTATAACGGTATTGCTTAACATTTAATAAAATTGGATGATGAGAGGGAAATGGGTCTCTCATAACATTGAAATGAAACTTCAAATAATAGGAAAATGTACATAAATATAAAAAAGTTATCTGTTGGAAATAAAAGTAATAATATTAAATATAAACATTAATAAAGAGGATAATTAGAGGATCCCTTACATGAGTGTGTGATTCCACAACCATCGTAGGGGATTCATGGGAGCTTGGGGTCAGCATGGGTGGACTATATAAAAGGGAGGTAAGAGTAAGGACATGATAAAATGATTTTGAGTTAAGATAAATGGGAGCATGGGTAGGATTATATAGTAAATTAGAATGGATTTTGTTTATTATTTCTATGACATAGGTTTTGTATTCTACATTATTAAATAATAGTATCCATAAACCGTAATGAGGTTTTTTACCATGGTCTCATCCAAATTAAAGTTTTTTAAAATTATTTTATAATCTTGTGTGGTGAAATTAATAATGAAATATTGATTCTTATGTGCAAGCATCTCATGCTCTTAAATAAATGATTTTAAAATACTAAAATATATTATGGGGTTTTGAGGATTCATAAAACCATTATAAAATTAATTAAATAAACATAAAATCTTGTTATCATAATAATAAAACATATATTTGGTATTTTATACCATTTATTGTATTAATTACATCAGTTATCATTCATTATGATGTCATAATACACATTGTAAATTTATACGGTATTGAATTTTTTAGTAGAAAATTCATCTATCTCAGAAAAATATACAAAATTCCAAAATAGGTAATTTTGTTGTTTTGATTTCAAATATAATATTAATTTTATATAAATAATTTTATAGATATATTTATTTAGACATAAAATATTAATAAACCTTTATTGAGAAATGAAGGATTTTTTTACCATAACAGTTTTCGAGCCCTTCTAAAAAGTACATTTGACTTCATTAAAATTAAATTATCATTAATATTTAAGTAAAATTGTAATAATAATATTTTATTAAAATATTATTTATTTTAATAATTAATTAATTCATCAAAATAAATTCATTAATTTTATTTGAATATTACCCAAAACTATAATTTCAATTTTGTTGCATCAAAATATAAATCATTTAACAATTAACAATAATAGATTGAAAATATATTTATTATCATATAAAAATTATTTTACATACTCATATTTCTAGGGTCTTGATACATATCCCTTTAATACAATATAAAATTTTCAAATAGTAAGGTGCGTGACGGTGAGACTTTCATTGGGTGGATCATCATACATGGTTTGGTCAATGATATCGATAATTTTGAACATATCCCATAAATGGGTTCTCTAATGCATAAATTATAGTATTCGGTATAGATAATGGTCATGTGAAAATCTTAGTGTTGTTATATTCCATGAATTCTCTAGCAAATGGGCTTCATATGGTATGATCCTACAGGTTGAGGCATTCACTTATTTTGTATATGTCAATTGGATTTTTTTTAACTGTATATTTATACTAATCATGTGATCGCTGTTAAAAGGACAAACTATCATTAGTAATTATTATTAATTTTTATTTAAATTATACAGGATACAATAAAACAATTAAGGTGAATGTGTTGAATGTTAACATATTACATAATTATATATTTAATTCAATAACATGATGAATTTTATTTATAATGTTTCGGGTCATTACATTATAAATCACTATTGTGTTGGTCATTAATAGATGAATGTTAGTTGGTTGGATTTATCATGATTCAAGATATGTGAGAAATGATTCAGTAGCTTCATCTAAGGATTATTACGACACATATCTGGTATAAATGGTTTGTTGATCATTTGTGTGGACTATTTGAATTGCTCGTTATTGATTAGTTGTTCATTAATGTTTCTCCCTCTTCATGTCATTGACAGCTAAGCTGGTAAAGGAAGCTTGATCTAAATTTTTTGGTACATTCGGATGAAGTTGAGAAGGTGGGGACAATGGATTGCCTTATAACACCTCCTCTACAATTGATTTTGATACCTAGAGAGTTCCATGTTTCTCAACTATGGGAATATATTTTGATCCATCAAATTCATTGAGCTGGAATTATCTTGATATGGATCTTAAATTATCCATGATTGAGAATATCATATAGATTAATGTTTTTGACACAAATTTACTTCATGGGAGGATGATACATTTGGTCTATGTGTTTTGGTAGCACGATTCCAATTCTCATTTTACATTGTAGCATTAAGTGCTAATGAAAGAGAAGTGGCATCATCTTTTTTATTTGAAAGCTTCTTGACATGATTTCTAGTAATTAAAAGATTTTATGAAGGAGAGGTTATAATACATATTACATTTCTATCATGTATTTTCGAACCATTCTTTTTGGTTTTCCATTTTTGTTGGTTGAGTAATGCTATGAAGTAATTGGGAGGACACTTGTAACTTGATGTCTATGGTTTTTTATATTTTCAGCATAAAACCATTAGTTTTTATAGCATATTGAGGGTTTAATAAGATTATAATAGGATTAAATGTTATTTAATGATTTCATACATGATTCCGTGAAATGGGGACACACAATAAAAGGTTGCACACTGTGTACTACTTGCATTCCATGTACATATACAAAATTGGGATTTTAGTAAAACTTCAATGTGTTTTTCCACATATATGGGACTCGACTATTACATAACATATAATGTTCCAATATTCCATATAATTATAGGGACATGCATTTTTATTTCTTTCTCTTAGATTATATAAATTTCATTTAATTTTTATACCTACCACTGTTGACCTAGAGCCTTTCCTAGGAACTTTTAAACTTCCATAATCCCTTAAATCATCAGTTTTATGATTGATCAACTTTTTGTTTGTGGTAAATCCAGTTAGCACTCTTCCTATCTATTCCATATATATCAATTTCTCTATTTTCTTAATTTGAGTTTGATATATCATATTGGGGTTGAGGTTTCTAAACATCGTATTGTTAAATCTTCATTCTAGGCTAGGTTCATAGATTTCATTTCTTTCCATTTCAATTTTTAGGTCCCATTGTGAAAATTTATATTCTATGAAAAAGATAGATGATTTAATTTCTTATTTTTTAATTGATTAAACCTTGATTTTTATGTTGTTTTAAATTTTATTCAATTGATTAGTGAAAATCCAATTTTATGGGGATTTGAATATATATTAGATTTGGTATGGATTTTTGAAAAAAGGCCATATTCTATTAGAATTGTAATTTTGGGTATCAACTGAAATTGGAGGAAATTTTAAAATGATTAGAAAATTGATTTTCGAAAATGCCTTAAATTGAATTGATAAAAACGTGTAATTAGTTTTTTTAGAAATCTATGAAATGATGAAAAATAAATGATTTTGTTTTCATTCTGAATTGGAATTTTAAAAAGGGAAATTGGGATGATTCATTTGCATAATGATTTATTTAAAAATATTTTATTTTCTTCATTTCTATTGGCTGATAGAGGACATGCGATCATGGGTATTTAGTGGATTATTTGGGATAGGTATGCTAGGATAGTAATTCCCTAGATATGGATTTATAATGGAAACTCAAATAGAAAATAGGTTTAAATGATATTATCCTTAATGGGATGTTGATGAGTCTTATTCATATTTAGCCTGCGGGATGTGTGTAGACATACCTATTAGGATCACAGATATGAGATGTGTGAGGATCCTATAAATAGAAATTATTTTACTCTATGAAGATGAAAATGGTTCTTATTGTGAGTATTTTTATTAAAAATACAATTGAATATGAAACATATTTAATCATTAATAGTGAATATAAAATGTTTATATAAAGTGTTTATTTAAGAAATGTTTGAAATTTTTTTCCATCATTCTGAAATGAATATTGTTTTGATTCCAATTTGAAAATGTAGTTACATGACTATTTTGATTAAAATTAGAAGATTAATTTTTTATTATTCATTCTAGAATTTTATTTTCAAACACTTTAGAGACCCTACATGACTTTTTATCTCACACTATAACTTTTCCTTCAAGTGTTTGCAGATTTTCTTCAAACTTTGTCAGAGTAAATGGAAATTTCTTCTTTATGGTGGTGGATGAAATATATCCCTTGGTTAATGGAGTGAAGGTTCCTTAGGAATATTGATCCTATCCATTAAATTTATTATATATTTATTATTTACTTTTTGGTTTTTTGAAAAAACTGTTTAGTTTCTAGTACTATCATCATTAAGAGTATTAAGAATACTGATATATATCTTTACCTTTATCCGTGATTGGTGAAAAAATAATTCCCTTGTTTATTTATTATGATTATAGGTTCTAGTCACCATCATGTGGGTATCAATAATACCTTTTTGTATATGTTTATGTCGACTCATGTATCTGGGTACTAGAGTATCTAGGCAGGATTGTGGTAATAACAATGCCAAAAATGTGGTGGGTGGCTTCATTTAATGAAAATTTATGGGTTTTAATATTTAATTGAAATGTTAGTCAAATCCAATACAAAATAAAGATACGAGAATATTTTTTCTAGATATAGAAAATCATGTCTCAGAATCCAAGCGGAATGAATATAATATATTAAGATTAAGGTTTCCTTTTTTAAACTGAGTAATAGATCAAGGAGTTTGATACCAAGGAATGAGCATCTACTATTCATGGTACTGTTTTTATTTATTTTAAGATCATTCATATGTTATTTAGAAATGATGTATCATATTCTTCTATATATACATATTTAGTAGAAATATTTAGATCACATGTCGAGGTAATTCATAATTTTTTGGTAACTGATTCACTTTTTGGGTGGATAAAATAAACAATGATTCAAATATATATCACGTTCTATTATAATATATAATGTGGAATTATGATGACACTATCTATTCCATGAAATGATATTATATTACATTATAATTAAAATAAACTATGATATCAAATGCACATCCACTAATACATGCTAAATTTGAAGGCTTCACATTGTTTCTCTTAATGGAGTTCACAAATTCATAGGAGAATGAGTTTTTAATCTAAGTAGATTTAGTATTTTTTTTGTATTTTTGATTTAAATAATTTGAATTAGAAGGTTTAACAGTTGAATATATTTATAAAATTATCTAAAATAAACTTATCAAGGAAGTTTACAAGTATCTTGATGTATTTCCCAATGGGTTTTCATTATTTCCTCTAGAATGGGATATTGAATTTTCCATGGATATTTTTCCAAGAACAAACATGATTTATCAACCAAATTATCAGATGATACAAATAAAGGTAAAATAATTTACTATGTAATTGGCAGAATTGGACTATAAATGATTTATATTGACTATCACTTCTCCTCAAACAACACCATTATAATCTTATAAGAAGACCAATAGTATTTTATAGTTGTATAGTTTCTACCAAAACATAAATCGAATTAAAATAAAGAATAAATATATTTTACCTGATATGGGATAATTTTTTGATTAGTAAAATGAAGAAAAAATGTTTTATAAAATTGATATATCCTTTATATATCATTAATTAAGAGAATATGATGAAGTCATGATGAAATTGACTTTCTGGAGTCATTATTGACATTACAGTCTATTATTTATTCCATTTAGTATAACTAATAAAACATCAATGCTCAAGTATTTGATAAAACAAACATCTATAGGTATTTAAATAAATTAGTGGAAATTTTTTTTGATGATGTATTGATTTACTTTAGATCTAAGGATGATTATGAGAAATATCAAGATGGTGTTTGGAGGCTTTTTTTAGCATAACCTATATATAATTTTTCTAGATGTCACATCTTAATTAAAGAGATTAGTTTTATGGTAAATTTCACTTCATATAAAGAAGTATCTATAGACCTTGATAAATTTAAGGATATGATGTCTTAGGAAACACAAAATATTGTCTTCAAAATTCATATATCATTTTAACAGATGACTATTATTAATGGTTTGTTTAGAATTATTCAAACTAGAATTCACTATGGAAACTTAGAATTAAAATGATGATAAATTTTTATGGAAGGAAAAGTTAAAAAAATTACCAAATTAGTGAAAAAATATTAATTTTGTGACTCTTTTTAGACTCCAGAAGTGGTTATGAGGTTTATTGGGATGATTCAAATGAATATTTAAGTAGTTTCGTTAAAAAATGTAACTAATTCAAGGCATATGAATCATGTTTATTGAAACCAAAATATAATAATTACTCTCTTAATTATTTAGTGTTATCTATAGTGTGTTATGGATTAATTATTTGGGGGAATTGTCATTTAAGTGAGAAGTTCATAATTTATACTAATCTTAAGAGTTTAATATATATCTATTAAAATGGGAACATAACATGAAGTTGTGAAGGTGGATATGAATTTTTCAAACCATTGAATTTTATCTTTCAGATACTTCTGGAAAGGGATATTTTTTAGCTTTTTCTTTATTTTTGATTATTAAAGCTCAAGTTACAAACTAATTTAAAAGGATGTGGAAGTTGATGGGTATGTTTTCATTTCTTAATCTTGAGATGTAAAAAAATT
This sequence comes from Viscum album, assembly GCA_963277665.1. Lineage (NCBI taxonomy): Eukaryota > Viridiplantae > Streptophyta > Magnoliopsida > Santalales > Viscaceae > Viscum > Viscum album. The sequence continues at coordinate 979,781,094 of OY728139.1, read as the reverse complement.
ATAATATATTTTTTCATTACATTTTTTATGTTAATTTTATAATATAATAAAAAGGGAAGGAGCTATAGTTATTTGACCAGGAGTGTAAACAGGTGAGAGATACCATTTTATTTCATTGAGGAAGAATGTTAGGAAATTATCTTATCATTTCGTTTGGGAGGTGTACCAAGGGGATTCAATGATATTCCATGATTTGAAGAATTAGTTTCAATTATCTATCTTGTATGATAAATGAATTTAACATTTATGTAATATGATTATTAGATCATATATAGGTGGCAGTGGATCCTGAATGGCTTATTGAATTGTTTCCACTATTACCTATAAGGAACTGAAATCTATAATACATTTCTATAAACATTCATATGATTTTGTTGGGATCACCATTCTGAAATATCTTATTTGGGTAGTTTTGGATTGACTCCTGATGTCAGACCACTTGTTACCTATCTGGGTGACACATTTAGTTGATGATCTTAGTGGGATTTATATTAATAAGCTTATATTATTTCATTGATTTCATAAATTTATTATTCCAGATAGAGATCCTACTACTTCCTCATGATTTGTGGAAGGACATTGAATTTTATTTTTGTCAATTAAGGATGAATTCAATTTACCATATGTATATGGATGGGTAATCTGAATGGATCATATAGATTTTGGATGATATATATCATGCATGGGTGCTTGATTTGGGAACATCTGGAGAATATCATTTATCTTTTATGAGATTTTCTGATAATAACTGTAATCAATCGTCAATATACATTATACTATTTGAATCACATTTTGGTAGTCCCTTTTATTCACATTTTTATTTGGAATATATTAGTGAAAACCCATTTATTAAACAATTATAAGAGATATTAGACTGGATAAAATTAATTTTGAAGTGAATGGTGATTGTGCATAGAAAATAGAAGTTCTATAATGGTCATCAATTGTGGCCATGTATGTTTAGTGTTGTTCTATATACATTTTAGTTGATGTCTCCTTACATTAGACAGTGAAGTCATTGTAAATAAAAAAAACATGAAATATTGTTTGTGGATTTATTTATTATTGTAGAATTTATTGGTGAAGTAACATATTGGGTAGTGATTGCACCTAGATATGATGTTGTTAATAATTTCTTCCATGTATCTCACCAAAGGAAATATTTACTTGATCCATATCATACTGTAAATTGTAACATACAATTACATTCATTAAATGTCTAGTAAAATTTTGTATTGAGATGAAATTTCTTTAAGTGGATGGTTTATTCCTCTTATGAAAGTGTTGTGGAAACATTTTTATATCTATGAAAAAATATTGGAGATCTTTTAGTAAATTATCATGCCTATGGGATAAGTGTAATTATCATTATAATAGTTTTATTATATAATTATGGGATAATTATACTTTACGTGTGAATGCTGATAGACTATTTTCTTTCCTTTAATATTGAAGACACATTTGACAATTTTAGGAGAAGTAAATACTACGCTGGTAAATTATTATAGTCAAATATGTAATTATAGAATATAAATAAATATTTTACAATTTGAAAAGAGGATATATAATTGGTTTAAATTATCAATTTTTGGGGTAAAATTTTTTAAATATAATTTACGTTTATTATTGAAAGTGTTTAGTGGTGTGTAAGTATCTTTAAAATCCTCAATTTATTTATTCTTATGTATAAGGTATTAATATTGGGTTTTCAAATATTTAGCATAACTCATTCAAATTAATAATTTGGCCATTACACATTCAATAATTTCTTTATCCCATATTTCTTATTTTAAATTATAAACAGTGAGTTATATTGCGTTCGTTTCAAGCTGCCTAAGGGTTTTTAACTCAATAAGGTCAATGTATGCTATTATAGAAAGTTCCATAAGGGGTGTGGATAAATGAAATGGGGAATACAAATATTTCATGAGGTATATTCAAAATGATCATTCCTTACAAAAAAATATTTTAATGGTATAATAATTCATTTTTTAGTGCAGATTTATTGAGTAATATTGAGGGTAGGACTTGTTGATTCATGTAATGAACTAAGTTGAATACTACATCAAACGGGTACCTAACCCAATTTTGCACATATGAGAATGTAGTTCTTTGTCACCATGGGATGGTAAATACATCTCAAGAATCAAATAATAAAAACAAGGAACAATTTCTCCCAACACGAAGAAATGACAAGGAACATAAATATAATTGACACAACAGTGGAAATGATAAATATATGCCATAATTGAATCCAAACAACTCTAGAGTATAAGAAATTTACAAATATGAGTCCAACCACAAAGTAATACCAAAAACATAAACACAACAACTCCATATGATAGTGTGGGAAGAATCCCACAATTTCACCACCATCTTCTCAACTCAGCAAAAAGAGAACCTCCCCACCTTTCTATGGTAGCTTGTGTTTCCATGCATCTAAAGAGATAACCATGTCAATACACCACTGAAGGGGTATGCATGGTGTGAGATAAGAGGATCTATGGTGTATCTACCATGTTCTCTATATCATGTATCTGAAAAATAATCCAAGAATTCAAAACTTTTAAAGAAATCAAATCACAAAAATAGACTAATACTCATTATATCAAAAGAACAACATAAGAGTATAATTTTCGTTTATTACACATTTTCAAATAAATATTTTTATTATATTTTAAATCATTTTATTAACATATATCTCAATAGATATATAAAGTCAAAACAAAAAACATCGTCCCTCATTTCTCATATCATGTATATGGAGGTACACAAAACTGTACAAATAAAAAAGTAAAAGCCTACATGGGCTGAGAAGATACATAGTTTACATCACCCCTTGGATCAAACTAGGTTAGGTTAAATTGTACACTCATTCCTAACACATAAAATCACATATAGATCTATCCACTATACATATTCATCAAGTATAGAGAGTAAAGGAACAACCCAGCAAGTCCTCTTGCGAACATGTTTAACATGTCCCTGGAACAACATGATAAGAGAGGAGATAAAATCCCCATTATCAAACCCCCAAATATTAGATGATACCTATTACTATAAATTTCACTGATTTACCCAAGTATTCCCATATAATCTATTTTCCAAATCAATTCATCAAACAATTTCCATAAAATCATGATTTTAATGCCATTTCACAAACCATTTCACAATGCTTTGAAGACCCATTTCCATTTACCAAATATTGGTGAAACAATTTTTTTTTAAAACCAAATTTCAACAAAGAAAATGAAAATAAATCATATCATTACATTCAATTTAATAAAAAAATATTTTAAAATGGGGGCAATGTAGATCACTAAAATAGGCTAGAGACAAAACTAAATAATTCCAAAATCATGGTCTCACATTCCCACAATAGAACCTAGCTTAAGAAAGGATTCAAAAACAACAATAGAGGTCCTATAACAAATCTACACTTCTAATAATTTATTTTGTTGAAAGAAAAAGGATCATATGGGGTGATTAATAAACATATACCTCAACAACATACTCCTATTCCACCACCACCAAAAAAAATGGCCCCTAAAATTAGATTACATAATGCTCCTAGAATGAAATTCGAAGAAACATCAACACAGGTCAATGGATCTAATAACACACCACAACAACATTACCTAGTTCAATGAAACAAAGAATCTTAAAGGTTCACTCACATAAAAATACAAAATCCAACAACATTGTCGATCAATCACTGAATAAATTAATCCAAACATCATAGAGGATCCCAAAATCACAATAAAATCATTTTAGGTCATGTTCCACACGACTTGCTGATGAAAAAAATGTCATATCACTATTATGGGACCCAAAAATCCAAAACCTCTATATTTTCACAGAGTTTAATCTTTTTACACTTCGTGTAGTCCTCGAGGTTCTAATATACAAAAAACACGATAACTTTTTATTAAAACTGATTAATTAACAATACACGGATTCTAGTCAGTACATGACTCGTACTACCTTCATAATAAACACTAGATTCATGAAGACACAACATATTTAGATTAAATGTTATGTACTGCCGTTACATGGTGTGTATTTATATTGTAGACTGAAAAACAAATGATTTTTACCCAATCAATCATGTTACCATGAGCATCCATAAAATTCATGGAAACCCCTAAAAAATCACTGACACATTTATAATAAAACTCCATTAATTCAAACCAACACACAACCCAAAAATTTAAATAATTTTTTAGAAAATTATTACATACTAAGGAGTCCCATGATGCACTCACTTAAAGAGGGAAACAATTAAAGATAAGGGGTTACTATAATGTAGGAAATGGGATGTTACAAACTCTCCACAATAATAATTTTCTTCATAGAGAATTATTGTGGATGAATAAGTCCTTGTAAATAGAATCCATCACTAAAACCTCTGTAAAAACTCACACTCCCATGTCTCATGAGAATCTAATATGAGATACCATAAAACTATGACTATCAAAATAGAATTTCCACATAATACATTCATGTGATATTCAAAGATCTCTAATGTCTACTCATTAATAAAAACATGCATTTATAACTCAATTTCATCCCAACTCATAACAAGAGTGGGAACTGAATGATATTTATTAAGATGTGATACATGGAATAAATCTATAAATTATATCAACTAAGCTACAAATTTCAAATGATATGCATCCCACCCAAGAAGCTCAATGATCTCAAATGGTAGCAAATATTTCGGTGCCAACATTCCCTATTTTCCAAGATGTCTATGACCCAATTAAGGATAAATGTTCATGAAAACATGGTCACCTATATAAAACATCAATGGATGATGTAATTGATATACCTAATATTTCAATAGACTTTATGATATTATAAAACAATGATGTATATCATGAATCCACACACACATATCATGATCCAAACTCAGTCCCACCAATGAAGCTAATCCCACCTATGCCCAAAAATGAGGTGATTTTAATGTTTGACCGTACAAAACCTAGAAAGGATCCATTATCAGGATTGACTAATAACTATTATTGTATGAAAACTCAATCTTTCCAAAATGGATATACCAAGATTCACTAAAATCCATGACCAATGAATCCATCATATTCTATAGAACTTGAATTGGATGCTCCCTCTGACCATATATCTATGGATGACAGGTTGTTCTTAATTTGACATGAGTCCCCATAACCTCTTGGATATTTATACAAAACATAAAAATAAACCTAGGACTACATTTTGGAACAATGGATGATGTTTCCCAATGTAACCTAACAATTTTGATCACATACATATTACCTAGATCGTTAAATTTTGTGGTTTCAGTGATCATAATAAAATGAAATTACTTTATCAAAATATCCAACACCACCTAGATATAACATCTCTCTTAGAGTCACCATGGTAATCAATCAAAGTAATCTATGGATTCCGCATTCTATTTCCATACCTGTATTGGAGGAGGATGAAGCAAACCATAAGGTTTCAAATTCAATTTTTTAACATTTTGGCATCCATAATAGTGGGACACGAAATCTGCAATGTCAAACATCATACATGACCTCCAGAATCAGTATCTCATATCATAATATATATTTTTATTACTAGGATCAATAGACTATGAAGAAACATTTCAATATAAAAATGATCTCTGCACAGATATGAGGACAAAAAACTGATCCAAAATTCTAAGAATACTATCTAATGATATATGAAAAACTAAAACAGTATCCCCATAATATAGGGTTTCTAGAATTCATTTGAACACATCATCCTACTACTAAATCAGATGGATAGACTCCCAGATAAATGATGATAATTGAGAACTGATCAAAACCATTCTAAAAAATCCACCTAAGAATCCATATGCATGTAAGAAAAAATTACACATAAGGATTCACTCTTCCTTCAATTCCTAAATAGATTTCAATGACACATTCATACTATGTGATTATGAAATTAAATTCCCCTTCCCTATGGTGTATGAAATATTGATGTCAAATTTATAAATTCATTCCATATACTACCTTGTTATAATATTATATTTATCTATGAAAATATATAACTCAAAGTCTTATGGATAGAAAAGACTATGCACCTTTCCCTATAAAGATAATGCCACCAACTCAAAAGTGCATGCAAGATTATGACAAGATATAAATCATGAGTGGGGTAATTATTCACATGTAGTCGATGTTGAAATGAACTATAGGTCACCACCTGATCATCCTACATGATAACACAACCAAAAACGTACAAAAATAATATCATTTAACTGCATACCCCTTACTAGAATCAAGTAGCAGAAAAATATGAACCAATGGCAGAGGTATGGTAAACACATTGAAAGAAGACTAACACTTTTTTTCCATTTGAATTTAACCCCATTCCTCATATTATTAGTCAAAGGTGATGAAAATTTATAGAAAATCATGACGAATCATCTATAGTATTCAACAAGAAAAAATAATATCTGAATCTGAAAAAATATTATGACACCTCCCATAAGAAGAGGTCCCTTACCTTCTTTGGATTAAATGATAATCAATGTTAAAAAATCACGTTCCGTAACAATTTTAATTCATGAATCTAGAATATTGTTTTTCCAATCATTTCATACAAATAGTTACACCTCATGATTTCCAATTCAATACTTAGATTGTTCTCATGCTCATGCTTAGATCTTGAGTAGTCAAATATTTCATCTATAGACACTACCAAATTCTGTAAAGATTCTAATCAAAAATCTAATTCATCAAATTCATAAAAATATAAAGAGAATTATTCAAAAAAATTGGAAATACATGTTATTCATAATGGACATATCTTCTTCTTAATGTTTTCATTTATACATCACACTTCTATAATATTGGTTTATGATAGCCCGACCAGAGAACAATATTTAAAAACCACTTTTCCTCATTTAACTAATCAATCAAATAAAATATAGAAGACAATGGAAACATATTCTTAACTATTACATTGTTTAACATATGGGAGTCCACACATAATTTGATTGAACCATATGCCATCTGGGAAAAATGATTTGGGATTTCCCAAGGTAAAACACTATGGAAAACAAAACCATTTTGACAAGGTCATGTAACTGAATTTTTATATATTTTTAGCTCTATTGGTACCATATTATTTGAAGGTATCAATATCAGTTTCATCTGAGGCACTAGGTATTTAGTAATCTCAACCTCTATATCAAGATGAATCCTTGTGATATCATCTATGAAAACAATAATAAAATCTAAAAAATTGGTCGTAAGATCAACAACAGCGGAAAAATCATCGATCTTAACTATAACAACCTTTAAAAAACTCTTAATCGCAGTGTAGGTAGGTCATATAAGACCATACCTTGGATCCAACTCTCCATATAACACATGTGAGCACCCATCTGTTGTAAGAACCAAAAAACCATGCTGATAGAAATAATCATTAGAATGATTATCAACATGAAAATCCATCCAAATGATGAAGTTGAATAAATCCTAATCAATAATAAGAAAATCCATGACTAAATACTCATTAGACATCGATAGTTCACAATGACACAAAACCCCTACTATTTCATCTTCCCAATAAGTTTCACTTACTCTATAACAAAGGAAATGAATTTTATTGAAATTTTAAGAATATAAAGAATCATATATATATATATATATATATAAGTTGCAAGAAACTATATCAAATAAATTAATCACTATTGTTGTTCCAAAAAACATGGTTCCTCTCACAGTTCTAGACTTGTGTCTACCTCTTCTAAAAAGTCAAGTATTGCGGGATGGCGATTCACTCCAATGGCATGAAGATGGAGCCCCGGAGAATTTGTACCATCTGACTATTCCACAATAGCCATTGGAGTTGATGATCCATGACTATATCAACAAGTATTTATACCCTAACAGATGCATTGTAGAAGACCAATGTCAACAAATGTTACCCATATTTATATGTGAAGGAAAATAATATCACGTCTGCCCAACCTTTTTGTACTGACGAAAAGTTAGAGGCACACCACTAACTATAACTTGTAGTGAAAAAGTGGCATGCTACATAGAAGAACCTATACCACTCACGTGATGATCCTACCACATCTGCTTTTTCAATGGTGTAGCACTAATTCTTCCACTCGGTGGAAGATAAAAAGAAGAATATCCATTCATTCATGTCATTTTAATATATTCCAATATATACATCTCCACTTTCTCCACATATGTTGAAATATTCTTCATAAATAAATATGATCTGATATTTGTTCGTAAACCCTATAGGTTCTTATGAGATTTTTGATGGACATTCTTCAAAACCTCTGGAGAAAAACGAACTAGCTCAGTAAACTGATTAGTGTATACTGACACCGAATTCCCCTAAATTAAAGTGATTCACTCTAAAGAATTATACATTATCATCAAATATAGTAAAAAATAATGGGATTATAGAGTCTCAAAACCCTTCATGTTGGCACCCAAAATCCAATTTATATGTACCGTAGAATCCCACCAACATTTTTTAGAACCCTCTTGTCTGATGGATACACACTTCACTATGATATTCTCAGCTATATCCCAGAATTCCATGATTCCACTGATCATGTTAATCAACTCCACTATCTATTTAGGTTCATTCATTTCATTATATGATGGTGGATTCTAATCAAAGAACTCATTTGATCAATCTATTTCTCTTATAATTCTATGATGTAACTTATCAACTTAATTACGAGCATGTGGAAAATATTGGTCAACAACACCAACAACTAACCCAATATCATTGATAATGTTAAGATCCACCAAAGGACGCCATTTTGCAACATCAGCTACATCCTCCTAAGGAACTCCCAGAACACATCTCATAGGCATATTGGTGCACATAAAAAAATTGAATAATTCATAATATATAAAATTATTAGTTCAAACTATGAAAAATAATAAGAAAAAAACTGAAGTCAACATCAATAACTCTAGACAAGAGACACACAAAACAACTTCCATTGAAACTGGAGTATCATCATGATAAATGATTCTAATGAAATCACTATAATATACCTCTTTTGTACCGAAAATCCTATATCCAATACACCAAATGACCCATGACAAGGACTCTAGAGTATATTCCACCATTGATATCAAACTGTAATTAATAGACCCAAATACACTGTCAAATTGGTACCTGAGCCAATTCCCCACAAACCTAAAGTGTGTTCCCAATCCCCATGGGATGAATACTATCATCTTAGAAAAATATTGAGGGAATGATTTCATCAATCTAATGTAATTACATTAAACATATATTTAATAGATATAGTCATATAAAATATAAATATATTCCATAAATAAAACCAAATAGTGGAAACCAAACAAACTAATAGTGAAAAAAGTATCCAACTACAATTCCAACTATATTGGGTACCAAAATAGGAAAAAACAACCACTCTATGTGATAGCTCTTCTAGACTCCCTCTTTCTCACCAGCCACTACTCAACATAGATGATAGAAATCATCACCACCTCACTATGGCTCCTTAAATTTCATTGCTTCAAAAGAAATAATAAAGAATACCAACCACTGAAGGCATATTTAGGGTATGAGATAGTTGGATCCCTAGGGTCTCACCCATTTTTCCATGTCAAGCCACTGATAAATTAACCAAGAATACTCAACTTTTAAATAAAACAAGACATTAATATAGTTGAACTATTTTTATATCAATAGCAAGGTAAAATTGTTGAATTTCCCCTTTTCCAAAATTTACATATAATGATTTTAAAAAAAATTAGATCATTTAATTTTCATATATCATAGAAGATAAATCATGTCAAAAAAATCATACATCATTTTTCATATTAATTCTATGGAAGAACACAAAATTGTATAAACAAAAAGAAGAACCCCAAATTGGAAAAAAGAAATAATTGGTAACATCATTCCATGTATTACACTATTTTAGTTTTTTAAGGACACTCATACCTATCAATGAAAATTGTGTATGCATCATAACAATAGACATATGCATCGATCCTTGGGAGAAGATGAATTCCATAGTAAATGATCCTCCATACAAATTGACTAAGTCAATTGTACAACATTCTTAGAGTGAAATGGAAATCCCCATGGAATAAAAACTCGAGTGTGGATGAGATAAGATACTATAAATTCCCCCTATGTTCACAATGATTCCCATTTTTTCTATTCTCCAAATCAATAAATCAATCCATTTCCACCCATTCATAATTAGAAATCCATTTCAAAAATCATTTCAAAACACTTCAAAACCCTTTTTCGGTTTACCAAATCTTGGAGAGAAACTTATATTATAAAAATAAAAATTATATACAGAAATATAATTCCTCAAATATTTCCATTTTATTTATTAATAGAATGTATCCAAACATGACAAATTCAGTGAACTAAAACATGCTATAGGCATTACCAACTACCTAAAAACATGTGGTTTCACACTCCTGAAATGGAACCCACCCTATGAATAGATGAAAAAACCTAAATGGAGGCCCTCTAACTAATATTCTTATATTAATTGGTTCCTAATGAATAAAATTATTAGATAAGTATTGTAATTAACACATACTTCAAAAACGTACACCTTCCTCTCCATGACCAACAATGGATTAGCCCCTTGAACAAGATAACACAATGGATCTAGAATGGAACGAGAAGAAACATCACCACATGTCGATGTATTTGATAATGAAATGGAATGGAATTACAACAATCAAGTAAATGTTGAATAATAAATGTTCACTAACTTGGAGAGATGAAAACAAACTACAAATGTGATCAATCAGTGGATGAATCAATCTGGTCTAAAGAGAGAATTACAAATCCATTGGAGAATCCTTCTTGGTCATGGACCACAAAACCTACTAAATAATGAATTAACATATCACTCATACGGTTCTCTAAAAAGAAAAAAATACAACACTTAAATGACATGTAATAATTAAACAGTGTGTAATTCCTTCATTTTGTGAACCTAATTCATGACTCCTTCCCCGATAGAAATTACAAGTTGTTTATTTTAATTACAATGTGTGTATTTCTACTAAATAATACAAAAAACTAATCATTCTTACATCATAACCCAAAGCACCTCAAGAATCTTCCAAAATTAAGGTGAAACCCACATAACCATTAACACTTTTATACTCAAAATCCATTGATTCAAACAAAAATGCATCCATGAACATTTGGTTGTTATTCTCATAAAATGTTCTCCATCCCTAATAGCCCAACGATATACCCAATTAATGGTAGAAACAATTAAATAAAATGGGATAACCTGAAAGAATGTAACATGATGTTACAATTCATCACTTTTTTATCATCAAATTGGAAACATGATTATTTATTAGAAAAAATATGCTCGTAGATAGATATATTATAATCTTATAATAGTTCAATCCTTATATATATTATTATTGGATTTTATATAATTATTTTTTATTCATGATTTGTGGGAAATATTTCTATATATATTTTCAATCATAATTTAAAATGATATAATTTTTTGAGAAGATATATAATTTTATATCAATCTTAATATTTATAAAATTGATGGTTTTTATATAATCTATTGAATTATTTATAAAAATTGTTTTAAAAATAGATTTACATGGAAGTGTTATTTTTTTGGTATTTTATATGACTAAATTCATATATAAATATGTTTTCCTTGGATTTTACAAAAATAAAGTGTTCAATATAAAAATTAAATTATTAAAAGTAGTTTATATATTCTTTTAATAACAAGAAATTTGACAACCTGTATTTATTGTTATTATACTAGAATTACTATGATATATAAAAACTCATTTTCATTCATAGGGACAAGAATGTGATAAAAATCTTAAATATTTGAAACATTATATCATATCATATGAATATAAATCATGAAAACATTATTTGTTATCATAAGGATAAAAAATTGTGATACAATATGTTTTATCAAAATGGTTTATAAATGTAAAATATCATCATTGGGGTTGAAAATATTTGAAACATCATATTTTATCATTTGGGTAGAGATATGAAAATTTTCATTTTTTTTCACAATGGTCCATATGAATAAAAAAATTGATTAAATTATATATGAATATAATTATTGATGTTGAATTAACTAATGAAAAACCACATGGGATAACATTGGATGGGATATACATTATGAAATATTGATGATAACCTTGATTATTGTTGAATTATTATTGATCTAAATGATATTTCTTATTTTAAATAGATTATTCTATATTATCACATGGAATAAATATATTTTTATGGTTGCTTTTATTAAAAAAATAATTAATTGTAAATTATTTATAGACCATGTATTGGAAATGAATTTTTTAATTACTAATTAATCACATAATATTGGGGTCAGTGGGGAATATTACTGAATTTTTTCTCACCCCAATTTTTAAGAATTAATCTAAATTTAGATATAATTAAATTTTATATAGGAAAAATGAATACATTAGTATTATTTGATGGTGATTTGAGTTCCACATTCAAGGTATAATAAGAGGATTTAGTTACATGGGGGTGGAGTTTTTATGATTTATTTTGCCATCATTGTCTTGATTTGATATGATTATTTGTAAAACTAGATTTCATTCATAGTTGGTATTTATATATTATAAATAAAAATAGTTTAAAGTATTCAAATTAATATTTCTATTAGGTTTATTAATTTTGAGACAAAATCATTCCATAATTGATTTATTTTATACCTCATTACTAGTACATAGACTTATGAAATTGTGTCATAAAAATGTGGCCAGGTGGTGGTTTAATTTGGGAATCAAGATCTTGGTACTCGTGCTAGGAAATTATAGTGTTCCCCATAATATGATGTTATCAAGGTACCATGTATGTAAACCTTCATGCAGTGATATTTTACTTATAACACCCATTAGGTTTAGAAAATTAATGGGTTCTTCGATGTGTTGCATACCATACGGTAGGTATTTATTACGTACCTTAGGATTTTAAAATTTTCATTATTGGTAAGACATACAGGACCTCAATTGAGTTAAACAATGTATTTATTTAGAAAAAATAAATAAGTTATATGAGATGTTATTATCTATTTAGGTGAGTGACATATGATGTAATCATATGTATAATCGTGTTACATGTGATGTATTCATTGATATTATTCCATCATTACTCGAATAATTAAGAATATATGGGTTGGGTATATGGTAGTGACATTCAATATATATCAGGCTAATACTAAATGCCATGGATAATGTGATTACATTATTATTCATGTTGCATTAAAAATATTTAGTGTGAACTAGTATAAAGATACATGTGTTAGATGACGTGTTTCCCAAATCACTTTTTTTCTTGAGAAGTACTATTAAATTTATATATTCTAATCCTTAAATTAAATTATTGAATAAAAATAAGATTTGTTTTTAATACTATAAAATAACATGCGTAAACAATGAACATTTTTTAATTATGTTTATATTTCTTATCCAATGTCTATTTAAAAATGTGTGACTTTAATAATTGATTACCCTAAATGTTTTTTCGGTGTTTTGGATATGATTATATTAGTAGTTGTATATGATATGATATAGGGTGAAAGCATAAAAATTCAATATAGCATTAGTGAAAGTAGAATATTGGAAATATTATCCACCAAAGCATAATACAATGATATGGCAAAGTGACCATGACATGGTTTGTGTAATGAAATCCATAATGTGTTGAAGATCACCTCATTATGGATTATGTAATTTCACTATTTATCACTCTATGCCATGTGATTTATCATGGAATAATGAGATATAACCAATCATGTTATGATATGTCCATGTAAGCAAACAATGAATTGGTAGGAAATATTTGATGATTTATTAACAGTTTTTATACATTACACATTGATTATTGAACAGTTAGGTAATAAAACACATCTAGATTAAATATTAAATTGTAATATAAAAAAACTATTTGTAACATTCTCTTTGTGAATTGAGTGTATAAAACATGCCATTTTTTAAGGCGAATCATATTATAATTATATGAATAAGTTCCAATATTGTGAAACATAGTATGTATAATTATGTGTATAAGTGATTTGAATACATTATGAAAAAAAACATATGTATTAGTTTTCTTTGTTAACATTAACATAATATTCTATTAGGTTATAAGAAAATATAGAATCATGCCTAAATGTTATGTGATTCACTAACTAGTTTCCTATTCAAGTAAGAAAAAGTATGTTGTGTTAAGGAATGAGTATTAGGGTTAGATAATTTTGGTATAATGGTGGAATTAAGAGGAATAAATTGATTCATTAGAGGTGTCAAAAAATATTTAAGGTAAACTAAAGGGATACGGCCTATGTTTGATCATCTATATTTGGAATAAAACATTTTGCAGGTACCCTATATGATGGTACTGAGTACGTGGTGTGCCATATAGAGGAGAAAGAATACATAGTCTGCATTGTTTTGCTGGTTACCGTATGGAGGATATTTAATGAGGTATTGGGTACCTAGTGGAGAGTGATAGGGTACATGGAGGGTACATAAAGGGTTTTTTAAAATTTATTAAAGTGATTATTTTATTTTTATTTTACCTTATATATGGCTGAGACTCATTTGAGTCTAATTTTAAGTGGAGAACACACATTCTTCCCCAACCATTTATTCTTCTCTTCCATTGGAGGGATGTTACCCAATCATGGTTGGATCTTCCAGCGGACTAATTCAAAATTTCACTATGGGTATGGATCAAAATTCCCTTATCAATTGTTTATAGTTATTTTACAACTATATAATGTTTTTAATGAAATATTTATTCTTTGGATTTTCATATATTTTCAAGATTTATTCATATATTTGTTGAATTAGTCAATGATTCTAGATTGAAGGCTACTGCTTGTTCTATGTTGGTGGTACTTAGATTCATCCTATATTAAAAAAAAATTATGAATCATTTGATTTATAGGCATGTTATGGGTCCTATGATTTACCAAAAATAGATCTAGATATATAATTTGATGACTCTGGGATTTTACTAGGGTAGTATAATGTGGCTCTTTATATCTATGTGCTAAATGGGATGACATCTGTTGTAACATTCTTGGTTCTAAATCTATTTTTAATTTAATACACAAGACCAAGAACAACTAAAACTACTGAAAATTAGTATAGGATATGCAACACCCAAGGTTAAACTGATGAAAATTGGAACATAGAATTCAATTGGTATAACATTGTCACAAATTTAAAAAATCTAATCTAAACTAGTGTTGATTGAACTGACAAAATAGAAAATCCACAAAATGGATAAATGTAAGAGAATTTGTATCTATGAATATTTATCCATTGTGTATGAATAAGTAAACCCAAAATTCAAAATTAATTATATTTTTAGACACAAAAATTATTAGGGTATTTACATTTACCTATTAGAAGAAAATAGTTACAACATAGGAATATTGATATATCACTCAAGGAAATATATAAACAACCTAAATGTATTAAAATAAATCAAAAAATTTGAAAACAAAGTCAATCCATCTCTCACTACTCCACTTCCCACTCTCACATTTGGCTTTTCCCAAGCCACCCTCACTCTCTCTAGGTATCTAGGAAATTAAATATAGAATATTTTCAATTCAATACAAAAAATAGGAAAATATTACTATCATGTAATAATTAATTCATGTCATACGTACCCCATTAATCATGTTAATCATCTCCTGTGATTCATACCCATATTAGTCAACTTATAATCATTTAAAAAATAAATAAGAGACATAGAAAGGTTAATAGAATTGTTATATTAAAAATAAAAAGTGATATAAATTAAAATAGAAACATCAATTTTATTTCTTTTGAAACCCAGACAACAGTTTTGACATTACACTTATAAAATAAAAGAAGAAAAAAATCCTCATATATGATGATCCTTGGGTGGTAGATCCACTCTCACTTTATGATCCTCCCAGTTTTTGATCCCTTTGACATGCACGACTCCTCCTATTTATTAACAAATTCTTTATAGATATCTTCATTCTATCCTCAATGTATTTCAATAATTATCTATTCTATATATTTCTCATTATCCTTGTTCATTTAAATATTACATAGTTCACATGGAGTACAAATTTGACAATCCACATATATCTATGATGAGATATATCATACATATACCTAATATCATAATATTTTTGGATTTTAGATATACCTTGTATTCATTCTTTATTTTGGGATCCAATGAATCATCCTCCACAGTATATATATATATAATCACTAATCCATGTGCATATCCATCTTATATATCCTCCATGATATATCATAATTAAAATGGATGGATTGAAAATATCAAAATTTCTTACTTCATTATTTATACATTCTTTATTATGGTGTTGGACTTGTGGTAAAATAATCTCTTCATGCTTCTGGTCGCAACATGGTCAATTGATTATGATGTAGGGATCCTTTGATCCAAAATATCACATGCTATAAATTTCAAAATCTCAAATTTATAGTATATCACTAGGTCATACACTCCACCATAACAAATCAAAACATGAAAAAATCGTTGTCCCATGTCATAAATATATTATATATTTCTATATTTTTCTATATTTCTATCCAAATCAAGATATAAATTCTCTATAAAAAATATGAATAAATTTCATGACACCACCCCCCAGAGATACCATAATGAAGGGTGATTGATAATAACCCCTAATTTCATCCCCCACTAGACCCAAGATAGAGAATAGAACTTAAGGTTATATAAAAATCCAAAAAATTGGATGAATTCATTATATAATAATATAATATCTGAATATATTGTGAATCAGCCATAAGAAACCCCATGAAAAAATTTAAATTAAATCAAAATATTATATAAAATTGCACATATAAATAAACAAGGTATTGATAAAACTTTCCAATGAAATTACCAATATGTAAATATACAAGAGTGAAATAAAAACAACTTAATATTCTGATCCAGTAATGTGACGAACGTTCCATATAATCTTTCTGTAAACCTAAAAATCAATTTATATATAGAGGGTGAGTGTACAAGTATACTCAGTTGGATAATTAATGTGTCTCATTCACATGTGAAATCATAATACAAATGAATCTGTGATAAAACAGTCATACCAACAACACCTGAACAAGTCAACTATCCAAACCAAGCATCATGAAAACACACCCACCAAATAATGTAAGCTAGGTATGATGACTTAATAATAATAATATTGATAAAGGGTACCCCTAACCACATTCAAACTATGTAGACACTTTCACACCCCAACATCATTATTCATATTGTTTCCATATCTTCAATATAAAATATACCACCACCCACAACATAGTCATATTAAAACGTGACTAAACACACCTTGGCCACCACCCCACATCATAGACCCATAACATTTTTCCTGAAGACACTTGTGTCAACACATCATAATCATAACAAGAGAAATATGGTATCAGGAACAAGGACATAAATTTAAAATCCACCTCCTACCATGAATGACCCCCACCATCAGCCACCATAGATCATCATCAAATCACATCACACTTCCTCACAACACTATCACATCACATCTCATTACCTCACAACACAGTCTCATCATATCTCACCCACAAACACATGCTCTATCATCTAGTTCAATAAAAGACCTATATCCATCAATGAATTTTCATATCAACCTTCATAGATGAGAGAATAGGAAAAAAGGGGGTTTGCATACATCCATCCTCATCACAAATATATTGGAAAAACACACCCCATTTATATATGGGTGTTGGAACATGGTTCTCGATGCTAGTTGAATTTGTATTCGAATCAGAAGGTATATAAAAATTATATATATATATATATAACCACACAAATAATTCAAACCTACGGGTTCACAATA
Organism: Viscum album; assembly: GCA_963277665.1. Classification (NCBI taxonomy): domain Eukaryota; kingdom Viridiplantae; phylum Streptophyta; class Magnoliopsida; order Santalales; family Viscaceae; genus Viscum; species Viscum album. Next base: position 979,763,165 of record OY728139.1, on the reverse strand, counting down.
AAGAACTATCCAACTCACAAAATCCTAACTTTTTCAACCACCTATAAGTACAAAAAACCACACAACAAGCCACAAACCACATTAATAGCCAATATCATTTAAAAATTACATTTCAATATTCATCAATGACCACATTTATCCATAGATAGAAATATTTATTATTTCATTATCCATTTCCTACCCATTAAACATACCATCCTAATCCATTTAAAACATTATGAACCAGTTCCTCCATTACTCAACAATCATCTAGTAAAAAAAACCCTTATCCTCTCATCTGGCTCATATCATGAGACACATCACCCCAAAATAAATCACAACCACACATATCCATCCCACAACATGTCCTTATGTTAAACACAAATAATCTCTTCATATCACGATCTCATCAGAATAAATAAAAAAATAGAACCCAAATAAAAACCACACATCACCCCCACAGGATGACCTCAAATAACTCATAATCCTTATGCACCACAACCACACATCACCTCCAAACATCACAAACACACATCACCTAACATCAAAAAACAGTTGAAAAATTTATAAAGTGTATTTTTATCAATTAAAATTCTCTATTTTAGGGTTATTATCACACAAGACATGAATTATTTGGAAAACCATTTTATTAGATGAATATAATTGGTTAGCCAATTTCTATTTTGGGGGTGATGTTAAAATAATACGAAAATCATTTTACTTATCAAATAAACTAGAACTCAATTAATGTATTCTAATATACATGATTTTTAGTCTTATGTCAATATAATCAATTCATAATAACAATATAATAATAACAAAGCTACCAAAAATGCAGATCAATCCCCTTAACAATTCAATTTTGATTAATCAATTATTTTATCTTGAATATGATATAAAAAACCATACCAAATAGATTAATAAGAGTAAACACCAACCACATGATACATAAAATATGATAAATGTGTGATTTTCCACCTTAATTAATCTTTCTAACTCGTAGTGCTCTGCCTGGTGAGAAATAAATGACAAAAATCATAACTGCATATTGTAATCCATGGATCATCCCAAACTGCAACAATTGATCAAAAAAATGCATCCCACACACACCAAAAAAAATTCATAACATTGTAGTGGATCATTAAGGAAAAATTAAAGGGAAACCAATAGAGAAAAGAAGATGACGTACCATAGATTGTTGAAACAACACCATCAGAACCCAAGGATTGAAGAATATGAACAGTGGTTGAATTATCCTTAAAAATCACATAGGATTCCTCTAAAAAAGATAGATATATAGTGTCCGAATAGGGAGAAACATTTTTTTGAAAAAAAGGTAGAGAAAACTAGAATTGTGCCATTTCCTGTTGTAAAATCAATTAATTGTGTAAGTTCCATAGGAAGTCATCATAATTAAAACTTCCACTAAATTTCACCTCACCTTAGTCTGAATTAATTTAACACCATGGATAAATTTCATAATGTGAATTCATTTCATTATTTATCACAACCACCGCCAAACAAATGTGAAACCTGTTAACTGCGCTAGCCCTGAACTTCCACATTAGACTTAAGTTTTTTTCACTTCATCAACAACATCTTCCAGCACATTGACAGATCCAACAACAATTGAGCCCTCTTGGACTTCATAAAAACACTACCTAACTAGAAAAATCTGAAAATTAATAGGTATGGAAGTCACAATCTTTTATTATCAAATAAATTAAAATCATGGACAAGAATTATCAATTAATAAATATATTTACTAAGATAAAATTTATCAATGTATTCAAAAAATAAAGTCAAATAGTACAACCAAACATACATTATGATTATATTTAACAATATGTGTCAACATAAAATGCATATGAGGTGTTACTCTATGAGATTTAATGAAATATTTCTCTTAAAATAAATTCAATCTTTTTGATAACGTGTGATACATGTAACCATGAATTTAAATGAACTTTAAAATAGTATATATTTCTAAGATAGAAATTAAATTTGTGGTAATAATATGAATAAAAACATTTCATGAATATGTATAATGGTTTTATATAAAGAAAGTATATTTTTAACAAAGACTTTATAATCTTAAAAAAATACATTTTCATTAATTTAGTTTTTATTTTTTGTGGCGGAAATAATATATGTACCTTTTAATGTTTTAGAAATTTTTTTTGGAAAAATTAAATTATTTTTTAAAATTATTTAAAAATTATCAAATATTGGATTTTTGAGAATTTTAATAAATAATTATTTATATAGTGAATTGTGAAAAATAATTATTTTATATAAAAATTATCTTTTCATTTAATGATTTTATAAAGTTTCATGTTATTTTAAAATAGTTTTAAATGTAAAACATATTTCAATTATATTGTCACCAATCCTATTTATTTCATTTTTTGTAATTTTTTTTTTGTAATTTTTATATAAAATATATTTATAAATGGAAAATCGATTTCATGGGAAAACATTTACCATGGTTATGTTCAAAACATGTTTATAGAGTGTTAAATTAAATATATAATGGTTAAAATTACGTAAAAATTATCTAAATTCTAAATTATAGACAAATTTCAACCCAATATTATCTAATATTCATAAATTTTATTTTTTGGATCCATTTTTTTGAATAAAATGTTAATATATTTTATTCTCTTGGAAAATTCTTTCTTTGTCCTCTCCCCCACTTTTGTTTCCCATCACCACCTTCCACGACGGGATATAATGATGTATTACTTATATATATATATATATTTCTGTTTGTGTTGTCTATGAAATAATCATACATCAATAATTTAAATATTACATCTACCTTATTACCTTGCAATCAATTGTAAAACATATAACATCGCTTGGGTGTATGTGTGTACTACCCCATCCAAGAAATGATGTGACACATTTTTTAGTTTATTTTTACCTAGATAGTAATAAGGATATATTTAATAAATATAAATGATATATATGATATAATAATTATTGTTTAATTTTTAATTACTATTTAAATTTATTTTCATCCATCCGGTGAAAAATGAAAATAACGTTCATGGGTACGTATGGACTACCATCCCCATGTACGGTGTAATTAATTTTTAAATATATAAAATATTACAATTAATATAAATAAAAATGTAATGAAGATATATTATATTTATATCATGATTAAAATTCTATATATTATGTAACCATGATAAAACTTCAAGGATTGAAACTACCTAACGAAAACGTACATGAAAAATGAAGCAGTTATTACCCATAGTAGTGATTTTAAAAATGAATAGATAATAAAATAGTGATAAAAGATATTAATTCAATAAATATATGGTATGATATATGAATATGGATCTATAATATTTTTATAATAAATCTATATTTATTATACATGAGTTTCATACACCTATGAAGTTTGTTGAAGTTGATGTAATAATCTATTTAACATTCTCACTTTTATTTGGTATTTTTTATATGTAATTATTTGATTGGTGTATTATATGGTCATTATATCCTAAAAAATTTATTTTTTCTCCCAGGTTTAATAATAATAATCATCATCATCATTTCATTTTCCAATGATATGTTACTGAAGACATTAAAACATTATTTTATTTAAAAAATTGACCATATATTTTCTACATAGCTGAGAATATTTCCTTTCCATGAAAATTTTTTTCCTTAAAATTTCTAAAATAATATTTTAACATCATATAATGATTAATTAAAGACATTTTTTACCCATATTTATATTTTTATAAACATGTTTGAAAGGAATCTTCTTAGCATTTTCTACATGAATAATTTCTTATCCTTTTTATAAATGCGTGAATGAATTGTTTTATATAAATTATATGGCATGAATGTTATTTCATATAATCAAGAACAATCATAAATTTCTTGATTCCTTTATAATTTTAATATTTTCCTTCCAATGAAATGTTTTTCATTAATATTTAATCAAAAATTTATAATTTAAATAATTTATTTCAAATTGATTAGTGTATTTTCATCAAAAAAAATCAATGATATTTTAAAATTATTTTTATCTATGTGAATATTGTTTGTTAAATCTTATGTAGAGAATATAATCTAATGATTCTATCCATCCTATTTCATAATAATGGTTATGATCGGTTTTAACAGAAAGAGTATTGATATTTCATGGGCTAGATCTTCCAATACGGGTGGTTATTTATTTTTAATGCTTATTGATTAAGCTATATTATATATTCAAATGAAAAATGTGTCAGAATTATTAATTTATGAGTGAAGACCATAATTAGATATTTCCACGATTAATTGGTATGTCTAAAAAGAAAAAGAATAATTTGTATTTGGTTGAGGCTGTAGCAATTTGTGTAATATTTATATGCTTGAGGCCTCAATAATAATTTTTAGATGTCCGACATTAAAAATTTTGTCCTTATGAAATTGGTTATTGATTTCAATGTGATTATTTTAATAATTATGATATCCATTGATATGATTCAATATCATGTGATTATTAATATGGTATTAATTTATTTTCATTTATTTATATCATATTATACATGCCTCATTATCATCCATTATACACATACACTTATTGTGCCTTTATGCTCACTCATTTATTATTTTTTCCTTTCTATAGGATGGTAAGAAGTGTATTATGATTGATATTTATGGATATTATAATGTCATTAATTTTGTTATCAAATAAAATATCATGATTTATTTTATGCTTTCAAATGTAATGTGGGATTGAAGTGTGTATCTTGTTTTCCAAAACTAATAAACTATTCCATCCATTTAGATGTGATTAATTATATCTTGTGACAATTTAATAAATTATTAATTAATCTGGGCTACTATGATTGGGGTCTTTATAGTTTCTATAATAACCATGTTTATTATATCCCTTGGGAATTTTTTTTATAAAAACATAGATTAGGAAATTTAATCATTTGATGGAATTTAACGATATGTCGAAAAATTGGATAGCAAGATAATGTTTTTGTAAAATAGTTATTATATGATTTTTCAAGAAACAAATACCTTTAAGGAAACTAAATGTACATATAGTTTTTTATAAATTCATCTACTGGTAATAAACTAGAAAAGATTTGGTTTCAGTACATCTTGACCGTCATTATAGTTCACGGTGGGTGAACCCTTATCGTGCACCTATTTAGACACTCCTAGATGATATGCTAGTGTTTATTCACATTAATTTTACAAAAAAATTATCATATATTTGAAAATATTTTAGTTATTTGATCATATTCCCAATGAAACCATTTTTATGATTATGATATTAGCTGTTCATAAATTCCTCAAATTATTATAAGTGTTTCACTAGATTTGAAATTATTGATTATGATTCATAGAGTTATAATATAATGATTTGTATTATGTTGTTTATAAATGACTCATAATGTAATTAATTGTATCTATATCAATGGAAATAATCCTTGCATGATTTCCCCACCCGATAAATATGGTGAATCTGGAGTTAGAGATACAGCTCGATTTCAAAAATTTATAACCACTATTGGGGCCGCTATCATAGGTTATGACCAATAACCTTGATCTAATGAAGTATCATACTAATCCATAATGTCATGTACCAATTTTATACAACTTCATGCATGAAAAACCGATATCATTTAATTACTCTAAAAATCCAAGTGTAGTTGAGAAATGGATATGTTCCATAAACAAAATATTTCTCACATTAGGATGTAGTGAAAGGTAGAAGTATATCCTTGTATTTTATCATCTTTTAAGAGATTATGATCAATGGTGTTCATTTTTTAAAAAATCAAATGATTAAAAGAAAATATAATTCATGGAATGGAAGTATTCCATGAAAAATTTATTAGAAAAATATTTTCCAAATGAAAAAGAAAGGATATGGAAATATATTTACTGAGTCCGAGACAAAATGAAGCGGAAAGTGTTGATAACTATAAAGAGAAAATTACATGGTTTTAATTCCATGTTATAAACAATATACGTAATTAAAAGAGAATGATTGGATATAACTTTTACATTCTTAATCCAACTATTCAATGGGAACTAGTATCTAAAACATTCTCATCATTTGAGGATATAGTATAATGTGATATTAAGATAGAGAAATAATTCAACATTTATTATGGATTTTATATAAAGAAATATATCAAGAGTATGATATAGAAAAATGGACTATAACAAAAAGAAAATGGATAATTTTCTAAAATGTGCTACTTTTGGAATGAAAAACCATGGTACAGGCCAAGAAGGAAAATGTGTTTTCGTAAAGTGTGGAGAAGAAATCCATAATTCTCATGAATGAAAATGTAATAGAGAAACAATTAAACTAATGTTCCTTAAGTGTAAGGATACATGATAATATTCTAATAAATTGTCCAAATATCAAGGTAATTTACCAAAAAAATAATCCAATGGGAGAATGGAAATGCAAGGAAATTACTACAACTGATTAGGAAGTTTTTAGAAATGTTGTGAAAGGCATTCTTGTCATTCAATCTATGATTTTTAATATATTATTTGATTCATAATCTATCCAATATAATATATTTAATAAATTTTATAAGGGTATCACATTATAACCATAATGATTATATATTGAGTTCAAGGGGAAAACTCATAATGGTATGATGATCCCATATCATGTCAATAAAACCTCTTTAATAGAATAATGTGAGATGATTCTTTCTATATATTATGTTATTTCATATCAGTTTGAATATTTAAAAACATGGTATTAATTAGATCTATCAGTAAAAATCCAATATCAATTTTCATGGAAGTGATGATACATTTGATATTCAGAATCAACCTTCAATCTTTTATCAGTGTGAGGATGAAATGGAACACCAAATGGAAATTACATCCATCATATAGAGTTTATTAACTATTCATATAAGTTATTTATCTGAAATGGTTGGTATGAATCTAGACATTGAAAATGTTCTTATTGTTAAAGAATATGCTAACTTATTTCCCGAGGACACGACTAGTATTATAGAAAAGTATAATGTTGATATTTCATTAGATCTCATACCTAGTGATACAACTATTTCAAAGACTTCATATAGAAAAGAACTGATTGAGGTTAATGAAATAAAGTATAATATATAGGATAATATATATTAGGGATTCATTTATAATAGTGCTTCACAATTAGGTTCACCTATTTTTTTGTTAAGAAGAAATATGGGTCACAACATATATACATTGATTATTGGGAACCATATAAGATCACTATTAAGAAATGTATCCTCTTAACTATATTAATGAATACTTTGATCAATTATGAGGAGAAATATATTTTTCCAAGATTGAGCTTCAATATGGGTATCGCCATCTGAGGATAAAAAATATAGTATACATATGGAAACTTTCATATATGTTATGTTCATTATTTGTATAAAGTAATTCATTTTTTCATTTATGAATGATCCTAATATCATTATGGATTTATTGAATTGATTCTTTAGAGATTACGTTGATCGTTTTTTGGTATACTTTATAGATTATATTTTCATATATTCTTTGATCCATGAACAACATGAATAACATTAGAGAATTTTCCTAAAGTCTAAGAGGAAGGAAAAGTCGTATCATAAATTTATCAAGTGTGATATTTTACATCTTCGAGTTTCATTCATGGGTCATATAATAACAAGTAATGGTATATTATGTTGGATCATAACATAAATGTATATGTATATGATATTTCATAATACAAGATGGGGTGAATTGTAGGTCTTAATGTTTTTAATTTTAACACTTAAGAATGTGTTTAGTTTAAGAGGTATTAGACTAATACAATTCATTACCAATAAAAAAGACAATATAGGCCATGGATCTGATAAATATGATATGATATGATACAATTTTATATTGAAACAATTATATTTGGATTGAATAAAATTATCTTAGTAAAACAAATTTAAGTTATTCTACCATTTAACGTATATAATCTCTTAATGCAGTATGTAATGAATTTATATTAAGTAAAAAAAATTCAATAGAAATGAATATGAATAGATATAAGAAATAATAAAATTTCATCTCTATTCGAAATATCTACAAAAAAATTATTACAATTATTTTATCCGAACGATTAGGTTTTCCTTCCACCTAGAATAAAAGGTCTTTCATACCAACCCCTGGATAAGGACTTGATATGTTGAACAACACATTTGTCTTCATATCCCCATAATCCGTCGATTAATAATGTAATTTTCACTTCTATCTTTCAAATACTTTAAAGCCATCGATATAACAACTGGTACCACCATCTTCCTATCCCTCGAAGCCTTTGATCATTATAACAATGATTGGAGGCACAATGAAAAACAAAGCACTTATTGAAATACAAGAACTAGAAACAGACTGTTCACATCTTGTATATTCAAGTATTTCTCACAAAGAAAGAGAAAATTAATACAGTTGATTTATAGAACATGATGGTGTAGTTGTTGTGATGATTGATTTTAATGACATCAAATTTATAGGCATCATGTTCTAACGGTCATATTTTCCCCAACGGTTATATTTCTCTAGAAAATTCGTAGGGACTTCGAAACCTAGCATTATAATGGTTAAAACAAAATGAATACACAACATCATTTCGATTGGTATATAAATAAATCAACTACATAAATTTTATTAGAAACAATAAAAGTACCAATGTATGAATAAATGAGTAATATGAAATATAATAAAAATCATGTATGCGGTACCAGAGTAATACATGAGTTTAATTAATTACATGAGAATGATAAATTACATGGTTATGATGTATATAGTTATTATGATGCATATTGGTATTATGATACAAAACATGGTTACAATGCTCAATGAGATTATGATGTATAACATAGTTATTATACATATCATGGTTGTGATTCATAATATGAGTATGACACATAACATGGTTATAAATCATAATATGAATACGATACATAACATTGTTACGATGTATAATGTGATAATAATTTATAACATGGTTATGATACATGGTTACGATTCATAAAATGAATATGATACATAACCTGGTTATAATGCACATTGTTATGAAAACACCATATATTTTTTCGATTGTAAAACAATTTCGGTGGTTATTATGAGAAACAATATATGTGATTACAATTGAAACCAAACAGGATATGATTACAATTTTGAACAACAACATGTGTGGATACTATGGAAAAAAACTATGATTAATATTTTAATGATTTATTATATGATTTCAATATATATGATTATTATATATGTGACTACTATTGTAAAACACCATATCTAGTCACATTGTAAAACAATGTACATTATAAAGAAGAAGTAAATCATTATTTATAAAACAAAATGATCAATGAGTAACTCAAAACATATTTGGACTCAATAATATACCCATTATTAGAAATCACAAAACAAACAATAAAGAATTATCTCCCTCTGAGTTCTGAAAATCTGTTGAATGTAATAGTGATTATGGCTAAATTCACCCTCAGAAAAAAATATCACTATCGATCATATTCTGTTTATTTTACTTGTGTGTTCCCCCCATTAATAAGGTATTCACCCTTTATAATTTCTATGAAGGAAATTTCTTCATATCCAAAATATTCTTCCCATTTATGATTTTCAAAAATAATAAGTGAAATCATTCATATTTTGGATAGAATTGGAGTCATAGATTATACAACAATAGACTTTTTTTTGGAAAAAATAGATTTTTTTACAACTAGAGTTCAAATGTTCATTATTTCCCCATTATTTTTTCTAAGAAATTGAAAATTGAAAGATTCATCTTCTTGGATACTTTTCTATCAACCATCTGTTTATCAAGTTCTTGTGGCTGAGCCTTTATCTTCACATCCTATTCTACAATAACCATTTCATGTTCCCCGAGCTTTTGTTCTAGAAGCTTCTTGATTGTTTCCTAAGATTTAATCCTTTCGTCCTATGTGTTGAAATACACCATTATAACTCTATATTAATTTTGCAAAATTAAAATACTATTTGATAGAAAAAACCCACATTACATTCATTCTTCAATTTTTCCGTTAGACCATCAAGCTCTTCATATGCAATTCTTTTTTAGGTACCCAGTCTATGAAAGACTTCTTGTTTTTTATTCAAATAAACAACCAACATTTTATAGACATAATTGATATCATTTAGCCTCTTCACAAATTTTTCATGCTAGTCCACATTATACTTGAAACTATCATCAATATTGTATAACCACTTGAAAATTTTATTACATGCATTATTGTTCTTAGCATCACGTTCCTTGAATTTCTTGAAATCAGCATCAAGATTTAGAAACATTCCCTTCATAATGTTGATAGAGTCCATTATTTCATTATGACTGTTAAAATTGATTTCTTACATGGATTAAATTTTTGGAAGGAACTGTATCATCTCTCCCAATCTGTTGAAATCTTGTTCAATGAACTGAATTCCCTTCACTGTGATTGTTCTTTCTGAATCTATATCTTCAATTTATTCAATATGATCTACAAAATGATTCTTAGTACATATAAATTGAGCTAGATGATTACAATTTATATTGGATTCCTCTTATACTTTTTTATCTGAAATGTGAATGATTTTATTCGAAGAAACACTTTGGGAAAATTCCATGGATGGCTAAGGATCAGGAGATGGAAATCAAAAGGATAGAGATTTTGATGATTCTACTGAAACATTTCTTACATTTTCGGCTATATTCACTTCCATTTATTATTATTTTCCTTGTTATTATTCCCCTAGCTCATCTAATTATATTAAGATTCTTGATTAAGATATTGTATAGTTAATTATTTAGATGCCTGTTTTTCTTTTCCATTCTCAGCTGCTTCTGATTGAGTCTGAACAGGAAGTTCGTGTATTACAATATCGATTTTTTCTTGCACATCTATTTTGAGAAGACTATAAATATCTATAGATTTATCCTTTATTTTAATTATTCTCTTCTTTATTTCTTCTTATTTTAATGTTTCTTATGAAATTATTTTCAGTACTATGGTTTCATCTAGATCCGAACCAAATTGAAGATCCCCTTATCACCTTCTATCATTTTCCTATACTCTAAAGAAACCTCATCAGATTAATCCTTTTTTTATTTTATTAATATGATTTGTAGTAATAACTTACTTTCTTTTGATTGAATTAGAATTGGAGGTCATAGAACATTTTTCTCTCCCGTTTGATACTTCTTTTCCTTTATCATCTTCCAAATCTTATTAAACATTTTTTATTTAGGATTGAATCATGACTTAAGTCAACTAATTGTATCATTACTAATGGGAGGATCCTTGAATGTATTAGAATTTTACTTGATTGCAACATTTAATAGAGTTATGAATTCTTTCAAACACATTCTGAGAATGTTGAGAAACATGATCAACTGTGACATTAGAGAACTAGATTAAAGCTTACTAATTATCAAGAAAATGAATCCCATAAAATTGAACATTCTCATATTCACCAAATAGTTATGCACATAAGAATCTAAAACATTCAATGATTCCTTATCACCCATTCTCGAAACATGAATTCCTTACATCTAGAGAGAAATGAGTCAATAATATCCAGACAAATGAGATACCTTTCTCTTGACATCATGAATATCAAAAAGAGCTTATTTTGCATTACACCTATCAAAATTCACATTGTGTTCTGGTAGTTTGTGGTAAGGACATAGGGAATCACTCTCATATGGTACTCCTAGGAAGTTAGATTATTTTTTTATAAAAGTTCTTTACTTTTTATCATACATCATAAAAGAAATCTTGAGACCATTTTTTTGTCCCTTGTTTTATAAAATTGTATTACTTCCTCATAGAACTAAAAGTCTTGATCTGGATCTGATTTTTCAACACAAATGTATTCCAATACTAGGAAACATATTATACTTTTTCAAAGATGAATCAATAGTCTCATAAATGTCTCATGTAACTAACATTTCACTACAGAATGCCATTGGAGAGGAATATTTTAGAGACATTTTCTTTGGAGATGAAGCAGTTGACTTAGACATGAAAGACTATCTCAAACCCTAAAGATTCCATGATTTGAAAAGCTGAGGTCTTCTCAGATTATGAAAATTTTTGTAAAATATGATTATGAACCACATTGAGTATTTATATAACATTAGGAATGGATATAAATTTATTTCAATTCGATAAGCGGTAGCAAGGGAGGGGTTATTTAAAAAAATTGATGATTTGGATTGAGGATAAAATATCCAATGTTTGATAATGACATCTAACTCATGAGGTATTTCTTAAAATAAAATCATATTTAGAATGAGTCTAATTAGGTGTTAAAATAATTAATTGAAAAAATAAAATTTGAAAAAATAAAATATTGTTTTAGAAATTATACCATCTGAAGTATCTAGATATATATATTGGTATTAGTATATTTTTCTTATGGTAGTAATACAAACAAAATTGTAATACTATAAAACACATGAGAGTGATAAAAGTAATAAATATAATTAAATAATTAAATACCGATAAAATAATCTAGTACCAATAACATAAAAACGATAATTATGATACAGACAAATATGAAATTGATTGTAATGAAACTGATTGTAATGAAACTGATAAACATGAAACCAATAATTATGTAGTTGATAAACATGAAATAAATTATTGTAAAACATAAAAAATGAAATCTACTAAAATTGAAACCGATAAAATTATAACTGATAAATGTGATACTATTTAAAATCTAAAATTGATAAAAGTGAAACCGATTAAAAAGTAACATTGATATTAGTGGTGTATACTCCTCCTTTGAAAATGAATAACATTATGTAAGGATATGTTTTAATAAAAAATTAAAAGTTATTTATTACTTTACAATGATCATTCCAAGAATTTTTTAATGTATTCAAATTAATTGGATGATAATGGTTTGTGAAAATGCCAGCATGTTGTTTTTGAATTTTGATGAATTATAAAATAATATTTCATTTTTTGTGTGACCACATAGAAAGTGATGACGAATATTTATGATTTTTTCATGTGAGTGTTGTGCATGGTTTTTACTAATATAAATTTCATATGTATTATATCATAGTTTTGTTTTTTAGAAGAACATATTCTATAGTCATTGAGTATGTATTGAATCCACAACACATAAGCACCACAACTTCCAACTGCTATATATTCAACATCAGTAGTGGAGACTGCTACTGAATTTGGTTTTTTCATGACCAAAAAACTAATTAATCATCTAAAAATTGACATGTTCTGGAGGTTCTTTTTCTATCCATTCAATAAACCGCAAAATCATCATCCTAAAAACGTTTTAAAAATTAATCATTTCCTGAAGAATAATATAGTCCTAAAACTATAGTTAACTATAAGTAGAGAAAAATTATATTCCCTTCATTTAAATGAGATTACATTGAATTATATTGATATGTTGCACATAAAGAAACTACAGTCATTATGTCTGGATGACTATCCAGTTAGTATAACAAATTTTGTTTCATACCTCTAAAAGTTGTTTTATCTTCCGGATTTCACAGCTTCATCAAGATCATGTGTATTTGAGGTATTGTGTAGAGTGTTTATACTTTTAGTGTTGTCATATCTATACTTTTTAAGTAAATCATTGATATACATATATTGGGATATATAGTATCATTCTAGTTTTTGAGATACTTGAAAACCTAAAAAATTGATACCTCACCCATCATACTCATTACAAACTCAAATTTAATTATATTTATAAAATAATCAGTTATTTATTGCTCAGTTGATCAATATATAATGTCAACAACATTGATTTGAACAATATAAATGTTTTTATTTATGGATTTTAAAAAAATTATTGGATCTTTAGTACCTTTTTCATAATTGTTTTTTTATATAAAACCCTGTTGGACTATCATACCAAACTCTAAGGGCTTGTTTAATCCCATATAATGATTTAGACAGTTTGAAAACATGATCAGGATGTTTTGAATCTACAAAACGCGGGGTTGTTATACAAAAATTTCTTCATGTACAAAATCATTAATAAAAGAACATTTTGCATCCCTTTGAAATATTTTGAAACTAATGAATGACGCAAATGATAATAAAATATTAATAGATTCAAGTCTTTCTACCAGACCAAATGTTTCTTCATAGTATATTCCCTCTTGTTGATTATATCTTTTATCAATAATTATTTCTTTATATTATATATTGAATTCATTTTCATCACATTCATTTCTGAAAACCCATTTTTGTCTAATTATAATACTTTCTTTTCGTCTTTTAGCCAAGGTCTAGACATATTTCCTTTCAAATTTATTTATTTCATCTTTCATTTCATTAATCCAATCCTTATCACCTAATTCATCGTTAGAAATTTTAGTATCAAATTGGGATATAAAAAAAAGATGTTCAATTTCATTTCTCAAGGAATTACTTGTTATTATGGTACGATTTACATTACAAATGATATTATCACAGGGATGATTCCTAATAAACAATGAACTTCAGTTTTGTAATAAAAGTTCATCAACATAAGATAGAAAGTATTCTAGGGTAAATATTTTAGAAACATTTTCATGAGTATTTCCCTTTTAAAAAGAGTTTTTAATCAAGGGTTGATAATCTGTTTTTGAAAACAAATTTGTCTATATATGAAGGTTTTGTTTAAAATTGTATTAGGTTCACCAAATTTAACATGCACTATTTTTTCAACAAAACATGAGTTTTTGTTAAAGACTCTATAAGTCATCAAAGTTTCGGAATAAACTAGAAATATTACATAATTGGATTTGTGTTTGAATTTGTGTAAATAATCTGTAGTATTAAATATGAATACTTTTGATCCAAATACTTTGATGTATGATTATTTGTGATTTTGGCCAGTCCATAATTCATTAGGTGTTTTATTAAGAAATGTACTAGTTAAAATATGATGTATAGTATAATGTATAGTACATTCAACTTCATCCTAGAAATGATAACCAATTGAGTTTTCACTCAACATGGTTCTTTCCGTTTTCTAAGGAATATGATTTATTCTTTCAATAACAACATTTTGTTGATGGTTTCATGGAGGTAAAATGTTATGAGTAATACATTTATTACTACAAAATGTTTCAAAATCCATATTTTGTAATTCTCTACCATGATCACCTAGAATAGTTATCAGTGGTCGGTTTTTCTCATTCTTAATTGGGACATTAAATTTTTTGACAATGAAAAACAATTCATATTTATTTTCTAAAAAATATGCTCATGTAAGTCAGGTGTAGTCTTCAACTAAAAAAAATTCATAGTACTTTCCTCAAAAACATATTGTTAGTCTAGAACCGAACATATCCATGTGCACAAACTGTAATTCATTAGAAGTTGAAAATTTATTAATTGATTTAAATAGAAGTTTATGTTTCTTTCCATATTGACAAGTGTCAAAGACATTTTATGAATCAATTATATGATCTGGTATATCCTTAACATGACTTTCCTTGTGAGTTTTGAAATGGTTCCTAAGGTTATAGTGTCTTAGCATTCTATTTCATAACAAATATTGGTCATCCATTGTACTTAAGAATGGTAAGTCTTGGATCCTAGGTATTCGAGGTTAATTGGGCATAAATTATGCTTCCTCTGAGCATAGAGAATGAATTCATCCTTGGAAAGGTGAATTAATCATTTATCATTCCTAAAATTCATAAGATAACCTTCATTACATAATTGACATATGCTTTTATGGTTGTTCTTAATAACTTTAACAAAAAAATCATTTGAAATAAAAAAATTCCTAAAATAACAAAATTACCTATACCAGTGATATTTCCTTGAGCATTATATCTTAAGTTCACTCCTCCACCTTTCATTTTAATGATCCTTTCAATGAAATATTGATTTCTAGTCATATGTCGAGATCAACCAATATTCTTGTACCAAATTTTATTTTGTTGGTACACTTATTTTTTTCTTAAAAAGGAAACAAATAGTATTTATGAACCCAAACTTGCTTGGATACGAAAATGTTGGACCAAAGAAAATTAGTAATCCACATTTTTTAAGAAAAGTGGAACTTATGATATCCTAAAGATTCAGTTTTATTAGGAGAAAAATTCCATTGCCAATGTCCACCACATTGACACTTGGTGAGGAATTGAGAACCTTGGGGAACAATATAGTTTTGACTAAAAACTAGTTGTAAATGTGTATAAACAATTCTCGGACTATTCCACAGAGGAGGAATTTGGGAATATTTTTTTCAAATTAATTTCTTAGAGAAATAAAATAAGTGAAAAGTTTCTAAAGGGAAAAAATTTCATATTTTAGTTGCAGGAATAAGTTATCATTCTCATAAGAAATTTTTTTTTCAATTGGTTTTTGTTTCAAAAAACATTTTATTTAAAACAATTTATTCAATGTCCTTTGAATGTTTATCCTTCTCAGAATTTACATCCATAATATTTTTTGAAATATTTTTGTAAATCAAGATTTTTCTGATCATGATCATTTGAATCATCTGATTCTTTTTTTTATATCGATAGCTATTCTAGAATTTTACTTTTTATTTTTTTTCTTGAGATTGGAATTTCTATCTCAAGTAATTTTGAAAATCCATATAATTCTTCAAAAGAAGTTATATTATCCTCTAATGAGAAAGATTATTCATCCAAATAGTAATAATGTTTCTCATCTTGGTAATTAACATTTAAAGATACATTTGTAAGGGATTATGCATTGTGAAACTTATCCATAAGATAATGACTTCTAATAGATATTTTGGATAAATGTCCAATATTCTTCTGACCAGAAGATTCGTTTGGTGAATCACTACCAATTTCACTCAAAGTATCAATTTCCTTCAATCATATCTTATTATTAGACATTTATAATTTTTTGTGTTTATTTCATAATGTTTATCATTCTTGTTCAATATTTTTAG
This sequence comes from Viscum album, assembly GCA_963277665.1. Classification (NCBI taxonomy): domain Eukaryota; kingdom Viridiplantae; phylum Streptophyta; class Magnoliopsida; order Santalales; family Viscaceae; genus Viscum; species Viscum album. The sequence goes on along the minus strand of OY728139.1, from coordinate 979,746,257 downwards.
AAAAATAAAACATGGTCTAATATGAACATATCTTTTACATTCATAGGAAGTTACTTTTAGGTATTTCATTTCCATTCTATTTTTCTTTTCGAATCTGTCTTGAAGGTATTTCATTCCAATAATCCTATCAATTTTTTCAGCAAGATTGGTTTGTTCGCTCTCTGAATGATCACTATCACTAGATTCTGATATAATAACAGATTTTATAGATTTGGACCTAGATTCCCTTTCTGGTGTCTTAGATTATGATGTATTAGTAAAAGATACACATTCATTAGCATTCTTCTTCGTATTAAAATCTACATTTTTTCATTCTTGTATCCTGATGTATGTTACTTCAAAATAATTTATCAAGATCGATTTTAGTAACTTCCATGTTCTCATCCATAGATATCCTTTTTTATTCCTACTCCTTTGGAATTATACCAATTATCATTTCAATAAGAACATCGTCATAATGACCCTTTTATCCCATAGATTTATGACTATTTACAATTGTCAAAAATATTTGTTGAATACTCCATAATAGTTCTCCATAGGGAAAAACAAAACTATAGTAATCTGCTCAGAGTGTGGATATTCTTGTTTCAATAACATTAGAAGTACCAAATTGTGTGACATCATATTTCTTTCAGATACAGTTGGATGCTATGCATGAAGATATCTGACTATATATAATCTATGTCATAGAACCTAATGAATTATTGTGTTCCATGTAAATCAGTTGGTATTCTAGTTTCTCTTGGTTAGTGAAGGTTTTGACTTCTTTCTCTGAAATTTGGCAATCTCCAGTGAACATCACAAAATTATCTTCTCCAATATAAGTATCAAATATCATCATTCAATCATACTAGTATTCATAATCATTCCAATCAATAAAGGGCGTCCAGTTGGGTTCATATTGTAATTTGATCCAATATTCATTCCTTTCATATTATAAAAAATACATTTCACATGACACATTATTGTTATATGTAATTATAAACAAATAATATGTAAAATAAATACAATTGTTTTAGAGAAATAAATCATGAAACTAGTACAAAACAGTGGAAACCTGCTATAATACCAATTTTCGGATCATAATATAAATGTAAATTTATATGAGATGACATAATACAGGGGGTGAATTGTAGGTTTTAAACTTTTGTATTTGAACACATAAATATGAACATAGTTTAAGAGGTCATAAACTAATAAAATTCCCAACCAATACAAAAGACCATAAGGTTCCTAGATCCAATGGATATGATATGATATGATACAATATGTTATTCAAAAGATTTTATATGTATAGAATACAATAATTAGAGTAAATCAAATTTATTTTATTCTACAATACATCATATATAATCTCTTAATGCAATATGTAATAATTTTATCATATTTAAAAAAATTACAATACAAATGAATATCAATAAAATAAGAAACAATACAATTTCGTTTATATTAATAATAGTAATGGAACATAAAAAGAATCACATTTCTTTTACTCCAAAGAGTAGGTTATCCTTTATCCTAGGATAAAAGGTCTATCTTACCACCACCCAGGTAATTCCTTAATAAAAAAATCAACAAATATATCACACATGAAGGTTTTGGGAACAACCGAAGAATGTTTGGGATGGGACCCAATATTTATTTTTACCATAATCATTGATTATTCTGGAATCAATATGAAGATGAATTCCATCCACCATAGAATATAATTAAAGAAGTAGATAAATAAGGAAGAGGCCCAAAAATTTAGAGGGGGTCTTTAAAATCATTCTTATAATTAATATAATTAATTTCATAATGAAAATAATACTAGGATCTTCGGTATTTTTATTGTTAATGGTGTTGATCATCCGGAATGACCATTTTAGATTATCTCATTTCACTTATAAGTTTCCAAACTAGAATCCCTCTAGTCGTGATCCACACATGATTTGATGTCCTCTGATTGACATCCCTGGTTCTCTGTGTGCTAGCACAGAGAAGTGAGTGTCTTGTTTTAGTTGTTCTTGATTGAATGCTTTTTGTTCTTGAAGAATGTAACTCTTTCTTAAGTGGGGAGAGAAGAGGATTCAAAAGTGAAATTTTTTGGCTCAACAATTCTCAATTCACCAGGCACATGGTTTATTAATTGGAATAATAGGTGTACTTATCTATTTATATACATAGATTTTCAGTTACAATATTTGATTTCATAGAAAAAATTAAATACATACATGATCTTAGAGAACTTCGAAGCTTTTAAGTCATTATTTATGGTGTTCCAACTTCTACAAAAAGTAATTATATATAAAATTCGGCATCACAAAATAATGGCCGCATTGTTTTAATTTATTCCAAATAGTTTAATAATTATTTTTCATCATGAAAATATTTATTTTACTACTAGATTGGCCTTGGTCTAATAGAACTCCACATCCATTTATTGAGCTCTCAAATAAATAAATAAATAATTTATTCCTTTAAATAAATATTATATTTACAAACTAGTAAATAAATTTATTTTAGCCCCAATTAGGTGAATAAATATTTATTTAATTCATTCAATCATTTTAGATTCAATAAAATTATTCCATGGTCCTGAGAGTAATAATTGTTTCATTAATTAAATTAAAATAGAATTTAACTGAAACCACCAAAAACACATGGTGTGTTACGCTCTATGATTATTTCTCATTGTCATTAGGTGGGATTTCATAAATTCCAAGAGTAATATCTAGAAATGGGTCAATGAACCCAAGAGAAAGAACATAAATTCATAATAATGACATCCACATATAAATTCCCACTATGTAATATAATCCCATTGTTGTAATATCTCATCATGTCGGTTTCATGATTGCATCATCAACTTTTATGCTTGATACTTTGTTCTTTGACTACATGAAATAAACTCATTGTTGCACCATCAACATGTAATTTCCTACGACGGTTTTATTTCCATCAAAGGGTCGAGATGTGAACATCAATAAATATTGTGGACTAATCCTTCTTCGAATTATCCATTAATAACATGCCACTCGTGACGTACCCAATGTACCCTACTTTCTGTCAACTTTCAGAATGACTGTTATCACCAGTAAATAAAAGTGTGTGAGTAATGACACATATTAATGATACTATTAAATTATAAGGATCATTATACATTCTGGTAGATAAAAATATTTTATGACACCAAATCATTCAGAATTCCTACTGCTGGGTTTATCTCATAATTTCATGTCATGGAGATTACCAATTGTGAACATAATGAGAGGATGTCTTATCTGCTTACAAGTACTCACACTAGACATTTTTCATTCTATGTGTCTCATCATATGATGTCATTCAATTGTAGAGATATATTTTAGAATATTTTTATATTATTTCAAGGATCACATCAATGCGGGGAACTACCATGACCTTATCAATGCAATAAATACTCTTAGACATTATTACTACATATTCATGTAGAACAATGAACAAAATGTAATATGATGATTAATATTTAAATACCTTAAATGTCCATGTAATAAAAGAACAACCAGTTGGTTCTAGGACACAAAATCTTAAAAACACCAACTTGGACTAGAGTCAACTTCCTACGACTTTCAGTCCACTAGACCCCACATGGTGATCATGTTTCTGCTGATTCAAGGTTATAGTCAAGCAGTCCACCATGTATTATTCTCTGGAAATTCTAATCATTGAAACTCACCTATCTAAGAAAAATCCCTTAAGACATGATACTTTAGATGTATGTGCTTCGTCCACTAATGTGGACTTTGAACTTTTGGGTGAGCCACTGTTAATGTAATATCACAGTACAGTGTGATGGGATCATTAATACTGGGTATCCAATCCAGCTCATGGACTAAGCTTCCTATACAAAATGCTTCTTTAGATTCTTCAGAAGCTGTGATATACTCATATTCTAATATAGAATCTAGGACCACATCTAGTTTTGAGCTCTTCCAGCCCATTAAACCTCCATTAAAAGGGAAGATGTATCATATTTGTGACATCATGTCATCTAGATCAGTTTAGAAACCAGCAACTTCATACCGTTTTATAACTATTTCCTCATCTCCTCCATAAACAAGGAACATATTCTTAATATGCCTCAAACTCATTAGTATAGACTTGAATATCATCCAATGGTGGTAATGTGGGTCATCTTGATATCTGACTACCTCACTCAATACATAGGTGACGTCAATCATAGTACAGAGCATGACATATATGACTGACCCAATCACTGATTTTTATGGAGTCCTTGCCAATATATTTCATTCCTCATGTGTCTGAGGACACATTTTCAGTGAATGATTAATGCCATGTGATGCTGGAAACAATCCTCCATTAGATAGTTCCATAGTAAATATCATCAGTATAATATCAATTTATATACTTTAAATTAGGCCCAACAGTCTCTTGGATCTATTACGATGGATCATGATCCAAGAATATATGCTTCCTCACCCATGTCCTTCCTGGAGAAGCATTAATTCTACAATTTCTTAACATGTTGTAATACTTGTATCATGTTTCTAATAAGTAATATGTCATAAATATATACTATTAGAAAATTGAATGCACTCCTACTAAACCATTTATAGACACAAGGCTCACATTCATTCTTGTAAAATCAAATTCTATTATGGCTTCAGCAAAACTTATGTTCGATGACCTGGATTCTTAATTTAATCCATAAATGGATTTATGGAACCTACCAAAATTATTTTCATCCTTTGGAGTCACAAGCCCTTTAGGTTTTGGCATGTAGTCATCTTCTTAAATGTTTTTTTAAGGAATGCTGTTTTTACATCCATTTTACAAATCTCATAGTCATGGTAATCCGTAATGAGAATTAGAATTTTGATGTGTTTTAGCCTTGTAACTGGTGAAAATTTTAATCGTAGTCAATTCCTTAAGGTTGTTTAAACTGTTTTCCATCCAGTCGTGCCTTATAAGTACAGACACTTCTTTCTACATCCAGTTTCTTCTTGAATACTCATTTCCCATCAATAATATTTACATCAACTAGAGGATCTACCAAAAATCCAGACTTCATTTTGGTGAATGGAATCTATTTTATAATTCAAAGATTCTTTCCACTGGGAAACATCTATTCCACATACTTCTTCTTTTTTAGGTTATAGGACCATAATTATCATCAAATAATGAGTCACTATCTTGAGTAACTAGAAAACCATACCATCCAGGTTCTCTACCCTCTATTGTACTCCTATGCAGTACTTTTGTCTCTTGAACATATTCTTCTTCAATGAGTATTTGTGCAATCGGTTCTTGTACAATCACTTATATACCATGATCCTGATCTTAATCAATGTCTATCTCTCTGTCGATATCACTTTTAGAGTTGTTCTCCTTCTCATGTAATATGGAATGTCTTTCCACTATAACCTTTTTGTCTGAGGGGTTGTATTGGTAATATCCCCTTGTTTCCTTGGGGTATCCTATAATGGTACAAATTGTTCCTTAGGATTCGAGTTTTCTACCTGAAGAGGCCTTAACAAATTCATCACTACCCCACACGTGTAAATTTGATAACATTGATTTTCTTCCACTCCTGAACTCATATAAAATACCATTTAACGATTTAGTTGGTACTTGGTTTCGTTTCTGTGTCACTGTTTGTAATGCATACCCCCAAAAGGATAATGGAAGACTTTCATGACTCATCATTGATCTCACCATGTCCATCAAGGTGTGGTTCTTCCTTTCAATTACACCATTCCATTGAGGGGTGTATTGAGGAGTGAGTTTGTATAGGATCCCAAACTCCCGTATATAATCAATGAAGTACTGATTAAGATATTCCCTAACTCAATCTAAGCGGATATTCTTAATATTCTTACCATGCTGGCTCTCAACTTCATTCTTGTATTCCAGGAACATATCAATGAAATCAAATTTATACCACATTAATTAGAAATATCCATTTCTACAAAATTCATTAGAAAATGTTATGAAGTATGAGTTCCCACAACTTTATTCAACTAGAAATGGTCTACACGCATCATTATGAACCAATTCAAGAATTTCTTCAGCCCATTCACCTTTCACACCAAATGGGGATTTGGTCATTTTTACTTGTAAACATGAATGATATATGCCCAGTGGTTTTAGTTCAAAAGAATATAAATATTCATCATGATGTAACATTGTTAAGTGTTCCTCGTTTGCATGAACTAGTTGGTGATTTGAAGGTTGGGTGTGGTATGAGTCATGGGAAGTATCTTTTTCAACGATTTCCATTTCATGATTTGTGTAATCCAATATAGAAATACCTTTGTATAAATGTGCCCTAGAAAAAAATGATTTCTTTATAAAAGAAGAAACATTCATTTCCAGACATGAAAAAAACCATATATATCTAGTGTGGATATTGAATTTTAGTTTTTTGGTTACAGAAGGAACCTAAAAACAACCCTTTAATCATAGGATCATCCCAACTAGTAATGTGAGGTGGTAGTCCCCGACAGCTACATCATCTTGTCTCGCACAGTTGGCTACATCTAGATATACCTCCCCTCGATAAATCTTCAAAGTATACTTGGTTCTTATATTTCGATACATATTTGAGCTCTACAAGATATATCTAATAACTAATTTGTAGAAATAGATAGATTGAATTCGATAACATGTGAAACTTAAGATTCTCCCGACTTCTTAGGTTGGGTGCGGTTCTTCTTCAAATGGCCCTTCTTACCACATGTGAAATAAAGAGCCACATGTTCCCTTGTCTCCCATTTGATCTTCTTTTTCATAGAAGGTCATGTAAATTTTTTGGCCTTAAATCTCTTTAAATTCCCTTTTCTCATATTCATTATAAGGATATAAGGATTTTTATAACCCCAAGCTTCTATGGTACGTTTCCTTTTGAGTAATGAAAGAGCATGCATTGAACACAACATCAAGACTCTAACACAACGCGACAAATAAAACTAGCCGTTATGAATAGAAATAACCAATTTTTGAAATTTTTAAATTTTATCTTTCAAAATTGATTTCATTTTTTGATTTGGAATATCAAAATTATCATTGGGTGAATATTTGGTATTTTCAAAAAAAAAACTTTATGTTTTTGATAAATACTGAAAAGGCATTGCATTATTGGTTAAAACCGACTTTTTATTTAAGTAATTAGTTATTTTATTTTAATTTATTTTTGTTCAAAATAGATACATAATACATATATATGTTCATCATGATTCATTGGATTAAATCAATAATAAGTTTACATTTATAAAAATGTATTGAACTTTTGACCAAATTTTACCAACCTCCTAAGAATATTTAAAAATTTTCATAAAACATTATTTTACCACTTCTGTGATTGGAATTTCATAAATCCAAGACACACGGTTGATATTAAAAAGAAAAATGAGGTTTAATAAGATGAAAATAAATAATGGTGAATTGTAACACTTTTTTCATTTTAATTAAAACGGTTAAAAGTAAATACAGTAATTATGTGAAAAAATGATATCATAATTACCCTAACACATTTTCTAATTCTATTGGTTATGTGTAATTAGACCAAAATATCCTAAGGAATAAAATATTATCCATTAGTTCCACATGGATTAGATTAAGACATTTATTATTATTTTATTTAAAGAAGATTTAAAAGAGTAAAAATAAAAGTTTAAAAATTAAACCATTTTTAATAAATAGTTATACAGAAGATAAATTCAACTATGAATATTCATTAGAAAGATAAGAAGATTTCAAACATAATGGTATTTTATTTATAATTTTTAAACATTAGATAATTAAATTTAATAAATGAGACAATGATGATGCTGTAATTACCTTATTAATGTACGATTAAAATAAATGATATTATAAATATCAAAATAAATAAAATTGATACTTTTAATGAATTAAATTAATTTTATAGTTTAATATGACATGTTAGAGTTAATTAAATGAATATTTTTTGATTTAACAATGTTGTTATGAATTTAACAGAATCAAAATATGTAATAGTTTCAAAATTGACATAAAATAGTTTTTTTTAAAAATATTATATTAATAAGTGCTTTTGTATACCTAAAAATTCTAGGGTTCGGAAAATGGTCTTAAATAATATTAATGAACCACTTGTTGTTTGATTGGATGTTTATAGTGTGTTTATTAACCATATAATATAAAAATACAAAGAGAAATTGTAAATGTCAAACTATTTAACTAAGAGTTAAATCTAGAAAACAAGGTTAATATGATGACCTAAACCTGTCTAAAACCTATTGGTTGAGAGTTTCTAGTCCCATCCCCACCTTAGCCGTTAAATAATATTTTTTGGAGAGATTAGATTCCTAAAATGATTTTATTATAAAATTATATTTCAGGCATTTCCTAAAGTGACTCTAACCTCTCTTAAAAATGGGAACCTCCCTTATCTCAAAATCACACTTTCAAAGACATCATACATGTGTACGTACAGATTACTATCTCCACATTGCTGTAATGTTTGTTATTAAAAACATAATTATTTGGATGGGTATAATAATCAGTATAAATGGCCTAAATAAGAAATACAACATGATAATGATTCTGTATATATGATATGAAAGCCAACTAGATACGATTTTAATATCAGAAGACGAGATTTTTTCTCGTGCATACATTTGGATTACCGTCTCCACGAATGCAGTGAAATTCTTTCCCCGTCATAATCATTCAAGAATAATTTTCATTTTATAATTAAAAATAATTTTATGAACCTAATATCATTATGTATATGAATCAAATACATCATATCTATAACAAACATGGCTTACATAACCAATCATATAAATGAAACTAGAATTAGAAAAACACATATTCGTCAACAGAACCCTAAGATTGACATTGAGGATTAGTATAGAAAAACGTCCTAGAATTTTCGTACCATAGTGATTTTGTGAGTTTTCCATGAAATACATCCCTTTTTGTGTATGAGCTGGTAGTGGCAGCTCTAACACAAATGTACCACTTTGTGCTAGACTCGAACGGCAACTGGTGCACAACAACGGCTCATGCTATACTCTTTGTTATGACACTCCCGAGGGATATGCTTGGGATAATTTTAATTTTCATTAAAACCCATTATAAAGTGTTTATGACTATAAAATTCTACAAAGAAAACATTTTTATGATTATGGAATATGTCCATAAATTGTTCAATTTATGTTAAGTATTTTACCAGTATGGAATTATCTATTGTGATTCATAAACAAATCAAGTATATGCCATTGTTTAGAAATGGCGCCGAGTTGAATGATTGGAAACTGTATCAATGCATGTAATCCATGCAGGGATTTCCCTCCTAATCAAGATTATTATAGAGGTGTTGGTGATGAAACAGGTGCTGATTAGCTTGTCACCATACATGGACAACATACTCAGGTTATAAATAATTACCTTACCCGTATGGAGCACCCTGATCCATGATGCAGAGTATCAATGTTAGACGGATTAATGAGGAAACAACAATAGAAATTACATGGTAGTACAAATCCAATAGTATCTGAGCAATGGATAAATATCTTAGAGAAAATTTTTCATTCTTTGGGGTGTAGCAAAATGGAAAAAGTTTTCATGGCAGTTTATCATCTCACGGGAGATGCAGATCCATGGTGGTCATTGATTCAAAAAACAATGGAATATGATGAAGTATAAAATATGGAATGGAGGGAGATCAAAGTGCTTTTCTTAGAAAAAAACTTTCCTTGTGACCTTTGAGAGGATATAGACAGGTAATTTCTGAGTCTATGGAATATGGAGGCTGAGAATTTTGCAATAATATAAAGCTAAATTTACAAGGATAGAAAGGTAGGGTGGTGATTATATACATTTCCCAAGAATTATGATTGATCAATTCATTGATGGGTTAAAACCATTTATTCGTTGAGCATTAGTCTCAAAATCCTTCTTATCAAACAAATATATTTTCACAAGTTCTATCAAGATAGAAAAACAATTATCTAAGTCTTACGTTTTTAAATAAAATTAGGAGAAAAAGAGATCATCTAAACATATTGGAAATTAAAATTAGGGGAAGAAGGGAATAGTTTAATATCCGTCATGCGGTAAATGTGGAAGGAAACACCCCAATACTTGCCAGAATAGATTTAGAGTCTGTTAAAAGTGTGGTGAAAAAGGCCACCATTCTCGTGATTTAAAGGGGAAGAAAAAGGCTATCCATTTTGAATGCTACAATTAAAGGTAAAAGGGGCATTATGCAAATGAATTTTCTAATCATCAAGGGAACATAACTAAGAAAAGGCCAAGGGAGCATGACCAAGTGTATGTGATCACTACTATTGAGGTTGAAGCTCTGAAAGATATAGTGGTAGGTAAATTAATTGTTTCCTCAAGATTAGCCAATGATTTATTTGATTCTGGATCATTGCATTGTTTCCAATCTTCCCAGTTTTCAATGAAAATTAGATATTATGAATTTGACTTAACAAGGGAGTTGTCAGTCAAAACACTTAAGGTAAGTATCATCGCAACAATGTTTTGTGATTCAGTTCCCATTCGATGATGATATAGAGTACATTATCATTATAGAAGAAATGCCACAAAGTTATTCTTATATACATACACCCCTAGTAGATCTACAAAATTCAATTATTACAGAGGATGAGAATGAAATAATTATGGGAGAGGAAAATAATGATTGAATAAAGGATGTAAATATTGTCCAAGAATATGTTGATGTGTTTCCAGAGGATTTCCCTGGACATCCTTCAGAATAAGAAATTTAGTTTTCCATTGATTTAATTCATGGTTCAAGGCCTATATCGAATACCCCTAATAGAATGGACATTGTGTAATTAGTGGAACTAAAGAAACAACTAGATGAATTGAGTAATAATGGATTTATTCACATGAGATTTTCACCAGGGGGATCCCCTGACCTTTTTGTTAAGAAGAAAGTCATATTTATGAGGTTGTACATTAACTATAGAGGGATAAATGAAATAACTAAAAATAACAATAATCCCCAACCGTCCATTGATGATTTATTCGATCAAATTCGTAGAGCTCAATATTTTTCAAAATTGAACATCGATCTAGATATCATCAAATGTGTTAGAAGAAGAAATAAATTCTGAAAGCAACCTTTCAAACCAGGTATGGGCATTACAAGTTTAGAGTAATGCCTTTTGGGCAGACAAATTCAATCTATTTTTTCATGTATCTAATAAACAATGTTTTCATGGAATATCATGATAACATTTTAGTGGTATTTATTGAGTATATCATAGTATACTCCCAAAACTATAAAGATTAATAAAATCAGTTGTGCACCATTTTAAAAAACCTTAAAAGAAATTAATTATATGAGAAGTTTAGCAAGAGTGTATTCTGGCTTCATGATATTTCATTTCTTAGCCACATTGTCTCTAAGGATGGAAAATTTATTGATCCTTCAAAGACTATGGAAATCAAATAATGTCCATCACCGATGAGTATAACTGAGGTACACAGTTTTATTGGTATAGCAGGTAATTATCGGTGCTTTGTCTTGAATTTTGCCTGATTGGGTAACCCATTAAACAAGCTTACACATAATGGGGTTAATGTTTTTTGATAAGAAGTTTGGGAAGAATGTTTTGAATAACTAAAGATACGATTAGTCAATACAGTTATCTTGAATCTACCACCAGTGAATGAAGGGTTTGTTATTTATAGTGATGATTCAATGAAAGGACATAGTTGTTTCATTATGAAGAATGATAGATTTATTGCCTTTGTATCACAACAACTAAAAATAAAAAAACAAAACCATCCTACTCGCGATCTTGAATAAGCAGCTGTAATCATTTCATTGAAAATATGGAGACACTTTCATTATGGTTAAAATGTGTTATTTATACTGATCACAAGATTTTAAAGTATATTTTCTCAAAAAAACGAACACAACAAGAGGCATAAGAAATGGATTGAAATACCTAGAGATTATGATTTTACAATACACTACCACCCATGGAAGGAAAATAAGGTGGTAGATGTTTTGATCAGAAAGGATCATGGAGTTTTGAAGAATATAAGATTAGAAAGGAATACTATTATCATTGATCTAATGAAAATGGATATCAGATTAATCATGAATGGTGAAAAATCAATTCATTTTCAAATGGTTACCAAACCATATTAACTAGAAAAAATAAATTGTTTGCATGATGATGATGAGGAGTTTCAAAAGAAGATTAATGCTGTGAATGATGGGAGATTGATTGACATCATATATGAAGATGGGATTTTGAAATTAGGGAAGATACTTTGTGTTCTCGATATACCAAATCTAAAAAGGGAATTGTTAGATGATGCTCACAGCTCCAATATTTCTATACACCATTGTACCACCAAGATCTATAGATATTTGAAGGAACATATTTGGTGGGACAACATGAAGAGGGAGATTGCTGATTTGGTGTCATGATGTTTGTTTTGTCAACAAGTGAATTCTGGAAGGCAACATCCTAGAGAATTCATGCAACCACTTCCCATACTTGATTGTAAATTGAATAATATTACAATGGGCATCTTCATGGGGCTACCAATGACTCATAGAAGGAATGATGCAACATGTGTCATCTTTGATCTTCTTACCAAGTCTGCACATTATCATTCTATAGAATAATATTTGCCACTACAACATCTAGAAAGACTATATATTGAGGAAGTTGTAAGACTTCATGGAGTACCCTTATCGATTTTTTCTGATCATGATGCCAATTTTATATCAAGATTCAAGAAAATTCTTCAGAAATCCATGGATACTAAACATTAATTGAGCACTTCCTACCACCCTCAAACTGAGGGAAAATCAGAATAGACTATTAAAACCTTTGAAAACATGTTGATATCATTCTCACAAGACATTTAAGGTATGTGAGATCAATATTTACCACTGGTAGAATTTTCTTATAACAATATGTTCCATTAAATTATTCAGACATCACCAAATGAATCTTTATATGGAAAGTTATGTTGCACACCAACATGTTGGGATGATGTTGGTGAATGAAAACTTTTAGGCTCATAAATTGTTGAGGAAATGATAAAAAAGGTTATGGTTATCCAAACCCACATCAATGAATCCCAAAGATGGAAGAAGTGCTATGCCGATATCCAAAGGAAGGATTTGGAATTTCAAGTAGGAGCCCATGTTTTCTTGAAGGTTTCTCAAGGGAAGGGTGTTAGATGTTTCAGTAATAAGGGTAAATTGTGGCCCAAATATATTGTACCTTTTGAAATTCTAGAATGAATTGGATTTGTAGATTATCGTATAGAAATTCCATTAAGTCTCTCCAATGTTCATGATGTGTTCCACGTATCAATATTGAGAAAATAAATTTCGGACCCAACACATGTACTCACCTATGAGGAAATTGAACTGGAACATGAACTTTCATATTGTGAAGAGCATGTCAATATACATTATGTAACACCAAAAGCTTCCATGGTATGCTTATCTTTGAATAATAGAGTCGTGTGTGTTGTACGCAACCTCGAGTTCTAACACACTACGACCAATCAAAGTAGCCGTTATGGATAGTAATACCCACTTTTTGAAATTATATAAAATTTATATTTCACAATGGACTTCATTTTTGGATTCGGAATATCGGAATTAGCCTATGTTGAATTTTTTGTATTTTTTCGAGAACATCCAATTTTCAATGAATAGTGAAAAATAATTAAACACAACTTTTTTAATCAAAGTAATTTATATTGATAAATTATACTATTGAGTGGTTTAAAAGTATTTTTAGAATATAAATTTACCATTTAATCCAATGGTGGTCATTATAATTAATTTCACTTTGAAATTGGACATAAATAAATGTCAATCTTTTAATTGATATTGCTTCTAAAAAACAGGCTATTTGTTTTGATAATGGAAATTAATTATAAAATTAATTAATTCAACTTATATGATTGGAATTTATTAAAATAGACATCATTTTTGAATTAGGAATATCAAATATTTCTTAGGGTGAATTTTTGGTATTTTTCTGAAAAACATCAATTTTTGATGAATAGTGAAATCACTAAGTGGTAGTTAAAAAACTAATTTTTCGTTCAAATTAAACTTTACCACTTCTATGAATTGAATTTCAAAAATCTGACATACATGGTTGTCATTAGTAAGTAAAATGTGGTTCAATGGGATGAAAATATTTTTTGGTGAATAGTAACTTTTAAGTTTTATTAATCGCGATTAAAGGTAATTTGTGTAATTTAAGGTAAATATAATGATATAATAATATGAAATTACCTTTCAACTTGTAATACATTTATTGGCTATGTCATGGCTGACCAAGACAATCCATGGGTCATGTTGGGGACCCCACGGGGACAATTGGGTATGAAAATGACATTAATAACTTTTTATTTAAGTAAAAAATAAAAGTGTCACAAACATGTATTGTTTTACTAAAACAATTTTTAGAAGAGGTTATACAAGTAATATTTTTGAATATAAATATCCATTGGAAAGATAAAAATATTTCCTACATCATTGTAATTATTTTATAATTTTCAGGCATTATATATATAAATTTATTTATGACACCATGATGATGCAACGATTACCTCATTAATGAACAATTTAAATAAAATGAAAAGATAATGTAAAATCTAAGAGTTACACATTTATAAAGCCTAATGGATGGGTAGAATGCGAACCTGTATCACCTTATCCTTGAAATATATCATTGTGGGACCTTTAAAATCTGAAAATCATTTCATAATAATGTAACATTTCATAATATTCCAAGAGTTCCCCTCCTCTCCTCTTATAAAAGGGCCCAACTCAACCACATTATTCACATCTCTAAATCCATTTGGCTCACCCAAACTCTGCCCAAATACATTCTCAACTTCTCTCTCTTACTCCTAGAAGCCTCACTTTGGGAAGAAGACTTCCAACGAAGCCTTTGGCTCAAATAAAAAAGAGTTACCCGATTTCAAGGTAATGTCTTCTCTTACGTTTTTTTGTTTTATTTTTATTTTAAAACCCATTAAACACTTTTTATTCCTTTATATTGTAACAAAACCAGTATTTTAAATATACTATGATGTTTTTATGATATGGATTTTTTTTACACTTACACACACCATTGTCTAATGATTAATGAACATACTGTTTCTGTGGGTGGTGAATTACAACCTCACGAAACGATGATTGTTCAATCATATATTATCACCTCTCATGGTGGGAATTAAGATGTAACTATAATTATATATGATATATATTATGTTTATGTTTTTATTTTTCTTCTGTATTTTTCATTTATGGCATTCCTTTATGATTTCGATTATGGGTAAACGCAATAATTTCATTTTAAGAAGTGCGGACTACTGCTCTCTCCAAGTGATTTGAATCGTTAATACCAAATGTAGGATGAATAAAGGATGGAGTAAATGATATTATATATTATATTATACTGGAATTATAATATATATTTATATAATTATGATTTCATTCCATTAAATATGAAATAGAACTGAAAGTAGCGTTCATTTGTACGCATGGATTTCCATCTCCATGAACGGTGCATTTCATTTATTACCTATAAATGTTATGTTATATTATAAATTTATATATATAATGAATATTTATGATATATATTATATCTACATAATAAATATATTTCTGTATAAAATGGATATTTTACCACTTGAACAACTGGTAATTATAAGAAGTTCATTTTTGACTCAAGTACCAAAGATCAACAAAACGACCGTTATTAACATAAATAATTACATAATGTTCATAACTTGTTAATAAGTGATATAAAATGAAAAATTAACTTGAAAAGGGTTCATAAGCAAGTATAAATTGACTCTTGTTTATTATTCAGGAGGTTATAGAATGATCGAGTCAAGTCGGACACGAGGTAAGGGACTTCGTCTCAATCTCCTTTCATTGAAGCCTATTTTGTTTTATACACAACATTATTTTATACTATGTATAAACCCCTTTAACATTTATGTTTATTCAAAAGGAATACTTTTATATGAAGAGTTTTACTAAACGTCAAAAAGGAATGATTTTCTGTCTTAGGTATGCGGCGACAATGACTTCTCCGCCGTCGTGACCATTATTTGAGTTTCGGCATCCTCTACAAGCCCTAACATATTTTTAAATGAAAAAAAATAAGTACCATGTTTTACATTTCTTTTATTTTGGTATTAAAAATGGTCTTATTATATCATTGTTTTGTATTGATATCTTATGATTGAAATGTAGAAATGTTATGTTTTCTTTATGCATGCTTTATGTGATACGATTATGTTATGGTTTATGATATATTTTAACATTTTCATATAAGGAATGAATTGGACTTATTATTTGATTGGTGGAGCCCACTATAGCTCCTAGATGCATCTGTAGGTCTCCTGAGACAATCTAGTGTCTTGGCACAAGGCCTTGTCAAAATCATAATTGTTGTCTTAGCACAAGGCCTTGACTATGTGGTTATGATAGTCTGGCATTATGCATTCCATCATTATGAAAGTGTTTATTGATATTTCATGTGATTATTTGACTAGTAGAATATCCATTTGTATAAATAAATGGCATAGTTTCATTTTATTATTTCTATATTATGCTGAAGATCGCATTTAAGAGGCTTTTGTTTTAGTTACACATTGCCTTAAATGTTTATGTTTATTTATGAATGGTTCCACTATATTATCATCCTTCCAGAGAATCTGAGCTCACCCATTTCTATGTACTATTTTTCCAGGATGTGAAGAAATATTTTATCACTGACCTACATGGAAATTCTTAAGGGGATATGGGTGTGGACTATGGAGACTATGTTATTGTATTTTTTCACTTTGTGATGTAATGTAACATTTATGAATGTATCTAGTGTTTCCAAGGCAACTAAACTAATCGGTCTTTCAAGACTTCATCTTTTTTGACCATGCCAATGTTACATAATAATGAATCAACTCTGGGTAACAGGGGTTGCGGTGTTATTGTTGGTATCAGAGGCAGTTTAGTACTAACCATGAAAGCTAGATTTAGATAAACTCTGATTAGATCACATATCCCTAAGATAGAAATTGAGGATTATTATAGAAGAACATTATAATAATTTGGTATTGTAGAGAATTAATATGTTTTCCAAGAAATGCAACCATGTCTGGATAAGAGCAAATAGAGGTAGCTCTGGCACAGATGTACCTGGGAGTGAAAACTCTGACAAGGAGTTTCAGGCTTGACCCAGGGTATCCTGGTCCACGACAACCGGCATTGCTGCACTCATGGTTACAACACTCCTGGGGGATATGCTTAGGATAATTCTCATTTTCTATACAAACCATTATGAAGGGTTTATGAGTATATACTTCCTCGATGAAAACATTTTTATGATTATGGATTATATCCCTAAACTATTCAATTTATGTTATGTGTTTTGCAAGTTTGTTATTATGAATTTTGATTCATAAAATAATCTAGTTTATGAAATTGTTTAGAAATGGAACCTACTGTAAGGAATGGAAACTATATCAATGCACGCGCTTCGTGTAGGGATTTCCCTCCTGCTGAAGATAATTATAGTGGAGCCGGTGATACAACTGGTTCTGAACATCTTATCACCATACTTGGACAACTCACTCAGGTTATGAATAATAACCTTACCCATATGGAGCACCCAGATCCGCAACATGGAGGATCAATGTTAGACCGCTTCATGAGGCAACAACCACCAACATTCAATGGGAGTAAAAATCACTTAGTAGCTGAGCAATGGATAAATTCATTAGAGAAAATATTACATGCCTCGATGAGTAGTGAAAGGGAAAAGGTTATCATGGCAGTTAACTGTCTCACTAGAGATGCTAATCAATTCTGGAAATTGATTAAAAATACAAAGGAAGATGATGAATTATCAAATATGGAATGGATGGAGTTAAAAGCCTTTCTTAGAAAAATACTTTCAACTTGACCATCGAGCAGATATGGAAAGGCAATTTCTGAGTCTGAGGCAGAAGGAGGATGAGAATGTCGCATAGTATGAGTCTAACATTACATGGTAAGTGAGGCATGCAGCAGATTATATACTTAAAATAAGGAGTACGATTGATCATTTCTTTGATGTGTTAAAATCTTTTCTTCATTGATCATTAATCTCACAATCCTTCTCATCCTACAATGATATTATCTTGTGTGCTATCAAGAAGGAAAATTAATTCTTTATGTCTTAAGACTATAATGAAAAGCAAGAGAAGAAGAGATCTGTTGATCACTCTGGAAGTGGAAATAAGGGGGAAAAGGGAAATGTTGGTTATCCAGCCTGTAGTAAATGTTGGATGAAAGACCTCGGTACATGCCTGAATGGAATGGTATTCTGTTTCCAGTGTGGTAAAAAAGGCCACCATGCTTG
Source organism: Viscum album (assembly GCA_963277665.1). Taxonomy (NCBI): domain Eukaryota; kingdom Viridiplantae; phylum Streptophyta; class Magnoliopsida; order Santalales; family Viscaceae; genus Viscum; species Viscum album. The sequence continues at coordinate 979,727,847 of OY728139.1, read as the reverse complement.
TGATTTCAAGGGGAAGAAAGAAGATACTAATGTTAAATGCTACAATTGCATGAAGAGGGGACATTATTCAATTGAATTGCCTAAGAATCATGGTAACTTACCAAAACAAAGGCCAAGGGATCAATGCCAAGATTATGATAACACTTCTGCTAAGGTTGAAGCTCGGAATGACATGGTGGCATGTAATTTAATGGTTTCCTCATGTTTAGAAAATGCTTTATTTGATTCTGGGTCATCGCATTGTTTAATATCTTACTAGATCACTAAGAAAATTAGACATTTACAATTTTATTTAACAAGGGAGTTTTCAATCAAAACTCCTAAGGGAAATATCATTGCAATAATGTTTTGTCAATCAGTTCTTATTAGAGAACATAGTTGTTCTTTATCTGATGATCTCATCATCATACCCATGATGGAATTTGATATAATCCTCGATATGGATTGGCATTCGTACCATGATGTGAAGATTTATTGTAAGAAAAAAGAAGTTACAATTTTTGACCATGATGATAACGAACACTTTATCTTTATAACAGAAGCGTCACCACCTAATTCTTAACTAGATCCACCCCCAGTAGCTCAACTTAATTTACTTATTGTGGAGGAAGAGAATGAAATAACTGCGAGTGAGGAAGGGGATTTTCAAATATAGGATGTACCTATTGTGAGAGAATATGATTATTTTTTTCCAGAAGACTTACTTGGGCATCCTTTAGAATGAGAAGTTGAGTTTTCTATTGCAGTAAGGCTAGGTTCAAGGCCCATATCAAAGACCCCATATATAATTCCCACTTTGGAATTAGTGGAACTAATGAAACAACTATAGTAATTGTGTTATAAGGTATTTATTGTCCCTAGTGTTTCTCCATGGGAACCTCATGTTCTTTTTGTTAAGAAGAAATATGGATCTATGGGGATGTGCATTGACTACAGGGAGATCAATGCTATAATAGTAAAAACAAATATACACTACCTCACGTTGATTATTTAATTGACCAACTGCATGGATCTCAATAATTTTTAATGATTGAACTTCGATCTGGATATCATCAGTTGTGTGTAAATAAGTAAGACATTCTAAAGGCGGCATTTCGAACCAGGTATGGGCATTACGAGTTTACAGTAATGCCTTTTGGATTGACTAATGCACCCTCTGTATTCATGGATCTAATGAATAGATTTTTCAAGGAACATCTTGATAAGTTTGTGGTGGTATTTACTGATAATATCATGGGATAATTTAAAATCTATGAAGATCATGAAAATCACTTGTGCAATATTGTAAAGACTCTTAGAAGACATGAATTTTATGTGATGTTTAGCAAGTGTGAATTCTGGCTTCAGATGATTTTTTTTCATGGCCATATTGTCTCCAATGATAGAATCTATATTGATCCTTCTATGACAAGAGTGATCCAAGAATGGCCAGCAATGACGAGTAAAACTAAGGTACATAGTTTTTTTGGTTTACCGGGTTATTATAGACGTTTTGTCTAGAAATTTGCTCGGTTGGCTAACACATTAACGAAGCTCGCGTGCAAAGGGGTTAAATTTGTTTAGAGAAAAGAGTATGAAGAATGTTTCGAAAAACTAATGAGACTATTATTCAATTATCTAATATTGACTCTACCATAGAGGAAAGATGGTTTCGTTATTTATAGAGATGCATTGAAGAAAGGACATCATTGTGTCCATATGCGTAATGATAGGGTTACCGCAAACGCATCACGACAGCTAAAAATTAAAGAGAAAAACTATCATAGTCATGATCTCGAGTTAGATTCTATAATCATTTCTTTGATGTTATGCATACATTATCTCTATGGTGAAAAACGTGAGATATATATCGATCACAGGAGTTTGAAGTATATTTTCTCACAAAAAGAACACATCATGAGGAAAAAGAGATGTATTGAATTACTCACGGATTATGATTGCACGTAACACTACCACCCGGGTAAGGAAAATAAGGTGGTATATGCTTTGAGCAAAAAAGATCATGGAGTTTTGAATAATATGAGAATTGAAAGGGATCCTATTTTCATGGATCCAGTGAAGATGGACATGGGAATAACTATAGAAGGTGAAACATAAATTCTTTTTCAAATAGTTTCCAAACCAACTTTACTATAAAGGATTAAGAGTTCTCAGACCAATGATGAAGAGTTTCAAAATAAGATTAAAGTTGTGAATGATGGGAGATTGAAGGACTTTGTGTATGAAGATGGAATTTTGAAATTAGAGAAGAGACATTGTGCTCCCAATATAGCTGGTCTAAAAAGGCAGTTATTGGATGATGCACACAGTTCAAATTTCTCTATACACCTATGTAGCACTAAGATGTATAGAGTTTTCAGTGAATATTTTTGGTGGACAACATGAAGAGGGAGATTTTAATTTTGTGTCAAGATGCATGGTTTGTCAACAAGTGAATGATGGAATAAAACAGCCTAGTGGAGTATTGCACTCTCTTCCAATACGAGAGTGGAAATGGGATAATATTACAATGAACTTTTTCTGGACTAACGAAGACTCCTTGAAGGAATGATGCAATATGGGTCATTGTTGATCGTATTTCCAAGCCAGCAAATTATCATTCTATAAGAGAAGATTTACCACTTGAACGTTTAGCAAGACTATATATTAACGAATTTGTATGATTTCATTGATTACCCCTTTCGATTGATTTGGATTGAGATCCCCGTTTTACATCAAGATTCTGGAAAATTCTTCTGAAATCCCTGGACACTGAACATTGTTTGAGCACTAATTACCACCCTCAAAGAGATTTACAATTAGAAAAGACTATTAAATCTATAGAAGACATGTTGAGGTCATGCTCACTTGACATTCAAGTTATGTGGGATCAATTATTACCGCTGGTATAATATTCCTATAACAATAGCTTCAATTCATGTATTAGGATAGCAACATAGGAAGCATTATTTAGAAAGAGACATCATAGAACAACCTGTAAGGATGACGTTGGTGAAAGAAAACTTGTAGGCCCAGAACTGGTGGAGGAAACGATGGAAAAGTTGAAGGTAATCCAAAACCACATCAACATATCTCAAAGTAGTCAGAAGAGCTATGTTGATAACAGAAGGAAGGATTTGGAATTTCAGGTAGGATATCATGTTATCTTGATAGTGTCTCTATGGAAGGGAGTTGAACATTTAGGTGAGACGGGTAAATTGAGTCCCAGGTACATCAGACCTTTTGAAAATCTAGAGTGAATTGTGGCTGTAGCTTACCGTTTGGCAAAGCCGCCAAGTCTCTCCAAAGTTCACGATGTGTTCCATGTATCACTGTTGAGAAAATACATGTCTGACCGAATGAATTTACTCACCTATGATGAATTAGAATAGAAACCCAATATATCTTATTACATAGGGCCTGTTAGGATTCTGGATACAAGAGAAAAAGTATTGAGAAACCGGATGACTCGTCTGGTAAAAGTTCTATAGAGGAACCATAAGATGGAAGAGCATACGTGGGAACCTGAGGAACATATGTTGAAGAACCACATAAGTCTTTTTATTCAGTAATATTCTAGAAATTTCTAGGATTGAATTATTTGAAGGAGAGGAGAATTTAACACCCCAAGCTTCTATGGTACACTTCTTTTTGAATAATAGAGAAGTGTGTGTAGTACGCAACTTTGAGTTCTTACACACCTTGACCAATCAAAGTAGCTGTTATAAATAGTAATACCCACCTTTTGAAATTATATAAATTTTATATTTTAGAATGTACTTCATTTTTGGATTCAGAATATCGGAATTATCCAATGTTGAATTTTTGGTATTTTTCCGAGAACTTCCAATTTTCAATGAATAGTGAAGAATACTTAAAACAACTGTTTTAATCAAAATAATTTATAGTGATAAATTATACTATTGAGTGGTTTTAAATTATTATTAGAATATACTTTTACCATTATATCCAATGGTGGTCACTAGAATTAATTTTACTTTGAAATCAGACATTTACAATTGTCAATCTTTTGATTGATATTGTTTCTAAAAAACACGTTATTTGTTTTGACAAGATGAATTAATGATATAAATAATTAATGCAACTTGAATTTTTGAAATTTTTTAAAATAGACATCATTTTTTAAATTGGAATATCAAATAGGGCATAGGGTGAATTTTTTATATTTTTCTGAAAAACATCAATTTTTGATGAATAGTGAAACCACTAATTGGTAGTTAAAAACTAATTTTTCATTTAAATGAAACTTTACCACTTCTATGAATTGAATTTCAAATATATGACATTAATGGTTGTCAATAGTAAGTAAAATGTAGTTCAACGGGTTGAAAATAATTTTTGGTGAATAGTAACCTTTACGTGTTATTAATCGCGATTAGACGTAATTAGTGTAATTTAAGGTAAATATAATGATATAATAATATGAAATTATCTTTACACATGTCCTACACTTATTGGATAAGTCATGTCCAACCAAAACAATAAAATGGTCATATTGGGGACCCCATGGAGCCTTTTGGGTAAGAAAATGACATTAATAACTTTTTATTTAATGTAAAAAATAAAAGTGTCACAAACATATATTGTTTTACTAAAACAATTTTTAGAATGGGTTATACAAGTCAAATTTTTTACTATAAATAACCATTGGAAAGATAATAAGATTTCATATATCATGGAATTTTTTTTATAATTTTTAGGCTTTAAATGAATAAAATTATTTTTGACACCATGATGATGTAGGGATTACCTCATTAATGAAATGTTTAAATAAAATGAAAAGATAATGTTAAATCTAAGATGTACACTTGTCTAAAGCCTATTAGATGGGTTTATTTCGAACCCTTATCACCTTATCCTAGAAATATATCATTGTGGGACCTCTGAAATCAGAAAATCATTTCATAATAATGTAAAATTTCAAAACATTCCATGTGATCCCCTCCTCTCCTCTTATTAAAGGCCCCCATCTCTACCACCTTATTCACATCTCTAATGCAATTTTTCTCGGCCAAACACTGCCCAAATACTCTCTCAACTTCTTTATAGTACTCCTAGAAGCCTCACTTTGGGCAAAAGTCTTCCCATTGAAGCCTTTCCCTCAAATCAAAAGAGTTATCTGATTTTAGGTAATGTCTTCTCTTATGTAATTTTGTTTTATTTTGTTTCTCCAACACTTTAAACTCTTTTTATTACCTTCTTTTGTAACAAAACCATTATTTTCAATATACTAGGATTTTGTTATGAGATTTATTTGGATTACACTTACACCCACCTTCGACTAATTGTTAACGAACATACTATTTATGTGGGTGGCGAACTACTGCCTAACGAAACGATGATTGTTCAATCTTATTTTGACACCTCTCATGGTGGACATTAAGATGACACTATATTTATATATGATATATATTATGTTTATGTTTTCATTATGCATCTGTATTTTTCATTTATGACATACCTTTATGATTTCCATTATGGGTAAACGCTATAATTTCATTTTAAGAATTGCGGACTGCCACCCCCTCAAAGTGATATGAATATATAATGCCATATGTGGGATTTATAAAGTATGGATTAAATGATATTATATATTATATTATACTGGAATTATAATATACATTTATATTATTATGATTTCATTCCAATAAATAAAATATAGAAATGACTGTAGGGTTAATGCTTACGCACGACTTACCATCTCCATGAACGGTGCATTTCATTTATTACCTCTAAATGTTATGTAATAATATAAATTCATATATATATATATATAATGAATTTATATGATATATATGATATCAATATAATAAATATAATTATGGATATAATTGATATTTTACCACATGAACAACTTGTAATTATAAGAAGTTTATTTTTTACTCAAGTATGAAAGTTCGACAAAACGACCATTATTAACATAAATAATTACATAATTTTTATAACATGGTAATAAGTGATATAAAAAAATTAACTTGAAAAAGGTTCTTATGCAAGTATAATTCAACACTACTTTATTATACAGGAGGATAAAGAATGATTGAGTCATGTCGGGCACGAGATAAGGGACTTCGTCTCAATCTCCTTTCACTGAGACATATTTTGTTTTATACAAAAATTTCTTTTATACGGTGTATAAACCCATTTAATTTTACATTTATTCAAAAGGAATATTTTTATAAAATGTGTTTTACTAGATGACAAAAGGGAATGTTTTTTTATCATTAGTATGCGGCGACAATGACTTCTCCGCCACCGTGACCATTATTTGAGTTTTGGCTTCCTCTACAAGCCATAAATTTTTTTATATGAAAATAAAATAAATACCATGATTTAATATTCAATTATTTTGTTATTTAAAATGGATTTATTATATCAATGTTTTGTATTGAAATCTTGTGAATGAAATGTGGAAATGTTATGTTTCCTTTATGAATGTTTTATGTGATACGATTATGTTATGGTTTATGATATGTTTTAAGCTTTTCATATAAGGAATGCATTGGACTTATTATGTGACAGGTGGAGCACGCTATAGCTCCTTGATGCATCAGTAGGTCTCATTAGACAAACTAGTGTCTTGGCACAAGGATTTGGCAAAATTTTATTTGTAGTCCTGGTACAAAGCCTTGACTATGTGATTATGATAGTCTGGCATTATGCATTCCATCATTATAAATGTGGTTATTCATATTGCATGTGATTATTCAACTACTAGAATATCCATGTCAATATGTAAATAGCATTTTTTTCATTTTATTGTTGCCATGTTATGTTGATGATCAAGTTTAAATGGCTTTTGTTTTAGTTATAGATTACCTAAAAGTTTTATGTTTATTTATGAAAGTTTCTGCTATATTTTTATCCTTATAGAGCATCTAAGCTAACCCCTTTCTATGTTTTATTTTTCCAGGATGTGAAGAAATATTTTATGACTGACCAGTAGGGGTAGTTTGAAGGGGATATGGGTGTGGACTATAGAGACTATGTTATTGTAGTTTTTCACTTTATGATGTAATGTTACATTTATCAATGAATCTAGTGTTTCCAAGGCTACTAAACTAATCGGTCTTTCGAGACGTGATGTTTTGACATAATTCCAATGTTACATAATAATGCACTGAAACTGGGTAACTGGGGTCGGGGCGTTACACTTGATACTAGAGAACATGTGCTGAGAAACTAGACATCTCATCTGGTAAAAGTACTATAGAGAAACCATAAGATGGAAAAGGCAACGTGGGAACCAGAGGAACATATGATGAAGAACCACCCAAGTCTTTTTGTGAGGTAGTATTATAGAAATTTTGAGGATGAAATTATTTTCCAAATGGAAGAATGTAAAACTGCAGGCTTCACGGTACGTTTCCCTTTGAATAATGCAATTGCTAGTATTGTATGCAACTTCGAGATTCTAACACACTGTGACCAATCAATCTAGCCTTTTTGAATATTAATACCCACTTTTTTAAATTTTATAAATTTTATCTTTCTAATTGGACTTCATTTTTTGATTTGGAATATCAAAATTAAATTACGGTGAATTTTTTATATTTTTCTAAAAACTTGCAATTTTTGATGAATATTGAAAAACGTTGGGTTATTGGTTAAAACCGACATTATATTTAAGTTATTTGTTATTTTATTTTATTTATTTTAGTTCAAAATAGATACATAATACATATGTATATTAAAAATAGTTCATAGGAGTCATTTTATAATAAGTTTATATGTATAAAATTTTATAAAATTGTTTACCATATTTTACCCACCACCCAAGATCATTTTAAAATTTGCACAAAACATAATTTTCATACTTTTTTGAGTTGAATTTTAAAATTCTGATAGAAATGGTTGATATATGTAAGAAAACTTGGTTCAATAAGATAAAATATTTTTTGGTGAATAGTAATCTTCTACTTTTATTTACTACGGTAAAAAGTAAATATGGTCATCAAAGGTAAAAATGATATTATAATTACCCTAACACATGTGTTCTAATTATATTGGATAAGTTTAAAACAACATAAAAAAACTTATGAATGAAATATGATCCTTTAGGTACACTTTTATTTGATTAGGACATTTATTATTATTTCATTTAAATAGGGGTTAAAAGAGTTAAAATCAAAGATTAAAAACTAAACCATTTTTAGTATAGGGTTACACATAGGATAAATTAGAAAATAAATATTCATTATAATTTTGAACTGATTTCCTACATAATGGTATTTTATTTTTAATTTTTAGACATTAAATTATTAAATTTATTTATGATCCAATGATGATGAAGTAATTACCTTATTAATGACCGATTATAATAATTGATCTAAAAATATCCAATTAAATTTAATTTGAAACTTTTAATGAATTCCATTTATTTTCTAGGTTAATATGACATTTTAGTTTTGATTAAAGTATTTTTTTTTTTGAAGTAATAATGCTTTTATGAATTTATCAAAAACAAAATACCAAATAGTTAAAAAATTGACATAAAAATGTTTTTATAACAAATATTATATAATTTATTTGTATTCTACTAATAATAATCTAAGGTTCATAAAACCAAATTAAATAATATTAAGGAACATCTTGATGTTCTCTTGAACATTTATAGTATGCTTATTGACCATATAATATTAAAATACAAAGAGACATGGTAAATGTCAAACTATATAACTAAGAGTAAAATCTTAAATATAAGTTTAATATGATGACCTAAACCTATATAAATCATATTGGTTGAGATTTGATAGACCCACACCCACATTAGACATTAAATAATTCAAATTGGAAAAATTATAAACTGAAATTGATTTTATTATAAAATAATATTTCACGCTTTTTCTAAAGTGACCCTCACCTCTCTTATAAAACAGAACATATCCTACTCTAAACATCACACCCTCAAAGCCATTTGGCTTAGCCAACCCCAGTCCAAATATACTCTAAACTATAATAAAATCATCCTAGAGGCCTTACTTTAGTTAGAAAGCCAACATAAGGAGCCATTTTGATCAAATCAAATGGAAAAACACGAAGAAGAGGTAAATATTTCATCACCTCTTTCAAATTCTTGTCTTCTTCCACTTCCTCTTTCATTATTTTCTACATTATAAAATAATAACTCTAGGATCTTAAATATAATATGATGTTATTTTAAAATGTTACAATCATATTAATTATACTATTCATCCTGTAAATGACAATGTCACCATACATGTGTACGTACGGATTACCATCTCTCCGCCGTGGTGTAGTTTGTTATTGAAACACTTCAACAATTGTAAGGGTATAATAAAGAGTATAAATGATGTAAATAATAAATATAAAATAATAATTATTCTGTATATATGATATAATATCCAATTATATACCATTTTAATATAAAAATAATGATATTGTTGCTCGTGCGTACGTCCGGATTACCGTCTCCATGAACGCGATAAGATTCATTCCCCTTCATAATCAATCCGGAATAATTGTCATTTTATGATTAAAAACATTGCTGATGAACATAATATCATTATGCATATGAATCAAATACATTCTATACATAATAAACATGGCTTATGTAATATAGCATATAAAGGAAAATAGATCAGTTAACAACTGAAATGATGATACTACTAAAATATCATTAAAAAAGAAACATTAGAATAAAATATATGATAACATATTAATGTATATTATTCTTGTATAATTTAATAACAATTATCTCACCATTATACATTAGTTTATCCTACACTCAACCAAGGAATGGTATAAGGTAAGGGTTAATTTCCAAATCACTTTATAATCAGATGTTGTTTTTACGTAGGTATCTACTGGGACCTCTTTATCATCCACACTCATGTTTTCTTAAAAATGTATTTCAATACATTTTTATCATTTCATATACAATGGGTTAAGTAACTTATACATTTTTTTGAATTTTTATAAAATAGTTTGAAATGAATCTTCCCATCATTTTCTAAACAAGTTGCCTTATGACCTTTTTATCAAAAATTAGGTAAATATTTTTAACTTATACGGCGGGGGCGGCTCTTTCCCATGGTTATAACATCATCGATGCATACCATACACGATGATTACTGTGTTTTCAAAATAAATGTTTTCTTTTATAATTCAATTACTTCTAAATTTTTTCAAAATAGAAATAGATATTTCCCTCAAAAAGTTTTGATTTCATCAATGTCAACATCCTTTGATAGAATTTTATGCTTCTTTGAAGTTGATTTATTTTGATAAAAAAACTTCCATATTTTATTGAAGACATTGTGAATTGTTTGACTATGGATGTGTTGTTTTTACACAATTCGTGGTTTATGGATAAATTACTTACATTTTTTATGCTATTTTTAATATGAATGCTTATGTTATGTTTAAAAATTTTAATATGAGGAAGGCATTGGACTTAGTAAGTGATAGGTGTCGCCCGCTATAGCTCCTTAATGCGTCGATATGTCTCATGAGACACAATAGTGTCTTGGCACAAGGATTTGACAAAATCTTATTTGTAGACATGGCATGAGGCCTTGACTATGTGGTTTTGAAGTCTGGCATTATGCATTCCACCATTATGAAAGTGGTTGTTGATATTTCATGTGATTATTCGACCGGTAGAATATATTTGTGAATAAGTAAATGTAATTATTTTATTATATCGTTTACATATTATGATTAAGTACAAGTTTAAATGGATTTTGTTTCAGTCATACATTGCCTTAAATGTTTATTCTTATTTATGAGTGTTTTTGCTAAATTGTTGTCCTTACTATGCATCTAAGATCACCCCATTATATATTTTATTTTTCTTAGGATGTGAACAAATATATTATGACTGATTTTTAGGTATAGTCTAAGGGATATGAGTGTGGCCTATAGAAGCTATGTTGTAGTAGTTTTCCATTTTATAATGTAATGTAGAACTTATGAATGTTTCTATTATTTCCAAGGCTACTAAACTAATAGGTCATTTAGACTAGATCTTTTATGATCAAGACAATTTTATTTAATAATGTACCATCTCTCAGTAACTATGGTCGTGGTGTTACAATATCTTCGTCCACATGGGAAATGAGGATAAGAATATCAGATAGAGATTTCTCAATGTTGTTCATATTGAAATTGACAAAAAAGTTAGTGAAGCTCTAATGGAGTGACAAGAGAACGAGATCGGTTCCTAGTTCATCTGGGAGTTTAAACACTAGAACTTCTATGAACATAATGTATCCAATGGTCATGACTACATGAGGCCTAGATGGGGAACCTTCTAAAATCATACTCTAAAAGAGTGCCTTAGAAATCTCAAACAGATCTTGTCTTTCTCTCTCCCGGCAATGACCATAGAGGAGCTTGATCATGTTATAAGCATCAATGTTTTCATTAGACATCATGAGCTAAATAGCCATTGATGATAACCTCAATCATTGAAAGTCGACTGCATCGTTTGTATGTTTCTCATAGACCATTAAATCCACATCACATGCCTCTTTGGCAGGTGGATCATGAAATGATGACTCGAGCCTGTGAAGACTTCTGTTAGGGGAATTGGATAACCTGTAGGAGTCTAATCCATTCCTCAACATTACTACCATTGAGGATGTTGTCTTAATCTATAATTGATCATAGGGATAGTGAGGTTGACGAGATTGTTATTTTTATACTAAAATTTAAAAGTGATGATCATTAGTACTTTCTTAATAACATTTTATGAGAAATAATTAATTTTATGAATTATCCTTTTATTTTATAAAGTCAGAATAGCCCTCACCATTGAACTCAGAATGTCCAGATTTAATGATATTCTAGTGGAAAAAATCCATATTCCCCATTTTATAACCCCAAAAATAGTTGGTCTAGCTATTAGAAGGTATTTATGTAGGTAGGTCTTTTCCAACTGTGGGCATTCATCTCCATTATCTTTTGAGTTGACTCCCCAATCTTGAAATCATGACATTGGATTTCCTCAACTATTACCTCCAATATTACACCAAGTCTATATAGGGCTACTCCCTTTTATGTTATATAGTTATGTCAACCCGAATATTATCATAAGGGATTCCTTAATAAAAGTAAGTGTCCCAATAAGGGTTGGTCAGACACATAGTTTTATTGATTTTATCCCAAAATCATGTAATTGAAGTCTTGGTCTGACTTAATATTTTATTTGAGAGATATTTATATCTTATGCGTGAATTCCTTATTATCATTAAAGTATACTTTTTAATATTAAGTGGTACTTTATTAAGTGATTAACAATGTTTTCATATTATTTATGCATAATTTTGTTTTATTTTAGTTCCATATTGCATGCTTATTTAATTCCTTAATTATGTGATTGTGTAAACACATCCATTAAGATAAACCAGAAAACTGACAGAAATTAAATAAAGAGAATTATCATGCGCTTTTCTAATGGTTTGTTTACCTAGTATTTCATACACTAACCCTAACCTAGGGGAACAATATATGGATCCTTTTGGGTTCATGTTTACAACATTCCACCTATATACCTCTTCATCTCCTAGGATTTGTATTGTTTCATCTTCATCTTGAACCACCTCAACTAGATTCGGAGTTCCATCCATTATATATGCCATTTTTTAACTCACATGAAAGTGGGGGTAAAAATGGGTATTACATAAAAGAAACCCTCGGCATGCAGGATCTACATATTAATTTAGAGAGGTGTCTCGCAAGCCAATAAATATAATTTAAATAAATAATTTAAAATAAATAATCCACATACAAAGTCCTTGTTCTATCTCATGATAATCCACCAATGCAATGATGTTTACACATAAATAAAACTAGAAATCATTTACTTAATCATTCTTGTTTAAGATAAATCAAACATGAAACAATTATTAATCATTTTTAGTTATTCAATCCTTTTTTCATAAACCCTTTTTCTAAATTTCCTTGATATTTCCATCCGTCATAATTTTAAAAAAATAAATTCATTTAAAATTATCCATGTACGTAAACTATACCATGGAGGCAACCCGGTGAATTCCTATTTATAACAACCCAACGATTAGAAAGGAATATTTCACATATGTTCAATTAAAATATATATATATAAACAACCTATCACTTGTTTCACCTCAGATTTATGCCCACACGATGGTACACGTCTCAAGGGTTTGTATAATATATTAATAATTTTTAATAAATCATTATAATTTGGATGATTAAACGATGTGTAGTTTCCACTAAATGGTGTGCACTATTGTTCACCATCCTTCTGAAGTACATGCCCGGTGAAATGGTGTGTGAATGTACTCCGAAAATCTTCGAAGTACACGGCATGTTCACGGGGCCACACACCGTGTAGTTCCTTGTTACATGGTATCTAGCTGGAAAAGCAATGAATGTTGTACACGTTCCAACTAGGGCATGAAGGAACAACACACGGTGTCCAATGGAAAACATGGCTTGTATTTTGGAAACCATGTGCCACCTATTCTAGGTCAACACATGGAGTAATTTAAGACATAGAAATACTCCAACAAATGGCTTGGTTTGGCGGACAAGTCCGATGGATTGAAACATTACTACATGGCATGTACTACTGATTACACACCATGTGTTCTGGTGTTGTAAGGCTAGGAAGCTTTGGACCCTCTGGATGATATCCTCTATTTTATTTTAATCAAAATAAAACGAGGAGATTATTTTTTTAAGGTGAATGAGAAACCAAATAAGAGGTATATATATTGAAATTAAGATTTTCAGAATGATTAACTTGAATTTAAAAACAAAATTATTTAATTTTTATGTCATCAACGAAATATTTAAATAATTATAAACTATGATGTAACCACTCTTATACCACATGATGGTTCTAGTCGCTGTGGAAGCATTGTTGGTATGGGACCCAACATTTATTTTTACGATGATCAAATATTGTTCTGGAATCAATACGATGATGAATTCCAATCTCCTCAGAATATATTCAATGATTTAGATAAATAAGAAACTTGCCTAAAACCTTTAGAGAGGATATTTCGCATTATTTTTATAATTGATTTAATTATTTCATAAATAAAATAATACCTAGGTATTTGATATTTTCATTTTTTATGATGTTTATTATTCGGAATGACCTTTTTGGATTATCTCATTGTGCTTTTAAGGATCCAAACTAGAATCTCACTAGGAGTGATCCGCATGTGCTCTGATGACCTCTGATGATCAAAACTAGTTCTCTGGGTTCAAGCAAGGTGATGCGAGTGTCCTGTGTCAGTATTTCTTGATCGAGTTTTTGTTGGACTTGAGGAATGTCTCTCATTATTTAGAGGGGAGAGAAGAGGATTTGAAATAGAAATTGTTTGGGTCAAAAATTCTCAATTCACCAGACGTGTGGTGTAGTGTATGGAATAATAGTTACATTTTTTATTTATATACCTGGAATTTCAGTTACAATATTTAATGGTATGTCGACAATTAAATAAATTCATGTACTTAATGAAAATATATGCATTTAATAATAATTCCATGTCATTATTTTTGGTGTGACCACTTGCACAATATAGAATTATAAATAAAATTCCATGTCACAAAATAATTGCAGCGTTATTCTAATTTGTGCAACTTGTTAAATAATTATTTATCATCATGAAAATAATTATTTTACTATCAGACCAACCTAGGTCTTCTCGAACACAAAATTTATTAATTAAACACCAAAATAAATAAATATTTTATGTATTCCCTTAAATAAATATTTTATTTACAAACTAGTAAATAAATATTTATTAAATGTTCAATAATATAAAAATATTTTATCAAAAATCTGGTCAATAAAAATTTATTTAATTTATTCAATCATTTTAAAATGAATAAAATTATTCCACTGTCTTTAGTATAATATTTATTTAATTAATTATATTAAAATGAAATTTAACGGAGGCCAACAAAAACACCTAGTGTGTGACCCTTTATTAGTCTTTCTAGTTGGCATTAGGCGGGCCTTCTTAAAGCCCAAGAGTACTTACTGGAAATGGTTCAAGGAACCCAAAAAAGGAACGTAATGTCACCACAATGACAACAACATATGAACACTCACTTTATAATATAATCACATTGTCTCATTATCTTATCATGCATGTTTCATGATAGAGTCATCAACTTTTATGCTATGTACATCATTCTTTGATTATCAGAAATAAACTCATAGTTACACCGTGACTATGGAATTTCATGTGATGGTTGTATTTCAATCAAAGGAAAAAGATATCACTTTCCATAAATTGAAGGGAAAATCCTTCCTTGACTTATCCATTAATAACATGCCACTCGTGACACAGCCAACATACCCTACTTCCCGCCAACTGTCTGCTTGACAGTTTTCGTCAGATAATCATAGTGCACATGTCATGACATATAATACAGATAATATTAAAGTCTTCAGATCATTACACATTTTTGCAGATAGAAATATCTGATGACACCAAAACAATAAGAATTCCTAATGGAGGTTCTATTCTCATAATCTCTTGTCTTGGAGATTACCAAGTGCAATCATCAAGAGAGGAAGTCTCATCTGCTTACAAGTACTCACACCTAACGATATTCATACTATGTGTACCATCAAAGTATTTCATCTAATCGTAAAACTATATTTAAGAATATTGTTACTAAATTTCAAGGTTCTCATCATAGTGGGGAACTACCATCTCTTTATCAATGCAACCAATACTATAGGACATTATGACATTGTATTCCAGAAGAATAATGAACAATATATAATAAGATGATTAATATTTGAATAAATAAAATGTCCATGTAATCAAATTACAACCAGTTGGATCTAGGACACCAAAACATACAACACTATCCTTAAAAGCCCATGATTAAGAAGGTAATTGGCACCACTGTATTTCAAATACTTGAATGACCTCGATACAAAGAACTATACCAAAACCTTCTTATACACATATTTACTCAATTGTTATCATAATGATCAAATTCACAAAGAATTAAAAATCAATTATTTTAATACAATTACAAGGAACAAGTCATTCACATCTTGTATCTTCAAGGATTTCACACAAAGTAAGAGAGAGGCCACACAGTCTCTCTCTAGAACTAGAATATGAAAAAGTTGATATGTTTGGTTTGAATGGACTCCTATTTATAGTAATCAGGGTCCAATGGTTATATTTTCTCCAAAAATTGTATTTCTCCTGAAAATTCGGAGGGAAATGTACACCTAGCAATAGAATGGTCAAAACAAACAAAATACAAGATATCGTTTCAATTGGTATATAACTAACTCATAGACATTGTTTCTGTTTGAAAAAAATATGTATAAGAGTATTACAAAATGATTATGGTGAAATATAATGACAAATATGTATGTGGTATTGGAGTAAGACATTAGTATAATTAATTTCTTTAGTACGATACATTACTTGTTAAAATGTATATCTTGATTATGATGTATATCGTGGTTACGATGTATAAATTTCTTATGATGCCGAATGCGAATATGATGTATAACCTTGTTACGATACATGGTTAGGATTCATAATATGAATATGATACATAACCATGTTATGAATCATAATATGAATATGATACAAAACAATGATACACAACACAATGTAATTACGATGTATAACCTAGTTACAAATCATGGTTACAATTCATAAAATGAATACTATACATAATCTGTTTACGATGAATATGGTAAACAAAATATTATATGTGGTAATGATTATAAAAAAATTATGTACTTTTGATGATAAATAGTCTAAGTTAGTACTATTAAAAAAACAACATTTGATTATGATGTATAACAACATCAGGTGTGGTTACGATGGAAATCAAAATTTATGATTACGATTATATTGTATTAGTATATGATTACGATATATGTTATATTGATATATGTTATTAAGATTGTAAAACATCATTTCAGGTTACGTTTTAATATAACATATATAATAAACAAAAAATAAAGTTTGATTTATACAACTAATTATGAACGATAATGTTGAAACTTATTTGAACTCAACATATTAATAGATCCTTGAAAATGACAGTTATTGAGAAAATGGCCATGTCCAACCATAGTAACAAAAATATGTAGTTTTCTTCATTTTGTGCGATATTAATTATTATATTTGAATTACTTATAACAATCATCTAATACACTCACCAACATTACTTATAATGGGGTTATGTTCTTGAGGATATATATGTGAATTTTTTTTCAATAACTGATGAGAAATTTAGTCAGTGTGCCTATTTTTACACTACCAAAATATGTATAATTGATTGTGATCTCTTGTGAGGAATCAAAAATAGGATGATGATTTTTCCTAATGTATAATGACATAGATTTGGCATATACCTACCTCTAATTAAAAACTCATGTGAAAAATTAATTGACTCGTGATTTGGAATTAACAGTAGTAATTTTCACATTGAATATTTGGGGGCATTGTCCGTCTGATGAAAATATTGATATGTACATATATATATATATATATATATATTGGACATAAAATATTTAATTATATATATATACATACATATTAACATATGAATAAATTCCAGTGAAGTTGAATGGAGAAAATAAAAGATTAACATTACTTAATACACTACCACAATGGGATGGAAAGATAGGTGGTTAAAACACTGAGTTGAAAAGACCCCTCTAGTTTACCCATTAATAGGATAGAAAATGAAAAAATATTTATGTAGTTGTATAATATTGATCGTTAAATCACAAGGAAGGAATAAATATCATTTCATATTTAGATTAATATTTAACCATCCATCCATGAGATTATTATGAATGCAAAGAAGAAATATTTGGAGTCAAAGATTAAGGTGATGAATGCTCCAAAGTATAAAAATGGCCATCATGGAATAATAATGTTTAGGAATTGATTATGTGTCCTATATATATACCAAAAATGAATATAGATCTATTTTATAAAGATTATTCTTTTCCATTCTCAATTTATGCGGGATGTAAAAAAATACATATTGAGATATGAAATAGTATTTCGGGTGGGACAACATGAAAGGAGAAATTGTAGAATATGTATCTCAGTTGATATTATATAAAACATTTGAGGCCAAGAGATTCAAATTAGATAGTATTTTATAACCATTTCCTATTTCATAATTTAAATTGAAAAAAATCACATTGTATTTTATCATTAGACTCTCTAGAACATCAAAGGGAAATAATTCTATTTGGGTAGTAGTTGATTTCTATAGAAATTCAAACCACTTCATTAATATCAAATTATATTTCAATATTGATCATAATTCCATTATATATTTTAAGTAACTGGTATGATTTAATGGGATAGCATATACTGGTTTATCAAATTAGGTTCTAATGTGTACCACAATGTTGTACAAAAGTCATTAATGAGATCTGGATTAAAGGTTAAGTCTTAGTTCCACATATCTTCCTCAAATTTATTTTTTATCTGAGTTAACCACCCAAACACAAGATGAAATGTTGAGATCCAAATTTATGTATTTTAATGACTACTGGGATCAACACCTTGTTTTGGTGAAATTTTCTTATAGTACTATTTTTAATCTAATCATTCATAAGGATCTTTATAGAGCACTCTAGGGTGGGAGGTGCCTAACTATAATGTTTTGGGACAATGTTAGAGAAAAAATCAATTGTTACCTAATCTAGATAAATAAATAAAAGATAAACTCATATCCATTTGACAACACATAAGGGTCGAACAAAATTGAAAAAAATTGTACTAACAATTTCCACTGAGATCTAGAGTATACAGGAGGTAAAAAAGTATTCCTATGAATACCTCCTTGGAATAATGTAATTATATTCAAAAAATGTGAACCATATCCCTAGGTATATATTCCCAATTATAGATTCTTGATCGTATTGAAAGAGTAGTTTATCACATGACAATTCCACCAAATCTGAACCATGACTAGGATGTGTTCCCTTTGTCTCTCCTGAGGAAGCACAAACATGATCCTTCACAGGTACTGAACTCAGATATTGTACCATTAGAACAAGATCTATTTGTAAAGAACAATCATTACTGATTCTAGATCATATGAAAAATGTGATACAAAACAATAAAACTCACCAAGTTAATGTTTTGTGATGAAACCTTAATATAGAGAAATCTATATAGGAAAGTAAGAATGTGATGAGGAAGAAGTATACTCATCTATTTATATTATAGTGAGATAATTTCAAGGGTAAAATTCATTTCAATGGTGATATATGTTAACAAAACCAATATTTTAGTATATATTTCTTTTTAAATAAATTTAATCTCTATTATATATTTTTGATACATGAAAACCTCAGTATAAAAGAACTGTAATATAGTATATCATTACAAACTAGATGTTAGTTTGGAGGTATGAATAGAAATAACCACATTTTAAAATTATATATAAATGTTGTAAATAATGAAAATATATTTTTAGTAAATATACCATATTCTAAAAAATTAACTTTTTACTAAAATAATTTTTAGTTACTCTTAAATACAATAAAATAATTTTTTCCCACTTTTAGGAAATTTATTTTAAAAAATGAACATATTTTTAAAAATCAACCGGTTAAAACTATAATTGTTTATATTTTTTAAACTTTTTTGAATATATTATTTTTACAATGAAGAGTAAATTTTTTTAATTTTATTTAAAAATTATATTTTCTTTGAAATAATTAAATTAGATACATTTTATTTTAAAATGGTTTTATATGTAAAATTGGTTTCATTATATAATTATTATTCCAATTAGGTTCATTATAACCAATTTTATGCATCATTTTAATTCACAAAACTTTTATACCTAATAAATTTGGTTCATTGGAAAACCACTTTTTGTTGAATTTATATATTTAATTTACAATTAATTTATGTAAATTATATGTACTTACTTTGGTAAATTTTATTTAATATTTATAATATACATTATTAATATTTTTTAAAAAGGTGAAATTGGGTTTTGGTTAAATAAATTGTAAAAAAATTAAAAATTTGTTACCGCGGTGATTGTTAAATTAGATTACTAGTCGTTAAAACAAAGTGATTGTGGTTAAAAAACTAAAAACTTCTCTAATTTATATTATGTTGTTATGTTGGGAGCCTATATCATCTAATATTTTTTAGTGTTCCATATGAGCCATTTTGGTTAAATAATATTTTAATATATTTTATTATTTTCAAAAATTCCATGTATGTCTTCTCCTACAATTATAAACGAGAAACCCATCTCCCATCCTCTACATACATCATGATTTTTTTTGTTTATACAATAAATATACCTATACCATTATTAAATCAATAAATATGAACTAGAGTCCTTGTATTAATTAAAAATCCTTCATATGAAGGCTTTATATGTAAACATAAAGTGGTATTCTGAATAAGAGGAATAACACTTACCATGCATTTTCATATTATTTAAACATCAACCTCCCTCTAATATTATTAAAATAAGATGAAATAACCACCCCAGATTCATAGAAACAATGAGATATTCTTATGTGATTGTAATATCTTATATCTCTATCCTCTCCCATCAAATGGGAAATGAAATTATCGATCAGGTGTATGGTGAACTGCGGCCTCAGGAATCAATATAATTCATTTTTCATCACCACATCCCAAATGTATATATAAAATATTTTTGATATAATTAGTCTAATTTAATTTTTATAACACATAGACCATTTTACTATAATGCCATGACCCCGGTTGTCCTGATTTAGTGCATTATTACATAACATGGGCATGGTCACAAGAAAGATAAACTCTCAAAAGACCGATTAGTTTAGTAGACATGAAAACAAGATTCATTCATATGTTCAACATTATAGCTTGAAGTGAAATACAGAAACAATATTTCATTAGAAGCATCGAGGGCTCATAGATTATGCCTGCAGGTCAGTCATAACTAACATCTTCATATCCTGGGAAAATGAAACATAAGAAAGGGGTGAGGTCAAACGCTCTGTAAAGGTAAGTAATAAAGAAAAAAATGACATAAATATAAAGCATGGTGAATATTTGAAACCAGATGCCTTTACCAATAATAAACATGAATACTTTTATCGCACGAATACGATCTAAGTAAGTAATAACATAATAAAACATAATCATGTGTATTCTACTAGTCAAATAACCACATGAACCATCAATATTATTTCCATAATGAGGGAATGTATAATGCCGGACATTCTAAAACATTTTGTCAAGGCCTCGGCCAAGACGTCAAAAATAATTAAGGCCTCAACCAAAACCATAAATAAAATTGGGAAAGGGCCTCAGCTAATTCCATGTCTAGTTGTCTCATGAGACCTACTGATGCATCGAGGAGCTATAGCGGGCTCCACCAGTCACTTATTATGTCCAATACATTTCTCATATGAAAAGGTTTAAACATATCATAAACATTCGTATTAAAACTATCATACGAAATGTCAGAACATTAACTATAACTCATGGATGGTATAAAAATAGCACATTCGTAGTCAAACATATCACAAAAACATCATTACAATATGGACGTTTTGTATCATAATAAATCAACTTCAAATAAAGTTAAAATCCAGCGAAGGATGTTGACATAGATGAAATCAAAACTATTTAAGGGAAATATCTCTTTTTTTTAAATCATATAAAAGTTACATAATTACAAAATAATACCTTTACATTGAAAATATTCTTATAAGCTCGTAAGGGATGCTTCGATGAAGTTATAATGGCGGAAAATAGCCGCACCCTCCTTATAAGTTAAAAAACATTCTTACCTTAAATTTGTCGAAAAGGTCAAAATGTACCTTGTTTGGAAAATGATGGAATGATTCCTTTAAAAACATATCAGGGTATAAATGAATTTAATCCATTTACTATTTAATATTAAAAAGGTTTTGAAATAAATTTTTAAGGAACATGGATGTGGATGATAACAAGGTCCCAATTGATAAATACGTATGAACAACCTCGGATAAGGAAGAGATTGTGAAGTAAACACTTACCATGTACTTTTCCTTAATAGATTGTATTTTAACCTCCTGTATAATAGTTAAAACATTGTTATTAAATTATAAAATAATCATATACATCAATATGATATCATATATGATCTTTTAACATTGCTTTATTAATATTATCATAGTATTATCATCGTTTCGGGTGATAACCAATTCATTCTCCTTATATGTGTGGTGATGTAGACATGATTCTAATGGATAGGATGTATCTTATTCAAATTAGGAATTATATTAAGTCTATAAACATTATTTTTATCCATCAAATGAAAATTAGTCTTGAATGGATACGATGGGGAATGAATCTTATCGCGTTCATGGAGACGATATTCCGTACGTACGCACGAGAGACAATATAATTATTTTGGTATTAAAATATAATTGAATGGTATATAATATATACATAATCATTATAATGTCATATTAGTTATTTACATCATTTATAATCATTATTATACCCATAAAAATAATAATGTATTGAATAATAATTACACCACGACGTGGAGACGGTAAGCCGTACATACGCACGTATGGTGACATGCCATTCAAATGATGTGTAGAATACTGAATATGGTTGTGCCATATTTATAATAGCATCACAGTATATAAAATATAATGGAGTTATTATTTTAGAATGGAAATAATAAACAAAGAGAAAGTTGAAGAAGAAAGGAACATGAAAGAGGGTGGTGAAAACGTTACCTTTTCTTCGTGTTCTTCCTTTTTATTTGATCAAAAGGACTCCTTATGATGGCATTCTAACTAAAGGAGGGCCTCTAGGATGACTGGAGAGATGTTTAAAAGATAATTGGGTAGAGTTTGGCTAATCAAAATGGATTTGAATGTGTGATATTGAGAGAAGGGGGAGTGCCCTTTTATAAGAGGGGTGAGAGGCACCTTAGGAAATGCTAGAAATATTAGTTTATAATAAATTCAAATTAGGTTTCTAAAAGCTCCAATGTGATTTATTTCGAGGCTACGGTAGGTATGGGTCTAAAACCACTCAACCTATAGGATTTAGACTGGTTTGGGTCTCTAACTTAACCTTATCTTTACGTATTTACTCTTATTTAATTAGTTTCACATTAAATATGTCTCTTTGTATTTTTATATTATATGGTTAATAAACATACTATAAACCTCAAATATAACCTCAATTGGTTAATTAATGTTATTTATAATAATATATAAGCCCTTTGGCTAAACCATTTATTTTTAGGAATAGAATATCATTTAATAATATAGTATTGGTTTTAAAAACTCTCTATGTCAATTTTGACACTATTTGGAAAATTGATTTTTTTGAAAATCATAACAGAATGATTACTTCTAAAAAGGTTAATCAATTCAATCCTTACATGTCATATTAACCTATAAAATTAGTTTAATTTATAAATAGTCTCAGATTATATTTATTTGGGTATTTATAATATCAATTATCATAATTTTTCACTATTATGGTAATTATTACATCACCATTGTGTCATAAATAAATTAAATTAAATAAATTATAAAAATCATAAATAAATTATCATTATTTGGGAATTCATTTTAGATTTCTGATTAATATTTATAATCGAAATTATCTCATGTGTAACCCTATATTAAAAATGTTTTAGTTATTAATCCTTGATTATAACTCTTTTAACTCTTCTTTGAATTAAATAATAATAAATATCCTAATAAAATCCAAGTGGGCCAAAACGGTTCATCTTTTATTTCTAAGGTTGTTTTTGGTCTAATTATGGTTATCCAATAGAATTAAGACATGTTTTAGGGTAAAAATTATATCATTCTTACCATTAATTACACTATTTACTTTTAACCGTGTTAAATAAAAGTAAAAAGTTACCATTCACCATAAATTATATTAATCTAATTGAACCACATTTTACATACTGATAGAAACCATGTCTCTAAAATTTTGGAAATTCAACACACAGAAACGGTAAAATTAATTTTTATGAAAAATTCTATTTTTTATCTACAACTTAGAGGTTTCACTATTCATCAAAAAATGATGATTTTCAGAAATATACCAAAAATTCCCCCTAGGATAATTTCAATATTCCGAATCCAAAAATGAAGTCCATTTTGATAAATAAAATTTATATCATTAAAATAAGTGTGTATTACTATCAAAACGACATGTTTAATTAGTTGTGGTGTGTTAGAATTCGTGGTTTCGTACAACACACGCTATTACATTATTCTAAGAGAAGCAAACCATGGATGCTTGGGGTGTTACATTCTCCCATCCTTCAAATAATTTCGTCCTCGAAATTTCTTATAATATTACTACATAAGAAGACTCGGGTGATTCTTCATCATAAGTTCCTCAGGTTCCAACGTTGCCTCTTCCATCTTGTGGTTTCTCCTTAAAACTTTTACCAGACGAGTCGTCTGGTTTCTTAGCACTTGATCTCTCGTATCAAGAATCCTGATGGGCTCTTCACAATAAGATAGATCAGGTTCCAGTTCCAATTCCTCGTAAGTGAGTACATATGTTTGGTAAGGCATGTATTTTTTCAACAGTGATACGTGGAACACATCGTGAACATTGGAGAGACTTGGCGGCATCGCCAATCGTTAAGCTACAACCCCAATATGATATAGAATTTCAAAAGGTCCTATGTACCTGGGACTCAATATACCGTTATTACTGAAATGTATAACTCCCTTCCATAGAGATACCTTTAAGAAAACATGATCTCTCACCTGGAATTCCAAATCCTTCCTTCAGTTATCGGCATAGCTCTTCTTCCTACTCTGAGATGCTTCGATGTAGTTTCAGATGACCTTAACATTTTCCATCATTTACTCCACCAGTTCTGGGCCTACAAGTTTTCATTCACCAATGTCATCCCAACAGGTTGGTGTTTGGCATCTCTTTCCGTATAACGCTTCATATGGTTCCATCTGAATGCTTGAATGGAAGCTATTCTTATATAAATATTCTACTAGATTTAAATACTGATCCCACATACCCTAAAATTTAATTGAGCATGATCTCAACATGACTTCTAAGGTTTGAATAGTTTTTTCTGATTTTCAATCTATTTGAGGGAGGTAGGCAGTGCTCAAAAGAGGTTCAGTATCCAAGGCCATCTGATGACTCTTCCAGAATCTTGAAGTAAAATGGGGATCACGATCAGAAACAATCAATAGTGGTACCTCATGAAGTATCAAAAAATCATTAATATATAGTCTTTCTAGATGTTCAAGTGGTAAATCCTCCCTTATAGAAAGAAAATGTAATGAAATAGTAAGACGATAAATAATGACCCATATTTCATCATTCCTTAAAGGATTCATTGGTAGTCCCATGACATAGTCCATCGTAATATTATCCCATTTTCACTCAGGTATTGGAAGAGGTTGCATGACCCTCCAGGCTGTCGCATTACAGCTTTCACTTGTTGACAAACCATACATCTTGACAAAAAATCAGCAATCTTTCTCTTCATGTTGTCCCGCCAAAAATGTTACTTCAAATATCTATACATTTTGGTTCCCCCAACGTGTATAGATAAATTGGAAAAATCAGCATCATCCAACAATTCCCTCTTTAAATTAGGTATACCGGGAACACAATGTCTCTTCCCAAACATCAAAATTCCATCTTCAAAAACAAATTCAATTAATCTCCCATCATTCACAGCATTAATCTTATTTTTAAACTCATCATCATTAGGCGGAGAACTCATTATCCTTTCTAGTAAATATTGTTTGGCAACCATTTGAAAAAGTTTTGATGTTTCACCTTCCATGGTGATTCCCATATCCATCTTTACTAGATCCATGAAAAGAGGATCCCTTTCCACTCTCATCATGTTAAAAACTCCATGATCATTTCTACTCAATGCATCTGCCACTATATTTTCCTTCCCTAGGTGGTAGTGTATCGTGTAATAATAATTCTTGAGTAGTTCAATCCATAACCTTTGCATCATGTTGAGTTCTTTTTGTGAGAATATATACTTCAAACATATCTGATCGGTAAATATCACATATTTTTTAACATAGAGATAAATTTTCCATATCATCAATGCAAAGATTATAGTAGATAACTCAAGATCATGAGTAGGATAGTTTTTCTCATGAATTTTCAGCTACCGTGATGCATAGGCAATAACCCTATCATTATACATAAGAACACAACCAAGTCCTTTAA
Source organism: Viscum album (assembly GCA_963277665.1). Lineage (NCBI taxonomy): Eukaryota > Viridiplantae > Streptophyta > Magnoliopsida > Santalales > Viscaceae > Viscum > Viscum album. The sequence goes on along the minus strand of OY728139.1, from coordinate 979,701,637 downwards.
TCAATGCATCACTATAAATATTGAACCCATCATTCCCAAATGGTAGAGTAAATATAGGAGCATTGACTAATATTCTCTTCAGTTCTTTGAAAAATTCATCACACTCATTTCTCCAGACAAATTTAACCCCTTTACGTGTGAGCTTCGTTAATGGGTTAGCCAATCAGGCAAAATTCTGGATGAAACATCAACAATAACCTGCTAAAAAAACTAAAACTGCGTACCTCGGTTATAATCGTCGGTGCTGGCCATTCATGGATTACTCTTGTCTTAGAAGGATCAACAAAGATTCCTTCCTTTGAGACAATATGGCCATGAAATGTAATCTCCTGCAGCCAGAATTCACACTTGCTAAACATCCCATATAATTCATGTCTTCTAAGAGTATTCAGGATAATACAGAACTGATTTTCATGATCTCCAGGGTTTTTGGTGTATAACAGGATATCATTAATAAATACCACTACAATTCCATCTAGGTATTCATTGAAAACTATGTTCATTAGATCTCTGAAAACAGAGGGCACATTAGTCAATCCAAAAGTCATTACTGTAAACTCATAATGTCCTTACCATGTTCGAAATTTTGTCTTCGGAATTTCTTCCTTCTTCACACACAATTAATGGTATCTAGATCAAAGGTCAATCTTTGAAAAGTATTGAGCTCCATGATGTTGGTCAAACAAATCATCAATGCGGGGGTGGGGATACTTGTTCTTTATTGTTATAGCATTCATTTCCCTGTATTCAATGCATACCTCATAGATCCATCATTCTTCATTAAAAAATGAACAGGGGCTCCCCATGGAGGAACACTAGGGTGAATAAATCCATTATTACTCAATTCCTCTAGTTGTTTATTAAGTTCAACTAATTCCACTGTGTCCATTCTATAAGGGTTCTTCGATATGTGCCTTGAACTAGGAATTAAATCAATAGAAAACTCAACTTCTCATTCTGGAGGATGTCTAGGTTAATCTTCAAGAAAAACATCAACATATTCACTTACAATAGGTACATTCTCAATTTGAATATTACTTTCCTCACACAAAGTTATTTCATTCTCATCCTCCCCGATAATTGAATTTTGTTGAGCTACTAGCGGTGTATCTAGATAAGAAATAGGTTGCGATGATTCTACTCTAAAGATAAGGTTTTTCTTAATATCATCATCAAGAATCGTAACCTCCTTCTTATTACAATAATTCTTCTATTCATGGACTGAATTCCAATCTATATCGAGGATTATATCAAATTTAGTCATGGGTATGACGATGAGATCAGCAGATAAATAACATTTATATGCCCTAAGGGGAACAGACCCACAGAACATTGTAGCAATGATACCTCCCATAGGGGTTTTTACTGACAACTCTCCTATTAAATCCAATTGTAAATATCTAATTTTATTAGAAAAATGGGAAGATATGAAAAAATACGATGATCCAGAATCAAATAATGAATTTTCTAAACTTGGGAAAACTATTAAATTACCTACCACCACATCTTTTGGAGCTTCTACCACAGCAGTAGTGATAGCATATGCATGGCATTGTTCCCTTGGACTCTTCTGTGGTAAGTCCCCCAGACGCTTAGGGAATTCATTTGCATAATGTCCCATCTCCCTACAATTGTAGCATTGAACATCAGTAGTGTATTTCTTTCCTTTACAATCAATAGCAATATGGCCTTTCTTTCCACATTTGTAGCATACACTTTTTCCTTTTAGACAGGCATAGGGGTGTTCCTTCCATAACTATCACAATGTGGAAATTCAATTCTACCCTTTATCCTTATTTCCTTATTTCCTTTCCCAGAGTGTTCAGCAGATCTCTTCTTATCTAGCATTGATTTAAAGTCATAAGACTTTGAGAATTCCTTTTCCATCTTGATAGCGCATGAGACGATATCTTCGTATGATGAGAAGTTTTGTGATACTAATGCTTGACGGAGAAATGGTTTTAACCCATCAATGAATCGATCAATCTTTCTTCTTGGGTTACGTTTTTAATCTGGAAACATACCTCGCTATCCTTGTAAAGTTAGCCTCATACATTGCGACATTGTCGTCCTCCTTCTTCCTCAGACTCGGAAATTTCCTTTCCATATCTTCACGATGGTCTCAAGGAAAGTATTTTTATAAGAAAAGCTCATTGAACTCCCTCCATTCCATATTTGATAGATCATCATGTTCCTTCATGTTTTGTATCAATGACCACCATTGATCAGCATCTCCAGTGAGGCGATAAACTGCCATGACAACTTTTTCCCTTTCACTACTCCCCAAGGCAAGGAATATTTTCTCTAACCAATTTATCAATTGTTCAGCAACTATAGGATTTGTACTCCCATTTAATTTTGGTGGTTGTTGCCTCATGAAGCGATCTAACATTGATCCTCCACGCTGCGGATCAGGGTGCTCCATACGGGTACGGTTATTATTCATAACGTGAGTGAGTTGTCCCAGTATGGTAATTATCTGTTCAGCACTAGTTTCATCACTAGCTCCACTATAATTATATTGAGCAGGAGGGAAATCCCTAAATGTAGTGCATGAATTGATATGGTTTACATTCCTTCCACTAGGTTTCATTTCTAAACAATGGCATAAACTAGATTAGTTTATGAATCAAAATAAATAATTTCATACTTGTAAAACACTTAACATAAATTGAACAGTTTATGGATATAATCCATAATTATAAAAAAATTTCTTTGAGGAAGTATATACTCATAAACAATTCATAATGGTTCGTAACGAAAATGTGAATAATCCTAAGCATATACCCCAGGTGTGTCTTAACCAAGAGTGCAGTGAGGCCCGTTTTCATGCACTAGTTCCCGTTAGAGTCTAGCTCAAATCGGTGTTTTCGGGTTTTACCACTAGGTACACCTATGCCAGAGCCGCCTCTACATGCTCTTATCCAAACAGGGATGTATTGTTCAGAAAACTAACAAATTCTCTAAATAAAAAAATTCTATGAAGTTCTTCTATACAATTCCACAAACTCTATCTTAGGGATATGTGCTCTAATCAAAGTTTATCTAAATCTAGTGTTCATGGTTTGTACTAAAATTCCACTAATAACAACTATAATGTCCCAACCCTAGTTATCCAGAGTTAGTGCATTATTACATAACACTATCATGATCACAAGAAAGATAATGGCTCGAAAGACCGATTAGTTTTGTAGCCTTGAAAACAAGATTCATACATAAGTTCAACATTACATCTTGAAGAGAAATGCATCAAAAATATATTTCATTAGAAGCATCCAGGCCTCCTACATTTTTCCTGCATGTCACTCATAACTATATTATTCATATCCTGGGAAAATGAGTCATAAGAAAGGGGTGAGCTCAAACGCTCATTAAGGGTAAGAAATACAATGAAAATTGACATAAATATAAATTATGGTGAATATTTCAAACCACCTTCCATTACCAATAATAAAAAAGAATAATTTTAGGGAAGGAATATGGGGTGAGTATGTAATGACATAATAAAACATAATCATGGGTATTCTACTAGTCTAATAACAACATGAACCATCAATATTATTTCCATAATGAGGGAATGTATAAAGTCAGTCATTCTGAAACATTTTGTCAAGGTCTCAGCCAAGACATCTAAAATGATTAAGGCCTTGACCAAAACCATAAATCAAATTGTAAAAGGGCCTCAACCAATTCCACATCTAGTTGTCTCATGAGACCTATCGATGCATCGAGGAGCTATAGCGGGCTCCACCTGTCAATTATTAAGTCCAATACATTCCTCATAGAAAAACGTTTAAACATATCATAAACATTTGTTTTAAAACTAACATACAAAATTTCAATACATTAACTATAAACCATAAATGGTATAAAAATAGCACATCCAAAGTCAAACATATCACAGAAACATCATTACAATATGGATGTTTTGTATCATAATAAATCAACATCAAATAAACATAAAATCCATCAAAGGATGTTAACATAGATGAAATCAAAACTATTTTAGGGAAATATCTCTTTTTTTTAAATAATTTAAAAGTCACAGAATTATAAAATAATACATTAACTTTTAAAGTATGCTTATAATCCGGTATGGGATGCTTCGATAATGTTATAACTGCGGAAAATAGCCACACCCACCGTATATGTTAAAAAAAACATTCTTACCTTAAATTTGTCGAAAAGCTCAAAAATTACCTTATCTGGAAAATGACAGAAATATTCCTTTCCAAAATGTATGAGGGTATAAATGACTTTAACCTATTTTATATTTAATAGTAAAAATGTTTTGAAATATATTTTTAAGAAACATTGATTTGGATGATAACGAGGTCCCAATAGATAAATACGTATGATCAACCACAGATAAGAAAGCGATTGTAAAGTAAACACTTACTTTGTACATTTCCTTAGTCGATGGTATGTTATCCCATTTTATAATAGTAAAAACATTGTTATTAAAATATTCAATAATCATATACATCAATTTGATATCATTATTGATCTTTTAACATTGCGTTATTAATAATATCTTAGTATTATCGTCGTTTCGGGAGATAACCTATTCGTTCTCCTTATATGTGTGCTTAGGTAAGACATGTTTGTAATATATAGGTTGTATCATATTCATATTCATAATGATATAAGGTCTATAAACATTATTTTTAACCATCAAATGAAAATTATTCTTTATGGATATGATGGGTAATGAATCATTTCGCGTTCGTGGAGACGGTATTCTGTACGTATGCACGAGCGACAATATCATTATTTTGATATTAAAATATAATTGAATGGTATATCATATATAAAGAAAAATTATAATGTCATATTTATTATTTACATCATTTATACTCATTATTATACCTATACAAATAATAATGTATTGAATAACAATTACACCACGACGCGGAGACAGTAAGTCGTATGTACGAACGTATGGTGACATGTCATTCAAATGATGGGTAGAATACTGAATATGGTTATGCCATATTTATAATAACATCATTGTATATAGAAGATACAGGTGTTATTATTTCAGAATGGAAATAATAAACAATGTGGATGTGGATGAAGAAAGGAGCTTGAATGATGGTGGTGAAAACGTTACCTCTTCTCCGGGTTCTTCTTTTTGATTTGATCAAAAAGACTCCATAAGATGTCTTTATGACAAAGGAGGGCTTATAGGATGAAGGGAAAGAAGTTGAGAGGATAATTGGGTAGAGTTTGGCCAAGTCAAACGGCTTTGAAGGTGAGATATTGAGAGAAGGGGGAGTGGCCTTTTACAATAGTGGTGAGGGGCACCTTAGGAAAAGCTAGAAATATTATTTTATAATAAAATCATATTTGGTTTATAATGGCTCCAACATGATTTATTTCGACGCTAAGGTGCGGATGGGTCGAAAAAAAATCAACCTATATGATTTAGACAGGTTTGGATCACTAAATTAACCTTATCTTTATGTCTTAACTCTTATTTAATTAGTTTCATTTTTACAATGTCTCTTTGTATTTTTATATTATACGGTTAATAAACATACTATAAACATCCGAGAGAACCTCAAATGGTTCATTAATGTCATATATAATAATATTTAAGCCCTTTGGAAGAACCTTATATTTTTAGGAATAGAATATCATTTAATAATATAATATTTGTTTTAAAAACTATTTTATGTCAATTTTGACACTATTTGTAAAATTGATTTTTTTTAAATCATAACATAATGATTACTTCAAACAATTATAATAAAATCAATATTAACATATCATATTAACCTAGGAAATTATTGGAATTTATAAAAAGTCTCAAATTATATTTATTTGTGTATTTATAATATCAATTATCATAATTTTTCACTATTATGGTAATTACTGTATCACCATTGTGTCATAAATAAATTAAATTTTTTAATGTCTAAAAATTATCAATAGAATATCATTATCTGGGAAATATTTTTATATTTATAATGAATATTTATAATTGTATTTATCTTATATGTAACCATAAATTAAAAATCTTTTTTTTTAATCATTGATTTTAAATATTTTAACTCTTCTTTGAATTAAATAATAATAAATGTCCTAATCTAATCCAAGTGGACCAAAGAGTATCATATTTTATTCATAAGGTTGTTTTTGGTCTAATTATGCTTATCCAATAGAATTAGGACATGTGTCAGGGTAAAAATAATATCATTCGTACCTTTAATTCACTATTTACTTTTAACAATGGTAAATAAAAGTAAAAAAGTTACAATTCAACAAAAAATATTTTCATTTCATTGAACCACATTTTACGTACTGATTTCAACTGGGTCTCTCAGATTTTGGAAATTCAACTCATAGAAGCGGTAATATTATGTTTTATGAAAAATTCTGTTTTTTAACTACCACTTAGTGGTTTCACTATTCATCAAAAAATGATTTTTTTCAGAAAAATATCAAAAATTCACTATAGGATAATTTCGATATTCCAAATCCAAAAAAGAAGTCCATTTTGATAAATAAAATTTATAGAATATCAAAAAGTCGGTATTACTATTCATAATAGCTAGTTTAATTAGTTGTGTTGTGCTAGAACTCGAGGTTGCGTACAACACACGCTATTGCATTATTCTATGATATGTGTACCATGGAAGCTTTGGTTGTTACACATACTTTTCAATCCTTTGGAAAATGATAATGTTGCTCGTGAAAATGTGGGAACTATGACCTCTACAAAATGATGTTATTGGTTTTCATTTTATTTTGAAGTGGATGTAAATAATAACATATTTAATATGTAACGCCCTGACCCCAGTTACCCAGAGTCGGTGCATTATTACATAATTGGCACGATCACAAAGGATTAAATCTCGAAAGACTGATAGGTTTAGAAGCCTTGGAAACACTAGATATATTCATATGTCTTACATTACATCATAAAATGAATAAAACTACAACAATGACTTGTCTTTACTTCCCCATAGACTATCCCCACAAGTCAGTCATAATACACTTCTTCACATCCTAGGAAAAATAAAACATTGAAAGCGGTGAGCTCAAATTCTCAGTAAGGTTAACAATATAGCGGAATCTTTCCTAAGTAATCATAAGAATTTAAGGCAATGTATAACTAAAACAAAATCCTTTTTAAACATGAACTTCGGCATAATATGGCAATGATAAAATAAAATAATGTCATTTACTTACATACATGGATATTCTACTAGTCGAATAATCACATGCAATATCAAAAACCACTTTCATGATAAGGGAATGCATAATGCCAGACTATCATAACCACATAGTCAAGGCCTTGTGCCAAGACTACAAATACGATTTTGTCAAGTCCTTGTGCCAAGACACTAGTTTGTCTCATGAGACCTACCGATGCATCGAGGAGCTATAGCGGGCTCCACCCATCACTTATTAAGTACAATGCATTCCTCGTATGAACAGGTTTAAACATAACATAAACATTTGTATTAAAACAAGCATAAGAAATGTCAATACATTCTTTATAAACCATGAATGTTATAAAAATAACATATCCACCATCAAACATACCACAAAACCTTAAATACAATATCGAAGTTTTGTATCATATTGAATTAACTTCAAATAAGCATAAAATCCATCAATGGATGTTGATATAGATGAAATCAAAACTATTTGAGAGAAATATCACTTTTTTTGAAATCATTTAAAAGTTACATAATTATAAAAGAAAACATTTACTATGAAAATATTCTTATAAGCTTTTAAGTGAAGCTTCAAAGAAGTTATAATGGCGGAAAATAGCCGCACCCGCCGTATAAGATAAAAAAACATTCTTATCCTAAATTTGTCGAAAAGGACAAAAAGTACCTTGTTTGGAAAACGTCGGAATGATTACTTTCAAAAATGTAAAAGGGTATAAATTAAATTAACACATTTTCTATTAAATAATAAAAATGTTTTGAAAGGAATTTTTAAGAAACATGGATATGGAGGATAACGAGGCCCCAGTAGATAATTATGAATAAATAACCTCGAATAAGGAAGTGATTGTGAAGTAAACCCTTACCTTGTACTTTTCCTTAGAAGATGGTATGTTATCCTCCTTTATAATAGTTAAAACATTGTTATTAAATTATAAAATAATCATATACATAAATATGATATCATATTTGATCATTTATCATTGCTTTATTAATAATATCTTAGTATTATCGTCGTTTCGGGTGATAACCGATTCGTCCTCCTTATATGTTTGGTTATGTAAGACATGTTTTTAATGGATAGGTTGTATCTTATTAATATTCAGAATAATATTAAGTCTATAAACATTATTTTTAACCATCAATATGAAAATTACTCTTGAATGGATATGATAGGGTATGAATTTTATCGCGTTCGTGGAGACGGTATTCCGTACGGACGCACGAGCAAAAATATCATTCTTTTAATATTAAAATAAAATAAAATTGGATGGTATATCATATATACATAATCATTATTATGTTATATTTATTATTTACATGAATTATTCATCATTATTATACCCATCTAAATAATAATATATTGAATAACAATTACACCACAACGTGGAGATGGTAAGTCGTACGTAAGCACATATGGTGACATGTAAATCAAATGATGGATAGAATACTGAATATGGTTGTGCCATATTTTTAAAAACATCATTTCATATAGAATAAACTTGAGTTATTATTTTAGAATGGAAATAATAAACAAAGAGGAAGTGGAAGAAGAAAGGAATTTGAAAAAGGGTGGTGAAAACGTTACCTCTTCGTCGGGTTATTCCTTTTGATTTGATCAAAAGGACTCCATAGGATGGATTTCTGAATAATGGAGGGCTTCTATGATGAAGGGAGAGAAGTTGGGAGGGTATTTGGGTAGGGGTTGCCGATCCATAAATCTTTGAAGGTGTGAGATTGAGAGACGGGGGAGAGCCCATTTATAAGAGGGGTGAGGGGCACATTAGAAAATGCTAGAAATATAATTTTATAATAAATTCATATTCAGTTTCTAATGGCTTCAACGTGATTTATTTCGAGGCTATGGTGGGGATGCGTCGAGAACAGCTCAACCAATTGTATTTAGACAGGTTTGGGTCACTAAATTAACCTTATCATTAAGTATTAACTCTTAGTTAATTTGTTTTACTTTTACAATGTTGTTGGCGCCAAAAATATGGCCCGAAAGGAAGGAACGAAAAAGACAGCCGGCGCGCTGCCTCGCGAAGCACAGCCGCGAAGCCCCGCCGCGAAGCGCCCCAACCATGGTGACCCCGCGAAGCTCCGGAGGCGGTAATCCTCCGCGAACCCGTTTGACGTTCGCGAGCCGCCGCGAAGCTCTGGAGGCGGTAATCCTCCGCGAACCCATTTGACGTTCGCGAGCCGCCACGAAGCTCCGGAGGCGGTAATCCTCCGCGAACCCGTTTGACGTTCGCGAGCCTCTGTGAAGCTCCAGAGGCGGTAATTCTCCACGAACCCATTTGACGTTCGCGAGCCGCCGCGAAGCCCCGAAGGCGGCGCGCGAGCCCTGCTTCGCGGCGCCCCTTCCCTATAAATACTCGACTCCCCCTGAGTCCCACGGACGGACAACCCGACCTTTCGGCTTCTCCTCTCCGGAATCGCGAAGCACGCTTTGCCCCGGGAATCATGAGCTCCGCGAGGTATTCCTACTTCGCGAGACGACTCTGATTTGTTTCGTTTTGAGCCCCTCTTCTGAGAGGGATGCCCTTCGCGAAGCTCAAGGGCGTTCGCAAAGGAAGGGGATTCCCAAGGGAACCCGGGCAGCCGCGGAGAACTTGTGCTTCGCGAAACACCCAACCCATACGAGTAATCCCTATGCTAAGGCAGGATCGCTCCACTTCGCGAAGTACATTGCTTGGCAGGACCCTGCTCCGCGAACCACTCCTTCTTCGCGAGGCAGTGCTCCGCGAACACTGTTTCACTTCGCGAAGCACCTCCCACTTCCACCTATGCCCCATGCTAAGGCCAAGGCACCCCACTTCGCAAAGCACACTCCTCTACTTAGCGATTCCTCTTTCCGTGCGACCCTCCAGGTTTGCACGATGCGATTTCAAAGTACCATGGACAACACCTCCCGTAGCATTGCTTCTCCTAATGCTTCTTCGCATAGGCACGCTAACGGCTATTGCTTCTTCGCATAGCCACGCTAACGTGGACCCCTCGATGGTTCGTCCCACGACCCCCCTTTACCATGGCCTTACCGGCACCTTCCCTTTCCCAAGGACCAGAGGGTACCGGTTATGTAAGCCCTAGGGGTGTGGATTGAACCCACCTCGTCCGAGCTGCAGGACGTTAAACTGCCAAGCACCACGTCCTCAACACATGACGTTAAACTGTGACCCAACCTCGTCTCCCTCACGAAGGGTCCCCCTAGCTCGAACATTCTTTACACCACTCGTCTCCACAGGAATGGAACTCTTCCGCACATGGAATGAGATCCTCCTTGTCGGAGTGGTGTATGTTCGCAGGGGAAGGGCTGCCTCAGAGCGTAAGCCCCTAACCTTTGGTACGGATGATTGCACCCGTGCATCTCTGTACTTCCCCACTACCAAGGTCAGTGGAGGACGTGATAGGGAACGAGGCACCTCCCATCGTCGGACCAAGGTCCATCTTTCCCGCGCTTTGTCGCGCCATGGGCCTCCATCCTGGAGTAATTCCCAACACCATGGGCCGCCCAACGCGTAAGCCCCTCTTCGCTTCTCACGGATGCACCCTTCGCGACGTGATCGTCAGGTCCATGCAACCTCTTGTTTCTCACACTGAGCATGACTCACGTGGGCTTAGAGTGAGCACCGACCCTGACAAACCCCTTCTGAACTACGAGGTCTTTGATCCATGTCAAGGAATGGTACGTAGGAAGCCTCTATGAGGTTCAAGCCCACCCGTCTTTCACGTCGGGTTTCACCCACGTCCAGCACAACGTTAAACTGCAATTCCGGTCCAGTGGTAAGCCATTGCGACCCACCCCTTCTGAACTACTAGGTCTTTGATCCATGTCAAGGCATGGTACATAGGAAGCCTCTATGAGGTTCAAGCCCACCCGTCTTTCACGTTGGGTTTCACCCACGTCCAGCATGATGTTAAACTGCAATTCTGGTCCAGTGGTAAGCCATTGCGACCCACCCCTCCTGAACTACGAGGTCTTTGATCCATGTCAAGGCATGGTACGTAGGAAGCCTCCACGAGGATCAATCCCACCACCACCTAGTGGACCAAGGTCTACTTTCACGTCGGTTTACCGGTGAAACCCACCTGAACTACGTGTTCTTTGATCCGTGTTAAGGCATGGTACGTAGGAATCCTCCACGAGGTTCAAGCCCACCCATCACCCAATTCACGTCGGGTCTCACCCACGTCCAACATGACGTTAAACTGCAATTCATGTCCGACGGCAAGCCGTTGTGGCCATTCCGAACTACGAGGTCTTTTATCCATGTCAAGGCATGGTACGTAGGAAGCCTCCACGAGGTTCAAGCCCACCACCTAGTGGACCAAGGTCTACTTTCACGTCGGTTCACCGGCGAACCCCATTTGAACTACTGGGTCTTTGATCCATGTCAAGGCATGGTACGTAGGAAGCCTTCACGAGGTTCAAGCCCACCAATAGTGGACCAAGGTCCACTTTCACGTCGGTTCACCGACACACCCACCCGTCGTTTCACGTCGGGTCCCATTCTGGTCCAGTGGTAAGCCATTGCGATCATCCCCTTTTGAACTACGAGGTCTTTGATCCGTGTTAAGGCATGGTACGTAGGAAGCCTCCACGAGGTTCAAGCCCACCAACAGTGGACCAAGGTCCTTCATTTACGTCGGTTCGCCGACACCCATCGCCCGTCGTTCATTCACGTCAGGGTTCACTATCGTCCCGCATGACGTTAAACTGTATTCCCTGAACAAAGAGGACTTTGATCCATGTCAAGGCATCGTACGTAGGAAACCTTCCCAAGGTTCAAGCCCACCATTAGTGGACCAAGGTCCATTTTCACGTCGGTACGCTAACGATGCCCACCGGACCAAGGTCCACCTTCAAGTCAGTACACCGACAATGCTCATTGGACCAAGGTCCACCTTCACGTTGGTTCGCCGACGACATTCATCGGACCAAGGTCCAGCTTCACGTCGGTTTACCGGCACCATCCCAAACTACGCGGACTTTGATTCCCTGCCATGGGGATACGTAGGAGGCCTCGTCAAGGCTCAAGCCCAACTTCACTATCGCCCCCCTGCGATGGTTCCACTTCACTCTCCTTTCACTCCATTCACTGTCTCCCACGGGCTAGCCCCGGTGTCGATATCCCTTCAAGGAGGATCCCTCAATCCGATTTATCCCAGCTAATGCTCTGGTTGGGTTGATCCGTCTCCGCTGGACGTTAAACTCGCGGCATACCCTGTGTTGAACACGGGAAGCTGAGGAAAACCTCAGATACGTGTCCGTGACATGTAATTCCCCGCGCTCGATGTGGGATGCCTCGGTCTTCCACGCCATCGAGAAGCCTTGTGGTCAAGGATAACAGACAGACATGCTAGGTACCCCAGCATCCAGACACGCTACTGATGCCTTAACGTGACTACTCCCTGACTGAAGGTTGCTGCCCTGACTGGAACCTTTGGAATGTCCCGACAGAAGCAGTGTAATTAACCGGCGTCCATGGAAACATGGCACTGGGAAGAGTTTCACAAACTACGTATTAAATCTATGAGGGAGACCAGTACTAGGTGATGAGTTCTGAGGAGGAATCCACAGAAGGAAGAACCGACATCCCATCATCCTGTTTCGATCAAGGAGCAGACGTACCTGAACAAGGAACGAATGCCGCCCGCCTTTGGAAAGCGGGAATGCGGGGCAACAAAGCCGTGCGTCCCCCCTGACGGACGGATGTGCGTGCGCCCCGGCGAAAGCGTCGGAAAAAGAAATGGTGAACCCGACGTGAAATTCTTCTCCTCAGCATGGAGATTAGTAGCGTTCGAGACACCAGTAGATTGACGTGTCACCGGATCCAGATATCCGTTGCCTGGTCCCGCCAAGCAAATAGCGGGCCTGTCGTGAAACTCACCGGAAGTCGGGGTAGTAGAACGTGGGGCATTCCGCTCTGCAGCGTGTTGGCGTGGATCCTTCTTACAGACATGGAGAATGGAAGAACGCTGGGGCACTGGATGTCGATCCTTTTCCTCTCAGTACTGATGAGATGATCCCTTCGTTTCTCAGGAACCAGGTTGCTATTTCGGAGATGCGATCACCATCCGCTCCTCGCCCGCGCAGGGGCAGGGGCAACACCACGATGGCCACTCCACATGGCGCCACCACCGCCACGATGGCTGCCACATCACGGAATACGGGATGTCCACGTCCCCTTTCCCCATCAGAGGTCATCCAACGAAGGGTGATCAACAGCCTCGTGCGCAGGTATGAGGAAGAATGGGTCATCCTGACCAGGGATATGGCCCGCCTGGACCTGGAGGCCTCCAGGCCCCGCCATCAACGCCGCCCTAACAGGCCGCGCAGGGAGCCCCTGCTCCCCACCCCGACATTCAACCGTTTCGGGTGCCTATCCCCGGAATGCCTTGACGACTCTTCGCCTTACGCTGAAGAGGCGGGCGCTGTCCGGCTCAGTCCGCTCAGGGCCCGGACCCGGGGCCCCCATGCGAGAGCTCCTGTCCGGCCACGTCAGCGCCGCCGTCTGGCCCCGCAGGAAGAGCAGGAAGACTACGTCCCTGCACCACCTGCACCGGCCCGCCTGACCCGACGTCAGCGTCGGGCCCGGGCTGAGGACGCTCGCCTAGGCGCATCCACGTCGACAGCTACAGTGGCCCGAGCCACCGCCGACGTACATTATGAAGCCCCCGCGTACATTGAGCAGGGGCACCCCTTCACCCAACCAGGATCGAGACCCCAACCGCCCCATGGGCAGGCTGGGTTGACTCTCCGGGTTGCAGGTCCCAGTGGTGATCTCCGCGAGCTATCCCGCGGTGATGCCACCCCGTACGGAGGTCCTCCCCGTACCACTACTACACAGAGCGTGGGCCTTCCCCGCTCCGAGGTTCGTCATGGAGGCATGCCTCGTGCTGCCCCCATCCTGTAGGAAGACCTGCCCCGCGGCAGTGGCGCTCAGCGCGGAAACATTTCCCGCGCCCGCTATACAGGGTATGAAGATCATCCTGCTGAAGGCACCGTCCATCCGGTCCTCCTCCAATGTGGGGGACCTCCCTATGTCCTCTCTGCAACCGGCGAAGGTCTTCCTCGCCCCAGCAACTCGAGGAGTGAAGGCCAGCCTCGCTCCACTCGCATCGACCATGGAGGTCTTCCCCATGCTCCTGCCAGTTCCGACAGAGGCCCCACCCACATGGGTACTATTCATGGAGGTCCTCCCCATGTACCCTTCGACATTTGCCCCGGTGCCCCTCGCACCCCGGCTGTCTCGAGTGGGGGCCCTCTCCGTCACGGTGCCAGTGCCACCCCAAGTCTGCCTGGTAGGGGTCAGCCCTGTCCTGAAGAGCCACCCAGGGGTAGAAGAGCGGGTCGTCACCACCACAAGAAGAATCCTGGGAAAGCCCAGGTGGAGATCACACCTGCCCGCTTCTCCGATTCGGAAGCGGAATGCGATTCAGCGATGGAACCTTCTCCCAGCTCCTTCGTATCAAGGATTGGGGCAGGAACCAGACGCGTCAGCCTCGTTCTCCCAGAATTTGAGGTCCACCGGATTCCCGTCTCTCTCCGCAGGTACATCCAGGAGGAAGAGATTCTGGGAACTTCGCAGGTTTTGACCGCGCAGTCACCGCCATCGTCACCCGAAGCGCCCTCTACCTCTACTCGAGATCACGAGGAGCTGTTTTGGGGGTCAACGGCGGTAGGGCCATGACATGACCAGACACCGGTAACGGAAATTCCCGTACCCGAAGCAGTGGCTGTTAACCCGTCCTATCGTGACATTGTGGTCAGGTCACCTCGCTCTTCAGAGGAAGGCCCAGAATTCGGTGGCCAGTCTGCTCGCTCGCCGTATTCTCCACCGCCGAGTTTGCTATCCCAGAGGTCCGCCTCGGTACCGCTACCGGCCCATCAGCCGCCCCCGGTTGATGAGTGGGGTAATGTAGGGCCGAACCCCGAGGACGAACCCAGGAGCTTCTGGAGTATTCTTGCAGCGGACTACTTCCCAGAGAAGTTCTGGCCCACGGCGGCGCTGAATTTCCGCATACCCGAGTCGCTTACCCCTGAAGAAGTGGGATGCTTTTGTCGAACCCTGTGGGCGACGCACTTTCGCCTCCGCTGTGAATGGGTAGTATACCCCAGGAGTCGAGAGCACTTCGAGAAGATTGGAAAACAGTGCCGCCTGATTGATGCAGTGGCGCTCCTTGTGGCCCAGCACCCCGAGTCGCCCGGTCACCAGAGTGCCCTCCAACGAAAATGCGTTCAGAGTTTCAAGGAACTCCGCAAGATCGTCAGGGAAGCCACCCCCCATGTGCAAGTCCGCGGCTGGGGACACTATCCTGCCCTTCTGTTCGATCCTATTCGACAACAACCTGATTCGCTATGCGACATCGAGGACATGCCCTCGAGAGGAATCGCGGTCCACATGGCCGACATTGTGGACAGGGAAGACGAACTGGAACTCCTTGATGGAGACTTCCCCCTAGAGGGTGCACCGCCACTACTCGACCCATCAGGGAGAGTCACCCGTCAGCAGAGGAACCTGCTAGGCCTCCCCGTACCCACCGAGTCGCTGGTACTCAGTCGAAACACCGGCAAAGGTAAAGAGCACGTCGGGACCGTCAAGCACTCCGACCCGTCCGCCTCTGTGCAGAAAACAGACGAGGATCCTGAGAAGGCCGCATTACGCCAGCATCTTGCTGAGCAGAAGAGGCTGGTTGATGAACTATTGGCTGAGCGCGCCGCGGAGCGGCGACCCTTCTATGGTAATCCCAGGCCGGGGCAACAGGGGCAGGAACAACTTCCCCCCCAGCGAGATGCCTCCGGGCAACCCTGATCATGCCACTGCCGCGGACAGGGCGGAAGCCGGAACATACGGCAAGAGGGCGCGATACGTCTCGCCAAACCCCCTGAGCGACGGGGCAATCTGAAGAATCCAACCCGGGTTCCCCCAGTCGCCCAGCAGGTCGTCCAGCCAGTTGACCCGCGAGCGGCCGAAGCTGTCTATCGTGTTGAAGAACCTAGCAATGCGCTTGTGGTTAGGGATCCCCGTCAAGACAGGGACCCCCACCCGGAGGACCTTATTGCGGCACTCACAGCCCGCCTCGAGGCATTGGAAACACGGCAGGTGGGGGTCCCACCGGATGGCAAGCCTTATCCCGCGTGGGTGGATGATATGCCCGCGCCTCCGGGTTTTGGGATCCCCACTTTCTCGCCTTTTAACGGGATAGGGGACCCACCCCAGCACTTGGCTCATTTCTCTTCCAGGTGTGGCCCCATGCTGGGGACCCCGGCTCAGCAAGAGGCCACCAAGCTCCGATGTTTCGTACAGACATTGGAAGGTCCGGCATTCGTCTGGTACAGCCAGCTCCCTATCGGATCAGTGACTGGTTGGGAGGATCTTCGCCGGCAGTTCTTATACCAGTTCAGCACCACCATGCGAAAGACCAGCATTGCGGACCTCTTCAAGTACAAACAGAGGCCTGATGAGCGGGTTGCAGACTTCATTGCCCGGTGGAAAGGACTTACGTATTCCCTCGATATGCAACTGACTCAGGAGCAATTACTGACGATGTGTGTGGGGAACGTCAAGACAGAGCTGGTACCCTCCTTGATTACCCAGAACTACCCTGGAGGGTTCAGAGATTTCTCGGATAAGGCCCAGCGCCTCGAGGAGGCCCTGCAACAGGCTAGTCAGGCACGTTTGCTGCCCCCTATGATCCCATCCAGGAGGGCCGCCAGGGCTGAACCCGCCGCAGTGGCTCAGATAGAAGCCCCGAGGCGGCTGGAATTGCTGCCGGAGGCACCACCCCCGCAACCCCGCAGAGGACCTCCACCTCAAGCACAGGCTCCTGCCCAGCAGCGACCGCCTCAGAACCAACAGGTTCCCCCGCGCAATGCGCCACCGCCACCTAGGCGAGACAACCAGGCGCCGCCTCCTCGGCAGGCCCCTCCGGTCCCTCGACAAGACCAGTCCCCCAGGGCCCCCTATCCGGAAAGAAGGTACCAGACCTATTCGTTCAACGAAAATCAGGTCCCTGGCTACTTCCGAAGTGCTCTAGAGCAAGGGATTGTGCGTCTTCCTGAATGCAGAAGGCCGACAGAGGCACATCTCACCGATCACCCCAACTACTGCCCTTATCATCGAATCCTGGGGCACACCCTCAAGCGATGCTATGTGTTTAAAGACTGGCTTCAGGACCAGGTCAACAACAACATAGTCAAGTTGGGCCCAGCGCCAGCGCAAGTGGCAGGCATCTTTGCGGGATCAGAAATCGGCAGCGACGGCGAAGGTGAGTGGCAGCAGGTCCCTAGCCGCGGGTCCCAGAAATATGACAACTGGATGGCTCAAAAAACCGTCGTCCGTGCCCAGGGTATCATCCGGGCATGCCTGAAGCATTCGGAACCCTCAGAAGAAGTAGTCGGTGCCTCAGCATCGTCTTCACAGTCGACCTCTGCCCAAAAGGGCAAGCAGCGGCGACGCAAGAAGAAGCAACGTGCACCGCCAGTGCCGTCGTCATCCCGCACTCTCGGCGACTTTATGCCTCCCGAAATGGTCATTCCTCCCAGAATCCGCCCAGCGGTGGATGACTCTTCGAGCGGCAGTCAAGGGTATGCTTCGGTTAACACCGTGGAGCTGGTAAAGCCCTATATGACCCCCGACGAGGGGGAACCCCAGGCAGACCTCCCCAACGTTTCCAGCCGACGTCAACGTCAGCGGAATCGCAATCGCGCCGGTCAGCGAGGTACGTCAGCGGGAACTTGTAACCAAGCCGTGCACGCTACCGAGACCAAGCAACAGGCTCAGCGCAGATCTCAGCACGCGCAGACCCATTCAGCACCCTCGGCTCTACCTCCACCACCGTTCGTGCTGCTGGATCGGGGGGAGCCGCCTCGTTCGTATCACATCCAGTCTTGCCCGTCGACAGGCCAGCCTCCGCTGTCCGATCTTAGTCCGGCGACTACTCTTCCGGCTTCTACTGATAGGCAGCAAGATGTACCCAGTACTAGTTACTCGCCGGTTCAGCCAGCCGGACCCGCTGTGCATCCAAATGCCGAACGACCTCCTGTAAGCAGAGGTTCGCGTTTGGCACGAAATTACGATGTTCTGAAGCATCTGGCCGGCATCCCGGCGAGGCTTTCCATCCTCGAGGCCCTTCGCCTATCATCTAAAATGCGCGAGGCACTTGCCGAGGCCCTAAGGAGCCCCCTCTAGTTCGAGACGGAAGTGGCAGCTGCAGAAGCCTTCCATACCGAGACGCTTGAAAACGCTGAATGTCAGGCGGTTATCTCGTTCTCCAGCGAAGATGAGGACCCCCCCTATACAGGGGCACATTCGCCCACTTTATATCACTGGCCACTTCAACGATGTGGAAGTCCGCCGATGCCTCGTTGACACAGCTTCTGGAATCAACTTAATTCCAACCCGGATGTTGCGAAAGATGGGTCTGTCCGAAGGTGATTTGACTCCCTCTGACCTCAGGATCCAGGGGTACGACAGGACAGAGCAAACCCCGGTCGGCAAGATCCGCATGAAGACCCAGTTCGGTGGCTTAATTGCCAGCACCGATTTCATGGTTGTTTCTCAGGACACCGCCTACAACGCATTGATGGGTAGGCCATGGCTCCATCTGCATGCAGCGGTCCCCTCATCGTATCACCAGTGCCTTAAGTACTCGCTCAATGGTCGAGTAGGCGTGCTCCAAGGAGACGCGTCCCCTTTCACTTCTTGTGAGGCCTGCTATCTGGATGCGGGTTATTACAAAAGTAAGGACAAGCAAATCCTGGTAAGCGAGGATGAGCCTGCCCCGATCACAATTGATCCTTGGGCAAGCATGGATGACGCCTACATCCTCCGGATCCACCGGTTGGAGGCCACGACCCCCGATATGGGGCAATGTTTTGTTGTTTCGGGTACGCAAGGAAGGCATGTTCCCGTGTCCAAGAGACGGCGGAAAATCACCTCGTACTCCTACATCAACCAGGCTCGGGTCATCCCGGAACCTCCTACCCATGTACGGTACCGGGACATCAAGCTGATGACAATGGCGGTGCGCCATACATGTCTCTTTCGCCGGGCTGGAATTAACCGACTCAGGCCGACGCGTCACCACTGCTTTGATGTCATCAAACGTGGCCCCTTAGGCTGAAGGCCAGATGGGATCGGATCAAATGCATTCATTGCTATGGTCTCAACGACAAGTGAGTCTCCTGATGTGATGACCGCTGCTGCCCAAGACGGCACCAGCTACCCCTCGGGTTTTGAGAGCCCAGAAGTATCTTCCGTCGCGGGAAGTCCCCCCACGGCTGGGGAGGAAGACTTGGAGGATGCTCCCCCAGCCATTGAAGAAGGCGTCTCTACCACGGTTGATGAACTGGTACAGGTGAACCTTGGTAGCGAGGCAGATCCAAGACCCACATTGATCAGTGCGGCCATGTCCCTCGAGGAGCGGCAGCGGTATGTAGACTTCCTCAAAATGCACCGCGATGTGTTTGCCTGGAGTTACGATGAGATGCCAGGGCTGGATCCCCAAGTGGCCGTCCACCGCCTGGGCCTCCCAGCAAAACATCGTGGGTTCAAGCAGCCCCCCAGGAGGATGCACCCTTCCCATGGCGCTATGGTGGAGGCTGAAGTTGACAAGCTTATCAAAGCCAACTTCATTAAGGAGGTCCAGTACCCCAAATGGCTCGCCAACATTGTGCCGGTCAGGAAGAAGAATGGGCAGATCAGAGTCTGCATCGACTTCCGCGATCTCAATCGCCACTGCCCAAAGGATGACTTCCCACTCCCAGTGACGGAGCTGTTGATTGACGCCATGGCCGGATTCCAAGCCCTCTCTTTCATGGATGGGTATTCCGGGTATAACCAGATCCGGATGGCCCCCGAAGACGATGAGTCCACTGCCTTCAGGGGTCCCCAGGGTATCTTTTGCTACCAGGTAATGCCATTCGGTTTGAAAAATGCAGGTGCCACTTATCAGAGGTCCATGCATCGCATATTCAAACCGATCCTCGGGACGTTGGTGGAATGCTACGTGGATGACCTTGTAGTCAAATCACGCCAGCGCCTGGACCATCTCAAAGACCTTGAGAAAGTGTTCGGTTTCCTCCGTTCCCATCACCTGAAGATGAACCCGCTGAAGTGCGCCTTCGGGGTCACCTCCGGGAAGTTTCTGGGCTTCGTTGTCAGATAGCGAGGTATCGAGATCGACCCGGAGAAGATCAAGGCCATCAGCCAAATGCCTCCCTCGAGCAACATTCGGGAGCTTCGAGGCCTTCAAGGCCACTTAGCCTATATACGCCGATTCATTGCGAATTTGGCTGGCAAGTGTAAGCCCTTTTCCCGGCTCATGAAGAAAGATGCTGCCTACGAATGGGATGAGGAGTGTCGGGCCGCCTTCGAGGAAATCAAGCAGTATCTGCTCCAACCTCCGGTCTTGATGCCACCCGTCTCCAGAAAGACGTTGGTCCTTCACGTGACCGCCTTGGAGAGATCCCTTGGTGCGCTGCTCACCCAGAAGAATAACGAGGGCACTGAGAACAGTCTCTACTATCTCAGCTGCATGCTTCTCGATACGGAGTTTAGATACTCCCCTATCAAAAAGAGCTGCCTCGCGCTCGTCTTCGCCGTGCAGAAGTTGCGGCACTACCTGCAACACCACGAGGTACAATTGATCTCTCGGGTAGATCCGCTGAAGTATATCCTGAACCGCCCCATGCTGACTGGCCGACTAGCACGGTGGGCGGTGATTCTCCAGCAGTTTCATATCAGGTTTATACCTCAGAAGGCCATTAAGGGACAGGCATTGGCAGACTTTTTAGCTGCTCATCCAACCTCCGCGGATCAATCCCTGGACATGGATTTCCCCGACGAGACGATCCTCTCAGTCGATCATGCTACCCCATGATGGCAAATGCATTTCGACGGCGCCTCACGGAGCCCCACCGGTAGAAGGCTCAACGACCCCAAGCTCAACAGAGTGGGTCTGGGTATTGTTTTTATTACCCCGGCACAAGCCGTCCTGCCGTACTCATTCCTGCTGTCAGAAGGTTGTACAAACAACGAGGCAGAGTACCAGGCTCTCATCACCGGCCTCGAGTTGGCCCTTGAGATCCATGTTCCCCATCTACATGTGAAGGGAGATTCCGAGCTGGTAATCAGACAGGTTAATGGCGACTACGTCCTCAGGAAGCCAGATCTTGCACCATTACTAGAGTACACCCTCCTCCTAATGGCCCAGTTCTCTCCTCGGCCAGAGGTTACCCATGTTCCACGATCGCAGAACGGACAAGCGGACGCCCTGGCTGGCTTAGCCGCGTCGCTCGCAGAATCCGAGCAAGATGATTTGGTCATACACGTGGCCCACCGGAGAGTCATTGCTCCCGTCACCCAAGAGGACCACGATAGCCTGCGGGTAAGTCATCTCACCGCCGGACCCTCCATATCGGGAGACCCGGGTTCGTCAGACGCAGTGGTTGAAACCACCCCCGACTGGAGAGCACCTTTTGTTGAGTATCTCCAAAATGGTCAGCTCCCGGACGACCGGGCCGAACGCGAGTGAATACGACGCCGCGTGCTACAATTTACCCTCCAGAGCGGCCCCAGTCTTGAGCAGATCCTCTATAAACGGAGTTTCGATGGTGTCCTCCTCCGTTGCATCCAAGGATTAGAGATACCTCAAGTTATGCAAGAGGTTCACGCCGGTTCCTGTGGCGCCCATCAAGCTAGGCCGATGCTGTCCCAGCAAATCCGGAGGTTAGGGTACTTCTGGCCCTCCATGATCCACGATTGTATTGGATATGCCATGAGATGCCACGCGTGTCAAGTATACGCCAACTTCTTGCATCGGCCGCCAGAACCCCTCCACCCCACCAAGTACTCTTGGCCATTTGCGATATGGGGACTTGATGTAGTGGGACCGTATCCACCGGCAACAGCCCGCCAGTGCAGGTTCATCCTGACTGCTACAGATTTCTTCTCCAAGTGGGCAGAAGCAGTTCCGCTCAAAGAGGTCAAGGCACGTTCCATCGTTGACTTTGTGAGCTCCAACATTATCCACCGGTTTGGAGTCCCTCACGTTGTCCTCACCGATAACGGCACCAACTTCCGAGCAGCTGAATTGATGAAATTTTACACTAAGTACGACATCCGGTCGAACCATACCTCCCGCTACCACGCACAGGCGAATGGACAGATCGAGGCGTTCAACAAGACCCTCTCTAACATTCTGCAGAAGATGGTTGGTCAGAACAAGAAGAGTTGGCCGGACAAGCTCCCCAACGCCCTCTGGGCTTACCGGACGACGACTCGCAACTCTACCCAGGTGACCCCATATTCCCTGGTGTATGGAGCTGAGGCCGTCCTACCCATTGAGATCCAGCTGCCGTCGCTGCGCACTGCAGTTTATGATCACCAGACATCAGATGAGGTAGTCGAGATCCGTCTAGCTGAGTTGGAAGCACTAGACGAGAACCGGCTCCGTGCCCTGCACAATCTGGAAAGGCATCAGGACAAGATAGCGAGAGCCTTTGACAAGAAGGTCCGTCTCCGCTCTTTTCGGCTGGGTGACCTGGTATTGGCCCTTCGAGCGCCAATGATTCCCGGTAGGAAACCACCCAAGTTAGAACCCAAATGGGAAGGGCCTTATATCATTCATAAGGTTTACCCCAACGGAGCATACTCCTTGGTGACCACAGATGGAGAGCGTTTAACTCCTCCCACCAATGCCAAATTCCTCAAGCGATACTTTGCCTAGGGCAAAAAAGTGGTCCTGCACGACCCTAAACTGCGAGAGGGTCCTGCACGACCCTAAACTGCGACTTGGTCCCGCATGACCTTAAAATGCCTCTCCGTCCTCACTGCAAGACGTTAAACTGCAAGCCAGTCAGGTCTTCCTGACCGAGGCCCAGCCTCAGGCCTCTTGGCCTCCTTGGGCTCCTGGCCCTGTCTCCACCGCGGCTTGGCCTCGGGCCCCCCCTTGGTCTTCCCCCGACTTACCCTCTTGCGGGATTGTATGGAATGGTGTAGGACTATGTCCCCATTCACGTCGGATTACTTGTCGTACCGTACATATCCCCAAAGGAGGTGCTTCTCATCGTCCCGCATGACGTTAAACTGCATGTCAAGAACTACGTAGGGCTTGATTCCCATCTTCATGGGATACGTAGGAACGCTCGGACGCCTCGTCTTGAGCCCAGCCCCAAGCTTTTCCCTTCTTCTATTCCCCCTGGGGATAGTCTCCTTGGAGGATCTTTGTGTAGCAGGGAGTAGGCTTTCTTGGCCCCGCTCATGCAACCCTACTCGTGCAAAGATTGTAAAGGTCGCACCGTGTGCCCACTCCTGTTCTTCTACCCTCCCACGTCCTCACCGCTTGACGCTAAACTGCATGGCCTTCAAGAACTACGTATGGCTTGATTCTCATCCTTATGAGATACATAGGAACGCCCAGACATTTCGTCTATTAGCCCAGCCCAAAAGCCAAAATCTTCCCCTCGGTTCAAGACATGGTAGGGTGAACACTTTTTCCCCGACCCACGTCGAGCAAGCCTCGACCTGGCTTCACATTTTCCCCTGGAGATGTTTGCCCCTTTCGTGGATGGATACAGCTATGCTTCACCCACTTCTTGACTGGGATCCCATCATTTGTTCATACCCAGAGGGACCCCCCCAAGAACGGCCTGGATACTACGCCCAAGGGCTCTCCTACCGATACGGGACAACGCCCCCGAGGGTTTTTCTCAAGCAACAAGTCGATACAAGTCCCGCGTTGCGAATTTGGTCAGCGGTCGACCCTCATTTGTTGCCCCCATGCGGGTCACCATAGGAACACTGTGTTTCGAACATGGTCAACAGTGTCCTGGATCTTCGGGTCCACCCCGAGATGCCCCAGGCATCGAGAACAGTGATTCATTCTACCCCATCACGAGGTGGCAAACTTCCTCAGGGAGGTGCTAGCTATCGGGCCCACGGCTCTGTTTCCCCATAGGATTGTATGGTGTGGTGTGGGACTACGTCCTCATTCAGGTCGGGATCATGTACCATGCCATGAAACTCCCTTTATGAGGCCCAGCCTCAGGCCCTTTGGCCTCCTTGGGCCCCTGGCCCCCCGTCCTCATGTAAGACGTTAAACCACAAACTAGTCAGGCCTTCCTGACCGAGGCTCAGCCCCAGGCCCCTTGGCCTTTCCGGGCCACGGCCCAGGACCTATCTTATAGGATCGCATGGTGTGACATAGGACTGCGTCTTTATTCACGACGGCTTCTTTACCATGCCATACACCTCCCTTGTTTAGGGGTATATTACTCCCCTCCTCGTCCAGTATGATGTTAAACTGCATTTCAAGAACTACGTGTGGCTTGATTCCCATCCTAATGGGATACGTAGGACCACCTGGATGTCCAAGATCCGGGTCCAGCCCCATCTCTCGGGAATCCTCATCCCATCTCGGCCCCTTGGCCCATCCTTCCTCCATGAGGGGATCATATGGTGCGGTGTGGGATTATGTCCTCGTTCACGACGGTCTCGTGATGACCACGCCATGCTCCCACCCCCTAGTGAGTTGTTTCGTCGATCCCTCTTTTTCGGCGGTTCACCAATGTGCTTAAGAGTACTCTGGTTTATTACCTGGAATGCCAAGCTTTACTCGGACAAGTCCGCACTCGCTTTCCAGGCTTTGCGTATCCTCGCATCAGGGCTTTCATCATCTTTCACACCCGGAGGGACCCCCAAGAACGGCCTGGATACTACGCCCAAGGGCTCTCCTACCGATACGGGCCAACGTCCCTGAGGGTTTCAGACAACAAATCGATAAAATCCCGCATTGCGAATATGGTCAGCGGTCGATGCTCGTTTGTTGTTCCCACCTCAGGCTAACGCGATATGGACGCTGTGTTTCCACCATAGTTAACAGTCTTCCTCTATCGCCACGCTAACCCATTAAGCCCAAATGCCGGGTACACAATTCACACCCTTCATCACTTCATCATGTCCAAGTAGAGTTTCGGAACTCTTGATACTTTTCCCCTGTGCACGTCTGCGCGTTGGAGGAACAAGCTACGTCAAAAGTGTCCTTCGGAACTCTCTGCTGACTCCCCTTCGGTGGACGCCCCAAGTATTGCGATGAGGATACCCCCCTTGTTTCCCACACCGAGTTTATCTCATGTGGGCTTAGGGATTGGGTTGACATCTGTGCTTACTCAGGAGTTGTCACCACCCA
The DNA here is from genome assembly GCA_963277665.1 of Viscum album. Taxonomy (NCBI): domain Eukaryota; kingdom Viridiplantae; phylum Streptophyta; class Magnoliopsida; order Santalales; family Viscaceae; genus Viscum; species Viscum album. The sequence continues at coordinate 979,676,252 of OY728139.1, read as the reverse complement.
CGGTCCGAGCTCTAAGAACATAAACTAAGACTCTCATCTGGAACTACGTCCAAGACCCCTTGTCTTTGAGTCCAGCTTGAGTTCAGCTAGGTCACCTCTCTCTGGTCCCACCATTGGGACCCCGATCACAGGACTGCGTGGCGCAGTGTAGGACTACGTCCTCATTCACGTCGGGTTTGCAACAACTGCACCACGCACGCCCCCATTCTGAGGTTCAGTCCTCCTATTCCCTGTCCTGCATGACGTTAAAAGGCACCCTTCAGAACTATCTGTGGCTTGATTCCCATCCTAATGGGATACGTAGGACCACCTGGATGTTCAAGATTCGGGTCCAGCCCCACCTCCTGGTGATATCCTGATCTCCCAGTCACCTAGGCCACTTGGTTTATCCCTTCCCCCGGGGACCTTCCATCTCTCGGTCACCCTCAAAGTTGAGTCCCTTGACTCCTTGCAGTGGTTCACCCATTTATTAAGAGCACTCTAGTCTAGGACCAAGAGTGTCAGATTCAACTTGATTAAGTTCCTTCCACTTGTCAAGCTTCGTGTTCCCCTCTATTCGGACTTCCATCATCTTTCACACCCGGAGGGACCCCCAAGAATGGCCTGGATACAATGCCCAAGGGCTCTCCTACTGATACGGGCCAACGCCCCCCAGGGTTTCGGACGACAAATCGATAAAATCCCGTGTTGCGAATATGGTCAGCGGTCGATGCTCGTTTGTTAGTCCTCATTTCAGGCTAACGCGACAGGATGCTGTGTTGCGAACATGGTCAGCAGTAATCCTCTGTCGTCACGCCAGCCCCTTCAGTCCTTGAATGTTGGTTGCATGATTCACATCATTTTCCACCCCATCATGTCCAGGTGGAATCTTGACACTTTTGGCACTATCCCTCAGTGCACCTTTGCATGTTAGGGGGACAAAGCTGCAATCTGGCGCCCTTTGGGGCTCCCATGGTCCAAGCTCTAAGACCATAAACTAAGATCCATTCGGGGCTACGTTCAACTTGATTCCCATCCTCATGGGACACGTAGGACCGCCCAGACGCCCTGTCTCTGGGTACAACCCATTCAGGAAGCCAGTCTCTCTCCCTGTTTCACCTCCGTGTAGGCCCCTCGGCCTAAGGTTTCCCTCTCCGGATGGCGTACAGTCTGATGTGGGATCATGTCTCCGTCAATTGTGTTTTATAACACTGCGCACATTTCCCACCTAGCATCGTCTCTGCTACGTCTGCGCTTCATGAAGATAAAATGCATGCTTGGTCCTATCATACGACCCTAAACTGTGACACTATCGTCCTAGTCGCACGACAAAAAACCGCACCGCATTGTGGTGACCTCGCTTTAGAGGACATCACGTTGGGTACTGGCCACGCGCCATGCCATTTGTCAACGCCCATCGCGGCTTGATCCTTGTGGCGATATCACGGCCTACTATTCTAGGCATGTCGCTTCACAAAAAAAAACCATTCACCTTAAAGAACAAACAAGATACATCAAATTCCGCTTCTTTTAGTGCAAGGGCCACGTCCGCACTCCCCTTTTCCCCTGGCACTGGTATCCTACCATGTCACTTCCAGAACTACGTATGGCTTGATTCTCATCCTTATGAGATACGTAGGAGCGCCCGGGTACTTCGCCGCGGGCCCAGCCTAACCCTGGTGTTCGGTCCCTCGACTCGAGCATTTCCTCGGAGAACGCATAGTAAGCAGGACTACGTCCTCATTCACGTCAGGTTTTGATGTCATGCGTCCCCTGATCCCTTTTCCCATCCATGGTCCGAATCCTATGACCCTAAACTAAGATCACCCCAAGGGAAAGGAATCTGCTCCCCCTCTCTAATACGTTTCGTTACCATATTCAGATGTGTTTTGACAAAAAGCCCGAAGCATGGGATTTTTATAGGGACGTTCCCCTCACGTCATGACCAAGCTTCGTGAGCTCGCTATTTGGATCCTCATCCTCTTCCGCATCCAAAAGGACCCTCGGACAACGTGGATACTAAGCTTAAGGGCTCTCCATGAATGCTGGACCTAAGGGCCCTTCAATCGTTTCAGGCCAATGTCCCCATGGATATCTGACAACATTTGTGACATGGTCCCGTGTTTCGAACATGGTCAACGGTTGACCCTCATTTGTCTGTCCCCATTCTAGGCAAACGCGATAGGATGCTGTGTTGCGAACATGGTCAGCAGTAATCCTCCATCACCACGCCGCCATCATCGTTATCCGAATCTCGAGCGTCATGATTCACATGTTTCCACTTCCTTATGTTCAAGTGGAACTTCATCATACTCGGCTCTTTCTCTTCACGCATCTAGGTGCGCTAAATGATCGTGTTAGTGTCATCGGGCCGGTAGTCACCGAGCATCCCTTTGCCCCAACCTGCCCCTCTCTGCGTCGGGAAATTCCCACCACTACTGCTTGTTTCCCACACCGAGCACGACTCACATGGGCTTAGTAGTTTTGGCTGCATGTGTACTGACACGGTCAGGCCGCTCCTCGTCCAGTATGACGTTAAACTGCGCTTCAACAACTACTTGCGGCTTGATTCCCATCATCACGCGGGATACGTAGAGACACCCAGGCATTTCACCTAGGGTTCAGCCCCTGGAATCACGAAATCTTGTTCCTCCCAATTTCCAGCCCTCGCCAGAGGCCCTGTCTGGAAGAAAGAATGATCCGTGAACAGGCCGATGTGCCCATCTGGCGTACTCCCACCACGGTGGTGCAACTACCGAAGTGTTGGATTCTCTTTGAACAAACCACCCCTCCATGTTCCACGCTTTGCGTGTCCCTTATTCGGACCCTCGTCCTCTTTCATGTCTGAAGGAACCCCCTAACAGCCTGGTCTTATGCCGCATCGGCTCACCTACCGTCCTGGGCCAACATTCCGGAAGACTGGTCATGTCTAGAAGGACCCCCTAATAGTATGGATGTCTGACCTATGGTCCACCATCTGTCCTGGGCCAACGTCCTGAAAGATTGATCGACAACAAATTGATAAAATCCCGCGTTGCGAATATGGTCAGCGGTCGATGCTCATTTGTTGTCCCCATTTCAGGCTAACGCAGTAAGGATACCGTTTGTCCACCACGGTTAGCGGTTGTCCTTTATTGTCATGCCATTTCCACAGTGTTCCGAATTTGGGCATCGTGATTCACACATCCCATTTTCATCTGTTTGAACCAATTTCAGCGCCCCTGGTGTTGCCTCGTTCATGCATAAGAGCACGTTGGAGAAACGGTAATTCGGCTATCCTGGAAGTTCCTCCTCCGATCAAGCCTTCCCCATCTTTCGGGAATCTGGGCTGGTTTGAGGGAATTTTCGTCAAACGTCCCGCAAACATTGTAGGGATGTAACAAGGAAATTCAACAGTGGAAATCGTGCGTGCCACGGAACTCAAAACAAAGGAGAAAGAAAGAGTTGAAGCACAAAAGTGTTAATAAAAGTTTCTTTCGGGTTTGTTACAATACTCGGGGGGTTGATTGCCCCCATGGATGGGTTGATTCCGTCAAAGGAGCGTTGCAGCTCCGCCACCCATTGACTTGCGGCGTCCAAACCCTGTTGACGCTGATTCAACTCCCGCTCCTCTTCAGCAGCGGCGGGGCGTAATTCGTCAACTCTGGCCCTGGCCCTTTCTACCTCGGCCCGGACGGCAACCATCCTTCCAGAGGTTTGCCCCATATGTTCCTCAGCCTCCGCTAGCTGGGCCTTCAATCGTGAGACCAGCTCGGACTGTGCATCGAGAGTGGATGAAAGCTCGTTGGCCCGGATCTGCATCTATTGGACCTCGCCTTCAGCCTCCTGGAGCTTCCTAATGCTGGTCGCCTTCCTCTGCTGCCATCCCACTCTCAACCCACGATCATGCTCCCGGATCTTCTCAGCCATGAGGTCTCGGATGAGCGCGTGAGGGCGTTGGGCATCCACTCCCCCGGCACACAGTTCGCGCAACCGCGAGCGGAGCCTATCCATTTCGGCCAGCCATTGCGCTTGGGGAGTGTCCCTGATAAAGCGTGTGATCAGCTTCCACGACCGGCGGCAGACTATGCTGCTGTCTTCCTCATCAGAGGTCATTTCGTCCCAATCCGCGCGGTCGGCAGGCTCGTACGCAGGATATGCCTGCAGGAATTCCTCAGCGGGATCTGCATCTGGTGTTGAGTCTGGTACGACACCTGACGTCGGCGCAGGCACGACAGGACTAGGACCGACCGGTTCATCCTCTTCCTCAGATTCCACATCGATGACTTCAGGTATGGCCTTGCTGGTGGTCCCGCCAGTGATGGTGTGCGCCGCAACTTGAGGAGGTGAAGGGACTATCATCACCATCACCGGCATGCCCCTGGGAGGGACGCCACCAGACATCCCGACCAGCCTCGCTGCAGCAGCCCACGCCAGTCGGAGAACTGTATGACAGAAAGAGACATAAACGTTAGTTGGCATGGCCCACATGTGGCAACGAGGATACCAGTGGAGGAGAGTTACGAAGATCGACCTCCGAGCGCTGCTCCTGGGCCGGTACTGACGGGACCCCGAGACGAGGCCCCCCATATACTGTTGGAAGGTCTGGAGATTCCAGGGGAGCTGCCTCAGACCCCCTGATCCCACCAGACGCAGAACTGGACGCAGCTATATGCGCAGGTTCTGAAGGTCCCGCAACATCACCCGCCAAGGAGCGAGAACGAGGCCTACGAACAAGTTCCTCCTACATGGCTCAAACATTGGTGAGAAGTCCATAGGGATTCAAGAACAGATCGTAAGAAGAGAAGTTTGTAATGCTACCTCGAGAGCCTCCGCGAAGTCGTCGGATTCTGAGCTTCGGTCTCTGACCTTGCCCTCCTCCAACGGGCTCCCTCCTCCAGCCTCATCCTCCCGAGAAGAGTCCCCGGATTCCTCCGGCAAGGGGAAGCGCTCCCTCAGATCGGCAGCCGATAGCTGCGGGGGGCACCGTCTGATTCAACAGTACCCTCACCCGGTTTGTCATTGGGCGAGGGACACCACTGGAGTGGACGTAATCCTCCAGCTCGTCCATGTATTGCTCTGCCTCCGCCGGAGACACCATGAATCCAGCCCGGACTGGGCCTATGCCCGGCAGTTCCATCCCGAGGCGATTCAGGTGGGCCCACATCTCAGGTGGGCTGAGGAATTGTAGGTTGACATCCCAAATGTCCCAAGCTTCTGGAAAGACAGCATCTTCTGCCATATCGACGTGACGTAGCCGCTTCCCCGGAGCCTGAGTGGATATCCTATGGAATCCCCTCGGTGGCCACCCCACCGGATGACCCTGCTCTCCCGGAACCACCGGATCCGCCGCTGCTGCCATACCCTCGGCCGGTGCGGGTCTTGCCGCCATGGCAGCCTCGCTGCCGCGAGCGGGCCTAGCTGCCCTCCGACCTCGACCTCGAGATAGAGGAGGCCCACCGTTACCAACCCGGATCGTTGGCTGCTTCAGCATCTCCCCGGGATAAGCGGCCTCCCAGCTGGTGGCGTACTCCTTCACTAAGCCGAAGGCGGCGGTGGACGGAGGCAATGCGATCTGCATCTTTCCATCCTCACGTGTGAACATGAGCCACAACTGCCTCATCACACACGGGTGCTCCTCATGACGCACCTCCCAGTATACCTGCGGGGTCAGCCGCTGGAGGCACCGGAACTGCCTCGCAAAACGATGCGGGGTGTACGGTTCACAGATTGGCTCACGATCTATCCGAGCCACCAAAACTCCACCTCGGAAGGCCAGGAGGTAAGCCCGATGTTCTTCCGTTCCCCGTCCATCATCAGTAAGCCTCCCTGTCGGCAGTGGGAAGGGGTGAAAGTTGAACTCGTCTGCCCTCCACACCCTATTCAGCACCATCGGAATGGCCAGTTTGAATGGGAAGCTCCCAACTGCGTTCAGAATGGAGGGGCGAAAGTCTGATCCCAGCGGAGAAATGGGGTTTGGATACTCGTAAATCCCCCTGATATGCGCCGCGATCCACCCATACAGAAGGTGGAAGGGCCCGCATATTCTTGGCGGCTTCTTGCCCTCGCTAATGCGCCGCAGCATTCTGTATAGTTTGGCGAGCATCGGGATCCCCAAGTTGATCCGCTGCCCCATGGCCAACATCGATGCCATGATGAACGAGCTGGGCCATACCCACATGCTTGTATCTCTCACTGGTAGGATCCACCCACAGATGAGAGCCGCGATGAACGCCGCCAGCCTGACTATTGGCTGTTGTTCGGTGCTGATGCTGAAACCCCAAGTCTTCCATTGGCTGTCCTCCAAAACCCGCCAATACGAGTGCCCCTTGCCCCGTTGGGCTGCCCTTGGACAAGTTCGAGGCCTTGAAGGGAACTCTCGATTCTCTGGGAAGTTCAGGAAGCATTTGAACCACCTCTTGAAGTGGACGTCCCTAACTGCCTCCCTGTCCTCTCCAGGGACGAGCGCCATCAGCGCTGACGCCAGCCGTGGCATTTGCTCAGCATCTCCCCACACGCTGGCAACGGGGAGGAACTCGCCATACATAGCCCCCAAGATCGGGACCCTAGAAACCTGGTAGACATCCCACAGGCTAATGCCCAACTCCCCGTGATGCAGGTGAAAAGTGTTGGTTCTGGACGACCATCTACTTAACAGTTCCGGCATCAGTTGCTTTGGTTGGTAAATGTGGAACTGGGAGGCCCATGCCGCCTCATACAATCCCACTCTCCTCAGCTCGGCCTCGAACTCCTCGCATGAGGCGCCTACCCAGTAGGCCTAGGCCCAGTCATCGGTAAAGTTTCCGCCCTGGCGCAGGTCCCACTCATCGGACCATCCCTTCTTTGGATCCTGCAGAGCCGCCTTCAGCATGGTGCGGTAGAGAGGAGGGGACGTCTCTGGTTTCAGTGGCCTCCCGTCAATGTCATTCACATGATTGTAGAGGCAATCAGTGGTGACGGGTGTGAAATCCCCCTGTGCATGACCATCGGCCGCCCTGAACCATTGGTGCTGGCATGGTGTGCTCCTGAACCAGCAAGCTGGTTCATCCCTTCTTGTCTCAGGGATGAAGACGTCATCCCTCAGCCCGAAGCCGTACAACGACAGTTTCTTGCACTGCGGGTAATCCTTCTGACCTTCTGACAGCAGGTCTGTCAAGGAAGTGTGGTCCGAGTGGCTCCGAACCATTTCCCCCAGGCCTGGACGGTTGGCCATCTCATCTCGACGAGCAGCATCTGCGAGGACCCCCAAGACAGCTTCTTGATGGGCCATTTTAACTCTGGCCCCCAGAAAAGGATTCTTTCGGATGGATCGCGAAGCTCGATCGCGAAGCTAGATCGCGAAGCCGGATCGCGAAGGTCGGTCGCAAGTTCAAAATGCGAAGTCCGGCCAAGGCAGACAAGCAAAGGTTCGCTTGGCGCGGACACGGAGTCGGAGACTCGCGGTTCGCCGCGAAGCTCGATTCGCGGAGGGCTGTCGCGGAGTACGCGGAGCTTCACGAAATCGAGAGCACAAAAAGACAAGGAAGGCACGTAAAGACAAAAGAGGGCGGACCCCCTATTTATAGGCGACGACCCCGGAGCATCGCGGCGCGCCTCACCCGCGCGAAGCATCGTGGCGCGTCCGGATCCGCGGCCCCGGCGAGCAGCGCGGGCCCCCCTCGCGAGGCTGCCTCGCGAACCACCGACAGTTTTGGCGATTGTCCCTCAGACTTCGACCCTTCACCCTCCGCGGCTCCAAGTCTGAGGGGGGGAATTTTTTGGCGCCAAAAATATGGCCCGAAAGGAAGGAACGAAAAAGACAACCGGTGCGCTGCCTCGCGAAGCACAGCCGCGAAGCCCCGCCGCGAAGCGCCCCAACCATGGCGACCCCGCGAAGCTCCGGAGGCGGTAATCCTCCGCGAACCCGTTTGACGTTCGTGAGCCCCCGCGAAGCTCCGGAGGCGGTAATCCTCCGCGAACCCGTTTGACGTTCGCGAGCCGCCGCGAAGCTCCGGAGGTGGTAATCCTCCACGAACCCATTTGACGTTCGCGAGCCGCCGTGAAGCTCCGGAGGCAGTAATTCTCCGCGAACCCGTCTGACGTTCGCGATCCGCCGCGAAGCCCCGAAGGCGGCGCGCAAGCCCTGCTTCGCGGCGCCCCTTCCCTATAAATACTCGACTCCCCTTGAGTCCCACGGACGGACAACCCGACCTTTCGGCTTCTCCTCTCCCGAATCGCGAAGCACGCTTTGCCCCGGGAATCATGAGCTCCGCGAGGTATTCCTACTTCGCGAGACGACTCTGATTTGTTTCGTTTTGAGCCCCTCTTCCGAGAGGGATGCCCTTCGCGAAGCTCAAGGGCGTTCGCAATGGAAGGGGATTCCCAAGGGAACTCGGGCAGCCGCGGAGCACTTGTGCTTCGCGAAACACCCAACCCATACGAGTAATCCCTATGCTAAGGTAGGATCGCTCCACTTCGCGAAGTACATTGCTTGGCAGGACCCTGCTTCACGAACCACTCCTTCTTCGCGAGGCAGTGCTCCGCGAACACTGTTTCACTTCGCGAAGCACCTCCCACTTCCACCTATGCCCCATGATAAGGCCAAGGCACCCCACTTCGCAAAGCACACTCCTCTGCTTAGCGATTCCTCTTTCCGTGCGACCCTCCAGGTTTGTATGATGCGATTTCAAAGTCCCATGGACAACACCTCCCGTAGCGTTGCTTCGCCTAATGCTTCTTCGCATAGGCATGCTAACGGCTATTGCTTATTCGCATAGCCACGCTAACGTGGACCCCTCTATGGTTCGTCCCACGACCCCCTTTACCATGGCCTTACCGGCACCTTCCCTTCCCCAAGTACCAGAGGGTACCGGTTATGTAATCCATAGGGGTGTGGATTGAACCCACCTCGTCCGAGCTGCAGGACGTTAAACTGCCAAGCACCACGTCCTCAACACATGACGTTAAACTGTGACCCAACCTTGTCTCCCTCACGAAGGGTCCCCCTAGCTCGAACATTCTTTACACCACTCGTCTCCACGGGAATGGAACTCTTCCGCACATGGAATGAGATCCTCCTTGTCGGAGTGGTGTATGTTAGCAGGGGAAGGGCTGCCTCAGAGCGTAAGCCCCTAACATTTGGTACGGATGATTGCACCCGTGCATCTCTGTACTTCCCCACTACCAAGGTCAGTGGAGGACGTGATAGGGAACGAGGCACCTCCCATCGTCGGACCAAGGTCCATATTTCCTGCGCTTTGTCGCGCCACGGGCCTCCATCCTGGAGTAAGTCCCAACACCATGGGCCTCCCAATGCGTAAGCCCCTCTTCGCTTCTCACGGACACACCCTTCGCGACGTGATCGTCAGGTCCATGCAACCTCTTGTTTCTCACACCGAGCATGACTCACGTGGGCTTAGAGTGAGCACCGACCCTGACAAACCCCTTCTGAACTACGAGGTCTTTGATCCATGTCAAGGTATGGTACGTAGGAAGCCTCTATGAGGTTCAAGCCCACCCGTCTTTCACGTCGGGTTTCACCCACGTCCAGCACGACGTTAAACTGCAATTCCGGTCCAGTGGTAAGCCATTGCGACCCACCCCTTCTGAACTACGAGGTCTTTGATCCATGTCAAGGCATGGTATGTAGGAAGCCTCTATGAGGTTCAAGCCCACCCGTCTTCCACGTCGGGTTTCACCCACGTCCAGCACGACGTTAAACTGCAATTCCGGTCCAGTGGTAAGCCATTGCGACCCACCCCTCTTGAACTACGAGGTCTTTGATCCATGTCAAGGAATGGTACGTAGGAAGCCTCCGCGAGGTTCAAGCCCACCACCACCTAGTGGACCAAGGTCTACTTTCACGTCGGTTTACCGGCGAAACCCACCTGAACTACGAGGTCTTTGATCCGTGTTAAGGCATGGTACGTAGGAAGCCTCCATGAGGTTCAAGCCCACCCATCACCCAATTCACGTCGGGTCTCACCCACGTCCAACACGACGTTAAAATGCAATTCCTGTCCGACGGCAAGCCGTTGTGACCATTCCTAACTACGAGGTCTTTGATCCATGTCAAGGCATGGTACGTAGGAAGCCTCCACGAGGTTCAAGCCCACCACCTAGTGGACCAAGGTCTACTTTCACGTCGGTTCACCGGCGAACCCCATTTGAACTACGAGGTCTTTGATCCATGTCAAGGCATGGTACGTAGGAAGCCTCCACGAGGTTCAAGCCCACCAATAGTAGACCAAGGTCCACTTTCACGTCGGATCACCGACACACCCACCCGTCGTTTCACGTCGGGTCCCATTCTGGTCCAGTGGTAAGCCATTGCGATCATCCCCTTTTGAACTACGAGGTCTTTGATCCGTGTTAAGGCATGGTACGTAGGAAGCCTCCACGAGGTTCAAGCCCACCATCAGTGGACCAAGGTCCCTCATTTACGTCGGTTCGCCGATACCCATCGCCCGTCGTTCATTCACGTCAGGGTTCACTATCGTCCCGCATGACGTTAAGCTGTATTCCCTGAACTACGAGGACTTTGATCCATGTCAAGGCATGGTACGTAGGAAACCTTCCCAAGGTTCAAGCCCACCATTAGTGGACCAAGGTCCATCTTCACGTCGGTACGCTGACGATGCCCATCGGACCAAGGTCCACCTTCAAGTCAGTACGCCGACAATGCTCATTGGACCAAGGTCCACCTTCACGTTGGTTCACCGACGACATTAATCGGACCAAGGTCCAGCTTCACGTCAGTTTACCGGCACCATCCCGAACTACGCAGACTTTGATTCCCTGCCACGGGGATACGTAGGAGGCCTCGTCAAGGCTCAATCCCAACTTCAATGTCGCCCCCCTGTGATGGTTCCACTTCACTCTCCTTTCACTCCATTCACTGTCGCCCACGGGCTAGCCCCGGTGTCGATATCCCTTCAAGGAGGATCCCTCAATCCGATTTATCCCAGCTAATGCTCTGGTTGGGTTGATCCGTCTCCACTGGACGTTAAACTCGCGGCATACCCTGTGTTGAACACGGGAAGCTGAGGAAAACCTCAGATATGTGTCCATGACATGTAATTCCCCACGCTCGATGTGGGATGCCTCGGGCTTCTACGCCCTCGAGAAGCCTTTTGGTCAAGGATAACAGACAGACATGCTAGGTACCCCAGCATCCAGACACGCTACTGATGCCTCAACGTGACTACTCCCCTGACCGAAGGTTGCTGCCCTGACTGGACCCTTTGGAATGTCCCGACAGAAGCATTGTAATTAACCGGCGTCCATGGAAACATGGCACTTGGAAGAGTTTCACGAACTACGTATTAAATCTATGAGGGAGACCCGGACTAGGTGATGAGTTCTGAGGAGGAATCCACATAAGGAAGAACCGACATCCCATCATCCCATTTCGATCAAGGAGCAGACGTACCTGAACAAGGAACGAATGTCACCCGCCTTTGGAAAGCGGGAATGCGGGGCAACAAAGCCGCGCGTCCCCCCTGACGGACGGATGTGCGCGCGCCCCGGCGAAAGCATCGGAAACAAATGTATCTTTGTATTTTTATATTATATGGTTAATAAACATACTATAAACATCCAAGAGAACCCCAAGTGGTTCAGTATTAATATATATATCCTTATCTATGTCATTTGGTTGAGACTTAGAATTTTATGAACAGAATATCAATTAATAATATAATATTTATTTAAAAAACTATTTTATGTCAATTTTGACACTATTTGGTAATTGATTTTTCTGAAACTCATAACAGAATGATAAGTTCGAAAAAAATTAATTAAATCAATAATATCATGTCATTTTAACCTATAAAATTAGTGTAATTCATAAAAAGTCTCAAATTATAATTATATGGGTATTCATAATATCAATTATCTTAATTTTTCACTATTTTGGTAATTACTGCATAATAATTGTGTCATAAATAAATTAACTTATTTAATGTCTATAAATTATACATAAAATATTATTATGTAGGAAATCCTGTTATCCTTCTAATTAATATTTACAATAGAATTTATCTTCTGTATAACCCTGTATTAAAAATGTTTTAGTAATTAAACTTTGATTTTAACTCTTTTAACTCTACTTTGAATTAAATAATAATAAATTTCCTAATCTAATCCATGGGGACCTAAATGATAATATTTTATTCCTAAGGTTGTTTTTTGTCGAGATACACTTGTCCAATAGAATTAGGACATGTGTTAGGGTAATATTAATATCATTTTTACCCTTAATTACCCAATTTACTTTTAACTGTGGTAAATAAAAGTAAAAAGTTACTATTCACCAAAAATTATTTTCATCTCATTGATCCACATTTTACTTACTGATATCAACCATCTCTCTCGGATTTTTAAAATTCCATTCACAGAAGTGGTAAAATAAATTTTTATGAACAATTTAGTTTTCTAACTATCACTTAGTGGCTTCACTATTCATCAAAAAATGATGTTTTTCAAAAAAATATCAAAAATTTACCCTAGGATAATTTCGATATTCCGAATCCAAAAATGAAGTAAAATTTGAAAAATAAGATTTATAAAATTCCAAAAAAGTATGTATTACTATTAATAATGGCTAGTTTAATTAGTTGTGGTGTGTTAGAACTCGAGGTTGCGTACAACACACGCAATTGCATTATTCTATGGGAAACGTACCATGGAACCTTGGGGTGTTACATTCTCCCCTCCTTCAAATAATTGTGTCCTCACAATTTCTAGGGTATTACTACATAAAAAGACTAGGGTGGTTCTTCATCATAAGTTCTTCAGGTTCCCATGTCGCCTCTTCCATCTTATGGTTTCTCCACAGAACTTTTACCAGACGAGTCGTCCAGTGTCTCAGCACTTGCTCTCGGGTGTCAAGGATCCTGACTGGCTCTTCACAATAAGACAGATCTGGTTCTAGTTCAGTTCCTCATAGGTCAGAACATGTGTTGGCTCAGGCATGTATTATCTCTATAGTGATTCGTGGAACACATCGTGAACTTTGGAGAGACATGGCGGCATTACCAAACGGTAAGCTATAGCACCAATACGATCTAGAATTTTAAAAGGACCTATGTACCTGGGACTCAATTTGCCTTTCTTACGAAAATTTATAACTCCCTTCCATGGAGATACCTTTAAGAAAACATGATCTCTCTCCTGGAACTCCAAATCCTTCCTTCGGTTATCGACATAGCTCTTCTACCTACTTTGAGATGCTTTGATGTGGTTTTGGATTACCATCACATTTTCCATCATTTCCTCCACCAGTTCTGGGCCTAAAAGTTTTCTTTCACCAACGTCATCCCAACAGGTGGGTGTGCGAAATCTCTTTCCATATAACACTTCATATGGTGCAATCTGAATGCTTGAATGGAAGCTATTATTATAGGAAAATTCTACCAATGGTAAATATTGATCCCACATACCCTGGAAGTCAAGTGAGCATGATCTCAACCTGTCTTCAAAGGTTTGAATAGTCCATTCTGATTGTCCATCTGTTTGAGGGTGGTAGGCAGTGCTCAAATGAAGTTCAGTATCCATGGCCTTCTGAAGACTCTTCCAGAATCTTGAATTAAAATGCGGATCACCATAAGAAACAATCGATAGGGGTACTCCATGAAGTCTCACAACTTCATTAAAATATAGTCTTGCTAGATGTTAAAGTTGTAAATCCTCCCTTATTGCAAGAAAATGTGCTGACATAGTAAGACGATCAATAATGACCCATATTGCATCATTCCTTCTAGGAGTCTTTGGTAGTCCCATGACAAAGTCCATCATAATATGATCCCATTTACACTCAGGTATGAGAACAGTTTCCAATACTCCACCAGGTTGTTTCCTTCCAGGTTTCACTTGTTGAAAAACCATAAATCTTGACACAAAATCAGCAATCTCTCTCTTCATGTTGTCCCACAAAAAATTTTCCTTTAAATCTCTATAAATTTTGGTGATCCCAGGGTGTATAAGGAAATTTTAACTATGAGCATCATCTAATAATTCACTCTTTAAATCAGGTATATTGGGAACACAAAGTCTCCACCCAAATTTCAAAATTCCATCTTCGTACACAATGTCACTCAATCACCCATCATTCACAGCTTTAATCGTCTTTTTAAACTCTTCATCATCAGCGTGAGAACTCTTTATCATTTATAGAAATTATGGTTTGTCAACCATTTGAAAATATTTTGATGTTTCACCTTCTATGGTGATTCCCATATCCATCTTTACTAAATCCATGAAAATAGGATCCCTTTCCACTCTCATCATGTTCAAAAATCAATGATCATTTCTACTCAAAGCATCTGCCACCTTATTTCCCATCCCCGGGTGGTAGTGTATCGTGAAATCATAATCTTTGAGTAGTTCAAGCCATCTCATTTTCCTCATGTTGAGTTCTTTCTGTGAGAAAATATACTTCAAAATCTTGTGATCAGTATAAATCTCAAATTTTTTACCATAGAGGTAGTGCCTCCATATTTTCAAAGTAGAGATTATAGCAGCTAACTCGAGATCATGAGATGGATAGATTTGCTCATTAATTTTTAGCTATCGTGATGCATAGGCAATAACCTTATCATTCGGCATAAAGACACAACCAAGTCCTTTCTTCGATGCATCACTATAAATAATGAACCCATCATTCCTCGATGGTAAGTCAATATAGGAGCATTGACTAATCTTCACTTTAGATCATCGAAACATTCTTCACATTATTTTTTCCAAACAAATTTAACCCCTTTACGTGTGAAATTCGTTAATGGGTTAGCCAATCGGGCAAAATTCTAGACGAAATGTCTATAATAACCTGTTAAACCAATAATACTGTGTACCTTAGTTATAATCATCGGTACTGGCCATTCTTGGATTTCCTTGGTCATAGAAGGATCAACATAGATTCCATCATTGGAGAAAATATGGAAAAGAAAAGAAATCTCCTAATGCCAGAATTCACACTTGCTAAACATCACATATAATTCATGTCTTCTAAGAGACTTCAGGATAATGCGCAAGTGATTTTCATTATCATCGTGGCTTTTGGAGTATACCAAGATATAATCAATAAATACCACTACAAAGTCATCAAGATATTCCATGAAAACTCTGTTCATTAGATCCAGGAAAACAGAGGGTGCATTAGTCAATCCAAAAGTCATTACAGTAAACTCGTAATGCTCGTACCTTGTTCGAAATGCTGTCTTTGGTACGTCTTCCTTCATCACACACAACTGATTGTATCCAGATCAAAGGCCAATCTTTGAAAAGTATTAAGCTCCATGCAGTTGGTCAATCAAATCATCAATGCGAGGTAGGGGATACATGTTCTTTGTTGTTATAGCATTGATCTCCCTATAGTCGATGCAAAACCTCATAGATCCATCTTTCTTCTTAACAAAAAGGATAGGGGCTCCCCATGGAGAAACACTAGGGGGAATAAATACCTTATTACTCAATTCCTCTTGTTGTTTCTTTAGTTCAACTAATTCCACAGTGGATATTCTATAACGGGTCTTCGATATGGGCCTTGATCCAGGAATTAAATCAATGGAAAACTCAACTTCTCGTTCTGGAGGATGTCCAGGTAAATCTTCTTGAAACACATCAACATGTTCTCTCACAATAGGTACATCCTCTATTTGAATATTCCTTTCCTCACCCACAATAATTTCATTCACTTCCTCCCCAATAATTGAATTCAGTTGAGCTATTGGTGGTGGATCTAGATAAGAATTAGGTGGCAACAATTATGCTCTAAAGATAAGATGTTCCTTATCATCATCATAAACAATTGTAACCGGCTTTTTCTTACAATAAATCTTCACATCATGGTCTGAAAGACAATCCATACTGAGGATTATATCAAATTCAATCATGGGTATGACGATTAGATCAGCAGAAATAGAACATTTATATGCCCTAAGGGGAACAGCTCCACAGAACTTTGTAGCAATGATTCTTACCTTATGGGTTTTGACGAAAACTCTCTTGTTAAATCAAATTGAAAATATCTAATTTTATTCGCAAACTATGAAGATATGAAACAATTTGATTACCTAGAATCAAATAATGCATTTGATAAACTTGAGGAAACCATTTATTTACCTTCCACCACGTCTTTCGGAGCTTCTACCGCATCAGTAGTGATAGCATAGCTTGGCCTTGATCCCTTGGCCTTTTCTGAGGTATGTTTCCCTGACACTTAGGACATTCATTTGTATAATGTCCCATCTCCCTGCAATTGTAGCACTGAACATCAGTAGCTTCTTTCTTCCCCTTGCAATCACGAGCTTGGTGGCCTTTTTCACCACACTTCTAATAGACCCCCATTCCCTTCAAGCAAGTACCAGGGTGTTTCTTCCCACATTTACTACAGGATGGATGTTCAACTTTTCTCTTATTCCCCTTATTTCTGTTTCCAGAGTGATCAGCATAACTCTTCTTCTACTGCTTTGCTTTAAAGTCATATGACTTAGAGAATTTCTTTTCTGTCATGATAGAACACGATACAATGTATTCATATGAAGAGAAGGATTGTGATACTAAAACTCAACAGAGAAATGGTTTTAACCCATCAAAGAAATGATCAATATTACTTCTTGTGTTACGTATATAATCAGCTGCATGCCTTGCTAACCTTGTAATGTTAGCCTCATACATCACAACATTCTCATCCTCCTTTTGCATTAGATTGAGAAACTGCCTTTCCATATCTGGTTGATGGTCATGAAGAAATTATTTTTCTAATAAAATCTCTTTAAACTCCCTCCATTCCTTAATTGATACTTCTTCATCTTCCATTTTATTTTGAATTAAGGACCACCATTGATCGGCATCTGCAATGATGCGGTAAACTGCCATGACAACATTCTCCCTTTCGCTACTCCCCAAGGCATGGAATATTTTCTCTATGGAATTGATCCATTGCTCTGCTACTAGTGGGTTTGTACCCCCATTAAACGTTGGTGGTTTTTTCCACATGAAACAATCTAACATTGATACTCCACGCTGCGGATCTTTGTGCTCCATACGGGTAAGGTTATTATTCATAACCTGAGTGAGTTGTCGCAGTACGATAATTAGTTGTTCAGACCAGTTGCCTCACTAGCTACACTATAATTATCTTGGGCATGAGGACAATCCCTACATGGAGTAGTGCATTGATACTATTTTCGTTCCTTCCACTAGGAGCCATTTCTAAACAATGGCATAAACTAGATTAGTTTATGAATCAAAATAAATAATTCCACACTTGAAAAACAATTAACATTAATTGAACAATTTATGGATATAATCCATAATCAAAAAAATGTTTTCATTGGGGAAGTATATACTCATAAACCCTTCATAATTGTTTGTAAAGAAAATGAGAATAATTCCTAAGCATATCCCACAAGAGTGTCATAACCAAGAGTGCAGCAAGGCCCGTTGTCGTGTACCAGGATACCCCTGTTCAAACCCAAAACTCCTTGTCAGAGTTTTAAATCCTAGGTACATTTGTGCCAGAGCTGCCTCTACCTGCTCATATCCATACAGGGATGTATTTCTCGAAAAACTCACAAAATCTCTACTTTACCAAAATTCTAGGATGTTCTTCTATACTAATACTCAAAGACTATCTTAATGCTATGTGCTCTAATCAGAGTATCTAAATATAGCTTACAAGGTTTTGTACTAAACTTCTTCTGTTACCAACTGTAACGCCCCGACCCCAGTTACCCAGAGTCGGTGAATTATTACATAATTTGCATGATCACAAAGGATCAAATCTTGAAACACCAATTGGTTTAGTAACCTTGGAATCACTAGATATAGTCATATGTCTTACATTACATCCTAAAATGAATAAAACTACAACAAATACTTGTCTTCACATCCCCATAGACTATTCCTACAAGTCAATCATAATACACTTCATCACATCTTTGAAAAAATAAAACATTGAAAGACGTGAGCTCAAATTCTAAGTAAGGATAACAATATAGCGGAATCTTTCATAAGTAAACATAAGCATTTAAGGAAATGTATAACTACTACAAAAGCCTTATTAAACATTAATATCAGAAAAATATGGCAATGAAAATATCAAATAATGCCATTTACTTAATTACATGGATATTCTACTAGTCAAATAATCACATGCAATATCAAAAACCACTTTTATAATAAGGGAATGCATAATGCCAGACTATCATAACCACATAGTCAAGGCCTTGTACCAAGACTACAAATATGATTTTGTCAAGGCCTTGTGACAAGACACTATTTTGTCTCAAGGGACCTACCGATGCATCTAGGAGCTATAGCGGGCTCCACCCGTCACTTATTATGTCCAATTCATTCCTCATATGAACAGGTTTAAACATAACATAAACATTCGTATTAAAACTAGCATACGAAATGTCAATACATTCTTCATAAACCATGAATGGTATAAAAATAACACATCCACAGTCAAACATACCAGAAAACCTTAAATAAAATATCGATGTTTTGTATCATAATGATTCAACATCAAATAAGCTTAAAATCCATCAAAGGATGATGACATAGATGAAATCAAAACTATTTGAGAGAAATATCTCTTTTTTTGGAATCATTTAAAAGTTACATAATTATAAAAGAAAACCTTTACATTGAAAATATTCTTATAAGCTTGTAAGGGAAGCTTCGAAGAAGTTATAATGGCGGAAAATAGCCGCACCAACCGTATAAGTTAAAAAAACATTCTTATCATAAATTTGTCGAAAAGGTCAAAAAGTACCTTGTTTGGAAAACGACGGAATGATTTCTTTCAAAAATGTAAAAGGGTATAAATGGCTTTAACCCATTTTCTATTAAATAGTAAAAATGTTTGGAAATCATTTTTATGAAACATGGATATGGATGATAACGAGGCCCGAGAAGATAATTATGAATAAACAACCTCAGATAAGGAAGAGATTGTGAAGTAAACCCTTACCTTGTACTTTTCCTGAGTCGATGGTATGTTAACCTCTTTTATAATAGTAAAACATTGTTATTAAATTATACAATATTCATATACATCAATATGATATCATATATGATCTTTTATCATTGATTTATTAATAATATCTTAGTATTATCGTCATTTCGGGTGATAACCGATTCTTTCTCCTTATATGATTGGTTATGTAAGACATGTTTGTAATGGATAGGGTGTATCTTATTAATATTCAGAATTATATTAATTCTATAAACATAATTTTTAACCATCAATATGAAAATTAGTCATGAATGGATACGATGGGGAATGAATCTTATCGCGTTCATGGAGACGGTATTCTGTACGTACGCACGAGCGAAAATATCTCTTTTTGATATTAAAATAAAATATAATTGGATGGTATATCATATAGACAGAATAATTATCATGTTATATTAATTATTTACCTGAATTATACATCATTATTATACCCATATTTATAATAATATATTGAATAACAATTACACTACAACGTGGAGACTGTAAGTCGTACGTACGCATGTAGGGTGACATGTCATTCAAATGATGGGTAGAATACTGAATATGGTTACGCCATATTTATAATAACATCACAGTATATAGAAGATAATTAAATTATTATTTAAGAATGGAAATAATAAACAATGAGGAAGTGGAAGAAGGATGTCACTTGAAAAAGATTGGTGAAAATGTTACCTCTTCTTCGGGTTCTTCCTTTTTATTTGATCAAAATGACTCCATAGGATGGATTTCTGTCTAAAAGAGGGCTTCTAGGATGAAGGGAGAGAGGTTGGGAGAGTATTTAGGCAGGTGTTGTCCGAACAAAAAGTCTTTGAAGGTATGAGATTGATAGAAGCGGGAGTGCCCTTTTATAAGAGGGGTGAGGGGCACTTTACGAAAAGATAGAAATATTATATTATAATAAATTAATATTCGGTTTCTAATTGCTCCAAAGTGATTTATTTCGAGTATAAGGTGGGGAAGGGTCGAAAACAACTCAACCAATTGGATTTAGACTAGTTTGTGTCACTAAATTAACCTTATATTTAAGTATTAACTCTGAGTTAATTAGTTTTACATTAACTATGTCCCATTGTATTTTTATATAATATGGTTAATAAAAATACTATAAACATCCAAGAGAACCCCAAGTGGTTCATTATTAATATATATATATTCTTATACATGTCATTTGTCCTATCTATATATTTTTAAGAATATAAAATCAATTAATAATATAATATTTGTTTAAAAAACTATTTTATGTCAATTTAGACACTATTTGGTAATTGATTTTTGTGAAATTCATAACAGAATGATAAGTTAGAAAAAAGTTAATTAAATCAATTATAACATTTCATATTAACCTATACAATTTATTAAATTCATAAAAAATCTCAAATTATATTTATTTGGGTATTTATAATATCAATTATCTTAATTTTTCACTATTATGGTGATTACTGCATCACCATTCTGTCATAAATAAATTAACATATTTAATGTATAAAAATTATAAATAAAATATAATTATATAGGAAATGTTTTTATCTTTCTAATTAATATTTACAATCGAATTAATCTTATTTATAACACTATATCAAAAAAAAATTAGTAATTAAACGTTGATTTTAACTCTTTTAACTCTTCATTCAATTAAATAATAATAAATATCCTAATCTAATCCAAGTGGACGTAAATGATAATATATTATTCCTAAGGTTGTTTTTGTTCGAGATACACTTGTCCAATAGAATTAGGACATGTGTTAGGTTAATATTAAAATCATTTTTACCCTTAATTACCCTATTTACTTTTAACCGTGGTAAATAAAAGTTAAAAATTACTTTTCACCAGAAATTATTTTAATCACATTGAACCACATTTTACTTACTGATATCAACCATGTCTCTAGGATTTTTTTAATTCCATTCACAGAATCGGTGAAATTATGTTTTAGGAAAAATTCAGTTTTTTAACTACCACTTAGTGGTTTCACTATTCATTAAAAATGATGTTTTTCAGAAAAATACCAAAAATTCACCCTATGATAATTTCGATATTCCGAATCCAAAAATGAATTCCATTTCCAAAAACCAGATTTATACAATTTCAAAAAAAATAGGTATTTCTATTCATAACGGCTAGTTTAATTAGTTGTGGTGTGTTAGAACACGAGGTTTCATACAACACACGCTATTACATTATTCTAAGGAAAACGTTCCGTGGAAGCTTGGGGTGTTACATAATAAATATATATGATATATATAATATAATAGAGATTTTTTAGTTTTTAATTACATTTTATCTTTCTATGTTTCTATCCGTCAAAACATGAAAGCAGTGTTCATGCGTACATATGGCCTATTATCTCTATGAACAATGTAATTCATTTTTCTATATCTAAATTTTCTAGATAATTATAAATTTTTATATTATTGATATATAAACATTATATATCAGGAATAAAATTATTTATATTATTGATCCATAATCAATGTAAAAGTACTAAATATACATAATTAAAGCATACATGAACAATGAATAAGTTATTACCCAGAATAATGATTTTTAAAAAGAATTGTTAAGAAACAGTTGAAAAAATATACTTAGTAAATAATTTTTGGTATTTTATATATATTAACATGGATTTTTAATATATATTAAGAATATATATGTATATATATTAAATAGTAGGTTGAGACACAAATGAAATAAGTCGAACCTAAACTAAGGGTTTACTTCAAAATCTTTTCATTATTTCGGACTATTAATATTTAAGTCTCGGAAGGGAGTATTATTTAATAATTCAACATAAAACATATTTATTTTCTTAAACATTGGTTATTTCTATAAATTAAGAGTTTTCCAATAGTTTTACTTCCTTTAATTTGTTAAGTTGTCAAAATAATGTTTTTATGGGAAACCAACCTTGTATTTTCAACTCATTAGGGAATATTATTCTTCCATGTCCAAATATTACGTTAATGTATTATATAGTTTTTTAATCATCCTAAATTAATTAAATAAGGAATTTATACAGATGTTTTAAATTTCACAGAATGTTAAAAAAGGGAACATTTATTTCTGAAGAGGTAATTTTTGAACTTTTTTACAAAAATTGTTAAAGGAATGCTTTTTACTTATATAGAATGAACATAACTTCCCTCTTTGATGAACAATCATCAATTTAAAATTAATTTACAAATTTATATGTTGACATTCAATGAAAGTGTTTTAATTAATATTGGGGAAATATTTAAAATTATAAAAAAGTTATTCGAAAGTGAAATGTGTTTTTTCTAATAAAATTTTATAATATTATTTATAATGTTTTTTAATTGATGTCAACATCATGTGTTTAATCTTTTTCAAAATATATAATCTAATGATTATATCCACCATATTTCCCTCAAGTTATTATTTTGTGATTTATTTGGGACGTTTTTGATATTTCATATGCTAGATCATTATATTCGTAAAATTATTAATTTTTACTTATGGTTGGTTAAGTCATATATGAGAAATAAATTGGAAACATTAAGTGATGGGTGGATAGATAAAATTAAATATTCCCTTGATGCATTACTGGGTCTCAATTAGGCTATCTATATTGATTATTTAGATGAGGCCTTTCGCATTTTTTATATATGTCTTGAACGAGTCCTTGATTGTAAGTTTCATATAATCGACATTTTAAAAGACATAATTATAAATTCAGTTATTGATTTTTATGTGTTAATTTGATTATTTGAGATATCCATGGATAAATTTCAATATCATGTTATAATTTATTGGGAACTATTTGATTATAATTTACCTTTTCCATATCATTCATGTCTCGTTACATTTTGTCGTACGCATATCCTTACAGACTATCTGATCTAACCCCATTATTATGTTTCCATTCTATAAGAATCCATGAAGTATATTACGATCGATATGTAGGGATATTATAAAGGGAATAATGGTTTTCTCAATGAAAATACCATGTTTTATTTTCCTTTTTCAATTGGAATGTGACATTGAAGTAAGTATCTATTTTTCCAATACTGATAAACAATTTGATCCAATGGGATGAGATCACTTGTATCTTGTACCAATGAAATACAGTATCCTTAGAATCTAGGATTCATCGGTCGAGGTCTTTATAGGTTCTCTATAAAACCATTATACATAAACCCTTATTAAAAAAAAGAACAATTATAAATATTTAAGATAATATTTCTATCTTATCATAAGAATATATCATCAACTATTAATTTTTTATAGGAACCAAAAAACCATGTATTTTACTCTACCAATTGATGTTGATGAAGTTTATTCTAACATAAATTAAATATTTTTTATTTATTATTGTAAATAATGACAATCATGATGAACCTCACTATTATTTCTTCATTCACCACTAAATGTAAATATTTGATTTTATTTATCTCAATATTTTAATATATGATCCTTACCATAGGATTTAATGGGATCTCAAATCATCTCCCATTATGTATAAATGTCATAAATAATCATTAGGAATTAAAATTTCTGTTAAAATTATTCTATGGCCTTATGTAGGTAGTAAAGTAATGTGAAATACTATAATGGATCAAAAGGTGGTTAATCGCTTAATAATATTTCATGGTATAAAAATGTAGACTCAATGAAGATATCTTGCAGTGATACCAGCCCCATTTCCAAAACTCAGAGAAATGGTTATGAACATTATGAAAGCACAATGAATGTATCCCACTTGTATTTTTTAATTTTTTTATAAAAATAATGCTTCTGTAAAATCTAACATATATCACCCAACAAAAATTATTTATTCATGACACTAATTTTAATTGTTATAATATTTTAATTTTTCAGGAAACACATTTTTCTCTTAATATTTTCAATTTTAATTATCTGTTCAATTTTTTTCAATAGTTGTAAATTGTAAATACAATAAATTATATACCAAAACAATTCCCCAAAAACCAATGAAAAACACCTTTCACTCTCTCTTTAATGAAAAAACATCCATTTCATCTTTAAAAAACTCTTCCCTACAAACAAATAATTTAATATCATAAAAAAACAAAGATTAGTGTAGGTTTAAAATAATTTTATTTTAATATGTCTCTTACCTATTAAAATTATTCAAATATTATATGGACTATAATTTTCCTTCAATGTTAATGTAAGTCTCAAGGATAAAAAAATTTATAATAACATAATGCATCAATAATATTAAAGGGGTTTACTTATAATAACATATTAAACAATATTAAATTTATATTTCTAGTGGGTAACATATCTTATGTATATCTCATGTAAATGTGTATAAGAAATAATTGTAAAAAAATATAGATTTCTCTCAGGAATGAAAATATATGGTATAGAGTTAATCATACATTCCTTATATAGTAAAAAATTCATTAAACATGAATTCTAAAAAATAAAAGAATGAATCATTTAGTAGAATTATATATATATATATATATTAACAAGTCCTCCAAAATCTTGATTCATATAATTTATACAACTATGTTTAACTCTAATCATCTAAAACTCTATATTACTCCTTACATCTCATCAGAAATTAAATATAAAATATAAAAATAGGTTATTTTTAATAAACTATTTATCACAAATTAATATATATCATAAATCAATGTTATGTCATGAATTTTCATCCAGATTAATTATATAATAAAAATATTAAAATAAAATATGGTGGATAAAAATAAATAATTTTAAAAAATACTTCCCTTTCCCCAATAATATTTCCACTATTTTCCTCTTCTTTTCCTCTTGTTCATTATCCATAATGTACTTATAAAAGTAATAACCAATGATAAATAACAAGTTACATGAATTTGGGATTACATTAATAAAGTCATTTAGAATTGCATTCTAAAATTGATTCTTAATAAATAAATTCATTTAAAGCAATAAAAAAATTGAGGTTGTCTCCAAAAAAGCTGTCTTGTTAAGTTTGTTAAGAATTACCTTACCTTGTTGGATCATGTAATTCAAGTATGGAATAAATAAAATAGGCATGAAATTTTCCTCGTCAAACATGGTTTTTCATATGGTGTGATTTATTCCCACCTACTCTTTTAAATCGAATCAATATTATTTGTGGAGAGAACCATGTAATAGTAGGATTTAAAGTGTGAATGAAGAAATCATGGACTATCTACACTAGACACCACTCCTCATTTTCACCTTCATCTAGCATCACTTCAAATAATTATTTATTATTTTACAATATTTTAGCTGCCCCTCTGTTTCTCTTTATCTTCTTTCTTCTACAACGTTTTAATGTCTTTTTATTTCTTCAATGATTGACTACTCCACCTTGATTTTGAATATTTCTGTCGATATTTCAAAAATCACCACCCATATCTTTTCTTTCTCCACCTACTCAATTTGTTCCACATTGTAGTGTTATTCCTATTTTTCATCATCCTCTAGTCTATCATTGGTGATGAAATATTATAAACAAAAAAAACATCATTTTCGAAAAATGTTACTATAGATTGAACTTTGGACTCAACAACACACCAGAAAATATCTTCCAGTGCTACCAAAATATTTGTTTTCATCCTTATACAACAGAATTGAATCCTCAACTTCCTTGACCATCTATCCATAATATTGATATGCTTATTCAAATGAAAATTCCACTACACAAAGTTTTATATCATCCGAACTTTGGTACGAATGTGGGATCATTGATCCTCGATTATAGATCCTTTGAGGATATTTTATTTGATGTGAAAGTCTATAATTTGGATATCAAACCAAAAATTCCAACCGTATAAAATTTATACAAAATAAAGACTACTCTGGATTCAAAAAAGATAATAGATTGTGGGAAAAATATTTTACTAACTACTGAATTAAATTTATAATCATTTCCTCAACAATGGTAGAAGACATTACTAGTCATGTAGGTGACATAACTTCCTAGGGTCTCAAATGTAACACATTAAGCTTCCACAGTACGTTGCCCTTTGAATAATGCAATAGCTTGCGCTATACAAAACATCGAGTTCTAACACACCATGATAAATCAAACTAGCCATTATGAATAGTAATACCCACTTTTTGAAATTTTATAATATTAATTTTTCAAAATGGTTTTCATTTTTTGATTCGGAATATCAATATTAGCTTAGGGTGAATCTTTTGCATTTTTCTGAAAACTTTTAATTTTTGACGAATTGCGAAAAACAACGCATTATTGTCTAAAACTGAATTTTTATTTAAATAATAATTTATTTATTTTAATTAATTTTAAATAAAATAGATACATATTACATATAGTAGTTCAATTTAATTCATTTGAGTTATTTTATAATAATATCTCATATATAATATTTTACTGAACTTTCTTCCATCTTTTACCCACCAACTATGAACATTTGAAAATTTGCCTAAAACGTAATTTTACCACTTAAATGAATGTAATTTAAAAAAAAATCTGAGAGACATAGTTGATATTGTTATGTGAAATGTTATTCAATAAGTTGAAAATAATTTGTGTTGAATTGTAACTTTTGACTTCTATTTACCATGGCTAAAAGTAAATAGTATATTTAAAGGTAAACAATATATTATTATTACCCTTAAACATTTCCTAATTGTATGGGATAAGTGTATTTTGGCCAAAATAAACCTTATAAAAAATATTATAGTTTTCTTCCACATGGATTAGATTAGGATGTTTATTATTATTTAATTAAATGAAAAGTTAAGTGTTAAATTCAAATTTTTGTAAATAAATAATATTTAATATAGGGTTATATATAATAAAAAATTATATTATAAATATTAATTAGAAATATAAAACAATTTAATACATATTTCTATTTAATTTATAATTTTTAGAAGTTAAATAATTAAATTTGTTAATGACACAATGATGATGCATTAATTAACCTATTAATGAATGATTAAACTAATTGATATTATAAATATCCAAATAATTGTATTTTGAGACTATTGATGAATTAAACTAATTTTCTATGTTAATATGATATTTTATGGTCGATTAAGTAATTTTTTTTCCATAGTGATAATGTTTTTATTACATTAACAAAATCCAAATACTAAATATTGTCAAAATTGACAAAAATCTGTTTGTAAAACAAATAATATATGATTAATTGATATAATATACCTAAAATTATACGTACCATCCATAATAATTATATAAGGATATATATATAAATAATGAACCATTTGAGGTTTTTATGGATTTCTATAGATGATTATAAACCATTTATTATAATAATAAAAGAATACATGGTAAAATATAATCTATTTAACTAAGAGTTAAATGTTGAATATAAGGTTAATTTGGTGACCTAAACCTATCTAAACCTTATTTATTGAGTGGTTTTAGACTCATAACCACCTTATACATGAAATAAATCTTTTTGAGCCATTATCAACCGAATGGGATTGTATAATAAATTTATATTTTCAGCTTTTCCAAAAAATCAACCTCACCTTTCTTATAAAAGGATACTTCCCCTTCTCTCAAAATCACACCTCCAATGCCAATTGTCTAAGATAACCTCGGCAGAAATATCCTACCAAATATCCTCACTTCAATCGAGTTTTCTTACATTGAATAGAATGCCAAGAACAAGAGCCCTATTGATCAAATAAAAAAAACTACTCGGAGATGAGGTAATAATTTCATCACCTCTTTCAATGTTCTTTTCTTCATTCACATCCACCTTATTTGTTATTTACATACCAAAATAATAACTCCAGTACCTTTTACATACTATGATGTTGTTATATATATGTTACAAATATTTTGATTATTCTATCTATCCAGTGAATGACAAAGTCACCAAACATGCGTACGTACGACTTTCCGTCTCCACAAAGTGGTGTAGTTTTTTATTCAACACTTCATTAGTTTTATTGGTAAAATAATGAGTATACATGAGGTAAAAAATAAATATAACATGTTAAAGATTCTTTATATATGATATAACATCCAATTTCAAACTATTTTATTATCTAATGAATGATATTGTCACTCGTGCGTATGTACGGATTACCGTCTCCACGAATGAGATGAAATTCATTCCCCATCATAACCATTCAAGAATAATTTTTATTTTATAATTAAAAATATTGTTTAAGAACATAATATCATTCTGGATATGAAAAAATACTTTCTACCTATAAAAAATCGTCTTATGTAACAAAACATAAAAAGGAAATTGAATAATTTAACACCTAAAACAATGATACTACTAAAATAATATTAACAAAGCAATATTTGAAGATCATATTTGATATCATATTTTTATGTGTGGTTATTGTATAATTGAATATCAGTTATTTAAATATTATACAAGTGTTTAGCATACCCCCGACCAAAAAAATGTACAATGTAATGGTTTATTTTACAATTTTTTACCTACTCGTGGTTGTTAATAATTAAGTA
Organism: Viscum album; assembly: GCA_963277665.1. Taxonomy (NCBI): domain Eukaryota; kingdom Viridiplantae; phylum Streptophyta; class Magnoliopsida; order Santalales; family Viscaceae; genus Viscum; species Viscum album. The sequence continues at coordinate 979,647,855 of OY728139.1, read as the reverse complement.
TCTACTTGGACATCTTTATCACCCTGATTGGTGTTTCTCAAAAATGTATTTGAAAAAAAAAATTATTACTTTCTAGACAATGTGTTGAAGAAATTTATACACTTTTGACTTATTATAAATTGGTTTGAAATGAATAATTCCATCGTTTTTCAAATAATGTACATTATGGCCTTTTCAAATATTAAGGTATGAATGTTTTTTAAACTTATACCTCCAGTGCAGCAATTATCTGCTATTATAACAACTTTGATGCTTGCTGTAAAATCTTCTAATATTATTTTCAAAATAAATTTTTTCTTTCTTAATTACATGACATTCAAATGATTTCAAAATTTCTCTCAAATAATTTTGATTTCATCTATGTCAGCATACAATGATGGATTTTAAACATGTTTTATGTCAATTAATTATAATACAATCTTCTATAATGTATTGAAGGATTTGTGATTTGATTGACTATGCATGTATTCTTTTTATACCATTCATGGTTTATGGTTAATGTATTAACATTTTGTATGCCAGTTTTTATACTAATGTTTATGTTTTCTTTCCAGTCATTCATATGAGGACTGTGTCAGACATATTAAGTTACGAGTGGAGAATGGTATAGATCCTAGATGCATCGATGGATGTCATTAGACAAACTAGTGTCTTGGCACAAGCCCTCGAAAAGGTCTTATTTTTTCTTTTGGCATGAGGCCTGACTATAGGGTTATGATGTTTGGTATTAAGCATTCCATCATTAGGAAATTGTTTATTGATATTGCATATGATTATTTGACTAGTATAATATCCATGTTAATAATTAAATGGAATAATTTGATTTATTTTTAACATTTTATTGTGATGATTAAGTTTTAAAAGGCTTTTTTATTAGGATTATACATTTCCATAAATTTTTATGCTTATTTATGAATATTTTTGTTAGATTGTCATCCTTACTAAGCAGCTGAGCTCTCCCCTTTCTATGTTTATTTTTTCCCATATTTGAAGTTGTATTTCACAATTGACCTTCAGGGATAGGCTAATGGATATAATTGTGTTAAATAGGGGGAAAATGTTTTTGTTGTTTGTATTTCATGATGTAATGTAAAACATATACATGTATCTAGTACTCTCAAGGATAAAAATCTAATTGGTATTTTGATACATGATCTTTTTTTATCATTCCAATGTTAGGTAATAATGCACCTACTCTGGGTAAATAGGATCATGGTGTTACATAAAATATATTTATAATAGGAAAACCAGAATAATAAATAACTGAAACATTAATGAAGTATTATAGGATATGAAATTATGGAGGACATTCCTCTAGAAATTTTATCTTGTAATACAACATTAATAACCATTTTAAAAATTTACTAAAACCAAACACAACTAAAATTAACTAACGAAAAATTAATTCATTGAATAAAAAACAAAAAAAAAAGGATGAATGGAAGGGAACTACTATCCCGGGTTTGGTTAACATTAATAAAGAACAACTCTTATACTCCATTGAAATAAATCATACCATTATCCCAAATAATTTATGGGAATATATCAGTAGCTCAAAAACAAAAAATATAGCTAACTAGGCTAACTATTAACTCTCTCAAGGTAATCTATAACAAACCTAGATACCTTAAATTTAATATGAAAAGTATAAAATAGTGTTAAGTCAAATATGTCTCCCCCAATCACCACCATCACATTTGGTCTAGTTCTCTATCCACCCTCACACTTTCTAGGTAAATAGGGAATAAGATATTTAATAATATTAATTGGATACTAAATAAATATTAAAATTTCCAAATCATAGATAAATTTATTAATATAATACACACCACATTCATCAATTTAAACCCTCCTATGAAATTACCCCATATATTTGATTGATTATCAGTCATAAAATAATTTAGTTATATAGATAAGGGAATGAATGAATTAGATTTAAAAAAATTAAAAACAAAAACCTTTTCTATAAATCGTTTTAAAATGATTCATGAGTTCAAAAATTATAAAAGTAATATAAAAATGAAATAAAAAACATATGTTGTGTAGCTCCTCTATGTAGTTGATCAACACTACCTTCTCGAACCTCTCAAATTCTGATCTCTTTGACAGGCACCACTCCTCTTATTTGTACGAAATGAATCGGTATATATCATATTTCCATCTCCAATAAATTTTATCCATTATCTAATATCTATATTTCTCTTCATATTTTGCCACATAAATAACACTTGGTCATCCTGAAATCCACATGATATTTTCTAATTATATCTCCCAAGAGATATGCCATATCTATATCTCATTTCATCATAACATTGCATCATAGATATATCTCTTTATCTTTCAATATTGATACTTCTGTTGAATTGGCATCAATAAATTCTACATATCGGAATTAATCCAGGGACATATCCCTATTATATATGCACCATGTTTTTTATCATAATGAACATTCATGGAATGAATAAATAAATATTTTTATCTATATTATATGTAATTTATATGGATTAGTACTATTAATTTGGGATAACAAAATTATTCATACTTCATGATCTATCCTAGATATTATTTTCCCATATAAGTCTCCTTTGGCCTAAAGTTTGATCCATTATAAATTTCAACACCTTCACTATATATTTGGTCATTGTGTAGTAGCCTCCTCAAATGTTGATCAAACCATAGTACAAGTTGGTGTCCCATGGCCCAATTATCTTTTATGTTATTTATTTTTTTCTTCATTTCTCTCTAAAATAAAAATTAAATGCTCTGATAAAATTATTTAAAAAATCAATAAAAAATATGGGCATGAATAATTAATTTTTATATTAACATACTATGATTAAAATTAGAAATGGACTAAACAATATTGTCATTGTGTGTTAATATGTGTTAATGTGGTGTTGTGGTGTGATCATTTGACCAATGATTCAAATGAGAATTCATGATGATGTTTCCATAAATTGGTTGGATACTTGTGTTTGAAATTACTTATTGATATTGTTGGTGTGGAATACCCTGGTACAAATGGGTGGTGATGATCTCCGAGGATGGTGAGATAGTTGTTCACTAGGATGGGGATGTAAGTTGTTAGTGATATTACTCAATATGCATTTTATAATATTGTTATTATTTACACAAGGGACATGGACCACGAAGTGGTATTGATAACTGGTTCCATAGTTGTATCCTCTATAGAGTAAATGTGTACATTGAAAGATGGTGAGTATCATTCTAGAGGATGGATACATCTTATGGATGGACATGTGGAATAATTGTTGATTGGAAATACTATATGGGAAGTGGGTTCTCATCAGGGATAAGATTTTAAGGATATTGAGTATGTAGTTAAATGGGTATTTGATAATGATGAAAATTTTGTTGGGGTATGTACATGGTCCCTAGGGTTGTTATTATTAATATTTTATGATTGAGCTATAGGCATTGTGTTGGAGTGTGCCACCATGTGGCATTGAATTGGTTAAAGTTCCAAGATTTCATCTATTGTGATAAACTATGTGGACATAATTCCACTTAGATACAAGATAATTTAGGTAAAGTATTCACCCATAGCTAGTTAATCACCCAATGTGGAAGGTTTTTGATTGTATTTATCCAAATTTATGTAACTCTTCATATAATTGTATTATGGATGTTATGTAGGGATGTCGATTATGGGGCACATCTGAGTTTATAATCAGACTATATGTGGTCCCTATGGGATGTATGGAGCATTTAATGTTAATAAAAGAGTGAGGAGAGAATTATTGGTTTATAGAGCTTAAAAGCAACTGGTGTTTTGGATACATGTACATATTATCATTGGACTTTTGAGAAGAATTAGGTGGATCCTCAGAGTTGGGTTGGTTATATTTTAATTTTTGGATATGTATTTTATATTATTAGCCCATATGATATCATGTTAGCTATATATGTAAAATGTTTGATTTGTATAAATTTATTTTCAAATTCATTACGATTAATATTCATAGTATTTTATCCTCAATTTTATATATTTATTTTTTATTTCGATATCATCAAATTGGGTTCGTTGTCTCTTATTATTAAAGGGTATTATTTAATCTATCAACATTTTGACCCACACTACTATTCTGAAAATGTTTTCATACTAGTAGGTGTGCATGTGGTTAGTGGGACTCTAGCTAGAGTGCCATTCTAGTGTTTCATGTTAGGGTTGCAACAAATATGTATCATAGACGGATAGAGCATGGGTTTTCTAATGTAATAACATGTGGGTTTATGTTGTAGCCTTGGGAATGGTATATGGAGTTTTGGAATGCATCTGTAAATTTTATGGATGTATGATTATGAATTTTTATAGCATAAGTACAGTTTGAAGCCGGTGTTTCCAAAGGAAATGGGATTGTTATTTTGGTTTTTATAATTACGGTTGAGTTTTTAGATATACATAAATAAGGTAGTTTATGTAATTTATTAATGTTTTTGGATCATGAATCTATGAGTTATGGGGTTGAATCAGGTATCGTTGTATGCATATAGGGATCATGAGACATTCATGTACCTTTTTATGATTATTATTATTCTAGTTATTGAATGGGTTATGTTATTTAACGTATAAAAAAACATATATGTTGCTTTTCTATATATATTTTAACGGAATAATACATAGATAAATTTTCATTGTGACAACTTATTTTATCATGTATATGAATCCAACGTGTGTCTGGTAATAGAGGAACATGACCATAGAATAACTATGTAGGGTTGAGAAGTAAGATTATATGAGACCTATGTTATAGGCTGTCATGTGTAAGAGATAGTGACATGTTCTTCCTATTATAGATTTTTCCATATGTTTTTATTTATGTATAGATATTGGTATTTTGTTTCAAATGGTATTCCAGACTAGTGGAATCTTTTATATAATCACCATGTTGGGGATATAGTTCCATTGAAGAATGAACTGAATGATACCCTTAAGGATGGATATTATCATGAGCCATGTTTGTTGGTTCATAAATTCGTGGGTTATCGAAAAATTATAGTGTTGTTAATATAGTGGTTTGATGATTTTCTCAGTAAGAGTCTGGTGAGGTTCATTTTGAGCATTAATCTTGGATCTTGGGGGGATAATGCTTTAATTTAATATTTTAATAGGGGGTTCCTATCTCAAAATTTTCCTTTATTTTAGGGGGAACAAAAATTATTTTTTGTTGAGTATTAATTCTTGTATGTTCCGACTATACGAGATCAGATTGAGATACAACTAGGGAAATAAAATTAGAGATGAATATGTTATGGGTACCAGTAAAATTCTAGGGGGTCATAATGGTTTAGTATATCATGTATGAGGGAATGACATCTAAGGATTTTTTGGAATGGATTTTTTGAACATGTTTTCTTGACAAGCTAAGGGAAAACTAAGCTGGTGAGTTAAATTACTTTGTTTGATGGAGGAAATTGATCATGGATAATGTTTTATAGTCTATTGATCTGATGTGGAATAGAGTAACAATGGTGGGAGATGATATCACTAAGAAATATTTATTTGAAGAAAGTAATCAACATATTTTCGTATTATATTTAATACATTCACATTGAATTTGTTTTCAATGGTAGTGAACCAAGTTAGAATTGTTGAGTATAACCTAAATGATAGAAGTGTGCCTAGTCAACCACTGATGTCCTCTAGGATTGGTTACAGATATATAGTTATCCACAGAAAGGATACATAGGATACCTAATAGTACAACTAGGGTGTATGTTTTACATTACTACTATAGAGTGGGTCATTAATGAGGTGTTACCTATGTGAATAGACAAGTATTTTTCTATCACATAATGATTAACTACCTATGGTGTGTAAAGATTGTATATATATGGAGTAATTGACGTGGTTTTTCTATATTATCTATCAGTAAATAGGTGGTCAGGTATCTAGTTGGATTCTTGAATCTAATATAGGTATAGGATCACTGTTGGGAGGTAAATACTAGGACTCATCTCAATATACATGTGATAATAGTGGGTGGGATACTCATGGGTGGATATAAATCAATGATTGTAAATTAGAGTCAGATAAAAGTGATCAGGTTGACATTCTCATAGAAGAGATATCTATTAATTGTTGGAGGTAATTCATGAGTATGTTAGATTTTTGATTTATCATGAAGGATACTAGTGAACGATATGTGTCATTTGTAAATTGAGATACAATATGTTAATTTAGGTATGGTAATGTTTCACAATGATTGATTATATTTATTAATATAGTTGATTATTTGTGAATATGTTTAATGTATGATAAATGTGGAATTTTTTTTTGATAGTTAGTGTGGTTCCATAATAATTCTAGGTACATTCATTTTGATGATATTGAAATGTTATTTATATGGTGGAATGAAACCATAGAATGAATCTATCTATTTTTAATTATCTAGAATAATTAGAACAAGAATGATTTGTTTTCATCATTTCAATGTTTTGATATTTTAGTGAGAGGGATGCATATATCTCAATCATGGAGGGTCAATATTGTGCATAATCACAGTTCAAGGATTCATTTTCATGTGATGAGAGGTTATGATTTCATGAGTATTTGAGTATGGTAATAAATGAATTACAGTGGCATTAACATTTTTAAGAGGGAGAATTTTATGTGAAAAAAAGTTTTGAGAAGGATTAAAGGACTAATTCAAGAGGTTTGATGGGGTGTCAGACTTGATCAGTATAAAACAAAGGGCATGCGGTACCTCGTTTGTTAGGAAAGGGAGTTGGAATCCCATGCGTAACACAATAAGAAAAGGTACATGTCATGTGAGTGACCAAAATAGAAATTATTCATGGTATTCAAGATAATAGAGCGATGCCCTAATAGAGTCTTGGGAGAACTAATGCGGTTATAAATTTATATTTTTGATGGGGTATTGTGTGGTTATCATTGAACTATTGAATAGAATAATAATTCATACTTGTAAGGCTTTAAATGGGTTTGTAAACACCAGGATTTTTCATGTAATTTTTTTAATTATATGGAATTATTACAAGTCAGTGAAAATTGACGGTGCATTATTCGGAGGCCATGTGTGCCTGGAATGAATTTATGGACTATTTTAAATGTACGTTAACTAAACGCATATACGTCATTTTGACACCTTTATACACTTTCTCAGAATATAAATCTGATGGCACTGTTGAATCCACAGTGCTGAGATTCTCTTAAGGGAGACTTTATATTGACCGCAGTTGGTCTGGGATAAATGTTATGTTTTGGGAATTTTTAAAAGAAATAAATTAAAATATATTTATTATTATATTTTCATTCTTATCTACTAATAGACATGATAATGGTGGGGCCAGCAATGTGGAAAGCTAATATATGGCATGACCTGTCAATCATAAGTAAGGACATTGTTGGGAAATTAGGAACGATCCAAATTAATGTGCCCCCCTTAATTACTCACATTGTAAATTACCCTCAACCTCACCTATATATATGGAGCTTGTGTAGGGTTATTGACAAAACATCACCATGTAGTGACGTGATGATAATGTGTTGAGACACCAAAACATTAGAGGACGAAGCCGGTTCCAAGAGGAGGTGACAGAAGACCCTCATCCTTGAACTGAAGGGCGACGTACGAGCAATGTTATGGGAATCCAGTTGTTCGAATGAAGAACACTGACCCACCTTCAAGTATAGATGCTCTCAAACAGTTTTACAAGGTAAGGTTGTTAATTCTAATTTATTTCAAGTTAATTTTGTTGAGGCATTATCCTCCCACATGTTCTAGCTAACATGGAGGGAGACGGCCTAACAATCTCACCCCCGAGCCTCTGCTACTTTGGTACACCATTGTCTTCTCTGTGGAATACCGCTAGTGTGGAGGAACCGACCAACTATGAAGGAGGTAGTGCACCAACACATGCCGGAAGGGGAGGCTAATGCACAAAGATGTGATGGTCCTCGGAATGACCGACACATGCAGGTTGCCAAGGAAGTGTGGCATGCCGTCGTGTGCCGCCATTGAGATAGGGGTTGTGGCTTATCAGTTATGGCAGTCGGAGAAGGTTGTTGACCATGGATGGGTAGGTGGTGTGACCAGCACACCGTTGACGATCAGAAGCCATGACGGAAGAAGAAACCATTCCTCTAGTGGGTTCCACTGTGACTAGGAGATGCCCATATGGAACCACCATTTATAGAAACAACATGGCCTCTAGGATATTCGGGATACCGAGGGGTGGGGGGTTCTTCCTCACCTTTCCAGCACGGGCACTCACAGGCCGCATCTCATTCAGTCGGGCCTCCCTTTGCGGGCCACCCCTTTATGGGCTGGGCCGCCATTTTTTGTGAAATGGACCAATCCTCTAAAAAGTTGGTCGATCCCACCTCAGCTTAGCCCATACTTGGCCAGGTTCTGTCAGTCTAATGGGGTTGGACGGGGCCTGGGCCCAATCGGGCCCAGAAACTCTTAAATGACCATTTTATGAGAACCAGATGTATGTTTTCCGATCTATCTACGGCTTTTAGATACATGGAACTAGACGGTCCTTTTTTATACTTAACATGAATTTTGAGGATTGATGGAGTATATTTGTGTTAGATTGAACCCAAATCCAACTGGGGCCCCAGAGTGAAAACACTTATTACTCACAGATTGGGTGTCCGATTGACGCACCGTTTTCTCGCGTTGGAACCCATATGACATGGTGGTACTTTAGGTTATTCATTTGTAAAGATTAGTGATTTTATAGGAACCAATGATATCTCGAGGGTAGATACTGCAAAACTCGAGTGCACTGGGTGCGTGGAATCCATTGGTTGGTAGTGAGGCGGAGGATGGAGATAGATCCTATATGAGTAAGCCTTCAATGATCGAGTGTGGGTCAGTGCATACAAATATTGTGTGGGTCAGATCCTATGTGGTTTATTGCATTCATTAGTTACCTTTCGATCCTGTGTGAGTCATATCCTATGTGGGTCATTGCGTGGGGTAGTTACCTTCCGATCAAGTGTTGGTCAAATCATGTGTGGGTCGGCGGGGGTTAGTTACATATTGATTATGGGCGGATTAATCATGTGTGGGTCATTGTGGGGGTTTGTACCTATCGATCATATGTGTGTAAGATGTTGTATGGTCGACAGTATTTCCTCTTGACATAGTATGACGATATATCATCATGACTAATCATTTGTAATTCTATAATTCACATAAACCATGTTTGACACTAATGGAAAATTACCCTATACCCATGGTTCAAAACTATAGGTATAGCCCCCAACACCGTGGTTAGAGCCTATACCCACGGTTTTGGGAACCATGGGCTAGAATGGTATAGGGATAGGGGTCGGGCTATACCCACGGTTTTCCGAAACCATTGGAATAGGATTGCCACAGTGTGGAAGATGCATGGCCACGCAGGCACAATGTTGACCCCATGGTTCTGAAACCATGGGGATTTATAATCATCAAAAAAGAAGTCAGGGGGTTTCGAACCACGGCCCCACACTGCACCTGGAGAACGCACCCGACCAATATACCACCAATGTTATGACTTCAATCTATTATATATACATGTATCTGCTTATAAATATTAATATGCGGTTTAAAAATTCCAACAAAAAACCTGGCGTGATTCGAACTTGTACCGGACACAAAGTCCAGCGATTGCACACCAACAACCAACCAACTGAGTTGTCAATTATATTTGATATTTATATATACATCTGCTTATATGTATAAATATATTCCACGTGGGTATTTAAATTCAAAAAACGCGGTCGGTGGGATTTGAACCGACGACCTACAGCAGACGCCGAGAACATTTTACCAACCGAGCTAATGAGTTTCTGTTATTAAATATTTACATTTATGTAAATATATTAATTTAAACCGTGAATAAATGACTTCAGGTAAAAAATTTCCTATGTCCCACCTAATTTTATTTTCCTTCCACAACTCAGGATAGCTATATCCAAGGATTTGGAGAAATGTGGGTATAGGTCTTCAAAAACAAAAACCAATACCCACAGTTTTGATGAACCGTCGGTATAGGTTTTCGCAAAATACCATATACCCACAATTGTTTCCAAAACCATGGGTATTGGTATTAATAAAACTATACCCATAGTTTTTTGCACAATCGTGCGTAATGGTGGCCTATACCTTCAGTTCTAGAAAACTGTGGGTATATGTTCACATACTATCCCTATACCCACAGTTTTGGAAAATCGTGGGAATATGGGTACCCTATACCCACGGTTTTTTTCAAAACCGTTTGTATAGATCTGTTTTCCTATAGTGTGAGTTGAGACTCTAATTGAGATGTTTTAGTTTCATTGTGTTTTGTGATTGAGATCATGCTTTGTGGTTTTCCATTGTGAAATTATGAGAGACCATAAGGGGTTTCAGGATCCCTATTGGGTATTGTTATACTCACCCCTATACGAGATTCACCCGCACATTGTTATCTCTTGTGCAAATGGCGAGAAACTAGGTTGAGGTTTGAGGGATCCCAGACCAAGCAGTGCGTGCAGGAAATTGGTGGATGTGGAATGTTGTGGAGGCAATATGTACATACCCATTATGTAGGATGCTCATTGGACGATCCAGTAGTTTTTTCCTCTATTCAGTTGTACTTAGACCCTTCAGTTGTGCGTGTATTCCATCCCCCTTCACTTTCATAACTCTTTACTACAACAGTTTAGTTCATGGTTGCAGCTTGTTGTGTTCTACTCTGTGTGTTTTTACAGTTTTTAAGTCATTGCATTCCCATTTTAGGAATATGCCTTTCTAATTCAAGTTGCCAGCCGATGTCCTATGGAAGGCGGGTATGGGGTAGTCACGACACAGGTCGTAAGGGGTGGGTCATGACCATGTGGAATCTGAGAAGTCTTTTCTACCAAAGAAATAAGACTATGTAATTTTCAATGTAGCAATAGTGTTAAGTGTTATGAGTGTGGTCTTTAGTTTACGTATTCTAGTGTTGGTGTTGCAACTGAGGTATCTCTACACCAGGACTTTGAATTATAATTTCTGACTCAGTATATAGAACCACTGATTGTGTGTATTTTTGAGTTGTTTTTCATGTAATCATTTTGAGTAAGCTCAACAGGTATAACTTTTTGTCCATGGCACAAATTTCATCTTTCATGATTCCTCAACATAGATAGCTAGCCATGATTCCTGATAGAGTATATGATGATGACCCACCAAGCTATGAGGTCGTGGTGCAGGGCCCTCTTACGGCATTACCACCTTCAGGTGGTGTTCTAGAAGCACAACAACCCTTTGTGCCTCAATTTCCACTATCCCCACCATCATAGGGTGCACGCTGAATGAGCACCTTGCACAGGTTTCAGTGGTAGAGGCCTCTGAGGTATTGAGGAGAGATGAACCCACATGCGGTTGAGGACTGGATTGAGGTTATAGTATGTGTTTTCTGCATGGTTAGAATACTGGATGATCTTATGGGGATCCTTGAAGCCAGTCTTTTTGGGCAGCAGTATGGAGATGGTGGAGCTAGATGATCGAGGTACATGACAATGTTATGCTCATCTGGGTGGACATCGATAGAATTTTTAGTGAAGAGTTCATCCTAGTGACCTTATGCTATATAAGTATATAAGAGTGGCTGCTCCTACAACAGGGCAACATAACTGTGGCCCAGTACTCGGTGAGGATTACTAATCACTCCGGCTACTCCATCAACATTGTACAAGACCCTTTCTTTTTGGCCCAGACCTTCGAACAAAGTCTTTAAAGTGATATCTTAGCATCGATGATATCGCTCAGCATAACGATGTAGGATAGGGTTCTAGAGAGAGCGCTTCTGGTAGAGAGCTTCCTAGCTGAGGAGGCACCACCAAAGAGACTCACCACCAGGAGATAGATAGCAGAGTCATATGTGGATGGTATTAGGGAGGTGAAACAGAGGTCCTAGTGGACCAGACCTTCTGGTGGATGACCCAGGGACATAGGGTCAGAGGGGTGGGGCTCGAGAGGCAGAGGAGGTCAGACAAAGGACAAGTGATGATACTCGTATAACATACAGGGTCCCATGGCTCGCGATTTCACAACCCGTTGTATGGAAGACTAGAAGATGTTCTAGGGACCACGTAGGTAGAGGGAGAGGGTCAGGCATGGAGGTCTGTAGGGTGGTATACTTGGTAGGGGAGTTGTCCGTGCAGTGAGTGGTGGGCGGCGATTCGAGGTTGTATCACCACATGCACCAAGTGGCCTACCCCGACCATAGGGATTAGTTTGACAGGGATTAGCTCAGATCTAAGAAGCTAAGGCCTATAGCCACAAAACTCCATAAAGGATTAGAGGTACATTTTGTGTCTACTCTACCTTAGCTGCAGTACTTTTAGACATAGGTTCTAGTCACTCTTTTATTGCCACTTCTCTCATTCATAGATTGGAGATTCCGGTGTAGACATTGGTTTGATCTATACGGCTAGTGACTCCAACGGGAGTAGATTCGATGATTAAATACTAGTGCCAATATAGTGATCTTAATCTAGGAGACAATAGCTTTTGTTGGAATCTCATAGTAGCGGTATCGAGGCCATAGGACGTCATTATGGGTATGGACTAGTTATCTACAGTCCATGCTCAGATTTACTATATTAGGCATAGAGTGTGTTGAATCTGTTCAGAAGGGAGCAAGTTTTCCTTCACCGGTGATAAGGAAACCTTTGTAGAATATTGTGGACTTTCCCAAAGGAGAGTGAAACCAATCACTTATCAGTTTACGAGTCCTACCCTCAGAGCAATAGATGTTTAGAGTCCAAACTATCCTCTTGTGGGGGACCAGTATGTCATTGTCTTTCCTAATGATGTTCCAACACTACCTCAATGAAGGGAGGTAGACTTTTACATCGACCAGTACCCCAAGACAACACTAATATCAACACTAGCATGTCAGATGTCTCCTGTAGAGATTCCTGATTAACAGGTATAGATGGAGGACATGTAGTGAAAGGTGTTCATACGGCCCAGTGTTTCTCCATTGGAAGCCCCAATTTTGTTCGCCAAGAAGGAAGATGGGTGATGGAGATGTTGTGTGGACTGTTAGTGAAAAAACAAGGTGACCATTAAGAACAAGTATCCACATCTGAGGATTGATGATCATTTCGATCTACTGAAGGGATCTCGTATGTTTTTAAAGATAAACATGATATCAACCAATAATCATCTCTTGGAGCGATATGAGGATGTGATGAAGATGACCTTAAAATGTTGGTATGTCCACAATGAGTTTTTGTCTATTCGATTCGACATGACCAATTCCCTAGCAATGTTCATGGGACTCATGAACAGGACCTTTCAGCCATTCCATGATCGCTTTGTGGTGGTGTTCATCAATGACATCTTGATATATCTCAGCGACGGAGGAGGAGCATGCCGATCATCTGTAGATAGTTTTGGATACACTCTGAGAGCACTGTCATTATGGTGAGCTCTCAAAGTTCCAGTTTTGGATACAAGATGTCCACGTTCGAGGACACATTAACCCAGACTCTAGAGTTTCAAGGGATTTTTTGATGATGGAGTTTGTACTTTCTTGGGAGCCACCGATGAGTGTGATGAAGGTGCATAGTTTCTTGGGGTTGGCTGGATACTAATGTGTATTCGTGGCTGACCTTTCTAGAGTTGTGGAACCCTTGTAAGCGTTGACAAAGAAGGGAGAATCCTTTGTATGGTCTGAAAGATGCCAGCGGAGTTTCCAGGAGACGATGAAGAGAATGAAAAGTGCCCCCATCTTGAGGCTACAAGAAGTGGTCTTTGGGTATGTAGTATACTAGGACACATCAGGTACTAGAATTGGATGTTTGTCGATGAATGAGCAAGTAGTGATTGCCTATGGATCATGACAACTAATGCAAAATGAGAAGAACTATGCCACACATTACCTTGAGTTAGTAGTAGTGGTCTTCTCATTAATGTTGTGGTGACATTACTTGATGAGCGAATGTTTTACTGTCTACTCTGATCACAAGAGTCATAGGTATATGTTCTCTCAGAAAGACCTGAACCAGAGACAATGATGATCGATATAGCTCCTCAAGAACTGTGACTATGAGATTTTCTATACAATTGGTAAGGAGAACATGGTGGAAGATGCACTCATCAAGTGGTCTGGTCTACAGTTTCATAGTGATACGACAGAGTAGCTAGTCGTGTTGTAGATATCCTTCATGAATAGAGATTTAGAATGTTACCTTCGGTCTATGATAGTCACTCCCCCACTCCTTCAATGAGTCTGGGAGTCACAACTTGGGGACATTGACTATAGGGATCATCGTGATGGGATATCCTCAGTGCAGGTACCTAATTGATTTTTTGAAGGTGGGGATAAGGTCATCCAATTTAGAGGACGTTCCAAGGTACTGCTAGCGCTACAGGAGGAGGTGTTTAGGGAGTTCCACACATCCCCTCTAGAAGTACATCCTAATGCGGATAAGATGTACCAAGACCTTTTACATCAGTACTGGTGGCCAGGGATGAAGAATGAAGTGGCAAGGTTTTTTTCTAGATTACTCACTTGTCAGTAAGTGAAGGTCGGGAATTAGGTTCCAGCAAGCATAGCTCGGTCACTATAGGAACTGGAGTGGATGTGGGGTGGGATATCCATTGAATTAGTGGTAGGGATTCCAAGTATATCCATGGGACATGATTCCATCTGGTTGATCGTAGAACGATTTACCAATTCATCCCACTTCCTACCTATATGAGATTATGGATTTGTATAGGGATTGGGAAACCTCTACATACAAGAGATTGTATGGCTTCAAGGGGTCCCATTGATGATTGTATATGACCTTGACACACATTTCACTTTCCATTTTTGGAAGGGATTAATGGAGGCATTCAGGACTCAACTATGTTCGATCACCACCATTCATCCTCTAACAGATGGCCAGACAGGGCGGACCAAAAAGACTAAGGGGGACATGCTTTGTGCCTACATCCTACATTTTTTCATTAGTTGGAGGATCGATTTCCCTTGGTGTGGTTCTCATACAACAATTATTATCATTCCACCATTAGTATAGATCCATTCGAGGAGTTGTATAATCAACCATGCAGATCACATCTATGCTGAACTAACCCATTGGAGTCCGCACTTATGGGTCCAGAAATGTTATGGTCTACCACTGAGAAGGATCAAATCATCCATTAGTAGATGAATACTGCACAAAGTAAGTAAAAGTATTATGCCGATAGAAGATGGAGACCTTTGGAGTTTGAGGTGGTGGACCTCATATCCTTGTGAGTCTCTCCTTGACGGGGACTATAGGGATTTCGCCAAGGCAAGAGGTTATCACAAAGGATTATCAGTCCTTTTATGATACATCAAAGGATAGGTGAGGAGGAATACCTCTTGGCTCTACCACCGTTGTTGGAGATGGTGCATGATGTCTTCTATATATCCCCGTCGAGGAGATATGTGCATGACCCATCTCCCATCGACATCCATGGAGAGCTGTACTTCGATGATGGGGATATGTTTTCAGAGGTTCCAGTGGAGATTGAGGATATACAGGGGCGAGTCCTTAGTGGGTGATCGATAACTCTGGAGCACATTCACTGGCAGCATAGGAACCTCTCGAAGAGCACATGAAAGCGAGAGGCTCAAATTCATGCTCAGTACCCTCATTTGTTTCCATAGTCTATGTTGTGTCTTTGGGGATTAAAATCCCAATGGTTTGGAGAATATAAAGACACATATTTTCCATGTAATTTTTTTTATTATATGGAATTATTTTTAGCCTGTGAAAATTTATAGCTTGTGATTCCAAGGCCCATTGTGCCCAGAATGAATTTCTGATGTTTTTTTACGACACCCTCAGTAAACACGCAGGCAACATTTTCAATCTTTTCAACCATTTCTTGAGATAAAATTTTGAGGGCACTGTTGAATCCGCATAGCTGGTATTTTTTTATGAGAGACTTTACATTGAGCTCTGTTGGTCTAGAGAAAATGTTATTATTTGGGACATTTTAAAAGAAATAAAATAAAATTATTATTTAATTATTATTCTTATCCTCCTACAGACAATTAGAGTGTGGGCCCAATGATGTGTCAATCTAATAAATGGATTGACCAATCATTCTTGTGTAATGACATCATTGGGTAATTAAAAAGGTTCCTAATTAATGAACCCCATTTAATTTCCCACGTCGTTACTTACCCACACCCTCCTCTATATATATGGATACTGGGGAAGGGTATCTACAGAGATTCACGATGATAATATGCGATGATAAAATGTAGAGATTCCAAACCCTTTGAAAAATGGAGCTGATTCTAGCAAGAGGTGATGGGAGACACCAATCCTAAAACTAAAGTATGACGTACGTGCAGCATCGTTGGAAGCCAGTTGTGGGATAGAAGCTCACTAACCCACCATTATGTGTGGACGTCTTCAACAGTTTTACGAGGTAGGGGATTTTATTCCTATTTAATTTAAGTTAGTTTTGATGAACGCTTATTTCCCCACATGTTAAGAGCTAATGCAGAGGTCGTGGGTCTAATGAACCTCGCATGGACCCTCAACAAATTTTATATGCCCATCCATTAACCATGGAATACCACCAATGTGGCGAAACTGACCAGCTACAAAGGAGGTAGTTCGCCGATGCCTGCTGAATGAAGAGGCTATGACATAAATCCACGATAGTCATCGGAATGGTCAGCACAAGCTAGCCGTAGAGTAGGTGTGGTGCGCCATCGTGCGCCGCCGGTGAGAATGGGGCCACGACTAGCCAGTTGTGGTGGTTGGAGGAGGTGGACGACATGACAACAATCTATTGAAGGACAGGTGCTGTGACTTGCGTGCTACATGGATGTAGAACCCTCGGGCGAAGCCGTGGTGGGGGCAGAACCTGCGCATCCAGTGGGTTACATGTTTACTGGCGGCGCCAACGTGGCATCGCTATTTCACAAAACCAAATGTCCTCTGGGACATTCGGGATACCGGGGCGGGAGGGGATTCCCCCCTTTAGCTCTAGAAAATAGTGCTTGTGCTGTTGTCTCGTTGGATGCACATCATGGTGTCGGGCTACCCTTTGCAGGCTACCCTGTACGGGCTTGGTCGGCCTTGTGGGATGCCCCCCTTGTGGGTCCGGATTTGCGCGACACCCAACTTGTGGGCCGTTCTAGACCATGGCCTACTGGGCCAGGCCTGCCATGGCACAGCTTAGACCAGGTCAGGCTATGTTGGTCCGACAGGGCCGGAAAGGACTCATGCCCCAAAACACAGAAAGGGCTATTACTTGTGGACCAAACGTCTTTTTGACGAACCATTTGTGGTGTTGGGAAACTTATATTGAGATGGTACATTAGATATAATTCAATTTATTTTTGGAGATAGATGGAGTATGATTGGGTTGGATTGAACATGAATCCTTTAGGGGCCCCACATTAAAAATACTAATAACTCACAGACCGGGCATCCAATTGATGCAATGTCTTTCTCATTGGAACACTTACCACAAGGCAGTCATTTGTGTTACACCATAGTTGATCTTAGTGGCAGTCAATGTATGACTGATATATTGAGAATATGATTCTATAAATCTCGAGTGCACCGGGTGTGAGGAATCCAGTGGCTGGCAGTGTGGCAGAGGTTGGAGGCATCTCCTATGTGCGTCAGAGCACATCAATCTTATGTGGGTCAGTGCATAACGATCCATTGTGGGTCAGATCCTGTGTGGGTCAGTGGGGTTAGTTACATATCAATCCTGGTCTAATCTGATCCTCTGTGGGTCAATGCAGGGGATAGTATCTATCCCTCCATTGTGGGCCATACTCCATATGGTTAGTAGTAATGCTTCTTGATAGAATCTGGGCTGACGTTTGAGGGATATAGGACCAGGAAATATGCGGAGGAGACATACAGAAGTGAAGTACTATGGAGGAAATATATACCTATCTTTCACGTTGGATCCTCTGTGGACAATCTAGGAGTTGTTTTCTATTTTCAGATATATTTGTAACATTCAGTTGGGCTTTTATTCTAGCCCCTGTCACTTTCAGCACTCTTTACTATAGCTATTTACTTCATGGTTTCATCTAGTGGTGTTCAACTATATGTGTTAGTATAGGTTTAATGGCAATACATTCCTGTTTTAGGGATACGCCTTTCCGATGCAAGTCCCCAGCCCCTGGCCTATAGAAGGTGGGCATAGGGTAGTCATCGTACGATCCACGGGGGATGAGTTGTTATAGGGTTGGGTTATTTTTATTAAAATAGTACATGGATATTGGTGCTAGTGAATACAATGGTATGATGTGGGTGATATTGACCACAGAGTATAGGTCGATGGTGGTCCACCATGTTTTGGTCGTAGGTTGATGGTGATTCTTATCACTATAAGACCGTTATCATTGGGATTATGTAAACAACTAATAGGGACCATGTGGATGTATTGACCACTAGTTATTTGGAAATATCTTCTATAGGCAAGCATCACATGTAGGAAAATGATGACCATCATTACAGAGGGAAAACATATTGGGATGACCAAGATATATTGATAATTATTTCAATCATCACATTGGGTGTGGGTTCTCTGTATTCATGGGTTCTATTGGGATATTATCATAGTATTTGAAATTGAAATTATCTATCCATAGAACATGTTTTGTAGTATATTTATTTTCTTTGGGTCTTGTTTATAATGATTTAATATAGTTATATGGGATTTGTGTTTCTCTATGTCATCATGTGGTGTGTAATTTGTATGAAGTCAAAGGTAGCCTTCAATGTGAATGAGTGTGGGAACATCCCTACTCCAGTATTGACCAATGAAGGTTAATTACTCAACAATTGATGGTCAATCATAGAGTAGAGAAATTATTTGATTTAATTGGACTTTATTTTTTGATCTTTTTATAAACTCATATACGTGTGTATATTATCTTGGGACACCATTGGTGGTGCCTAACATCTCCATAATCATACCCTACATGGTCTCTTTAGCACATGTATAGACATTGCAGTTTGTTACATATGAAAGGGAAAAGGTTGTTTTTTTACCTTGGTTATTAGAAGTTTTGTGGTTACATTAGCATGTTTTCATTAGATTTTTGAGTAGGACAACATAAATCCTCAGTGTCAGGCTGATTATATTTATTTTAGATCAATATTTAATATGATCTGCCAATGGGTGATTGATTTATGTTTCTATATAATTGTCATGACATAAAGATATTTATTTATTTCATTCAATATAACATATATTTCTAGTCATGCATCCAGTGAATGATATATTAACTATAGATTTATATAGCTTATATAATAAATTTTATTCTATTTCAATCAGTGAGTGTATTCCCCCAACTATTATCTTTTAGACCCTCACTGGTATTCTAGTATCGTTTATCATATGGGGAGGCATTCTTGGTGTTAGTGGCTATTTTAATCTAGTTTCATACAGATGATTTGATTCAATGATGAAACATGTTGATTTCTTATAAGGTATTTATCATAATTACATATTATTATTACAAGGTTTAGATTATTCAAAAATATTAATATGTATTTTCATTATATTATTTCAATATATTAAAATTGATTTTTTGATGAATATTGTGTCATTGTTTTTTGTGATTCTTTTTATTGCATATGGAAAAGTGTTGTTCCCACTAAAATCCAGCATAAATAGATACCACAAATCTACCTAATATAATTCCCAACATGATTGTTTCCATTTTTCATTTAGACACATAGTCTCTAAACATGCACACATTTTCCACTAACTTATATATAACTAATGAAACATCATAAATCATCGTTAATTTTCACTAAAAAATGGAATAATGTTTCATTCTCCTCTATTTTTTCAACGATTCTGTGACCCTTGTATCTAGTATATTTCTTCCATTTAGAAAACTCATAAAAATGAAATAATTAAATTAAATAAATAAATTGGTAAAAAAATAGAATCACAAAAAATAAAGGAATGAACTTTTAGTTTCGTGTAATGAATTAAAAATTAACTAATTAGCGTTTTGACATATATATTAGACCATAAATGACCATATCATATGTAAAAATATTCTATAATATTATGAATGATTAAAAAAATATATTATAAATATTTTTAGGGTTTTGGGATGAAGAGGATAGTATTGGAATGAATAAAGGGATGATGACAAATTAGGGAATATAGAGACGGTTAAGAGGGAGATAAATTTATTATTGACTACAATATTCACCCCAAAATTTAGAATCATCTTGTAATTAGAATGCCAATAATTTAGGAGGACAATATCTAAAAAAAATTATTGAACCTTGATTATTCTTATATTTATTCTTCTACATTTATAATTATTATTTCATGATTTCAAATGGACCATGAATATTTCAATTTGATTATGTAGAGTAGATATATGATGTAATTTAGATATTTAATGATTAATAATTAGATGAATGAATTTTTATTTATTTAATAAAATTGAAATTATTAATTTTATTCCCATGAACCCTAAATACTTATACATAGGTATTACTTGATTAATTAAAATTGGAACTATAATTCATGCACTATAATGTTGAACATAATTCATAGATGAATGATGTTGTCAATGATAATTTTAAAATCATATGATAATCAGTAAATAAACATAATAAAACTAGGGGTTAGTTGCTTTAATTAGATGTTGGTTGAAAGAATAAGTATAATTTTTTGTGTAACTCAATTGATAATATCTATAAACTAGTGACTATTGTAAAATATATTTCCATAAATATACATACTGGAATATATAATTTTAAAATAATACAATGACTTCACAGTATCTGATCAAATGAAGACCTCTCAAATTGTTATTCGAAATTCCCCTACATAAATAATTTTTATCTTAGTTTTCCATAGTTAATTTTAATATTTAAAGTTATATTTTTCTATAAAACTAACACATAATTCACATATTAAAATCTTATATAATAATAAAATTTAAGAATCATGATCTATCCCTATAGAATTCATAATAATAAAATAGTATATTTGGTTACACTTATGATTTGGTACTTGATATAATTTCATAAATTTTCCAAACCATGACAGAATAAGATGTTGCTCACATTAAATTTATATAAAATTCTACCTATGGAAAATAACAAAATTAAATGGATTGTTTTTTTACTTCTCAAAAACACTACGACATTCATCAATTTTTTTTCTCTTAATACATACCATGTAATGAATCATGAAATAATAAATAGATAATTACAATTCTTGAAGATATATCTTATAATATAATTATTGAATACATATCATTAATCCGTAATCAAATAAATAAACTGTCAATGAGAGAAATGAGGTGGGACATAAAAAAAAATTGGGAGAGGGTGTTTTCAACATTGGCAAAATGGAGAAGACACAAATATGCTTTTATAAAATGTCCCCCTAATTACAAAATTTTTTTTGTCAACATAATTTTAGATTGTCACACTAGAACACTTATATCCCCATTGTTGTTTCACTACTCAACCAAAATAATTAGTCTAGGTCAAAAAAATTGTTGGAAATAATAGTAACCTCGGTTATTGTTTGCAACCCCACCCCCCAACAGAACACTCATGGGGTATCTATAAAACATATATTATATTTTTATTTATATTTATATTAAGAATAAATAATTTTCTAAAATTTCAAAACAAAACTCCAAAAAACAATGATATTTTATTTATGTGTAAAATTATTCCTAAAAATGTATTTTGATACACGTGAAATCAATGATTGGATAATGAAGGTGTATTTGAGAAGCTAAAAATATTTATTTGAAAGTATTAAGGGTAAAAAAGTTACATTGTGATTAATTTTTTTTTGAAACATAGGGGATATATTGAGATAATTTTTATTGTTTTTTTCATGGCATCGATTTTTAATTATTTCTCAATGATGGACATTTACTATTGATAATAAAATTTATTATAAAATTTTGGGTTATATATATAACTAATAATTTTTATTTATCCAATTATTATTTGATGGAAATATATCTCATGTAAGAAATTATATATCTTTGTTTATTTTTCCCTAACATATTTGATGTCATATTTTTGATATATATTACTATCTATGTCGTTTGTGTGAGGGGGTGTGAATGGAATATGTTTTGTAGAAGTTAAATAATTTTTTTTGGAATTAATCACATTCAATAATGGTTTAATCCATTTAATATTTGAGTAAGGATTCACCACATAATTAAGATGTTTCATGAGGGAATAGATTAAAAATTCAAAATAAGTATACAAACAAGACAATAATTAGGAAAATTAAATATATGAATCTTGTATGAAATATAGCATTATGTTTTATATTATTTAATATAATGGGGTTCTTAATATTTAATAACACTTATTAATGAAACAAAAAATAGATGAAATCATAACCAAGATCATCAATAATTTGAAATAAATGTCATGTATCATATAAAATGGAGAAAATAATCTTCACCAATGACGGCCATGCCTTCTCTCTACAACTATATTATTGATTTATATCCCATTTACGTATCTAATGGACTCTTACCATATAGGTTATCCATACATTAATGATTCACCCAATTCTTGAAAATGATACTCCTTTTGTCCATGTTTTGGTAGTTCCTTGGGAATAAAGGATTTAAGATAAGATAGATTGAGAATACAGAAAATAAATTCAATATATAAAATTTAATGATTCCATTTTTAAGAAAATAATATCTTATATTGGCATAGAGAATGATCCCCAATACATGAATGAATTTAATTGAATGTTATATAAAACATTATTAATTATATTTTATTATAAACCCCTTGTCAACCATGAAAATGTACCAGAATTTAAAATTTCATTTATATTTGAATCTATCATACATTTAAAACATTATTTATATCCCTACATGGATGGGACAGAAACATTATCATTTAACGTTTGATTTACTTTATAAATTTTACAATTTTATTAATACATATCACTCCACTATGATATGACTATATCATACCCATTTATATAGTTATGTTAGTATCATGATTTCACTATATCATGTCGTATTATATTCTTTATATCATTGTAATTCGATCCATATAGAATTATTATACTATATATTATGATATAAGATAATATTACAAATATATTGTCACACATCAATATTAGGCTTTAGAATATTTGTTATATCTTAATAAATATCTCACAATAATTTATGCAATAAAGTCTTTTTTCCATCTCACCATATAAAATATCATATAAATAACTTTTGAAACCATTTAAAAAACACTTTTCACATATTTTAAACACACAAGAAAAATTATAATAAGTCTCAAATTGTGTCATATAATATGAAATAAAATTAAAATATCCATCTTAAAGTTTATTTGTGTAAACTCAAAATCATTTTATAGAAACCATCTATTTTTCTTAAATCATAATAATCACTCAGAAACCCCAATGTGTAACCCCATTGAATTTGTAGCATTAAAACCCAGTATGAATTCTCTGATCCATAAATGTATGAAAATAGTGGCTCTTAGAAAATTACTGATGCCATGCTTTCAACAGAAGGAACTTGCATGATCTCTATCAGACACAAGTATCTTTATATTTAGGTCAACTGGTTGTATCATATATACATATACATATTTAGATAATACCATTATATGATACATAATGTCACCACTAGAAAGAGATTATATAACTAATGTATATATACATACACTCGATATTCTCTAAGTATAGACTATACAAATTGATGAACACATTACCTATAATTCACCCAAATATATGCTCACATTCCATGCCACTCTCCCAATCGATAAAAACATCACAAGTCACATAAATTTGTACAAATATGTACATCTTCATTCCTTCTCATACGAGAGATCAGAAGTCATACTCATCATTAGAGAGGAAAAATATCATCTTAGTTATACCCAACTGTTGACATGATCAGAAACATAAAAAACCACTATATGATAAGATCAGACTAAAGGTTGCAGTAATACTGATTTTAAATTATGATGGTTCAAATAAAAATTCACTCAGAAAATCTCTGGAATTGGGTTTTAATATTAAACATGTACCCCCATCATACCAAATACGTGTGTATGACACTCTATGTGGCATACATTATAGGTCATCTGATACACAAAACCTTTTATATATATCATGAGAATATTTTGATTATCTCAATATTAAATACTGCCCATGCTAACGTTACTATTTCATCACAACCTATAATATTCCATGGTGTAAATAGATTTGGGATTAATAAAATTTTTAAATCTATGGGTAAAATATTATTTTAATTAATTAATGTATGGAACCAAAATGAAAGAATGATAAAGTAAAGAATCCTTGAATTTTTAACATTAGATATTTTGAACTCATAAATACCTCTATAAATAAAAATAACACCATATATAATCTCTCTTCTAATCATAATATATATCTCAAGAATTTTATTATGTTGGCTACTCATTTGGGATTTTCTAAAACCCTTTAGACATCCATTTAATTTTTTCCTCGTCTTTTTGTGACCCTATGATAAGACCTCCCATTAAACTTTTTTGGTGAGTTCTATCTATGAAGAAATATAGTATTGAGTAATATTGACAATATGAATCATATTAAAATTGTTTAAATCATTGAATTATAATTAATAAAATTACATACTAATATCTAATGCTATGATGATAGTAAATTTTATTTTATACTTTGAACTCTTTTTATGTTCATCATTATCATATTAGAACCAGTCATTTAAACCATTTCATTGAGATAATTTTGGTAAAAAATAGTAATTCTTTACATAGTCTTTATTTTCCAACCCACCCTAATAATATTGAGGTATTAAAGTGATATTCCATTTCAATTTAATTAATATAATCATTTTTATAGGCATCTAAATTCTATGTGATCAATCATAGTCCCAATAGAATTTTAGGAACAATATTTTATTTAAAATATATTTATATGTCACATACTCCTTTAGGTTAGGAAATAATAAATTCTTATATAAGTAAAAATATATACAAATAACTAATTAAAAATTATATTTCATATAATATTATATGCATTTTAATAAAAATTTTAACAATGTATTTTATTAATTGAAATATAACACTAAATGGATGTGGATATCATTCCCTTATTTTTATCAAATATCATTCATAAAACACCATTATCAAATTTAATTTTTTTTCAATTTATTTATTTTTAAACATGTCATATAAATGCATAGAAATATAACTATACTTATCAAAACAGTCATATCATTTTTTCACAATAACCCTTGTTTTTAATAACCCCTCATATCAAATAATAATAAAATGATATGAAAATTATAAAATATATATTTTGATCAATTAGATATTTTAATGTAATCCATCAAATTCAACTCTTTAGTGTTAAAACCCCTTTCCAAATCACATTAATTCTTACTATAATACATTAACATAAATTTTTATTTTTTTTAACTCTGATACACATTTTCAACAATTTTATTGTTATATGGTTTCGAATCTTATACCCCTCAAAATAGAAGAATTCAATTCTATAACATTAATACATGACAAGTAATGATAAAGGATATTCATTAATCCCTTTATATATTATTATAAATTCCCTCTCTAGAGACTGTAATTACAACAACGGAAGCATTTACCCTCTTTCTTGAATCTACTCTTATAGATCAATAAAATCAACTAGTTATGGGAATAAGCATTGAATGAATTTCCAATATAATATTTATTCGTTAAATTTAAATTTTTACCCTCTTAAATTGTCTATATGGCACATGGTATTAAACCTCCCATGTTATTCTAAACTATCTTTAAATTATTTAGTAGATTCGTGAAATTATATCAAACTCATTTACTCCATAATTTATAATATACTATTAATACATTTCAACAATGAATATAGAATAAATCATGTATCTATATCAAGACTTAAAGGAGAATCTAGTCTCACACAACCACTAAAATAAACAATCATATGTTTTTAATTATTGGAGGCTAAATTTTTTTCAGACTTCCTCCTTATCAAAAATTCATTTCAAACCTCATATCTCTCATTCCTAGATTCTTTCTAAAATAAAAATTTTCAGAAATATATCATTATTAATATATATATATATATATATTAATTTTTGTCTTTGATATATTATATATGGACAAATTATTAGGGAATGAAATAAATACTTCAAATTATTATCGTAATAATCTAGATCAAATTGTGGAATAAATTAATTTATCAGTTGCTCAAGATGGGGATAATCTAAAACAGAAAAGATTCATTCATGTTTAACAATTAGTCAAAAAATTCAAAATAAACATTTTCATCCATTATTCTTCTCAGATAAAAATATTGATCTCAATATCATGATTTATGATGATTAATTTTTTCTATATGAAAATTTATTAGATGAGTTTCATCTTTTACATTTATTTAATAGGGACATCTATTAAAATTACAGAAATAAAAATTTTGATCCCTTTTATTTTACTCAACTTCATTAAAAGAAAAAGATCCATATTTTACTATGTACTGTGTCTAGTTTTGAATTCCACTAACCACTTAGATATTTATTAAGAAAAACATGAAAATTATTTCACATATAACTCTGCTATAGTTGAGTGAAAAAATATTTGACCAATCTGTCATAGGAATTATCACAACTCCCTTCCTATAGTATCCTAACTCTTATGGTTTTCCAGTTATGTGTAGAAAAATTATAATTTTTAATATGGGGACTAAATCCTATTAGGACTTCCAAAAACTTTATTTCCATATACAAGATAATCCATCGGAACCCTCCTATGGATGAAATTAGGGTCTTAACACAAATATTATTTGGAATTAATATAAACATTAGTATTTTTAAGGTGTTTTATTTTCTCGTTTTATTATATTATATATATTTTTACATGTATTCTTTATTCTAATGATTTTGTTTTTAAACTATATTATTTTCACCAAATCAATATTCCAAATCCATATTGTAGTATAACTCTTTAAACAACTCATATATTGTGTTATTAACATAAATTAATGTCTAAATTTAATTATACATATTCAAAAGCATCGCATGTAGAAGTTTCATGAATCCACATTCTTATAAACTCTTAGAATAATATGAAACAAAAATCCACACATGTGAAAGCATGGTGTGATAGATAGAGAACCCCCACTTTTCTAGAAATAGAATAACCTCCCATGTTATAGAGTAGTCTGAACTCAAGTCCTACAACAAATGATTCAATAATGATGAGATAACATAATTACATCATAATCATAATTACTAAGATGTGTATGCTATAATTAACTTCTAAATTCAATCTAACAAATCTTAAATAATATAAAATCTAGGTTGAAAAAACTAAATTCATTATTATTCAAAATTGAGAATTACATATATGAATGTATGATAATTTAAATAAGAAATTTAAAAATATTTAAACTAAATCACATATCAATTCGCAATATAAAAATTTATATTCATTTTACATATTATTCCACTATGTAATTTCTGTTGGGTGAAAAAAATTCTATATAAAATTCATGAAATATTGTATCGTATAAATTTTCATAGTCTCCTGACATCCATATAGCCATATAAACATTTAATGATTGGAATTTAGCAAAAAAAATTAAATGGCATGATTCATATTTCCTTTATTGAGAAGCACTAAACTTGGGTCATTTAATTTGTGATTCAAGATCCTTAAGAAAAAATATAAAATTATTTATAAATTCGTGTATTGTTTTAGAGATCATTCCCATTAAAAGTATCATTAATTTAGTATAATATATTTGAAAATGAATATTATTATCTTTTGGTAAAATATCCATCATGAGATTAAGTAGTTTTGTAAAGCATTTTTCACTCTATGAAATTTCAATTTTAAAATTATATAGATATATTATGTATATAAATGTTTAATATTTAGTATAAAAATATATTAAATTATTTTTAAAGATCATTAACATCTAAAATAGCTTTGTAAAATCATCATGGTCATATTCAACTACTTTATTAATTTCATCAGTACCATTACCATCATCATTTATAGTTTCAATTAATATCTAATAATCTATAAACCATACTAATATACAAGAATGTGGAAAAATATTTTTCTAGACGATCATTTGTCTAACATTTATAATCTAAACATATTTCATGATAAATCTAGCATTCTTCCTACTCAAAAAAGTAAATTTCTCTTGAATAACAACATTGTCAAAATGGGAAAATTATTTGATAAGGACCATATATATGCATTGTTGTAGCCTTAATGAAATCTTTAACCACATTCTCAAACTCTTTTATCATATTATAGAATTCCATACATTTTTCATATTAATTTAAATTGGTTCAATAATATTAATGATTATCAAAAAAATAAAAATGAGGTATATTTAAATGTATCAATTTTTTAATAAGTAAATTATATATAGTATAAAAATAAAAAATATACATATAAATAATAATGAATTCATGTATAAATAATTTAAAATAATATATGTAAATCCTAAATTATATGTTAAATTATTATATACATGTATACATTATTTATATTTAGAAATAGCCTTAACATCAAAGAAATTTGACAATTATGATTCTCAAAAATAAATATTCAAATTCACCTAAAAAATATGTTCAGTATTAAATTGAAATAATTTTAAAACAGAATATGAATTTTAAGAAGGATTTTTTATGCTCCTAAAATAATTTATCAGAATTAATGACACAAATTATATAATAAATTCATTATATAATGATAAAGTCATATTATTAAAATTAGATATGATCCATATGTTATATGATAAAAATTTCACAGAAAAAATGTTTTTTTTAATGAGAATGTTATATCTCATTATAAAAAATTCAAATTATTCATACATAAAAAATCAATGTCATATTTTTTATCTGTAAGATTAAAGACATTTCAATATATAATGAAATATTTTTCAACGTAAATAGTTTATTCCTCAGAACCAAAATTAGAAATTGATAACATATAATATATATATAAATAGACACAAATACATATAGATATATATAATTGATTCTAACACAATCATTGATATTCCCTTATTATGTTATCTCGCTATGTTTAAATGACTTTTACCTTATATCACATTAGATGAAATTCACATTGAAATTGTTTCTAAATAATCATTATGTGTGAATGGAAAATTTAAATTATCCACATATAAAATATCCACATAACTCTATAAACATTATACAAAAAATATTAACAATATAATAACATACATTTTCATTATGGTTCTCTTAATTATTAAATATTTGGTGTCATCAACATGAACATTATACAACAATCATAGTTTATATCCCTCTGTATTATATTTTCTATAACAGTAATTAAATGATAAAAACCAAATATTATTTAGGTATTTATATGACCAATGAAATCATTGTGATATTTAATGATTCTCTATAATTTTTTTTTTCATAACATTTATTATTTGTAATGTTGAGTCATAAGCACTATCTATGTTACTCGTATTTGAATTAATTTGAGACAATATATTCTCATTGTGGTTTCATTATAAGTAATTTAGTAATTTTCATATAAATAAATTTTTAGATATATATATATATATGCATATAACATTTTATAGGATTTATTATTAAAATAATTATTTTTTAATGAATTTAAACCACTATCATTTAATTGATGTTAGCTATGTCACCCATAATTCCAATGAAAATAACATTCATTATGACATTCTATCTTATATTCTACACCTTTTAATTTTTATGTTTTTAATTATATAGAAATTATACTCATCAAAATTGATATAATATATCCCCATGGTTTCATTTTTCGACCCAGAAAAACTATATTCCTTTAAAAAAATTTAAATATTACATTCCATTACTTGTAATAGAAAATAACAAAATATTTTAGATATATATATATTAAAGATAATTTAATTTATATATATGTGTTTGATGAAAAATATATAAATGGATATGAGAATATATTTTTATATTTATTTATACTCACACACATATGCATATAATGATTAAGGAGAGAGATATAAGTGGAACAACCAGTGTCACTAGGGGTTTTGAAATTCATAAGATATTTGATTTTTTTATCCTTGATATGAGAATATTTTACGAATAAGGATTACAAGTGATGGAACATCTTGATTAGATATTTTTGGATATAGATCCAGACTTGAGATGTTTTCAATGTTCTCATGTGAATGTCTGTTTTGGGTCAGGGAGGCCCCTACACTAATTTTAGATGCAGCCATCTCCTCACACCTTGAAGGGTGAAGGATAAAATATGATGAGGGTTTGGTTAAATAATGTTTTCATGGATAAGTTATTTTCATTTTTGATGGTTCTCCATAGGTGTAAACTCGTTTTTTATGAGTGCGGTAAAATTCTAATTTTTGGGAAAGTTCATTGGGCATTATCATAACCAGTTATTTTCATTGTGTGGGGTGTTTTTTAATTCAATTATATTATTTGGACCTTTTAAAATGGTGTTACACCATGAAAAATTTATCTTATTCCTTGATGGGACCTGTTTGAA
Source organism: Viscum album (assembly GCA_963277665.1). NCBI lineage: Eukaryota > Viridiplantae > Streptophyta > Magnoliopsida > Santalales > Viscaceae > Viscum > Viscum album. Next base: position 979,617,299 of record OY728139.1, on the reverse strand, counting down.
AAAATTTTGGGGCATTAATTTTATCCTTTGGGATATTCACCAAAAAGGATGATTTCATAGAAACCCTTCTGAGACATTGTGAAGGATTATTGTTGGAGATGTGTCATGGTGGGGTGAATGAGGGTCATTACAAAAAGAATGAGGGTCACATCATAGGATATGGATTGTAGTGGCATAATGAAATGGAACATATATGTTATTTGATGAGTGGGAGATTATTCCTTGTGGTCTTGGGGCCTTAAATATTTTGTTGAAGGATAGAGATATTGTGAGAGATAGATCATGGTGATAGAGAGTACCTATAGTTGAGGAATCACACATTGACATAACCCATGAATGTGTATCACTATGGGACTACATAGTTTCATTTGATGTACCCTTTTCATTTTTTTTACTAAAAATGGGAAAACCAATAATTTCAAGGTCGCACCTATGGATATAGTTCAAGAAAGATTTGTATGAGGATAAATATTTCCCCCCCCCCACTCTCCTATTCATCCGCCTTTCGTTGAAACTTATAGGGTGTTATCTATAGTGTTTTTTCACATTAGATAAATGTTATTTCATCCCCCTCTTGCCAATATTTATATCTTCCCATGATATTAACTAATTCAGATGTCTCAAGTCTGGGGTTTTGTACTGATTCCACTGAATAATTGTAGACTTGAGTGGAAGAAAGTGATATTTCATATGATTCACCCATCGGATGACATGGGTTAGTGATCACCTAAAATTTATTACTAGGTCATTCAAAGTAATTAGCGTATAAATGTTTCTAGGATTCTGATTAAATTTTATAAATTTAGTAACTGAAAAAAAAATTTAAAGGATAGGGTCGTTTGAGATTGGGTTGGGATCACGTCCTGGGATTTTGACTTGTCATTGTTCGAGGTTTTTGTGAGTGGAAACAACCTAGAGAACTTACAATGAATATGAATCTTTATATTAAATTGAATATTTAATTATATATTTTTTATAATTATTTAACTTGGAGTTATGGCCTGATATAGGACCTCATGTTTTGATACACGATTAGTCAGGCTCTAGATATTTCAGATAAACTTTTATTAATGATTATCACATTATATTTGGTTGGTTGTCCCCAAATATTTCCTATATATTTTATGAATATTGATATGTACATGTGATATGTATTATTTCCACTCAAGTGGGATTGACCTTATATTTAAATGAAGAATATATTTTTTCTCATGTTCTCCCTTGAATATAATTCAAGTGACATGTGTCATTATAATACATTGAAACTAATATGCTTCATCATCCACATATGGATAAGGTCTAAACTATAAGTATGTGGTACAAGTAACATTGACCCTATAGGGGTTTAGAACGAGTAATAAAATATTATGGAGTAGAAATAAGGTTTCTAAAAACCCCATTAGACTAGAGTAGGTGCACCAATTTCTATTGTGGGGAAATGGAATCACCCCGTAATAATATCATCCAGCGAGAAAGGATGTCAGTTGTATTTATGAGATATTATAGATATGGTCTTTGGAATTAATATTGGTCAAAAATATATTAAGTTAATTTTTTAAGGCTAATCATGTAGGCATGTGGGTCTTTGGGCCAATGATAATATGTGAGATAATCATACATCTCATGCATGATAAGAAACACACACTTAAGGGTGTATTGGACTCATAGTGAGTGTTTTTGTGTAGGGTATGTTCTTCAAGAGTTAATGAAGTATGGTGAGATATTTTACTCTAGGGTATGGGTTGAGAACTCTTTTAATGAATATGTGTCATGAGACCCTAGTGATATTTGTGGCAATGAATAATTTTGATGTGTTTTGGACCAACCACTTGATGCTAGGGTCTGAAATGGGGATACTGGCTATGAATGCCCCTTGGGATGTTGAGAGATTCTTGGTGTCAGAGAGTGGGCACCATGATGTGTCTAGAGTATATTAGAGGATGGAAATATTGGTGAGATATCAATTTTATAAGGTTCAGTGTGTATTTATTGTTGGATTTATTTACCATGTCGAGAATAGTCCATGTGGAAAGATGTACATTGAGGAATTCCTTAAAATATAGAGATAAGTGTGATTGGTTAGCACCTTGGTGATGAGTTGTTTATCTTTTGGGGAAGAACTTGATACCCTACATTGCATCCATTATATTATTTTTCATGGGTGGGTGTATTCCCCTAGTAGTATATTATATATGAGTTATATCTCAGGAGGGGAGTATTATCCCATGTAATATGTTATAGGGTATTATGGGGTAGACAATATTTGTTGGATTGTTATCCTATAAGAAATTTTTTGTATATTTATTACAAGAATATTGAATCTATTTAAATATTAAATATTTTATTAAATATTATACATTGTTCTGTGAGACTATAATGTAATAATGTCCTAAATTATTTATCATAATAATGAGGTCATAGCAGTTCCCTGCATTAATGAGAACCCTGAAGTGTTGTGAGAATATTAAAAATTATAGTTCTATGGTTGGATGAAATAATATGATGTGAATCATTGTATAGATACTATTAGGTGAAAGTACTTGTAAGATTATGATACTTCTTCTCATGATGTTAGAACTTAGTAATCTCTATGATGGGAGATTATGAGAACTGACCCACAAGTTTAAATTCTTGCATGTTTTGATGTCACCAGAGAGGGCAATACAAGAATTGTTTGAGATCTCCAAGAAACACTAAAAGAGTAATCTCAGAGAGGGTGCCCCAGGTGGGCCACAAGTAGTCAACCTCATTGGATACATTGAGAGTCTATAGGTTCAAGGGTTTAGACTCCCCAAATAACCGGGTACCAATCTCATCCTTGCATCACTCCCATAGAGATTCTCTAGCATTGTTGTGGATATCAATATGAACAACATTGAGAAGTCTTTACCAAATATTTTAATCCTCCTCCTCCATGTGGACAATGACATGAGGTGTGAAAAAACAAATACCCTTATGGTTAATAAGATGAAAGTGAAGGATATGATATTTAAGCCCAAAGCTTCTTCACGCCATTCAAATAAAAGGAAGATCATGTTATGGAATGGAACATGAATCTGTTTGTTTAGAATGTGGAATGAAGGTCCATGGGAAGGAAAACTACACACAGTTAAAGATGCAAGGAGATGTTTCAAGTGTGATTGTTATCGAGTTAAATTTACCTATTTCTAAAAAAATTTTATTAGAGACATCCTGTGTTGATCATATGTGAATCCAAATATAGGAACCACATAGATTCATGAAAATTTTCCAAGGGGAGGTTGATCAACTAGACATCAACGAACCTAGACATGCTAATTTAGCTTTCAAGGACTACCGCCTCAGGTTGCGGACTGGGATGATCATCATATTAAAAGGTTGTTATTATGTGCTTTCTGTAACCAAATTTTTATTTTTGTATCCAGACTAGAAACATATGGATTTATTTTCATGTTCTTAAATGAATGTTTATTCTCTTATAAAGATATAATTTGATTTGTAAAGGAAAATTTATATAAATTTCTTTACATGTTTGATTACACAAACCAAGTAATGGAAATTGATAACGAACCTACTTCACATGACTCATACCACACACAACTTTGGCATCACCATCTAGGTCATGTAAATGAGAATATATTGACAAAGTGACATCAAGATAAATATTTAGATTCTTTGGATCTAAAATCTCTATGTGTATTTTAATCATGTTTACAAGAAAAATTACCAATGCCCTATTTAGTGGGAAAGGTGAAAGAGCCAATAATATACTTCAATTAGTTTATACAAATGTGTGTGGACCATTTCTAGTTGATTAAATGGGTGGGTACACATACTTCATAACATTTTCAAATGATTTTAATAGATATTTATATATATACTTAATGAGGTATAAGAAAGATTCATTGGATAAGTTCAAATAATACAAGAATGAAGCTGATAACCGACATGATAATTAGATTATGAAACTCCACTCGGACTGAGGTGGGGAATGTATTAATAAAGACTTCATTGATTACTTACAGGGGTTTGGGATCCTTTCCCAACTCACTCCTCCTTACACTCTGAACCGTAATGGTGTGATTGAATGGCCGAACTACTCCTTATTGGACATGGTGATATCAATGATATTTCATGCATTTCATTCATTATCCATTTGGGGATAATCCTTTGAAACAATATTACATATACTTAACCAATTAACAACTAAATCCATAAATGGTATTCTATATGAGTTCTGGAGAGGAAAGAAATCCATGTTAATAAAATTTACAATTTTGGGGGAGAGATTCATTTTTTAAGGCCTCTTTAGGTAACAAAAATGGACTAGAATCACAAAGTGTTCCTTTATAGGATTCCCCAAGGAAACATAGGGATATTTCTTATACAAACTCTCAGAAAAAAAGATTACTAGAAAGCCACTCCATATTCCCTGAGAGGGAGAACATCTCTAAAAATATTGTGGGAGTGATATATACATTGATGAATTCGAGGCTCAAGGTATACAAGAGTTAGTAAAGGATAAAATTCAACAAAGACCGATAGAGGAAAGATCCATTATATAGACACAAGTTCTGCGTAGGAGTACAAGAGAGGGTAGAGAACTAGAATGGTACGGTTTTCTAGTTACTGAGGATGGAAACTCATTGTTTGTTGATTACAATGATCATCTAACCTTTAAATAAATAGAAAGTGGCACAAACATTTCCACGTGGGAGAAATACATAAATTATAAAATGGTTTCCATGCAACAAATCCTTGTCTAGATTTTGTAGAACCTCCATTAGATGTAAATAAAATTTGTCAGAAATGGGTATTCAGGATGAAAATGGACACTGAAGGACAAGTATGTAACTATAAGGTATGATGGTTACAAGAGGGTTTAAATAGCATCACTGCATTTACTACGACTAAACGTTTCACCAGTTGAAATTCTGAAATCCAAAAAATTTATATTGAAAATTACATCCTAAAATGATATGAGATTTGAAAGATGGATGTAAAAACATCCTTCATTAACGATGACCTCTAAGAAGATGTCTATGTGACACAACCTAAAGGGTGTGTGAATCTAACAGATTTCAATATGAAATTAATGTTTCAAAAATCTAATTATTTATTAATTAAATGATCATATTCATTTAAAATTTATTTTTATAAATCTATAATAGAGTTTGGTTTTATAAAGAATGAATGTGAGCATTTTGTGTAAAAACAATTTAGTGGTAGTGCAGTAATTTTTCTAATAGTATATTTTGATGATGTATTATTTACAAGAAACGAAATACCTGTCTTACAGTATTTTAAGCCATGGATGAATAAATTATTCTCGATGAAGGGATTGGGTGAGGCAGCATATATTCTTTGGATAATGATCCATCATGATATATCCAAGAGATTAATAGGCCTAATTCAAAGTACATACATAGATAAGATATTGAAGATATTCAGGGTGAATCAATCTTAGAGGGGATTGCTTACAGCATCACATAGAATTCATCTTTCCATGAAAATTTGTCCCCAGATTTATGAGGAAATAGATAGAATGGAAATAATTCCATATGCATCATCAATTGGGTCATTCATGTATTCTATGATATTTACCAGGCTAGATGTCATCTACATATTGATTGTTGTAGGAATAGATCAAGTTGATCCAGGTGACTACAATTGGATGGAAGTCAAGAAGATCCCTGAGTATCTAAGGCGTAGTTAGGAAATTCTCCTAGTTTATGAAAGAGATGATGAAGTATTCATTATATGACATTCATATTCTAGTTTATAGACAGTTCAATATGACATGAATTCACAAATGTGATACATCTTCCCTTTCAATAGATGTGTTGTGAGTTGAAAGAGCTCAACAGAAGGTGTGGTCATAAATTTTACATCAGATTATGAGTATATCATAGTTTTCTATGTAGATAAAGAATTATTTTGGATTCATGGATACATCCAAGAGCTGATGTGGTACCTAGAAGTAAAATTAAAATCACACATTTTTGTGAAAATACTACAACGGTGGTTCTCGCTAAAGAGACAAGGTCACATTAGCGAATATAGAACATATTATAGATGTTTAATATCTTAACGGATTTTTCATAGAGTGGTTACGTTTCAGTGAGCATTATTTCAATGGAAGACAGCATGGTAGACCCCTTTAATAATGACTTGACTCTATAGAAACATGACCATCATGTGAGGTTTAGCTAAATGAAATTCATTGGCAATAGGCTCTAGTCCAAGGGGGAGTATGTTAGAGTTTATGTCCTAGAACCAAATATATTAACATTTATTACATGAATATTTAATGTATTCAAATATTAAACATCTTTTTACATATTTTTTGTTGTTTTGTATGACTATAATGTAATAATGACAATGAGTATTTACCACATTAATAATGTCATAACAATTCCTCTCTTTGATGAGAACCATGAAGTGCAATGATAATATTTCTAAATATAGATTTATAGATACATGTCATACAATGATGAGATATATAGTTTACAAACAATCATGTTCAAGGACTCATAAGATGATGAGACATCGTCTACTGATGTTTGTACTTTGCAATGTCCAAGATAAGATACTATGAGAATAGACTAGCGAATAAGAATTACACATGTTTGGGTGTCATCGGATATTCCTATCTGCATGCATGTGTAATGGTCCTGGGACTTTAATATTATCATTTTATGTGACATTAATCATGAACATAAAATTACTGATGAAAACCATTGCACCTCATTTGATGGGAGTTTTATGAATTGGGTGCATCCGGAATGACATGTTATTAATGGAAAAGTGGAGGAAAGATTTTTCCCTTTCATTTATGGAAGATGATATCTCAGACCTCTTATTGAAATAGAACAGTCACCCTAAATTCAATGGCCATGGTGTAATGATGAGATTATTTCATGTAATCAATGAATGTCATAACAATCATATAGGTTGATGAACTATAATGAAACATTATTGATGAGATACTATGAAAATGGGATTATATTACATAGTGAGCATTTGTATGAGGACATCATCATTGTGATTTTAACATCTTTTTCTTTAGTTCCATGACCCATTTCTAGACATCAACCTTCGACAATAAGAATGATCACCTAATGTCAATGAGAATGAATCATAGACTGTCACTGACAAAGTGTTACTGGCCGTCTCAATTAAATTCTATTTGAATTTAATTAATTGAATAAATATTAATCTCAAGACCAATGAATAATTTTATTCAAGCTAAATTTATAGCATTAATTAAATAAACATTTATTGACCAGATTGGGAATAAAATATATTTATTTATTTTAATGTAAATTTAATAAATATTTATTTACTAGTTTTTAAATAAAAATAATCATATAAGAGAATAAAATATTTTATTCGATTGATCATTAAATGAATGAAGAATTTGAATGGTCCAAGACCATGTCCATTGATAATTTAATTATTTAAATGTCGGTAAATAATGTTTATCCAGTTGGTGTAATAAATAATAATAAAACTATTATCATTATGGGTCATTGGATTTCATTTGTGGTTTTTTTACGCAAGATGGAGCACCACAAATAATTGGGATGTTATTGTCATTAAGTGGCATGGGTTTTCTCTAATAGTTAAACTTTTATTTAATTCTTATTTCACAATTTAATATTGTATCTGAAACCCCATGTTGATTAATATGTATGTATATCTATTTTTTCCAAACACTAGTGAATTGAGAATTTCGTAGCAAAACATTTTATCTCCGGACTTCCCTCGTCTTTCCCTCTCAAAAATGGGAGAAGATCTTCCAGGATGAAGAACAAGAAATCAATAATGATCAACATAAGACATACAGTCTGTCATTCTAGCACATTGAGAACAATTGACGTTGATCAGAGACCATTGGATCATATTTGGTTCATAGCTGGAGGGATTCAACTTTGGATCTACAAAAGCACAACGAAGGCAATACGGAAGGGTCATTCTAGTTTATCAATGATCGTCAACGAATAAAGTACCAAAGACCCGAGTATTTAATTTCATTTAAATTATTAAATTAACTATAAACATGTCATGAAAGATCCTTTTTCTTAAATCGCGTTTTATTATTATCTTTGTCTAAATCATTAATTTCAATCTACGGATACTGGCATTCATCGTTGTATTGATCCCGGATTGGTTATTGATTACAAAAATGGAAATGTTGGGCCCTTATAACCACCACTCTTCTACTGCATCTGAATCCTTAAATATTCTCTTACATATGATAAATTATGGCATTACAATGTCAGTTTTATTCCCCCCATCAATATATGAGGTATTACAAGATGATCACTATTCTCTTTGATGTAATATATATGATGGTACAATGAGTTGGGCATAATTATCCTTAATGATATATGAGTTATAATATGGTAGTTTTTGTTCCCCCTGATATGATATATGATATTATTATGAGGTGGGATATATTCCCCAATGATGATATGCATGGTATTACAGGGTGGGTGATTTTCACCAAATATGATAAATAATTCTATTTGGAGGTAGTGGGTATTCCCCCACGTTGTTATAAGAGATATTATAAATCCATAATTATTATCCTGGATATGATATATGGGGTTATTACAGGGTTGGATCTATTCCCCTTGAGAATATATGAGTTATTATGAGGCGAGTTTTATGCCCCATGATATGATATCTAATGGTATTGTGTGGTATTTTTTATTCACTTTGATGACATATGCCGTATTATGAGGCAGGTTTTATTCCCCATATATGAAATATGATGGATTTATGAGGTGATAGTTATTCCACTCAATGATATTTGAGTTATAACAATGTAACAATTATTCCCCTAGATATGTTATATTATGGTATTGTGAGGAACACACTGAAACCCTCAATGATAAATGAGGTATCACATGTTAATAAATATTCATCCTTGTATGATATATGACATATTATTGGGAGGGGCCTATGCCACGAGATATGTAATATTAATATATATGGGTGTGAATTATTCTCCCACCCCCATAACCAATTTCATATGATATTATTATCTGAACGCACATATTTCTCCCATGATGGGGGGTATGTATTATGCTCAGAGACATACAACCCCGACCTAAGTAGGAAAGAAAGATATCTAGAATCACCTTAGTATATAAGGATCCATATTGATTTATTTAATGTGTCTTAGTAATATAATTATTTATTGATTATATTACATATTTCTTGCACTGCATTATATTTTATGTTAAGGATAGTTTTCATTGTATCCTACTATAATTTATTCACAAACAATTTCGGTGACCTTAGCAATTTGTTACGCTAGCATCACATCTGTTTGTAGGTCTAGGTAGAAGAAATTCCAAGAGTTGGATGATCAATGAAGTGAGCTTGATCAGGGTTTGGATATTGGGAGGTGGTAAGGCATAGGGATGTAAGTAGTTCCACATATGTATTTTCAAATCTTAAAATTTATTTTTTATATGTTATCATCCTGGAGAGTGATTAGTTTTGATATAATATTGTATGATAGTAATTTATTTTTATAAAATTGTATGGTTATTTATTTAGAAATATTATGATTATTTTTGGATGTTTTAAGTTGTTCTTAAAATCATTTAGTTCATTTTTGTAATCAATTTCATTTTTTTGTCTAGATTACTTTTTTGTGAGTTTGTGTGTTTCTGAAAAATGTGTTATTAAGAAAAAAAATTGAGTTCTTAATCATACATATTTAGACAATTTATAATGGTTTTCACTATTTTGAACAACATCATTAAAAAATGGATTTCATTTTTCCGACCGATGATTCTAGAAAAAAATAGTTTGCATAAATTTTATGTTATAAATGTTGTGTTTAAAACAATAAATGTTATAGTTATGAAGTCATATAGGAAAAAATATATATGATGTCCATTAGATGAAGAGAGATTCTATGGTCAATACGTTTGAGTTTTGAAGTTCATTTAACATCTATACAAATATCAATCTACATTTTGATTAAGTTACAAATTTTTAATTGGATAGAATAATGTGAATAATACCTGAAACATGTAGAACAGATAGTGTTTTTTATAGATGAATTTTAAAAATCAATATAATCATAAAAATAAGGAGTCTTTTTGTTATACATAACAAAGGAAACTATTTCTATCAGAAAAATATTTATAGATGTTTAACCATACAAAAATATGAATGGTCATTATATGGATGAGTATCAAATTGAGGTAATATTTTTTTATTATACAGATGAATACATGAAGTTGTTCTGGACTATGTTTAATAGACTTATCTCCACATGGTGGTCATGGTAGATGTAGGATCATCAGACAATGAAGAGATAATTCATCAGATATATCAACCTAAAAAACATCATTATTTATAATGGAAACATGAAACCATTGAAGAGAACTATATTACGTAATCCATATATTACAAATCTAAGCTAATTAGATGATAAATTATAGACAGAGTCATGTCAGACAGAACTTTACTTGATGAAGAATTTCATAATAGAATAACTGAATTTGGATAATGTTTTAAGAAACATCCAAAACATTGTAATTTTTTTAAATATGATTAGGATGAGATATTCCTTCAAAATTAATGAATCTTGAATTATTAAAGAAATATTTAATGACCAACGTTGATGATGGGATATAATGAATGTATGATGAATATTGTTGATTTTGAACATGTAGTTGATTTGATTTCTATCAAATAAATGATGATTTGATTAGGGAAATTCAAATTTTATCTCATCATTATTCATTAAATTTTAGAGGAAGTCTTCTATATAAATGGATACATTTTCATGGGGAGTTTATATAACAACTATCATAGAGTGCAAGTGCTAATGTTTTTAAAATGTGAGGATCTATCAAAGGAATATCATAGTTGAGAACGAGTTATTAGATAATGGAGTAAAAGGCCAAGGTTTCCCTAATTGAGGTTCACTGGATGGAATCATATTATGTTTATATTGATCCACAATATAAAATGGAGTACTATATATATATGTTTTCATGAGATATAAGGTCCTTGATAACAGTTAGAAGAGTTATTATCAAATTATTATATAGATCACATACATTGAATGATTGTAGATAACCAAAAAAGGGGTTATTCACCCACACTGGGTGAGAACCATCTTAAAACTTGTGTGAAATTATTTTTATTCTTATATTTTCACATGATTAAGGTTGATTTTAAAATATTAGGTGATCTAATCCTTAATAGGCTACATGTGCTTATAACAAAAAATAATGAATAATGTAAAGTATTATCACTGAATCAACCCCCCAATGGTCTACATGATCCTAATAAATATAAATTGATATATGTGATAGGTCCCACTACATTATTGGTATTACATATTGAACTTACATAGGATCATTTTGAACCACTGATAAGGGAGAGTTGAATCATTGGGGACCTTTTATAATTTCAAATTCATTAAAATTATACCCTAAAACCTATAAGGGTTTTACAATTATTAATTTTTATTGCAAACCCACTAGAATTAAATGATGTGAATGTAACGTATGGAATGGACGATTTACATTTTTCAGCTTTAGTTTGATATCCTAAAACATTTCCATGGAAACTCCATTTTGAACAAGTAAATTTAAAATTATGAATAAGTGAATAAAACATAGAAAAACCCAATTAGACTCCATCTATCATCTAATAAGAATCATTTCACTTACTCCCATCCATTTGTAACGTTTTTCTTACAAAATTGGGCCAATATAAAGGATATAAAATATTGTAAAGAAAAATCCAAATATTTCATCATGAAACGTCAAAACATTTTTCTCTATCTATTATGTTTTCATTCGATAAGTGTTTTTCTGGTGCACCTTATTTCATCAAAAATACTTTTCTTTTATCTCCTCAATAAAACTATGATAATTATTTAACAATATTCTATCAACTGAACAAAACTATTGTGCCATAAACTCTACATAGAAACTCTATATATTAATATTGATTCTATTTTTTTAAAGGGACTATCTATCTGAACCATATTCACTAAAACATTGTATGTAACATCTCTTCAACCTGAAATCAATGTTTGAAACTCAAATATCACACGAATTTCCAAGTCTTAAATTTTTATTCATGTCAACAGTGTTAAATACAATCATACTTTTCAAACCATTTATATATGTTTTCCTTATGTAGAAATGGTGAAAACAAAATTTCAACTTCCTTCTCATCTAAATTCAATGAATGTTTCTCAAACATTGTAGAATATTTGAGAAAGATCCTAAACATTCATGGAAACTCTATAAATATAAACCATCCTAAAACATATGTAACCTCATATATTATGAGCTCATTCAAACATCATTACAAAACACTATAAGTGAAACCAATTTTGAAATATCTCAGCATAAACATATTAAAAAATAATTCCAAAATGTTATGTAATTTTTCTCCTAACTCGGTTTTAAAAATATTGTTTGATAACATCATAAGTAATTTTTATCCATTTTTTCCTCTAAATACATTATGTAAACTCTTCTCTATCTTAATAACTCAATATTATCATCCTCCCTAGACTTATAATTCCTTTGTTTCTCTGATTCAAAATACTTTGTCTTTTGCAACATCTATGAATCATTCGTCCATCAGAATTGATAATATCTTTTCGATGTTCATTTTTATGAAGGGGAATTCTCTATCACTTGATTCCTTCAAGATCACAAATCCTAACATTGCATTCTCAATCATCGTATAATCTTTAAAAAATTACAAACAAAACTTCATATAAAATGTCAATCCAAAATAACCTATCTTCTTCTATCTTGTAATGTTGAGACCTTAAAAAAAGTTGACTACATTGTTTGAAGTTATAATGAATAATTTTATTTTCATCTTCTATTTAACGTTCCCTATTTTTTTCTTCTTTCATTTTATATCAAAAATACAACATGATATCTATCTATTTGGTTTTGCATAGATATAAACATGAATTCTTAGATACCATTTCGTTAATTCTACCAATTTGAAATTTATTTATTATAGTCAAACAAATTATCCTTGTTTATATAATCCTAAAAAATCAACATATTATCTCTTTAAATTCATTGTCCAATATTCAATATATCCATAAATAAATGTTTATTATAAATCATACTACATAAAAAACAATTATCTTCACTTTTTTAGAAGAATAGTAATAAGGATTTCATGAACATTTTTGTCTAAATATGTTATTGTACATTTATCCCAATACAATTCCTATACAACATCATCTTAATACACAATCATGTATCAAAAAAATATTTGTATGTTGATTTCTATCTAGTAAAGTTCATCTGGTGAAAATATTTCACTACACTCCTGTTTCCCACTTGTCCATCTGTTTTCCATTCATCTAGTGATCTATGTCTAATAGAATACAACTATTATCTTTTGATTGTACATTTTGTTTATTTACCGTGTTGATATCACCCTCTATTCTGACACATAGATTTTGATATATTTATATTTTTAGTATCTTTTTTATCATATTAGTATCATCTAACTTTTTAATAATGTTTCATATCAAATTTTTGGAAACATTCTAAAATCATCAATAGATTTATAATGGTTCAGTCTTAACAAATATATATCAACTTATTTCTCACCTTTTTAATAAAAACATTCTGAAAAAAATGTTTTCATCAAATAAAATACTATTTTATGAAAATAAAAAATAGATCTCTAATCCCCCCTTTATATTTGTTTGCATCATTTACAAAAAAAAATTTACCAGCTCATTTTTTTAACAAATAAATCCTCAAATTTTTTAACAATTATAAAAACATTATCTTTTAGAAAAATAACATCTTGAAACAACAGTACTAGATAAAAATTATTTTTAATATAATTCTATACAAAATTGAAAATAAATTTCCGGCCATGTTATGAAAAAATCACAAATTAATGTTTCTCTCTTTCTCTATCGCCCATTTTATAATGACCACCTCTTCGGATTAATATAATAAATAGTGTAAATTACTATTAAAATATTTTGTATTTTATCACCCCTTATGTTTTCATAACATAAATGACAGTGGTAATATACCTTAAAGACTATAGGATGTCTTTGGTAGAGCCTGAACATGTAGTTGTATCCCTAATTCTACAAGTTTTTTCCTTGGCAAAGATGTGGTGAAAACATCTTCAATTTGATATATTTTCTAAAATTTAATAATGAAAAAAAATATACAAAATCAACATTATCATTAATGAAATGGTACTTAATATCAATGTACATTGATCATAAATGTTTTCAAGAAACTTTTTAATGATCAATGAAACTCTAGTTTTCATAGAGAATCTTTAATGGTATAGAAACATTTAACCTCAAATATTCAAGATAAACATTAATCGATATCATTTTAAAAGAATCATGTGTTGTGGAAACATATTTTTCCTCCATATTACTCAATGTAATTGAACTCTATTTCTATCTATGTCATCTCAAATAACATTTTTACAAGAAAATTGTTCCTCCTGATGTTGATTATCTATCATTGCAATCTCTAGTCAAATAACCATCAATGTATCCATGAAATTTCATGTCACAACTTCATTTATATAACATCCCATAATAAGATTTTCATTAACCATATCTAATAATTATATTCCTATATTTATCATTTTTTTTTCATACAAATAGAAATTGGAGGATAACATCTTTGGAATCCCTCGTGCAAATTGTTTTTAACAAATTAATGTCATATTATTATCTTGATTGGATAATATACCTTTCCTTCTAATTAAATTGTAATTATATAATTAATGTTAATATCTTTATCATTTTCTTTAATTTTTTTTATTTATTTCTTCAAAAATATATTTGAATACATTGTTTCTATCACTAAAAAAATAATATGTCATCAGTATAAACAGTAATAATAAGCGTATTATAATTCACCTCCTCCATACATAATTTTCTATAAAATTTAACATTATAAATGTTCAAAATCATTAGAAACTTTTCAAGTTTGTATCACCAAGTATAGGGATACTATTTTATCCCATATACAACATTCGTCAACTTTCACATTTTTTCCATCTTTATCAAGTAAGAACCCACTATGTCTGTCAATGTAAAATTATTGTTCAATTTATGCATTAATGAAATCAAAATTCACATCCATCTTATAAAAATTGTAACAATGATGTGAAATAGGTGTCAATAAAACTTTTATAGTTTTCAATCTCAAAAAGTTTGAAATTTGTTTTTCAAAGTCTAAACCATTCCCTTTTGAGCAACATATGAAACAAGTTGAGGTTTATTTATAAACATTTATACATGTTTATTTAGATTATTTATATACACCCATTTTCCGAAATAATATTCTTATTTATTTGACATGGAAAATGTTTTCAATATTCATTTTTATCAATTTGATCTAATTCTTTATCCATAGCATTAACACACTCTTTTGGTTCATCTGACTCTTGTTTAATTGACGAGATAAGTTATGTATAATTTTTTAATTTGATCTTTATTCTAGTCAAAACTAAATCCTTTTGACTACAAATGATGTTATATCTTTTAACATATTCTTATAAAGTATAAAACAATATATATTTTATTCCAATGTTACTTTATTCATCAAATGATTCTTCATAATCTTCATGTGTTGATTTAATATAACATTCATCTTCAATTTCTCTCATTATTGGAATGATTTAATATTTCATCAATAAAATGATCAATTTTTTAAGGGATCATTTATATTCAATAAATATCACATCATATGATACCACCAACTTTTGTAAATGATTATTTTGTATTTATATCTGCTTAAGTTAAATTAATATCCTATGAAAATTACATCCTCGACATTTTAATAAAATTTTCTAAGATCTATATTTTTATCTTAAGAAAGAAAGGTCTCCAAAAATTCATGAAATATTTCATAGAAGTCCTATTATTACACAATATCTCAAATGGATTCATGTTGGTTTTGAAACAAATAAATTTATGTTTTGCATATGTACAATAGTACTAATGGATTATCATTATAAATTATTCAAAATTTTAAATTCAGTTGGTATACTTCTTCCAATTTCATCTAAAAATATGTTTTCCTATTCCAAAACTCCATTTTATTGAGCAGTGTATAGACAAATATATTTGGGTTAGATTCCATGTTTCACCATACTAAATTCAAAACCATTTCTTGTGTGATCCTTTCCATTTATTAGTTCTCTTCTTCTCCATTTAAAAATCTTCTCACTTTAAATTTACCTTCTGTAAAATATCTAAACTTCCACAACAAATAATTTTTTTCTCCATAAACATCATATTGGTCATCAATGTGAATTGATAAGTAAATTTGATAAATTAAAAATTCCATAATTTCTTTTGATGTCTCATATTTACAAAAATATTAGACTAAATGATCTTACGTGGTCAGATGGATCAGATATTTACTTTATTATTTCTTATGCTAATTATCCACCATTCAACCATATTGTATAAAAATTATCATATTATATTTTCAATGGTGGTACGTTTCTAACATCATATATTATAGACATTTTCCTCATATTTTTTTTGTATAATGTGGCCAAGCATTCAATGCCACAACTTTTATTCATCCCCATCAGTCATGTATCATGAGTTATAAAGCATTCCAAACTAAACAAAATTTACACTAGTTCTTTCTCCCATGGTAATAATTTTATCATCTTCAACACTTCTGATGATAGAATAATCCTTATTAAATAAATCTTCCTTAATATCATCACAATTTTGTATAACAAACATTATTATGTTTTTATGCCTATTAACAAATAGAACATCCTTAGCTTTCGATTTTGAGTATCAATATTATGTATCTATATTCCACTTATTTCAATAGAACCATCATTTTTGAAAGTAAGTAATCTCACATCATGGTTTTCAACATTTTTATAGATTTTCAAATCAGTCGTTAGGTTTGGGGAATAAAACACTAAAAAATGTAAGGTTTACTTATTTTTCAAGATTTAAAATTCATCTCAATAATAATATATATTTGATCAACTTTATTCTTTATGGTTACTTTTTAATTTCTATTATAAGAAACATGGCTATGAACAGTTGTCAAACATTATTCAGCTATGTATATTGTTTGGTTACATCTTCTATAAACATTATCTAAGAATCCAAAGTGATTTTTCATTGGAAACATTCTCATATCTTATTTTTTTACTATCTTTATTCCTATTTCTTATGAATTCTATTCACTTATCATCCACTATTTATCCCATTAAATATTCTTTCAGATTATCATTTATTTATTTCATTAAAATAACCTAGATGAGAAGGACAAGAAAACTATGGGGGCCTAATGAAACGTAGGCCAAGGGAATCCCCAAGAATAATGCCATCCCCCTTAGTGGGAAATGACCCAAGGCTAACAAAAACCAGTGAGAGAGTCATCAGGAATAGTATAGGAAGTAATATAGTCGGCCACTCTATTTCCCTCACACAAAGTTTGGGAAATCTCTAACCCACCCCAAATAATCCTCTTGATTTTCCTAGCATGATACATGGTAGACCATGGAGTGGAGGCAATTCCCATGATGGACTTGTGGAGAATTTTAGAGTCTGTCTCTAATACACCAATGTAGATGTTCACCCTTCTGCATTACTCAATGCCTTCCAACATTGTCGAAGCTTCAGATTGAAGTGATGTTCCATTTTTTAAGAAATCCATGAATGAAAGGGTCATAATGGAAAGGGAATCCTAAACCAAACTGAGACCTCACATAACACCCAAGGAACATGAACTGTTCGTATTATGTTTCATCTCCCTATTTGGTGGGAGCCAACTGATCCATTGGCTAGAAGTGGAAGTGGTATTAGTTAGAGAGTACTAGTAGGGCCCAAGAACAAAATTAAGGGAGGGGTAGATTCCCAGTAGGGAATGAGTCAGGAAAATCCCGAGACGAGGAACATTACACGATAAACAATGGCAATTCTAGAGGGGGGGGGGTTACCTCGAACATAGACACGTTCCTTGCCTTCCATAAGTAGCATCTACCAGCAGAGAGAATGGCTACACGCACTTTAAGCTATGTGGTGTTCCTCCCCACCCCTTATAACAAGTAAGCAAGGGAACAAGACCCCATCAGCCTGAGGGGATGTTTTATGAAAAAGAAACCAAAGGAAGATTATACCTGACTCACCCATTGTCCTTCAAAAAATATGTAGTTAGTGGATTCCTCTTGGATGATGATACAATAGCTTCACGGAGACTCAAAATGGATACCAATGCATTTAAAAATCTCATCAGTAGAAAGGGAATTCTTCTAGATATGCCAGACAAGGAAGATATATTTTTCAGGTATCTCCTTCAACCATGCCACCTCACTATATTCCACAAGGCCAGCAGTTCCACATATGATTTTGCAGTACTATTTACCAAAAAAAATCACCAGACGATGCTACTGTGAAGACACAAACATCATGGGAGTTTGAGAGTTCAATTATTTCAAAAAAAACATATTTTAGCTTCTATTTAAAATAGCATAGATCAGCATTAGGTGGTCACATGCTTGGAAAAAGGTTTGTTCTGGAGTTGGGAAACCTAGAAAGTCAATCTTTTCACCAGCCCAGTTATAGAACAAGAAGCTTATAACACCCTCTCTAATAATCCAATGGGAATGAATTTCCTCCTTTGATATGTAGAGTTGCACCAAGCACCAAAGTCTGGAAGCGCAACCCTATGGAGGCTCCTGAACATCCTGATTCTTCTTTCCCATAAATTGACCCTAGAGGGACTAGCCAACCTGAACCACCCATGTTATCTTACCATGAAAACCATGAATCATTTCTGAGATGATTCTAACACCAACACCACCTTCATAGACAGAGCGATCCAACCTACCCCAAGAGGCCTAGTGGTTCTTTCCCTCTACGTGGGTATCCCATATGAAGATTGTTTTCTACGTTTTTATATGAGGGATTTCACATATACGTTATCAATATAATAATTCAATATAATTTTTCTAACACATTCATGGTTAGTATTATCTGATGAACTATATTGTTTAGTGGATCTGGGTTACATATGATTTTTTGGAATGAATTTTCTCATTTTTATGAGAATATTTATCTTTTATATCTAATTCCATGATAAAATTTTAATTCATTTTAATTAGTTTACTTTCACCCCTAACTAATATAAACTGATATTTACAAAATTCATCATCCATTGTAGTATGATTATTATAGTAATCTTAAACTATATTTTATTGGATAAAAAAATTAATTTTTTGGATTAAAATCTTATGGATATACACATATTCCTACTAAAAGACATATTTTCATTATTCATAATTTTTTCCACATTCCTTATTAAACATTATAATTTATTTATTTCAATTTTTGATTAATACATTCAAAAATATTTGGTGACAGATGATACACCCTATGTGTTTATCCACCTTCTTTGTTTTCAACACTTGACTTATCATCCTTATTTTCAAAATAAGAAAATATATTTCAATACATCTCTAGATTTTTATATTCAAATGAATTGTTTTCAAAAAAATCATATGTTAATTTCATACATTGAATAATTATTTCATTTATATAAAAAAAAATTCATACCAGCAAAAGATTTCTTATCTTCTTGAAATGTTTTTTTATTCCCTCTTGGTTTTTCATTTGAATCATCTTCATATACTCCAAATTACATCTTAGGCCAATTCATTGAAAAATTTCTAATTAATTGACCCTCAAAAAGTTGATTTGGTTCATACCTACGAGAATTCCATTATGTTTCAAATAATTTTAGGAGAAAATAGACATGATTCATTCATTTTATTCAATATCAACTTCATTATATACTGATTCACAGATTCCCACCAACTCATGACCAACATTTTGGATTTTAAACATTCTCATATCATAAAAATGCATTTCATCCAGGATCTTATATTAGAATGTTGGAAATTTTATTATATTATACGCAAAAAAATAATGTTATCAAATTCATAAAAAGATAAATCATCCTTACATTGTAAAATATATATTTTAGAATAAAATATCAAAAAGGATTCTCATGCTATTTTTATCAATTGTATAATATATAAATATAACTCTAAATACATGGATGATACCGAAAAAATTATTTTTTATACTGAATTACTCATCAATAGTTTCTTCTTCTACGATTCAGATATATTTAAACTTCTTACATCAGATTTTTGGCTCTTCCTCCTTTACTTTGATGTTTCCCTCATATATGCTTTCATGTTTGAACTATGTTGTGTTTGATATTTTGATACATATCACATTAATGGATACATTTACTGATAAGGAAATTATAATAGAATTTCTATAATTTCCAACAATCTCAAAAGTTATTATTTTAGTAATCATAGTGGTATCGATTACCCCAATGGGTTCAAAAACAACTATAGTTTCATAAATAACCTCTAAAAAGATACATAAGAAAGGTTATCATTGTATTTTTCATCAATGATAATTTTTCATGAATAAAGTCATTAATAACTCCCTTTTTTACTATGTTTTAAATTTCCATGATAGTTATAAAATTGGGGAACCATGGCTCTTATACCAATTGAAATTTCATTGTTCTATTTGGAATCACATAAAGGAGGGGGTAGAATTAGAGGATAACTTTTACAATTTATAATTCTCTATAATTAACCTCTAAAACGTGCTACCAGTTTCACCTTATCAATTTTTTAAAAAAAATAAAATGAATAAATTTATATGAATATAATGCAAGGCATACAATATTGATATGTTTTGGCCACAATTTGAGTTACTACATAATTTCCCTGGTGACGCTCATCAGTATATGGAAATTCACTATTATGATAATTTGAATAAAACTTAAGAAAACATATATTATACTCTTACTATTTCATAATAGGAATTATTATTCTAAATCTCATCAAATTACAATGTTTTTATTTCCATAATTAGATGACAAAAATGATGCAAAACAATATAAAACTAGCCCCCAAAAGATTATTCTAAAATATCTATCTACATTTATCCATCTAGTAAGATTATATTTGGTGATCCTACCTTTTCCAAAATTCATTGTCTATTTCTCCTCTATGAATGTATGATACTTTTATAACCAAGATTATGTCTACAGAACAAATGTATTATGCCTCAAACTCTAATTTGAAACTATTTTTGTTACTCGCTATCTGGTTTCTCTAACAGATTCAACATTAAGGAATCACGTTCCATTACTTCATTTAAACATAGAAGCAAGCATAGAAACTCAACATTCACAAAAAAATTATTTTTATCGTTCATACATGTGAATAGTGTTAAGTATAGTCATTCTTTTCACCCACATTATATATGTTCTCCAAAAGTATAAATAGTTGGATGACAATTTCATTTTCATGATCAGATAAATTTGTTGAATGATTATAAAAAATTATGGGTTATTATAGAATAATATTCAACATTATTAAAAACTCTATAAAATCATTAGGTTGTGTCTTTTTACTCTCTTTGGTTTATTATACTTCATCTGGCTGACTCTATGCGGTCATAATGCTTTCCTTAAAACCTTTTATGTTTCTCTTATACTCACAACATTATCTAGTGAGTAATATTAGAATAACCACACTACGAGGATAGATAATATCCAATTGATACTCATCGTTATGTTGGGGAAATATTTTTCTATGTATTCCTTCAAAAATCAAGCCTCATAACTTTTCATTCCTGAATATCATTTATATTTAAAAAAAACTATTTTCTAATAGAAATTTCCTAAAAACATTCAATCTGGAATAATCCATCTACCTTTGTCTGATAATATTGATCACTTAAAGATAGTTGAAAATATAATTTCATCTTTAAAAGAATCAGGACACATGAAACATTCAAGGGAATGTAGAAAATTCTCCCACTTGTTAGTTCTGGTCTGAGTGAAATGATTCTTGGTGGAGCTTGGAGATTTTATTTCTTGTATAGGGATCTCAATTTATCTATAGAGATTCATTTTAATATTTATAATTAATTAATAATGAACAAAAAGAATCAATAATGGGTTGGGGTTATGCTCGAAACATCCCAATATAGTGATGAAACTTAGTAATGATGAATCGTGTTTTGGCATGGAAATGAGAGGAGGTAGTATGATATGGGATACTATAGTCTCTATCATTTTTGTATTAAATACATTTTAAGCACAATGAAACTCCATATGAGTAGAGACTAGAGCTATGGTTAATGGTATCATGATATGTAAAAATGATATCATTAATATAGTATAGTTCAAATTATATTCCAATGTTCTAGTTAAGATCCTCCATGGAAATGCTATCTTGCTATGGGAAGTGATTATTTTTATCATGTAGTGTAGGATGATCTATGATCATGGTATTGAGGTTGTCCAGACATAGAATGAAGTAAATTTCACAAATGTTTCCTTGAATGGTAAGGGGGATCATAGAGATACTATCAATTTATATTTGTGTATGAGATCCCTCTCAAATGATTGTAAGCTCATTGTTAGCGGAGAAGCCCTTTGTCTACACTAATTTTAGCCACCTAAAATTTAGTATTTTTCTGTTTTTATTAATAAAAAAGATAATCATCATTCCATCTACTTGTTCTATGAAAATTCTATTTCATATTTCCTATTTGGATTTTCTCTACCATTTCATACCAACATAAATATTTATTTAACTTAATTTTTTGTATCAATAAGAATTTATATTCGGACTTCTATATTTTTAGGATTCTCCCAATTTTTACTATATTTATCAATGTTGAACATTTTAATATTTTTAATATACCCTAATAAATTATTTATATGGTTTTGGTATAACCCATTGACCAGAACCTATGCATGGTTATCTTTTTTTGTTGCACAAAATCCCCTTGGTTATAAATATATTTTTTACATGCTAATTACAAACATCATAATAAATATTTTAATAAAAATATCAATTTATAAATATTGTAAAACATTTATCTACATGGACTTCATGATCTATTTCATCTCTATACACATTCATTAGTCTAATTTTCTTTTTTTTCTGTTATTTTTTTGGTAATGTGAATATTCTAATAATGTTGTACTACACAAAAATTTAGTAACGTTATCATCTCATTGCCATTGGTTAGGTGATCTATGTTTGGTGGACTTCATCTAGTAAATTTTTCTCATAAAATCGTCCCTATAACAAATTAGATCTCCCCTTTCTTCTAATTCATGGATCATGATATATTCATGTTATCAAAAACATTTTTATTAGATTCTCATCATCTAAAATTGTAAGAATGTTTCATAAAAAGATAAAGAAACATACTAGTCTCAACAAGAAACATTATATGAAAACATTCACTGCCAAATCCAAGAAACTTATATCCCACCATTTAAACAAAACCATTTAAAAAACATTTTCAAGAAACACATAGTTTTTTATGAAAAAATAAAAAATATTCTTCAATTATCATGGATAATATCAACCATTTTAGTAGTATATTTATTATTACCATTGAATGAAAAAAGTATCATAGATGAAGATAATTGAATGATACTCTATATTTTTCCTCATATCATAATGGTAAATAATATATCTACTGTTGGACTTCCACCCATGGAGAAATAACCTTTGATGAAATTTTATGAAAAATGGAATATAATGGTTGATGTAAAATATCAAAATGCTATTATAATTCTCTTTTCAAAAAATATTTCCATGATGATGATAGGTCTCATGAATGAAAAGGAATCATGGGAAAAAATTGAAAGTAACATCAAGAGAAATATAAATGAATAGGATGAATAGATAAAAGAACTAGACAAATATGTTTTAATATATCATAATTCTATAATATGAAACTTTTGATGATTACATCATCTGATTAAATGAAAATATCAGTAACATTAGAAGATCCTGGGATCCCATGGAAAATATTGTTATTGTAAGAAAGCTAATGGGGATCTTTTTAAATAGGTTTACTCCTAAAATATCTAATTTTGAAGATAAATATTATTAAACCCCTGATGAATTATATAACATTCATGTTTCAGATGAATATAAGAAAACACTTGCCTTCAAAAAAAATACAAAGGAAGCAACATATTTAGAATCCATAAAGAATTTGAAAATTTAAAAACATAAATATAAGGTAATGAGAATTTATTATTATAAATATAATGAGGATTTTGATGAAATGAATGATGAAATTAGGTATCTAATATCAAAAAATTAACTGAAAGGTGTAGGTAAGTACAATGGATAACTCCCACTTAAATTTTTTGAGTGTGGTTTCATAAAAAATTCTTTAATGAATAATCCTAAGAATTAATATGTAGAATATAATGATGTCTTTGATGAAGATACTAAATAAAATACTTAAATAATCATGTGGAGGAAAACATACAAGGAAGTAATGCATCCCACCATATTTAATGAAAATGTCAGAGAAAAAACAAAATTATTATTTGGATTATAATTGTAGAGTATGACGTTATTGGTAATAGATCATCCTAGGGTGAATCACTAGAAACATTCAAAACCTCTAGGGCCTATGTAGTAAAAAATGAAGATACTTTAAATAGTAATGAATAATAAGGTGAAGAAACTTATAATGAATATTATCTAAATTTAAAGCACCTGGAATGTCTTAAAAACACAAATCCCATGAAAAAATCTAAAGAAACGAAGAAGGAATATAAGAACGAGAATGATGGGAAAGAATAATTTCCCATGAAGGAAGATGTGCAGATTAAATAATTTAATAATATCAATATTAATGATTGGGAATAATTAAAAATGGTGAATGATCTGAATGAAAAACATATTGCAATATAATATGAGTTATATAAGATATAATAAAGATAGATTTAGGACAAACATATGTCAAATAAAATAAAAGAAATTTTCAAAAAAAAAGCTAAAGGTCGAAACATTTCATGCTGCTGGAAAAGTCATCCCAAGAATGAGGTAAAATCTACACCCACAAAACTCAAAAATTACTTATGAATGTACTAGACAGATAGTTGTAAGAACCAGCAATGGGATAGATTGGGTTTTGAAAGGTTGTTAGAAACACATCACATCAATGGAAGTTAAAAATAAATATTGAAATAAGGATTAACCATGATAATATAAATTGAATACTGAAATGTTAGTCGAATCTCAAAAAACATAACACAGAGAAAAACCATACATCAATAAATGATCTTGGTTTAATAGATATTCTTTGTTTTTGAGATATAAGAGAATAATGTGTATAATAGTAAGAACTCAATGTCTCTCTATGAGAGTTGGAATGAATTAATGGAGAGAAATAGTGTAATAATATAAGAAAACATTCCAAATTTTCAAGAAGAAACAAAATTAAATTCATCATGAGTTAAGAAACACATAAGAAAAAATTGAATAGAATATTTGGTGGAACATTTTGGAAGGTCTAACCAACAAGGTCACTATATGAAATATCATTTGACAAGAATTCTATGAAAAAATTCTTATACTAGAAAAGAAAAGTAAATATGGACGATTTACTATAAATACAACGATTTTGTTATTGATACTCCACTAAAATCTATATAAATAATTAACCAGGGATTCATGATAGCCGTTGTGATTTACATATAGAAAGTGATAGAAAAATATTCAATCATATTTAAGAAAATTAGTATGGGGTAGTTAATTTCATAAATGAAATTTCATTAAAAATAAGGGGAAATTGAACATTCTATATTGTAGATAAGATGCCAAATTCCAAGGAAGTTCTGTTTTGTGATAGGATTAGGAAAAACTGACAATGTGTAAGTCAAATATGTGATTGAGGATGGGATGTTATCTTCAATTAATATTCATATGTCATATTATGTCTAAAAGATAAAGAATTTGTAATACACGGGAGAGAACTAATGGGTACATATTCTAGAATAGATATTCTAGAAATTATTAATATATATGTATTTGTGAAGAATACAACCTATGGAACCAAAAACATGGGAATCATACCTAGAACTATATAAGTACAATTTTAAATAATTATTCAATTTGCCACATACCTAAACTAAATAAAAAATAGGATGATGTTTATGAAATGTATTTGAATGGTAATATGGTTAGTTGGAGGAATAAGAAGTTTAAAATTCAATTGCTTAGAATAGGAGAGCCCATACACACTAATCTATGTATGTTGATGATAAATAAAAAAAATATTGATTATAACTTTAATAATTTCATTAATTATTTTACTCAAATGATATGGATAATGTTTATGAAATAAAACCAATGTTTATAGAAATATTTAAAAAAATATAAGGTATTCGGAGAATGAATTTGTAGTATACATATTGTAAATTGGGATAAACAGTTTAATAGAGTAAACAATTATCATTATCATGCCAAAAATGTTGAATCCTACATTTAAACACTAGTATAGTTATCCATATTCTCTAGAGAAAAGGTGTGTAGTGGAATATAAAAATATAATATTGGTTGAAATGGGGTGAATTATTCTTATTGAATATAAAATTTCCATAAATTTCTAGGGAGAAATTGTATGTATATATTTTCATATTAAAAATAGAGGTATTTTTTATAGGAATCATGGAATTATCCTTAATAGTATTTGTATAATAATACATATAGTGAAATAAATAATGTTTTTTTTATTTCTCACTTAATAAACACAAAAAATTCAGATTTATGAAACCATGATGATAAAGATGAAGAAGTTGTATTCATGGGATTCTCATCCAACATAAAAAGTTATAAGATTTGGAATAATTGAGTAAATAAATTGGCTAATTGCATTGATGATAATGTTTTTGATGCCCAATCCTCCAAAACAATGGTTTTAGATGATGATGATGAGGATGTTGTAATGAATTTTATAATGTCCACATCTATATAAGTTAATGTGATGGATGATGATTGTTAGCCCAATCATCTAAAAGATTATTTTGATCAGTCTGGTGATGAGGATGGATGTCCAAATGAAAACCATAGAAAGTAAAGGTATTAAAAAATAAGTTGAATAAGATAATATTATTAGTGATCACAAATATCCATTTCCAAACATGTGTGAAATGTGGATTTATAATCAAAGGACTCTCTAGTCACAAGTGGAATACCAATCTGTCTTGGAAGTAGTTGAGTGAAAATAATGGTTGATAATTGTGAATAAATATTTGTATCTATTTAAAAAATATAAAACATAGTATATTATCCCTCAATCTAAGGGAATGTATTTTATCATGAAAAATTTGGTGTTAAAATATAACATCAACAAAATGGGATAAATTTAAAAAAATAAAGCATTGATAGTTTGTAAAAGATACTCATATATAAAAGGAATTGATTTTGAAGAAACTTTTTTCGATGTTTCATGGATAGAATATATCAGAATTTTTTTGGTTGATGCTTCTAATTAAAATAAAAAAATATATCCAATGAATTTCATGTTCGCCTTTTTAAATAGAGAAATAGAAGAATAGTTTTATATTGAACAACCTAGTGGATTCATACTTGATAATGATAGAACCCTGGTTTATAAATATAATAATTTATTGTATGATTTGAAATAGTCCACTATTAATTTTTATTAGAAAATTTAATGTTCCTTTGTGTATTTTAACATTCACAAATAGAAATTTAATATTATCTTTTACTTGAAAGAAATAATCATTGGTAACCAAATTGTCATTATTTGTGTTTATGATATAATTTTTACAAGATATAGCTATAATCCTATTGAAGATTTTTTGAATGAAATGATCAATTATTTTATATTTTAAATCATAGACCATCAAAGATATTTCTAAGATTAAATGTTTGATATAATGTAATATATATCATCATCTCTTATAAAAACTTTTCCCTATAACTGCTAGAAAATTTTGGCTTAGAAGCCTTCAAATAAGTTTTTATACATAATTCTTTTGGATTTAGACTGTGTAATGATTAATCTGTGAAGATTACAAATCAGGACTTAAAAGGAATATTTTTCTATGTTACAATTCCAATAACATATATTCCATATGCTGTGAGTTTTTTACAATATTTCATAATGATTCAACGGAATCACACATTCAAGTAGTAAAATTATTAATCAGGTATATTAAAGGAGCATAAAATTATGTCTTAGTGTATAAAAGGGATAAAAATATAACCTTTCGTGGTTTCACTGATGTTAATTGGGATGTAAATTGTAATGATCCATAATCAACATCAACAGGAACATTATCCCTAGGATAAATTTTGTGATCTGGTTGAGTAAGAAATAATGTTCAGTTACATTCAGTATATAAGGAGAAAAATATTTTTTCACTAACAAATATTGTTCATGAATGTTGTGGATGATATTTTAACTAGTATATTTAAGGGTGAATTTGGAAAACCATTAAACAATCTTCTTGATAATCAAATTTCTATTGGACACTCCAAAAATCTAATGCAACATTCTATATAAAATCAAAATTATAGTAAGTATCATTCCATAAAATATAAAATTACGGGTTATGATATAATGCGTGAGTATATATAAAATAAAGAACAAATTTCTGAAATTTTCAAGAAACCTATGCCATGGGAAAAAATTAGGAATTGAGGAAGAAACAACATGTTCATCCCCCACCACTAAACTAAGAATTTTCTTTATTGTACCCCCATGTTTCTTTAGATTATACCTTCAAAGTGGATGAATAAAGAGAGAATAATTAAAACACTACACTCAATATTTTCTGAATCTAAAGCTAGTTTTATTTAAATAGGGCTATTATAATGTTTAGAAAATTATAATATCATGTGTTCTGATCCCTAAGAGAAGTTTATCAATATCACTGTGCCATAATTTCTAATCACCATGGGATATAGTTCCATGAAAAATGTTCTTAATCTAAATGTGTGCATTTAGGAAACATTTCATTATAATGGATGTGGTTTGATAACATTTTAGAAAATAGTTATTTGTTAATTTTTCTACAAATCCATAGTTGGATATTAAATATAAATTGATTTTTTAATAAATATTTTGTATTTGTTCTAAAAAAATTTCTGTGGATGTTTTTATACTGTAAAATTTGATTCAGATTATTAAATATTGAAATCATACTCATAAACAGTCAGATGATAATATTATTCTCCTATATTTCTCCCAAATCCTGAAAAATAAAAATCAATCATGGTTCAATAATAATTATATAGACAAAGATAGTTTTTATTAATTTTATGTTTTAATTATTATAATTCCGACAATAAAATGTTCAATGTTTAAAGTCATATTAGTTAGAGGTATATAAAGTACATTGGATGAAGAGGGTGTTGATGATCAATATGTTTGAGTCATAAAGTCAGTGTTTTAAACGTACAGTGTCCAAGATAAATTGTCAGGATGCAATAAATACTAACAGAATTGAGTAAGTATGAAGGATACTATATTGAGATTCTCAGATAGTGAATTTTATAGTTGTGTTTGTTATGTTGAGAAGATCAGAAAAATAAGGAATATTTTCATTATATTGAACAAAGGAACCCATTACCAGCGAATGAAAATTTATTGAAGTCTGTCCAGATAGACTATGAGAGATCATCAAATAGATGAGCATCGATAGAGACACATCATATGGAGATGTAATTGATAGAAATACCCTATATAGCTACCATACAAATGTAGAATTTATATATTATATTGGATAGACGTAC
The DNA here is from genome assembly GCA_963277665.1 of Viscum album. Lineage (NCBI taxonomy): Eukaryota > Viridiplantae > Streptophyta > Magnoliopsida > Santalales > Viscaceae > Viscum > Viscum album. Next base: position 979,587,632 of record OY728139.1, on the reverse strand, counting down.
ATTGAATTGAGGTACACTGAATGGAAGCATTCTTTATTGTGACTTATTCAAAAAATATGAAGGCATACAAGATAGTGACACATTAGACAGAGAGGTACTGGATAGATTTTTCATGACAATATTCCTTGTTTTATATATTGTCGGATATAATGTATATGAAAATATTATATCTAATGAGAATCAATATAATTACTTTTTGGGAGAGAGAATTTGCTTAATGGAAGCTGGAACATTTTTATTCACTTTATTATATTTTTCTAATGTTGTACTACATGGAGTTGGCACAAAATGGATATAGTCACCCACACTAGGGATTGACAATGTAAAAACATGTGTATAGTAATTTATTTTCTATTAATTTCGTACAATTAAGGTTGATTTATAATGTTTAGGGGACCCAGACATAAATTGGCTTCAACATTTCATTTTAGAAAAAAAAAATCTAATATATTACTACTCATTCACCCCCCCCCTGCAATGATCTATATGATCATAAGGAACATCTATTTTTATACAATTACTTCTCATATGTGAGGTTATTGTATCCCCAGTGAAATACCATAGACCATCATTTTTAATTGAAAGCATCTGAAATATGGGGAGGTATTCATAACGTCACATAACACTCTATCTAGGGCACTAGTGTTTTGTATCGATTTATATCATTACAAAGTGGTCTCATATTTCATTTTTCTTTATCATAAAATTAGGTATATGGTGGATAGAAAATATTAATGACTCATTACTTTTCATGGATACCAATTTGGTGAGTTATGAAAACATTTTTTGTGTATCTTCTACGTTACTAGGGTTATGGGATGGTTATTCTTAACTATTAGTGATAGAGATGAAGTATTAATTCAGACATGATTTCTATATATGATATTATTATTTATGGTTTTGGATCATGGAATGTGGTTCCAGGAGGCCTATGTATATGCATTATATTTGGAATTTTAGATTCACATGAAATTTTTGGGCATGTATTAAATTGATTTCACTAACAATCGGGGTTTAGCTGTTTAACAATTGATCAAAAAATTATTATTTCCCAATATAAATTTTTTGTGATATTCAACATAGAAAAATTATGTTATTTAATTATGATAGTATGTCATATAAATATTATAGTGAGATTTTTACCCACGATGATGGATATATTGATCCACCATATAAGTGGTGTATAGGTAACCTATGTGGATTGGTACATGCCTTATATTCATTATCAATAAATCAATTATGGGTGATCATGATGTTGGTTTTGTTACATAAATAATCAATAAAACATATAAATTTTTTTATTAGGTTTTATAGGGTTAGATTAAGACTAAATCATAACAATGGAAGCGATTAGAAACCCATTCCAAGACTTCCAAGCTATTTTTATATTTTGTGTAAAAACTAGAAATAATGAACAAAAATAAAACTATATAAATGTTACACAACAAAGATACTATTTCATATTCATACAATTAAATGGTTTAATGAAGATCACTAAAGGGTAATAGAAAGAAAGTTTCTCTTCATGACAAATCCTTTAGTGGTGTTACATCTCTCTTCATATGAGAGGGATATATTTGTCCTTCCTAGCATTCTTGTGATTTAATCATAATTATTGTTGAAGAAATTTGTAGGTAGTATGGTGTCTCATCAAAGCATCAGGCTAAAATTTACACACACCATTTAATGCGCTGACCCCAATTACCCTATGTCAGTGCATTATAACATTAAATTGGCATAATCACAAGGGATCAAATCCCAAAAGACCAATCATTTTATAATCCTATGAAGTACTAGATACATTCATAAGTTTTACCTTGCATCATGAATTACAAACATGAATAACATTTTGTCCCCATTGACCACACTTATATCCTTATCCTATCCCTACATGTCATCCAAAAAATAATTCTTCACATCCTAGGAGAAATAAAACATATAAAGGGGTGGACTCAGATGCTCAGTAAGGATAACCATATAGTGGATACTTTCAAAAATAAGCATAAACATTTATGGAAATGTATAATACTAAAACAGAACCCTTTTAAACCAAATCATCAGTATAAAATGGCAATCATAAAATCAAATAATTCTATTAATTTATTCACATTGATATTCTACTAGTTGAATAATCACATGCAATATCAATAGAAACTTTTATAATGATGTAATGCATAATGTCAGACAACATAACCACATAGTCAAGGACATGTGCCAAGACTTCAAATAAGATTTTTTCAAGGACATGTTCCAAGACACTAGTTTGTCTAATAAGACCTACTGATGCATCGAGGAGCTATAGCTTGCTTCACCGGTTACATACTATGTCCAATGCATTCCTTATATGAAAATGTTTAAATAGAACATTAATGTTCATATAAAAACTAGCATACAAATGTCAATACATTATCCATAAATCACGAATGATATAAAATTAACACATAAACTGTCAAGCATATCACAAAACCTCCAATAAAAAATGGATGATTTGTATCATAATAAATCAACCTCGATCAATAGTAATATCCACTAAAGGATTTTAACATAGTTAAATTTATCAGTAAAAATCATTGAGAGAAATATCAAATTTTATTAAAATCATTTAAAAGTCAACTAATTAATAAAGGATTTCATTTAAAATATAGTTTTCAATCATAGTGTCTCATACCACTTTGAATCTTTTGAATGGAATCAACATGTTAAATCATTCCTGTCCAAATAAATAAATCCTTAAATCCAATTTGAAAGCATTGACATTAATGAGAAATGTATAGAAGAATAAATAATTAAAACATATAAAATTATGTTTTAGTAAAAAAGTACCTTAAAAATAACCCGTTTGAAAACACTTTTATAAAACATGGACATGGATAATAATAATGTCATAGAATATACTTATGTAAAAATACGTCATATAATAAATAGATTGTGAAATTAAATCTTACATTGCACATTCCATTGGTCGAGTGTACATTTAACCTCCTGAATATTGAAAAAAGTAAGTTATTAAATTATAGCAGAACCATATTAAGATTTTTTATATCACACATGTTCCATAACCATTGTGTTTTATAGAAAATAAAAAGTGACGTACACATTTTTTACTCATTGTTTTTTTGGTACAAGAAATATGTTTTTGAGTTTGAAATCATACATTATAAAAATGAAACTAGTTACTGTGGTTATATTTAGTATTTTATCTATATTTAGTGAATTAGGTATTTAATTATTTCAAATGATTTAAATTTTACCGTTTAAATTTTTAATCCTTGGATGAAGAAAAATTTTCTTTTAATTAAAAATATGTTTCATATTTTAAAATATAATACTAGTGTGGGATTTATTTTATGAAATATTAATATTTTATTTTTTATTTGGGACATTGAAGTTTTTAAAACATAAAATATTAAAAACTAATGAGATTATTGGATCATTAGGATTTTTAACCATAATAAAGAATTTAAATTTTTTGGTTTTTAAGTCTGATTTATATATATATATATTGATTTTTATTTTTAATAAATAAATGAATAATAATTTTCATAAAATTAGGTGAGTACCCCACATAACCAAGGGAAACATAGAAGGATAATCCACACATGGTCTTTTGGGCATCTCAATCAGATTCTCTAGGCCAAGGACCAATGGTGGTACACACATGGTGCATGCTGAGTCGCACATTCATGTGTGCATAATAAGGCCTTAATCATGCATGGGCGGGTTCAAAGGTTCCCAAGAGCGCGCCACCATGCGAGGCGACATAGTGGCTAGGGTGTGTACAAAAGCACACCCATAGAGACTTGGTATGGGACCATATTGGGGATGGGGGAGGGGGATTTTTGACCATAGTCCGAGAGATCATGCCTTATAAATTTATCATAAAATCAATCGAATTTTGATGTGGGACAAAAAAATATAATTGAGATCGTGTTTTAGCCGTCCGATCTCACCGTGTGGGATTTGGACCATCTGATCGGTTCGGCCTTCAATTATTGACCACGACGTTTTCCCCCAAGTTTATCTTTTTCTGTCTAATCCTCTCTATAATCTAATCTTACCTGTCCAATTTGTTGAACCGAATGATTGATAATCGCATCACTCATAGCAGTCAGATCTAGATATATTTGTACCACTGCCGTCCAAATCATTTGAAAACATGTGGTCTCTCTATAGTCATTGGATCATGGCCTTGTTAATCCCGAATACACATTTATTTCCTCCTCATTCCTCTATCTCATTATTCTTCCTCCCACCTCCCGCCGCACCAGTAGATTTCTCTACAATACATTCTTCATTTTGATCCACTCTCGTAAAATCTGGTGGCACCTTCTCTTTCTCATCTTCACAACACTGAACAGACTTATTCTTATTTTAATCAATACCTCCTCAGATATCCATGGAATTTTCCTTAAAATATATTATATATACATATTATATATATATAAACATTTTGTACCGACAACAATTTGGGTTTTACACTTCTAGTGCCTCCATCAACCTCCGCTCGACTTCTTATCCTTCTTCAAACCAGGTGAGAGTCCTAGGGGTTTACCTGCTTTGATTTTTGTCATATATATATATATATATATATATGTGTGTGTGTGTGTGTGTGTGTGTGTGTGTGTGTGTGTGTGTGTGTGTGTATGTATGTACATGGATATATATGTGTGTGTGTGTGTGTGTGTGTGTGCACATGATCCAAAATCCTGATGATATCTGATGTATGATCCTAAAAAAACAAATTCTGTTTGTTTTAAAAGATGTTCTTGTCCTGCAAGTCATGATTGGGTTTTATGATATTACCTAAAATTCGTTTCACTACATATAGACAAAGTTGTATATGTATATTTTCATAGTATATCATTGATAGTTTCTTTTATTTAAGGAATAATTACATCTACTCTAATGGAATTCATAATAAATGTGAACCATGATAGGTTTTGTGTTGTTTTATAATGATGAAATTATATATATATATATATATATAGTTTTTTATTTATGTAACAACCCCATAGTTTTACATTATGGTTTTAAAATATTGAACATTGTTTTAAATAATGTTTTATTATATAAAAATTAATCAATGTATTCTTTAGTGTTGATGAAGAAACCTAATGAATGTATTGATATATATATATATATAGATATATATATATATATATATATATATATATATATATGTTTGGATCATGATATTTATATGAGATCACAATATGGGTTCACAAATGGTTGTTAAAATGTAATAAAAAGTGTGTTGAAGTTTGAAAATTTTTCAATAGTCAATTAGGAATTTGTTTTAGTAATACAAGCACTTAATAATTACTTTATGTATATATGGATTAAAATTTTTTTTGTATGTTTAAATGGTATTGGTTATGTTAGTAATTTTTGTGGTTGATTTCCAAGCTTTTCTATTTATAAAATTCTGTTAAAATAGTTGTATGTACCATTGTATTATGATATACATGGCTGTAATGGTTGTTTATACTGTTAAACATTCAATACCTCAGATGAAATATTTTGATTATGTTTAAATTGATGATGTTTTCAATCCAGAATGTATTTTACATCATGTATTTTTTTCATTATTTGTGTTATTGATTTAGTAAATTTTTTATTTCCATTTATCAATGCATGACAAGAGCTTCAATAATATATATCTTGAGGTCATAACCATGTATTTATTGAATGTTAACTACAATGTAAATTTTTTTAAAATTATTATTTCATGAGATAAATAATACAATCTATTATTCATTTATCACATATTATTATTTATAAAAGTAGAATTTAATTTTTCAATGTGGTATGTCACACAATTAATAAAATACATAATTTTATAAATTAATGTGGTATGGGACACATTTATTTAAATAGAATTAGAAATAAGAGGAATGTTATGGAATTAGTATATAATGGGTTGGGGTCTGTTTAATAAAATCACTACGGGTTGGGTACCAGTTAATGAAAGCCCCACGATTCATCATTAGTTCTCATGAGACAAATCAGTTTATGGAATTAGGCCTTCTCACAATATAACATTAGACATTAACCCAATATGTTAATAGGTTTTAGTTGACCAAGTGTGTATTCAATTATAGAATATGCTTGGTTAAGAGAATGTACTTATGAATATCAAAAGATTTAAATTCACAAGGCATATTGTTTTAATCACCACTCATTTTCTGAGAATTAATTCAAATACCATAAATTTATCTGCCAATGTTTGATTTACAATTAGTAAGGATAGAAATTAATGTTTTTATTTTATACGCAACCATGATAATGTATTACATTCATATGTAAATCCAGTACTTTTACATTCTCATGTCACACTTAGTATAGTTAGAAGAACTCTTTATTTATGTTATGCATAGAACATATTTGGTATAATCATTATTATGATTGGAATATTTTTTATTTTATAATTTTTAGAGTTCTATATAATATTCATTGGTAAATCATGGTAGACTATTATGTTATGTTTAACATAATGCATATTTCATTAAGAAATTGTTCTATGAATAGTTTTTAAATGGGAAGCTTATAAATGGTACTATTTGACATATTATAATTTTAAAACCACCCTTACTAGGCATTCTTATGCTCACCGTAAATTTTAATTAAAATTTTAAAAGTTTAGTATATTTAAGTTACAGTGATTGGTGGATGCTTTGTAGAGTCTTTTCTGAACATTTTTTTTGACGGATTGTAATATTTGAATCTAGTTTTCCAATACCAAACTGCAAAGATATTCTGAATGGATCATTATGTATAATTTATAAGCATTTCATTTTATAAACTTTTTTTACACACAATGATTTATTAAAAACACACCGGCTCCGGGCTGTATGCTGATGGGGCATGATTTTTGTTATCAGATGATCATTTTAGACAACCATTGAAAATTATAACAATAATAGAAACTTGATTATGTCGTACTAAACAGAATCCTTCATAAAAAATTCAGATGGCAGATGAAGCAAGCTTTTAGTCTCATCCAATTGAAATACTAGACACTATGGCTTCCAAATAATGTTTAGAAGGCTATGAGACATTTAAAAACATTAATTTTTCATAAAAACACCTCTACCGTGTATCCAACTATCCTCATTTACTCTAACTCCACTAAGGATCAGGACTTGACTACTTCATTATGATGCATGTAGAATTTCCATAAAATTCACTTAAAGGAATGTATTTTGAGGGTTTTTTTAAATTCCTTACCCTATAAGGGAATTACTCTACCCTAGTGGAATTCAAAGAAGTGTCATATGATGGTTACCATCGAATGACATGTTTTTTCAAATATTGTCCTATTGGCTCAATGGTCATGTTAGAGACTTCAAAATTTTTTGGGACAATTCTTCCTATTTGTTTTATCGACATCATGTTCATGCTAATATATATATTTTTCATACACATCAATCATTTCTAACATGGGAATTTAGATGTCCACACCTCATTGATACATGTTTCCCCTGCTGCATTTGGACCAATGATATCGAAGAGTTTTGTACCGCATTAAGGATCTGCTTAATCGGGAACTGGGAAAATCGCCATTGCTAGTGGGAACAATGATGGGATTTTATGATGGATATCAGGAAATCCATTCCAGTTAATTTTATGAGGTTGTTAATGGTTATGTAACACCTTGAGTATTATAAACCATGTTCAAATGAACATTGATAAATTTTATGTTATTGTATTTTAATAAGCTTTTAAAAAATAATGTCTCCCTTTTAATTTGGTTATTCCTTACAGAGTAAAGCATTTCTTTTAAAATGATTCAATTTAAGTCAGGGGATTACCAACAAACCTTTAATCACTTCTTACCCAACTACCATAGATTATTATTGTCAAGACGAGTTCAGAAGAATACTATCCCTATGCTACCTTACATCTGTCTATCAAAAAAACACCATCGTGTGTCGAACAGTCCAAATACCCTCTATCTCTACCAAGAGATAGATTTTTCTATTACCATATTAAAAAAAATTTCATAATATAGGTAATGAGAAAAGTATCACGAAGGTCTCATTATACGTTTAACATTAACCAATAACTACCAATTTGTAGGAAAATTTATAGAAGCTGCAATGGAAGGTGACCATTTTGTAGCATACTAATTCATGGTTCTTAGTTTTTGTATGTATGGGGAACTCTACTATATCAATTATTTCAAGCAAGATATAGTTCAAGGTATTTATTGAAAATGATTCCACTATGAAATCTCTGACTTCCACACCTCTATTGGCTCTCATTGGATGAATGTGTGTTTATACACAGGATTGTGCCTAACTGCACACATTGTTTTTGGACTGAGGAAGTCAGGTAGCTGAATACTATATTAGGAATCAACATGAGGTTCACAATAGCCTATCAACATTGGTAGTCCTTGTGAAGGGACATTGGGTGTAATGTGTGACTATTTTTTCTGGTGGAATTGTATGAATGTTTTAGATTTGTGATGGGACGATTCCATCAAGGGGGGTTAATGTGACACCCTAAACATGTTTCACATGTAATAATAATATTGTATGCTTTACTTCATGTAATTTTAATTCTACACAAACAACTGTAAAAAAAACATATCATATTTTATTTAATTAAATACCAAAAATGATTACATTACAACAAGGCCAAGAGAATCATATGAACCTAAAATTCCTACCAAGAGATCTATCGAAATCACTAGGAGACCACAAAATACCAAAAAAGCCCTAGAAAATAGTGGATTTCTTTTGGGTCTGCCACTATGAAGAACATTATAGCCAGAAATACATCAACTGCGATAATCATTAGAGGAATGAAGATCACCATCTTCTTTCACACAGTTTTTGAAGCAAGAACACCCTAATCATGTTTTTATAAGTGAATATGGCTAATTCAATTTTTTCTTCCTTTTGGAGATCGATTAATCTATAACATCTATAAGAAATTATATCTATTGTGTATTCTGGTAATTTTTTATTTTTTTTATATGTATATTGAGTTTACTATGTGATTTAAATATGCATTAATGTTATATCTTAATGAATGTTTGTAATTGACTCTTCTTTATTTTCTTAAAGGATAATGTTATAATGTTTTTATTGGATTTGAATTCATAAAACTCGGTTTTTAATGAAAATACCAAGAGAAGTATAGACTATTTACTTCTTGGATTTTTGTACTAGACATATGTTATTGAGTGAGAAATTATACATTGGGAAAATGAAACTTATTACAATAGTTGTTTTTGTTATTTTATCAATACATTGTGAATTAGTTATTTGGTTATTTAAAATGATATAAAAGTTAAGTTTAAATTTTTTCATACACGGATGAAAACAAAAAAGGTTTTAATTAAAAAATTTGTTTCTGATTTTCAAATATAATACTAGTCCGTGTTTTCATTTATAACATATTAATCGTTGATTTTTGATTTTTAAATTGGAAGTTTTCTTAAAAAAAATTTATAATATAATGAAATAATTTGATCTTTTTGAAATTTTTTAACCATAATATTGGATTTATAATATCTATTTTTAATACCCCTTTATACATATAAACATATTCTTTTGTTTAATACAAAATAAATTTTAATTTGCTGGAAATAAAATGTGTACCCCACCTAACTGAGGGTGAATGAGAAGGACAAGACACTCAAGGTCTGGTGGGCATCCCACTCAAATCACCTACGCCCAACACCAATGGCAGTGTACAGAATGTGCATGATAAGTCGCCCAAGTAGGCGTGCATAATAAGTCACAAAGTGCGTATGATTGTGTTCAAGGGTTTTTCTAGAGCACACCACCATGTGGGGAGACACGGTGATAGGGGGCTTGGAAGCGCGCCCCCAGAGGCCTGGTATATGGTGGTGCCGGGGAGGGGTGGGATTTCTGAGTATAATTCGAGAGATTTGGGATTATAATGCAAACCTGGTATCCTTCTACTTTTGCTGTGGGACATACTTTGTAAGGGAGATCTTGTCTCATCTGTCTAATCTTGTCGCACATGATCTGAACCATTCAATCAATTCAGCCTTCAAAATTACACCATCGTGGTTTTCCCCTGGTTTTTTGTAAGACTTATGATCTTCTCCATGATCGAATCTTAGCAGTCCACATCAATAATCCAAACAATCTATCATCGTGTCACTCACAACTGTCAGATCTGGATGCGGTTGAATCACAACCATGAAATCCTTCTAAAAAAGGTGGTCTCACTTCAAAAATTTTATGAACATGCATTTAATTCCGACCATCCATTTTTTTTACCACCTAACCTATGTCACCATACTCATCCTAATTCCTTGCGCTACACTAGTATCATTCGATATGCTACTTTATTAATTTTTTTACTCTCTCGTGACACCTGGTGGTCCCTTCTCTTTCACTTCTTCCACTATAACGAACACACTAGGACTTTTTTTAAACCAAATCACATCGAATTACCTTTCATGTTTCCATACAATATATCCTATATATAGTTTATATATATAACTATTATTCACTGAGAACCCTAATGTTTTTCTCCTTCAAGAACCTCCATCAACCTCCACTCGACTTTTTTTCTTTCGTCGAACTAGGTGAGGTTCTTAGGTGTTTCATTGCATGGTTTTTTATGGTTTATATATATGGATATATATATACATATACAGATGTTCTTAAGTCCTACTGATTTTTCATGGATGAACATATAAAAACAAATTCATTTTGTTTAAAAATATTTTGTTGTCATGCAAATAATGATAGGGTTTTATAATTTTACCTAAAATTAGTTTTACTACATATAAACACATATGTTTATATATATATATATATATATATGTGTGCTTAATTAAACATTTTTAGTTTCCTTTAATTAAGGATAAAGAACCTCTACTATAGTGGAATTAATAAAAAAATGTGAACCATTCTAGGTTTAGTGGTGTTTTTTGTTGATGAAATTATAAATATTTATGTATGCATATATAGAAATAGTTTTTTTCATTATTGTATCAAAACCTTTGTTTTACAATATTGATTTAAATTATTTAACTTTGGTTTAATTTATGTATCTATTATACTTAAATTATGTATTGGGTTCTTCAGTTTTGATGATGAACCCTTAAGTACATACATTTATATGTATATAAATGTATCTTCTTTGATCATGATATTAATATGGGTTCACAATATGGGTTCACAAAGGGTTGATAAAAAGCCTTGAAATGTGTTTTGAGGTGTGAAAGGTTTTCATGAAACAATTTGGAATTTTTTTTTATAATAAAAACCCTTTATAATAACTCTATATATATACAGATTACACACTTATTTCCAAATGTATAAATTGAATTGGTTAGGTTAGTAATATTTTTTGTTTATTTTCATGCTTCTTAATTTATAACATTGTTTTAAAATTGTTGGATGTACCCTTGTGATTTATTATACATGAATTTAATGGAATTTTAGACAATGATATAGTAAATAACTCACATGAAATATTTTTTTAACTTTTAAACTTATTATGTTTTCAATCTAGGATGAATTTTTAATTATGGATTCTTTTTTTATTTATGTCCATGATTTAGTTCATTTGATATTTCCATTTATCACTGCATGACATGAGAATGAATAATATATATAATGAATTCATAAACATATATTCATTGAATTTTTTATATCATGGAATATGTTTTCTTAATTTTTTTTATGTCATAAATAAAATAATCTATTATTTATTTATCTCTTATGATAATTTATGAAATAAGAATTTAATTATTCATTATGGTATGGGACACTTTTAATAAATGATAGAATATAATAAATCAATGTGGTGTTGGACACTTTTATTTAAAGACTTTTAGACAAAAGATTAATGTATTGGGCTCAATATATAAATTGTTGGGGACTGGTTAATGAAATCCCTATGGGTTGGAGACAGGTTAATGAAAGCCCCATGATGCATCAATTGTTCTCATGAGACAAATTAGGTCCTGACACAAGGCCTTGACGCTGTCTAGAATTATATATTCCATCATTATGTTTATAGTATTTTGTTGACCGTGTGTGTATTCTACAGGAGAATATTCTTGGTTAAGAGAATGTACTTAGGAGTATCAGAAGAAGTAAATGAACATGACATACATTTTTATTCAGCAATCATTTTTAATATTTTATAAAAATTAATGATATTTGTCTCCCAATATATTATTTAAAGTTAGAAAGAAAATAAATTTGTGTTGTAATTTTATGTGCAACTCTGATTATGAATTACTTTCATTTATTAATATTGTACTTTCACTTTCGCATATTACACTTAGTATTGATACAATAACTCTTGATTTATATTCTTCACACAATATATTTTGTATAAGTATTCTAATATTTGGAATAAGATTTATGGTAGCCCTATTTATGTTCATAAAAATACTCACATGTAATTCATGGAAAACTATTTTGTTATACTTCACATATTACAACATTCTTTAAAAAAATGTTATAGAATATTTTTTATGGGAATTTTATAAAATGTTTATTTGAAATATTATATTTAACAAAAAACCCTTACTAGGAAATCTAATCCTCACCATACGTTTTATTTTAAATTTTACTATTTTAGTATATTTGAGTTACATTAATTGGATGTAGCTTTGTAGAGTAATTTAAATACAGTTTTTTATGAATTTTAATATTTGTATATCGTTTTCTAGAACATAAACTGCAAAGATTATAGGTATAGAACATGATATGTAATTTATCAGAATATATTTTTATAAAAAAAATTAATACACCCCATGTTTTATTAAAAATTCACCCTCTCCGGGGCAGTCTGGGGCTGGGGCATGATAAATACCCTATAAAGACAGAATCAATTTAAGGATAAATACAATATTTGTTATTTACATTTAACATTTCACATAATTTTAGTTAATTAATTATCTATAAGTTATCATTATTACAATTATATTTCATTAGTTATCCATGTGAAGGGCAAGAACTCCAAGAATAATCAAATGGAGTCATTGGTTTCTCAAGATTAACATTCACATTTTAAATTCATAAAGAACTAAAACCATTGGTTAAACATTTATTAAATTTTATAACTATTCAATAAATCTAGGTACTCTCTAAATACATCATAATTAACCATTAGAGTCGTAATAAAACACATCCATCAGCATTGAGTATTGGGGAAATAAATTTAGGTAAAAGATTAAACCCAATCATCCAGCCAATCGGTGGATTCATTAACAAGAAATCATAGTAGATTTCATAATTACAATGACTAAGTCAATCATTATCTATTTCCACTATCACTTATGTCATCCCAGACACTCGCTTGCATATCACCACGCATCTCACCATCATTGCTGTCATCCACTAAAACAAACATGGACGTCCCAACCCGTATCTCATATACCATACAAGCCTTATATAAAATATCCTAAATAGTCTCATGTCATTATCACACATAAGGTATAAAGTATAAAACATATTCAATAAGTAATCTTGTCCATAAAAACAAGGCATACAACATTCAAATGCAAACAAGCTCTCATAGACCCAACACAGTACATTAAGCCTTCATATGATAATGATAAAACATGGCCCCAAACATTTATATCTGTTGGACAATAAGTTTTATTCAATATTTAATTAACTAATTAAATAGTAATTGGTTCCAACTATTGTAAACCCAATGAATTGTCTTGAATAAATGTTATGGAGTAATGGTGTAATACTACCCCCAATAAAAATAACACAAAGAACCACTGAATACACAATATGGTTTAATTAATAATAAAAAATAGAAAAATGAAGTTGATTAAAATAATAATTCAAAAAAATAGGGTGCTAGCATTGAAATAAAAGAACAATACCAATTGAAGAAGATGAAATGAAAACAGAAAACAAAGTCAACACCATGATTTACATTCTTCGGTCCCTTTGGGATCTACAAAATTGAAAGAACACCACCCACTACTGATATTATATTAGATTCTAAAAAAATTATTATTCATCATAAAAGAAAAAGAAGATAAGAAACTAAAATTCATAAAATCACTAAAATAAGAACTATTCACTAGATGTGGAACACATGAAGAGTTGTGTATAAGAAAAACATACTAACCAAAAAAATGTTAGGGCATCCAGATCACATCAAAATCCATGAAAATCAATCCAACTCTAATTCATTTGATCTCACTATATTTTGATCATTCTAGTTCCTCAAATGTGAGTATCGTTCACCATTCTTCAACTAGTAAGAATACCGAAAGGACCCACCATGATACACACACTAGCTTTGTGTAGGGGGGTTAGCAAGACACCCTATGATTCCAATGGTGTGGATTATAGCACCACCACATGTTATATTAAATACAATGATGATGATTCTCAAACATAGGTGAATGAAAAAGAAGACCGAAGCACTTGTAAGAAGAAAACAATCACCGAGTGATGGGAGGGAATAAATTTCATGCCTTTTTATCACCTCTTACCAAATGATCATGAACACATATAAAGATGATTTTCAGATTAGTTTAGTATATTTAATTCTAGGGCAACAATGGTCATGAAACTCACTACTATAACCATAAATAAATAACTATACATCCAAGGGGAGGATTCCATGATTGGAATTCTAAAATTCCCACATAATGGAACATGAAAATTTTTAAATCCTTAGATGGGTAGGATAGATTAGGTTTCTACATCAATTGATGCCAAAAAATGAATACAATATGTATACATTGAATAGGATGAATCCCGAATCAAGAGGTTCAATCATTTGAGTGAGACAGATAAATAACCTCATGTGATAAAATAAAACCATAATCCAGATTATATTAAAATGAGAAAATATTTATTAACAAATTTCATTTATTTAAAAAAAATTAAATGGAAGAAAAATTTAAATGAGTAAATTTAAAATTTCCACATGAAAACAAAGGATTCAAAAAATAGAAAATCCCCACCATTTTCAATTGAAATTTAAGGATGTTATTGAACCTAATTATTATTCATGTGCACCCATTTACTTGATATCTTGGTAATTCATAAAATTTCTTAAAGTATCGGCCTTAGAAAAATAATCGGTTGGGTTCTCGTCCGTGTGCATCTTAGTGACATAAACATCTCCACATTAAAAACAACTCTAATAAAATGAAACATAATATCTATTTTCATAATCCTTCAATGTATTACATTATTTTTTGACCAAAAAGGGAATAATGGAAATCAAAATGTTCAGTAATAACAGAATTACAAATACAATATTCTGAAATGAAACCCTTAAGCCATATAGCATATTTGAATGCTACTGTTAGTGTTATGAACATAGATGCAATGTTTTAGAGGGTCACCACGGATTTAATATTTCGCATCTATGATAAAGTTCCATCACATAATATAAACACCAAATCACTTAGTGATTTCCAAGTATCAATATCTTTAGCATAGTCAGAATCTATAAAACCACTCAATAATTCCAATGAATTAATATTATTACAATTGAAAATATAAATGAGATGAAGTAAAATAATTGTACCTAAACAACCCTTTAATATAACACTAATTTGTTTTTCAATGATTGTCCAGAATCATTCTCAATGTACATATAGAAAATACTTCACATATTGAAGAAATAAATCATCATATACATAACAATTCCCACTACATTAGAATACGGGGATCTACTAATATATTCAATATTAGAAGTTCATTCATTTAATTTAGATAATGAATATTTAAAATTTTGACCAAAAGGAACACTAACATGCTTCAATGCATCAAAAAATACCTTTTATTCGCTTTAAGTATATAGGAATGTTGAGGTAAAAATAATATTATGATTATTGTCGGTAAAAATTTCCATGCCTATAATTTTCATAGAATGGCCTATATCTTTCATTTAAAAATATTAATTCAATTACATTTTAACATGGGTTATTAATTTCATTTCTTTATAAATGTGTAACATGTCATCTACATAGAGTAGTAAATAAAGCATTGAATTTTTTGCAGATTTAATGTATACACTTGCATCAATCTGACTCCAAATGAAACCATTTTATTAGTGAATCTAATCAAACTTCATATATCAATATCTTGAAAATTTATTTAATCCATATAATTTTTTATTAAAAAATCAAACATTTTTATATTTAAAATAATGTTCCAAACATGTAGGTGTCTTCATGTATAGTTTTTCAATTAAATCACCATGCATGAATGTATATTGGACATCTAGTAATTCTTTATGAAAATCTAATTGTGAAGAAAAAGTAAGAAGAATTCATATTGAAGAGTTTTTCTCTAATGAAGTATAAATATCCGAGTAATCCATTCCTTCTCATTGATGGAAGACTATGGATACAAGAATACCTTTATACATAATTTTATTTCCTATTGTATTGTGTTTATTGGTTTTATTTATCGATTTACATCCAATCACTTTTGTAGTTGGTGGTTTATTGACTGTAGACCGAGTATGGTCCTTTTATATTGATTTTATCTTATCATAAATATCTAAAATCCAATTCATATAGTTGTTTTTATTGACATATTGATTATAGCTTTGGGGTTCCTCTCCACCTACCAATATCTACTACCTCTTTAATGGAAAAAGGCAATCATATCGGCATGGTTGTACCTAGGAGGCGGTGTAATGACCCCACTCTATTGATCCATAGTGAGATGATAACCCCTAAGGTCACTAGGAATTTCATCATTATGACTATAATTGGAATAAGACCAAGATGATGGCTCAAGAAAAAAAGTGTATTTCAGAGGTATAAGAAGTGACAACATGATACTTACTTGCACTAGGATGATCAACCTCAGGATCCCTCTCCATAGAAGTATAAAAATAGTCATCAATGGGAGTTTGAACTCCAATATAAACAGGGTCATAAAACACCACATACTAGAAAAGAATAATTTTTTAAAATCCACCTGTATCTAACTAAAAGTAATAGCCCTTCACTACCAATGAATACCCTATGAAAAATAATTTTATAGCTCAAGGATCAAATTTATCATCCTTAACTAGATCATAGGAAGTGTATCCCAACAACCTATGATATTAATATGATGGTGGTGATTGTTCTGCAAATCTATAGTCATCTTAATATTATTAGCTGGTAAGGGAAACCTATATATTATGTAAAATATTTAGTGACAACTTCTGAACAAAAGGATTTGGGGTTGCTCCATCATGTTAGCAATATACAAACATGTACACAAATAGTATGATTTATATAATCATTTACACAATTATTCTGAGAAGTACTACTCTCCATCTGGTGCTTTAAAATTCCATCACATTCACAAAACTTTAGAAACTCAGAAGACATGTATTAAACATCATTATCATTCCTCAAAGACATTCACTTCTTCACAAATTTATTTTTTATATAGCTTGTCCAGGTAATAAACACATCCAATACATCTGATTTATTTCTCAATATATAAACCCATACATTCCATTAAAATTCATCTATAATTTTGAAAAACTAAGAGTCTCCACCAATGGAGGTTGTCCAAGCGGGACCCCAAAAATTAGAGGGAACATACTAATGTGGGATAATATTTTTAAAGGTGGTTCTATGAAAACTGACTCTTTTAGACATACCCAGGACATATTCATAATAAAACTGTATATTAAATTGTGTAACATTGATGAGCATCTCTTTCATGATCAATTTATATAGACCATTATTAGTCACATGACCCAACGACATATAAAATAGCAGAGTGTTTCCATTGTTAGTGAAGTTAGTGTATCCCAACTACATGACATGTGTTATTCTATATAAAAAAATAACCGTCTTAATAAGTATCATTTCAAAACCATACGGTCTCCCTCAAAGATTTCAAGACGAACAGAATACAGTAAAATTATAAAACCTCTCTAATCTAAGACACCTAGTAAGATTAGATTCACATGAAAATACAGGACCCATCTCGCATCCTATAAGGTAACAAAATTGTTTTCAATGTACTCTAGTATAACATAACCTCTACCAATGACACAACATCTCCTCTTATGTCCTATAAAATCACTCCTTCATCTCCCTCTATCAATCCTAAAATGGAAGCCCTATCTGGGCACATATAGAATGGACATCCTGTGTCTAAGACCCATTGGACATCATGAGTATCTTGGGACACAAAAAAAACCTCAACACCATTTTAACCTTTGTTAGAAAAGAAAAATTGATTACTAGACTTCATAGAATGCTATTAGATTTTAGATTGGTTCATTTGGGTATAATATGCCTAGGTCCCCCATTTTGGTAGTAGGTAACCATGTTTGGATTGTTTTAAACCAATGTTATTATGAACGGATCTAAATATTACTTCCATTTATATGTTTCACATTCATTATCCATGGAATATTTTAATGGACCCTTAGATTTTGAATCATAGATTTTGGTTTATCCTTATCTTTGTTACATAACTCATGTGAAGGTAAGGCCTCAAATGTGAAGGAATACCTACCATACATTGTAGAGTAAATAATATGTTCATATGAACTCACAAAATATATTAAAATTATGATGGATTTATCCTCATAATTAACATCATAATTTATATTGGAGATCCCAAATAACCTTTTATTAAACTCATCAAATAGTTTCTTGATGGTGGTTCCATGATTAATCATCAAGGTATATTATTTATGACTCTTTTATAGATAGCTAACTAAATGTGTTTTCATGATTAGAAAAAACACCAGATGAGGAGGTCTTTAAAGGTTATCTTGATGACCTTTTTGTACAAATAGTTCACACATTTTTGATCATCACAAATTAACAATATTTCACCCATCGAATCATCTTATTTCATATTTAGAAAATGCCATTTTACATACAGGTGTCCCTGAGACCACTACATTTTTGGGTAATATCGTAGTACCAAACCACCCCTCAATAAAAATAATTCCACATAAAACCTAATAAACACTATTTTTTCCTCAATGTATAAAACAGTGAAATGAGTTTGATTACAATGAAAACACAACCGAATAGAGTTCTGATATGGATATAGTAAAACAAAAAAAATTAATAAGATGAAAACAAAATAGAAAACACTAGATTCCCTAGGATTTATGTGATTTTATCACTTTGTGACCAACAATAAGGGAACACTGCCACCCAAAAATGAACACATGTTATATTCTCACAACAATGAGGAATTAAATTATACAGAGGAAAACTAGTTAGCCAACTGAAATGCAAAGATGTTCCAAAATAGAAAAAATGTACTTGAATCAGCAAAACATAATGAATTGTGTTTATGAAAAACATACATCCTCAAAAAAATGTACGAGAATCCAGTTCACTAAAATATCCAAGAACACTGATCTCATTGCTTGGGTCATGCCGTAAGATCATCACACTAGGTCTCTGGATTCATAAAATTGTCACACATGTTCAATAGTGAAGAAACCCTATATCCTCCACCATGAATCATGCACTAGTGGAAAGTAGGGGTGTCATTGGGGGCCAATATGTGTTAATCAATGAGGATGATATCACTACAACCTAAAATATTGAAACTGAGGATAGAAATACTCCACATCGGGTGAGAGAAAAAGCATACCGTACCACCAACTGGAAGAAAAAAACCACCATTAGTGAGAGGGAATCAATTTCCAGAATCTGAATAACATTTTATTATATTAACTCAACCATATAAGATTGTTATTTTCAGATTTGTTTTTATATAGAATGTAGTAACTGTTGGGGAGATGACAACTCCCTTCTATAACCCCAATTGTATAACTATAAATCCATGTGGAGGCTAACACGAATACAATGCCAAATGACCCACGTAGAGACACATGGAATGGATAAAATAAAGAAATGGACATGATAGATAAGGTGGTAACATCAATTTAGGGGAAAAAATTAAGAGAATAGGTACACATTTGAATGCAATTTTGGAATCCCAAATCGGGCATGACAAACAATTGAGAGGGTATCATAAATCAGCTCATGCGGTAAAATAAATACAAAATTATGAAGATATTAAAATGAGAACATATTTAAAATTAAATTTCAAGATATTAAAACAATTAAAATTTTATAAAAAAAATTCGTGTTAATTTAAATTTTAAATTTGTAAACAAATAATACCCAAATAAACAAGTGATTATATTATTTAATCATTCTCTATGACCTAAGATTCTAGTTTCAACAAACATAAAAATGAACAAAAATAATTACTCATGAATTTTATAATCATAATAAAGAATTCTAAATTCATCATATTTATACAATTCCATTAATATACGGAATAACAAATTCATTTAAACATTCATACTTGCATCAATTTGATTACCATCAAATTATGAGAGACAACTGATTTATTAAACATGTCTCCTATATAATTCTTTATCCAACCCAAAAAAAATTATTGGATTTATGTATTTTATCCAAATTAATCAATTTCAATATGATAAACCCCGAATAAACATATGTTATACAATTTATTCCATAGATATAACACTATCTAGAAAAACAAGAATCAAACCATTATCATGGTGCAAAGCTAAAACATGTAATAACTAAACCTAAAAAATACCATTATTTAATCTAATTTAATATTTACGAGATTAATTATATTTTCATAAAAATGGATAAGATATATTAAATTTATGGTTTCATATAATTGAATATCATAATAAATGAATCACCTACTTCAAAGATTCAATATTCATCGCCTAATAATAAATTAATGTAGTGGATTTCTAATTACTTATACCATGAGGAAATTACGATCTATTAAGGATATAGTTCCATGAATTCATTGAAAAATGAACATTAAAATCCATTAGAATGATGGAGATCATATTACATAACATGGAATGATGTTTGGAGAGGAAACTAGATCAAAGATAGTCAACACGTTATAAAAGTGTAAGAGACTAACTTAGATAACCAAGGATTGAACCTGAGAATTTACAATTCATCCTTATCGATATTGGGCTTCAAAGCCATAAAAAATCACCCTTGGGTTCCTAGGGATCAAGATGTAGGGTTTGGAGAAACTCACATGTAAGGGCATTTGGTGTTTATATAGGCAAACCTACTTTTATAGGACCATGATGCAACCCTTAATATAACATAGTAGACCACCAAGAAAACTACACAGTTGGAGGAGACCATATCATGGCCCTAGTATATCCAATTTCATGGATCCAATGATATATCCATAGTTCATATCCAGTTTATCCATGGGATGGACTACAAACAAGCCTACAGCCCATGTTGATTCCTCCATTGATTTTGTAGTACCCTAAAAAACCACTATGGTGTAGATACCATGATCCATGAAACAACACTCGACGCTGGGAAATGTCCTACACTATAGACAACAACCATGAGTCGTCCAATTAGAAAAATGTTAGTAGCCACAATTTTTTCTTTCGAGCTTCAATATTCTATAGTCGGGAAACCACACTATTGAAGACTCGCATACGACACCACCCATTGATCAACCCCATAACCTGACATCAAATTGTAGTGGAACCCCCCTTTATTCATTATTTGTCTTACAAACTCATTGAGCTTTATTCATCTTCTTCCAATACCCACAACACACAAATGGAAGGGAAACTATGGTTCAAGCCCTCAAATTATTTATGTAGAAAAAATATTAATAATATCAAATGATTTATTATTAAATGAATTTTTAGAATTTTATATAACATAATATATTTATATAGACATATTTTAAGCATTTTTCAAAATTATTATTTTATATGGATCACTACTTTAGATTAATTAAGAATATGTATCCTGAATAACAGATAAAATGGAATCAAATATGTCTAAAAATTATCAATATATTATAAAATCCTCTAATTACAACCCATATGCATTATAGTGATCATAATTTCAATGACAGTGTTAAAAAAATTTCTATTAATTAATCAATAAAATTATAGAATCATGAAACTATTGTCACTATATATAATTGTGTTCCAGTTTATTTTCATAATCATTTTTCAATAAAAGATATTTTATTATTGTATTTATCATAGTGTTTTCATCCAATTAATAGTGTGACCTATTTAATATATAAATATGCTAGTATAAAATGTCATCTAACTATATATCTAAATAATATTTATTTAAATAAGATTCATAAAAAATCCATTATAATGTAAATTTTTTTAATTTCTATTGAATATAAAAACATAGAGTCCAAAAAAATAATAAATAAGGAATTTAATTTAGTTTCTACTACTTGAAAAAAATGATTTTCATGTTATATAATTTTTAATATTTTTATTATATTCTAGTATATTAATATAACAAGGTAAAACTATAGAGTGAAATCCTTACATTTAACAATTTCTTAATCACCTCCTGTGATTCAATGTTTTGAAATGTAGGTTTTGATATTCTTTTCTTCCAAGAGAGATTCTCTTCATTACAAACAAGAATATTTTTTTGGAATGAGCATACTTGAAAAGAATTATTAGAGAGAAGAGAATGAATAAAAATAAAAATAGATTGACATTTCTAACATCTTATCTTATTAGACTAGATAATTGGACTGGGAAAATGGTATTGAGATGTCTATACTAAATAATATTACTCTTATAATTGTTTCAATAGTATTCTAATAGAGTTATAATATTTGTATTGAGAAATCGAATGTTGGAATTAGACTATGAAATCAGACTGAGTATCATTACAATGTCAAGTAATTTTATAGTACATATTGGTTTTGAATGAGAGATATTGTTTTAAAAGACCATAATTTTGAAATTAAATCAATAACCATCAAAACATGATTTTTACAAAACATTTACATTGTCATTTTGTTCTACATGATGCACTTGTACTGCTGGATAGAACATATTGGTACACGAGTGTAAGGGGATATCCTAATCATAGTATTACACAAAAAAGAATAATTTTCTAGTGTATTGTGTGGAATTATATTATTTTCAAACCATGGTATGTAATATCTACTCTAGTTGAGTTCTGACCATTGTAAATACTTATGTTTTTGCAGATAGGTGTTTCATTTTACTTAAGAAGAGAAGGAAATAATTAACTAGATGATAAGGTTGTTTCTTAAGAAAGTAAATTTAAATTAAAAATATATCACTAATTAAGCTCTACCCTTCTTAGTGCTACTTAAATTATAGATGGGTAATCTCATCATGTTCCAACTATGAAAACCTATGTAATCAAATATAATAAATGATTAAATTATTTAAACATGCTCTATATCATAAGATTCATTTTTCAAAAAACATAAGGATGAATATAACTCATTAATTGTGCAATTTATTATCATCAATATGTATTAGAACTTTATGATATTTATCCAATTCCAATAACACATGGAATATCACATTCAATTAAATAATCATTAATTGCAATATTTGATTATAATCAAATTATGAGAAACATCTATTTTGTTAAAGATGCCTACTTTTTAATTATTTATCCAAACAATAAAATATTATCTAATTTATTTTCATTATCCAAATCCATCAATTTAAACATGATTAACCATGAATAAAAACAATATATACATTGACTATTACAAATACCACACTATCTATTAAAATAAGAAGAAATCCATTATTGAGCTGTAAAAAAGCACAAGAAATCACTAAACATAAACATGTTCTATTTTTTAATCTTATTTATTAATTGTTAGTCTAATTCCACTACCATTTAAAAGTGTTATTCCTAGTCAATTTATGATTTCTAATAATTAAATTTGATATTTAATGAATCCCCTACCTCAAATATTCAAAATTCTTTTCACATGAATGAATCATTTTTTCATATTAATGATCACATCTATCATGAAGAAACTACATTCTCCCATGGATTTTGTTATATTAATGAATTGACAAATGAAATATAAATCTCCATTAGAATTATGGAAATATTCTACCACTAAATAAAAATAAGGAATTTTATGAAATGAGGTTATGTGAAGAGAAACCATTTGAAAAGAGGATGATCAATTCTAATATCTCCATAGTTTTAAAAAGTGATGTCAGAATTGATCCATGTCAAAAGAGGGCTTCAAATTATTTGAAATGAACGTATGGGTGCCTAGAGTTCAAGGGGTAGGAGTTGGAGAAAATTGGGTCCAAGAGCCTTGGGATATTTATGGGATGAATACTTTTTAGAGAAAAATAATAAAGACCCTAAGACCATGTAGTAAACCACTTAGACGACTACACATTAGGAAGAGTCCATATCATAACCTCTAGTAAAACTAAAATCAGCGATCCATTGTTGGATCAATGGTGCAGATCCTATTTACCCAGGCAAGGCACTATGAATTATATTATAACTCTCATTGCAGCCACCCTTGATTTCAGAGTATCCTCAAAACCCACTTCGGTGTAGCCACCTCACCCCATGTCTCATAACATGACACCTTGGATGGGGCAAAAACAATAACAGCCAACACAATGAAACAATGATTAAAAAGATAGTATCCCCAATTTTTCAATTTGGAAAATAACTACATATCCAATAGAATACAATGGTGTAGAGGCCTAAAATATGGCACAACCCATTACTTCATGTTGCCTCCTAGACTCAAATGACAATGGAACCCGCATGTTCTATCATTTACCATCCATATTCCATTCAACATACTCCATGTTCCACTAACACTAATAACACATAATGCAAAAGTTTTTTGTGGTTTGATCAATTACTTTATATATGTACAAAAAATAGTTACAATTAGTAAAATATTAATTGAATTTTTTGAATTTAAGATCTCATAATATATTTAAATAGTCTCATGGTACATATTTAAAATAAATATTATTTTATAAAAATCACTCTATCAAAATAATTCCTGATATCTAGCATCAATAATTGATAACATAGACTAAAATTTCTTTTCAAAATAAAAATATATTATAAAATCCCATAATGAATTACCATATCACCTTATAATTATCCCAATTTCATTGACCATGTTAAAAAATTAAATTCATTCCCAAAAAAATACAAACATACAACTTTCACTCTATATATAATGACGTCCTCATTTACGTTGGAACTCAATTTATTAATATTTTTATTTAATCCTATTTTTATTATAAAATATTTATCCAATAATGATATTATGATCTTTATATTATATATATGATGGTATATAAATTTTTTTAACTATACATCCTAGTAATATTTCATTCAATATGATTAGTAATAACACCAATATCCAGTGATGAACATGTTAATAATACCGCATAATATACAACATAGAATCCAATGAATAATAATTAAATAATTCAATTTATAGTGTACAATTTTAAAAAATCAAAATTATGTTTTATAATGATGTATATTTTTCATATATAATAGTTTAATAACAAACCAATGTCAATATTGAGAGAAAACCCCATCTATTTATTGTATTTTTTAACTCCTCTTGTATGTCAGTGTATTGAAATGTTTATTTTGTTTAATATTTTTTTGTAAATATATTATTAGTTGGATAAACGAAATAAATATTTGAAATCGTGTATTATAGATGTATTTATGATATACATTGTTAGGATTACAAAATAATTGTATTTTGTTAGAAAAATTTCAATTCAATATAATTAAATAATAGCAGAAATTCACTCAATTAAAGTTCAATAATAAATAAATCTACTTTTTTTTAATAATAGACCGAAATTTATGAATGAACATTCTGTGAACTTGATGGAAATAAAATATTTTTCTTGGATCTATAGTATATAAGCTAGATCTCAAAAATATAATGGTTTTTCAATGAATTAATAATACATATAGAAAATAGGGTTTACCTAGCGAATCATGGGACAAATGGAGGGATCAAGAAAAATGAGGACATTAGGGCCACAATGTTATTGGGATTGGAATAAATTAATTTCAATTGAAATTGGAATTTATGATGAATGGAATGAAGGATTGGAGATAGGCTCTGGTACTTTTGTGGCGGTGGTGACGGTAGGTAGGGGGTGTGGTAGTTAGGGGAAAGAGCACAATCAGGTTATGGAGGGCATGGGTAGGGTGTGGGTGATATGTAAGGTATTTTTTCATTTTAACAACCACCAATGATGGTCATCTATGTCAAGGTCTAAAAATTTTCAACTATCTTGTAGTGCATTACATGGAAGTTGTTTACATTAAGGGGAACAACATTATTGAAAAATTGAAAATTCGAATTTATAACATTGAAATAGATTTAAGTTATTGGATAAAATCCAAAACATGAGATCATTTTCACCATGATTAGTGTGTGAAATTGAAGTCATGGAATTTATTTTATTTAGGATATATTTTTCTCTATATAGATTGTGAAATAAAAGACATGGTCATGTGGATATTTTATATTTATTTAAAATTAATTTGTTATCAATAACAAGAAGCACATTGAAAAAATGATTAATTTCTTTCCATAGTTGAAACTCACAAAAAATGTAATACAATGAAAATTTTTTGTATAAGTGAACATTTGAATGTTAAAAATCAATGAATATTGGAATGATTATAGAACACAAATAATTTCATACAAAGAACATGGTTGATATATCTGAACAAGGATGACCCGAGGGAGAGCCTGATGAGCTGTGGTGCTAGGGAAACACCTTACAAGGGGGAAACAGAAATCCCTCTTCCTCCCTACCATTATCTCCATACCCCTAGAATCATTAGTCAGTTTTAACCATTTCCCCTCACTACATCCCTCGATGACCTCCTTGCATTGTTGTTTTCCTCAGTGAATCAACTTTGGTTCCACTGTGTTGGGTGATTTTGATGCATAACCATTTCATCATATTTGTAATGATTCCTAGTGCCTTAGAGTATTCATATTTATTTTGTTACTAGCCATGAATGATTGAAAGGACTTCTTATAATTAACATTGAGGATTACTTGTACTCCATGAATTTTATTTTACGGTCTATAATCGTATGATGGGGAACATTGCTTGTGAAATGTTGGGTTGGGTCTGCCTTCTCATCCCCATGCTTCTTCTCCGACCTAAATCCTCACATTTCATCATTGTCTATGAAACTATTCACAAGGAAAAATCACCATACCTAATTGTGACCCTTCCTCATCATCATCCACGTTTCAAATGAAAACCCCTCACATTGATAGATAAAAACAAGACTCTATCATCCCTAAACTATGTAACATCATATTGTTGAAGTGGAGGTTGGTCTTCCATGATCAAAGATTTATGAATTTTTATGGATGATCCACTAATGAGATTAATTTATTTTAACTCATTATTTTCAAAATAGTTATGTCAAATTCCTAGAATTGAATTTGATTAAATTGTCTAATCTGAAAAAAAATATGTAATTAGATCATGTCTAAGATTAGTTCAATGATCTTATATTTACCATTGATTTTATTAATTTCTTCTTCTATGTTATAATAATTTTTTCATTGATCATAATTTCCTAGTTTAAATCTAACACAGTATTATATATGTGATCTTTTTTCTGGAATTTATATATCTTTCATATCGGGTCACATAAACATTTTATTGTGCGTGTTAAAGGTTGTTCTATTGAGATTTATTGTAATAATCATACATGTTCAAATTTTAATTTTATGAAATTGATTGGACCTATTTAAATTGAAACTCTTATAAATTAAGAATCAAGATAAAAATATGTAAAACAATATAAAAACATCCAAATAAGATAAAATTATCAAGAAAGAACTATTTCAAAAAACATTATTTTATAAATATGATTCCTATCCCTGAGTGGCAGGAGGTGACTGGATGAGATAGTAAAACATTGAGTGGATAAATTATTTTTCTTACCATTTTTGGGTTATTGATTTATATTCAGAATAATAATTGTTTATGTGTTTTATTTGTTTTGAATGATACAACAATCTAACACTAATAAATTATAAATATAACAAAATTGGATGTTTTAAAATATATAGGAAATTTTGACATATATTTTTTATATAATAATACATATTAAAAAGTTAATATTTTGATAATTGGGCTTGATCAACAATATTATATTGGAATCTATTAGTGAACAAGTAAACGATAATAATGGGTGATATTTTGAAAAATAAATTAATGGGATATTCCAAGTGTGGTAACTTGAGAATTAAAACATAGTATGAGTCCATGAGTACTAATGATATATGTTAGACAAGATTAGGGTAAGAAGGATTTTTATTCTATATAAGATGTTGAAATATGATCATGTTCACACAATCTCATTTGTTTCATCAAAGAAACTCAATGTGTAAAACATCTATAATGTTGTGATTTTTTTAAAACACCCTCTTACATAAGAACTATCTGGTATAATTTCAGCTTACCATTATTCATACATAATGATCTCAAAATTTATAATCCAGTGTAAACTATTTCATGGTTCTTACCCACACCACCATGAGACACAATTATATATTTATTAACTGTTTTTATTTATCCTCATTTACACTGATAAAGTATAAATTGTTATCCCTGGTAACAATAATCATTTATAAATGATTCAATTATCTGTGATTAAATAAGAAATGATAAAAAATATTCTTTTTCTCCATTTTATTTAGCACTATTAATGTGGTCCCTTTATCATCATTTTTTTAATGGTGATAATGTAAAACATGATTAAATTAATTTATGTATAAATATTTATATATTTTTAAATATTATATATACACTATTGTAAAATGGGGTAATCCCAATGAATCTATACTCACAGTTTAGATAAACCATGAGTATAGAGAGGTTATATTCAATCTATAACATAGGTTTATGTAAACTGTTGGTTTAGAAAATTTATCCTAACGGTTTTTAAAAAAACATGGTTATGGGTTGACATATACTAAAAATTTGTTAAACACATTGAGATATAGTTATCTCACATCCCTCGGCCTCACACCCTCCTTGATTAACTCATGAGACATAATCTCCCCTCACTCAAGCATCGACGGACTATCTTCCCCTCCCTCCCTCTCTCATAATTTAGAAATATTTTGATTCTGTTCTTCTTTAATATCTTATAAGTTACATCCAAATTATTTTTCTCAATTACATAATATTGTTTTCATTTTTATTATTGGAAAAATAAATGTGATTGTAATAGGTATATATGATTTTTTAATTTAGTTATCCACTAATTTTTCAATAATCCAACACATTTTTTGGTAATATTTATTAAATTATTTTCTAATTATTTAATGAATTAATTTTTTTATTAATTTATTAGGTGGTTATTTAATGTCATGTGATTATATAGAATAATTCATGAGTTGCTTTTTTTATATCGGTATACCCTTCCGTAGCCTTTATATTTTTTTGATTACTATTACATTTGTCTGTGTATTTTTTACAAGCCATTATATAGGCATTGATAATCCTAAATGAAACTTATATAGATTATTCAATGTATATCTCATACACTTACACATGGGTGAGGAACATTCCACCTGATGAGATAGTTGAAACCAATAGCAATCCATTTTTTCCAATTTATCAAAAATTAATAATTCATTCTATTGAAAAAATTTTGAATTATGCGCCAATATTTATCTCCCACTAAATTTTAGAAGCTCTATATGCCTCATTTTCAAATAACTTATTTGGTATAATTATTTTTTCAATTAGTTTACAAGTATCCTGAAATGAACTCAGATAATACCAACATGTTTTTTTATAATAAATCGTAATTTTTTTCAAAATAGTCAATATTCATTAGTAATACATAACCCCTGATTTGAAAACCAAATCACTAAAAAATAAACATTATATAAAAAATTATATTAATAATTTTGTAGATTCATATATACTCCAACATGTATAATAAAATTAAAAATTCTCTACACTTAATTCATGGGGTGTTCAATTTCATATTTATCAATAAATTTCATTTTATCATGCAATCTTATATTTTTAATTCACTATTTAATACACATGTGGTTAAT
This sequence comes from Viscum album, assembly GCA_963277665.1. Classification (NCBI taxonomy): domain Eukaryota; kingdom Viridiplantae; phylum Streptophyta; class Magnoliopsida; order Santalales; family Viscaceae; genus Viscum; species Viscum album. Next base: position 979,557,708 of record OY728139.1, on the reverse strand, counting down.
CCCCCCCATGGATTGTATTTACCCATTAATCCTTCATCACTCCAATTATCATATATATCCATATTATAAAATGGGAAAGGGGATCTCTGACATCGTCATGTTAATGGATGTTGATTTTCATTAAGAACCAACTCTTTTCATCCACTCTCCCCCCAAGCCATGATAATGGATTATTTTTTGAAAAACTAGCAGTGATCATTCATCTTAAAATGTTTTCTATGAGATTATATATCATCCTTTCCATGGGATGTAAAAACATTTTGTGACCAATCCTTCTAATACATGTCTCTTCTTTTGAATCATTTTTCTCACACCCTTAATCATGTATCTACTTCTATGTGAGGGAAATTAAACATAATATGAACAACTTCTTTATGGATTGATTTATGAAATCATTGTGGAATTATTTATTTATTTTATGATCTTTGGTATCCATAATTGTCACTACAGATGTATTCTTCCTTAGTCAATCCTTATTTAAGGGAACTTTCTTCAGAATTTGTGCACACACTGTGAGTATGTAGAACCAAATTCAATTTATTGTTGTAGTTTAATGTTAATGTTTCAGTTAGTGAATGATCATTGTATATTATTCGGTCTTATGAAATAAGACAAGTGATACGTGTTTCTTTTCCAATTAGAGATGAGTAATGTTTTCTAAAAAACATTGTATTGTATTTCATATATAATGAAACATAAAGCATCTAGATTCGTTATTAAATTTTGTATATATTTTTTAAAATATTAGTTTCTATGATTTTAGGATTGGATGATTATTTATATTAATACTAATTATGGTATAATTTTTATAATATTATTATTCCATATCTTGTGGTTTTGATGTTGGGTGACACTTTGTTGTTATTCTAGAGTAAATTTTTTTCATCATGAAGAAAAGTGTACAATTTATTCTTATGTAGATTATGAAATATATTGATGAAGATCAATGGAAGATATTATTTTATAACTATATATGTATGTGTGAAGTTGGGATGCTCCTCTATTTTCTTTATTAGCTATAATAACTATAATGTTTTTCTTCCACATTACATTTAATTCCATGATATTATTCTGTACAAAATTATTTTAGTGACATACAACTCAAACAGAGTTGACTTCTTCTCAACCTTATAGTATGGTTCTATGTGGGGGATCTCCTAAAACTACACGGGGAACCATTAGTACCCATTCACACCCTATTCTACAAACATAATCCCCATCTACAACTCTATTTCATCCTCTACTTGATCCTCTACGGTTATTCCCACCTTGGCCTCCATCATCATCCAATTTATCCAATTATTCTCATACATTCTCTACATTTCCTTATTAAATGTTTCCTCTTATACCTTATCTATATAGTAGGATGCATCCCCGTCACTTTTATCGTTATCCCCCCATGTCTATATCACTTCTATTTCTTACTATAATTACATGATGTAATGATTTTTTTTCATCTCGTTCAACTATAGTGCATGCAGATGACCTAGTTAATTCATTGGAACATAGGCATACATTATTGTTTACTGATATAGGATATCCCAAATATCCATATGAGAATAATGAGCAGTCTGCATCACATTTTTTATTTATATTCTGAATTAAGTGAAATTATTATTTATACTGTAAATTAAGTAATATTTTTTTCATTTTTATTTAGATCTTCTAATATGTAATGTGGGTGCATCCACATACATGATGTTATATGTGGTAACAACCCAAGAGTGCATTTCACATAGAATGTTTGTTGTAGTAATCCACATTGATGAGATACCAGATGTTTCAAAATAGTATTCCAAAATTAATATTCTATAGTTGGATGATATCATTTAAAGGAATCAAATGATATAAGATATTAGTGGTGGGAAATCATTGGACTTTGAGGAACATTCTCATTTTAGACTACCTTGGTAATATCCAATTTATGATATTTTTGGAACAAGACCCACTAGTAGAAAATCCACATATATATGTGTCATTGGATGTTATTATCTACGAACATGTGCATTGTTCCTTCAGCTTTGTTATTATGATTAATGAATATTATAATAAATGTAATTTCATGTTTTGATGAAAATATTAATAACATATGATTTAATTGAGGTAGGATATGTCGATTGCATCTTGAGTAATATTGCATTAATATATAACTTGACAAAGGAGTTATCCCTTCTAATCTTTGACGAAAGATTAAATATTAGGCCACTTCAAGAAAATGATATAGAATAAATAAATACATGACCATTGTGTTTTATAGGAATGTTCAAATTATTGAAAATAAATATGGCGACATCAAGAAAATTGGTTGATGACACGAGAAAACAACCTTTTTGATTAAAGATATCATGATAAATAGATTATACTACTTAGTGATCACCCATATAAGGTATTATTTTATTGTCCCATTAACATATTTCTCTATAGGTGCCAAGGCATGTTTCCAAATTCTATGCGTAGACTTTAGAATGCTTCACCTAATTCCATTGAGAAAGAGTCATAGAGGATCACACGGTAAATGAATTCAGAATCTCATTTAAATAATATATTTCATTTTCTTATTTTAAATGGTAAATAAATATTATTCTCTTAGTTGGTTTAATAATTATTCATTTTTCTTGATTTTAGAAATTCAGAAACTAGTTATTTGATAGAATATTATGTGAGAAATTTTTTAAATAATTTTTTATTTTCTGTTATTAAATATAATATATACATATTTTTGGTTTGTAATGTGGTGATATTTAATTATCAAATAAATTGTCATTAATGATCGCCCAAAAAATTGTTTTGGAATTGTGTATCATGTTTATAGGTTCAATGAGAATTAATATATATTGAATAATATTTGACTAAATGGTATTAAATAATAATTCATAGCTTTAGTGCTTGCCATGAAATAATATTATTATTAATATTACTATTGAAATGGGGTTCTTAAGGGGTTAACTAAATTACAAGCTGCACTTGTGAAATTATTTATTTCTAACCTTATTGGTATTGAAACCAAATTTTATTTTTTAAAAGAGATTCAATTTCAATTTTGTTATTCATATTGATAGCCATAGAAAATAATCCATTCCCTAGGGATCTCCCCTACAAGAATTCTCCCAAGAATGTAATGAAATATTCCACCAATATCTACTCTCAAATCTTGAAATATCAAGTATAATCATGTGTAAGAGATTTCCAAGGAAATAAAAATTGAACAACATATTAATTAGGATCTTCTATGTAATCAACCAAAGAATCCTACTAGGATGTTCGGAGAATTTTTGTGCACATGTGGATCACTGTATGTAACACCCCCAGCCATAATGCAACTAAACTGGTGTTCTAAGCATATTTTCCACATGACTTCAATATTGCCACCCCATTTTATAGAGGATTATTACTAGCAGTGAGGGTCTAATTGGTTATTTGTGGAGAATATACCCTCTTTTAATTAAATTACTACAATAGATAACATATCATATAATAAAATTTAGACAAAAAACTAGAACAAGCATTTCAAAACATTTCCCAAATTTGGTACAATAAAAAAATCAATATTACATTCCATTATAAGAGGCCAAATGTAAAAAAAATCCAATATAATGAATAACAGAAACATCTGATAAAATGTATGTTGAATCCAAGTCGAAATCCACATCCATGCACATCCCAATCCCAACTCAACTCCTTATCATAGGCCACTTTCCCTTGTCCATTCCAGCATTAATAAAATTTTCACATCTTCCCAACAAAAGATCGAGAAGGGTTTGAATACAACCTAATAACCCACCACTAACAGTGTATAAAAAATTTCCAATCTAATTAGATAGTGTGTGCAATTACTAATAAATGGAAATATTAAAAAAAGTCAACAGATGATTAATTAGTTAACAATATTCACTTAAGAATAATAGATCATTTATTATATTCGACCACTTAATCCATTTCCATCACATAATCTATGGGTTAGGAATTTACATAATTTACAGTCTTGCATAAGGCAATAAATTATAAGACATAAGGGAATATGTTTAGTTATCTATCTCAAAAGAGATAATCATTTCATAAAAAATACGTCAATCACACCATAGAGCCAATGTCTAGGTAGTATCATAAGATGAATCTATAAGGGACTTAGATCCATAGTCTGAATCCCTAACCCCTTTAATTATAGGGGTAAGGGATAAAGCCTTAATCCAAACCAACCCATGGGAGGATCCTCAATACAATACACAACATACCTCCAATCCATGTGAACAATACTATTCATAAAATTATAACAAATTACAAATTCTAAACTATGCATAATCAATACACATAACATTCAGAATTTACATTCAGTTTCACTATAAAATCATCATTGGGACATAACCCATTTTCACATTTAACACTCACCTTACATATCACATTTATCCCAATTAACTTTCATATCATATCCCAAATAACTTTTTCAACTATTTCTATACATTGTCCCATTTCACATAATTCATCATTTCACATTTTTTCTCATCCATGCATTTTAATTTTAATGTCACAATTCATTTGACACTTTTAAATTATTACATTTAACCCTCTTTACATTGTTCCAATAAAAAATTTTTTCCATTATCAATTTCTTATTAAAACTATTAATATTCCATTTTCCTACTCAACTGACATATCAAAATGTTCATCATGGGATCAGATTCATCACAAGACAATACCATAATATATATTAAAATTTTTCATGTTATGGAAATGTTGTCACACCCCATGGGTGGACCAATATATGTCTACTCAACCTCAATCAATCCCATGGGGATCATGTGGGGTTTAATTCATCATTCATAAATTTTTTTAATAATTCCATTAAAAGAAATCAAATTCAGAATAAGAGACAAACACTAACACAACCACACATGCACAAATCTACATCAAGACCATGGAATATATATTTATGACCACCTACCTCAATGCCTGATATGAATGCATTATAGAACATAAACATAGATTATTTTAAGATGTGAGGCCTTAGTCAAAATACCAAAGAAAAATTTATTTAAAAGAGAAGAATAAAAGATTCTAAAACACGATATCATTTTACAATCATTCACATGTTGAAAAAAATTTTGTCTAAGAGATCCACTAGCCAGGTTATGTCCTGTGCAATTTCATTATTGGTGAGACCATCAACAATCATATTCACCTCTTGGTAGGTATGGGTTGAAATGAAATTGTTTACTTGAAGAGAACAGAGACAATTCATCTAATGCGTAGTAAGTGACCAAGGTATGTGAGTCATTCCTTTACAAATGGCCTATACCATAATCGTAGAATGACGTTCAATACACATGTTTTTCCAAACATGAGGTGTGGAAAAAGAGATGGTTGGAATCACACTCATCATCTTATCTCCCAGTGAGGTTGCAATACAGCAACCATTATAAAGGAACATAATTATTTGACCAAGATGATTTCTGTTGATATAGCCTCACCCAGTAGGGCCTGGATTTCATAGGAGGCTTTGTCCACAATGATTTTAATCCACCCTATGAACAGTGGTCTCTAGAAAAACTCAACAGTACATCTCGGCTGGCTGGGATTGGTAGTGACCCGATGACGTTGCAGAACCATAAAATCCCAAACTGAGATATAACATCACCCTTACTGAATTAACTCAAATTCACACATATAGATAAGAATCTCCATTATACCTGAATTGATGTTCAAGATGAAATTTTGGTGAAAAATATCATTTATATCACACAAGAATTCATGTATACGCTTTGAAACCCCATCTAGAAATAGTTTTTTTTATATTTTGGGAGTTATCCTATTCCACACATCGTTTTAAATAAAAATTGAAAGAATCATGAATCATACATCTACAAATAAAGGTGATAAAAATATATTTCTAAAGGTAAGTGGCAGTAGCACAAGACAAAAATAATTTTTTCCCCTTTGATGTTGATTACAGAGATGAAATTTAGAACAATGATGGATCCCAAAATTTTGCAAACTTGAATCGACTGAACATTGTCTAAGATCTAGATTAAATTACCCTTTGAATCAAAAAACAATGATACAGTGGATAAATAACGGTCTAGTGTTTTAGAAGAACAAGAATTAAACTAGAAACCCTAATCATTAAAATTGAAGCAAGAGAAGTGTAAGTCATACCCCTAGACTTTATGTGAAACTAATGAAAATACAAATGACTAAGAAACCAAGAAGATTGTTCCTTGAGATGATTTAGTTATTTCGGTTCTTCAATAGGGAAGGAGGAGGAAGAATTTATACAGAATATGAGTGAGTATCATAAAATCCTGATGTAGGAAATAGAAAAATTCCACATTTAATGGGGCAATGATCTGGTCACATGGTTTTCTAAACAGTACACAAACCGTGGGCATGATTTTATCCAAGAGGTTTCGTGTCACATAGTTAATTGGGGAGCCATTCAAGGGTTGAAAAACCTTGTTCCAACTGTGTGTAGTGCCTTTTATATGCCTTCACAGTTTCACCTCCCCTCTTTCATGAGTTAATAAACTGTGGACACCTTCTTCTTGTCTAGTACAGTTTTGGTGCATAGTTATTAATAACTATGCACCAACTGTGAAACATGGACATATCCATTATTTCAAATCATAATCCCTTGAGAAATCACTATGTTTCATTATACATCCATAAAACATTCCATTAATCACAATAAAAATAAGTAAATAAAATATAAACAAGAATGTATATTGAGAAAATTAATGATCCTACAACCTCACTAGCATATAATTGATCATACACAGGACACATTCCAAAGTATCACTAAACATGTAAAGAAAAGTGACCAGGCCACTTAGCCAATATATCATTCTCCCTCTTCTATATTTCTTTCTAAACATTATCATGCTTCCAAAAACCTCGAACTAAACGAATATTCATTCCTTGCCAGTAATTCTCACTATGATCCACAATAAGAACATGATGATGCCCTAAGGATTTATCAACCATAAGCTTAACATCCTAGACATCAAACACATTAGATGGGTCAGGGTAATACTGTTGTAGTTGTGACACCCGAAAAACATCATGTATTCTACTATACTACTATTTATGAGCCAATCGGTATGCCACTGGCTTGAACCTCTCCACATTCTCAAATGGCCCCATATACGTGGTTTCCATTTTTCCATATTTTTGTATCTGATGGTGACCAAACCACATTGACACCCAATGAATCACATGATCACCAACAATAAAATCCTGAAGTCTATGATGTCAATCCACATAAAACTTCTGTATGTATTATTCCCTTTAAATGCATTTCTGAATAAATTGAACCAATTTAGATGTCTCCTTCACAGGACTCAGCCCAAACAATTCAGATTCTCCTACCATCATCCAACACAATGAGGATCTATATAGTCTACAATAAACCTCATCATACAATGTTATATGAATGTTCACCTAGTAACTATTGTTATTAGTGAATAAAAAACCACCAACGACTTCTCCCAAGATCCACCAAAATCTAGACCACAATCCATCAACATATACCCATGTATTTGAATAGTTTTCTCTGGTCTCATGTCTATTTGTGGGTGGAAATCTATATACAAAAAAACCATAGTAAAAAATGGTTTTTGTAATCTCTATGAGAATCACAATATAAAACGTGGATCACAACATGAAACTATAGTCAATTGTATACCATGAAGCAACATTATTTCCCAAACATACAATTCAATCAACTAATTATCAGTTAATCTATTTAAAATTGGTTTGAAATGTGCCACCATGGTCAGTTGATCAACAATTACACTTATCTCATTATTTTCTTGAGTATTCCTCTGTAGCCCTACCCAAAAATCTATTGTTACGTCATCACATATGCATTTTGAAATTTGAAATGGTTGAAATAGTCCACCCGACCATTGATGCTCAACCTTCGTCTTCTTCCAGGTTTGGCATCACACCACGAAACCTTCTACCACTTTTCATTCATAGACACAAAACATATCTTCAAAGAGCATGATACATTTTGGTGAAACCAAGATTCACCTTCCTCCTTTATTCATAAAACTCATACATTGACTCTCCCCACAAAAAAGATTGCACAACATCATGACCTTGAATATAAACTATCACATCATCCCTAACAATCCAGATGGATGGTGACGCCCCACATTTATGAATCTCCCCTAAAACCAAACATTAAGAATCATCATGATATATTTCCTTTATCTATCTTAAAAGAATTAAATCAAACACCAAGGATGAAAGGGGAACATGCCTATCCTAAATTTGTAGCTTGAGATTTATCTTAGAAAACAATTCTATTATCCTCCATTCAGAACTATAATCCTAAACTTCTTAACCATGATTCTTCCATCACAAGTCATCTCTAGCACTATTCTACTTTCCCAGAGCAAAATCCTACTTAATGTTAAAATACTTCATGTAATCAACCCATATTGACATCAAAAGATTCAAACCACATTGAATGAATATGTAATTAAGTATTTTAGGATCATTATACATAAGAAATTATTCTCTAAACATCTAGTTTCTTCAGTACATTAAATCATAACCCATTGAATCTATCTCAAGATCATGAATAGGGTAATTTCTATCACGATGCCTCAATTTCCTTAAACCATATTCCAAAAAATCTATCATTCAACATCAACACTGCCACAATTTCAACACCAAGAACATACCAAAACATGTTATACTATTTACCTAGGTCGATTATGATCATAATTACTGCGTACATCAACTTATTCATTTACTCTTGGATGAAATTCCAACATGCACCAAAACATTCATACATGATTCCATTCATAGAAATAACCAAAAGTTGGGTATCCAAATTGAATAAGTCCTTAGTTAAAATTTGGTAATATCTAGACAAAACATGAAAACTGTGGATATTAGAATCATGCATTGGTTGTTCCCATGATACAAGATATCTCACTTTCTCAAGATCAACTAACAAACCTTCCTCAGAGATGATTTGACCACATGAATTCACTCTACCAATTAAAAAATGATATTAGGAAAGATTGACATATATCCTACACTATTGTATTGTCGCTAATCATTTTTTCCATTTTCAAAAGCCAGTTTATGGGTTCCCGGTACCCTGCTACAAGATTTCAACATAACCACATTAACCAAGATAGAAAACACCAAAAACCAGAAACCATGTTCAAGAAAAAACCACCCAGGATTACCTTGAACATCCCCCGGCGCGACCATCGACACCGGCCCAAATCCTCCCGTTGGAAAATTCCAAAATAATTCGCCCAGCCGTCAATCGAAAGAATGGACCCCCAGGATCCACCCACTTGGACATCAATGAAACCCAGAGTGAGGATGAACATCTCCTGACACCATATGCATCCTGCCCGCAGACAACCCAAAATCCCACAAAACAACTATAAAGAGAAAGTGAGAGACAAACCCAATCAGTCCGGAGGCGAAGCCTCATAAGAAAAATAGAAGTTACCAAAACATAGCCTTAACCTATTAGTGCTTTCCTCCCTATAAAGATTCCAATTCATTAGCCATACCATAGCATCAGGATCTTCCCCGATAATGACTTCAAAACGTTCCGCCATTTTGTCCCATGTTCGGATATATTCTTCATTGCTGATTTTCTGATCATTGAAGCCTCTCATCTGGATCAAATACTGTTTGTCAATCCACTTAGCCTACTCGTTATTGACCACTACTCTAACAGCTCTTCCTATCATATCAGTCTCTTCCTGTGGGATGTCAACATACAGAAAATCCTCTACTATGTCCTCCTCGGAGCAAAGGATGGGTGCCTTTATGTTCCTTAGCATTCCAGAAGGACTTCCCATTTCATTGTTGCTCACCTTGATCAAAACATGATAATCCTCATCCACATCATTGAGCAATACCACCGGCAACTTCATCTCCGAACGGGTCTCCAATGGTGGGGGTAGCGAGGAGTAGTCCTTATTCACCTTCTTCTTTTTGAAGTCCAGGTTGTTCTTTGGAATTGATACCTCTTCAGCCGAATAGTCTAGTTCGTTTAGATTGCATCCCTCCATGCCAATTTCAACTTCCTAACATGGTGTAATGTGTTCCAAATTCAAATTATCCTCTGATAAACCTTCAAATATGTTGCATAGGGGAACTGAGATCTAAATCGATCCAGGACCCCTGCTCTTGTCCACCATTTGTAGCTCCCTTCCAGGTGTAGAACCACTGCAACCCAATTGCTTATTCGGTGAACCCAAACCAGCCTCCTCAATAGGTAATATTCTGCCATCTGCTTCATCCTAGTTGGCCTGTAAGAGGCTGCGCCCCATAAACTGCTATTGTCTACTAGTATCCTCTAAATCCACTTCACGGTTTGTACAAACAGCTTGCTTCATAAACCTTTCCTCATTGTGGTCCGGTTGAGAAACACCTGTAAGGCAATCCAGTTTAGACCTGCCATTTGCATTATCGATCGAAACCAAGTCTATCCAGCTCACTCCATTATGGTCACCTAACAGCAGGCAAAAGACATCTTGGTCATTCGGCCCAGGAGGTAGAGCAAGTGGCTTCTCTAACCTCACTTTATTTCCAGCACCTACTATCATTGAGACCGACCCAGCTGAAATAACACCTGCCTCTTGTTCATTTTGAACCACACCATCAACATGGTCAACCCGAGCATGGCCTGCTAATTCACTGCCTTCAAGCGGTCTATTGGAGGTATCTTCACCAGGATCTTCCACCAACGGATTCACCATCAAGAGGTTCTCTGAAATGCTACACTCACCATTCCTCTCATTTACAGAAATGTTACAATCCCCATTGCTCACATTCTTTTATGAGCTGGTGTCCCTTGTCTCCCGCCTGCAATTCTCTAGTGAGTGGCCCAGCCATTTGCAATCGGAACAATAATTCATCCATGATTCATAAACAACCGGTGGTTTACACCGGAACTCATCACCGACGGTGATCTAAATGAAGTCCAACGAAACTCTTGAAACATCCACCTCCACACAAACTATTGGATTAACCGGATGACAGACAGCCATGGTCCGGCTATCAGAGAAATGGTATCACCCCAGTATATTTCCAAGCATTTTAACAATCGAAGGATTTTGAAATGTTAGAGGGAGATTCGGAAAACTAATCCAAATCGCCACGGATGGAGAATCACGCCGCATATGGAAGTCGTACGACCAACGATACAAATAGAACCGCGATCCGTTGCAGTTGCGAGGGGCGCTCGACCAGGCCCTTATCAATTCTTCCTCCGACGGAAACCTAATCAAGATATTCCTGTAATCCAGCAATCCTATGGTATCCTTCTCTTGCAGATCCTAGGTACCAAAGACGAATCTATTGAACTGATCAACATGAGGTCTTCTCTTCGAAAATCGAGAAACCCGCATCAGACTATGCAGAGCAAAGGCTTTGTTAAACTCTTCAAATGAAATCGTAAGATTAGGGCGTCCATCATGAAGATCTGGCACCTTAGGGATTAGGAAACATCGGGTGAATGATACAGTTCATTAGTTCCATAAACATTAATGTTCCATTGGACAATCCAAATGGAATTACCAAAAACACATATAGACAATATCTCTTCTTGAAGGAAGATTATTATTTACAAGAAGGCCTCACCATTAGTTGATGACACAATGATATTAGATTAATATTAGAAAACTCGTTTTCAACCCTTAGCTAGTCAAACCGATCATAAAATCATGGAATATGTTATATATTCTATACAGTCATCTGATTCAACTTCCTATAGCCAACAAACAAAAATAATAATCTCTCAGACATCTTATGAAATAATATTGAAGATCCCTAAGGTGACATAATCATGTGAACCAAACTCTTGAATTCCAATTCCTTATAATGACTTATAATCTCGCAGAGTTCTGATAGTGCCATTCTATATGATGGAATTGATACTGGCTCTACTCCGATAAAAACTCTATTCTTAACATGAAGTCTCATTCAGTCGACAACCATATGAAGTCCTTAGGAATCACTTCCAATAATTGATCCACCACCAGATGATGAAAATATATTCTACTCAACCATATAAAAAAAAGAATAAGACAAGCCTCTTGAGTTGTGTGCTCACTCAACCTCTAAGAAACTGGCCCTTTACAACAGGCCTGAATGTCCCACTCCCCACAATGCACATAAGTGTCTTCTTCAAGAAAGTTTAATGTTATCCTAAGGAAAAATCGCCATGGGGGAAGTAAATCACTATCCAATCCATTCAAAAAATATGATTGAAACCTGATATTTCAGGAACAAACAAGTCCCATAGGAAGTGGATCCCACCATCTTCGAGAGAACACCACTTACAGTAGCTAATATTATCGGCTTGCATCCCTAACGATGTATTAATTGAAATAATCACACAAAAATGTTCTCTTTCTAGACCAAACATAACAAAATTATTAGCTGGACTTATAGAATGGGATGCACCTATATCTATTGAAGAAATAACAAGCATGGAATCTTTATGGATCGTAATAAAAAATATTGATGGTCCATCCTCTTCACCTTCTGGTGTAGACTAAACTATAAATAAATGACCTTCCCCCCAACCATGGGCATTGTCCAAAATTCATAGAACTACACTACCCTAGTGATATGTATGCTCTTTCATGATTGTACCACATCTGACACTATGATTGGTATGACCAGTAGAGCACCAATTACCCCCGGATATAAGGTAACCAACCCCTACCTTCACTTGGAATCTGCCAAAAAATTATATCATTTCCCACCTATCGTGGGTTCATCCCGAACCTTAATACATGAAAAATTCTCTCGCATGCTTGATTGAAAATATGTGGTTTGGGACACTAACAATGCATTTTCCCCATCCATAAAAACTTATAATAGAATACATTATTACTACCATGAGGGGTTGGTTTTGTCTTCTGACTACTAAGTCCATGACCAAACTAGTGAATATTCTCGAAATGGTGCTTCCTATTTTTGGGAATTTCACTAATGGATTACTAATTTGGAACTACATTTCCACCAATAGGGGCCTCCTAGAGGTTTCCCACCAAAATAAGAACCTGGTCAACCACCTAATCAACACATTTTAAGAATAAAATATTATCATGGTACTTAAGCACATGTTTATGTCTATCAAAAATATGTCATTACTTAGCCACATCATCCCTTGTGAATGCTGAAATAAAAATTTTCATGTCGGTGAAACGACTAGCATATTCCATAACATTATTTAACCACTAGTCCAGCCCCATAAACTGTGAAACTGTTTCCTTCCTCAATGTCTCTGAATAGATATGTTCTAAATACAGTTCTTATAAAATTTCCATGACATAGCATTTGCCCACTGATTCTAATTTATTATTTCTGACCAGCGGTTTCCATTCCCTCAAAACATGTAATTCTCCCACATAATTATATTATCAATAGAATTCTCTATATTAAAAATAATTGTCAGGATGGAATATATCCCGAACTGAATTGCATCTGATGCACCCTCTCCAGCAAAAGATAGAGGGTGTTCCATCTGAAACTCCCAAGTCTGTTCAAACATAATTGGATTTACCCTCCTTTGGTCCAATTCCATCATCTCCCTATAACTTGTGATGTTATCAAAAAACTTCTAGTCTCCTATTTTACACTAAACCATAGAGTTTTCATAATCCGCTTCTGGTGGAGTGTTCTCAATGATTTCCTCTTATTTCCCAACTAGAACAGGATAGTGTGGTAGAATATTCCTACAATTATGATTCACATCTCAAAACATAAAACATAAAACATCGACAGTTTTCATTAAAGAAGCCTCTACATTAGGCATAAACAATACTTATTTCATACACTTCTCCCAAAATAAATCATCTCACTTTGAACACTATCCTCGACAGTCCCTATTTTTGGTCATCATACAAATGGGGAAATCCAACTTACATTGTCATGAGTCATTCATTAGACAGCCTTTTTATCCATTTCCACATTCGCAATGCGAATTCTTCTATTTTATGATCCCTTCTCATCTAACCATTTATTATAACCAACAATTTTTCTCATTTAATACTTTCATCAAGGACGCTTATTTAACCATTTATTCACAGTATTTCAATTTACCCATTCTTATCATCTTAATAAGATATTGAATTCATTATATATTAGGGAATGTGAAATGAATTTTACACTTCCTATCTCACACATCCATATCTGGTGTGCCAATTATGATGCACTTCACATATACCCCTATTTTCCTATAATTAAGAATGAATGAAAAACCACATTTTTTTGGCTATATGAAAAATATCAAAAAAACCATCACATCACACGAAATAAGCATCACCTAATGGTGAAATATCACTCAACTATAATAACACATATCAAGAAAAAAAATTACCACAATGGGTACTTGGATATCTCTGATGGATGGGTTAGATATTCCCAAACACTATCTCATTACCCAAACCTGACACATCTGATTCTCACGTATACCATACCGAAATAGTAATATGAAAAAAAATAAATACTATGAAACAACATAGTAATGTCGCTGACCCGAAAGCAGATAAATAGGTGCTTAGATCCGGGTCACCACATGGCATTAATAATGGCTCCATATATACTAGATTTTCCTTACTAGCATTGACAGTATAATAGGTCATCTAGGAAGACTATAACCTATTTACTAGAGTAATCCACTATAGATAACATAAGAAATAAGGAAAAATATATACAATTTAATAGAATTTTCATTACTAACCATTTCCCAAATATGGGGCAACCACAACATAATGTGGAATATCCAATTTGATACTATAAGTTCCCAACAAGAGAGAAACCCAAAATAAATACTAACAGAAATATCACCTATAACGGGTCTTAAATCTAGGTATGGATCCTTATCCAAGATCGTCTAAAGAAAAATTGAAATCTGTATCATATGACCTTTTGGTTGTATAATCCTGCAATAATGACATTTTCTCATGTACCCAATAGTGGCCCGAGAAGAGTGGCAGTAAAAATAAATAGGACACCACCAAATATTTCTACCAAATATCCACTCATAACAGATAGTGTATATTTGTACTAAATAATTTGATTGATAAACAAAAGAATACTCAGATTCCATTAGTTAACATTATTCACAGTATAATCATTCATTGTTTATTCCTTTCAATCACTTAAACAATTTCCATTACATAATCCATTGGTTTGGAATTTAGTTCATTTTAAAATGTGGCCTAATTTGATGAATTATTATACATAAGAAAATAATCCATGTTACCTATGTAACTAGGTATAAACATTTCTTAACAAATACATCATAGTCACCTTTGTGTCTAAGTCAATGCAGTATCATCCAAAGCAATTATTAGGGACTAAGTTCCTAAATCTGATTATTTAACATGTTCATTCTAGGGTTGGGACTTATAGCCTCAGTCTAAAAAAGAATGTGGGATGATTCTCATTACAATATCCCTCATACCATCATTCAATGTGTAAATTATTATTCCTCCAATAACCACATATACCAAATCCAAGACCTTTCATAATCAATACACATAACATTAAATATTCACATTCAATTTAAAACATAAATAATATATTGTATCAACCAATAATAACATTTACCAAAAACCTTACATAGAATGTTTAATCAAATTCCATTTCAAATCTCAAACTACATAAACCAAATCATAGACCATGCATAATCAAAATACCTAACATTCACTATTAACATTATACTTATCACTTAAATCATCTTTCTGTCTTAACTCATTAACACATTTTCATCACACCATACATAGAAATATTACAAAAATTCCCTCACATATCCCAATCTATATAACATATTCAACAATTTCCATCAGTTAATAAATATCACATAATTCATCATTTCATAAGTATTATTACATTCATTTTTTCAATTTCAATATCAAATGTCATTATACACATTCACCTTATTCTATTTTACCCTTTATAAATTCTACCAAACAATCCCTTATGCAATTTTCCAATTATAGGAAAAACTACCATAAATGTACTTTCCAACTCAAATCAAATATCAACATGTTTATCATGAAACTACTTTCTCACAAGTGATCTCCACAGTTATCATTAACGTTTTCATGTTTGGGAATATTGGAACACCCCATGGGTGTCCATGAATCAGTCTATTCAATCTCAATTCAGCCCATAAGGATCATGAAGGGTTAAATTCATCATCTATCTAACCAATTTACAAAATACATTTAATTTAATCAAATGAAAAATTGTTCTGAATCATTAACATGACTACACATACACTAATCAATATCATGACAATGGAATATATCTTATAGATCAACTACATGAAAACTAGAGATCATCACCCACATAACCTTTGAGTTAGATTTATATCCAAGAACCATTTGAATCCCCAACCTAATATCCACTAGAAGAGTGGAATTTGGGTAATTGGTAGCTGAAAAACAAAACCACAATCCTAATAAAAAAAATAGGAGCAAGAGGATCATATGACTTACCCGGAATTTCTACCACTTCCAACGACACTCCAAATGTACTAGAAATAAATGAGATTCATCAATGGATGATTTGGGGGATTAGGTTCATCATAAGGGATGTAGGAAGAAATATAATGAAGAAATTTATGTGAGGAACATAAAATACTGAGTTAGTAAAATTCTAAAATACCACATTTAATGAGCTAAGTGGTTTTCCAAGATGGTTTTTCAAATGGTGCATCAATCTTGCATCTACCTTTTTCCAAAATGGAACAACTGACACAATTACTTTGGGATCCACACACTAATTAAAAATGTATTCCCCAACCATTCAGAATTCACAATCCAAGACCACATGGTTTGGCCTCCACAAATACATTCTTTAGTAAATTGTGTACCCTTTTTTCAAGGCTAGAATCATTTGTGGGCATGATTACTACCATCTTAGACCCTACCATGATCCATGCACATGATGGAAAATATATCAGATCATTAATGTCCCTAACCCCTGATAAAACTTCAATATTCCTCATACCATTAAAAAAATTCCATCAACCACAATATGGAATCATAAATCAAATCATAAACAACAACATACCACAAGAATATATGGGATCTTACACCACTAGAGGGAGTCTACCCTTGATTCCTATAACACAACAAAATAAAATTGTCAATATGTTTTCTGATCCATCACCAATGAAATTAATTCTTACATGATAATTTTTTAACTAATTAAATTAATTATAAATAATATGTTATGATCAAATTCTATAGCTGTATCATTTTTTCAATTTTATTTTTTTATTCAATTACATTGAAAAAAATTTGTGTCATCATGTAAATATGTTATTGATAATTGATTATGATAAAATGGAAAGTTGGGAATGAAAAATCACATGATTTTATTACAATAAGAACCATCATGTTTTATGTCACATACATATTTATAATTATTTAAATATCATTGATTTTTAATGAATTTTTAATTTAGTTTTAAATTTTAGAATAATCCTTCCTAACTCTAAATTGTTAGATCTACTTCATCATTTTCATATATCATAAATATAATAAAATTATACAATTTAATGAATGAAATAAATTTGAATATCTCATCTAGAGTTGATGTGGAATCTGGATGGATAACAAAACCGTGCATGCCACATTAGCTGTAGGTACATGTACTGAACCTCTATTCAACACAACATGAATTAATGTTGGGAAAACAATGTCCATAAATTGTTCATAGATAATTTACTAACCACTTTTTCCACTACTATGTGTTCTATATCCAAGGAATTATATTTTTTTGATTTCCAGTTAATGTAAATGTGTAATGAAAACATTAAAAGATTGTTCACAGAGAGAAGTCTACATAGAAAGAATCATCAAGAGAATATGATATGAAAAATATGATTCAATTTTTAAAAGGATGGTTAGTTTTAAATACTGGGATAATGATTATATATAAAAACCATATATGTGTTTTTATTTTACATTTTAATGTAATTATAAGAACATTTTTTGATACTGTTTGACATGGAAATAGAAGTAGATGAAGTGGAATGGAAAAATGAGAATGAAGTGGGAGAAGATAATGAAATTGATGAAGGAGAATGGGAAGATGAAGTATATGATGATGAAGTTGAAGAAATAGAGATTGATGAATAGTTAAAAGAAAAGAAAACTCCAGAATAAACATTATTTAAAATATTTTACCATTCAAATCAGATAAGGATACATACATGGAATAACTAGGGCATGAAAATCATCATCCAAGGATGTATAAAATTCATCAACAATAGTTGAGAAAGAATATAGACAATCCCAAAAATTCTATTTTAGGCAAGCTGACCCCCTCTCTGCCATTCTCTTATTGATTATAGAAGACTAACTTAGTCACCTTCTCACCCATCTAGTAGCTCAGAATAAACTAAATCCCATTAATGTTTCTAGGAATGTCGATTCTTCCACCCACCTATTAAATGCAGACGACATAATTCTTTTCCTTTAATGTGATAAAAGAAACATTATTTACCTCAAAAGTTCTCTCTCTCATTTTGAAGAAGTTTCTGGTCAATACACTACATTGAACAAATACTATATATTCTTTTTCATTAACATTCCTCCCATTTTTAAATGTAACATTATCAGTGAATTAGGTTGGAAATATGGCTCACTACCATTTACATATCATGGTGTTCACTTTTTTTGGGTAGTCCCAAATATTTCTACTTTTCCACAATAGTTGACCATGATCGTATCAATATTTCAATGTGGAAAGGAAAATATCCCTCTATGGATGATAGGACATGTCTGAAAAAATCTACTATTATTTTAAAGATGGTTTTCTCCTTGTTAGTCTATAAATAGATGGTTGGTCTTATAAAAAATGAACACCACAATAATTTTTTTTGGACGGGTAACACTGTTGAACGAAAACTTCTAGCTATTCTCTGGTCCACATGTAACATGCCTAATAAAAATGGTTGTATTTCCAATAAAAGAAATAAGTACTTTAATGAATCCATACATTTCAGACTCACATGGAACCATCTTCAAAATACATCTAATTCTATTTAATTCCTCAAAAATTGATTCCTTGAGAAACATAATAAGGGAAATTAAAATTTGATTAAATATTCTATTTTCACATCAATTAAATGATATTTCTCAAATAATAAGAAAAATAATTTATGGATGGATTCAAGGGATTCCTCCATGAATTTCGTGTTTGAAAAATGGACTGGAATACCTTAATTTATGTGATCCCTCTTGATAATAAACATGAGTGTACTATCTAATCAAATAGAGATTTTATAAAATATCAACATGAGCGTCTCCAAAAAACTATAGTGAATGTCATTGAAAACTATACTTTCTCAAATATAAATTCTTTTATTATTTGGGTGAAATCTCACAATTGTATTCTTAACTATAAAACATACTATAACCATTAGTTTTGTAATTGGGAATGTGATTTTTGTTGGATTAAAAATTTTAACAAACCCTGGATTATTCCTTCAAGATTATTTCTTATCTGGAATCTAGCTCACAATAGAGTCCCCATAGAATGGGCCTTCAGTCATTTCGTATCCAATGTTGTTCTAAATGAAATCTATAGAATTAATATAAACAATATGATAACCATGTTTTTCCTCCTTGTGTTATTTATTCCTCTCTTTCCAACTATATTCTTGACATTTTCGATTGCAGATGGTTGATTCATGACTCCATCAAATCTCACCTAATGAAATGCGTAAAAATTTAAGGCTCTCAACAAATTATGAAACAATTTCTTACTGAAATGGCTCAGCTCCACTATGTGACCTGGTATGACCAGAATTTTATTCCTCATAACAATTACTCATTAAATAATGATGATGTTTGGCTATGGATCCTTATTGTGAAATGTGAAACAGCTTCGATACAAAATGGATATTTCAACAACACTGTATAGGACATTGAAATCCTAGGACATCATGAATTTAAATGGGATTTATGCTAGCCTCGTAAAAATTTGGAAGTGATCTAGAGAAATCCTCTTCCTAGATAGATTAATGTAAATGTAGATGGTTACACCAAAGGCAATCTAGGCCCTGTGGGTTGTTGTGCTACCTCCAGGAATTACCACGGTAAAATCCATGGGTACTTCATTGATAGTTATGGAATTTTCTCCTCTGTTGAAGTTGAAATGATGAGTTTGATACATGATATTGCCTTTTCTAAGCTCTATAGATTGAACAATCTCCGGAATGAAAGCGTTTCTACTACCATTGTGCTAGCGATTTTGAAGGGCATAACACATATTGGATGACAAATTACAACCTCTTGGATGGACTACTCCGATTCTATTTTCTATATCAACTACATCCATCACTGATGCCTATTCTGAATCAATAATTGTTTCATATTGTCTAGAAAACATGGGTTTAAATCAATAATTTACATGGTTGGATGATCTCCCTAATGATCAACTTCATTTTCCTGGAAACGATTGTAATATGATTCAATATTTTAGACTATTTTAAACTATGAATTTTATAATATTTTGGCATTGGTCTTTTTGGGCCAATAAAACATCTTTAAATAAATTACAAGGTTGTTAACATCAATAAATCATGAGAAGGAAAATTATTTTCTCCGAAAGGCAATGAAAAATATTGGAAGAAAGAAAACCCATATGTAGTATCCTCTAGACACATTGATCATAATGCTTTATCCATTCCATTAAACACTAAAGGGATAGTTTCGTAGGATGTTTTTAATATATTTTTTAAACCATTAAAAGGTTATGTGATTCCATTACATCTCATCCGAACATTGAGGCATGGTGAAAATTAATTCAAAACATTCTAAATGAAAAATCATAATAACTGAATTTTTTCACAGAAATATTTTATCACAATAAGGAAGATTTTAAATAATTCAAAGAAAACAAAAAGACCAAATGATGATTCAACAATCAAATGGTTATGTTTTTATAAAAAGTTTAAATTTATCTCCTGGATCACAATGATCATTTCATATAAGTAAATAAAATTTTGTTAAAAATGGAAAAATCGTTTGATAATTTATCAATAGATGTCTCTGATAGAGTGATGTTTGTTGAAGAGTTGAAGGATAAAAATGATCATTATAATTCATAATTAAATGTTTTTAATGAAATAGATTACAATTTACACTCATAAATAAAATGAATTATAATTTTTGAAGAATAGGATTTCATGTGAAGGTTGAAAATAAAAATATATCTAAGATAGTTGATTGACATAAGTAAAAAACACAATAGAATATGATAGTAGAAGACTAGATTTTTATTAATAAATCATTGGTGGTCACAGCATTGAAGAATCATAATTCCGTTATTAATTTGAATTGTATTATGAAAATGTTGATGAATAAGAAACAACGTTTCATTATTAGAACTCTTCATGTATATATTGGAATTTTTTTGGAATGAATGTTAAATGTAAATTTATTTTTCACCCAAAATCATTTTGTATGAATGTATTCCAATTAATTTGTTATGTATGATATCTATTTTATTATAATAGATTATTAATTATTTCACATAAAATTTTTTCATATGTTATCTCATTCTAACATTTCAGGATATGTATATTCCCTATTCATTTTGTAAATAAAAAAATTAATAAAAATTTACAAAGAGAAAGAATTTTATAAAAATAGATATGCTTATAATGATTGAATATTTTTAGATATTATATTAAGAGTGTGTTATTATCCTAATGGGGAAGAACATTAATACCTTCCATCATATTATAATGATTTTATAAAATCAATTAGAGTTGTGATATTATGTATAACGTTGATAATCATTAAATTATAATGAGATGTATTTAAATTTTATTTTTTTTTCATTTTATCTTTTGTTTTTTGTGCTTCCGAAAATGGGGGATTATTGAGTTATATGTTTTACATTTTAAATTTTTATTACATTGTTTATTAAATCAGACTAACTTCCTGAAAACATTGATGTACTAATTTTATATTTCCAAAGTGTCAATGTATGTTCTTGTAAAAGACATTACATTATACCATACATAGAAATAATTACAATGAAAAATATTAGTATATTATTCTTAATTATAATGAATTGAAATTATGGTATGCACAATTCATTAGAATAACTAGTGTTGTGATTTGTGGTTATAGATATGACTTACATAAAATAGTCAAGACTATCTGACTAACCTTAGTATCAATTAATCAGACTAAACCTTATTCAGTTTATTTGATTAAAAATAATTAAGGATGTCCATAGTACTATCCAATTCTTATAATTAGTTTTATTTGAATTATATACATCATAAAAAATCCAAAATAGCACATTAATTGTGCAAATGTAAATGATGTTGAACTATCTATGTAAAAATCATCCATAGCTTGCAAGTTGGAGATCTAGATCATTATGAGATGTTAGGTGCTAGATGTCTAAGACCGTTTCAACTAACTCTGAAATATGACCATCAGAAAATACCTTACAAAAAGTAGTTCATTTGAATTATTGGGATCTGATTCTATTCTGTAGCCGCCAAAAATATCGAACGCACAAGGGAGAAGAAGCGATCCACCCAGGGACGGCCATGTGAAGCAAGGACGTGAAGCCCTAGAGGCAGATAGCTCCGCGAGCGCCCTGATGTTTATGAACCAGCCGCGAAGCCCCAGAGGAGGATAGCTCTGAGAGCACCCTGATGTTCTTGAACCAGCCACGAAGCACCAGAGGCAGACGCCTTTGTGAGCGCCCTGACGTTCGCGAACCAGCAGTGAAGCCGCAGAGCCGGACGCCTTTGCGAGCGCCCTGACGTTCACGAACCCGTCGAGAAGCCCCATAGGCGGACCCCTGCATGAGCGCCCTGACATTCACGAACCAGCCGCGAAGCCCCAAAGGCGGACCCCTGCGCGAGTGCCCTGACATTCGCGAACCTGTCGCGAAGCCCTAGAGGCGGACTGCTCCCCGAGCGCCCTGACGTTCGCGAAGCGCCGGACCCCTTTCCCGCAGACTGATCCCAGCTCTGTGGCGCCCCTTGCCTATAAACACGGAGCTCCCCCTAAGCTCTCGGGGGGACGAACGGGAAATCAGTCAGAGAATCAGACAGACAATCCGAACTTTCGGCTCCCGAATCACGAAGCACCTGCCACTCTGGGAAAGATGAGTCCCGCGATGTATCTTTGCATCGCGAGAGGGCTTCTTCTTGTCTTGTCTTGAGTCCCTCTTCTGAGAGGGATGTCCTTCACGAAGCCTAAGGGAATTCTCAAAGGAAGGGGAATCACCAAGGGGACTCGAGCAGGCGCGAAGCGTTTATGCTTCCCGAAACACCCATCCGGTAGACGTGATCCGCTTGCTAAGGCAGGGACACTGTCCTTCACGAAGCATACTACTGAGCGACACTCTGCTTCACGGGGTACCTAAGCCCCGTGAAGCGGTGCTCTGCGAACACCATTCCACTTCACGAAGCACCCCCCAATCTCACCCCCTCCATGCGCCAAGGTTGAGGCGCACCACCTCGTGAAGCACCTTCGCTCGCAAGTGTCCTCCCTTACACAAAGCAACTGAGCTCCGCATGGCCTCTGCCTGTGGACCCTTATGTTTGGCGATCTCTCTTTCCATGCGGCCCTCCAGGCCTGCGCGATGTGATTTCAAAGACCCATGGGCAACACCTCCCGTAGCGTTGCTTTGCCTAATGCTCCTTCGCATAGGCACACTAATGGCTAATGCTTCTTCGCATATCCACGCTAACGCAGGCCCCTCGATGGTTCGCTCCGCGATCCCCCTCCTACATGGCCTTGCCAATGCCTTCCCTCCCATAATGGGTAGAGGGCATCGGTTATGTAAGTCATAGGGCTGCGGAGTAAACCCACATCGCTCGAGCTGCAGGATGTTAAACTGCCAAGTACCTCATCCTCAACACACGACGTTAAACTGTGACAACACCCCGTGCCTCTCGCACCGGGTGCCCCCCACCTTGGACACTCTGCGCGTCCCCCCTGGTCTCCATAGGGGATGATATCCTCCTCCTTGGAGTGGCATTTGTCCATGGGGAAGAAGGGTAGCCACCTCAGTGTGATCCCCTTACCCCTCTTGGGGAAGGATGCACCCATGCACCTCCTCGCTTCCTCGGTGCTGGAGCCAGTGAAGCCCCTCTCCCACTGTGCTTTGTCGCACCATGTACCTCCATCCTGGAGTAAGTCCCAACACCACGGGCCACCTAATGTGTAAGCTCCGCTTCGCTTCTCACAGACGCACCCTTCACGACGTGATCGTTCGGCCCATGATGCCTCTTGTTTCCCACACCGAGCACGACTCATGGGGGCTTAGAGTGCGCATTGGCCATGACACCATCCCATGGGTTGCCTCAGAGTGTAATCCCCACACCGGAACTACGTGGTCTTTGATCCATGTCAAGGCATGGTACGTAGGACGTCTCCACGAGGCTCAAGCCCACCACTCGGTCATCTTTTCACAACGATTGCCCTTGCCCCTCATGACGTTAAACTGTTCACCCTCGTCCGGCAAGACGTTAAATCGTTTGCTTCGTCCCTCATGAAGTTAAACTGTTCACCTTTGTCCAACATGACATCAAACTGTACACCTGAACTATGAGGTCCTTGATCCATGTCAAGGCATGGTACGTAGGAAGCCTCCATGAGGTTCAATCCCACCATCAGTGGACCCCCCCTGGGTTCACCTTCGTGTCGGCCTTCTGGTGTTCAAATCCATAGTGGGCCACTTCAGAGTGTAAGCCCCACTTCATCCCACCACCACCATTATCTATCCTGATTTCCACCCGGGCCGCCACATCCCGGTGAGATCATGCCACCCTTCCACCCTTCCATAACGTTCGGGAAGCCGCCCACGCACTGGCTCCAACGTCGGTGTTCCCCCTATGGGGTTCTCCAATCTGATCCACTCCAGTCAGTGTTCTGATCAGGCCGATCCGTCCCCGCTGGACGTTAAACTCGCGGCATACCCCATGTTAAACATGGGAAGCTGAGGAAAACCTCAGAGACATGCATATGGAATACCATTCCTTTCATTCGATGTGGGATGTCTCGGGTTTCCGCGCCCTCGAGAAGACCTGTAATAAGGGACCAGAACAGACATGCCAATCCCCAGCGCTCAGACGCATCAATGATGTCTCGACGTGACTGCTCTCCCAACCGAAGGTTGCTGCCCTGACTAGACCCCTTGGAATGTCCCGACAGAAGCAGCGTAATTAACCAGCATCCATGAAGATATGGCACTGGGAAGAGTTTCACGAACAAGTATTAAATCTATGAGGGAGACCCGGACTAGGTGACGAGCTGTGAGGAGGGATCCTCGGGAAGAAGAACCGACATCCCATCATCCCGATATCGATCAAGGAGAAGACGTCCCTGAACAAGGAACAAATGCCGCCCGCCTTTGGAAAGCGGGAATGCGGGGAAATAGAGCCACGCGGCCTCCACGGACGGACGTGCGCGCCCCAGCGAAAGCGTCGGAAACAGAAATGGTGAACCCAATGTGAAACTCTTCTCCTCAATGTGGAGATTAGTAATGTTCGTGGCATCAGTAGATTGACATGTTACCGGATCCAGATATCTGGCCCTGGGTCCCACTGAGCAAATAGCGGGCCTGACGTGAAACTCACAAGCGGGTGGGGTAGTGGAATGTATAGCATTCTGTTCTGCGACGTCGTCGGCGTGGATCCCTCTTACTGATCACGGAGGACGTACTGACGTTGGGGCACTGGTTTTTGATTCCCCTCCTCGCAGTGCTGACGAGTTAACCTCCCTGTTTCCCAGGAACCAGGTTTCCTCTACGAAGTCACGATCATCACCCGCTCACCTACGCAGAGGAGGAGGCCATACCGGTGCAGCCATACTGCGTGGCTCCACCATGGCCACCACAGCATCGACATCCACACATGCGGGACGCCCACGTCCCCTTTCCCCGTCGGAGATTATTCAACGACGGGTGATCAATGGCCTTGTACGAAAGTATGAGGAGGAAGTGGTCATCCCAACCCAGGATATGGCTTTCCTGGACCCGGAGGCATCTAGGCCCCATCGCCACCATCTCCGTCAAGGGCCGCGCAGGGAGCCCCTCCTCCCCGTTCCGACGTCCAACCATTTCGGGAGTCTGTCCCTGGAACACTCCGATGACTCCCTACCTCAAGCCGACGAGGTGGGTGATGCCCATTGCCACCCAATCTGGGCCCCGGTCCAAGGGTCCCAGGCATGGGCCCCCACCTGGCCGGGCCAATGCCACCGTTCGGTCCTACCGGAGGAGCAGGTAGGTTATGTCCCTGCGCCGCCTGCACCGGCCCACCTGACCCGATGCCAGCGTCAGGCCCAAGCCAAGGACGCCCGCCCAGGGGCATCCATGTCAACATCTACTGTGGCCCTAGCCACCGTCGACGAAGGTTACGAGGTCCCTGCATGAGTTGAACCAGGTTGCTCCTTTGCCCGACCGGGACCGAGCCCCCAACCGCCCCATGGGAAGGCTGGGTTGACTCCCCGGGTCGCGGGCTCGAATGGTGACCACCGCGAACCTATCTATGGCGATGTCACCCCGTACGGAGGACTTCCCCGTACCACCATCCAGTCGGGCGTGGGCCTCCCCTGCTCTGATGCTTGTCATGATGGTATGCCTCATGCTACCCTCATCCCGAGTGAAGACCTTCCTCGAGGCAGTAATACTCGGCGCGGAAGCCTCTCCCGTGCCCACCACTCAGGGCATGGACTCCCTCCAGCCCCGGACTGTCGATGTGAAGCTACCGTACATCTGGTCCCCCTAAACCGCGGGGGTACCCCCTAAGTCCTTTATGCAACTGGCGAAGGTCCTCCTCGCCCTGGCAACCAGAAGGATGAGGGTCAGCCTCGCACCGCCTGCACCAAGCATGGACGTCCCCCCATGCTCCCGCAGGTTCATACAGGTGTTTTGACCGCGTAGGTGCCATCTATGGAGGTCCTCCCCATGTTCCCTTCGACATCAACCTTGGTGCCCCTCGCACCCCGGCCGTCTCGAGCAGAATTCCTTTCCGCCCCATTACCAGCACGACCCCAAAATTACCTATCGGGAACCAGCCCTATCCTAAAGAGTTGTCCCGAGGCAGGAGAGCGGGTCATCGCCGCCATATGAAGAACCCTGGGAAGGCCCGGATGGAGATCATGCCAGTCCGCTTTTTGGATTCCGAGGTGAAATGTGAGTTGATGACAGATTATTCTCCTCGATCATCTGTGTCATGGACCGGGGCAGGGACAAGGCGTGTCAGCCTCATTCTCCCCGAGTGCGGGATCCATCGGATTCCTGCCTCTCTTCGTCGGTACATCCAGGAAGAGTAAATTGTGGGAAGTCCGCAGGTTCCGACCGTGCAGCCACCACCGTCGCCGCCAGAAACACCCTCTACCTCTACCAAAGATCACGGAGAGATGTTTTGGGGGCCAGCGGCGGTTGAGCAACGGCACGACCCATTGCCTGTAACCGCAACCCCTGCACCAAAGGCTGTGGTCGTCAGCCCGTCCTACCGGGACATCATGATCAGGTCACCTAACTCTTCGGATGATGGCCTGGAATTCGGTGGACAGTCGGCTCGTATGCCGTATTCTCCACTGCCTAGTATGATGTCCCAGCGGTCCGCCTCGGTACTGCTCCCGGTTACTGAACCACCCTCGGTCGACGAGTGGGGAAACACAGGGCCAGACCCTGAATCCGAGCCAAGGAGATTCTGGATCATTCTCGCAGCGGATCACTTCCCGGAGTAGTTCTGGCCCACGGCAAAGCCGGATTTTCGAGCGCCAGAATCCCCCACCCCAGAGGAGGTAGGATGCTTTCGCTGAACCCTGTGGGCAACGCACATCCACCTTCGCTACGAACCGGTGACGTACCCAAGGAGCCACCAGCATCGTGAGGAAATCGGCGAGCAATTCAGTTTGGTAGATTTTGTCGCGCTCCCCGTGGCTCAGCGCCCTGAGTCGCCTGGTCATCGAAGCACCCTGCAACAGAAATATGTTCAGAGTTTCAAAGTACTCCGCAGAATCATCAGGGAAGCTTCCCCCCATGTGCATGTCTGTGGCTGGGGACAGTACGATGCCCTCCTCTTCAACCCCATCCGTCAGCAACCCGATTCACTATGAGACATCAAGGACATGCCCCCGAGGAGGGTTGTGGTCTACATGGCAAACGTGGTAGACAAGGAGGATGAGTTGGATCTTCTTGATGAAGACTTCCCCCCTGTGGGTGTACCGCCATTGCTGGACCAATCTGGGAGGGTTACCCGTTAACAGAGGAACCTTCTGGGACTCCCTGTACCCACCAAATTGTTGGTACTCAGCCGGAATACCAGCAAAGGTAAGGAGCACGTCGGAGCTGCAAAAAACTCCGACCCATCCACTTCGGTGAAGAAGGCAGATGAAGACCCTGAGAAGGACGCACTGCGCCAACAGCTCATCGAGCAAAAGAGGCTAGTCGATGAACTCCTGGCCAAGCACGCTGTAGAGCGGCGACCCGATTATGGTGATCCTAGGCTGGAGCAGCAGGGGTAGGAGCAATTTCACCGCAGTGAGATGCCTCCAAGAAACCCTAGTCATGCTACTCACGCGGACAGGATGGAGGCCAGGGCTCACGACAAAAGGGCAAGGTATGTCTCGCCGAACCCTCCTGAACGGCGTGGTAATTCGAAGAATCTAGCCCGGGTTCCGCCGACCGCCCCACTGGCCGTCCAACCAGCTGCTCCACGAGCAGTTGAAGCCGAC
Source organism: Viscum album (assembly GCA_963277665.1). Taxonomy (NCBI): domain Eukaryota; kingdom Viridiplantae; phylum Streptophyta; class Magnoliopsida; order Santalales; family Viscaceae; genus Viscum; species Viscum album. The sequence goes on along the minus strand of OY728139.1, from coordinate 979,528,972 downwards.
TACTGTGTCGAAGAACCAGTCAACGCACTTGTGCTTAGGGTCCCTCATCGTGATGGAGACCCTTGCTTGGACAATCTCATAGCGGCACTCATTACCCATCTTGAGGCGTTGGAAACGCGGTAGGTGGCCGTCCCACCGGATGGCAAGCCGTATCCCGCGTGGGTGGATGACAAGCCTGCACCGCCCGGTTTCGGGAAACCCACTTTCTCGCCATTCAACGGGACGGGGGACCCACCTTATCACTTGGCCCACTTCTCTTCAAGGTGCGGCCTAATGTTGGGAACCCCGGCACAGCAAGAAGCCGCCAAGCTCTGATGTTTTGTACAGACATTGGAGGGCCCTACGTTTGTCTGGTACAACCAGCTCCCTATCGGGTCGGTGGCCAGTTGAGAGGATCTCGGACGGTAGTTCTTATACCAGTTCATCTCCACCACGTGAAATACCAGTATCGCAGACCTCTTCAAGTGCAAACACAGGCCTGATGAGCGAGTCGAGGACTTCATCGCCCGGTGGAAAGGGTTGACATACTCCCTGAATATGCCATTGACTCAGGATCAATTACTGACGATGTGTGTAGGGAATGTCAGGACTAAATTAGCCACTTCCCTAATCACCCAGAACTATCCTGGAGAATTTCAGGATTTCTCAGACAAGGCCTAGCGCCTCGAAGAAGCTCTGCATCAGGCGAGTCAAGCACGTCTGCCGCCCCCAGTGATCCCAGCAAGGAGGGCCAGGGCTGAGCTCGCTGCGGTGTCCCAAGTAGAGGCCTCTAGGCAGTTAGAGTTGCTACTAGCAGCGCCAGATCTGCAGCCCCGCTGCAATCCCCCACCCCGGGCACAGCTTCTTGCCCCGCAGAGACCGCCTTAGAACCGACTGGTTCCCCCGCGCAATGCGCCACCACCGCCAAGGCGAGACAATCATGCGCCGCCTCCCCGGCAGGCCCCTCAAGTCCCTCGTCAGAACCAGGCTCCTAGAGCCCCCTATCTGGAAAGAAGGCACCTTACATACTCATTCAGAGAGGATCAGGTCCCTGGTTTCTCTCGAAGTGCGTTAAAGTAATGGATCGTACGCTTGCCTGAATGCAAAAGGCCAACAGAGGCCCACCTCGCCGATCGTCCTGACTACTGCCCCTACCACCGGATCCTGGGGCATACCCTCAAGAAGTGCTATGTTTTTAAAGACTGGCTCCAAGACCAGGTCAATAACAACATTGTCAGGCTCGGCCCAGCTCCGGCCCAAGTGGCAACCGTCTCTATGAGGCTAGAAGGCGGTAGGGACGACGAAGGTGGGTGGCAACAGGTTCCCAGTCATGGGTCTCAGAAGTACGACGACTAGATGCCGCATAAAACGGTTGCGCGTGCCCATGGTATCATTTGGGCATGCCTGAATCAGCCATTCCCTTCAGAAGGAGCAACCAGTGCCTCGGCATCATCATCTCAGTCGGCCCCTTCTCGAAAGAGTAAGTAGTGATGGCATAAGAAGAAGGAGCACACGCCGCCATTGCCATCCTCATCCTATATCCTTGGTGACTTCATGCCCCCCGAGGTAGGTATCCCTCCCAGAATCTGCCCAGTGGTGGACGATTCATCAAGTGACAATCAAGGGTACGCATCGGTTAACACCGTAGAGGTGGTAAATCCCTACATGACTCATGACGATGGAGAACTCCAGGCGAACCTCCCCAACGTCCCTAGTCGACGTCAACGCCGACATGACCACAATCATGTGGGTCACCGAGGCACCTCAGTGGGTACTTTCAACCAGGTAGTGCACGCTACTGAAACCAAACATTAGGTCCAACGCAGAGCTCAGCATGCGCAACCTCATCTGGTGCCTCCGTGTTTACCTCCACTGCCGTACGTGCTATTGGATCTAGCAGAGCAATCTAGCCCTACTATAGGCCAACCTCAGTGGTCTGGACGTCCGACAATCATCCATCAGGCATCGGCCAGCAGACAACGGGATGTACCGAGCACCAGCCAGCCGACGGTCCAACCAACAGGGCCTGTCGTGCCTCCAATTGTGGAGCGACCACCTGTAGGCAGAGGCCCACATCTGGAACGAATGTATGAAATCCTGAAGCATCTTGCCGGTATCTCGGCAAGACTCTCTATCTTGGAGGCTCTCCGCTTATCACCCGAGATGCGTGAGGCACTTGCCGAGGCCCTATGGAGCCCCCTCCATTTTGAGACGGAGGTCGCATCCGCGGAAGCTTTCCACGCCGAGTCGACTAGGGACGCTGAATGCCAGGCGGTGATCTCGTTCTCCGGTAAAGACGAAGACCCTCCCATACTGGGGAACATCCGCCTGCTGTATATTACCGGACAGTTTAACGGCGTGGAAGTCCGCCGCTGCCTTGTCGACATGGGTTCTGGGATTATCCTGATCTCGACTCAGACACTGCGGAAGCTGGGTTTATCAGAGGATGATCTAACTCTCTCCGACCTCAGAATACAGCGGTATGACATGACCGAACAGACTCTAGTAGGAAAGATCCATTTGAAGACCTAGTTCGGCAGCCTAGTCACTAGCACCGAATTCATGGTTGTCTCGCAGGACACCGTGTAAGCACATTGATGGGTAGGACATGGCTCCATCTGTATGCAGTGGTCCCCTCATCGTATCACCAATGCCTCACGTACTCCCTCAATGGTCGAGTAGGGGTTCTTCAAGGAGACGCCTCCCCGTTCGCCTCTTGTGAAGCCCGCTATCTAGATGCCAACTATTACAAGAGCAAGGACAAGCAAATCCTGGTGGATGAGGATGAACCAGCCCCGGTCACAAGTGACCCCTGGACAAGCCTGGATGACGCCTACGTCTTCCCAAACCATCGATTGGAGGCCACAACCCCCGACATGGGGTAGTGTTTTTTGTGTCGAGTACTAGAGGAAGACATATTCTTGGGTCCAAGCGACGTCAAGAGATCACCTCGTACTCCTACACCAATCATGCTCAGGTGATCCCGGATCCTCTTACCCCTGTGTTGTACTGAAGCGTCAGGCGCATGGCAACAGCAGTATGTCATACGTACCTCTTCCGTCGGGCTGGAATCAACCGGCTCGAACCAACATGTCACCACTGCTTTGATGTCATTAAGCGTGGCCCCTTGGGTAGAAGGCCGTATGGAATCGGATCGACCGCCTTCGTCACCGTGGGTTCAATGGTGTATAAGCCTGCTGACATGAGAACCACTGCCGCTCGAGCCGTCCCCACCCCTCCATTAGAGTCTGGTAGCTCGGAAGCAATTCCCCTTGCGGAAGACCCGACCACGAGCACAGAAGAGGATTTGGAGGATGCTCCCCCTGCCATTGAAGAAGGCGTTGCTACCACTGTCGATGAACTGGTACAGGTAAACCTCAGTAGCGAGGCAGAACTATGGCCCATGTTGATCAGTGCTGCCATGTCCCTCGAGGAACAGCAGCGGTACGTGGAATTCTTGAAGCAGCATCGTCACGTGTTTGCCTGGAGTTACGACAAGATTCCAGGACTAGATCCTCAAGTAGTCGTCCACCTCCTTGGTCTTCCTACAAAACATCGTGGATTTAAGCAGCCTCCCAGAAGAATGCACCCTTCTCATGGTGCCATGGTTGAGCCCGAAGTTGACAAGCTCATCAAAGCCAACTTCATCAAGGAGGTCTAGTACCCCAAGTTGTTAGTGAACATTGTGCCAGTGAGGAAGAAGAACGGGCAGATCAGAGTCTGCATTGACTTCCATGATCTCAACCGCTACTGTCCGAAGGACGACTTTCCCCTTCAAGTGACCGAGTTGTTGATCGATGCCACGACCGGGTTCCAGGATCTCTCCTTCATGGATGGGTATTCCGGGTACAACCAGATTCGGATGGCCCCCAAGGATGAGGAGTCCACTGCCTTCAGGGCTCCCCAAGGTACGTTCTGTTACCAGGATATGCCATTCGGCCTGAAGAATTCAGGTGCCACTTATCAGAGGGTCATGCACCTTATATTCAAGTGGATTCTCAGGACATTGGTGGAATGATATGTGGATGACCTGGTAGTTAAGTCTCGTTAATGCCAGGGTCATCTCAAGGACCTTGAAAAAGTGTTCGACTTCCTCCGCTCTCGTCACCTGAAGATGAACCCGCTGAAGTGTGCCTTTGGGGTCACCTCTGGAAAGTTCTTCGGCTTCGTTTTCAGATACCGAGGCATCGATATTGATCCAGAGAAGATAAGGGCCATCATTTAGATGCATCCCCCGAGTAGTATTCGGGAGCTTCGTGGTCTCCAAGGCCACTTAGCCTACATATTCCGATTCATTGCGAATCTGGTTGGCAAGTGTAAGCCCATTTCTAGGCTCATGAAGAAAGGCTCCACCTTTGAATGGGATGAAGAGTCCCAGACCGCCTTTGATGGAATCAAGCAGTATCTGCTACAACCTCGGGTCCTGATGCCACCCGTCCCCGGAAAGCCACTGGTCCTCTACGTGACTGCCCTGGAATGGTCATTGGGCGCGCTTCTCGCCGAGAAGAACAACGAGGGTACAGAGAATAGACTCTACTACCTCAGCCGCATGCTTCTCGACACAGAGACCAGATACTCTCCCATAGAGAAGAGCTGACTTGCGCTCGTATTCGCCATCCAGAAATTGTGGCATTACCTGCAGCATAATGAGGTACAGCTGGTCTCTCTGGTGGACCTGCTGAAATACATCCTGAATCACCCTATGTTGACTGGACGACTAGCACGGTGGTCGGTGATCCTCCAACAGTTTGACATCAGGTTTGTGCGTCAGAAGGCCATCAAAGGACAGGCGTTGGCAGATTTTCTAGCTGCCCATCTAGATCCTACGGATCAACACCTGGACATGGATTTTCTTGATGAGGCCATCCTCTCAGTTGATCATGTCGTCTCATGTTGGCATATGCACTTTGACGGTGTGTCCCGAAGTCCCACCAGTAGGAGGCTCAATGATCCTAGGCTCAACAGAGTAGGTCTGGGTGTCGTCTTCATCACCTCGACAAAAGCTATCCTGCCATACTTGTTCTTGCTGTCAGAAGGCTTCACCAACAACGAGGCAGAGTATCAGGCCCTCATCATCGGCCTTGAGCTGGCCCTTGAAATCGATGTGCCCCATTTTCACATAAAAGGGGATTCCGAATTAGTCATCAGGCAGGTCAACGACGATTATGTCGTCAGAAAACCAGAGCTCGTGTCGTTGTTGGAGTGCACCCTCCGCCTAATGGCCCAGTTCCCTTCTTGACCAATGGTTACCCATGTCCCTCGGTCGCAGAATGGTCGAGCTGATGCCCTGGCCAGCTTGGCCGCGTCACTCGCAGAACCCAAGCAAAATGACCTGATCATACATGTGGCTCACTGGAGAGTTATCGCTCCAGTCACCCCAGGGGATGACGACGGCCCACGAGTAAGCCATCTTCCCGCCAGCCCTCCACATCTGGGACACCTGGGTCACCAAATGCAGTATCCGAGGCCACCCCCGACAGGAGGGAACCTTTTGTCGAGTATCTCCAAAATGGATTCCTCCCAGATGATCAAGCTGAGTGCGAGCAGATCCGATGCTGCGCACTTCAGTTTACCCTTCAGAGCGGTCCCAACCTTGAGTGGGTTCTTTAAAAACGGATCTTTAATGGTGTTCTCCTCCATTGCATGCACAGAGATGATATTTCTTAGGTTATACAAGAGGTTCATGCCGGTTCCTGCGGTGCCCACCAGGTTGGGCCAAAGATGTCCCATCAGATCCGGAGATTGGGGTATTTTTGGCCCTCTATGATCCATGATTTTATTGAGTTTGCCAAGAGATGCCATGCGTGCCATGTGCATGCCAATTTCCGGCATCGACCTCCAGAGCTTCTACACTCTGTCAAGTACTCATGCCTGTTCGTTGTGTGGGGTCTCGATGTCATAGGACCATAACCATCGTTGACAGCTCGCCAATGCAGGTTCATCCTGACTGCTACAGACTTCTTCTCCAAATGGGCAGAGGCAGTCCCACTCAAAGAAGTCAAGGCCCACTCTATCGTTGACTTCGTGAGCTCCAATATCATCCATTGTTTTAGAGTCCCACATGCTGTTCTCACCGATAAAGGCACCAATTTCCGAGCAGTCGAGCTAAAGAAATTGTACGCCTAGTACAACATCCGTTCGAACCATACATCTCGCTATCATGCGTAAGAAAATGGACAGATTGAGGCGTTCAACAAAACCCTCTCTAACATTCTGCAGACAATGGTTGGTCATAACAAGAATAGTTGGCTGGAAAAGCTCCCCAACGCCCTCTGGGCCTATAGGACAACGACTCGCAATTCCACTCAGGTGACTCCATATTCCCTGGTGTATGGCGCAGAGGTTGTCCGGCCAATTGAGATCCAACTGTCGTCTTTACGCACTGAAGATTATGACCAGCAAGCTCCCAATAAGGTGGCCGATGTCCGTATAGCTAAGTTGGAAGCATTGGACGAAAACAGGTTTCGTGCCTTGCACAGTTTGGAAAGGCATCAGAATAAGATGGCCAGAGCCTTCAACAAGAAGGTCCATCTTCGCTCTTTTCTGCAAGGTGACCTGGTATTGGCCCTCCGGATGCCAAGGATCCCCGACAAGAAGCCACCCAAGCTAGAGCCCAAATGGAAAGTCCCTTACATCATTCACAAGGTTTACCCAAATGGAGCGTACTCCTTGGTGACAACGGATGGTGAGCGTATAACTCATCCCACCAACGCCAAGTTCCTCAAAAGGTACTTTACCAGAACCCATATAGTCCGGCATGACTGTAAACTATATGGTCCCGCACGACCCTAAACTGCACAACCCCTGTGGTCTCGCATGACCCTAAACTGCACAACCCGTATGGTCCCGAACGACCCTAAACTGCACCCTATGGTCTGAGCTCTAAGACCTAAAACTAAGATCCCCGTATGGTCCCGCACGACCCTAAACTGCACCCTACGGTCTGAGCTCTAAGACCTAAAACTAAGATCCCTGTATGGTCCCACAAGACCATAAACTACACCCTACAGTCCGAGCTCTAAGACCTAAAACTAAGATCCACGTATGGTCCCGCATGACTCTAAACTTCACCCTATGGTCTGAGCTCTAAGACCTAAAACTAAGATACCTGTATGGTCCCGTAGGACCCTAAACTGCTCCCTACGGTCCGAGCTCTAAGACATAAAACTGAGATCCCCGTATGGTCCTGCACGACCCTAAACTACACCCTACGGTCCGAGCTCTAAGACCTAAAACTAAGATCCCTGTATGGTCCCACATGACCCTAAACTACACCCTACGGTCTGAGCTCTAAGACCTAAAACTAAGATCCCTATATGGTCCCGCACAACCCTAAACTGCACCCTACGGTCCGAGCTCTAAGACCTAAAACTAAGATCCCCGTATGGTCCCGCACGACCCTAAAATACACCCTACGGTCTGACCTCTAAGACCTAAAACTAAGATCCTCGTATGGTCCCGCACGACCCTAAACTGAATCCTACGGTCCGAGCTCTAAGACCTAAGACTAAGATCCTCGTATGGTCCCGCACGACCCTAAAATGCACCCTACGGTCTGAGCTCTAAGACATAAAACTAAAATCCCCGTATGGTCCTGCATGACGTTAAACTGCACCTATAGTACTACGTCTGGCTTGATTCCCTTCCTTATGGGATACGTAGGAACGCTCGGACGTTTTGTCTTGTTGCCAGCCCATTCTCTTCCCTTTGACTATCCCCTCTGGGTATAGTTCCCTTGGAGGGTCCTCGCATGTTATGGAGCAGGCTTTCTTGGCCCCACTCCTACGAGAACTATAATGGCCACGCTACACGCCCACCTCCTTTCTTCTATTCTCCCACGTCCATACCGCATGATGTTAAACTGCATGGCCTTCAAGAACTACGTATGGCTTGATTCTCATCCTTATGAGATACGTAGGAACGCCCAGACATTTTTTCCATCGGCCCAGCCCAATAGCCAAAATCAACACCTCGGGATAAAGAGCATGGAAGGGTGCACACTTGCCCCAACTCACGTCGAGTAAGTTTCGACCGGTCATCATAGGGGCGCTGTGTTTTCCAACATGGTCAACAGTTCCCTGAATCTTCGGGTCCACCCCAATGTCAATGATGCATCCTACCCCATCCTGGAGTGACAAACTTCCCTCCAAGTGGTGTCAACGGTCGGGCCCACGACCCTGTTTCTCCTTCATGAACTAGGGGGTGTACGGCGTAAGCATGGGACTATGTCCCCATTCATGTCAGGTTACTGGCTATGTCGTACCCACCCCCTAATCAAGGTTCCTCCTCAGGCCTCTCGGCCATTCCAAGCTCATGGCCCCTATCCTTGCTACAAGACATTAAACCGCAAGCCGGTCAGGCCTTCCTGACTGAATCACCCATATTGGCCTCTTGGCCTTTTAGGTCCCCTTGGCCCAGATCCTCCATAAAAAAGGGGTGTGGAGACGTATGGTGTGAGCATGGGGTTATGCCCTCATTCACGTCGGTTCGATTGCCACACCATGCGCCTCCTGTCTGGGAGTCCCCCCCCCCTCCTCTTCTGTCCTTACTGCAAGACATTAAACTACAAGCCGGTCTGGCCTTCCTAACTGAATCACCCATATTGGCCCCTTGGACTTTTCAGACCCCTCGGCCCAGATCCTCTATAAAAAAGGGGTGCAGAAACGTATGGTGTGAGGATGGGGTTATGCCCTCATTCACGTCGGTTCGCTTACTGCACCATGCGCCTCCTGTGTGGGAGTCCTCCCCCCTCCTCTTCTGTCCTTACTGCAAGACATTAAACTGCAAGCAGGTCCGGCCTTCCTGACTGAATCACCCTTTTTGGCCCTTAGGCCTTTTCGGGCCCCTTGGCCCAGATCCTCTATAAAAAAGGGGAGGGGAAACGTATGGTGTGAGAATGGGGTTATGCTCTCATTCACGTCGGTTCGCTTGTCGCACCATACGCCTCCCATATGGGAGTCCTACTCCCTCTCTTCATCCTGCACGACGTTAAACTGCATCATTAGAACAACGTATGGCTTGATTCCCATCCTTATGGGAAACGTAGGATCACTTGAATTCCAAGGCTTTAGGTCCATCCCCTTCTCCCGGGAATCTCTATCCCACTTCAGGCCCCTGGCCCAAGTTCCCCTTTGCACGAAATATATGGTGTGAGCATCAGGTTATGCCCTCATTCACGTCGGTTCGCTTGCCGCACTGTATGCCTCCCATTTGGGAATGCCCCACTCCCTCTCTTTGTCCGGCACAACGTTAAACTGCGCCTTTAGAACTACGTACGGCTTGATTCCCATCCTTATGGGATACGTAGGATTTCTTGAATGCCAAGGCTTCAGGTCCAGCCCCTTCTCTCGGGAATCTCCATCCCGCTTCGGCCCCTCGGCCTATTCTACCCCTGGAGTCATCTCACTGACCCTTTTCGGCAGTTCACCGATGTGCCTAAGGGCACTCTGGTTATTACCTGGAATGTCGGACTCTGTTCAGGACATGTTCCTTTCGCTTTCCAGGCTTTGTGCTTCTCTTCATTAATGATTTCATTACCTTCCACACCCGAAGGGGCACCCTAACAGTTTTAAGGCCTGACCCACGGTCCGCCTGCTGTCCGGGGCCAATCTTCCAAGGAACCCCCTAACAGTTTTAAGGCCTGACCCACAGTCCGCCTGCTGTCCTGGGCCAACGTTCCAAGGAACCCCCTAACAGTTTTAAGGCATGACCTATGGTCTACCTGTTGTCCTGGGACAACGCCCCTGAGAGTTTTTCGGATGACAAATCGATAAAATCCTGTGTTGTGAATATGGTCAGCGGTTGATGCTCGTTTGTTGCTCCACCATGGGTCAGTGCGATATCGATGCTGCTTTTCCGCCACTGTCAGCAGTACTCTTATGCCGTTACACCCAGAATCTCATTATGCCCAAAATGTTGGTTGCGCAATTCACTCCCTCCTTCACTTCATCATTTCCAAGTAGAGTATCAACACTCTTGGTACTACTCCTCAGTGCGCATCTGCACATAGGAGAACGAAGCCGTGTTAAGGTGTCCTCGGGGCCGTCCACTGGCTTCCCTCTAGTAGCTATTCCGAGTATCGCGATAAGGACCCCCCCCCCATTGTTTTCCACACTGCGTTTCACTCACATGGGCTTAGGGATTGGGTTGAGGTATATGCTCACTCAGAAAGGTATCATCCTTTTTTGTCCGACCTCTAAGAACTTAAACTAACATCTCCATGGTACGAGCTCTAAGACCATAAACTAAGATCTTTACAGAACTACGTCTGGATTGATTCCCACCCTGATGGGATACGTAGGAACACCCAAACCTCCTGCCTTTGGGTCTAGCTCGAGTTCAGCCAATTCGATTCTACGGTCCTACCTTTCGGGACCCTGATCGCAGGACTGTGTGCGCATGAGGTTATGTCCTCATTCACGTCTGGTTTGCAATAGATGGGCCATGCACACCCCGTTTTAAGGATTATCCCTTCTCTCTGTCCCACGTGACATTAAACTACGCCCCTTAGAACTACATATAGCTTGATTCCCATCCTAATGGGATACGTAGGACCGCCCGGACATCCCCTCTTCGGGACAAGCCAGTTTGGGGAGCTAGTCCCTCCCTTAGGTCTTCACCTCTCACCTCGCCATAGGACCCTTGGCTTGAGGTCTCCTTTTCGGAATGGTGCACGATCTGATGCGGGGTCATGTCCCTATTCATGTCGGTTATGTTTCGCGACACCGCGCACGTTACCCTTTTAGCATCGTCTCTGGTATGTCTGCGATGCATGACGTTAAAATGCATGCTTGGTCCTATCACACGACCCTAAACTGTGACATTATCGTCCTAGCCGCACGACGAAAAACGGTGCTGCATTGTGTTGACCTCATTATGGAGTACATCACGTTGGGTATTGGCCATGAGCCATACCACTTATCACCGCCTAGTACGGCTTGATTATTGTGGCGACACCAGGACTTACTACCCTAGGTCTTTCATTTCACAAAAAAAATCCACTCTCCTTAAAGGACAAACGAGATATATCAAATACCGCTTCTCTTGGTGCGGGGGCCAGACCCCATGCCCCTTTCATCCTTTGCACTGGTACCTCACTGTACCATGCCTCTTTCAGGAACTATGTTTGGATTGATTCTCATCCTTATCGGATATGTAGGGACGCCCGGGTATTCCCCGCGAGCCCATCCTTATCCTCGTGTTCAGTCCCTTGACTCGAGCACCCCTCCAGAGAGAGGAGAACACATGGTAAGAGGGGATCACGCCCTCATTCGCATCGGGTTGGTAACCACCCTATCGTGTGTCTTCTACTCTCCATCCACCCCATAGACCGAGTTCTACGACCTTAAACTATGATCTCCCTTGGTCCGAGTTCTACGACCATAAACTAGGATCTCCCTTGGTCTGAGTTCTAGGACCATAAACTAAGATCTCCCTTAGTCCGAGATCTACGACCATAAACTAAGATCTCCCTTGGTCCGAGCTCTACGACCTTATACTAAGATCTCCCACGGTCCGAGCTCTACGACCTTAAACTAAGATGTCCCTTGGTCCGAGCTCTATGACCTTAAACTAAGATCTCCCATGGTACGAGCTCTACGACCTTAAAATAAGATCCCCCATGGCCCGAGCTCTACGACCATAAACTAAGACCCTTTCGAGAACTACATGTAGCTTGAACCCCATTCCCACAGGGTACGTAGGAACGCCTTTGCCTTCGCTCAGGCCCAGCTCAACTCCTACTTTCGGTCCCTTGACCTGAGAGAAAGGGGAGGTCATGCGGAGTGGTATGGGGTCATGCCCTCATTCCACCGCACCATACACACCACGGTCGTCATCCGCGTTGGGCTTTTCCTCATTTGATCGCTACGCGCCTCCGGTGTTTCATCCCATCCATGGTCCGAGTTCTACGACATTAAACTAAGATCTCCCTTGGTCCGAGTTCTATGACCTTAAACTAAGATCTCCCTTGGTCCGAGTTCTACGACCTTAAACTAAGATCTCCCTCGGTCTGAGATCTATGACCTTAAACTAATACCCTTTTGAGAACTACGTGTAGCTTGATCCCCATCCTCATGGGGTACGTAGAAATGCCTTTGCCTTCGCTCAGGCCCAGCTCAACTCCTGCTTTTGGTCCCTTGACCTGAGAGAAAGGGGAGGTCATGTAGAGTGGTATGGGGTCATGCCCTCATTCCACCACACCATACACACCACTGTCCTCACTCGTTTCTGGCTTTTCCTCATTTGCCCACTACGCACCTCCGGTGTTTCCCCCAATCCATTTTCTGAATTCTACGACCCTAAACTAAGATCCACCTCTGGGAAGGTACTCAACCCCCTCTTCCTGACACCTCCATTGATGCATCTAGATGCGTTTAGACAAAATCCTGGAGTGAGTAATCTTCACAGGGACATCCCCTCATTCCATGTCCATGCTTCGTGGGCTCGCCATTTGGATAATTGCCCACTTCTAAGTCTGGAGGGACCCCCTAATGGTTTCAGGGCCTGACATATAATCCGCCTGCTATCCTGGGACAACGTTCCAAGGAACCCCCTAACAGTTCTAAGGCCTGATCTATGGTTCGCCCGTTGTCCTGGGCCAATGCCCCGGAAGACTTCAGACAACATTTGCAACAAGGTCCCATGTTTCGAACATGGTCAACGGTTGACCCTCATTTGTATGTCCCCATTCTAGGCTAATGCGGTATTGATGCTACTTTTCCACAACGGTTAGTGGTATTCCCATATCGCCATGCCATCACCTACCATCCAAACTTCGAGTGTCATGATTCACACATTTTCACTTCCTCATGTCCAAGTGGAATTTTGACACACTCGGATTTGTCTCTTTGCGCGTTTGAGTGCGCCACATAGATGTGTTAGCGTCGTTGGGCCAGGTATTCACCGAGCGTCCCATCGCCCTAGCATCCCCCCTCTTATGTCAGGGAAAGTTCTTCACTACTTATTGTTTCCCACACCGAGTATGACTCATGTGGGCTTAGTAGTTTTGGAGGAATGTGTACCGGCACAAGCAGGCATCTCATCCTACAGGACATTAAACTGTACATTCAGAACTATGTTTGGCTTGATTCCCACCCTCATGGGATACGTAGAGACACCCTAATACCTTACCCAGGGTCCAGCCCCTAGGAATTGTAAGACATGTTCTTCCCCTTTCCAGCCCTCTGGCCGGACCCCTCAAAGGTAATCGAACAACCACAACTCCGCCCTGGATAATTTCAGGATGCCCCATGATATTGGGAAGCAACAGACCCCCTCACCAGAGAGGCCCTGTATGAAAGGAGGAATGATCTATGATCAGACCGATGCGCCCATTTGGCGTACTCCCACCACGGTGGTGTAATCTCATGAGTGTTGGACTCTGTCTAAACAAACCCTCACTCCACTTCCCATGCTTTACGTGCCCCATATTTGGACTCTCGTTCTTTTCCATGTCTGAGGGGACTCCATAACTGTTTTAAGGCCTGACCTATGGTCCGCCAGCTGTCCTGGGCCAACGTTCCAAGGAGCCCCCTAACAGTTTTAAGGCCTGACCCATGGTCCGCCTACTGTCCTGGGCCAACATTCCAAGGAACCCCCTAACAGTTTTAAGGCCTGACCCACGGTCCGCCTGCTGTCCTAGGCCAACGTTCCAAGGAACCCCCTAACAGTTTTAAGTCCTGACCCCTGGTCCGCCTGCTGTCCTGGGCCAACTTCTCGAAAGACAGGGCGACAACATTTGTGAAATGGTCCTGTGTTTCGAACATGGTCAACAGTCGACCCTCATTTGTTGTCCCCATTTCAGGCTAACTTAATAAGGACATCATTTCTCTGCCATGGTTAACAATCGCCCTCTATTGTCCCTCTGCCACCACAATGTCCCGAATCGTGGGTATCGTGATTCATACTTCCCATCCCCATCTGTTCGGACTGATTTTAATGCCCCTGGCGTTGCACCGCTTGTGCGCAAGAGCACGCTAGAAGCGGTAATTCGGCTGTTCTGAGGATTACTTTCTCCAGTCATGTCCCTCATACTTCTCGGAACCTCGGACTGGTTTCCCAAACCCTGGAGGCCCGAAGCCTGGTTTACACTCCAATGAAAGGATGCAATGAACCGGTGCAAACAGTGGACATCATGAATGCTACGGCATTCGAAGAAGAAAATCGAAGCACGAGAGTACCATTAAAGGGTTTGAAATTGTTATAGTACTCGAGGGTCAACTCCCCCCACAGATGGATTAACCCCGTCAAAAGAGCATTGCTGCTCCGCCACCCTCTGACTTGTGGCGTACAAGGATTGCTGCCACCGACTCAGCTCCCGCTCTTCTTCAGCGGCGATGGGGCGCAGCTCATCAGCCTTAGTTCGGGCCTACTGTACACTGGCCTAGATGATGTCCATCTCTTCGGAAGCCTGCCTCAGGCCCTCCTCGGCCTCTGCCAGCTGGGCCTTCAGCCGTCAGATCAGCTCAGATTTCGCTTTGAGAGTGGCCGAATGCTCATCCTCCCGGATTTGTAGCCGTCGGACCTCATTCTCAGCCTCTAGGAGCTTCTTGATGCGGGTTGCCTTCCTTCGCTTCTAGCCCACGCTGAGCCTGCAATCATGATCCCGGATCTTCTCAGCCATAAGGTCCCAGATGAGCGCATGAGGACACTGGGCGTCCACTCCCCCAGCGCACAACTCACGCAGGCGTGAGCGGAGTCTGCCCATCTCATCCACCCACAGCCCTTGGGAGGTCTTCTCGATAAAGCGCCTAATTAACTTCCACGATTGGCCACAAACGATCTTGTTGCCCTCTTCATCGGAGGTCGTTTTATCCCAGTCCACCCGATCGGTAGGCTCGTATGTTGGATACGCCCGTAAGACGTCTTTTGCATGATCAGCGTCTGGCGTTGAACCCGAAGCGACATTCGGCACCGGAGCAGGCGCAGCAGGACTTGGGGTGGTTGGTTGATCCTCTCCATCAGATCCCACCTCAAAAACCTCAGGGACGACCCTACTGGTGGTCCCGCCAGCGATAGGGAGTGCCATCAGATGGGTAGGCGAGGTGATTATTTCCACCATCACCGGCATGCCCTTGGGAAGGACACCGCCTGACATCCCGACCAGCCTCGCCACAACAGCCCATGCCAGTCGAAGAACTAAACACGACGTCGAAGAACATGGAAATCAGTTAAGCACAAACTGTGCGCGACGGCAATGAATCGAGGGAAAAAATATACAAAGGTCGAACTCTTGGTGCTTCTCTTGAGCTGATGCTGACGGGGCCCCTACGCGTGGCCCTCCATATATTGTCGGATGATCCAGGGATTCTGGGAGAGCCACTTATGGCACCCCAGCCCTGCCGGACACCGAACCGGATAGAGCCGTAGAATCAGACTCCGAAGGCCCTGCATCGTCACCCGCCGAGTGAGAGTGGGGCTTGCGCACCAGTTCCTCCTGTGCGGTTTGCGGATTCGTAAGAAACCCATTGTGGCCGGAAAACGGACTATGGGGAAAGAAGTTCAGGATGCTACCTCAATGATTTCTGCGAAGTCGTCAGAGTCCGAGCCTTGAGTGCCGACCTCGCCCTCCTCTAGTGGACTCCCTACACCGGCCTCATCTCCGAGGAGGATCCCTCTGACTCCTCCGGTAAAGGAAAGCGCTCCCTCAGATTAGCGGCTGACGGTCGTGGAGGAACCGTCTGATCCAGCAGTACTCGCACCCGGTCTATCATTGGATGCGGGACACCGTGGGAGTGAACGTAGTCCTCCAGCTCATTCAAGTACCGCTCTGCCTCCGTCGGAGCCACTGTGAAGCCAACCCGGATAGGGCCTATGCCTGGAAGCTCCATCCCGAGGAGGTTCAAATGTTCCCACATCTCAAGTGGGCTGAGGAATTTCCGGTTTACGTCCCAGATGTCCCAAGATTTTGGGAAGACGGCATTCTCTACTAGGTCGATATGGCGCAACCGCTTCCCCGGAGCCTGGGTGGATATTCGGCAGAACCCCCTTGGTGGTCGCCCCTCCGAATGACTCTGCTCGTCTGGGACCGCCGGATCCGCCACTACTACCTTCTCGACTGGTTCGGCTCTCGCCGCCACGGTAGCCCCGCCATCATGAGAAGCCCTCATCGCCCTCTGACCCTGACTTCGAGACAAGAGAGGCCCGCCATCGCCAGCCCAAACGATCAACTACTTTAGCATTTCCCCAGGGTATGCCGCCTCCCAGCTGATGGCGTACCCCTTTACCAGCCTGAAGGCGGCAGTAGGCGGAGGCAACGTCATTCGCATTTTCCCGTCTTCCCGCGTGAACATGAGCCATAGTTTCCTCATCCCGCACGGGTTCTCCTCATGACGCACTCCCCGGTAAACTTGCAGAGTCAGCCATTTCAGGCACCAAAATTGCCTCGCGAACCGATGTGGGGTATAGGGTTCGCAGATCAGCTCGCGGTCCACCCACACCACCAAAACTCCGCCTCAAAAGGCCAGGATATATGCCCGGTGCTCCTCCGTCCCCTGACCATCGTCAGTAAGCACCCCCGTCGGCAATGAGAACGGGTGGAAGTTGAAATCATCCGCTTTCCATAACCGGTTTAGCACCATCGGCACGGTTAGCTTGTTCGGAAAGCTCCCAGCAGCGTTTAGGATGGATGGTCAAAAACTCGACCCCGGTGGCGAGATAGGATTTGGGTACTCACAAACCCCCCTGATGTACGCTGCGATCCACCCATACAAAAAGGTGGAAGGGCCCGCATATCCTCGGTGGCTTCTTGCCCTCGCTGACAGGCTGCAACATGTTGTACAGCTTGGTGAGCATTGGGATCCCCAGGTTGACCCGCCGTCCCGTGGCCAGCATGGACGCCATGAGGAACGAGCTAGGCCGCACCCCCCATATTGGTATCCCTCACCGGAAGGATCCAACCGCAGATAAGGGCTGTGATAAACGCCGCCAGCCTGACTATCGGCTGTTGTTCAGTGCTGACACTAAAGCCCCAGGTCTTCCACTGGTTGTCCTCCAAGAGTCGCCAGTACGAGTGCTCTTTGCCCCGTTGATCCCCCTTCAGACAAGTTCGATGCCTTGGAGGGAACTCTCGACCCTCCAGGAAGTTGAGGAAATGCTTGTACCACCTCGTAAAGCGGACTTCCTGCACCGCTTCCTTGTCCTCCCCCGGGATGAATCCCATCAAAGCCAGTGCCAGCCATGGAATCTGTTCTGCATCCTCCCACGCGCTCATGACAGGAAGGAATTCGTCGTACAGGGCCCCCAAGATTGGGACCCCTGAGATCTGGTGGACATCCCACAGGCTGATGCCCACCTCTCCATGGTGCAGATGAAAGGTGTTGGTCCCAGATGACCACCTACTCAGTAGCTCCGACATCAGCTGTTTCGACTGGTATATGTGGAATTGAGAGGCTCATGCTGCCTCATATAGGCCCACTCGCCTCAGCTCGGCCCTGAACTCATCGCATGATGCGCCTACCCAGTAGGACCATGCCCAGTCATCGGTGAAGTTTCTGCCTTGGCCCAGGTCCCACTCATCGGACCATCCCTTCTACGGATTCCCCAGAGCCGTCTTCAGAATGGTGTGGTACATGGGAGGGGATGTCTCCGGTCGCAGCGGCTTCCCATCAATGCTATTTAGATGGTTGTACAGACAGTCTGGAGTTATGGGTGTGGAGTCCTCCCGAGCATGACCATCATCCATCCTGAACCATTGATGCTGGCATGGCGTGCTCCTGAACCAGCAAACAGGCACGTCTCTGCTTGCCTCAGGGATGAAGACGTCATCCCTCAGCCCGAAACCATACAAGGGAAGCTTCTTGCACAACGGATAGTTCTGGAATTCCGAAAAAAGCTCCGTCAGAGAATCATGGTCCGAACTGCTTCGAATCAGTTCCCCCAGGCCAAGCCTATCCGCCATCTCATCCATCCGGGCAGCATCGACAAGTACCCCTGGTACAGCTCCTAAATGGGCCATCGCGGTTCGCGAAGATCAGCTGTGAAGGTCCCTGGCGAATCCCTTTGGCGAAGTCAAGCTGCGGAGTCCAGGCTCGGCTTGAACGCATACAGTCACATGGCGCAGTCGTAGAGTCGGAGACTCGCGTTCGCCGCGAAGCTCGATTCGCGATGGGAAGACGCGGAGTACGCGGAGCTTCATGAATCGAGAGCAAAAGGCAAGAGGCGCAAAGATGGATGAAGACAAAAGAGTGGTCAGCACCCCTATATATATAGGCAGCGACCCGGAGCATCGCGGCGCGTCTTTCCCACTTGGAGCTCCGTGGTGCGTCCACCGCTGTCTGCTTTGCACGTCCTCTTCGTGAGACATCATCGCAGACTGCCGGTGATTTTGGCGATTTTCCCTCAGACTCCGACCCTTGACTCCTCTGTAGCTCCCAGTCTGAGGGGGGGCATTTGTAGCCGCCAAAAATATCGGACGCACAAGGGAGAAGAAGCGGTCCACCCAGGGAGGGCCACGCGAAGCAAGGATGCGGAGCCCCAGAGGTGGACAGCTCTGCGAGCGCCCTGACGTTCGCAAACCAGTCGTGAAGCCCCAGAGGCGGACACCTCCGCGAGCGCCCTGACGTTGCGAACCAGCCGCGAAGCCCTAGAGGCAGATGCCTTCGCGAGCACCATGATGTTTGCGAATCAACTGTGAAGCCGCAGAGCCGGACGCCTTCGCGAGCGCCCTGACGTTCGCGAACCCACCGTGAAGCCCCAGAGTCGGACCCCTGCGTGAGTGCCCTGACGTTCGCGAACCAGCCGCGAAGCCCCAGAGGGGGACCGCTCCGCGAGTGCCCTGACGTTCGCGAACCTGCCGTGAAGCGCCGCACCCCTTTCCTGCTGAGTGAGCCCTGCTCCGTGGCGCCCCTTGCCTATAAATACAGAGCTCCCCCTGAGCTCTCGGGGGGATGAACGGGCAATCAGTCAGAGAATCAGACGGACAATCCGACCTTTCGGCTCCAGAATCATGAAGCACCCGCCACTCTGGGAAGGATGAGCCCCGCGAGGTATCATTGCTTCGCGAGAGGTATTTATCTTGTCTTGTCTTGAGTCCCTCTTCCGAGAGGGATTCCCTTCACAAAGTCTATGGGCATTCGCGAAGGAAGGGGAATCCCCAAGGGGACCCGGGCAGCCGCAAAGTGTTTTTGCTTCGCGAAACACCCATCTGGTAGACGTGATCCTCTTTCTAAGGTAGGGACACTGTCCTTCGCGAATCATACTGCTGAGCGACACTCTGCTTCACGAGGTACCTAAGCCCCACGAAGCGGTGCTCCGCAAACACCATTCCACTTCGCGAAGCACCCCCCAATCTCACCCCCACCCCGCGCCAAGGTTTAGGTGCACCACCTCGCGAAGCACCTTCACTCACAAGTGTCCTCCCTTACGCAATGCAACTGAGCTCCGCCTGGCCTCTGCCTGTGGACCCTTCTGTTTAGCGATCTCTCTTTCCGTGCGGCCCTCCAGGACCACTCGATGTGATTACAAAGTCCCTCGGGCAACACCTCCTGTAGCGCTGCTTTTCCTAATGCTTCTTCGCATAGACATGATAATGGCTAATGCTTCTTCGCATAGCCACGCTAACGCGGGCCCCTCGATGATTCGCTCCGCGATCCCCCTCATACATGGCCTTGCCAATGCCTTCCCTCCCACAAGGGGTAGAGGGCATCAGTTTTGTATGTCCTAGGGGTGCAGAGTAAACCCACCTCTTCTGAGCTGGAGTACGTTAAACTGCCAAGCACCTCGTCCTAAACACACGACGTTAAACTTTGACAACACCCTGTGCCTCCCGCATCGGGTGCCCCCACCTTGGACACTCTGCGCGTCCCCCCTGGTCTCCACAGGGGATGATATCCTCCTCCTTGGAGTGGCGTTTTTTCGTGGGGAAGAAGGGTATCCACCTCAGTGTGAGCCACTTATCCCCTCTTGAGGAAGGTTGCACCCATGCACTTCCTCGCTTCCTCAGTGTCGGAGCCAGTGAAGCCCCTCTCCCACTGTGCTTTGTCGCACCATGGGCCTCCATCCTGGAGTAAGTCCCAACACCACGGGCCGCCTAATGCGTAAACCTCTCTTTGCTTCTCATGGACACACCCTTCGCGACGTGATCGTCTGGCCCATGATGCCTCTTGTTTCCCACACCGAGCACGACTCACGTGGGCTTAGAGTGCACATCGGCCATGACACCATCCCATTGGCTGCCTCAGAGCATAAGCCCCACACCGGAACTACGTGGTCTTTGATCCATGTCAAGGCATGGTACGTAGGACGCCTCCACGAGGCTAAATCCCACCACTCGGTCGTCTTTTCACGACGAGTTCCCTCGTCCCTCATGACGTTAAACTATTCACCCTCATCCGTCAAGACGTTAAATCATCCGCTTTGTCCCTTATGACGTTAAATTGTTCACATTCGTCCAACATGACATCAAACTGTACACCTGAAATACGAGGTCTTTGATCCATGTCAAGGCATGGTACATAGGAAGCCTCCATGAGGATCAAGCCCACCATCAGTGGACACCCCCTGGGTTCACCTTGATGCCGGCCTTCTGGTGTTCAAATCCATTGTGGGCCACTTCAGAGTGTAAGCCCCACTTCATCCCACCACCACCATTATCCATCCTGATTTCCACCCGGGCCGGCACATCCCGGTGTGATCATGCCACACTGCCCCCCTTCCATAATGTTCAGGAAGCCGCCCACGCACTGGCTCCAACGTCGGTGTTCCCCCTATGGGGTTCTCCAATCTGACCCACTTCAGTCAGTGTTCTGATCAGGCCGATCCGTCCCCGCTGGACGTTAAACTTGCGGCATACCCCTTGTTAAACATGGGATGCTGAGGAAAACCTCAGAGACATGCCTATAGCATACCATTCCCCGCGTTCGATGTGGGATGCCTCGGGCTTCCGTGCCCTCGAGAAGCCCTATAATAAGGGACCAGAACAGACATGCCAATCCCCAGCGCTCAGACGCGTCAATGATGTCTCGACGTGACTGCTCTCCCAACCGAAGGTTGCTGCCCTGACCGGACCCCTTGGAATTTCCCGACAGAAGCAGCATAATTAACCGGCGTCCATGAAGATATGGAACTGGGAAGTGTTTCACGAAAAAGTATTAAATCTATGAGGGAGACTCGGACTAGGTCACGAGCTCTGAGGAGGGATCCTCAGGAGGAAGAACTGACATCCCATCATCCCGATTTCGATCAAGGAGCAGACATCTCTGAACAAGGAAGAGATGCCACCCGCCTTTGGAAAGCGGGAATGCGGGGCAATAGATCCGCGCGGCCTCCACGGACGGACGCGCGCGCCCCGGTGAAAGCGTCGTAAACATATTCACATCAAAATTCATCAAATTATATTTCTACATGATTACATTGTTTCTATTCATTGTAATTCTTTAGAGAGTTCACATTTTTTGGAATCCTTAAGAGGATTATAACTCCGTAAGTACTATTTTATTTTTAATCACATGTTCAATTGTTTTTTAGATCGAGGGATTATTTTTAAAGGAATACATTGAATCCAATCCAACAGATTGAGTTATTTTACAGATATGAAGATAGACATCGATCAACGTATCAATGGATTTCTTGGTTAAGAACAACATAGTTGAATGTATTCATCGTATCAAAGAATTATTGGGGATGGAATTATAGAACTGATTCTTATACATTAGATCAAAGGATTTCCTATTACTTAATGACATACCATATAGTAGGTACTGAAAAATGTTGAAAACTTTAGATATGATTTCCAAATACGTTAACTCAAATGGTAAAAGAGTAAATTCATTTAAAAGGAAAAAGTAATTCTAAATATTATAATCAATTGAATTTATTTTTTATAAAACATCAATTTTATATTGTGCATGTGTGTTTAAATTTTATTTTTCATACTTATCATTCCAAAAAATAGTC
Source organism: Viscum album (assembly GCA_963277665.1). Taxonomy (NCBI): domain Eukaryota; kingdom Viridiplantae; phylum Streptophyta; class Magnoliopsida; order Santalales; family Viscaceae; genus Viscum; species Viscum album. The sequence continues at coordinate 979,507,099 of OY728139.1, read as the reverse complement.
TTTTTTGTGTCTATGATACCAATAATGTTAGATTTAATCGGATAATATCTGTATATGATTGTATTACTCTAATACTTAGATAATTCATGGGTCCGATCATTTATACTGAAGAAGTCTTGTAATTTGTTTTTGTTTAGTTTTTTATCAACCACTCTGCCCCACTTTTATCCATAAAATTTTGTTTAGTTCCAATAATTTTTGGTCTCATTAAAGATCTCTCAATCATATTAGCACTTCTATACAAAAGAAAGTAGTATAGGGTTAATAGTTAATGGATATTAAAATATTTCATTGAATTGGATGAATGAGAAAAAAATTAAACAATGATAGATATCACCAGAATTATTTCTTAGGATCATTTACATTTCTCACATTTATTTTCTGGGAATCTACATTTGATTCTATGATTTTCTTTCATTAATATAAAACATAACACAATGATTTTTCTATATTAATATGTACGATTGCAAAAAAATATATATTAATAAGTCATTAGAATATTAAATAACTGACTCATGAAAACTCCTTAGTAAAATATCTTGTCTATCCCTGTACATCATTCCATTATATAATTAAATACAATTGATTGACTAGGGTCCATAAAAAACACATGATCCCCTATTTTATATGATTTGTCACATAGATCCAAATTTGACAGATAACCCAACATGTGATCATACTGAAAAATTGTAGATATCTGATCCTTATTTTAAGATTCATATAGATTTTAAATGCCAAAAATATCATTTGGAGGATATTTCATGTCCATTAAAGCTTGTTTGGTCAGTTTTAACAACTACTAACAATCTTTTTCGGTTTTTATAAAAAATTTATTAATTTCAAATAATAACTAAAGTGTTACTAAAAAATGAGCATCTTATTGATATTTTCTAGATTCAATAAAATAAAAAATGAGTCGATGAATTTTATCATCTATTTTCATTTCAATCAAAATTCATTTTCTCATTTGACCCCCTAATGGGAGATATGTCAGTTTTAAAAATTATAAAATGTTACCAACAGATTTTCATCATACTATGTGACATGTGAATATGAGTGATGTGTTGATTATTCTTATAGATCACATATCGACTTGGTGATTCTTCTCATATGATTTCATGTCAATAAAAATTTGTTCTCTTGGAAATAATCTTTTTTTGTGATTTCTCCATTAATTGTAAATTCAGAGGAGGAACCACATTCAATCATACTAAAGCATGTTAATATATGATCTATGTGACAATGATATCTACAACTTCTAAATGACATAAAAATTCAATTTTATAGGATTTTTTGTTAATAATAGCTGATTTGGATGGTTTTGACCCCTAACCATATTATTTTTTAACTATTACAAAATGTTAATAATGTAAATTCATACCATATGTAATACTAATAATTATTGGAATAAAATTTATTATTGGTTGATTCAAAATTATTAATAATGATTGACGGAATTTTATCCTTGATTTTCACATCAATTCAAATTCGTTTTTCTATTTTTTACCTCTTCCCCCCAATGTGATATATATAATTTTAATAAAACTATGGAATGTTACTCATTTTTTCCCACCATATATATAGACATATGAATCTAATAGATGATGTGTTGATTCATATAGATCAAAAATATCTTCACGACCATTCTGAAATTATTTTATATCAATCCATGTGTTTTTATATGGAATTAACACCTTTTTTGTGATTTTTGATGTAACTCCAAATTGGAGAGAAAAACATGACATTCAATTATACTGAGAAATTAGGATATCTGATTGATGTGATAATGATTCATATAGATTATAAATGGATTTGATATCCCATTAAAATGATATCATGTCAATCAATGCTCATTTGGTCGGTTTTATCTCTTAGTCACTGACCTTAAGCCAAATTGATCAATTTGGGCATCAAAGTGACATGACGCTGATTCCCTCAAATCACAAAGAATATGAGCAATATTCGCGATTATTTTCATAACAATTTGTTCTAATTCTATAAATTTTACCCCCTTTATTGGATATATTTAATTTTAAATAAACTATACAATTATTTCATGTATTTCTTCATTATAGTGTGGGACACATGCAGTCAATGGATGTGACGTTCACTCCAACATGACAAAATTGACTTAACGATTTTTCTCCCTATATTTCAAGTCATTCAAAAAATTATTTCTCATAAATATCCTTATTTATATGATTTTATACATAACATTAAATCTAAGGGAAACTGAGACTTTTGATCAAACCAACCCATTGGGATATCATATCGATTTGTTGATGATTTATAGGGATTGCAAATGACTTAATGATCATTGTCATAGGATTTCATTGAAATCAAAGATCATCATTCTCCTATTATTTTTAACTAATCCAAGTATGTTTACCAATTTTGACTCCAAAATTAGTAATAAGTAATTCTATGAAAATAATACATTTCAAAAACCACCATAAATTGAACGAACTATTTTTAGCATACAATTGAATTGTGTTTTATATGTGAAGGTAAAAATAAATTAATGGAATTTTCGTCATTTTTCTCATCAATATAAATTAATTTAGTTGGGTTTGAATCAACACTTGTTCATATTTCATTTTGATGTACGTTTAAATTATATATGTGAGATTACTAAAAATTAAAAATAAATGAGACATTCAAATTGATTGGGAAACCAGAATGGTAAAATGAAACATACTGCCTGGATCTGATGCATCTTGTAATACAATCAATTGAACATATATAAATTATAGTAGTGTTCTAGAAAAAATAAATATTATAAATAAAATATATATTAATATAAAAAATAAACAAACGAGTTAGTATAAACTTGTATAATTGGATCCCATGGACCATCACTTTGGAAGATATATTCCAATAGTTCATTGACCTATTCATGTAGTCTTGTATTTAAATTCTTGGGGGAATTCACCTAGCCTTTAAATGTTTCACCTATCGTGTCATCCCAATAAAAATATGAACCAAAATCATAGCACATGAATCTATTGAATATGAAATCTCTGTTCCAAATGTCAATTTATTTCCATTTCCACCATGATCATTGATGTGATGAAATATCTCATCCCTCTACATTAAATGTTATCGATGGTCATCTGGATGCTACAATAACACTACCTCAAATAGATCATGTTTAATAAATAAATATATATGTATATTAAGATATAGATAAATGTTAACAATGTTAATTAATATGAGAACATTCTATAAGAGTCGTAACCTTGGGATCATTTCATTCTCGAGTAATCATCCATACAGATATTCAATCAGTCGGTGTACATTTCCCCCATAACTATAAAAAATTAAGATATAAATATATAAAACTGAATAATTTAAAATAATAAATATAAATACTAAATGATAAAAACATCATATCAAATGTATGACCTGTGATGTGTCCTAAGAATGTGAGGTAGTCCATGAATCACATGATTTTAAGAATGACAGGTCACAAAAATGAACATTAAATTATTTCAAATTAGAAACATGTAAAATGAATATCAAAATTTGAAATATATAAACAAAATATAAATAGGCTCAATTTCTTAGCCTCAGTATTCCAATATATAACTATGTCACACCAAAGATATGGGGGAACACTACATGAGACTCTATGCATAATGTCTACGGATACCATATTTGGTTCCATGGGATCTCACTTCACTCTAAAATTATAATATTAACATATTTTACAAAAGTTTCCATACAAACTAGCCTAAAAAAATTTGGGAGAATTGACATATTTTTCTATTTGAGATAAAAAATTATCACAAATTTAATTGTTTTTAATGAATATCTAAGATAGTAGAATGATTCTCCAACATAAACACCAATCAATATTCAATATACTGTGTCCAAAGGGAATGAAACCCAATAAAATCTTGTCAATGGAAATCTATGTGAGATGTGCATGATATGACTGATCTAGCAAATAAATAAAGAGGGTCCCTCTATCATGAAATGGTATGTCTCATAAATTGATATATCAATGGGTTTTCATGAAGAAATACATCAACCAAGGCCTCTCCTATAATAGGAAGAATATTTTGAGTCTAATGTTATTGAATACGATTTCCTAAATAAATTAAATGATGTGCATATATATGTTTAACTATTTTGAAACTATATAAACAAAATATCATTCTTAAATAACATTACATAGAGAAGTAGATGCCTCTACAGAATAATGTATGATATTGTAACACACTAAGGTTATGAATATAAATATTGAATATATTTTATATCTCTCTATTAAACACATCTTTGGTTATTCTATGTTTTGAATTTCAAAAAACGGCCATCTGGAGTTGTGATCAGTATGCAATTTGGAGTCTAATAGAACGAACATGATTTTTGGTGAACAGTATCATACCATTATTAATTGCAATATGAATAGTAATATGACCATTATTAATAGTAAATAATGGTATTATTTTATTATCATATGTTAATAAGATAATGAAATCTTAATTAATTTGACAATGTGATATAATACTAATTATACATTTATAATAGTTATTTTCCAAATTAATTAAAATATTATATAAAAATTAAATTCATAATATTTTGAAAATTATTCTTGATAAATGGATTTCATTTTTTAATTCTACATGTTGATAAATTGTAGGGGTGAATTTTTGGGATTTTTCTATAATACTTGAATTTTCACTGAATAATAAAAATATAATTTTTAGTTTTTGGTATGATTAAATACATTGTAAAGAAATTATAATTAATATAAAATGATAGTAGAATTGTGTACAGTAACATATGACATGAGGTTTCCCATGTGGATAAAACCACTATCAAAATCCATGGAAATGGCCATGGTTTTGCAAAAACAACTAATAGAGTGTCTTTTTATATTAATTAATAATTAACTCCCTTTTACGATAAATACCCACTTATCCATTCGGTTTCATTCTTTAAGAATCCTACATCCTAGATTCTATAGTGTTTTTACCTCCCAAGGAGCCCACTCAAGCTGTCCTTAAGCCGCCAAGGTCCCAATCTTCATGTTCTAGGTGTTACTCTACAATGTAAGGGAACCTTTCACCCTCCTCTTTTCGTCAACACTTCTTTTATGTTTTCCCTTTAAAATTACATTCTCATTTTTTTAGGTTTGATTTAATGTATCCTTGGACATTAAATTTTATTTCCATATGATGATATTCCCTTTTGATCTCATCAATTATTTTTATGATATTTTATGCGACATCGTTAGGTTGTCGAATTTTTATAAGGTATCTCTCAATTTTTATTTTATTTTCATGTTCATCACTTTTCTTTTTCTATCACCACATCCTCTATCCAAATGAACATGATATATTCATTATATACTATGTAATGGAATTATATCATGTTAATGGAAGAACCAACATCAATATTCTTACTCTCTACATTTTATTTTTATAAACGAAATTAACGTCCATGAGGTTCCAATTTGTAGCCTTCGTTGAAGACATAGTTTAGTTCTTCAATTTCTCTTTATTACTGGACATGATACATTTTAGATTATCGAAAAAGACTATAATATATATATTATAACCAAATTAATCTTCAGAAACCTGTATATGTACAAATTATTAAATCATAATTCCAAATTAGTTCCAAATAATCCAAATACCGCTTAAATAATCTTACTAAATTCAATTAATAATTCATCCAATGATTCATCCTATTTCAATGTAACTAAATGATATAAATCACCATAAACACATCTGGATGATCATAAATAATATTTTATCTCAATTCTGAAGATTTTCATCCATTCAAGATGAACTCCATTACATAAAAACAAGATAACTGATTACGATCATCAAGAAAACGAACACTTCAGAACAACAAAATTTGATATTATAACTTATCAATAGTAGCCTAAATGAACTAAAAAGAATTATGATAAACTAAATACATGACTAATATGTTATGAATTATGTTATAAATACGTGAAATTCTTTATAATAGGAACATTAGGTCAAGGGAGGAGCACATTTGATCTTAAGGTATGGGTTTTCCAACTGAACATTAATTTTCATTTGGGTAAAAAAATTTGTCTAATTAATTCAATGATATTATTTTTTATTTTTAAGAAATACTAATAAAATATTTTTTAGTATTATATAAATGTTTACCAACATGAATGTTTTCATATTTAAAATATAGTTACATGTTTTAAAAAGGATCTTTCAAAATTGTGTCCGAATGACAAGCATTATTCAGGGGAATTTCTCAAATTCTTACCCATTTTCAAGGACACCCTATATTATCTTTTTGTAAACAATAATCTTTATAAAATTAAATATTTTTTTATTAAAATACCACCCTTCTTCATATCAGTTTTTATTCAAATATTTTCCCAAAAATACTCTTCTTTTCAAAGTAAACGTGTTTTTATATCACGAATTACTCCAGGATTTTATAAGTGTATCTTCATATATTTCAACTCTCTTATTGATTCTTATATATTATTGGGATTAATCTTTAATGATATAATATACCATGATTTATTTATTGGTTTATGATTATTTTGGCTGTGAATGTACTATTTTATAACCATTCACCAATTTACTCAGAATGGATAGAGTTTATGCATAATGTTCGGGGAAAATTATTTACATTTCATGTATTAGTTTATATATGAATATAATAGTTGATTATATTTTTTCCCTATTCTTAGGTGGAATTCATTAGACATATTAAGTGTCGGGTGGGGCCCTTTATAGCCCCTCAATGTGTTGGTAGGTCTCATGAGACAATCTATGGTCTTGGCATATGTCCTTGACAAAATGTTTATGTATGGTCATGGAACGAGGCCTTAATGGTATTGATATATTGTCCTGAATTATGAATTTATTCATTATGAATATATTTTATTGATGATTCATGAGGTTATTATACATCTAGAATACCCATGATTATGTTATATTATGGAAATATTTATACTGCTCATATTTTTGGCATATTATGTTCATGTTTATTTTTAAAAGCATGTGTTTTCAAATATTCCACATGTCTAATTTTTGTGTTTTATTCTACTATATTTCTTACTCTTACTGAGTGTTTGAGATCACCCCTTTCATATTATTCATTTTCTAAATACATGAATATTTTTATTATGAATGACATGGTGATATAACCTAGGAGTTATGGATGTTATCTAAGAAGAATCTATGTTGACTTTCATTTCAAGTTGTAATGTTGATCTTATGTTTGTTTCTTTTTAAGAATAATACTAAACGACTGTATCCATCAGGAATATTATTCACTGTTTATATTGCAATGTAATAAAATAAAGCACCAGATTCAGGAAACTGGGGTCGGTTCCATAAATTTGGTTTCAAAGGATGTTTAGTAGGAAAATTAGAATATAGATTTAGAAAACGTAAATTTTGGAAGACTATCTAAGATAGTCTTTGAGGATAAACATACAAGAATGTTTTGATATTTTTGTAAGGAATATATTATGTAGATTATTCAAGAAGTTCATCTCTATTCCGAAACAAGCAGGTATAGCCGGCTCTGGCATTGATGTATCTAGTGGTAAAACCTACAAACACAACATTGAGCTAGATTCGAATGGGAACTAGTGCACGAAAATGGTCCTTGCTGTACTCATGGTTACGTCACTCCCCAAGGATATGCATAGGATAATTATTATTTTGTTTACATGCCATTTTGAAAGATTTAAATGTAAATTTTCCCTTAAGGAATCCATTTTGTTAATTATGGGATTATCTATGTGTATGACTTCATTTATGGAAAGTAAATTGTTAAGAAAAGATTATACATTATGATTCATAACCTAATACAGTGTATGATATTATCTAGATATGAATCCAAGTGGATGAAATGGAAGCCACATGAATGTGGGTGTACCCTTTAAGGATTTCTCTCAATGTATGATAACGATGTTGGCTCTGGTGCAGTGATTGGTGATGAGGACATTATAAATATAATGGAAAAACATAATTAGGTTATGAATAATAACCTGACTCGTTTGGAGAATATGGATCCACCACGTGGAGGAGATATTTTATATCCATTTATATAACAACAACCTCTATCATTCTGAGGGTTTACAAACCCATTTGTTGCTGAATTGTGGATAAGTTCCCTAGAGAAGAAATTTCTCGCATTGGGATGTAACAAAAGGGAGTAGGTAATCATGGAAGTTTATCATCTATCAGGAGATTCGAATTAGTGGTGGTTTTTAATCCAAACTACAATGGAGTGGGAAGAAAAAGGATATATGGAATGGAGAGACTTTAAGGAAATATTTATAGTGAAATACATTCCATGTGAACAACAAGAATATATTGAGAGGCAATTCTAGATCTAATTCAGAAGGAAAACGATAATGGCACAAAGATTGAATCTAACTTCTTAATGATAACAAGACATATAGTGGACTTCATACGAATCTTGAGGAGAATGATTTATCTATTCCTTGATTGCCTAATTGCATTCCTCAGGTTGGCTCTGGTCTCCCAGCGTTTCTCATCATATGAAGATATAGTATCAAGTACTATCAAGACTAAAAATGATTTTTCTATGTCTTATGACATTAAAGGAAAAAAATAAATTAAGAGGGATACTGAAAATTCAGGAAAGGGAAATATAGAAATAGGGAAAATGAAAGAGTTTAATTTCCACACTATAATAAAACTGGGAAGAAACCCCCTTGCACTTACTTGAAGGGAATGGCAGTTTGTTACAAGTGTGGATAAAAATTCTACCTAACTCAGGATTGTAACGGGGAGAATGATGCTACCAATGTTCAATGCTAAAATTGCAGGGAGGTGGGACATTGTGCACATGAATGTCCTAAGCACTAGAAAAATGATCCCCAATGATGGCCAAGGGAGAAGGGAGAGGATTATGTGGTCATAACTTCTGAGGTTGAAGTTCCAAATGATGTGGTGGCAGGTAAATAAATTGTTTCAACAAACATAACTAATTATTTATTTGATTCTGGATTGTCATAACGATTTATATCATTCCAGTATTCCATGAAAATTATACATGTACCATTTGATTTAATATGGGAGTTTGTAGGAAAAATCCCCATGTGGTTGTATCATTGCAACAACGGCATGTTGATCAGTCCCCCTCATGACCCATAAATGTGCATTAGTTTCTAACAGTATCATCATACCAGTGGTTTTCTATGATAAAATTCTCATTATGAATTGGCTATAAAATTATTATGTGACAACCTATTGCAAGAAGAATGAAGTTATAGTTTTTTATAATGGTGTAGAATCCCTTATTCTTAGAGTAGTAACTTCACCATTTGATTCACATCTAGATCCAACCCCAGTAGCTCTATTGAGTTCAATTATTAGGAAGATGGAAATGAAGTCAATATAGTTGAGAAGAAGAATATAATGATAGAGTACGTACATATTGTGCATGAATATGTGGATGTCATTTCACAGGATTTGTCACACCCCGACACGTGTGTTTATTTTGTTTTATGATTTCTTTGACATTAAATTATTTTGATGCGGATCATGTTCAGTATCGGACCAGGATTTTTAGTTTTTGATAAAAAGTGCGCAATTTGACGCGACGTCATTGGGCGCACGGGCGGAGCCTGATTTAGAAACCCCTCATATCACTGACCTGGTATTTGCGCATCCTGTTGTCTTCAGAGATTCGAAATAAGGAGCGTTTATATTTAAAACGTGCGTTGATTGTTGTGTCGTTTATATTTTTATTGTGTTATGAATTTTATTTTTATATTATGACTACTTTTATTATCTTTAAATTTTATCTTCGTGTTGTCATTATTATCATTATAATTGTCATTCTAATTATTATAATTAAATTTATATTAATTAATTCAATTACTAGAAACTATTTTATTGATGAATTATAATGATTATTATTTATTTAGGAGTTTAAAAGTATATAAATACACTTATATATATATATATAATTTTATTTTTTTTAATTTTTTATTTTATTGATATTATTATTTTTAATATTTATTACCCCTCCTTTTTTTAGGGTTTTTGGAAACCCTTTTTCATCCTCCCACACTTCTCTTTTCTTCTCTGCGTGCACCACCACCCTTATTATCTCCTTTATTCCTCCTTGAGCGGCCGCTCTAGCCCTTCCCTCTTCTCTCGCACGACCCAAGGCGCCTCTCCTCATGCATCTAGCCCGCTCGGCCTCATCCCCCCTGTCTGCCGCGTTACACCCCCCCCCCCCACCCCCCCCCCCCCCCCCCCCCCGCGCGCTGTCGCCCCTGCTTCCTCTGACATGACTCCCCCAAACTATTTGTCCTCAACCGGCGCCCCTTCCAGCCTCATGAACCGTTGACACTCCCCCAACCGCCTCCTTCTCCCTTCCAGTGCCTGGTCAATGTAGCAGCAACCTGCACCCCGGCCAGCCGTGCATCTCGGTGCCTCTGCTCCATCCTCTTCTCCAAGCAGCCAATGCCGCACCTACCTCTCCTCTTCTCTGATTCTTCCAGATGCCCCCCCCCCCCCCCCCCCCGCAACCCCTATTGTTTTCCGACACTGCTCCTGCTCCTGATGGCAGAGCCTCCTCCAGCGGCGCACACCCTCCCCCTCGGCCTACCCTACGCTGCACAACACATCGCCTCTCCCTGACTATATTCCTCAGCCCCACCGGGGTCGACCTCACCTGCCTTCGCCCTCTTCCTTGCACCAGCTCGGACAGCAGCCCCTTCCAGGTTTGTTTTATTTTTTTAATTTTCATTCAAACTATTATTATCATTATTATTATTATTATTATTATTATTATTATTATTATTATTATTATTATTATTCTTGTTGTTATTGTTATTATTATTATTATTCCCAATATTGTTATTATTATTATTATTATTAATGTTATTATTATTAATTTTATTATTGATATCATTATTATTATTATTCATATTATTGTTGTTGTTATTATTATTATTATTATTATCATCATCATTATTATTCTTATTGTTCTTATTATTCTTATTATTATTGTTATTATTCTTATTGTTATGATTATTGTTATTTTTGTTATTATTATTGTTGTTGTTGTTATTATTATTATTATTATTATTATTCATCCTTTAGACTTTTCTTTGTTAGGGGGTTATCAACTTGTGTTTGTTTTCGGTAGGATTATTGCTTTAGAACCTATGCGGAGCGGTTCTGAGTTTGCGTCGTCGTCGCGCTTTAGTTTCGAGGTGAGAGTTTCTCCCCAACGCTTGGTTTCACATGCTCTAGTGAGTTTTTGTATGTGTTTGAGTCCTTGATTTTTTTTATATGTAGAGTTTCGGACTTTATCATGTGGCTTCGGACACACATTGTGTCATCACGCCTTAGTTCCAAAGATGTTTTGTCGTCGCACTTTTATCTTGGTGTAGGTTCCCTTTGCACTACTTCTAAAATTTATGTTACATTATTTCCTGCTGTTTGTGCACACTATTTGGTCAAATTAAATTTTTTATTAATTCTAGTAAACGTGAAATAGTATTAGAGAATTTTTTTTGTAATTACTCAGTGTATGAATGTGTTGTTTATTTTATACACGACACATGGAATATTTTATTGACAAGCGGACACTCAATAATGAAAGAATACCCATTTGGCTTTTAAACATATTTCACAGAATATAAAATAGAGTTCTGGTTTAATGATAAGAGATTTATTATGATGCGTGAAAAAGTACATTGGTTCTTTTTAGAAATTGCCTGGTTGGCTATTAATGTTTATTTGGAAAAATAAAATGGTATGGTTTGGATTTTATAAAAATGTTGGCAACCCGCAAAGTAGTGTTTTGGGGGTTTTAAAATGGTTTAAACTGGTTTTGGTCTTATAAAGAAGTTGTACTTTTTTTAGATTAGTGATGGTGAAAAGTATTTAATGCCCATTTAGCACATTATGGAAAGCGATGAAAATGTTTTGATAAAAAACCTCTTAGGACAACTCTCATGCCTTAGTTGCAATTGATTGTTTGGGAGGCCGCTCTAAGAGGCTTCCGGGTACATGAGTAGTTAAATTCAAGAGGTTGTCTCATGGAGTGGCTTGGGGTGATGCCTGTTGTGCTTTATATATAGATTATATCTTATTGGAATCTTTGTTGGCATCAGTTGACTCTCCCCCTTTTTAAACACTTGAGACATGGGAATCTGGAAATTTGAAAGAATATTATTAGAATGATTGCTGCACTGGTAGGTTATGGTATTGACCAGTGGCACATAATATGTGGATATATTGGGTTTATTACTATGTGATTTTCCATCTACCTACCTGAGAGAGGACGGTCGAGCGTATTGTGCGTTTTGATTTCATCGTTACATGTCGATAAGGATGATTTCACATGTATTGGTGTCTTCTAGTTTATTCTCGATTTCCTTGGGTCACCCATGTCTATTCGGCTCTTAATACTTGCATTAGTGATTATGATGCTCATATGTACACCTACATTTCCCTTGATGTGTGTTTTACATTCTGCATTTCAGGTGTATTGTTTTCCTTGGAAAGTGGTAAGTTGCTTTTGATTAGGATTCTAAAAGTGGTTTTCAAATGAAAGTGTTTAATTCACTTTGTACAAATTTGGATACAAAAACATCACTTTCCCTTTCAAAAAATTCATTGTCAATAATGAAATGAACCCAATTTTGAACATGGTTAAGGGCAGTGGTTCGTACATTATTTTTAAGTAAAATATTTATAAAAATATACTTTTAAAAATTGTAGTTCAAATTTGAAATGATGTTCTTTTATTTTAAAAGTAGTGCATTGGGAATAGATATCGGGCTAGCCTGCTGAGTTTTAATACTCATGCCTATAGTTCTTTTCTGTTTTTAGTGATTGTGATGGCTATTACTTGAGTGTGCTCTCCTAGGGCGATGCTCTATCGTTGAGTCGGAGAGCGACCCATGAGGTCACATGAAGTTAGTTCGGATGTCGTCTTTGGTTAGTTTTATTTTTCTTTTGTTCATGTTTAGTCCTTTATAATTGGTTTAGTTTTCCTGCGCTACTCTGTATTGTTTTTGTTGCTTTATTTATTTATATTGGGAGAAATTGTTCCCACAACCTCTGTTGATGCCATGGCGCTTGTCGCCAGCCCGGGACGATCGGGAATTCCTCTCGGGACATGTCGCGGACCAGCTCGGGTGACCGGTTCAGTGTTGGACAGGGTTGGTAAGTGACAAAATGGTATCAGAGCAGGTTAGCTCTTGGCAAACCTCTCTTTTCAGACCGCCCATTGTTATTTGGGATGTCAATGTAGATGGAGTAGGATTTTCGAGACTTGAGGGGTAGGTGTGGGAAGAGCATCGTGAACTCTTGCACATATTGATCCTCAGGTTTCCATGGGAAGTCTGGTTTAACTTGTTTATTTGTGTTTTTATGGAAATGTTTTGCGATTGGGGTACGACAAATGGAGTTGGGCTAATAGTCACATGCCGCATGGCCTGGCAAGCCATGTGGAGCTAGAGACATGGTCCAAAAAGACACTTCGTGTCGGTGACGTGATTGACATATGGCCGCCAACCATATGGTCAAGTTACCCACTGACACTAGTTCCCTGCTTGAGTTGTTTTGGGTTTTATTAGATTTCTGGAACCGGTTTGAATCAGAAATGTCGGTTTTGAAAAAAAATAGTTGTTTTGAATGACATGTTTAAATCGTGGATTGTTTTAAAAGAAGAGGTTTGAATGATTTGTTTTTGGAAAAATGAAGATTCTTTGTTTTGGCATTGGTATTCCTAAGGGTTCTCACATGCATAGTGATATGTTGGAAATGTTATCGGATTATTAGTATGGTTAATGGATTCCCATGGTGGCACAGATACATGCATGTGAGTAAGACAATAAAGAATACCAATGGCGAGGGTTAAAACCACCAATCTTATTTTAAATTTAAGAAGTTTTCAAAATAATTTTTTTTGTTCTTATGATTGATCGTTTTCTTATGTTTGGAGCTTTTCATGTATGCAATGTTTGTTTCTATGTATTTTTGTTTATTGAGGTAGCCTTGACTGAGGTTTTTGACTTTTCTTTGACCAGTGGTTATTCCTTTAAAGCTTCAATGCGTGATCATAGTACGGTTGATCAACATAAGGATTTTATGCATGAGTTTCGGAAGCTGGATCCACCTCTCTTTTATGGTAATGCAAAAACATCCATAGTAGAGGAGTGGATGTGGAAGATTGAAAGGGACTTTCACCTCATTGAGTTGCCCGAGTCGTTGAAGGTCATGTTTGCGACCTTCTTGCTTGTAGGTTCACCGTGGATGTGGTGGAAGTCGGTGTCTTGAAACAAGCCCCGTCAAGTGATTACTTGTGAGTTTTTCATGGCTTTGTTCATTCGTTAGTATTTCTCTGAGAAATAAAAGGTCAGAAAAGGGATGGAGATGTGTTGTCTACAGCAGAGCAATGGATCCGTGATGGAATATTTCCATCTCTTTGTGGAGCTAGTCCCTTATGATTCAGGGTATGCCACGAATGACCCCATGAAGGCTCGATGCTATGAGGTGGGTCTCCGTCCTGATCTACAGTCGAAGGTGTCAGAGTCCAACCTAACTTCTTTTGTCGATGTGGAGATACAATCTTCTCATGTTGAAGCCATGATGGCAGGAGTGCTCGAAGTAGTCCTCCCTCCTTCGATCCATATAAGCAGTGGTGAAGATTTCGAAAAATAGTTGAGTAAGTAAATGAATGTGGAGGGAGTAGGATGTGGAATCAAGAGGCCTCTGGATCTTTCATAAACCTCTTCAGAGTGAGAGAACCTCATGTGTTATCAGTGTGGCAAGCCGGGTCACAAGAAGTCGTCGTGCCCAAGAACTCCGAAGCCCTGCCAGGCATGTGGACGCCTGGGTCACATGCGACGATTCTATTGGGGTGTTGCAAGGAAGTGCCGCAGAGGATGTTCTCAGAAGTAATTTTCTATTAGGTTATTGTTCAATGATTTTGGTGTCTGTTTACTTTCGGTATAAGGGATCATTTATTGTTGCAGTGTACTAATGGTGTTTTGGGTGTTGAAATGTATGGGGATGTCGTGGGTTTTTCATGAACTCCAGTTTTCAATGTCGGTGTAGTTTTCATTTCAAAACTCATTCCCTTCTCTTTTGTCAAATTAAAAAGATGTTTATTTTTATTGGTATTATCAGAACCTGACTGCGAGGTAGACGATGCTTCATCCATCAGTGCTCCAGCCAAAAGGTCTCAGATTGAAGCAGGCGCGTAGTCAGGAACCCCCGGGGAATTTTAAGGAGTCTGGTTAAAGACGTGCCTCTATCATCGTGGTGAGAATGTTTTCGCATTTTTCTTTGGTATCTCGGTCGTTGTAATTTTCCTCTTTCCATAAAGTGCGGGATGGAATTATCCCTTGCGCAATATCAGTAATTGTGCATTTTGGATGTAAGATACTGATCAGTGACCTCACGTGGGCAACCGATGCGAATTGGTTACTTCTTTGGTTTGTGTCCACCCCTAAGCGGTGGAATGTGAGTAGTCTTCCATCCATGTTTCAGTGATCCAATCCTTGGTCCCTCCCTCAACACCCATGGGGTATGTGTTTTTGGTTTGCACAAGCTTTTCAGGTCAACCCCTATCCCTTTTGGATGAGGGTAAGTGGTTTAATGGTCCTTGTTGTGCTCTTTCTAGCTTGGGTGAGGCTTGATTCAGGTCTATGTTGGTTTTCTAGTTGGTCGCTATAGGCTGGTCCTTTATGGTGGGGAGACCCACCATGAGTCTCTTTGGGTATTCTCTTAAATCATTGTCGAATGTCGGTTGAGTTCTTATGGTGGGAAGCCTGTTCATGCCTCCCCTTTGTTGGTGATTTTTTTCAGGCAATGAGGTTTGGTCCCACTGGTAGTCGTTGTGATGTCCTTGGGTTAAGAGGTTGGATCGTGTTGTGTGGAATCCATAGGTGTTGTTCAATTGGCTGGTTTGTGTTTTGGATTTACGGGGGCGAAAAGTGTTATGGTGGGGAGAATTGTCACACGCCGACACGTGCATTTATTTAATTTTCTGATTTCTTTGACATTAAATTATTTTGATGCAGTTCGTGTTTAGTATCGGACCAGGTTTTTGAGTTTTTTTTAAAAATTGAGCTTTTTTATGCGACTTCATTGGGAAAATGAGCGGAGCCTATTTAGGAAACCCCGTACGTCCCTTCCCGGGTATTGGCGCATCCTGTTGTCTTCAGTGTTTCGAAATAAAGAGCGTTTATATTTAAAACATGCATTGATTGTTATGTCATTTAAATTTTTATTCTGTTAAGAATTTTATTTTTATATTATGACTACTTTTATTATCTTTAAATTTTATCTTCGCGTTGTCATTATTATCATTATAATTGTCATTCTAATTATTATGATTAAATTTATGTTAATTAATGCAATTACTAGAAACTATTTTATTGATGAATTATAGTGATTATTATTTATTTAGGAGTTTAAAAGTATATGAATACAATTATATATAGATATATATAATATTTTTGTAGTTTTTATTTATTTATTTCATTGATATGGTTTTTTTATTATTTATTACCCATCCTTTTTTTAGGGTTTTCGGAAACCCATTTTATTCCACCCCTCTTCTCTTTTCTTCTCCGCACGCGCCACCACCCTTATTCTCTCCTTTATTCCTCCTTGAGTGGCCGCTCCAGCCCTTCCCTCTTCTCCCGCACGACCCACGACGCCTCTCCTCCGGCATACATTCCAGTCGGCCTCTTCCCCCCTGTCTGATGCGCAACACCACACCCCCCCCCCGCTCGGTCGCCCCTACTTCCTCCGACTTGACTCCCCCAGCCGGTCTGTCCTCAACTGGCACCCCATCCAGCCGCACGAACTGTTGACACTCCCCCAACTACCTCCTTCTCCCTTGCAGCGCCCTGCCGTAGCAGCGCCAACCGGCACCCCGTCCTGCCATGCATCCCATCGCCTCGACTCCCTCCTCATCTCCAAGCAGCCAACGCCGCACCTCCCTCTCCTCTCCTCCGATTATGCCAGCTGACCCCCCGCAGCCCCTATTGTTTCCTGGCGTGGCTCCTTCTCCCGACGGCAGAGCCTCCTCCAGCGGCGCACACCCTCGCCCTCGGCCTACCCTACGCCGCACACCCCATCGCCTCTTTCTGACCGTTTTCCTCAGCCCTGCCGGTGTCGACCTCCCTTACCTTCTCCCCCTTCCTTGCACCAGCTTGAACAGCAGCCCGTGCCAGGTTTGTTTTATTTTTTTTTCGTTTCTTTCAAACTATTATTATTATCATTTTTATTATTAATATTAATATTATTATTATTGTTGTTGTTATTATTATTCCCATTATTGTTATTATTATTATTATTAATGTTATTATTATTATTGTTATTATTAATATTATTGTCATTATTATTATTATTCATATTATTATTTCTATTATTATTATTATTATTATTATTATTGTTACTATTATTACTATTATTGTTATTATTATTTTTATTCTTGTTATTATTCTTATTATTCTTATCATTATTGTTATTATTCGTATTGTTATCATTATTGTTATTTTTGTTATTATTATTATTATGGTTATTATTATTATTATTATTATGATTATTATTCTTGCTTTCGCCTTTGCATTGTTAGGGGTTTATCAACTTGTGTATGTTTTCGGTAAGATTATTGCTTTAGAACCTGCGCGGAGCGGTTCTGAGTTTGTGTCGTCGTCGCGCTTTAGTTTCGAGGTGAGAGTTTCTCCCCAACGCTTGGTTTCGCATGCTCTAATGAGTTTTTGTATGTGTTTGAGACCTTGATTTTTTTTATATGCAGAGTTTCAGACTTTATCACATGGCTTCGGACACACATTGTGTCATCACGCCTTAGTTCCAAAGATGTTTTGTCGTCGTGCTTTTATCTTGATGTAGGTTCCCTTTGCACTACTTCTAAAGTTTATGTTACATTATTTCCTACTGTTTGTGCACACTATTTGTTCAAAATAAATATTTTATTAATTCTAGTAAATGTGAAATAGTATTAGAGAATTGTTTTTTTGTAATTACTAAGTGTATGAAAGTGCTGTTTATTTTATACATGACACATGGAATATTTTACTTAAGAGAGGACACCGAATAATGAATGAATGCCAATTTGGATTTTAAACATATTCCACGGAATATAAATTAGTGTTCTGATTTAATGATAAGAGATTTCATTTGAAGCGTGAACAAGTACTTTGGTTCTTTTGAGAAATTGTCTGGTTGATTTATAAAGATTATTTGGAAAAATAAAATGGTTTGGTTTGGTTTTTATTAAAATTTTAGCAGCCCGCGAAGTAGTGTTTTGGGGGTTCTTTAAATGGTTTTAAACTAGTTTTGGTCTTATAAAAAAGTTGTACTTTTTTTAGAATAGTGATGGTGAAATGTATTTAATACCCGTTTGGTACTTTATGGAAAGCGATGGAAATGTTATGATAAAAACCCTCTTAAGTCAACTCTCATGCCTTGGTTGCAATTGATTTTTTTGGAGGCCGTGCTTAGAGGCTCCCGTGTACTTGAGTAGTTAAAGGCAAGAGGTTGTCTCATGGAGTGGCTCGGGGTGATTTCTATTATGCTTTATATATAGATTATATCTGATTGGATGCTCGGTTGTCATCGGTTGGCTCTCCCCCTTTTTAAACTCTTGATACATGGGAATCTGGAATTTTGAGAGAATATTCTAAGAAAGATTGCTGCACTAGTAGGTTATGGTACTGACCAGTGGCCCATAGTAGGTGGATATATTGGGATTATTACTATGAGATTTTACCTCATCCTTCCTGAGGGAGGATGGTCGAGTGTATTGTGCATTTTGATTTCATCGTGACATGTCGATAAGGATGATTTCTCATGTATTGGTGTCTTCGGGTTTATTCTCGATCTCCTAGGTTCACCCATGTCTATTCGTCTCTGTTTTCTTGTAGTAGTGATTATGATGCTCATATATATAACTACATTTCCCTTGCTGTGTGTTTTACTTTGTGCATTTCTAGTGTATTGTTTTCCTTAGAATGTGGTAAATTTATTTTGATATGGTTTCTAAAAATGGTTTTCAAATGAAGGTGTTTAATTCTCTCTATACAAATTTGGAAATAAAAACATCACTTTCCCTTTCAAAAATTCTATTGACACTAATGAAATGAACCAAATTTTGAAAATGGTTAAGGGAAATGGTTCATACATTATTTTTAAGTAAAATATTTAGAAAAACATTCTTTTATAAATTGTAGTTCAAACTTGAAATGATGTTCTTTTATTTTAAAAGTAGTGCATTGGGAATAGATATTGGGCTAGCCTACTGAGTTTTAATACTCATGCCTATAGTTATTTTCTGTTTTTAGTGTTTGTGAAGGCTATAGCATGAGTGCGCTCGCCTAGGGCGACGCTCAATCGTTTATTCGGAGAGCGACCCATGAGGTCGCACGGAGTTAGTTCGAACGTCGTCTTTGGTTAGTTTTATTTTTCTTTTGTTCATGTTTAGTCATTTTTAATTGGTTTAGTTTTCTTGCAATTCTCTGTATTGTTTTTGCTGCTTTATTTATTTATATTGGGTGAAATCATTCCCACAACCTCTATTGATGCCCTGGCACTTGTCGCCAGCCCGGGAGGATCGAGAATGCCTCTCGGGCCATGTCGCGGACCAGCTCGGGTGACCAGTTCAGGGTTGACCCGGGTTGGTTCATGACAGGATTTACATGGACATCCTCTAGAATGGGAAATTGAGTTTTCTATTGACTTAATTCTTGGTTCATGGCCTATATCAATGATCCATTATAGAATTTCCACAATAGTGTTAGTGGAACTGAAGAAACAACTAATTGAATTGAGTGGTAAAGGATTTATTCGACCTAGTGTTTCTTCATGGGGATCCCATGTCCTCTTTTTCAAGATGAAAGATGGGTCTATGAGGTTGTGCATTGACTACTGGGATATCAATTCTATAACAATAACGAATATGTATCCCCTTCCTTGCATTGATGATTTATTTGATCAACTTCATTGAGCCCAATATTTTTCCAAGATTTACCTTCAATATGGATATCATCAGGTGCTTGTGAGGAAGGAATATATTCCAAAAATAGCATTCCGCACTATGTACGGGCATTACATGTTTACATCCATGCATTTTGGACTAACAAATGAACCATCTGTTTTCATTGATCTGATGAATAGAGTTTGTAACAAATAACGCAATGAATTTCTGGTGGTATTTATTGATGTTATCTAAGTATACTCTAAATGTTATTACTTTCATGAAAACCACGTGTGCACTATTCTGAAAACTTTTCGAATAAATTAATTATATGGGATGATTAGAAAGTGTGATTTTTGGATCCAATCATTTTCTTTTCTAGGCCACATTGTCTCTATGGATGGAATATCTATAGACCCTACAATGACAATTGTTGTGAAAGAATGACAAACTCCAACGAACATTACTGAGGTACATTGTTTTATTGTATTTGTAGGTTCTTATTGGTGTTTCATTCAGAGCATTTCCTGTTTAGCTAAACCAATGACCATGATCACACGAAAAAGGATAAAATTATCATGGACAAAGGAATGTGAATAATTTTTAATGAATTTTAGGGAAGATTAGTGAATGCTCCAATCATGAACCTTCCATCAGGTAATGGTGAATTTGTGATCTATAGCGAGGAATCTATGAAGGGACAAGGTTGTGTCCTTATGAAAAATGATAGAGTGATTGCGTAAGCATCAAGTCTTCTAAAAAACCATTAACAACACTATCCAACTCATGATATTTATTTAGAATCAGTAATCATTGATCTAATGATTTGGAGGCATTACCTTTATAGGAAAAAATCTCAGAAATATATAGATCATAATACATTGAAATATATATCCTCGCAGAAAGAAGTAAACATGAGACAATGTATATGGATTGAGCTACTAAAATTTTATGATTGCACAATACTTTTCGACTCGAGGACAACAAATAAGGTGGGAGAAGATTTGATTAGAAAGGACCACAAAATTAATAACATGATGAGAGTTGAAAGAAAACCTTCTCTCATGAATCTAGTAAAGATGTGTATGAGAATTATCAAAGAAGGTAATAAATCACTAATTTTTCAAATTTTTTCCAAAACATCTTTTCTAGAATGAACAAAATGTTATTAGGATGATTATGAGGCTTTTCAAATGAAAATTGAATCAATAAATGATGGGTGTTTGATTTTCTTTATATATGAAGGTAGTATAATGAAATTCAGAAAGGGGGTTTCTACTCTAACTATTCCTGATCTAAAGAGGGAATTATGGGGCGATGCTTTTATCTATAATTTTCCTATTCATTTTTTTATCACAAAGATGTATTGATATATAAAGGAACATTTTTAGACGGAAGAATAATATGGGAGATTGCATATTATGTGTCAAGATGTTTTATGTGTCAACAGGTGAAGGTTGGGAGAAATCATCCGGGAGGAGTCAAGCACCCTCTTCCTATTCCTATATAGAAATGGATTTATATTATGAATGAAATTCTCATGGGGCTACCAAAGATGACGAGAATGAATGATGCGATATGAGTCAATTTTTATCATCTTACAAAATCATCAAATATTCTCGATACAAGTGAAGATTTACCACCTGAATGTTTAGAAATAGTATATATTAATGAAGTTGTAAGACTTCATTGCATACCCTTATCAATTATTTTTCATCGTGATCCCTGTTTTACAACACAATTCTGGAAAAGTCTTCAGAAGTCCCAAGATACTAATTTTCATTTTAGCACCGCCTAGAACCCACATACTGATGGGAAATCAGAATGGACTATTAATACATTGGAAGACATGTTGATGTCATGTTCAGTTGACTTTCATGCTATGTGGGATCAATATTTACCTATTGTAAAGTTTTCTTATAACAATAGCTTCTATTCAAGTATTCAGATGGAACAATATGAAGTGTTATATTGGATGAGATTTCGTACACCAATATGCTAAGATGATGTTGGATAAAGAATTCTTGTTGGCCCAGAACGTATTAAGGAAACAACAAAAAATATGATGATTATCCAAACCCATATCAAAACATCTCAAAGTAGGCAAAAGAGTTAAGCTGATAACCGAAGGAAGGATTTCGAATTTCAATAATGAGATCATGATTTCCTAAATATATCTCCTTGGAATGGGTATTTTAGGATTTGGTATTATGTTAAAATTATTCCCAGTTATATTGAACCTTCTGAAATTTTGTACTGAATTGGAGTCGTAGCATACCGTTTGGCAATGCCACCAAGTCTCTCAAAAGACCACTATGTGTTCCGCGTATCAATGTTAAGGAAATACTAACCAGAACCAACACATGTAATCACCTATGAAGAAATAGGACTTGATCCTGATATATCTTACTTTAAAGAGACTGTCATGATTCTTGATACTAGAGAACATGTATTGAAAAATTAGAGGACTCTTCTAGTAATGTTTTTTTGGAGGAACCATAAGATGGAGTATGCAACATGGGAGACTGATGAGCTTATGTTGAAGTCATACTCAAATTTTTTAGGTAACATTTGATGAATTTTAAAGATGAAATTTTATTAAAGAGAGGAGAATGTGACACCACAATGTTTTAAAAATAAATATTTAATGAATTTTATAATATATCAATTGAACACAACTTTTCCTCTTCTATGTTTTGAATTTTGAAAAAACAGGCATCCAGAGTTGTGATAAGTATGTCATTTGGATTCTGATAGAACAAACATGATTTTTGGTTAACTATAACATACTCTTATGTATAGTAATATGAATTGTAATATGAACCTTATAAATAGTAAATTATGATATCATTTTATTTTCTTAGGATAACAAGATAATGAAATTTTAATTAATTTTTCAATGTCATATATAACTAATTATACCTTTAGAATATTTATTTTTCTAAATAAGTATGATTTTATTTAAAAATTAAATTAATAATTAATTGAATTTTTATTGAAAAATTTAGCTCATTTTATAATTCTGCACTTCGAAAAATGGTAGGGGTAATGTTTTTGGGAATTTTCTAAAATTCTTCAATTTTTTATGAATAGTAAAAATAATGTTTTGAGTTTTTTGAAGGAATAATGAAATCATAATGACATAATAATTAAAATAAGAGTGGTGGACTTGTGTACAGTACCATATGACATGAGGTCTCACATGTGGCTAAAACCATGGGTAAATACCATGGGAAAGCCCATGGTTTTGCAATAACCACTAATGAGGTGTCATTTAAAATTAATAAAAAAAATTTCTCACCTTTTCTATAAATACCCACTCATCAATTCGGGTTATTTCAGTCAATATCTCTCATCCACGAAGATATGGTGGTTTTACCTCCCTAGGTCTACTCCCAAGGTGTCATTATGTCCCTAAGGTCCCAACCATCATGTTCTAGGAGTTACTCTACAAGGTTGAGTAACCATTCACCCTCTGCTTTTCATCAACACTTATTTTATGTTATCTCTTTGAAATTCCATTCACATATGTTGCGGTTTGATATTATGTATTCCTCTTACTAAATTTTTTATCCCATACGATGAGATACCCTTTTTCTCTCATCAAATCTTTTTATAAAATTTTATGTGACATTGTTAGTCTAAATTTTTTTAGGGATCTCTCAATTTTTCTTTTAGATTCAAATTCATCTATTTTATTTTTATATCCTCACCTCCTATATAAAAAAGACCATTATTACTACAATATAAAATCTATAATGGAATTATATCATGTGAAGGGAATAACAATCATCAATATTCTTACTCACTCTCTTTTAATTTTATAAAAAAAATCAACGTCCATGAGGTTTAATTTTATAGACATCATGGACGATGATGTTTATTTCTTCAAATAATATTTATTACTTGATATGAAACAATTTAGATGGCTGAACCAGAAACTAATATATATATTATTTCCAAATTAATATTCCATAACTAATATATGTAAATATTATTTAATCATAAGACAAAACTATTTCCTAATAATCAAAATACTCCTTAAATAATATAAGTGAATGTCATTAAAAATTCATCTAATGATTAATCATATTTCAATGTATCCAAATTATTGAAATTACCATATAATATTCTGGATTATCATAAATATTATTTATTCCAAATTCTAGATATTTATATCCATTCCACATGAACTCCATTACTTAAAAACAACAGAACCGGTTATGAAAATCAAGAAATGGACACTTTGGAACGAAGAAATTCAATTTTATAACTTATCAAAAAAGACCTATATGAACTAAATATGGTTATGATAAATTAAATAAATGAATAATAGTTTATAATTTATGTTATTAATAAGTCCTATTTTATATTCTAGGACCCAATGTTCAGAGGGGGAACACATTTAGACTTATGGTAAGGGATTTCCACCCGAACTTCCATTTTCATTCGTATAACATTTATTGTATAATTACAAAAATGAAATTATTTTATATTATTAATTAATCCACATAAATTATGTTTGAGTATTTATATATGTTTACTAACCATAATACGACATTATTTTAGGTATAGTTACATGTTTTAAAAAAGAAGTTTCAAAATTTTGTCTGAAAGACAAGCCTGATTCAAGAGAATTTCTCAAATTCATACCCATTTTCAGGGGAACCCTATAATCGGTTTTTAGAAATTATTATCTTTCTAAAATAACTAATTTTATTATGAAAATACTACTTACTTAAATTCTGGTTTTATAAAAATAATTTTCCAAAAGAACACTTCTTTTCAAAGTAAAAGGGTTATTATCTCATTAATTACTCTATGATTTTATAAGAGTGTCTTCATATATTACAACACTCCTATTGATTCATAAGTATTATTGGGATTAATATTTAATTCTATAATATACCATGTCTATTTAATGGTTTTCAGTTTTTTGGATGTGGATAAACTATCATAAAAGGACTCACTAATTTATTCTAAATGCATAGTGTTTATGCTTAATGTTTGTGGAATGTTATTTAAATTTCATGTATTAGTTTAAATATGAATTTATATGTTATTTAAATTTATCCCCATTCATATGAGTAATGAATTGGAAACAATAATTGTTGTGTGGGGCCCACTATAGCCCATTGGTGTATTAGTAGGTCTCATAAGACAGACAACCGTCTCAACACAAGGCCTCGACAAAATTATTATTTATGGTCTTGGAACGAGGCCATGATAGTATGGATATGTTGTCCTTCATTATCCATATACTAATTATGAATATTTTATTAGTGATTCATGTGGTCATTCAACTACTAGAATACCAATGATTATTTTATATTATGGAAATATTTACTCAGTTCATATTTTTTCCATATTATGTTTAAGTTTATTTTTAAAGGTATGTGTTTTCAATTTTCCACCATGTATATTGTTTATGTTATCTTTTTCTATATTTATTACTCTTACTGGGTGTTATATCTCAACCCTTTTAAATGTATTATTTTCTTAAGACATGAATAATTTAATTATGAATGACATGATGAAATAACCAAGGAGTTATAGAAGACGACTAAGAAGAATATATATAGATTTTCATTTCATGATGTAATGATCAGCTTATGTATTTATCTTGTTTCCAATAACACTATAATACTCTATTCTCATGATGAATATTCCTTTTTTATATGCCAATTTAATAAAATAAGGCACCGTGTCTGGGCAACTGGGGTCGAGTCCTTACTGTTCGTATTAGAAGTAGTTTAGTAGAAAACTTCGAAACAAGATTTAGAAAATGTAAATTACGGAAGAGTCCCTAAGATAGTATTTGAGGATATACATAAAATAATGTCCTCATATTTTGTTAAGGAATAGATTATGTGGATTGTTCATGTATTATATACCAGTCTGGAAACGAGCAGGTAGAGGTATCTCTGGCATAGATATATCTAGGGGTAAATCAAGAATACCCCGCTTTGAGCTGGACTCGAATGGGAACTAGTGCATGACCATGGGCCTTAATTCATTCTTGATTATGATACTCCCTGGAGATATGTGTACTATAATTTAAATTTTTCTTACATGTATTTATGAAAGATATAAATGTAAATTATTTCTTAAAGAATCCCTTTTTGGGATTATTTGATTATCCATGCATAGGATTTTAATTTTTACTAAGTATATTGTTAAGATGAGATTATACATTATGATTCATAACCTAATCTAGTGTTTTCCATTATCTAGATATAGCGCCTATTTGGAGAAGTGGAAACCACATGAACGCATGTGGCCCCGGTAGAGATTTCCCTCTGATGCAAGATAACGATGTTGGCTATGTTGTTGTGACAGTTGTTGAGGAACATATAACTATAGAGGGACAACATACTCAGGTTATTAATATTAACCATACCCATATGGATCATCAGAATCTGGCACATGGAGGGGATATGTTAGATCACTTTATGCGACAACAACCTCCATCATTCAATGAGACTACAAACCCATTTGTTGTTGAATAGTGGATAAGTTTCTTAGAGATGATATTTCATGCATTAGGATGTAATGAAAGAGATAAGGTTATCCTGGTAGTTTATAGTCTATCCAGAGATGTAGATCAGTTGGGGTTATTAATCCAAAACACAATGGATGTGGAAGAAATAGAAGATATAGAATGGAGAGACATTAATAAATCATCCTAGAGAAATACTTTCCTTCTGAAGAATGAGATGATATGGAGAGGCGATTCTTGAATCTGAGGCATATGGAAGATGATAATGTTACAATGTATGATATTAACTTCACAAGGTTAGCAAAATTTTTTGAGGACTATATATAAAATTTGATGAGAAATATTGATCGATTATTTGAGGGCCTAAAGACTTTCCTCTGGTGGGATTTGGCCTATCAGAGTTTCTCATCATATGAAAATATAGTATCAAGTTATATCAAGTCTGAAAAAGAAATTTTCTATGTATTTGGAATTTAAATGAAAATAAGCAGTGAAGAGGGGTATCGAAAACTCTACAAAGGAAAATAAGGAAATAAGAAAAATGGAAGATTTAAATTTCCACACTGTGAAAATTGTTGGAAGAAACACCCTGGAACATGACTAAATGGAACTAGAGTCTATTAAATGTTCGGAGAAAAAGTCCACCAAACTCAAAATTATAAAGGTAAGTCATATGCTACCAATGTTCAATGCTACCATTTTATGGAGGTCGGACATTATGAACATGAAAGTCCTAAGTGTTAGGGAAATTTTCCTCAATGAAGGCCAATGAAGAATGGATATGCTTACATGGACACAACTGTGGAGGATGAAGTTTCTAATGAATTGGTGGAAGGTAAACTAATCATTTCATCAAAATTATCAAATCCTTTATTTGATTCTGTATTGTCGCATTCATTTATATCTTCCATGTTATCCAAAGAATTATGACATGTCAACTTCAATTTAATAAGGGAGATGGTAGTAAAAAACTCCTAGTGGATATATCATTGTAACAAAGGGATGTTGATTAGTCCCCCTCATGACACATTCACATTCTTTGGTTTCTAACCTTATCATATTACCGATGGTTGGCTATGATATAATTCGTGGTATGAATTGGATATCAAATTATTATCCGAAGATCTATTTAATGAAGAAAGAAGATAAAATTATGGAGCATGGTTCACAATCCCTTATTTTTAGAGTAAAAACCACTCCATTTTATTCTCATCTAGATCAACCCCGAGTATCTCTACTAAATTCAATTTTTAGGGAAGAAGGGAATAAGAATAAATATGGTAGAGGTTATTAATGTACTGATACAGGAAGTACCTATTGCACAATAATATGTTGATGTATTTCCTGAGGATTTACCTAGATAAACTTCAAAGTGGGAAATTGAGTTTTACATTGACTTAATTCATAGTTCAAGGCCTATATCAAAGACCCCTTATATATTGTCCACTATAGAGTTAGTGGAACAAAAGAAAAAACCTGATGATGTGATTGGTAATGTATTTATTTGACCTAGTGTTTCTCCATGGGGTTCCCCTGTTATCGTTGTTATGAAAAATTATGCTTTTATGTGGTTGTGAATTGACTATATAAAGATCAATGCTATAACAATAAATAACAACTATCCTCTACGTCACATTGATGATTTATTTTATCAACATCATTGAGCCCTATATTTTTCCAGGTTTGATCATCGATAATGATATCTTCAATTTCTTGTGAGGAAAAATGACATTCCAAAAACAACATTGGGAACCTGTCATGGGCATTGCAATTTTATTGTAATGCCTTTTAGGCTAACGAGTGATCCATCATTTTTCATGCATATGATGAATTGAGTCTTCAAGGAATTTCATAATGAATTTTTGATGGTGTTTATTAATGATATCCTAGTATACTCTAAATGTTATTAAGATCATGAAAATTACATCCATGCTATTCTAAAGACTCATTGAACAACTGAATTAGAGGGGATGTTTAGAATGTGTGTGTTTTAGCACCAACCGGCATTCTTTCTATGCCACATTGTCTATAAGGATGGAATATCTATAGATCATGTATTGAAAAAGACTCTGCAAGAATGACCTACTCCAATTAATATTATTGAGGTACGTTGTTTTATTTTTTTCGTAGGTTATTATCCTTGTTTCAATCAAAATTATCCTATTTAGCTTACCCAAGGACCAAGATCACCTGAAAAGTGGTTATCTTCATAAGGACCAAGGAATGTGAAGAATTTATTAATGAATTGAAGTGAATATTAGTGAATGCTCCAATCATGACTATATAATCAAGGAATTTGGAATTTATGATCTATAGTGATGCATCAACGAATGGACATCATTGTGTCTTTGTGAAAAATGATAGAGTGATTTCCTATGCAACTAGGTAGCTAAAAATCCACTTACAAAACTATCCATCTCATGATCTTGAGTTAGGTGCGGTAATATATTATCTATAGATTTGGAGGCATTACCTTAATAGCAAGAAATGTAAGATATATATAGATAATAAGAGTTTGAAACATATATTCTCACTGAATGAACTAAACATGAGACAAAAGAGATGGATTGAGTTACTCAATTATTATGATTGTACTATACACTACCTCCCGTGGAAGGAAACTAAGGTGCCAGATTCTTTGAGTAGAAAGGACAACTGAATTCAGAACAAGATGAGTGTTGAAAGGGATCCTTTTTTCATGGATCTAGTAAAGATGTATATGGGAATTATCATGGAACATAACACATCACTAATTTTTCAAATGGATGCCAAAATTTCATTACTATAATGGATAAAATGTTCTCAGGATGATGATGAGTATTTTCAAAAACAAATTAATGTGGAAAATGATCGGAATTTTATTGAGGTCGTATATGAAGAGAGTAATTTGAAATTCATAAAGATGTTTTGTGTTCGTGCTATTATGAAGCTAAAGAGGGAATTATTGGACGATGCTTATAACTCTAATTTCTCTACACAAACCGGTAGCACAATGATGTATAGTTATATAAATAAACATTTTTGGTTGGAAAACATGAAGAGGGAGATAGCTAATTTTGTGCTGAGATGTTTGGTTTGTGAACAGGTGAATTCTAGGAGACAACATATTAGAGGATTCATGCAACCCCTTCCTATTCATATGAGAAAATTGGATGATATTATGATGGACATTGACATAGGGCTAATATAGACAATGAGAAAGAATGCTGTGATATGGGTCATTGTGGACTGTCTAAAAAATTCAACACATTTTCATGATATAAGAGTAGAATTAACACTTGAATTTTTAGAAAGAGTATATTTTAATGAAGTTGTAAGAATTCATGGTATACCCTTATCAATTGATTCTGATCATGATCCCCATTTTACATCACAAATCTGGAAATGTATTCAGAATTTCCAAGATACAGATCTTCGTTTTATAACTGCATACCACCCACAAACTGAAGGACAATCAGAATGGAATATTCAAACATTGGAAAACATGTTGAAGACTTTTTCTCAAGACTTTCAAGGAATATTGTATCAGTATTTAACTCTCGTAATGTTTTTGTATAAGAATAGTTTCCATTCAAGTATTCTGATGGGACCATATGATGATTTATATGAAATGAGATTTCAGACACCAACTTGATGGGATGATGTGGGTGAATGAAAGATCTTAGTCCCAGAACAAGTTGAGGAAACAAAAAAAGGTTATGATTATCCAAACTCATTTCAAAACTGCTCAAAGTAGGTAGATGAGCTATGTTGATAACCGATGGAATGATTTGGTATTTCAAGAATGAGATCATTTTTTCTTAAAGGTATCTCCTTGGAAGTGTATTATATGATTCAGTAAGAAAGAAAAATAATGTCCCAGGTATATCAGACCTTTTGAAAATATGGACCAAATTGGAGCCATAACTTACCATTTGGAAATGCAGCCATGTATTTCAAAAGTTCACAATGTTATCAATGTATCAATGTTAAAGAAATACATGCCAGAACCAACACATGTACTCACCGATGAAGAAATAAGAATTGATCCCGATTTATCTTATTGTGAAGAGCCTATCAAGATTCTTTGAAACTAGAGAACAAGTATTGTGAAATCGAATGGCTCATCTGGTAATGTTTCATTGTAGGAACCATAAGATGGATGAAGAAACATGGGAACCTAAGGAGCTTATGTTAAAGACAAACCCGAATCTTTTAGGTACCATTTTGTGAATATCAAGGATGAAATTTCTGTTAGGAAGGGAGAATGTAACACCCCATGGATTTGAAAATGAATATTTTATGTATTTTAACATTTCCACTTCTATGATTTCAATTTCTAAAAATTGTCATCTATAGTTATGATCAAAAAGTCATTTGGAGACTGATAGACTAAAATTGATTTTTGGTGAACAACAACATACCCTTATGAATATTAATATTAATATTAATATTAAAATATATGAATATTAAATAATTATTTTATTTTATTTTCTTAATCTAATAACATAATGAAATATTCTTTAATTTTTCAATGTGATATAATACTAATTATACCTTCAGAATAGTTATTTTTCGAATTAACTATGATTTTATTTTAAAATTAAATTAATAATATTTTGATAATTATTTATGAAAAATTGAGTTCATTTTTAAATTCTAAACATCTAAAAATTATAGTGGTGAATTTTTTGTATTTTTCTAAAATACATGAATTTTTTGTGAATAGTAAAAATACAGTTTTGAGTTCTTGGTATGATTAATGTCATCATAATTACAAAATAATTAAAATAAATGGGTGGTCTACTTTTTTACAGTAACATATTACATGAAATGTCCCAAGTGGGTAAAACGATAGGTATATACAATGTGAAAACCCATGGTTTTTCAAAAACCAATAATGATGTGTCTTTTTAAATTAATAAAACATTCTCTCTCTTTTACTATAAATACCCACTCATCCATTCGGTTTATTTCATTCCAAATCCCTCATACATGAAGCTCTGGTGGATTTACCTCCATAAGAGTCTCCCCAAAGTTTCCTTATGCCCCATGGTCCCAACCAACATGTTCTAGGCATTACTCTAGAAGGAAAGGGAACCTTTCACCCACTTCCTTTTGTCTACAATTCTTTTATGTTATCTATTTGAAATTTTATTCTCAAATGTTGGGGTTTGATATTTTGTATTAGAAATAGTATAGATTTTTTCTACATTTAAAAAGATATACTTTTTCTCTCATCAATTCTTTTTATTAAATATTTTGCGACGTCGTTAGGCTGCCACATTTTTATAAGAGATCTCTCAATTTTTCTTTTTTTTCATGTTCATCACTTTTATTTTTCTATCCTCACATCTGCTTAAAAAAATACCATGATAACTCTAATATAATTTATATAATATAATTATATCTTGTGAATATAAGAACCATCATCAATATTCTTACTCCATCCATTTTATTTTTATAAAAAAATTCAATATTCAGGAGGTTACAGTTTATAGTATTCATGGATGACGATGTTTTGTTCGTAAATTTCTCATTATTACTGGACATGAAAGCATTGATATGGTTTAACCAGACTATAATATATGATCTATATCATAATTAATATTCAGAAATCATTTTATGTACATATTATTAAATCATAATACCAAAATAGTTCTTTATAATCGAAATACTGCATAAATAATCTAAGTGAATACAATTAATAATACATCTAATGATTCAACTTATTTCCATGTAAAAGAATGATATAAATGACCATGAAAACATCTGGATGTTTATAAATAATATTTAATCTCATTTCTAGAGATTTACATCCATTCTACATGAACTCCATTACATAAAAACCGCAGAACTGATTATGAAAATCAAGAAAATGAACACTTTAGAACAACAGAAATTAATATTATAACATTTCATTAAATTCATAAATGAACTAAAAATACTAATTATAACCAAAATATAAGAATAATAGGTTATAAATTATGTTATTAATAATTCCAATTTTTTATTCCAGGAACATATGTATAGTGGGGAACACATTCAGAGTTAAGGTAAGTGGTTTCCACCCGAACATCCATTTTCATTCTGTTAAATTTTATTGTCTAACTACCTCAATTAAATTCATGTATAATTTTAATTAATCCTCATAAAATATTTCTATGTTTTCTATATATGTTTACCAATCATAATCCTTTCTTAATTTATGGATAATTACATGTTTTAAAAAGAAACTTTCAAAATTGTGTCTGAATGACACACCCGATTCACGAGAATTTCTAAAATTCATACCCATTTTCATGGGCACAATATAACCTATTTATGGAAACCATTATCTTTTTTAAATCAGTAATTTTATTATAAAATTACTAAATAAATTCAATTTGGGTTTTATAATAACATTTTTCCAATAGAACTCTACTTTTCAATGTAAAAGGGTTTTTATCTCAAGATTTACTCTATGATTTTATAAGAGTATTGTCATCTATTTCAAAAAACTAATTGATTATAATATATTATTGGGATTAATATTTCATTATATAATATACCAGGTTTTATTTAATGGTTTATGATTATTTAGGTAGTGCATGTACTACTGTATAACCATTCTCTAATTTACTCTGAATGGTTAGTTTTTATGATTAATGTTCGAGGAATGTTGTTTAAATTTCATGTCTCAGTTTATATATAAATGTATATATTGTTTATATTTATCCTGATTTATTTGAGGAGATCATTGGACATATTATGTGTTTTTTGGGGCCCTTTATAGCCCATCGGTTCATCAATATGTCTCATGAGGCAAACTACGATCTTGGCACAAGGCCTTGGAAAAATGATTATTTATGGTCTTAGAAAGAGTCCTTAACGATATGGATATGTGGTCCTGCATTATGAATTTTCTCATTATGAATATTTTATTGATGATTCATGTAGTTATTTGTCTATTATAATACTCATGATTATGTTATATTATGGAAATATTTACTCAGCTCATATTTTTTCCATATTATGTTGAAGATTACTTTAAAGGGGACGTGTTTTTAATTTTTCACCATTTATAATGATTATGTTATCATACACTATATTTCGTAATCTTATTGAGAATTTCATCTCAACTCTTTGTTATGTTTCATTTTCTGAGGACATGAATAATTTTATTATGAATGACATTCTAAAATAACCTTGATGTTATTGAATTTAACGAATAAGTTTCTAAGATGATTTTCATTTCAGGTTGTAATGTTGGACTTATATATGTATCTTGATTGAAATAATACTAAACTACCCTGTCCATCAGGATGCTTATTCCTTTATTATATTCCAATGTAATAAAATAAGGCACCAGCTCCGGGCTACTAGGTTTGGGTCCTTACAGATTTGGTTCTCATTCCTCTAACCTGCCTGCATTCATAGAAATTATTAATAGTCGAACACACATGGAATATATATTAATGAAAGAGACAATATATAAAAAAAATTCAAATTGTTTATATAGATTTATATTGTTAAAAATAACATTAAAACCAAAGAACATGGAAAAATAGTACTATTCACCAAACATGAAAATTGAACATTTGTCCTTCAAATGTCTCTATAAACTATTTAATATATTCATCAAATAAATCTATAATGTTTTAATTTAGCTATTCTGAAAAAATTAAATGTTTATCAGTTTATCTCATTCAATTAAAAACACTCCTCACCTTTACATTTTCATAGAAACATTCTTATTTGGACTGCATAACAACACGATGAAAATTTGTTCTAGTTGGGATGACAAATTAGAAAATATGTTATTACTCATTCATCTCTATGTGAAATGTTGTTAATGTTAACAAAAGAAAATTTAAATTGATCAACTATAGTTCAATGGAATGGATGAATCAAATATCACATTAACAATATGTATTTTAATCTATTTGTATATATAGCATAAATGATGTCTTTTAATTGACCATACTAACACACTACTACACATTCAAGAACTAATCTATTAAAATAATTCCTAATATTTATGTTATTAGACCTACAATGTCATGCTAAATTTAGAGACAAATAAAGGGATGATTGAAAAAAAAATTTAAATAATAATAGAATTATTTTTTCAATGTTCATAAATCAAACCCTTAATCTATATGAGGCCTTTGACTATTTATATCAGTGCTATATACTCAGCTGCAGTGGATGATAGGGTTACCACCAATTGTATGTTTCACTACCAAGATATAGGTCCTCCACATTCAG
Source organism: Viscum album (assembly GCA_963277665.1). Classification (NCBI taxonomy): domain Eukaryota; kingdom Viridiplantae; phylum Streptophyta; class Magnoliopsida; order Santalales; family Viscaceae; genus Viscum; species Viscum album. The sequence continues at coordinate 979,472,400 of OY728139.1, read as the reverse complement.
AAAATCCATAACTAGATAGTGATTTCCTAGTATAAACATTTACAACAAAGTCATAATCCACACAACCATTCAGTATTTCTTAAGAATTAATATTCATGAAATAGAAAATTGAAAGAGTTGAAGTATGAGGAATGTACAAAAAAACCATTTAATAGCATGATGATGTGGTTTTTCTATATTTAACATAATCCTTCTCAAAATACAGAGAGAAAAAGAAACATCTAGTCAAGTACAAATCATTGCATACATAATATATCCCACTATATATAAATCTTGAAATCAACTCTTTTATTCAATATCAGATGTTGTGGCAGGTGATTGATATAAAGATAATTTCAAACGATGACTGAAAAAACATTGACATCCTCAAAATCATAAAATATCATATTTATCACATTAAGGATATAAGAATGTTGTGATACATAAAGAAGACTGTTCTTCCTATCTCAATTAACTTTCATTCCAATATTTTTTTATCACAACCTAGATATTTCATTGAAGAATATGTATTCAATTTAATTTTAACATGGGTGATTAACAATATATCAATATGGATGAGTTACATGTAAAATACATAGTTTAATAAATTAAGAGTGTAATTTTTACTCGATTTAAAATATATACATGCAATAAATAGACTCCTTCTGAAACCATTTCTGAAAAAATGAATCTAACATATTAAACCATCATCTAGAAACTTATTTTAATCTATATAATGATCAATTAAGAAAAAAATATGGATATATTTAAATTCATTTTCAAATCCAGTAGGAGGATTCATGTATAATTTTTTAATAATATCACCATGAAGGAGATTTTATTTTTATCTTTCTATTCTATATGAAAATATAAATGTGTAGCAAAATAGATAATAATTCATATGAAGAGTGATTTAATATAGGAGAAAAAATGTCAGAGTAATCAGTTGCTTCTCTTAGAAGGATGACTTTGGGTACACGTGTACCTTTAAGCATTCTTTTATTTCCTACATTACTTTATTCTATTTATTGATAACTCTATTTACAATCAATCACCATCGTAGTATATGTTTTATTGACTATGGACCAAGTATGGTTATTTAATAGGGATTTTATCTCATCTTCTATAGCTTAAATCCAAATATTAGTGTTCATTCATTGACATCATGATTATAGCTTTGGGATCCTCTCCACCATGATCCACTACCACGTATAAGGAAAATGAATCCATATCAACATCATTGTACCTAGACAGAGGTCTAATGGCCCTCCTCTTCTTATCCGTAGTGAGTTGTTAACCACTAAGGTCACATGAAACATCATCATCCTGATTATCATTAGAATTAGACCATGATTATGGATTAGGCTGAGAAAGGGGAACCTGATAGGTAAGAGGAGTCTCTATAGAATACTCACTAACACTGTGAGGATCATCCTCAAGATCCTTAATCTGAGAATGATCTACACTTTCATCAGTGGAAGGATAGACTCTAGCATGAACAGACAATTGAAACACCACTGTTGTAACTATACAACTCATCCAAAAGATCCACCATATTCTTCTATCTATGACATTATACCATATCCCATATTGATGGTTTTAATTTTACTGGTTGTTGAGCTTGAACGATGTTACATATTAGAAGTTATGGGTTTTTCAAATTTGGATTGAAAACTGGTTTGTGTAGCCCATTGGCGAAGACCCCTTCATGAATGTCAGGAAGTTCTGATGGAAGACTGTGCAATCTGATGAATATTTTTGAATCCACCATTGAATGTCATTACAGAAGCCTCTGCGATCTGACAGATAAATTTTGGATTGCACTATTGAATAATGATGGAAGAATTTTGGAGTCTGACGGAGCAGCCTCTGATCACAAAGCACCATCCTCTTAGCGGCATCCCTTATGCTTCGATCCATGCTTCGCTGACCTCTATTTCTTATAAATAAGCATCCTGCCCCACTATATAATCATTGTTATGTGGACCTTCTATTGGATGATCTCCCATTCGTGGTGCCCTGAGAACCACGAAGTGTTGCGCTTCACTAAATCATCCTCCTTACTCAAAGGAGGGAGCTCCTTTAGAAACATTCGAGGTCCTTCAAAGCATTAAGCCTTCAAAGAGAACTCACCAAATAATATTCTCTTTGCTGAGGTGAAGCTCTGATTTGATGAAGTCCATCCTTTATGAACCCTCATACATTGTGAATCCCTGAGCTCTATGAGGCACCCTTCCATCACGAAGCCCCATCCTTTGTTAGATATTATGCTCCATGGACCAAATTCCATCATGAATCCCTATCCATCGAAATGTTCCCAACTTCATGCCCACCAAACAATAAAACTGGGTCTGCACCCCAAATCTCTACTCAGGATCACTGTCGACCTACAACCTCGTCCCTATGGGCTAGTCGCTACAATACTATCACATAACCCCATGAAAAAAGTGGTGTCACACAAAAAACATTTCAGTCCTGGTCGGTAACATTTTACCTTGATCCATTATGTGAATCCAACCTCCACCTATTGAATAACATGGTTTGAGATACTACAATGGCTCATTGAAACTCCATGGGATGATATATTCCCATTTTTTCCTTTCACTTATCATGAGTTGTGATTCTCATCATTCATTCTCTGAGTACCAAGAGTCAACAAATCCTCAATAAAAAACTCCAACCCCCCTCACTTGCCTCCTATGATAGGTTTGACCAGAATGGGGCCACTCTTGTATAACTCCCACTACAACAATTTCTTGGTTCCTTATGCTTAATAGTCTTCTCTGCGAGACTATAAACTATAGTACACCCAATACAACAAACATAGGATGCATGTTGCTCAAAACAAGATAATTCTTATATGCCAAGCATAAGATGTCAATATTACTCACTACATGACAATAAACTATATCATTTCCTATAATTCAATAACAAGACGCCTCTTGTTCTAAATAATAGATTCCTTCTCTGGAAAGAATAAATACCTCATGATATGATTAAGGTGGAAAAATTTCAAGATCATGGGAATCCATTCAAGCATTCCATCACTCCACCTCATTCATCATGTGTCCTTAATTCAACTTTCATCCTATTTCATGTCTTAACGGACCCCCTAAGAGCAATGTCCAATGATTCTTCGGCTCACCCACCATTTTGGGTCAATTCCCCGAAATACATTCGAAGACACTACTAGTTTTCTCCCATTTTTCTAATTCTATAAGAATATGGACCACAATTTTTTTCTTCCACATTTATCTAACACGATGTGGTTGATGCATTGTTAATATGCATAGTAGTTATCACCCTTCATCATGCCATGATCATTATTTTCAAAAATTTGGTCATATGATTCAAAGTTTTTGTCTCTGTTTGTCCGGATTGATTCCAACTCCCTTGAGATTATCCCGATTGTGTACTAGTTCCTAGGTGTATGCCAATATTATATGATTGAACCCCCGAGTGAGTTGGGATTTCCTAATTTCCAAACATGAGGAAGAAATTATGGGAATCATCCATGGTTATGCTCCATCCACCATTTTTGCTTCATAGTGGCAACTGTGCAGCATCCATGTGTAATCCCCTATCACATTTGTATCTTCATAGAAGCACTAAGGATGCTTTCATGCATAAGACTCATCCATAATTGGTGCTCCATAGTGTCACCCAGGTATCATCCATGCATAATCCACATTCACCATGGTCGCTCTATAGCAACACCATAGAAAATTCCATGCATAAACACCATCCACCATTGTCACTCTATAGCCACACCTGAAAAACATCAATCTATTTGCCCCTATCACTATTTCCACTCCTTATTAGAACTAGGGATGCTTCTATCTGTAATCCTCATTCACCATTTATACTCCTATGTGTCACCTGGGAATCTAGCAAGCATAATCCTCATCCATTATTACAACTTCATAGCGGCACTCGAGATGCTTCCATGTGTAAGCCCCATCCACCATTACCGCACATCAATAAAACCAGGGTTGCATCCAGGAATAAGACCCTTTCCTCATTGAAAATCCAATGAATCACCCAAGAAGCATCCCTGCATAAGCCCCTTTCACCATTTCCTCTCCATAGTGGCACTCAAGAAGCTTCTATTGGATTTCCTTATTCACCATTACTACTCCTTAGAGGCACCCAAGAAGCATTCATGTGTAACCCCAATCCACTATTTTTCTCTATAATGGCACTCTGGCAACATCCCTGCATAATACCAATTCACTATTGATTATCCCAATTAGAACCCATGAAAAATACATGTTTAATACACTTCCACCATTGTCGCTCCCTAGTAGCACCCAGGCAGTGTCCACACGCAAGTTGCTTTCACCATTTTGGATCATTAGCGGCACCCGAGCTGCTTCCATGCATAAAGCCCATCAATCATTGTCACTCCATAACTATGCATGGGATGCATCCATACAGAATCCCCATCCACAAATTCCACTCCATAGTGTAACTCAATAATTTTCCATGCATAAGCCCCTTTCCCCATTTCATCTCCATAGAGGTACCCAAGTAGCTTCCATTCATAAGCCACATCCACCATTTCGGCTCCATTACAGCACACAATAATACTATATCTATATGCCCATTTCACCATAGCCGCTTCATAGTGCACCTATGATAATTCCATGGGTAATCCCCATCCACCATTGCATCTCCTTGATGGCTTCCAGGCAGCTTCCATTCATAGGCCCCATCAATCATTTCAACTTCATTGTTTAACATGGGCCTCTACCATTGTGTATTCCCCATTACCAACATAACAAAACATTATGGAATTTGATACTTGACCTTTTTAATCATGATACATTGGTACCTCACTGAGGATCAAGCCGGTCACCCATTGGCCTCGACCACTTCACGTCAGTTCAACCCCATACTGCATGATGTTCAACTATATTCCACATTTATACTACATGACACTAAACTATATGCTTTCAAACAATATGGGTTTTGATCCATGTCTCCTTGATAGGGAATATTGGAAGCCTCCCTGTGGTTCAACCCCAAACATTGTTAAACTTTAACACCCCCTTTTTTAGACCCTACACCATTGGTTCACCCCATAATCAGGCCAGACTAGTTCCTTATCCACTAACCAGGCATAATACCTGCATTCATTTCACACTCCTCAAACCAAGAGTACCCCTAATGTAATAGGATTATAACCAAGAATAAGACAAAACATGTATTCATGCTGTTTTCCTGCGTGTGCTCTCTGATTCTATGCCCCATCCCAATCTTTGAGGAATTTTATTTCCTACCATGGGGATACTTAGGAGGCCTCCCTCAAGTTCAATACCATCATCCATTTCCCAACACAGTCCTTCCCTTGAGCCTAGGTGTTTCAAGAAGATCATGCCATTTCCTAGATGATCTATTCTCTTCAGGTCCCCATCCATGTTATCCATTCTCACATGTCACCCCTCAGGTGTCCCATTACCACACCAAACTACGTGGACATATATTCCCATTCATATAGACATGTTTGAATCCTTCTTAAGCATTAATAACAATAATACCACAATCTTCACATTAGATCCATATCGTTCACCGTCCAAACTCTTGGTTAAATCCCTAATAATCCATCTGGATCCTTACTCAGGCCGCCATATCACATTGATACCATGCCATCCGTCCAATTGCAGCCCTTTATGACACATGATATGTCGACCATTCATAAGCCACATAGAATCTAGATCCATCCAACTAAAGAGTGACCCTTTCAAAATGGGATGCTAACCATAAGAAATCTCCAGCATATCTTGAGGTCATTGTCCATTGTGTATACCCGGATTTCAAGACTAATCCCTTTGAACTACGTGGGTTTCGATCTCAGCCTTCAAAACAGGTTGTGAAGGAAGCCTCATTGTGTTTTAATCCCAACCAATGGTAAATCCTAGAGTTATCCTTTCTGGGGAGAACATATCTTGATTTTCCCATTGTGGTATCTAGATAAGTCTTAATGGTTGGATATCTTCCCTTTATGGGACACACCACCCATGGTCCAATCTCACTGAGTGTTCTTATGAATTCATCCAGTGTCCCCCCTTTTGGGGTGAACTCTCCTGGATCCTCCCTCAATGGTGTCTTGATCGGTCTTCACAGTGTGATACCTTATCATCTTGGGACACACAATCCTATTTCCACTCTTTATTATTATTATAATCCATCCATCTGGTAAACATTCTACTTTCTCCCACCAAGGGATGTACCAGTCTGATCAATCTCGATGGGGAATTTTGACCACTCTCATACCATCTTCATAATATTTTAAACTCACCGTCTACCCCATCATAAACATGGGATATATGAGTAAAAACTCGGAAACTATTCCTTCAGGGTACCTATATCCACATGATGTTAAACTCATGGCCTACCCTATGTTAGACATTGGATGACCGAACAAAACCTACGAAACTCTAAATTTGGTTTAAATTTCACCACAAGATGTTAAAATCATGAAATTCACAAGGTTAAAAAGGGATGCTGATGAAAACCTCAGAGAGATTCCTTTGGAATCATATACTAGGAAATCAATGAGGGATTCCTCAGGTGACAGACCCTTAAGAATCCCTCCTATAGGGATGAGAAAATGTGACCAACATTCAGGAATCAAGTGATTCCATGACATGCCAAATGTTACCATGTACTCCGACCAAGGATTTCTTCCTTGATTGGACCCCTTGGAATGTCTAGAAATAAATAGTGTAATTAACCAACATACATAATGATATGGCATTGGGTATGAGATTCACAATCAATGTCTTAATATATGAGGGATTCCCAAATTGAGAAACATGTACAATGGAGGAATTCACTAAATAACGAATCAACAATCCATTATTGTAATGACCCATTATTTTTGAATAGTATATTAATTTACTCTTAACGATTTAATATATATGTTAATGGTTAATGCCGAAAAAAGAGTCGATGGGTTTATCTAGTACACTCGAACCATATGAAGCCCACTTATCAGAGCTTGGATAGAAGGTGGCGCCTTTGGGCTTTGCTTTGGACCAATACCAAGTCGAACTCCAGCGTGTCAAGCATGAATGGAATCTCCTACATGAGAAGTTCAAGTTAGTGGAGGTTACTACTAGGGAAATGTTATTAGAGCATCAGAAATATTATTTAACAATCACACACCTTGTCATTAGGTCATATGCATGTGTTTTATGGGATTATGTTTCAAAGCCCTAATATGTAATCTCATACTATTAACTAAATTATTGTTTAATCATTCTTATGTTACAACAATTTTTTCTTAATAAAATATATGTTTATTGATTTTAGAAGTTGCAAATGATATTTAAATGATTTCCCTTACATAAAGTGTTTTTATGGAAAAATAATCATCATTTTTGAAATAGAAATTTCAAAATTAATCTTGGTTGAATTTTTAGGTTTTTTCTAAAAAGATTTAGTTTTTTGAATAGTGCATGATGAATAGTGTATTTATGAATAGTGAATGATGAATAGTGTTTTTATAAATAGTAAAAATATTTTTATTAAATAACTTTTTTTGTGAATTGATTTTTACAAATCTGACAAGCATGCTTGTAATTAAGGTGAAAAATGTGGATCATTGTGATCAAAATAATTTTTTTTGAATAGTAACTTTACCCCTGGAAATAGTATTATGAATATAATATGAATGGTAATATGAATAGTAATGAGAACATTCTAATTAGTAAACCATAATATTATTTTATCATTATAAGGTTATAAGGTAATCGAATGATGACTAACATTCAAGGGGCTAAAAATTAGTTATAGATTTTGAATTATAATTTTTGGATAAAATATGATTTTTAAATAATAAATAAATTAAAAAAAATTCAAAATATATATTTATTTTTTTTATTTTACAGGTCGAAAAAGGTTTAGGGTGAAATTTTTGGATTTTTTTGAAAGAATTAATTTTTTAGTGAATAGTAAAAACACAGATTATGGTTTCAAAATGTTTAATGATATCATGACTACATCATGATGATGTCTTGAATTATTTTTAGTGTTGGTTGACCAAAGAAGAGGAATTATTGTATGAGGGGTCCCTTGTGGACAAAACCATGGGCAAATACCGTGGGCAAGCCAATGGTTTTTCCAAAACCAATAGTGAGGTGTACTTTGAAATTATTAAAGTATCACCTCCCTTTACCCTATAAATACCCACACATTACTACTATATTATTCACTCCCAACTCTCCATAAACAAATATCTGGTCTCATTGCCTCCTAAGGAGTCATTCCATGGTTCCCTCAAGCCTCCAATGTCCCGACAATTGAGTTTTAGGATATATGTTTTAAGGTAAGGGATTCATTCACTCTTCCCATTTTCAAAGTTAAACATTCATGTCAAGTCTTTCATGTTACTTATTTCCATGTTAGGGTATGATATATTTATGCATCATACTTTCCTTTCATGTTCATATGATGAGAGACCATATTTAATCTCATCAATTCATTTTTTTGAAGTTTTATGTGACGTCGTTAGGCTACTGAATTTTTCATAAGAGAAATCTTATTTTTGTATTCCTTTCAGGCTTTTCAATTCATATGGTATGTCCTTCAAATTTAATTACCATGTTATTATAAACTTTATATTATTTCCCTATACTATTTTATGGATAATTTATGAGCGGGTGACCTATGTCCCCTCTCTTATCAATGTTTTCTAAAGCCTTGCAACACAGCCATTATGCTGCTGAATTTTCGTCCCAGAATGTCTTCCACATTTTCCCAAATTCTTTTATTTTATTAATTGAATACTGAAAACTCTTTATAATAAATTGTTATTCACAAATATTTAAAAAAAATTATTTTAATTTTTGAGTGTTACATACATGAAGCCCGCTTTACATTTCCATTGGATTAAATTGACATAAAAATCATGTATTTAAAGCAGTTTTTAAAATGTTATGATTCTAAAATAAAACGCATTTTATTTATGCTATATGGGTCAATTATAAAATTATTGATGATGATATATGTGGCTCACATGATAATAAAGACAAATTACGGGTGTTCCCTAATAGCATTCCAATGAATTGTGTAAATACATAATCTCTAGAGATAACCATTTTGAACGATACCTTGGTGAATAACCATGGTAATTTATTAATGACACTACGGGGATAGACCTTGGTGATACAAGAATGATTGTATAAGATAAATGTTGTGACAATATCTTCAACTTATGAAATACGCTATTTTTATTATGATATGCATCATTATCTCTTTCTCATACCTTAATGTTATTTTTTCATGACATTATTTATTTATCTCATGTTGACATGTAAATTTTTTCCCTTGTTTACCTTATTGGGCATTCTTCTCAACATTTCATTTCATTTATGTCCCCAGGTTATGAAATTTATCAATGAACCTAGGATAAACATAGGGGAGGCCTTTCAAGTGTTTTATAAGATCCTCTTTTATTCATGTAAAATGTTCTTTTTTTCCAAGACACTAAACCTTAATGATACTCTATTTTGAATAATGTAGCGACAATTTTATGTAATGAAAAATGTTGGATTCCATAGTTTGTATCAGCTGACGGTTTAGTTATTTATGGAAATTAGGATATGAAAACATTAGGAATAAACCTATAGAATATTTATATTTATGAAATATTCTTGGTATATTGGCGAGTATAGATTTAATGGTTTATAAAAAAAATACATCCTTGTCTTGATACGTGCAGGTAGAGGCGGCTCTGGTATAGATGTACATTAGGGTAAAAACCGAAAACACTGCTTTGAGCAAGACTTGAATGGGAACTAGTGCATGAGAATGGGCCTTGCTGAATGTAACACCTGAGATTTTTATGAGAAATATTTTCTTTTTATTAATTATGTTATACGCAAAGGAATATTTTTTTTACAGACAACACTAGCTTGGCTTGCTTTACACGCAATCACGACCTTCCTCGATAGCGTATGTTGTACGCAATACTGAGTTTCACTAAACAATGATATGTTATATAAAAAAGATGTTATGAATAGTAATAACCACTTTTTGAAATTTTATAAATTTTATTTTTCAAAATTGACTTCATTTTTGGATTCAGAATACCGAAATTAGCCTAGGGTGAAATTTTTGTATTTTTCTGAAAACATTCAATTTTTGATGAATAGTGAAACCACTAAGTGGTAGATACAAAAAAACTGAATTTTTCATAAAACATATTTTTACCGCTTCTGTGAATGGAATTTTGAAAATCCAAAACACACGGTTGATATCAGTAAGTAAAATGTGGTTCAATGAGATGAAAATAATTTTTTGGTGAATAGTAACTTTTTACTTTTTTTTACCCCGGTTAATAGTAAATATGGTAATTAAAGGTAAAAATGATATTAATATTACCCTAACACATGTCGTAATTCTATTGGATAAGTGTAATTCGACAAAAAAACAACCTTATGAATATAATATGACCATTTAGGTCCACTTGGACTAGATTAGGACATTTAATATTATTTTATTTAAATAAGAGTTAAAATAGTTAAAATCAAAGTTTAATAACTAAAATATTTTTATTATAGTGTTATAAATAAGATAAATTCAATTATAAATATTCATTATAAATCTAAAACTATTTCCTACATAATGGGATTTTATTTATAATTTTTAGACTTTAAATAATTTAATTTATTTATGACTCAACGATGATGCAGTAATTACCTTATTAAGAAAATATTAACATAATTGATGTTATAAATGCCAAAATAAATGTAATTTGAGACATTTTATGAATTATACTAATTTTATAGGTTAATATTACATGTTAGTGTTTATTTAATTAACTTTTATTGAACATATCATTATGTTATGATTTTCACAAAAATCATGTACAAAATAGTGTCAAAATTGACATAAAATAGTCTTTAAAACAAATATTATATTACTAATTGTTATTTTATTCCTAAAAATCTACGTCTCAGCCAAATGACATATATAAGGATATATATATTAATAATAATCAACTTGGGGATCGTTTGATATGTTATAGTATGTTTATTAACCATATAGTGTAATAAAACAAAAAGACATGGTAAATGTTAAATTATTTAACTTAGAGTTCAATCTAATTGATAAGGTTAAAATAGTAACCTAAACTTGTCTAAAACCTATTGGATGAGAGGCTTTCGACCCATCCCCACTTTATCTTCGAAATAAGACCCTTTGGAACCATTATAAACCGAATGTGACTTTAATATTAAATTATATTTTGAGATTTTCCAAAGGTGCCCCTCTCCTCCCTTATAAAAGGGCACCTCATCCCTCTTCTCCTCACACCACTTCGAGCATTCAAGCTCCGCCAAACCCTACCAAAACCTCTTCTCCACTTCCATAGAATCATCCTAGAGATCCTGGTATTCTTCAAAGACTAATCTTAGTTACCTAAGTGGAGGATTCAAAGAGGCGTGTCAAAAAGAGGTAATATCCGTTACTGATTTTTTTCAATTTCATTTTTCTTCAACTTCTTCTTATTTAGTTGTTTCATGATAAAGTAATAATATCAGTATTACATACATACTGATATGTTATTAAAAATATGAAACAATCCTATTTCACCTTCTATCCATCCTACGAAAAATGGAATCACCGCGCGTGCGTACGTATGGAATACCGTCTCCACGCCGTGGTGTAATCTATTTTCCACCACCACCTTAATTGGATGGGTATAATGGTTTAATGAGTAACTATATATTATTATTGTAAAGTGATATTGATTATGAAATAGTATAAATACATTTCAATACAATTCCACAATCATGGGAATGATATCATCACTCGTGCGTACGTACGGCCTACCGTCTCCACGATGTGATGTGACTCGTTCTACATGATCTTAATTACATAGTAATTATATAAATGAATTGAATGAATAAATATGATATATATTACACTAATACCATTCTGGATATGAGTTATCTATAACCTAAAAAGAAGAATAATAACTTATTCGGCAAAACACGTATAAGAACAAAAAGCAATAAACAGCCGAATAACAAGTAATAATGAAAAATTACTAATAAGAAGCTAAGAATATGTCCATATGTGATATCATATCAATTATTATGATTCTGGTATAATTCAATAACCTTATTTAAATTAGTATACACGAGCTTCGGACATGTATGAATCAAATCGGACCTAAGGTAAGGGAAAAACTCACAATCTCATTTTTATCCGAGATTGTTTATACTTTGATATTTACTGGGGTTTATTTATCATCCACATCCATGTTTCGTCAATATGTAATATTATTTCTATCCTTCTACAATTGTTTAAATCCAATTTCACCTATTGGTGAGTTTTTAGTAAAAGATATGAAATGAATATTTTGTTGTTTTCAAAACGAGGTACTTTTTGACTTTTCCGACCAAAGTACGAGAAGAATGTTTTTTTAACTTATACGGAATAAATGGATTCGTAGAACATTATTTCAACGAATCATCCATTACATATTTTCATGTTAATTTTTAATTAACTACTTTTAGTTTATAATTATATGACATGTCAAGAATGGAGAATGTTTTTGAAAAAGAAAGGATATTTTCCTCAAAAATGGAGTTCAAATGTTTTATCAAAATTATTTTTCATCTAAGCCAATATATGGTTTTGTTTCGATCCCTTTTATTACATTTATTTGAGTATGATATGATGGAATTATTTTTATTAAGTACTTTGTCGTACATTAATCATTTTATAATGTCATATTGTTTATGAATCCCATTTTTATTACTTGGGTTATGTTATGAGATATGATTTATGTTTTTGATGCACACATAAGAAAGGATTCATTATGAGATGGGTGGGACTTATATCTCCCTCCAATTCATTGGGTAATGATTTATATCTCATGACATAGACATGGAAGGAACGACAGGTTAATCTGGTTCAGTAAAACAGGACTGAAACGAAGAGTGAACTCGGTTCAGAAATGGACTTTATCCGCTAAGATAGTCTTGGGAATGAGTATTGAATACTAAAAAATTATTCCCTATGATTATGTGTGTATGCCACAAAGTTTCAAGTTTTATGTTGTGATTATTGGGAATTCATTTTCACTTCTATGATTTATCCCATGTTAAGATTTTATAATATCTTTTGCAGGTTATGATTTTCAAAAGGTTATGATATGATTGATATTAACTTTATTTACCCTTACTAATTATTTGAGCTCACCCTTTTTATGTTTTCTTTTCCCCAGGTTAGGAAGAAGGATATTAAGTAGAATATGCTAAATGTGACTCTAGATATGATGATATAAATGGGAGACACTGTAGATGATTTTTGAACCAGTTGTTTATGTTTCCCAGTTTCTAAAGACACTATACATATACTGTCCTTTTGTGGTTTTTGTTATATGTTATACTAACTATGCTTCAATAATGAAGTAATGAAAATGTATGTAAAGTATGGTTCGTTATAGTTTTTATTTGAGGAAAGGTATGGTCAACCTTTGGAATCTAGGATGTGAAAGCCTTAGTAAGAAACCTAAGGATATATCTAAGCGTAGAACAATCTTAGTGTTTTAGAAATGGCCATGAAGAACCTAAGATAAGACATTAAGCGTGAATGTTTATTCTTGATTATGTGGGTTTCTTATTATAATTAGTGTTTCTCACACTATTCTTTATGGTTTTAGACAATGGCTGGAACCTGAAGGAACCGTGTTAATGCGGAATGCGACGGGCAATGAAATGATTGTCCCCCTGAGCAACCAAATGATATGGGAGCCGGAATGAAAAATCATGTAGCCATGCTCACACAACATTCTCAAGATATGAATCATGCAGGACTTCCAAACGAGCAAAGGAAGTAACAACATTCTGTTGAATCTTTCACGAGGCGGTGTCCACCTTCATTCAGCTATTCAACTTATCCAATAGTGGCTGAACAATGGATTAGTACCACTGAAAATATATTTTCAGTTCTTCAATGTTCTGATCATGAGAAATTCATCTTAGTGGTATATCGTTTGGAAGGTGAAGCTGATCAATGGTGGAATCTTATCAAGAATACGAGGCCAAGAGATGAAATTGAGTCCATGGAATCAGACGAATTCAAGAACTTATTTTTCAATAAGTACTTCCCTCGTATTCTTTGAACAAAAATGGAGAAGGAGTTTTTGATCTAAAGAAAATGGATGATGAATATGTTGGTACCTACGAACAAATTTTACAAGACTTGCAAGGTACGCTCCTAGGATTATTATCCAACCTGAGAGTAAGATCGATCGATTCTTTAGTGGCTTAAAACCAAGTCTTATAAGGGCATCATCCATAAGGGACTTCAATAGCTACGAGGAAATTGTTCGATGTGCTCTCAAGGATGAAATGGAGATTGGAGTAACCCATCAGTCATATGTATTTGATAAGAAGAGGAAAATGGAATTCAAAGGAAATTCTAAAGATCAAACTGAAAAGAAGATGATTTTTCCCTTATGCTCAAAGTGTGGAAAGAAACATGGAGGGAATTGCCTTAAAGGGACAAGTAAATGTTTCAAATGTGGAAAAGAAGGTCATCGAGCATTTGAATGTTTTAATGATGGTAAGAAGATGTCTAATTATGTGAATAAAGAGAGGGATACACAGAACGCACCTCCTACAGTTCAATGATTCAAGTGCATGAAAATGGGGAATTATGCTAATAAATGCCCTAATCCAAGGGTTGTTGATGATGATCGACGTCAACAAACCCTTAAGGCCAGAGACAAAGGAAAGTCACATGCAATTTCTATTGGCGATGTGGAGTACGATAACGATGTGGTGAAAGGTACACATACCATCCAATCTAAAGTAGAAAATGTTTTATTTGATTCTGGATCCACCCACTCTTTTATTTTTGAAGAATTTTCTAAGGGTTTCACCGTATTGCCTCAAAAATTAGATGTTGAGTTAGCTGTGACAACTCCTAATGGCACAATGGTTGCATCAAAAGTTTATAATTCTCCTACAATTGATGTTTGTGGGAAAATGCTTCCGGCAAATCTTGTGATCCTTCCTATAGTGGAATTCGATGTGATTCTTTGCATGGATTGGATTTCTTTATACGGATTTCATATCGATTTCCAATGAAGGGAAGCCACATTTCATATTCCAGATCAATCTATGATCATCTATCGATGCAAGGATGAACATAACCTTCCAGTGGAACTTTCATCCATCTTATGGGTCCTGATTCTACTAAATGAAGGTTATTTATCTCAAATGGTTGGAGATAAACTCATGATTAAGAATATGCCCATTGTTCGGGAGTTTTATGATGTCTTTCCGGAGGAATTGCCAGGTCTTCCACCAAATCGTGAAGTTGAGTTTTCAATAGAACTCATACCGGGTGCTATGCCCATTTCAAAGAGACCGTATAGAATGGCCCCAATTGAGTTGCAGGAATTGAAGAAGCAACTTCAAGAGAATCATGATATGGGATTCATATGCCCTAGTGCATCACCTTGGGGAGCCCCTGTTCTGTTTGTTAAGAAGAAAGATGGATCAATGCGACTCTACATTGATTATCGAGAACTTAACAAGATCACTATCAAGAACAAATATCCTATCCCGTGCATTGATGACTTATTTGATCAACTACGTGGAGCTCAATACTTTTCCAAGATTTATCTTTGTTCAGGTTATCATCAATTAAGGGTCAAAAGGGAGGATATACCAAAGACGAATTTCCGTACAAGGTATGGACACTATGAATTTATAGTGATGCCATTTGGTCTTACTATTTCCCCTGCTATCTTCATGGATCTAATGAATAGAGTCTTTAGAGAATATCTTGATCAGTTTGTGGATGTCTTTATAGAATATATTCTTGTTTATTGAAAGAGTAAGGAAGAACATGAATATTCCTTTTCGAATTGTATTGAAGACCCTAAGAAAGGTGATGCTTTTTGCCAAATTTACCAAGTGTGAATTTTGGCAACAAAAAGTTTCATTTCTGGGTCACATAATCTCAAAAGAGGGGATATATGTGGATCCAGCAAAAACAGAGGTTATCAAAAGGTGGTTGAGACCAACAACAGCAACTGAGATATGTTGTTTTCTCAGTTTGGCTAGATATTATCGATGTTTTGTGAATGATTTTTCATGATTATCAAATCCACTCACCAGGTTGACTCGAAAAGGAGTTAATCTCGTGTGGACCGAGGAGTGTGAAGAGAATTTCAAGGAGTTAAAAAGATGGTTATCCAGTGCACCTGTTCTCACAATACCTTGTTGTGGAGAAAGGTTTGTGATCTACAGTGATGCATGCAAGAAGGGACTAGGGTGTGTTCTTGTTCAAAGCGATTTGGTCATTGCTTATGCCTCACGATAGTTGAAAATCCATGAGAAAAATTACCCAACTCATGATTTGGAGTTAGCTGCAGTAATCATTGCATTAATGATTTGGAGGCATTATCTTTATGGTGAAAGGTGTGATATTTATACTGATCATAAAAGATTGAAGTATATTTTCACACAAAAAGAGATGAGTATGCACCAAAGAAGATGATTGGAACTGATTAAGGATTACGACTGCTCAATTCATTACCACCCTGGGAAAGAGAAAAATGTGGCTGATGCATTAAGTCGACAAGACCATGGTAGCTTATCAATGATGAGGATCTCAAAAGATCCAATATTTATGGATTTAAAAAGGATGGATCTAGGTATCATAATGGAAGGGGAAAAATCTTATCTTTCTTAAATGAATGATCAGCCATATATGCATGTGAAGATTAAAGAGGCACAGAACGAAGATGTAGAATTACAAAAGAAGGTGAGAAATGTTCCTGAATTCCACATTGATTGTGATGAAATAATAAGGTTCAGGAATCGAGTTTGTGTTCCTCCCATCCTAGAATTAAAGAATGAGCTACTGGATGAGGCTCATAGTTCTTAATTCTCTATTCATCCTGGATGCACAAAGATGTTTAGAGACCTGAAAGAGTACTTCTGGTGGGATGGAAAGAGAAGAGATATTGATAAATATGTCTCTCGATGTTGGGTTTGTCAGCAAGTTAAAGATGAGAGACAGAAGTATAAGGGGATGTTACAACCATTACCCATACCCGAATGGAAATGGGAAAACATCACTATGGACTTTGTCACTGGACTTCCTAAAACATCCAAAGTCAATAATGCTATATGGGTTATAGTTGATTGTCTTACGAAGTCGGCACACTTCATTGCTATTAGAGTGGATTTCTCTCTCGATCAGCATGCCAGGATATATGTGAAGGAAGTGGTAAGATTGCACGGAGTACCACTTTCCATTATATCTGATCGGGATCCGAGGATTACCTCGAAGTTTTGGCGAAGTCTTCAGCATACTCTAGATACAAAGTTGAGTTTAAGCACTGCTTATCATCCTCAGACAGACGGTCTGTCTGAGAGGACAATTCAAACTCTAGAAGATATGTTAAGAGCATGATCTATGGATTTCAAAGGTGGTTGGGATCAACACATACCATTGGTGGAATTTTCTTATAATAATAGCTTTCACTCCAGCAATCAGATGGCTCCTTATGAAGCTCTCTATAGAAAGAAATGCAGAACTCCAACATGCTGGGGGGAAGTTGGGGAAAGAAAGCTATTAGGACCTGATCTTGTTGATGAAATGGCAGAAAAGGTCTGATCTATTCAATAACACATAAGAGAAGCTCAGATTCAACAAAAAAGTTATGCTGATAATCGAAAAAAAGACCTAGAGTTTGAAGTGGGTGAAAAAGTGTTCTTACGAATATTCCCTGGAAGATATTAATGAGATTTGGGAAGAAGGGAAAGTTAAGCCCTAGGTATATCTGTACTTTTGAAATACTGGTTCGTGTAGGGAAGGTAGCTTACCGATTGGCGCTTCCACCGAATCTCTCTCACATTCATGATGTGTTCCATGTATCACTCCTAAGAAAGTACATACCCGATCTATCAAATATACTCAGCTCAGAAGTTGTACCGTTGGAACAAGATCTTTCTTATGAAGAACAGCCGATAGAGATTCTGGATCGTAGCGAAAAAGTTCTACGAAACAAGACCACTCACTTGGTGAATGTTTTATGGAGGAACCACTATTTAGAAGAAGCTACATGGGAGCTTGAGGATATGATGAGGGAGAGGTATCCTCGTCTGTTTGTTACAAAGTGACGAATTTCGAGGGTGAAATTCATTTTAAGGGGCGTGGAATGTAACACTCGAGATTTTTATGAGAAATATTTTCTTTTTAGTAATTATGTTATACGCAAAGGAATCTTTTTTTGCACACAACTGTAGCTTGGATTACTTTACATGCAATCACGACCTTCCTCGATAGCGTATGTTGTATGCAATACCGAGTTTCACTAAACAACGATATGCTATATAAAACAGCTGTTATGAATAGTAATAACCACTTTTTGAAATTATATAAATTTTATCTTTCAAAATGGACTTCATTTTTGGATTCAGAATACCGAAATTAGCCTAGGGTGAAATTTTTGTATTTTTCTGAAAACTTTCAATTTTTGATGAATAGTGAAACCACTAAGTGGTAGTTAAAAAAACTGAATTTTTCATAAAACATAATTTTACCGCTTCTGTGAATAGAATTTCTAAAATCCGAGAGACATGGTTGATATCAGTAAGAAAAATGTTGTTCAATGAGATTAAAATAATTTTTTTGGTGAATAGTAACTTTTTACTTTTTTTTACCCCGGTTAATAGTTAATATGGTAACTAAAGGTAAAAATGATATTACTATTACCCTAACACATGTCCTAATTCTATTGGATAAGTGTAATTCGACCAAAAACAACCATATGAATATAATATGACCATTTAGGTCAACTTGGATTAGATTAGGACATTTAATATTATTTTATTTAAAGAAGAGTTAAAATAGTTAAAATCAAAGTTTAATAACTAAAATTTTTTTAATATAGGGTTATAAAAAAGATAAATTCGATTATAAATATTAATTAGAAAGCTAAAACCATTTCCAACATAATGGTATTTTATTTATAATTTTTAGACTTTAAATAAATCAATTTATTAATGACTCAACGCTGATGCAGTAATTACCTTATTAAGAAAATATTAACATAATTGATGTTATAAATGCCCAAATAAATGTAATTTGAGACTTTTTATTAATTACACTAATTTTTTAGGTTAACATGACTTGTTTGTGTTGTTTTAATTAACTTGGATCGAACTTATCATTATGTTATGATTTTCACAAAAATCAAGTACAAAATAGTGTCAAAACTAACATAAAATAGTAGCGAGAGAAGGTTGTTAGTTCAACACCATGTCTTATTCCACACTTATGCACATCCCAACCCCCACTCAACTTCCTAGAAAATGTCCTTTTCCCCTATCCAATCCTGTAATAATAAAAATTTCTCAGTTACCTAACAGTAGCTGGAGAAGGTTGTTATTTCAACTTAGTAGAACATCACCAACGGTGTCATCGAAATATGCAGTCTAAATAGATATTTCTTTCTAGTACAATATAAATGTCATGATAAACAAAGGGAGAATTGTGATCCATTAGTTAATAATATTCATTTTAATGACAATGTTCATTTATTCCATTCATTATCTTTATCCATTTCAATCACTTAATAGGTGGGTTTGAAATATAAAACAATTAAACCCGGGCCAATAGTGATCAATTAATAGACAATATTGAATATGTCATGTTCCCAATCTCATAGAGGATAAAAAATTCATTAAAAATACATCATTGTCACCTAGGAGGTGTAGTCCAGGTTATCTCATCAAATGAAACTTTTTGGGGAATGGTGCCTGATTATGAGTCCCTAAACACTGCATTCTTGGGGTGGGATTTAGAGCCTCAGTCCAGCCCGACCCATGATAGCTGCCTTAGTCCAATACCCCACATACAACTAAGCTATGTGTAGATTATTATTCATATAAATAATGTATATACAAAATCAGAAAGCATGAATAATCAATAACTGTAACATTAAAAATTCAAATTACAATTGACACTTGAATAATATTTGGGACTTAACCCATTATCACACTAAACACAAACCATACATATCTTATTTAACCAAATTATCTTCAATATAACAACTCATTTAACTTATTAAATAATTTTTATACATTAACCAATTTCACATAATTCATCATTTCACATGTAATATCATATTCTTTAATTTCAATTTTTATATCACAAGCTATTATAAACATTCAACATAATCCATTTAACCTGCTATACATTGTGGAAATCAAACCCTAATTCCATTATAAAAGTCCAGGAACACCTATCAATAATCAATTTCCTATCTCAATTAACATATCAACATGTTGATCGTGGTACTACTTTATCCCAAGTCAATTACATACTTACAATTACAATTTTTCAATGTTATCGAATATTGGAACACACCATGGTTGGCTAGAAATTGATAAAGTCAACCATATTGTATCCCATGAGGGTCAGGAGGGGCTCAGTTAAGCATTTAGAAACTATTTTACTAAATCAATTAAAATTCATAATGTGCACAACCAGAGAGAACCATTAATACCACCACACATGCCAAAATATATTTCAAGACCATGGAATATAACATGTTTCCCACCTACCTTGAACAAAGTGATTATTGCACCATTAAACATAGAAATATATATATATTAAAACCTCCTTTGAATCCCCAACCTACGATCCACTGGAAAAATACAGTTTTGCAGAATTGGAAGAAGAAGAATGAAACCATATGTCCTAATCCTTAAAAGTGACTAAAGTTTATTCTAAGACATACTCTTATCTTCAATACACTTCTAAGGGCACTAAAAATAGCCATGAAATGAAGGTGGTCGATCCATGGGAAGATATGGGTGTTTTGGATCCTCACTATGGATGGTGGAGAATGAATGAGATTGAAATTTAGGTGAGAAACATAAAGCCTGGAATGTGAAAATGGTAAAATTTCACTTTTAATGGGTCCCATAGTTTGGTAACATAGTTTAATAGACTGTGTTCACGTCTCTGTCCAAGAGGGGCTGAGTAACACTATTTTCATGGGAGCCACACACAGTTTGACAAACCATTCATCAACCGTGCAGAATGCCTCTCTCCCGACCCATATGGTTTTTCCTCCCCTCTTGTATGGTTTGCTGAACTATAATATCCGCCTATTTAAGAGCATGGTTTGGTCACATGGTTACTACTAACCATGATCCAACCACGAAACATGCACAATATGGATAAAGTGTCCCTTATATCTTGTCTCGAGTCCTTGAGATACCTCCTATCAACAACATATATCTAGAAAACATTACATTAACCACTAGAAGTTGAATTAATCCAAAACATAAACAATAAAAACCCCTTCAAAATCTAGAATCATACAAACTCCCCACATTGTAACTGATTTCCCTCGATTCTCAGTCTTAAGAATAACAGAACATATAAATAAAAGTGAACAGGCCACTGAGACCAAATATTTTTTCCCTCTCCCAAGATTCTTCTAGAACTTTAGGACGATTTCATAAAGCTCAATCCAAAGGCATAGACTTTCCTTTCAATTATTTCATAATAAGACCAATAGTTAAACTAGATGCTCCTCTAAGGAGACATCCTTCTCATGTTCAATATCTGCATCCTCAAACACATGTGATGGGTCGGGGTGGTACACCTGACAATGTGACACATTAAAAGCATCATGCATGCCATTATATTTCTATGAATGATCTAGTCGGTAGGAAATTGGCATAATCCTTTCCACAATATCAAACAGCCCCACATAACTGGGAGCCATCATTCCTTCTTTCTGTATATGACGGTGACTCAACAATGGAGACCCCATATGAAATACATAATCACCCACCATAAACTCAGGATGTCTACAATGCCGATCTACATACAACTTTTGCCTAATCTAAACCACTTCTATATATTTCTAACCAATCTTAACCTATTACAAAATCTCTTATATGAGGCATAACCCTAACAATTAAGATTCTCTTAACTCCATCCAACACCATGATGATCTACACTACCTACCTTAATGTTTATCACACAATGCTGACTTAATTATATCCTAGTAAAAGTATTTATAGGTGAATTCAAAAAGCAATATGTGTTTATCCCATGATCCACCAAAATCAATGACACAATCCATCACCAAATCCTATTGTAAATGAATAGTATGATGAGATTTCACATCCCTCTATTGGAGGATATCTATAGAAAAATTAACTGGGTACGAAGACCAATCTATAATCAATTCTTGAAACATGATGAAAAATGTAGATCATGATCCAATATTGTAGTTTATGATACTGTTTGAATCAACACAATTTACCAAAAATACAATTCATCCAACAAATCAATGGTGAAATTCTCTCAAATTGGAGTGAAATATTCAACCAAGGTCAACTGATCCACAACTACCCATATCACATAATTCTTTTGAGGCATCCTTAGATGACCTACCTTGATATCCATCATTACATTATCCCATTTACATTCAGGAAACTGAAATAGTTAAAACAAACTACATGCTAGTTGATTCTCTGCCTTCACTTTCAGATTGTTAAGGCATCACACCAAAAAACCTAAAACATCTTTCTTCATTCCAGTCAACCAATATTGATTACAAAGATCATGATAATTTTTTTTCAAAACAGGATGCACCGCCCACCGTGATGCATAAAATATGTGAATCATCTCTTCCAACAAACATACTGGCCCAATAACCCAATCATGTATATAAATGATACGTCATCACTAATGGTCCTACTGAAAAGAGACCCCTCACCATTTAGACTCTTTTAATAACCTGGTTCTTATTTTTGAGGTATGGGCTTCTCTTTTCTCTTTTTCTTAAGTATTTCTGTGTAAATAAGGAAAAATGGGAAAAACCTAAATTTTGTAACTACACGCCGTGTACTGTTTCCACACGTCGTGTACTTTTGGGCAGTGTGGAAATGAGTACATGGGGTGTGTGGCCATGTCGGTGACCGGGTGTAGGAACCGACTACACACCGTGTAGTGGTACCTTACACGCCGTGTAGTCAGTCGGCAGGGAAAAAAGTAAGGCGGCGGAGTGCCAGCTAGCTGGGCGGCAGTACACGCCGTGTACTCGGAAGTACATGTCGTGTACCCATGTCGGCCGATGAACAGTGTGGCGGTGCCACCAAATGAACAGTTAAATGAAGGAAGTACACGCCGTGTACTTTGAAGTACACGCCGTGTACTTTTGTTTTTTTGCTTAAACGGGCAGTAGCCTCCCCTGTTCACAGGGAGTGCTTAGAACTGAATGGGAGAGCGGGATAGGACGGCCGGGTCTTCGAAGATCCGCTGGGTGCTCGTCCTGAATCCGTTTCTGCTTCAGGATATACCGTTAGGACCGTACGGGTAAGCCCTTAGTTCCCCATAAGTCGTTTTTACCAATTCTTCCTCTAATGAAAGTTATCTGGGTTTAAGCAGGTTGTTGTTTTTGTCAGATCTATGCCGTTATTGGGCGCTTCTGGAACCGATGTTCGGGTATATCGATCATTGGAATTTTTGGTAGGTGGCTTGGTGTTTCATTTCCAACTGTTGTGTGTTTTGTGAGTTTTTACTGCCACGAACCCATGTTGGGGTGTCATGAGGCTGAGGCCGTAGCTAAATTAAATACCTAGAACTGTAAAGGTAGTTAGATGTGATAATAAAATGATGTTTGGGATCATTGCTTGGATCCAGGACCATCCCCCGGTGTGCATTCCTCTGTTTAGCCGTTTGGCTAGGATACCCGAGGGTATGCCTTTTAAGTAGTACTGATAGAATTGCCTTGAGAGGAATTGCTTTTTTTACTGCTTGTTTAAAATGATGGGCATGGCCCGGTTGCTTTTTATCCTGAGGGCATGATTGCATTATATAGCCTGAGGGCATGACTGTACTATTAGCCCGAGGGCAGTAGTAATTTCGGCCTGAGGGAGACATCTTCCATGCCTGAGGGCAGCTGACTCTGTGCTTGAGGGCGACACTACCTACGCCTGAGGTCAAAATTCTATTATGCCTGAGGGCAGATGCTTGTACTGATATTATTTACCTGAGGGTGGGAGTTTACTTGTCCAAGGACAGTAGAAGTTGTTAGAATATTCACTGTGGTGGTATTATAAATTAAAGAAATTGAATGAACAATAAAATGGCAATAGAACTGGTAGTGAGTTACTTTTGAGTACTGCTTACTATTTCATTTTACTATTACTGCACACTGTTGTTGCATGCTTTACACAAAGTTGAGCACAGGCCTTTGGTGGGTGCTTGCTGGGATTTATCTCTCACACCCTGTTTGGTCCATGCTTTTCGGCCCAAACAGATTATGTTGCTGCAGGTGTAGATAGGGGCAAGAGTCCCTATACAGGTACTTGATTGCTTCTGAGGAGTAGGGGAGCATGGGACCGGGCTTAGGCTCGCGATGCTACCAGCTGTTGTTTTGTTTTGCTGCACTCTGTTTTGTTGCACTGAATCGATGTATAACATGTTTTGTATGCTTTGTTAGAACTGCATCATACTTATATACCTGGTTGGTTTTTTTACTGCAGTTGTTTAGTTTAGTATGCCTGTTTTACTGCTTCTGCTTTTGTTGTATGTTTTATTTATATTCCGCTGCGCATCACTTTGACAAATGAGGGCATAGTTTCCCCACTATCAAACCTGGGCCCTCGCTGCTAGTCGGCAGCCTTTGGCGTTTGGGGAAATGTGCTTGAGGTCTTGTGGCAGACTGGGTTCGGGGCGCCAGTGGACGAGCTCCAGATTCGGGTCCTTACAAAGTGGTATCAGAGCGGTTCTTTTCTTTGACTTACTATTTGGAGCCTTAGTCAGGGATATGACAAACGGTAGTTGGTAATAAGCTGTGCTCGGGCGTAGCTAACACATGTACAGGGAAAAGCCAGTCTACCCCGTATTGCAATTCTACTGATTTTGCAATTTACAGTTGATATGATTTTCACCGTTGGGTGATGCACCTGTATTGTGCTGTTTACATTTTATCTGTGGGTTCTATTTAGTTGCAACCCGATGAGATGAGGGTATGCCATCTAATGCATCATATAGGCACATGGTAGTAATCACATGCCATGCATATTTCCATGCCATGTAGGTGCATTTGGATTTGCATGTTTTTGTGATAGCTGTTGTGCTAGAAAAGCATGCTGTTGTGATAGCTGATTTGGTAGAATATCTGCTGTGTGCACTGTTTATGGAATGTACGCCAAACATTTGTTTTTGGGGAGTATGGGCCCCCATAGACTGGAATTTGGTGGATCATTGACTGTTTATTATGTTATAACACAAAGAAGATGTCAAACTTTGACTCGTGGGGATTATGGGCCCTCACGAGTCGGAATTTGACACTTAGGTGTTGATTTTCAGAAATTTCTAGGGTCCGGAGAAGTTTCTGAGGCATACTGTCCGGAAACCCAGAATACACGCCATGTAGTCTAATGGACACGCCGTTTATGTTCTTCTGTTCGGGAAGGGAAATAAAAATTTTGAGTACACGTAGTGTACCAAGAGTACACGCCGTGTAGTTTCTTCCAGTGTCACAAACCGTGTAGGCGGCAACACGAGGAAGAGAGGGTGCTTGGGTAAAACACGCCGTGTATCTGAGATACATGCCGTGTAGTGTTGACCCGGAGTCTGGCCGTGTAACTAACAAACACGGGTCGGTGAACTCTTTTCCAGAACACGCCGTGTCAATGAAGAACACGCCTTGTAGTGAGACCTAGGGACTCGGTCGTGTAACTAACAACACGAGCCGGTGTCACCGTGCCTTGAACACGCCGTGTACCTGTGGGACACGCCGTGTAGTCTTGTCCGAGGATAGACCGTATGGACTTAACCGTGTGACCGGGAGACAGGGTGGTTTACACACTGTGTGTGGGTGTAACACGCCGTGTGGTTTTTAGCCGAGTAGTCGGCCGTGTCACAAATTGCACGGGTAGTTGGAAATAAAACCATACACGTCATGAAGGGTATATACCCACCGTGTAGTTTTTATTAACGGGATCCGTGTGGATTAGCCGTATAGAAGGACCCGGGCAGGGGAAGGAAATCCATGTACACTCCGTGTAGTCAGAATTCACGCCGTGTAGTCTTGTTTTGGGAAATTTTAAATACCTTCTTTCTCTTGTTCCCCTTTTGGGTTCTTCATTTCCAGTCTTTGTTAATGTTATTCTAAGGTGTGCATTTGACCTTGTAGTGTCATGCCGCCTAGACGACCGCGCGTTGTTCGCCAGGAGAGTGGCGACGAGTATACTCTAGAGATGGTGGGCCATGGGCTACCAGTTGATCCTCCAGCAGAGCCAGATACAGCGCCAGCTGTTATACCTGACACAGGCATGGAGGCGCAGTTCCGTGAAGGCCTTATGCGGTTTATGCAGACCTTTCAGGGAGCACCACAGGTGGATACATCTATGGCTGAGATGACGCGTGTTTTCCAGCAGCAGCATCCGCCTACGTCTTCAGGGGAAGGCGGACCACAGGCTGCGGAGTCTTGGCTGGGATCGGTGCAGATGATTTTTGAGCATCTTGAGACACCTCCAGGGCGGAGGGTCAAACTCGCTACTTACATGCTGCGTGATTCCGCCAGGAGGTGGTGGGATGTTACCACACAGTCAGAGCATCACAGGGACATGGCGTGGGAAGATTTCTAGGCAGTCTTCTATGAATTTTTCTTTCCCGAGACGCTGAGGGAAGATAGAGCTCGAGAGTTCATGAATCTGCAGCAGGGCGCTATGTCAGTGATGGACTATTCTGCTTGCTTTACCGAGCTTCAGCGCTTTGCACCTGTGCTGATGGGTGATGAGACGCTGAGAGCCAGACGTTTTGAGGATGGTCTACAGTATGACATCCGGGCGCTGGTGAATGTTTTCAGGTTGCCTAATGTACATGCTATAGTAAACCAGGCATTGATTACAGAGAGGAACCTGCGGGAAGCGAGTGGTGTGGGCCAGGGCGGCTCAGCACTAGTTACTGGTATTATTTCTACTGGCAAGAGGAGGAGACAGATGGACTTCTCTCAGGGCAGTAGTACCAGTCAGAGGAATGCTTCAGGTGGACAAGTTATGTGCTACCAGTGCCGTAGAGAGGGGAACAAGAGACCAAAGTGTCCACGGGACCGAGTTGAGTGCCGAGCTTGCGGCAAGATGGGTCATCTGCAACGCTTTGGCAGAGCGTTTCTACCAGTGGCTAGTGAGAGGGGTTCTGTGCAGACTCCGCGAGCGGGAGCAGGACCAGTGGCTTCTTACCAGTCGAGGAACTGGAACGTGTCAGGGTGTGCGGGTAGAGATAGTGGTCGTGGCTGTGGTATCCAGACACCAGGATCTCAGAAGCAGCAGGGCGAGACTGCTCAGGGTAGCCAGGCTGTGTCGCAGGGCCGTGGCATTGGGCAGGCATATGCAGTGCAACAGACCCAGCAGGAGTAGGATCCCAGACCTTCAACAGTCAGAGGTACTATTCTAGTAGCTTCTGTCTTGTCTTCAGTACTTTTTGATACAGGTGCTACACATAGTTTCATATCTGTAACCGTAGTGGAGAGCCTTGTGATTTTTGTTTTCTTCTCTTCAGATGTTATGACACTCGACACTCCGTTGGGTATGAGAGCGGCATGTGTTCGTTAGTGCAAGGGGTTCCCCCTTGAGGTTGGTGGGTGTCACTTTCTTTGGGACCTCTATGTCTTGGAGATGACAGCTTATGACGTCATTCTCGGGATGGACTGGTTGGTTCCCTTCCAATCCTTTGTAGACTGGTATCATCGTAGGGTGAGTTTCACGTCACTAGAGGGCGGAGAGTTTCTATACAAGGGCGAATGGGATGTTCAGGTGATTCAAGCTGGACCAGAGCATCGTGGGCGAGGTGGAGTCACATCCCAGATTGCGAGTTTATATCTGGATGATCAGGGGACTTGTCAGACGATTTTCCCTCCAGTGGTTAATCATTTCAGGGATGTCTTCCCAGATGACTTTTCAGGTCTACCTCCGGAGCGAGAGGTGGATTTCTCTATTGAGCTTGTGCCTGGAGCAGCACCGGTATCCATTCCTCCTTATAGGATGGCTACACCTGAGTTTCAGGAGCTCAAGAGGCAGATAGAGGAGTTACAGGCAAAGGGGTTTATCTGACCCAGTACATCTCCTTGGGGTTCTCCAGTCCTTTTTGCGAAGATGGCAGATGGTACCCTCAGACTTTGTGTGGATTATCGGAAGCTGAACCAGTTGACAGTTAAGAACCGATATCCCTTGCCAAGGATTGATGATCTTTTTGATCAGCTTCGTGGAGAACGAGTGTTCTCGAAGATTGACTTGCAATCAGGATATCATCAGTTGCGCGTGAGACCATCTGATATACCGCTTACAGCCTTTCGGAGCAGATATGGTCAGTACGAGTACTTGGTTATGTCGTTCGGACTCACGAACGCGCTAACAGTTTTCATGGATCTGATGAATCGTGTATTCCATCCTTACCTCGATTCTATTGTGGTAGTATTCATGGACGACATCTTGGTGTACTCTCAAACTCGACACGACTATGCCAACCATCTTGAGATCGTATTGAGTACACTGAGAGAGCATCAGCTGTATGCTAATCTCTGAAAGTGCCACTTTTGGATAGACCAGATTCACTTCCTGGGTCATATCATCTCAGAGGTAGGAGTTGCAGTAGACCCAGAGAAGGTGAGAGCAGTAGTTTCCTGGGAGCAGCCTAAGAACCTGTTTGAGATACAGAGTTTCTTGGGGCTGGCTGGTTACTACCGACGTTTCATACATGACTTCTCCCGCTTAGCAGCGCCGTTCACGGGTTTGACTAAGAAGGGTGTGAAGTTCGTTTGGTCAGAAGCTTGCGAGACAGCTTTTCAGGACCTGAATGGAAAGTTGACATCAGCACCAGTCCTAATACTCCCAGAGCAAGGGAAGATCTATACAGTTTACTGTGATGCATCAGGTATTGGGCTCGGAGCAGTGTTGATGTAGGTCGATTGAGTTGTTGCGTACGGGTCTCGGTAGTTGAGGCCACCTGAGAGGAATTACTCGATGCATGATCTCGAGTTTGCCGTAGTTGTTCATGCATTGCGCTGTTGGAGAAATTATCTCTTGGGGGAGCGTTTTGTGGTTTTTACAGACCACAAAAGCCTCAATTATATTTTTACTCAGCGTGACTTGAATCTGAGGCAGAGAATGTGGGTCGAGTACCTACATTCCTTTGATTTCGAGCTTTCTTATACACCTAGTAAAGGTAATGCAGTAGCTAATGCACTAAGCCGGAGGACTCAGATACAGGCAGTGCAGGAAGCCAGTGATGAGTGGCAGCTCATGGCCTCATTCTCTGAGATGCATTTGGAGGTGCAAGACAGTCAGGGGCAGACTTATATTTCTTCAGTAGCTGTGACTTCTACCCTCTTGGATAGAGTGAGGATGAGACAACTATCTGATTCAGAAGGCCTATTTCTACGGGAGTCGGTGGCAAGTGAGGACCCTCCTCCTGGTTGGACGATAGGCGATGATGAGGTTTTGCGTTTCCATGGATGAGTGTGGGTTCCAGGGGATATATGCGAGGAGATGATGCGGGAGTCTCATGCTTCAGTTTGGGCAATTCATCCCGGAGTTACCAAGATGTACCGTGACTTGAGACGTCAGTACTGGTGGCCGGGTATGAAGGGAGAGATAGCTGGTTTTGTTACGAGGTGTTTCACCTGTCAGCAGGTGAAGGCAGAGCATCAGAGGCCAGCTGGGCTGTTACAGTAGTTACCCATCCCTGAGTGGAAATGGGATGATGTCACGATGGATTTCGTGACTGGGTTGCCGAGGTCACCTAGAGGCAATGATGTTGTGTGGGTTTTTGTGGAAAGACTAAAAAAGGTAGCTCACTTTATGATGATCAGGGAGACCTTCGGAATTGACGAGCTCAGGAAGCTGTATATCCGAGGGATTGTTCGTCTTCATGGGGTTCCTCGTTCTATTATTTCAGACAGGGACGCCCATTTTACGTCTCGTTTCTAGAAGACTTTTCAGAGGGCCCTGGGTATACAGGTGCTTCTGAGCACAGCATACCGCCCTCAGACAGATGGCCAGTCAGAGCGTACGATACTAGTGCTTGAGGACATGCTGGGTGCATGCGTCCTGGACTTTGTGGGCTCTTGGGAGAAGCATATACCCTTAGTCGAGTTTGCCTATAACAATAGTTATCAGGCAACTATTGAGATGGAACCATACGAGGCTTTATATGGTAGGCCATGCCGATCCCCTTTGTGCTGGTTTGAGGCAGGTGAGGCAGTTTTGCTGGGGCCACAGCTTGTGCAGGTGACTTCTGAGCAGGTCCAGTTTATTCGGAAGCGGATGGCTACTGCGCAGTGTCGACAGAAATCTTTTGCTGATCGCCACAGACGACCTTTGGAGTTCGTGGTCGGGGATCAGGTTTTCTTGCATGTTTCGCCGAGGCTGGGGCACAAGCGGATCAGGAGACAGGGTAAACTTTCACCGAGGTATGTGGGGCCATTTGAGATTCTAGAGAGAGTCGGGCGGGTTGCCTACCGATTGCAGTTACCGCAGCGGTATCAATCCATGCACAACGTCTTTCATGTGTCTCAGTTGCGCCGCTATCATTCAGACCTGTCTCACACCATTCAGCTAGAAGAGGTTGAGCTGGAGGCCGATGCATCCTTTGAGGAGCATCCGATTCGTATCGTTGATAGGAGCACGAAGGTTCTCCGAGGCCGGTCAGTTCCTCTCATGCGGGTGCTATGGAAGCATGGCTGAGTGCAGGACGAAACCTGGGAGAGGGAGACCGACGTACGTGCTCAGTGGCCGGAGTTATTTATGGCTATATCTTCATCACCCTTGGAAGGGAAATTCGGGGACGAATTGCATTAAGGGGGGAAGTTTGTAAGAACCTGATTCTTATTTTTGAGGTATGGGCTTCTCTTTTCTCTTTTCCTTAAGTATTTTTGAGTAAATAAGGAAAAATGGGAAAAACCTAAATTTTGTAACTACACGCCGTGTACTTTTGGGTAGTGTGGAAATGAGTACATAGGGTGTGTGGCCATGTCGGTGACCGGGTGTAGGAACCGACTACACACCGTGTAGTGGTACCTTACACGCCGTGTAGTCAGTCGGGAGGGCAAAAAGTAAGGCGGCGGAGTGCCAGCCAGCTGGGCGGCAGTACACGCCATGTACTCGGAAGTACATGCCGTGTACCCATGTCGGCCGATGAACAGTGTGGCGGTGCCGCCAAATGAACAGTTAAATGAAGGGAGTACACGCAGTGTACTTTGAAGTACACGCTGTGTACTTTTGTTTTTTTTGCTTAAACGGGCAGTAGCCTCCCTTGTTCACAGGGAGTGCTTAGAACCGAATGGGAGAGCGGGATAGGATGGCCGGGACTTCGAAGTTCCGACGGGCGCTCGTCCTGAATCCATTTCTGCTTCGGGATATACCGTTGGGACCTTACGGGTAAGCCCTTCATTCCCCTTAAGTCGTTTTTACCAATTCTTCCTCTAACGGAAGTTATTTGGGTTTAAGCAGGTTGTTGTTTTTGTCAGATCTACACCGTTCTTGGGCGCTTCTGGAACCGACGTTCGGGTATATCGATCGTTGGCGTTTTTGGTAGGTGGCGTGGTGTTTCACTTCCAACTGTTGTGTGTTTTATGAGTTTTTACTGGCACGAACCCATGTTGGGGTGTCGTGAGGCTGAGGCCGTAGCTAAATTAAATACCTAGAACTGTAAAGGTAGTTAGTTTTGATAATAAAATACTTTTTGGGATCATTGCTTGGATCCAGGACCACCCCCGGGGTGCGTTCCTCTGTTTAGCCGTTTGGCCAAGATACCTGAGGGTATGCCTTTTATGTAGTACTGATAGAATTTCCTTGAGAGGAATTGCTTTATTTTTACTGCTTGTTTAAAATGTTGGGCATGGCCCGGTTTCTTGATAGCCTGAGGGCATGATTGCGTTATATTGCCTGAGGGCATGACTGTACTATTAGCCCGAGGGCAGTAGTAATTTCGGCCTGAGGGCGACTTCTTCCGTTCCTGATGGCAGCTGACTCAGTGCCTGAGGGCGACACTACCTACGCCTGAGGGATAAATTCTATTATGCCTGAGGGCAGATGCTTGTACTGATATTCTTTACCTGAGGGTGGGAGTTTACTTGTCCGAGGACAGTAGCAGTTGTTAGAATATTCACTGTGGTGGTATTCTAAATTAAAGAAATTGAATGAACAATAAAATGGAAATATAACTGGTAGTGAATTACTTTTGAGTACTGCTTACTATTGCATTTTACTATTACTGCACACTGTTGTTGCATAATTTACACACAGTTGAGCACGGGCCTTTGGTGGGTGCCTACTGGGATTTATTTCTCACAACCTGTTTGGGCCATGCTTTTCGGCCCAAACAGATTACGTTGCTACAGGTGTAGATAGGGGCAAGAGTCCCTATACAGGTACTTGATTGCTGCTGAGGAGTAGGGGAGCATGGGACCGGGCATAGGCTGGCGATGCTGCCAGCTGTTGTTTTGTTTTGCTGCACTCTTTTTTGTTGCACTGAATCGATGTATAACATGTTTTGGCAGCTTTGTTAGAACCGCATCATACTTATATACCTGGTTGGTTTGTTTACTGCAGTTGTTTAATTCAGTATGCCTATTTTACTGCATCCGCTTTTGTTGTATGTTTTATTTATATTCCACTGCGCTTCACTTTGACAAATGAGGGCATAGTTTCCCCACTATCAATCCTGGGCCCTCGCTGCTAGTCGGTAGCCTCTGGCATTTGGGGAAATGCTCTTGAGGTCTTGTGGCAGACCGGGTTCGGGGCGCCAGTGGACGAGCTCCGGATTCAGGTCGATACAAAGTGGTATTAGAGCGGTTCTTTTCTTTGACTTACTATTTGGAGCCTTAGTCAGGGATAGGATGAACGGTAGTTGGTAATAAGCTGTGCTCGGGCGTAGCTAACCCGTGTACAGGGAAAAACTAGTCTACCCTGTATTGCAATTCTACTTATTTTGCAATTTACAGTTGATATGATTTTCACCGTTGGGTGACGCACTTGTATTGTGCTGTTTACATTTTATCTGTGGGTTCTATTTAGTTGCAACCCAATGAGATGAGGGTCTGCCATCTCATGCATCATATAGGCACATGCTAGTAATCACATGCCATGC
This sequence comes from Viscum album, assembly GCA_963277665.1. Taxonomy (NCBI): domain Eukaryota; kingdom Viridiplantae; phylum Streptophyta; class Magnoliopsida; order Santalales; family Viscaceae; genus Viscum; species Viscum album. The sequence continues at coordinate 979,439,250 of OY728139.1, read as the reverse complement.
ATAGTTCCATGCCATGTAGGTGAATTAGGTTTTGCATGCTGTTGTGATAGTTGTTGTGCTAGAAAAGCATGCTGTTGTGATAGCTGCTTTGGTAGAATATCTGCTGTGTGCACTGTTTATGGAATGGACACCCAACTTTGGTTTTTGGGGAGTATGGGCCCCCATCGACCAGAATTTGGTGGATCATTGACTGTTTATTATGTTATAACACAAAGAAGATGTCAAACATTGACTCGTGGGGAGTATGGGCCCTCACGGGTCGGAATTTGACACTTAGGTGTTGATTTTCAAAAATTTCTGGGGTTCGGAGAAGTTTCTGAGGCATACTGTGCGGAAACCCAGAATACACGCCGTGTAGTCTAATGGAAATGCCGTGTAGGTTCTTTTGTTCGGGAAGGGAAATAAAAATTCTGAGTACACGCTGTGTACCAAGAGTACACGCCATGTAGTTTCTTCCCGTGTCACAAACCGTGTAGGCGACGATACGGGGATGAGAGGGTGCTTGGGTAAAACAAGCCGTGTACCTGAGATACACGCCGTGTAGTGTTGACCCGGAGTCCAGCCGTGTAACTAACAAACACGGGTCGATGAACTCTTTTCCAGAACACACCGTGTCAATGAAGAACACGCCGTGTAGTGAGACCTGGGGACTCAGTCATGTAACTAAGAACACGGGCCGGTGTCACCATGCCTTGAACACGCCGTGTACCTGTGGGACATGCTGTGTAGTCTTGTCCGAGGTCAGACCATATGGACTTAACCGTGTGACCTTGAGACGGGGTGGTTTACACGCCGTGTGTGGGTGTAACACGCCGTGTAGTTTTTAGCCGAGTAGTCGGCCATGTCACAAACGGCACAGGAAGTAGGAAATAACACCATACACGCTGTGTAGTTTTTTTTAATGGGAGCCGTGTGGCTTAGCCGTATAGAAGGACCCGGGCAGGGGAAGGAAAGTAAAGTACACGCCGTGTAGTCAGAATACACGCTGTGTAGTCTTGTTTTGCAAAATTTTAAATGCCTTCTTCCTCTTGTTCCCTTTTTGGGCTCTTTGTTTCCAGTCTTTGTTAATGTTATTCTAAGGTGTGCTTTTGACCTTGCATTGTCATGCCGCCTAGACGACCGCGCATTTTTCGCTAGGAGAGCGGCGACTGGTATACTCCATAGATGGTGGGCCATGGGCTACCAGTTGATCCTCCAGCAGAGCCAGATGCAGCGCCAGCTGTTATACCAGACACAGCCGCGGAGGCACAGTTCCGTGAAGGCCTTATGCGGTTTATGCAGACCATTCAGGGAGCACCGCAGGTGGCTACATCTATGGCTGAGCTGAAGCGTGTTTTCCAGCAGCAGAATCCGCCTACGTCTTCAGGGGATGGCGGACCACAGGCTGCGGAGTCATGGATGGGATCGATGTAGACGATTTTCGAGCATCTTGAGACACCTCCAGGGAGGAGGGTCAAACTCGCTACTTACATGCAGCGTGATTCCGCCAAGAGGTGGTGGGATGTTACCACCCAGTCAGAGCATCACAGGGACATGGCGTGGGAAGATTTCCAGGTAGTCTTCTATGACTTTTTCTTTCCCGAGATGCTGAGGGAAGATAGAGCTCGAGAGTTCATGAATCTGCAGCAGGGCACTATGTCAGTGATGGACTATTCTGCTTTATTTACCGAGCTTCAGTGCTTTGCACCCGTGCTGATGGGTGATGAGACACTGAGAGCCAGACTTTTTGAGGATGGTCTACCGTATGACATCCGGGCGCTAGTGAATGTTTTCAGGTTGCCTACTGTGCATGCTATAGTGAACCAGGCGTTGATTACAGAGAGGAACCTGCGGGAAGCGAGTGGTGTGGGCCAGGGCAGCTCAGCACTAGATACTGGTATTATATCTACTGGTAAGAGGAGGAGACATATGGACTTCTCTCAGGGCAGCAGTACCAGTCAGAGGAATGCTTCAGGTGGACAGGTTATGTGCTACCAGTGCGGTAGAGAGGGGCACAAGAGACCACAGTGTCCACGGGACCCAGTGGAGTGCCGAGCTTGTGGCAAGATGGGTCATCTACAACGCTTTTGCAGAGCGTTTCTACCAGTGGCTAGTGAGAGGGGTTCTGTGCAGACTACGCGAGCGGGAGCAGGACCAGTGGCTTTTTACCAGTTGGGGAACTGGAACGTGTCAGGGCGTGCGGGTAGAGATAGTGGTCGTGGCCATGGTAGCCAGACACTAGGATCTCAGAAGCAGCAGGGCGGGAAAGCACAGGGTAGCCAGGCTGTGTCGCATGGCTGCAACACTGGGAAGGCATATGCAGTGCAACAGACCCAGCAGGAGCAGTATCCCAGACCTTCTATAGTCAGAGGTACTATTCTAGTAGCTTCTGTCTTGTCTTCAGTACTTTTTGATATGGGTGCTACACATAGTTTTACATCTGTAACCGTAGTAGAGAGCCTTGGGCTTTTTGTTTTATTCTCTTCAGACGTTATGACGCTCGACACTCCGTTGGGTATGAGAGCGGCATGTGTGCGTCAGTGCAAGGGGTGCCCCCTTGAGGTTGGTGGGTGTCACTTATTTTGGGACCTCTATGTCTTGGAGATGACAGCTTTGGACGTCATTCTCGGGATGGACTGGTTGGTTCCCTTCTGAGCCTTTGTAGACTTCTATCGTCGCAGGGTGAGTTTCACATCACCAGAGGGCAGAGAGTTTCTATACAAGGGCGAATGGGATGTTCAAGCGAATCGAGCTGGACCAGAGCAATGTGGGCGAGGTGGAGTCACAACCCAGATTGCGAGTTTATATCTGGATGATCAGGGGACTTGTCAGACGGATTTCCCTCCAGTGGTTGATCATTTCAGGTATGTCTTCCTAGATGACTTTTCAGGTCTACCTCCAGAGAGAGTGGTGGATTTCTCTATTGAGCTTGTGCCTGGAGCAGCACCGGTATCCATTCCTCCTTATAGGATGGCTACACCTGAGTTGCAGGAGCTCAAGAGGCAGATAGAGGAGTTATAGGCAAAGGGGTTTATCCGACCCAGTACTTCTCCTTGGGGTTCTCGGGTCCTTTTTGTGAAGAAGGCAGACGGTACCCTCAGACTTTGTGTGGATTATTGAAAGCTGAACCAGTTGACGGTTAAGAACCGATATCCCTTGCCAAGGATTGATGATCTTTTTTGATCAGCTTCGTGGAGCACGAGTGTTCTCGAAGATTGACTTGTGATCAGGATATCTTCAGTTGCGCGTGAGACCATCGGATATAAATATTACAACCTTTCGGAGTAGATATGGTCTGTACGATTACTTGGTTATGTCGTTCGGACTCACGAACGCGCTAGCAGTTTTCATGGCTCTGATGAATCGTGTGTTCCATCCTTACCTCGATTCTTTTTTGGTAGTATTCGTGGATGACATCTTGGTGTACTCTCACACTCGACACAACCATGCCACCCATCTTGAGATCGTATTGAGTACACTGAGGGAGCATCAGCTGTATGCTAAGCTCTCAAAGTGCCACTTTTGGATGGACCAGATTCACTTCCTGGGTCATATCATCTCAGAGGCAGGAGTTGCAGTAGACCCACAGAAGGTGAGAGCAGTAGTTTCCTGGGAGTAGCCTAAGAACGTGTTTGAGATACGGAGTTTCTTGGGGCTGGCTGGTTACTACCGATGTTTCATACAGGACTTCTCCCGCTTAGTAGCGCTGTTGATGGGTTTGACTAAGAAGGGTGTGAAGTTTGTTTGGTCAGAAGCTTGCGAGACAGCTTTTCAGGACCTGAAGAGAAAGTTGACATCAACACCATTCCTGATACTCCCAGAGCAGGGGAAGATCTATACAGTTTACTGTGATGCATCAGGTATTGGTCTCGGAGCAGTGTTGATGAAGGGCAATCAAGTTGTTGTGTATGGGTCTCGTCAGTTGAGGCCACATGAGAGGAATTACCCAACGCATGATCTTGAGTTAACCGCAGCTGTTCATGCGTTGCGCTGTTGGAGACATTATCTCTTGGGGGAGTGTTTTGTGGTTTTTAAAGACCAAAAAAGCCTCAAGTATATTTTTACTCAGCGTGACTTGAATTTGAGGCAGAGAATGTGGGTCGAGTACCAACAGTCCTTTGATTTCGAGCTTGCCTATACACCTAGTAAAGGTAATGTAGTAGCTGATGCACTGAGCTGGAGGACTCAGATACAGGCAGTGCAGGAGGCCAGTGATGAGTGGCAGCTCATGGCTTTGTTCTCTGAGATGCATTTGGAGGTGCACGACAGTCAGGGGCAGACTTATCTTTCTTCAGTAGCTGTGACTTCTACCCTCCTGGATAGAGTGAGGATGAGACAACTATCTGATTCAGAAATCCTAGTTCTACGGTAGTCGGTGGCAAGTAAGGACCCTCCTCCTGGTTGGACGATAGGCGATGATGAGGTTTTGCATTTCCATGGATGAGTGTGGGTTCCAGGGGATATACGCGAGGAGCCGATGCAGGAGTCTCATGCTTCAGTTTGGGCAGTTCATCCCGGAGTTACCAAGATGTACCACGACTTGAGACGTCAGTACTGGTGGCCGGGTATTAAGGGAGAGATAGCTGGTTTTGTTACGAGGTGTTCCACCTGTCAGTAGGTGAAGGCAGAGCATCAGAGACCAGCTGGACTGTTACAGCAGTTACCCATCCATGAGTGGAAATGGGATGATGTCGCGATGGATTTCGTGACTGGGTTGCCGAGGTCACCTAGAGGCAATGATTCTGTGTGGGTTGTTGTGGACAGACTCACAAAGGTATCTCACTTTAGGTCGATCAGGGAGACCTTCGGAATTGACGAGATCGGGAAGCTGTATATCCGAGAGATTATTTGTCTTCATGGGGTTCCTCGTTCTATTGTTTCAGACCGGGACGCCCGTTTTACGTCTAGTTTCTGGCAGAGTTTTCAGAGGGCCCTGGGTACATAGGTGCTTCTGAGCACAGCATACCACCATCAGACAGATGGCCAGTCAGAGCGTAGGATACAAGTGCTTGAGGACATGCTGCGTGCATGCGTCTTGGAATTTGGGGGCTCTTGGGAGAAGCATATACCCTTAGTCGAGTTTGCCTATAACAATAGTTATCAGGAAACTATTGAGATGGCACCATACGAGGCTTTATATGGTAGGCCATGACGATCCCCTTTGTGCTGGTTAGAGGAAGGTGAGGTAGTTTTTCTGGGGCCACAACTCGTGCGGGAGACTTTTGAGCAGGTCCAGTTGATTCAGAAGCGGATGGCTACTGCGCAGTCTCGTCTGGAATCTTATGCTGATCGCCACAGACGACTTTTGGAGTTTGTGGTCGGGGATCAGGTTTTCTTGTGTTTTTCGCCGAAGCTGGGACACAAGCGTATCGGGAGACATGGTAAACTTTCACCGAGGTATGTGGGGCCATTTGAGATCCTGGAGAGAGTCGGGCGGGTTGCCTACCGATTGCAGTTACCGCAGCGGTATCGAGCCTTGCACGACGTATTTCATGTGTCTTAGTTGCGCCGCTATCATTCAGACCCGTCTCACACCATTTAGCCAGACGAGGTTGAGCTGGAGGCTGATGCATCCTTTGAGGAGCATCCAATTCGTATCGTTGATAGGAGCACGAAGGTTCTCCGAGGCCAGTCAGTTCCTCTCGTGCGGGTGCTATGGCAGCATGGCCGAGTGCAGGACGAAACCTGGGAGCGGGAGACCGACATACATGCTCAGTGGCCGGAGTTATTTACGACTATATCTTCATCACCCTTGGAAGGACAATTCGGGGACGAATTGATTTAAGGGGGGAAGTTTGTAAGAACCTGGTTCAAATTTTTGAGGTATGGGCTTCTCATTTCTCTTTTCCTTAAGTATTTTTGAGTAAATAAGGAAAAATGGGAAAAACCGAAATTTTGTAACTACACGCCGTGTACTATTTTCACACGTCGTGTACTTTTGGGCCGTGTGGAAATGAGTACACATGGTGTGTGGCCATGTCGGTGACCGGGTGTAGGAACCGACTACACGCCGTGTAGTGGTACCTTACACACTGTGTAGTCAGTCGGCATGGCAAAAAGTAAGGCGGCGGAGTGCCAGCCAGCTGGGCTGCAGTACACGCCGTGTACTCGGATGTACATGTCGTGTACCCATGTCGGCCGATGAACAGTGTGGTGGTGCCGCCAAATGAACAGTTAAATGAAGGTAGTACACGCCGTGTACTTTGAAGTAACGCCGTGTACTTTTTTTTTCTGCTTAAACGGGTAGTAGCCTCCCCTGTTCATAGGGAGTTCTTAGAACCGAACAGGAGAGCGGGATAGGACGGCCGGGACTTCGAAGATCCATCGGGCGCTAGTCCTGAATCCGTTTCTGCTTCGGGATATACCGTTGGGACCTTATGGGTAATCCCTTCATTCCCCTTAAGTCGTTTTTATCAATTCTTCCTCTAACAGAAGTTATTTGGGTTTAAGCAGGTTGTTGTGTCTGTTAGATCTACGCCATTCTTGGGCGCTTCTAGAACCGACGTTCGGGTATATCAATCGTTGGCATTTTGGATAGGTGGCTTGGTGTTTCATTTTCAACTGTTGTGTGTTTTGTAAGGTTTTACTACCACGAACCCATGTTGGGGTGTCGTGAGGCTAAGGCCGTAGCTAAATTAAATACCTATAACTGTAAAGGTAGTTATTTGTGATAATAAAATGTTGTTTGGGATCATTGCTTGGATCCAGGACCACCCCCGGGGTGTATTCCTCAGTTTAGCCGTTTGGCCAGGATACCCGAGGGTATGCCTTTTAAGTTGTACTGATAGAATTGACTTGAGAGGAATTTCTTTTTTTTACTGCTTGTTTAAAATGTTGGGCATGGCCCAGTTGCTTGTTAGCCTGAGGGCATGATTGTGTTATATAGCCTGAGGGCATGACTATACTATTAGCCCGTGGGTAGTAGTAATTTCGGCCTTAGGGCGACTTCTTCCGTGCCTGAGGGTAGCTGACTCTGTGCCTGAGGGTGACACTACCTACGCCTAAGGGCAAAATTCTATTATGCCTGAGGGAAGATGCTTGTACTGATATTCTTTACCCGAGGGTGGGAGTTTACTTGTCCGAGGACAGTAGCAGTTGTTAGAATATTCACTGTGGTGGTATTCTAAATTAATGAAATTGAATGAACAATAAAATGGAAATAGAAATGGTAGTGAGTTACTTTTGAGTACTGCTTACTATTGCATTTTACTACTACTACACACTGTTGTTGCATGCTTTACACAAAGTTGAGCACGGGCCTTTGGTGGGTGCCTACTGGGATTTATTTCTCACACCCTGTTTGGGCCATGCTTTTCGGCCCAAACAGATTACGTTGTTGTAGGTGTAGATAGGGGCAAGAGTCCCTATACAGGTACTTGATTTCTACTGAAGAGTAGGGGAGCATGGGACCGGGATTAGGCTCGCGATGCTGCCAGCTGTTGTTTTGTTTTATTGCACTGAATCAATGTATAACATGTTTTGGCTGCTTTGTTAGAACTGCATCATACTTATATACCTGGTTGGTTTGTTTACTGCAGATGTTTAATTCAGTATTCATGTTTTACTGCTTCCGCTTTTATTGTATGTTTTATTTATATTCTGCTGCGCTTCACTTCGACAAATGAGGGCATAGTTTCCCCACTATCAAACCTAGGCCCTCACTGCTAGTCGGCAGCCTCTGGCGTTTGGGGAAATGCGCATGAGGTCTTGTGGCAGACCGGGTTCAGGGCACCAGTGGACGGGCTCCAGATTCGGGTCGTTACAACTCTCCCATAAATACAAATGTTTTGAATCCTAATGTTTCCATTACTAGATGTACCTCAGAAGCATGAAATCATCTTCCAATGAAGCAAGTGTTGTCTATCTTTATTCGTGCAGCACATTGAGAAGTATCTCATGGAACAAAACAATCATCCTCAATTTAAAACTATATTCCTAAACTACCCAAATATTAGTCATCCATCTCAATGAATCTAAAAAATTATTCCTCTTAACCAGAGTGTAATTTAGATTGATGTCCATAAAATTCATGTACTCAAACCAATTTAACATTATAAGATTGAAATCATGATAAGAGAAGATGTAATTAAGGATTCTATTATTGCTATACATGTTAAAATGTTCTCTCAAAATTTAGTGTCACTGCCACATTAATGAATAAACCACAACGGTCATCTCATGATCATGTGTAGGGTAATTACATCATTAGCCCTCAAAATCCTTGACCCATACACCACATATTAATGATTCTACATGACCATTTACCCAATCCTAACACTAGACACATCAAAAATCAATGTATACCCTTTACATTGGGTTAGTATGATTAGATTTTTTGATGATGCTAACTGATTATTTAACTCTTGGAAAATATTCTAACATGTCCCATACTATTCAAACATGATGCCATTCATAGTCAAACACAAAAGCAATAATGCCAAATGGGAGAAGTCTTTAATTAAACTTTGGTAATAGTCAGCCCAACCTAGACAAATTTTGATATCAAAAATGTTCTTGGGTTTTACCCAAGATACAACTGGTCTCACTTTCTTCAGGTCCACTATGACACCATACTATGAGATTATGTGATCCAATAACTACCCCCTATCAATTCAGAAATGAAATTCGGATATATTTGGGTATATAAAATGCCCTTTTAGTGTACTCCGGACAATTTCCAGATTTTTGGAATGATCATCATAAGATTTTAAGTACACCAAAATATCATTAACAAAAACAACTACAAAATTATCTATGTACAAGTGAATGATTTAGTTTCTTAGGGTCAAAAACACTACAATTGAATTGTATAATACAAATAGAATTACCAAAAAATCATATAATATATATATTCTACAGCTCTTAAACCACTATATATTAAAAGGCCTTACTAATAACTGATGATACATTGATCTCAGAATAATCATAGAGACACTGAATGAACTCTTGGTAGGTCAAAAATATCATCGATTTGTGGAAAATGTCATCAATTATTAACTATTATCTTATTTATCTACCAATTATTGACACAAAACCACATTGATCCATTTGAATTTTTAGGAAAAAACACTGTAGATCCACAATGTGACATAATCCGGTGAAAAACCCCATGTTTTTATTTCCACCAATAGTGTTTTATGCTCATGGAGTTTGGCCGGATCCATTATATAAGACATAATATATACTTTCTCTACTCCCAACAACAAATCTATCACGAACATGAAATATATTTCAGGAAATAATCACATGATTTTCACAGGTAAAAATTATAAATTTGATCCAACACAAGTGGAATGTCTTGTTTTTATAATTCCCCTTCATCAAGAAAACAACAAGCCACTTGATTTGCAAGCTCACCCAACCACTGAACAACAATCCTTGCATGGCCTACAAAAATGTCTCCCTCAGCATTATAGATATAAGTTTCTCCTTAATGGTACATGAATGGTAACCTATGATGGTAGTAGTTTATATGATCCTTTTAATAAACAATCAAATCCATTCCCAAAATCAGATCAAAACCTTACATCTTGTGAACAAACACATCTCTTCTAAAATGGTACCCAACGACATCAATAGCCCACCCTTTACACTGCTTAGTATTCTATGATCACAACTCTAACAATGTATCTACCGAAATGACCCCAAAAAATGTACCACCACTAGAACCAGCATAAAAAAATATCAGCAGAAAGTAATAATTTGGAAGAACCAGTATCAAATAAATCTCTAAAAATAATGGAAGCTATATGGATTGTTCCTCGAACAGTTGATGGTCAATGCTTTCCACCATCTAGTGTAGACTAAATTGTATGAAGATGACCTACCCCACTACCCTGGTCTCTAGTCTAAAATTTTGGAACTACACTACACTAATGATATGGATTATTCCACCCTAGAGTACCTCATCCTCCTTGTCGACCAATACAATCAGTAGAGCTCCAACTGCCTAACTCATAAGGGGTATCCTACAATATTTATCACTCATCATTGGAATCATCCCTCCATCATTTACCATTGATTGAGTATTCCTACAAAACTTCTGTACATTCCCTATTCTACTGCATTATCATCTCTCAACCCGTGGTTTAGGACACAAGCCATGAATGTACCCTGTCCTTCCACACTGATATGAGAAAACATGATATCAACTCTAAGGGGATGCTTCAATCTTCTATATAAACTATTCACCACCACCAACCTTATGAGTATCCTTGAAATGGAGATTACTTTTATTGGTTGTATCACAATTGGATTGTCCAACTGCAACTGCATGCCCACTATAAATTCCATCCTTACAGTTTTCCTCCAAAATATGGTTTTGATCCACCATATCATCAACTATTTTTAATCATTTTTTATTAGCCCGAGACAAAATCTAATTAATATTTCTATCATAAAAATGTTCTTCCAAATCCACCCTATCCCTTGACAATGATGGAACAAAAAATGGCATGTTGGTGAAAAAAGTATCTTATTCGATCACTATCTTCATCACATGGGTCAACCTCATAAACATCGCAGCATTTTCCTACATCGAGTTCCCTGAATTTAAATTTTCACAAAACATTTCTTTGAAATATTTACAGGAAATACCATTAGCCTACTGGGTCTACACTAGAATGTCCAGCCAACACTTTTCCTTCCATCGCAACATGTAAGCCTCCAACATGATTTTCTTCTCAACAGGAATCTCTATGTGACTAGGAATCATCTTAATTAAATCTATCTAGAACTCATCTTCATCAGTTTTACCTACTCTAGAAACATTTGACGGTGTTACAACTAAAACTACGTAGTCATCTAAAAAATACATGACATGAACCACCATAGGTCTGGCTCCATCATCTACATCAAATTATTGAAGTTCTAACCAAAATTCTTCTCTATTATTTTATAATTTACAAATTTGTTTTCATCCTCTAATTTTAAAAGGATAATTCTCAATGACATGATCTTATATCCCAACCATAACATGATTTTGTGTTGGCGTATTCCTACAATTCCAACACAGATTCCAAAACCCATAACATTTAACATCCACATTTTTTATAAAAGAATGTTCTTAACTAGCCATAAATAACCCCTTTTCACACATTATTCCCAATAGACTTCATCTCACAATAAAAACAAACCCCATCCATCCCGACAATGGATAATGGTCAATATGGGGTCTACCAACATACACAATCACACGCAATTAATTAGACAACATTGTTAAACCATTTCAACAATCATAATTCTAATATTACTCGTTTATGTTCCCTTCTTGTATAACCATTAACTATAACAAAAATTGTCTCTCATTTACCTCCTTTAATCAAGTACAATTCATTAAAAATTATTTCACAATCATTCAATTTACCCATTAGTATCATATTTATTAGACATTACATTTTACATATTTTAGGGACTGTGAGAAGCATTCTACCCTTCATGTCTCACACAACCATCTAATGTGTACCCATAATGTTGCATTCCACCAATATCTCTAGGTGCCTAAAATACTGCATATATGCACAAACTCATTCTCTTCCATCCAAGATAAAAATATTAGAATTCAATACAATCACAAAACAAGTGCATCATATAATGGTGAAATATCAATCATTTGTAGGTACACATATAAAAGAACATCAATTCTAACCCATGGTACATGGGTTTTCACCCATGGATGGTTTATCTACTCCCTAACATTATCTGATCAACAAAAATCAACACTTACTAATATATTTTAATCCCTCATCATGTAGTAAGAATGAAAAAAAGAACTGTGCTAACAAAACATTGTAATCTTACCAACACAGAAACAACTAAATCGGTTCTCTGAATTGGGACACCACACAACCTAAATGCGCCTCCCCATATGATAGAGGCTTCCAACTAGAAGCGAGCATCTAATAGGTCATGTGGTATGTAAATAACATCTTTACTAATTTATGACATAGTAGGTGACACAAAACATATGTAAAATGTAGAAAATAAACTCAAACATTCATTATAAATTATTTCCCTAATAGGGTACAACAAATCAACTCCCTATCACATGGGCCTTCCAGGTGTCCAATCCTAGAATAATGAAAGCTGTTGGCATACATAATGACATCCTGAGAAAGGTTTGACTACAACTCTATAGTCCACCACCAACAATGTCTACAAAATATCAATTCAAAGTAGATATATCATGAATGTACTAAATAAAGGGAATGATAAACTAATGAAAAATCAAGTTTCATTATTTAAATATATTGTCTTTAGAAAAAATCATCATTTATTCCATTCAATCAGTTTTACCATTTTTTCCAATTAATACATGGGTTTGACAATTAGATCATTTATACTTCAGCATAATCTGATCACTTATCATACATAAGGTAATAAATCAAGATCACTATCTCACTATGGACAAGAATTTCATAAAAAATACATCACACTCACATTGGAGTCTCAGTCCATGTGGTTTCATCAAATGTAGTTATTAGGGGAATTGAGTAAAATTCCAATTCCCAAACCCATGAATTCTACAGGTGGGTTGTAGAGCCTCAATCCCAACAAATCCATAAGAGGATCCTCACTCTAATATTCCACATTCCACAAAGCCATGTGAACATTTTTATTTATCCAATTACCATATACACTAAATCACTAACCAAACATAATTAATACCCTTAGTATTCACAATTAACATTCCATTAACACGTAAATCATCATTGCTACTTAACAGATTAAAATATTTTCCAAAAACCATACATGTCCCATTTTACCCTATTCCCTTTCATATCATAACCCATTTAACAAATTAGACAATTCCAATATATTAACCCATTTCAAATAATTCACCATTTCATATTATTTATCCAATTCATGACTTTTAATTTCAATCACACAAGCCATTAGATATATTCCCAATATTCCATTTAACCATCTTTACTTTACGCCTACCAAAAAATTTTTCCATTATCAAAGTCTATACTGAAATTTCACGAATCTATTTTCTCTCTCAAATAACAAATCAACATGTTCATCATGGTCTACACTTTATCAATTTCCAAATCAATTGTTAACATTACAATTTTCAATGTTTGGGAATATTGGAATAACACATGGGATACCCTATATTTGTATTGTCAATCCCAATGCATCCCAAGAGGATCACGTTGGGTTCAATTCATCATTTAGAAAACTATTTTACCAAATCCATTCAATGTCATAAAATGAACCACCATAGATAATCATTAACAAAACCACACATGCACAAACAAACATCATGGCCATGGAATATAACATGTGGACCACCTATAAAAAACAAGAGATGAATGAATGAATAACCCTAGCCTTAGATATTGAATATAGAGCCCTTTGAAGCCCCAGCATAAGATATACTAGAAAAAAAGTGTTTCAAGTATTTATAAGGGAATGAACAAAACCATAATCCATTATCTAGAAAAAAGAATACATAGGAGAATAAGTCATACCTGTAGTTTTGATCCACAACCAATGACACTCCAAATGACCTTGAAATAATAGAAATGAATCATTGGGAATATTTTGGAGTTTAGGCTCATCATTAGGTCTTGATGAGGAATAATTAGGAAGAAATTTGGATGAGGATCTGAAAATCCGGAGTGGGAAATGGTGAAATCCAAATTTTAATAGGGTGTGTGGTTTGGTGGTATTTTTTCCCACACGATACCCTACTTTTGAATCTACCTCTATCCAAGAGATTCTGAGTCACACAGTTACCTAGAGATCACAACACAGTTTGAAAAACCATGCACCAACAGTTAAGAATGTCTCTATCCAAGTATGAATAGTTTGGTATCCCGTCATGAATGGTTTACTAAACAGTGCTCCCCTTTATCATGGATTTCATTTTTGGGTGCACACTTTTTACTTGCCATGCTTCAACCATGAAACATGCCCAGGATGGAACAAATATCCCTTATTTCTGATTCTGAGCCCTTATGACATCACTGAGCATACATATATATCCAAAAATCATTCCATTAACCAGAATTAGTAGACTTATACCAAAACATAACCAAGAATGTACCTCAAGAATATATGTAATCCTACACTTCTAGAAGGAACCTACCCTTGAATCCTATAATGAAACAATAATACAATGCAGATATGCTGTCCGATCCATCAATAAATAAATAATTTCTCATCAGGTAAATTTTTAATTGATTAAATTAATTATAATTAATATGTGATGATCATGTGCTCTCTTTCTGGTGTTTTATGAATTTTTTATTTTTATCAATTCCATTGATCATTATGTTTATAGTCATGTAAAAATTGGATTGATCAATGATTAAGTTAAAATGAAATATTATTGATGACCCATTCCATTCTCCTATTTCAATAGGAACCTAAATTTTTAATCAGGGCAATCACATATTTATTTATAATTTTTTAAATATCATTGATTGATTTGAGCATTCATAATTTTGTTTACAGTACCCATTTAATCATTCCTAAATCAAATATATAGATCTATTTCTTCCTCAATTATTTCTCACAAATATAATAAAATTGTATTATTTTATGAACGAAATAAATTGTAAGATATTATCTAGAGGTAATTGGGAACCTAGTCAGATTACAAAAGAGTACATTTGTTGTGACACTGAGGTACAAACCATGTGCTTGTGTTTAATTCACCAATAATTAATTCATAATTAATTCATGTATTGTATATTCATTATATGATGATCCATTAATTTTACACCACATGTTGAACGGGCATGTCCGACACACAATCAACTAGTGTACACACTATGTAACTATTTTACATGGTGTTCAATGTTTTAGTCCCATATGGGTCCCGTATCTTCTTACATGGCCTACCGGACTGGTGAATGTATAATTTAGAGACCCCACAATTTGTAGCTCAGGTACACACCATGTACTCTGACTTTTTTCCCAAGGAATGTTTTACACACCATGTCCCTAAGCATGTGTCTTGGATAGATGATGAAAATAGTACATGTTATGTAGATGGAAAGTATACATTGTTTACTTTTATCAAATTATAAAAAATTTAAAATTAATTTGTTATAGTATAAGAACCTTATCAATATGTACTTTTTTGTCATTAAGTTGATAGGACATGCAATGTGATGAATTTTAATATATATAAAATTTAATTATTTTCATTATAAGTTTCACATATGCTTATAATTAATGGTTCATATTTTAATTTTTATCTATGTACATTGAAACCTAACACATGACAGAAAAATCATGTAATCAGTGTAATCATTAAGTTGATAGTTCATATCCTGAATGTAACTCATAAGATTTGTTTGACACATATCTCAGATTTATATAGTATAAAAGTATAATAAAAGTTGGGATGTTTGGATGGTACACACCATTATTCCTCCAACGTACACTTATGTACATAGTTAATTTTAAATATATTTATATTATCATATAAAATTTTGATAGATTAGAATCTCAAGAAAATTTAGTGGTAAATTAAGATAAATGAATTTATTAATTCAAGTATAAAATCATTTAATAAAAACCTAATTTATCATAAATAATAATGATTTGAATTGAATGATAATTTTATTAGATTCACAATTTGCAGTAAGAATGCGGATTATCATGTGCATAGAGAAAAACATCAAATCCCATTTGTTTTATTAAATTAATTATTAACTTAATAATTTCACATGTGTTTCATCTCCCCTGTTATTAGGTAAGGGTATATAATCCCATTATTTCTTGTATGTAAATATATATCCCTCACATATGTAGGAAAAATAATATTTAATGGATGGAGCTCCCAATTAGGTGGTGGATGATCATGATTAGAGTTTAGATTAAACCATTCCAAGAGTGATACATAGGTGGATAGGTTGATGTTTGCATCAGAAGACATAAATGGTTCCTACTATTTTCCCTCTTGTTTAAAAGATACCTTATCGTCTACCACAAAAACTAACCATTGGTTAATTCTTGAAGAAGAAGATACATTTTTTTGAAACAACCAAAACTTACATCTTCATATATTATTTCTTAAAAAATTATCTTCGTTAAAGTTTATTATTATGAGAAAACAACTGAAGAATATATTTATGACGTTTTTAATCAATATTATTTTCGACCTATTATTTAAGAACATACATTTGAATACTAAAAAATTCAGTTGTTTCATAAGAACCATCCTTGTGTTAATATCATTGGTGATGTAGAACAAATAATTACCACAAGAATTTATTTTCAAAAATAGTATTTAACATCTATAATTTTTTTGAATTTTTTAACATAAGATTCTTGACGAGGCATTAGGGGATGAGAATTTTATTAAATAAATTAATGGTGAACAAAATGAGTTTGAAAGGAATAATGTTTCGATGTTCCAAATAAAACATCTATAATTGGATTAAAAAGTATTTTTCCAAAAAAATGTGATGAAAATGGAATAATAGTTAGAAATAAATATATACTTAATAATAATGGTTATAATCACCAAGAGGTAGGATTATATGGAGATTCCTATGCACCAACACTAGGACTTGAACTTATTCATATAAATATCTGATTTATTGAATTCGTAAGATTTAATATATTCCTAGTGAATATGAATTGTTACTCCACTAATGGATATGTTCAAGAGATAGACTATGTATATCAATCCCCTTGTATTAAAAATATAAAAACATCCAGAAAATGTTTAAAAACCAACAAAAGTGATTTATTGACATACAAAATACCCTAGAGTCTGGAATGATATGTTAATTATATTTTTTGTTACAAAACAACATTATATATAGAGCTACATATCCAAAAAATTTATAAAAATAAGTTAATAAATAAATTATGATTGTACAAATATATTTTGATAACATTACATTTGGTTCAAATGAATTTTTAACAAATTCCTTCGTAGGTCATATAAAATCTGAGTTTGAAATGGGTATGATGGGTGAGTAAACAAACATTCTTGGTTTTCATATTTTAAAAAACAAAAATTAACTTTTGTGTCTAAACATAAGTACATAAAATTTATTTTTAAGAAATTAAGGAATAAAATCCCTGAATTTATTAGTACTCCCATTGGAACAATTAATATTTTGGATCATGATTAATATATAAAAATAGATGATTAAATGATTTTTAGAGTTATGATTGGGAGTTTAAATTACATAATTAAAAATTTTCTTGATTTAATATTTTCAATATGAATATATGACAGATTTTGATCCAATCCAAATGAATCTCATCTTTCTCATATAAAAAATAAATATTCATTATCTTATGGGAACAATGGATTCAGGTTTATTAAATATTTCTGGAAATGAATTTGATCTATTTTTGTTCAGATTCACATTTTTGTGGATGTGGAATGGATACAAAAAGTAGTTTTGGAACAAGTAATATCTTAGTATATGCATTAGTTTTTCAGTTACATAAGAAAAAACACTCAATATCACATTCCACTTCTGAAGAAAAATATGTGGTATCTAGAAGATGTTATTCCCATGTGTTTTAGATTCAACACACACTCACTAAATATGGCTTGAGTTATTGTGAAACACAAGTTTTGTTTCATGTCACATAATCCATTATGCTGTGTAAAAAACCATCACATCACTTACATGATAATAAAAGAGACATACTAGATCATTTCCATTAAGATCACTCACATAAATGGGATATTATTTTACAATTCATCAAAACCTAAGAACAATTTATTGATATTTTTATAAGACCCTTTAGTTATTATATACTGGAGTTCATTAAACCAAATCACTGAATAATCTATATCTTGTGATTATTCATATCCACTTCTTGTTATCAGTCACCTTAAATTGATGAACTCCATGTCAAAGAAGGAGTATATATGATTTTGTGTTTCTAGAAACTATAGTTTTCTAAAAACATTCAGTTTTCCTAATTTTTTTAGTTTTGTATTTACTTTTTCACACTCAAAAACATTTCAAAAACATTAGCGAGTCATATTTTATTTTAAAAAATATTCAATTCAAATATATATACAATTTTTTTTTGAGTAAAATTTTTTTCCATAACCTTAATAATTTGTAAAAATGTTAATATCAATTTTTTTTATAAAAATTTCATTCAAAAAAACTATTACACAATATTCAGAAAATATTTTTTTGATAAAAAATATCACTATTAATTTGTATAAAATAAAAAAGAACATTATTTTACATTTAATGATGAAACTATTCAACTCCATAAGGTCTTAATATTTTATTTTTATGCAAAAGCATTACATTTTTTATAAACATTTTTGTGTAATTATTCTTTTATTTATAATAAATTTATTTTTTTTTCAAGAATATAAATTTTTAAATCATATTAATTCTCATTCTAATGAAAAAGTTTCTTAAATATATTATTTGTTAAATATTTTCTTTATATTAATTTTTCAATTAATTCTTGACCATTAGATCAAATATGTTCTTTTAATATAATCCATTAAATTTCCTTGAAATCATAAAATTATTGTCATACCAATATAATGGTTGGACAATGTGTCTCCGTCGTCGGTTTTCACATTCAATTATCCTAACTCTTATCACTACATTATTTTATATATCAAATGTTTTTTAATTTTTTGTTCACCAGTTTAAACTTCTATATAATAAAAACATTAGATGAATTCTCAGAGGGATAATTCTACATAGAAATAATCTTTGAGGGAAACTAGTTTTAAAAAGTATGATTCAATTATTAAATAGATCATTAGTATTCAACGTTGGGAGATTTTTTGTTTAAAAAACAAGATAACTATTTTGATTTACATATTCCAAAAATTATAAAACAATTTTATGTTAGAGTTCGTGATGGAATTAGAAGAAGTAGAAGAGGAACATGATAACGAGAATGATGTGAGAGAAGAAGAAGACGATAGATAAGATGTGGAAAAGGAATATGAGGTATATATTTATGATAAAGAAGCAAAAATTACAAATGAAGTGTCAAAAGAAAAGAAAACATCAGATTAATTATCATCTTAAAATCTGGTACCTTCACTATTAGGTAAGGATGCACACTGGGCATAATTAAGGGAAGAAAATTCATCATCCAATGAAAAATAAAAGTCATTATCAAAAGAAGAGGAATAAGAAAAATATTCAAAATAGAATCATTAGACAATGTTTAATCTGAATATGAATTAGATATTATTAATGTATGAAAATTTTGAAATTGATTCTTAGAAATTCAATTAAAATGTTGATAATGAAGAAAACCCAGATTTGGAATCCTCTAGATCAAACGATCTTAAATCATTATTAGATTCATCAAACCCTGAAGGTAATGTTTTTCGGGATGATTTTGGCTATATTTTCAAAACAAGTAATAGGTTATGTGATTGCATTACATATTTTACAAACATAGAAGAGAGGTGTAAATTGATTTAAATTTCCCTAAATGAAAAATCAAAATCACTGATATTATTGAATAATCTATTTGTTCACATAAATGATGATTTTAAATCATTCAATGAAATGACAAAGGCATAAAATAGATCAAAAAATTTACTGGTTTTGTCTTTAGACATGGTCTAAATTGATCTCATGTATCATAATGATTAGTTCCTAAATGTAGAGAACCTTTATATAGTAATGGAAATATCCTTTTATAATTTATCAATGAATATTTCTGATACAACTGATAATTATAAGGAGGAAGTAAATGTATTTAAAGAAATGGTTCATAGTTTAGAGTTAGATAAAATGATACATAGAACGTGTGATTTTTAGCTTTTTCTGGTGAATGAGGAAATTAAAAATTTCTATGATGAATTTGAAAGACACAAGTAAAAATTTCAGAAGTATACCGTTACAGGGAACAAAATCATGAATAATAAATCCTCAGTTGAAGAGGCGTAGAATGATAATGATATATTTATGAAAATTCTGATAAATTTGAAAAAATGATGAATAATGAATGAAATTTTTTATTTAAACACAGATTTATATTATTAAATATTTTTTGGGTAAATGTTAATTTTAATGGAATTTGTCACCCAAAACCATTATGTCTAAATGTATTACAATTAATTTGGGATGTATAATTTTTTTTATTTCTCAGATGATTAGTTATTTCATGAAAAATTGTTTCATATGTTATCATTTTCATTAATTACATGAGGTATCTCTTCATAATTATTTTTTTAAATAAACAGGGGAAAACTTTATAGAGAGGTAGACATTTTTAATTGGGAGAAGTCTTTGATATTTTTTCCTAAGGGTGCGATATTATCCAATTAGTGGAGAAACCAAATTAATACATTACATTATTTTTTAAAAATGTTAAAAATAAGAGGAGTTATGATATGAGAATGATTTATGAATATTATATAATTATAAAGGGCTATATGTATTTTTCATTATAATTTTTCTTCATTTTAAGTGATTTTTTTTTCTTAAAAAATGGAAGGATTGTGGGATCAGATTTCATACTTCGTACATTTCCTTTCCATACATTTGGAAATCATAAACACTTCCTTAAAACACTAATTTACTAATGATTTATTTCCTAGTGATTTATTATGTATTTTTAGAAAACATTACTATATACCAAACAATGAAATAATTCCTATGAAAAAAAATATAAAATTGTTATTCGTTGTTATGATCAATAATAATAAAGGAGAATATGATATATTAGACTAACTAGTGGCTTGATAAGCAGTATATGTTTTGTTATACTAAAAAAGTCACAACCATCACACAAACCATGGTACCGATTGAAGAGACTAACACATATACATTTTATCATATTGGAAATGAATAAGGATGTCCATAAAACTATCTAATGGATTAAATTTGATTGATTAAAATTATTTCTATCACAAGGAATAAAGAATAGCAACAAAGTGGTGCTAATCTAAATGATGTCAGAATATTAAAGAAAAAATCATCCTTAGTTAAGAAATTGAAGATCCGGATCATTATGAGCTAACAAGTCAAATATTTCTGAGGTGGATTCAACTAACTCTATTATATGATCATTGAAAATAGCTTATAAATAAGAGGTCACATGAAAATTTGTGAGGCAATTCAATTCACAACCCAACTGGTCTAATTATTTCTCCGCATAAACACCTCATTCCATGTAATTGTAAGGATTTAGAGATTTGAAGTTCTAAGGAATACATTTGAGGATTGTAATTAAATAAGAAATATTTACATTTTTAATCACTTGTCAAATCATGGCACTAATAAAATACTATAAGGGATAAGAATATGATAAATCTAGTCTATCTTATTAAGGGATTTCGAGGATAGAATTACTGATATCGATCATTATATCAATGGATTTTATAGTAATGAGATATATAATTTAATATGGTCATCGTATAAAGGGATTACGTGGGATTAAAGGATATAGGTGATTCTGATCCATTATATTGAGGGATTTCCTTGTATGGAATGACATTTCTTATTGTAGGTACTAAAAAATGTGGATATTTTTAGTCAAGATTTCGGGAAACCTTAACTCACAAGGGTAAACTATAAATTCTTTATTAATCATTTAAATTATTCATTATATTATTATATTTAATATTTCCTATTTATAAAATATTTATCTTATGTTGATCATGTGTAATAAAAAATTATTTTTTATAATTATCATTCTATTAAACTATTTTATCAGTTTGTTTGTGGAACCGATAAACATTCATATAATTGGATTGTGTTTGGATCTATTTTTATTACTCTAATAATCTGACTTTATTTGATTCTAATCATTTCTTACATAATAGAATTTTTATTTATTATTACATTAATTTTTAAACTATAAATCACCCCCTATTGTTGACACCAATTCCTATTTTGATCAAATAATTTTCTGTTTTTAGGGTTCAATCAAGTAGATTATTGATTTTATGTCAAATAAAATAGTGGATGGTGAAAAGGTGAATGATAATGAAACATTTAATTGAATTGGATGATTAAAAAATAAATAAATTTCTATAGATCTCATTGGAATTCATCCTTAGTAAAATTTACATTTCCCAAATTTATTTTATGTGAATGTACATTTTGATTATATTGTTTTTTTCATTCAATAAAAAACATAATATTTTTTCATTTTAATATTTATAAATCAAATATATTATTTAATTATTAGAATAATGAAGAACATACCCCCACACACTCCTTGGTAAATGATCGTTTTCATCTCTATTCATCATTATATGATTCTAATAAAATTATTTGATATAATACGATACACAACAACTGTGCGATCACCCCTTCAAAGTGATTGGTCACATAGCTCCAATTTCAAGGGATAATTCCACATTTGAATATAGATATAAATTTGATAAAACTACAATGTTTTTAAGATTAATTTATATTTTAAATTATTGAAATACAATTTTCATATTACTTCATGTCCAACGGAGCCTGTTTTGTTACTTTTAACCCCAAAAAAGTTTTTCTATTATTATATAATGGAAAATAATTTAAATTCATAGATTATGCCATAATTATCAATCTAAGAATAAAATTGACATTTGGATGATTTCAAATGAAAAAAATGATTTTTGGGAATGCTATATGTAAATTTTAGGTCCATTTTAGGTCATTTGCTCATTTTTTTGATTCCCTGATGAGAGATATGTGATTTTAATATATCAATAAAATGTTGCAAGTTGTGTTCCATAATACTAAAAAACACGAACATTATATGGATGTAGATTTTATTTCAATATATCAAAAAGAACTTGGTGATCATTATACCAAAATTTCATGTTTATCCAAGTGTATTCTCTTTACATTATTCCATTTTAGGAGATTTTCCACATAACACTATATTGATAGAGGAAATGCCACTTTTGATCATACTATGAAATTTGGGTATCCGATCAATGTTCCAATAAATCCTATATAATTTGAATGACATAAAAAACATTTTACTTGGATATCACGTTCATTAGATCTCATTTTCTTGGTTTTGACCACAAACCATTCGATTCTCTCGTTATTATAAAAATGTTAACAATGTCAAAGCATACCATATGTTAAAATGGTCAACATGGGCATCAAATTGCTATTTGGTTGATTCCCAAATATTAAAAAATGATTCATGGAATATTCTTATTCATTTTATTATCAATGAAAAGTCATTTTATTATTATTACCCCCCTCCACCTATGAGAGTTATTTCATGTTAATAAAACAATGAAATGAAGCCAATTTTTTTCCATCATATCTAAAGATACCAGAATATGAACGATGTGGAATTGACTCATACCAATAAAAAATTTCTCTGGGATGTTTCTCCCATAATTTCACATCAATCCATTTGTTTTTACATGGTATTAGAAATTTTAATTGGTTTTTTATATAACTCCAAATCTTTGAATTAAACAAAATATTCAATTATATCGATAAATTCAAGTATCTGATCGAACTACAATTAGTTCTTATATATTATGAATGAATTATAGATTATACCTCATGGTCAATATCATATCAGTCATCCCAGCCTCATATAGTTTCAATAGAAAAGACACATATCTTGATCGCACAGATGGTATAATGAAAAAAACATATTCATGAAGGAAATTGGTCCCTAAAAGAAAGGCATCATTCTTCCACATGCCAACGAGATCCCACAAATCCCACACAAGTCATTAAGCCTTCAAATGAAAATGGAAATCCTTGTCCCCAAACATTTAATTTTAGTAAAAAATATGTTTTTATTCCGTATTATGTTATCCAGTAGAATTATCATAGTATCCAACTACGGGTAACCTATGAAATCATAAATAACATGTGTTATGAGGTAATGGAAAAATAACCCCCCCAATTAATTTTATGGACCACCAAATAATTAATATGCTTCAATTATATATATAAAATAGAAAAATGAATTTGATTAAATTTTAAAAAGTATCCCAATATTGAGCTGATGTGGGAGAAGCAAAACCACAACAATTGTGAAAGATGAAATGAGAATAGAAAACTAAGGCCACACCACGATTTATGTGATGTGGTCCCTTTTAGGCATATTTCACAGAATGAACACCACCGACACATGCAACTTTATATGATGCTATAAATAGATTATAGTGTAAAATGGTAGTGAATATATTAAACTGAGATGCATAGAAGTGCTAAAAATGAAAATTCACTCTAGAAGAAGCAACACAAATGGAACCTAGTTTAAGAAAAACATACAACCATTGAAAAATATCTGGGTGCCCATGTCACATAAATATCCAAGAACATAGATCCCACAACATCATTGGATATCATTATAGAATGATCACACCATGTCTCTGGATTGGAGCAATGGTCACATGTCATCAATTTGAATGAACGCCGATAGTCTCCACCATGAGCTACAAACTAGTGGCGTGTAGGGTGTCAGCGTGCCACTAGATTAGTCTATTGATGTGAATGATAGCACTACAAACCATGGGATTAATTCTGAATAATAATATTCTTATCAATAATTGAGATCAAATTTATTCTTACCACCACTGAGTGGAAAAAGACATCAATGACAGTAGGGCTACAATTTTGGGAATATGGAACTCTGCTTACAAGATGAACTCGGTTGCATAAGAAGATGATTTTCAGATATATTTCGTATATATAATTTATGTTCCATATGGGTTATGAAACCCCCAACTAGAACCATTACTTACTAACTACATAGCCCATAAGAGTCTTTAACAAAGCTGATACTGAACATCCCACCCATGGGCACATGGAATGGCTCAAATCAATGGATGGACCTAATAGATTGGGAGAAAACATCCCATGAAGGTTAGAAATGATGATAATTGGTATAAAATGGATACCCAAGGTTGCATCCCAAATCATGATGTCCAAAAAAATGAGAGGGCTACGTAAATCAGCTAATGTAGTAAAATGAATCCAAAACCTGGGAAATATTAAAATGATCAAATATTTAATAATAAATTTCATGTATTGAAAAAAGATTAAATGGAAGGAAAATTTAAATTGTTTAATTTAAAATTTCAATATGAAAATAATGAATCCCAAATTAATAAACCACCACCATTATTAATTGAATATAGGTGATGTTATTTTACCTAAAAAGTATTTATGAAAATCCAAGTTCATGAGATCTATGTAATGCATAAACAATGATAAAGTTGCACAGTTAGATGAAATATCAGTTATGTTGGTTTCCTTATGTATCTCAGTGACACACAATGATCCATATTAATTACTTATAAAATAAAATGAGGCCTGATATCTATGTGATTATACCTACCATGAAATGGTAAATTTTTAGACAAATAATGGAAATATTGACAATAACAATGTACAATAATAACAGAATTACAAATAATTTTTCTAGAAATCGAACCCTTTAGAAATATGACTTCATTGGCTATTTTTGTCAGTGCTATGTACTCGACATCGGTGGTCGAGAAGGTCACCACAAATTTCATATTTTACTTCTATGATATGGGTCCTCCACGTGTATTAAATACATACCCAGTTAGTGATTTCCTACAAAAATAATTTCCATCAAATAATATTCCACATAACCAATCACTAATTCAAAATAATTAATGTTATTAGGAAGGAAAATTATAATAGTTTAAATATAATAAATGCACCTCAACATCCATTTAATAGCATTAAAATGTGTCTCTTAATGAATTTCCATAAACATACTCAAATTAAATATACATATATAATCATCTAGTCAACTAGAAATCATTACATACATAATACTTCCCACTATATAATCATATAGGATTATACTCATATATTTAATATCCAAAGCTATGTCAGGTGACCAAGAAAATGAAAATTCAAAATTTTGAACTAAAGGAATACTAAGAGGCTTCAAATCATAAAATAAATAACTCTTTATAATTTTAATTATATATGATTTTTGATATACAAAATAAAGACTACGATTCCTATATGAAATAATTTTTATGCCCGAAATTCTCCTAGATCAACCTAGATAGTTCATTTCAAAATATAAATTTAATTTAATTTTTACAATGGTGATTAATTTCATATCAATACAAATGAGTAACATGTCATCATCATAAAATATTAAATAAACATTGATTTTTAAAAGAATTAAAATCTAAAAAACCATCAAAATGACTCTTACTAAAACCATTTTCTATCATGAATGAATCAAACTTATTATATCATTATCTTGAATCAAATTTTAATCCATATAACGTTTTTTTAATATAAAAAATTTTGGTTATCATTAAATTATTATTCAAAAATAGTAGAATGTTTTATGTATAATTTTTCAATTTAAACAAAATGAAAGAAGGTTGTTTTGACATCCAGATATTATATAAGAATATCTAAATCTGTTAAAAAAGAATGATTAATTTGTATTCAAATAAGAATAATTTCTGGAGAAAATGTTTTAGAATAATCAATTACTTCTCTTTGTTGATGCCTTTGAATATATGTCTCTCTCTAAACATTGTATTATTTTTGTATAGTATTTTTTTTATTTGTCTTATATGTCATTTTTCAATAAATCACCTTAAGAGTAGGTGGTTTATTGACTATGGACCAATTATGGTTTTTATAGTGTTTTAATCTCATCTTCTATAGATAAAATATAATTTTTATAGTGGTTGACATTGATGACATGATTGTAGCTTTGGGATCCTCTCTACCAAGAAATGGTGCCACAATTAATTATAATGAGAAAATATCGTCATCGATGAAAATAGAAGGAGGCCTAGTGACCCTCTTCTACTTATCACTAGTGATAAGATAACCCATAAGGTCACTAATAAATCTGTAATCAAATATATCATCATAATCAGACCATGATTATGACTCAGAATGGTAAAGGGTCACCTGAGATATAGAAGGAGTCACAACAAGAGACTCACTAACACACTAAGGATCATCTTCCAGATCCCTCTCTTGAGAAGGATCAACACTATTGTCAGTGGTAGGTTAGACTCTAGTGTGAACATACCCATAAAATAACCACATCCCTTAAAATAATAAACTATATAAATCCATGTTTATCTACATATAGCTTATACACAATCACCACTTCAGAATACTCTATGAAGATGCACATTACTGCTCTAGGCTCATGTTTATCATCCTTAACATGAGTGTAGACTATTCATCAAAACACCCTATGATATTTATTGGATAGGGCGATATTTATCTACAATTAAATAAGAGTATTAAATCTTTAGGAATACAATGGATAAAAATTTATTACTTAAAACGACCTATTGATTGTTTCTTCCCAAAAGGATTTGGGAAGCCTCGATCATGCAAGATTTCTATGTACCAACTCAATATGGTAATACTCATACACTCTACAGTAACATTACTCTAAGGAGTATGAATCATAGTTCAATTATTCAAAATTACATCACATTACAAAAACATGATAAACTATGTAGACATGTATTAAAGGCTGCTATCAGCTTTCAAATCATTTTTCTTCTTCACATATTTATTTTAAAAATAGTCTATACATGTTTTAATCACCATAGAAATATCATATTTCATTCTGAAAATATAAACACATAGCTCCCATGAAAAATCATCAACAAATCTTAAAATGTATGAACCTCCACCATGGGAGGTAGTCCAATATGGTCCCCACAAACCTAAGTGAATATACTGAAGAGGGTGAAAAACATTTATCTTGGATACATGTAAACTAAATATTTTAGCCTTACCCATGACATTGTCTTCAAAAAATGGTATATTACTTGTTGTAACATGTGTAAGAAGCCCTTTCATTCCCAATTTCCTGGTATGTATACCATTCACATATCCCATACACCAATGATAAACCATAGTGTATTCCTTTTTTGTGGAAATAATGTTTCCCAACTACATCCTGTGTGTTCATCCATGCAAGACAAATATAACATTCATCAAAAATCCAATAAGAATCTTATAATCTACCAGGGGTATTCAAAGACACCAAGAATTAGATTTAAACATCAAATCCTACTAATATAATAAACCAAGTAAGATTTTATTTTAGTGTAATTACAAAAACCATATATCATCCAACTACATGAAAAGAGAATGGTTTGAGAGCACTAGCATAACAGAACCTCTACCCATGATGTATCATATATTTTTGTTGACTATAAAAACAACTTCATTAACTCCCTTAGTAAAAATTCGAAAATAAACCAATATTTATGAACTTATGGAATGAAAATCTTGATTCTATGACCCACATGACATCAATATTATATCAGGACACACACAACACCTCATAACATTGATATTATTGGTCTAAAAATAGAGAAAGATAACAAGACATATAATAAGGTTTTCCAGATTTTAAATTGGGTTATTTGGGTCTAATATGCCAATGTTTCACATAGTGTTAACATGTAACCTCCATAAAATAGGGTTTAGAATTATTTTTGTGGGATGTGCTATGACTCTTGATTCCCTTTCTATTTTTACTATTTACCATAAACTGAAAACTACACTCCCAATTAGATGCAAGGCTTTAGGTTTAACACCATCCTTTCTACACAACTCATGTGAATGAAAGGAAGTCTTGACTTCCTGTAATGTCACTAAATATCTACCATAAATCATAGCATAGATAATATGTTCATATGAACTATCAAATGAAATTAAATGTATCACATCTTGGTCCCCATATTCAAAATTTATATTTATACTGAGGATCTCTAGTAATATTTTATTAAATTAATTAAGGTTTTTCTGGATGGTGGTCCCATGACACATCTTGAAGGTATATAATTTGTGATACTCAAGGATGTCATTCCATGAACTCATTTATAAAAAAAATAAAAATACATTAGAATGATGGATATCATCTTAAATAACATGGAATTAGGTATGGGAGGAAACAAGATTAAACAGAGGGAAACTACTATAAAAGTGGATGGGCTTACATGAGAACACCATGGATTGAATTCATTAATTTGGAATTCATCCCAACCGAAATGGGCCTTCCAAGCCATCAAATATTAACATTGGGTTCCTAGGGTTCAAGAGGAAAGAGTGGGAGAAAACATGGTCCAGAGGATATTGGGGTATTTATAGGCAAACGAATTTGTAGAGGATAATAGTGCAGACCGAATGATCAAATAGCAGAGAACCTAGACCACAACACAAATGGAGGAGACCATATCCAGATTCATGGTAAAACCATTGTATGGGACTCGAAACTAGATCCATTATGCATAACCCAATTCTATAGGGGCCAAAATGGCCCAATCTACATCCCACATTGCAACCACCTCTAATTTGGTTGTATCCCCAAAAACCACTATGTTGTAGCCACCTCACTCCATGTCGCAACACATGACATCCGGGAAGGGATTACACTATATCCAACTACCACGGTTCAACCAATACAAAAAAAATAAGTACCACCATTTTTCCTCATTTGATCCTCTCTATGACACATTCATGAGGCCACATAATAGATTCCAAGCTTACCACAAAACCCATGGATCCATGCTGCAACAGTTCCTCAAAAGGAATAGGCACCCGACTATTTTCCCTTTATCATCAATACTCCTTGAAACGTCTTCATGTATCCTCTAACAACCAAAAAACACAGAGAGAGTTCTACAGTGTTTTGATCCCATAATGTTTTTATGAAAAAAAGTAACAATTGAACAAGAATTCATATATAACATGTTTTTATGATTTTAGATCACATAATATATATAAATTGTTGTATAGTGCACATTTTTTATAATATATATTTTAAAAATGTTACACTATAAGAATAATTTAGGTAACCTGTAAAGACACGACCCTAGTTTCCATGAGACCATGCCTTATTTGATTACATTTGAATATAATAAAGGAATATGAATTCTAATGGAATGTGTTGTTTAGTATTATTAGAAACAAGATACATACATATGTTCAATATTAAATCTTGAAAAGAAATACAACATAGAAACACCTTTGAAAATATCCATAACTCCAAGGTTATTTTTACATGTCATTCATAATAAAATTCATCCTATCCTAAGAAAAAGAAGCTTATGAATTGGGTGATCCCAGACACTCATTATGGTTTTGAATTATAGCGGAGGATATCATTACATAAACATTAGGAATGTTAAATAACTAAAAACATTTTCTTTTAACCAAAACAAGAACACATTATGGGAGGAAAAGGAGATGAATAAATAATTCCATAATCATGGGTATTCGTCTAGTTGAATAACCACATGATCTATCAATTCTAATTTAATAATTAAGGAATTTATAATACGTGACAGTATATCCATACCATCCAGGCCTAATGGCAAGACTATAAATAATCATTTCGTCAAGGCCTTGTGCCAAGACCGTTGTTTGTCTTTAGAGTCATACTGATACACTGAGGGGCAATAGAGGGCCCCAAACGACTCATAGATTGTCCAATTCATTCCTCGTATAAACAGTGATAAAAATAAACATAACATATATTTATATTGAAACTAATATATAAAATGTAAATAACATTATGTGAACAATATGTATAAACACTAACCCTTCAGAGTAAATTGTTGAATGGTTTTAAGATTTCTCATCCACATCCAATATATTTAAAAATCACTGAATAAAATATGGTAGATTATACCAATAAATATTAATCCTAATAATAAATAATAATCAATAAGAAATTCGAAATAGTTAAAGATACACTTATAATGTCTTCGAGTAATTTTTGAGATAAATACTCTTTTACTTTGAAAATAATAATTCATTAGGAAAAATATTTGAATAAAACTAGAAATTATGTAATATAGAATTTTCATTATAAAAATTGTGATCTTATTAAGATAATGGTTTAAATAAATATATTATATACTACCCTTGATAATAGGTAATAATTTAAGAAATTTCCATGAATCGGTCGTGTATTTCAGAAACAATTTAGAATGTTCCAATTAAAATGTGTAACAATTCATAACACAAATAAGGATTCTAGTTAGTGAACATATATATAAAATTCAGACAGAATTTATGAGTTATAAATATGAATAAAATTTATTAATTGATTTATGTAGACTTTATGAGTAACTAGAATGAACATGTGGGTTCGTGTGGAAAAACTCTTACCTTATTTCTGAATGTGTTCTGCTCTTCAACATAAGGTCCTAGAATATGATATTAAAGATATTAATAACTTAATTATGAACATATTTTACATTTATATATTATATCATAGTTTTCATATGTTCATTAGGTTTTTATTGAATAGTTATAAGGTGTAATTCTGTTGTTTCAGAGTGTTCATTTTCTTGATTTTCAAAAAAGGTTAACTTTTTTAGGTAACGGAGACCATGAGGAATGTATGTAAACATCCATAATTGAAATTACATATTATTTATGAACATATAAAAGTGTAAATTTTCATTTATATCATTTGGTTACAAGGCATGAGGATGAATCATTAGATGGAAATTTAAATGACAATATAATTGATTATTTAAGCGGTATTTTGATTATTACGAATTAGTTTGGTATTACGATTTAATATTATGTTCATATAATACATCCTGAATATTAAATTGTCTATAATACAAATATTATAGTATGTTTCAACAAAAAAAATTGTATCATGACCAGTAATGAATGAAAATTGGACGAATAAAACATCATCATCCACGAAGGTTATAAATTGGATCCTCATGGACGTTGATTTCATTTATAAAATAAACAAGAAAGATTAATAATATTGATGATGGTTCATCCATTAACATGATATAATATTATTATATAGATGATACTAAATTTATCATTTTCTTTTTAATAGACTATTTGAATGGAGGATAACAAAAGAAGACAAATTGAAATGAAACTAAATGAGAAATAATGGTCTTTTACCTCATGGAATAACCTCCATGAGAACCTCTTTAAAAGAATGGTTTTTTTACTTTTGGAAAATCCAAGATAATATTGGATGTGGGGAGTGACTAGGGAAGGGTATTTGGGCAATAAATTTAGGGTCATCAAGTCAAAGAGGAGTGAAGAGAAGTGGAAGTGATTTGGGTGGGGGGGTTGTTGTGGAGGAGAGGATTGAATTTTGAATATTTTATTCATTATTATATTATTTCACTCTAGAAAACCAATAGTGTTGATTCAAGTGGCCCCTAACAGTTATAAATTCTTGTGAGTTAGAACCAATTTCCTTTACATCACTCTTGATGTCTTAAATATTGTATTTAACAAGTAATTTGTATATATAGTATTTTTCTGTATTTCACTATCCATAAAAAATTCATAAATTTCAAAAAAATAAATAAAAAATATTCATTCCAACCATTTATCGATGTGTAGAATTCAAAATACAACTATATTTTAAAAAAAATATTTTAAAATATATTTCATTTGAATTTTAAATAAAATTATTGTTAATTCAATAAATAACAATTTTAATGGTAAAATTATTTTTATATCACATAGAAAAAATAATTAATATCTCATTATCTAATTACCTTATGAAAATAAAATAATAATATTATTTAATATTTATAAGGGTAATATTACTATTCATATTAATATTAATATGGGTATATTTCTATTCCCCAAAAATCAAGTTGGTTATATCAGACTCCAAATGACTTTGTGACCACAACTCTCGATGACCATTTTTCAAAATTCTAATGATAGAAGAGGCAAAGATGTGTTTAACAGCTAGATTATAAAATGAGTATTTTTGTAAAGACTTTGAGATTCATTAATACAATATTTATTTTCAAAAACATGGGGAGTATAATTCTCCCATCCTTACAAAAATTTCATCCTCGAATTTCACAGATTGTTACCTCACAAAAAGATTTGTGTAGGTCTTCCTCATAAGCTCCTTAGGCTCCCATGTTGCCTCTATGATCTTATGATTTGTCCATAGTATCTTTAAAATAAGAGTCGTATGATTCATCATCACTATTTCTCTAGTGTCCAGAATCTGTATAGGCTCTTCACTGTATGATAGATCTGGTTCCCACTCCATAAACTCAGAAGTGAGGACATGTGTTGGGTTTGGAATGTACATTATCAAAAATTGAGACATGGAACACATTCTGTACATTGGATAGGATATGATGCATAACTTAAAGATGTGAAATAGCTATAATTCTCTCTAAAATTTAAAAATACCCAATGTTCATTGGGATCAATTTCCCATTCATTCAAAATATTATAATGCCCTTCCATGGAGATACTTTAATGAAAACGTAATCCCCCACAAGAAATTTCAGATCCGTCCTTTGATTATCATCATAGCTCTTTTTTATGATTTGTGCTATTTTGATATGACCATGTATTGTCTTTACCTTCACTCGTGTTTCCTCCACAACCTCTAGACCCACAACCCTCTTTTCACCAACATCATACCAACATGTGGGTGTATGACATATGTTCCCATAAAATTCATCATATGGTACCACATATATATTTGAATAGAAGCTATTATTGTAGGAAAACTCCTCTAAAGGAAAATGTTGATCCCACATACCTTGAATGTAAAGGGAACATGTACTTAACATTTCTTTTAAGTTTTGGATCATCTTCTCCGATTGCCTGTTATTTTTTGGGTGGTAAGTAGTAATCAATTGATGTTCACATCAAAATATTTTTTATGACATTTACAAAAAATCCCATCATAAATCATGGGTCATGATAAAAAAAATTAAGATTGGTTCTCCATGAAGTCTCACAACATCATTGATATAGATTATTTCTATGTGCTAGAGTGGAAAATCCTCTCTTATAGCAAGGAAATATGCAGATTTCGTAAGTCAATTCACAATTACCCATATCACATCATTCTTCTGTTGAGTATTCAGTAATTCCTTGATAAAATCCATGGTTATGTCATCCAATTTACACATAGTATTATATTGAGGTTGCATGAATTCTTTTAGATGTTTCCTTTCGGCCTTCACATATTGAAAGACTATACATCTTGATATGTAATCCACAATTTCTATCATTACGTTATCCCACTAGAAATGTTCCAGAAAATATCTATACATCTATGTGATACCCAGATGAATAGAGAAATTCGAACCATGTACATCATCCAATAACTCCATTTTTAGCTCGGGTATAACTGGAACACAAACCCTCATCCCAATTTTTTTAACACTATCATCACCGAAAACCTCATTCATCTTTTCATTTATCAGAACATCAATTTTCTTTTATAGGTTGTCATCATCAGACAGTGAGAAACTTTATTAATTTGTAATAAATAGGGTTGGGAATCTAAATGATTAAGTATTGATATTTCACTTTCATTGATAATTCCCATATCCATCCTCACTAAATCCATGTACAATGGATCCTTATCAATCCTCACCTTTTTTAGAACACCATGATCCATACTACTCAATGTGTGAGCTACCTTGTTTACCTTTACTAGGTTGTAGTGTATAGTACAATCATAATCCTTGAGTAGTTCTGTCTATCATCGTTGGCTCATGTTGAGTTCATTCTTTGAGAAGATATAGTTCAGACTCATGTGATCTATATATACCATAAACATTTTACCATAGAGATAATTAATCTATATCTTCCTAGAAAATATTTTTATTGGTAACTCAAAATCATGTGTGCGATAGTTTTATATGAAATTTTTTAACCACTTTGATGAATTGGAAATAACTTTATCATTTTGAATAAGGACACAACCATGTCCTTTCTTTGATGCATCGCAAAAGATCACAAACCCATCATTCCCCAATGATACGGTTAGGATTAGAGAATTCAATAATTTCCTCTTCTACTATTACAAAAAGAACTCACATTCCATGGTCCATACAAACATAACAACATTACGTGTATTCTTGGTCATTGGGTTGGATAGAGTGATGATGTTATAAATGAAACACCAATAATAACATGCTAAAGAAATAAAACCACTTGCCTCATTTCAGTTCATTGGAGTAGGAAATTATTGCACTGCCTTTGTCTTTACAGGATCAACAGATATTCCATCTATTGAGATAATGTTTCCCAGAAAACAAACCGATTGAATCCAAAATTCATACTTCCTAATTTCCCGAAATAATTAAATTCTTTTGAGAGTCTTCAAAAAAGTTCGTAAGTGATATTCATGATCATCATAGAATTTATATTTTACCAAGATATCATTAATAAATTCCACTAGAAATTCATTAAGATATTACAAGAAAAATCTACTCATTAGATCCATGAAAACAAAGGTTGATTTAGTCAGTCCAAAAGGTATGACTGTAAACACATGATGCTCATATGTAGTTTGAAATGCTATTTTTGGAATGTCTTCCTTTCTCACAAGCAACTGATGATATCCATACCGACGATCAATCCTTGAAAAGTATTGGGCTCCATGATTTTTTCTTTTAAATCATTAATGTGAGGTAGGGGATACTTGTTAATTATTGTTATATCATTGATCTGCCTGTAGTCAATGCACAACCTCATAGATCCATCTTTCATCTTAACTAAAAGAACTGGGGCTCCCCTGGGAGAAACACTCGAGGGAATATATCATTTATCACCATATTCCTCTAGTTTTTTCATCAATTCCATTAACTCCACTATGTCCATTCTATAAGTGGTATTTGTTATGGTATATGAACCATGAATTAAATTAATGGAAAACTCAATTTTCCTCTCTGGAGGATGCCTTGGTAAATATTCAAGAATGTCGTCAATATATTCTAGAACACCATGAACATCAACTATTTTATCATTCTTCTCCTAACCCATTGTTATTATATCGACTTTCCCCCCAATAATTGAATTCAGAAGAGCTACTATTGTAGGATATATAAAAGAATTAGATGGTGATGTTTCTTCCATAATGATAAGGGATTCCAAATCATCCTCAAATATTTGAACCTATTTTTTATTGTAATGTATTTTTGTATAATGGTTTTAAATCCTATCCATACTGATGATTATATCAATGCCAATCATGGGTATGAAAATAAAATCAGCAGATAAGGAAAGAATATATGCCATAATGAGAACCGCCTGACACATATTTGTTGCAATGATACTTAACATACGAGTTTTAACTGACAACCCCTTATTAAATCAAATTAGAAATATCTTATTTTCATGAAAAAATAGGATGATGTGAAAGAATTTAATGTTCTTGAATCAAATAAAGAATTTTCTAGATTTGATTAAAATATTGAAGTACCTGCAACCACTTCATTAGGAACTTCACCCTACATAGTTTTTACCATAAAAATGTGTCCTTTCTCCCTTGGACTTTTTTGAGGAACATTTCCTTGACTTTTAGGGAATTCATGGTCGTAATGATCCTTATCCCGGAAATTTTAGCATTGGAAATTAGTAGCTTCCTTTTTCACCTTCAAATCTCGAGATCATTGGACATCTCTCCGCACTGGTAACTGACTCAAATTCCCATCAGAAAAGTGCAAGAGTGTTTCTTCCCACAATTACTATATTATGGAAGTCTAACGCTTCCTTTCTTCCCCATTTCCTTATTTCTGTTTCCAATGTTTTTGGTAGCCCTCTTCTTATCTTATTTTCATTTAAAGTCACAAGACATAAAAAATTCATTTTAGGTCTTGATTGACCGTGAGATTATATATTCATATGATTTGAATCTTTGGAAGAATAGTTTCCTTTGGTTGAATGGATTTAATCCATCAAATAATTGATCAATTTTTCTCCTTGGATTATGTATATAGTTCACATCATTCTTTTACAGCCTTGTAATGTTGGATTCATACTTTGAAACATTTTTTTCCTCCTTATACCTCAAATATATGCATTTAATTTCTATATCTTCTTATTGTTCATAAGGAAAGTATATCTCTACGAATATTTCCTTCAATTTTATCCATTTTACCTCTTCTATCACTTTTGCCTCATTTGTGTTTTGGATTAATAACAACCACTAATATGCATCTCTTGATTGAAGATAAACTACCATTATTGCCATTTTTCTTTTGTTACATCCCAAATCATGAAATATCCTATTTCGGATCTTATACATTTCTCACCTACGAATGGGTTTGAAGTCCCATTGAATGACTAAGGCTGTTGTCACATAAAATGATCTAAGAGTACTCCTACCCATGGTGGATCCGGATGCTCTATATGGTTATGTTTATTGTTTATAACCTGAGTACGTTGTCCTAGTATAGTTATAAGATAATCAGCACACGTCACATTACCAGAGCCAACATCATTTCCTTGATTCAAAGGGAAATACCTACATGAGACATGTGCGTTCATGCAGTTTCCATTCCTTCCACTATGCTCTAATTCTAAAAAATGGCATACACTATATTAGGGGAAGAATCATAATGTATAATCTCAATTTAAACATATTCATATCATAAATTTAAATTCTATACAAATCGATCCTCTAAATTACAAAGAAAGTTTCTGTGAGGGAAATTTACATTTAAATACATTCTAATGGATTTTAATTAAAATGTGAATTATTCTATGCTTGTACCTTGGGAGTGTAAAACAAAGTTCATGGTAAGGCTCATTGTCATTTATCAGGATTCCCTTGATCATTCTTGAAACACATTATCGGTGCTTTCATGCCTAGGTACATCTCTGCTATAACCATGTCCACAAGTAGTATACAAAAAGATATGTATTTTCTAGAAACATCTTCATAATCTATTCCTTTACAAAATAACAATGCATTCTTGTATTCTTATCCTCAAATACTATCATAGGTATTTGTTTCCTGATAGACTTTTTCTAAATCTAATTTCTATGATTTTTCCAATCTTCCTTTGATACAAACAGTAAGGACCCAACCCCAGTTTTCTAGAGATACTTCCTTATTTGATTACATGGAATATAAAAAAGGAATATACATCCTAAAGGATCAAGTAGTTAATTATTATTGGACATAAAAAACAATCATAAGTTCAACATTACAAATTGATATAAAATACAACATATAAACTCCTTTGACAACATTCATAAGAACTTATATATTTCATCATGTCATTCAAAATAATATTCATCATATACTAAGAAAAAGAATCATGAGAAAGGGGTGAGCTCAAATGCCTGGAATGTGTAAAAAACACAGAAGAATATATCATAACATAAACATTAGTCTTGCTGAATAAATAAAAACAAATTCCTTATACAAAAACATGAACACATTATGGCAAGAAATAAGTACTGATTAAATAATGAAATAATCATGTGTATTTTACTAGTTGAATAACCACCGAACATCAATAATATTTATATAATGAGTAAATACATAATTCATGACTCTATAACCGTACCATCAACGCATCGTGCGATGAGCATAAATAATTATTTTTTCAAGGCCTTGTGCCAAGACCGTTGTTTGTCTCATTGGACCTACTTATGCACTGAGTGGCTATAGAGAGCCCCACTCGACACATACTATGTCCAGTGAATTCTACATATGAATGGGGATAAATATAAAAACATATACATTCATATTGAATCTAATATATGAAATGTAAATAACATTCCTCGAACATTAAACATAAACACCAACCATTCAGTTGAAATTGGTGAATGGTTTTATTATAGCACATGCAAAGGAAAAATAATCATAATCCATTAAATTAAATATGTGACATAATACTATGATATATTATTCTAGAAAAATACATAATAATAATCAAGATTGTTGAAATATATAAATATAAACTTATAAAATCCTCAAGTAATTTTAGTGATAAATACTCTTTTACATTGAAAAAAGAGTTCTTTTTGGAAAATAATTGTATACAGCCAGAATTGAAGTGATATAGTATTTTCATGAAAAAATTTGTGATTTAATTATGATAATTGTTTCCAAAAACATATTATATAGTTCCCTTGAAAATAGTTAATAATTTGAGAATTTTCCATTAATTGAACTTGTATTTCGAAAACAATTTTTAATGTTCCTATTAAACCATGTATGTATTCATAAAATAATGAAGGATTAAGGTTGATAAATATATATTGAACACTAAATATTTATTTATGAGTAGATTATATGAATAAATATTATTTTAATTGATGTAATTTTACAATATGAGTAATCAGAATAAAAATGGAGGTTCGGGTAGAAAAACCCTTACCTTAGGTCTGAATGTGTTCTGATCTTGAACATAAGGTACTGGGATTTTAAATAAAAATTATTAATAAAATAATTATTAACATATTATATATTTATTTTGTTTATATTAATTTTTATATGATTATCATGTCCTTATGGATTAGCTATAGGGTTGAATTTCGTCGTTTAGGAGTGTTTGTTTCCATGATTTTCATAATTGGTTCACATGTTTTTATGTATGGAGATCACGAGGAATGGATGTAAATAACCAGAATTGAAATTAAATATTATTATTTAGCATTTCGATGTTTTAATGGTAATTTATATAATTTGGTTACATGGCATGAGGATGAATCGTTAGATTAAATATTAATGAAAATCAATTAGATAAATTATTTGTTATTTATTTATTTGGAACATCTTTTGTCATATGATTTAATATTATGTACATATAATGGTCCTTGAATATCAAATATGTTATAATAAATATATTATAGTCTGGTTAAACCATAAAAATAGTATCATGACTATTAATTAAGGAGATATTGAAGAACGAAACCACTTTGTCCATGAAGGTTATAAATTTGAACCTTTAGGACGTTGATTTTGTTTATAAAATAAAAGTTAGAGAGTACAAATAGTGATGATGGTTCTTCAATTAAAAACATATAATTCTAGTATATATTTTATGCTAGAGTTATTATGGACATTTAGAATGTGTATATAATTATAAGATAACAAAATAAGATAAATTGAAATGAAACAAAATAAAAAGGTAGGGTGATTTACATTTGAAATAACCTCCACGAGAACTGCCTTATGGAAAGGGGTTATGGTATTTGGAAAGACGAAGAAAATTTTTATGTGGTTAGTGACTAAGGAAGGGTATTTGGGTATATATTTGATGATATTCAGGTCTTAGAGGAGTGTAGATAAGTGGAAGTGAGGGGGAGGGTGTTTATTATGGAGGAGAGAAGTGAATTATGAATATTTTATTCATTATTTTTGTATTTCCCTCAAGACGACCAATAGTGTTTTTAATGTGGACACAAATACTAATTTGTTCATTTGAGTTCCAAACAAGTGTCCCTACAACTCTCATTATGTAATAAATAGTGTATTTTACTTATAATTTGAATATATGGTATTTTGTCGTATCTCGCTACTCATCAAAAATTCAAGTGTTTTCGAAAAAATCCCAAATATTCACCCCAACCATATATCAGCATGTATAATTAAAAAATGAACTCTATCATTCAAAAAAGAAAATTCTAAATATTTTGTACATTATTTTTATTAAATAATCAAAGTTAATTTTGAAAATAACAATTTTAAAGGTAAAATTAGTTTTACATCACATTGAAAAATTAATTATGTTCTCAATAACTTATTACCTTAACAAAAAATACATTATTTACTATTCATATGGGTCATAGTAATAATCAAATTCAATTTCATAAGGTATTGTTACTACTCACTAAAAATTAGGTTGGTTCATTCAGACTCTAAATGACTTACTAATCACAACAATAAATGATTGGTTTATAAAATTCAAAACCTAGCAGAGGTAATTTTTTGTTTAATGGATAGATTATAAGATGTGTTGTTTTTAGAGACTAAATTTTTCATGAATTCAATGTTTATATTCAAACCATTGCGGTGTTACAAGATTTATGCTCAATAATTGATAACATAGACTAAAATATATATGAAAAATTATCAACAGGTAATGAAATACCATAATGAATCCCCATATCAACAAATAGTGATCACAATTTCACTGAACATGTAAAAATAATTTTCAATTGATTAATTAAAAAATATAGAAATATGAAAATATTTCCGTATATATAATGATGATTCTATTAACATTCACACTCAATTTCTAAATATTTTAATTTATTCTTATATTTCTCGTACTATTTTTATTCATCTATCATATTGACCCCTCTATCATATAGATACACTTGTATAAAATTTCATCCAACTATCCATCCTAATAATATTTATTTTAATTAGATTTATAATAAAACCATTATCCATCGAAAGAAGGCTTATATCTATTGAATATAAAACATAGAATCCAAATAATAATAAATATCGAAATCAATTTAGTGTCTACTACTTGGAAAAAAAATTATTTTAGTTTATATAATGTTGAATTTTATTTTGTATCATAGTATAATAAGAAACCATGGTCAAACTAGATAGAAAAATCATTGTCATTAATCTATTTTTAATATCTTCTTTTAAGTTAGTGTGTTGAACTATTGATTTTGATAAACTCTTCTTCCACGAGAGAAGCTCCGAATATCTAGAAAGAATAAGATTCTGTATTTAGATTACTTAAGAATGTTTATCTGATAGAATAAAAAGATTATGAAGAAGAAGGCAAGATAGATCATATTCACGATGTTTTCATATAGTGATGGATAATCCTACTAGATTAATCATATTGAGATTTCTGGACAATGCAATTAAAATCTCATAATTGATTCAGTGGTATTCAGATAGAGTTATATTATCCATTATCAATCAATCAAACATGAGAATCAGACTATGAAATCATAATGAGTATCATTAAAAGTTCCAAGATGTTATTAATAGCTTCTAGGTAATAATGTGAATATATTTTTTACAGATCGTATTTGTGATAGTAGATCAAGTATAAAAATAACAAGTTTTTTTATAAAAAAAATATTACATCATTTCATGCTACCTGAAGAACAAGAATTATTGTATCATATATAGTGTTACACATGTGTAAGGGAATACCCTAGCCATTATATTCTACTAAAAAGTTTTTTTTTTGGATTTTATGGTGTTAGATTATTTTAAAACCATAACAAGGAGTATGTACTCTTGTTGATTAGCGAACCATGTAAATTATTATGTTCATGTGATTATTTGTTTGACTTGATTCTAGGGGAGGATGAAATTTTTAACTAGAGGTAAAAGATATTTAATAAGAAAGAAATCTTAAAATAAAAAGTATAATGACCCGACCAAAACATAACTTAATAATGTTACATTTGACTAGAAGATATTTTAATTTATTCCAAAATAACGTTTTTGTTTAGATTTATAGAAAAATAGATTAATAACTTATATAAAAATTCAATATTTCATAGTAGATATGTCTAAATGCCATCATTTATTTACAAAACAAAAACAATTATTGTGAATAATTGTTTTTTACATGAAAAATATTCATATAATATAATCATAGAAACTTATTTGACCATACCAGCCATAATACCTATGAAAAATCGTTAGCAATATCGGATGATCACAAAAATCATAGTAAGGGAAAATAATGGAAACAATTTACATGTGATCTTGAGAGATATTAATAGGAAAATGAGGACATTCATAAAAATATGAGAATGGGGAATATCATAACAAAAAAACATGAATCATTACATTAAATTGTTTCTTAAATAATTAATTTATAAATTAATAATTATATCACCATGGTCCATCACCAAGGTGTTTTATCACGGAGGATCATCCCCAAGGTGTCATAAAAATTACAAAAGTTATTCACCAAGGTATCGTAAAACATGGCATCCCGAGAGATTAAATTTTTTAAACAATGAATGGGATCAAATTTTAGGTGAACCCTTAATGTGTCTTTATTTTTATGTGATCCACATAGATCATAATACAAAATTTCATAAATAACCCAAATAGAATATGTGAAATGGGTTTCATATCAAAATCGTGTTCTTTTAAAAAGTGCATAAAAAGATGATCATTGTGTCATTTATAACTAATGGAAATTGAATGAGGGTTTTTTGTATGTCAATTACAAATTAAAATATATCATTTATGGGTTGATGAAAACCCTAGGAATTGAAAAAGTTTTTGGTACTCACATAATTAAATTAAGATAATTTCATGAGATAAAGAGAGAGATTTTGAGATGAAAATTCAATAGCATTATGGCTATGCCACTTGGTTTTGTAAAACAATAAAAATAGAGGGGAAAAGGGTATCTCAAAAATAAATGACTCAAAATAGAGTAGACAGATATAATAAAATGAATTTAAGAACATGGTAAGGAAATTCTAAATACCTACCAATTGAAAGAGAACTTCAAAGGAAAAGATAATTTTGAAAATTCCCATACTCTAAAGAGTTAATTAAAAAACTCTTAGATTAAGACCGTTGGGGATTATGGATAGCATGGGAGGACTAAATGTGAGATAGAACTATTATAAAGTCATTTAGAATGATTTTTGAATGAAATTTATAGAAGGAATGGGAGGGTATTTATAGAAAATGTGAGAGAATATTTTATTAATTACAAAGGACACCACATTAGAGGCATTTGAAAAACTATGAGCATGACCATGGTAGTTTCCATGGTATTGGCCCCATGGGACTCAACATATCATATTGTAATTCATAAAATCACACCAGCTTCATATCATATGTATTACATTATTCTGACACATTTTTTTGTCATTTAACATTCTAAAAAAACAAAATTGTATTTTTATTATTCTTAAAAAATTCATATTTTTCAAAAAAATCCAAAAATTAAACCCAATCAATTTTTTGATGTTTCAAATACATTAGGAAAATACATTTTATTATAATAAGATTCATTTTAAATAAAATGAAATAAATAAAAAACTAATACCTAACTAATAATTTCTAAAATTGTTATTTAATTATACTATGGTATAATTATATCACATTACCACATAAGATGACAAAAACAAATTTATACACCTATTGGTGAGGTTACTATTACAATGGTCAAATTACCATTCATAAGGGTAAAATTACTATTCCAAATAGTTAGTTTAATATTACTGAAAAAATTATTTTGATCTTATGGAAGAACAATTTTCTCCCGGATGACAACTATATATGTCTGATTTTCAGAAATCATTTCATTGAAAACATGATTTAATATTTATATATTTTATAATATTTATCAAAAAAACTATTCTTAAAAGAAACACTATTCATCGAATAAACATTCATTAAATACGTTAAATTTGAATATTCATAGAAAACATCTAAAAATTAAGCCAAGATTAATTGTGACACTATTTATAACATGGCATTTTTAAAAGTATCATAAAAAATCAATCATCCTAACCAAATGAAATAAATAAAAATTAACTTGCGTTAATCATCCATAATATTTGCGGATAACATAAATTTTTTTATAATATATATATTTTAATATTTATATTATCATTTATTTTAATCATTCATTAATAACGTAATCA
Source organism: Viscum album (assembly GCA_963277665.1). Taxonomy (NCBI): domain Eukaryota; kingdom Viridiplantae; phylum Streptophyta; class Magnoliopsida; order Santalales; family Viscaceae; genus Viscum; species Viscum album. The sequence goes on along the minus strand of OY728139.1, from coordinate 979,394,980 downwards.
TTGTGTCCTCATTGTTTCATCCTTAAATTTATTTGTTTAATGTAAAAAAATATATAAAAAATACCATGATGTAGGAAATATTTCAATATTTTTAATAAATATGTATATTAATTTTTATCACAAATAAAACTCTATAATAAAAATGTCTTACATATTAATAAAATGTGTGAGAGATACTTTATACTAACTTCAATTGTGTGATTTATCCTTTTAATTAAAGAATCTTCCATTTGAATCATTATACTGGATTCCATGAGAAGCTTTTTATTTTTATTTAAAGAATATTCTATGATAATATTTATAATTTCTTCCATGGGAAGCATATTTAATTTAATTTAACAATCTTCTTCGTGAAGCTTTATAATAGCTTCCATGGGAAGATTTTTACTTTTAATTAGACAAGCTTCTATAAAAAACATTATTTTACCTCCCATGGGAAGCGTTATACATCTAATTAAATGATATTATATGATAAGATTTAAGCTATCTCATCTTATAAAATTATTACATGTGTTAGGCTAATATTATAATTTATTTACCCTTAATTACATGATATAACCTTAACTGTGCTAATTAAAATTAATTACTAAAGATTTTATTCATAATGATTAAAAATAATAGATACAAATTAAAAAAAATATTTACCTTCTCATTCCGAATATTAGTTCTATTTTTCCCAATTTAAAACAAAAAAGGTATTGTATTTAATTTATAATGAATTTTCATTGACAAAATGATAAAACGGGTATTTTAAAAGTAATACCCTTCAATGGATGTACGTTTTATAACAAATTTTAATGTGAAATTACTTCTAATGACCAATATTAAATTAACTAATAAAAATATATTCTATATATAATTTAAAACAATTCAATAAATTAATTTAACAATAATTTTTATCTCTATGGAAAATGATGTTTCATTTAAAATTTAATTTCTTTTCACTATTCATAAATAATTATAGTTATTAGAAAAATATATAAAATTCATCCTATGTCAATTTTGATGTCTCGATTATAAATAAGAAGTTTCTGTTTTGGTTAAATAAAACATATAAAAGTGAAAAAAACAAAATTTAAAATTTATACGCCTTCAAAAGGTGGTAAAATTACATTTTTATAAAAATACTTCTTTTATCCAAAAAATATATTTTATTCTCATATCATATCCAAAAAATTATATAAGACGAATTTAAAACATTACATCGAATATAGAACATATATTTATTATTAAATAAAAAACCATAATGTATGATATTTTTTCATAAACACAATTATTCTCTTCTTAAATAGGTTTTCATAAAATCACAGCATTTATATTGCATTGATTTTTATTTCCATTTCGAATAAATTTGGTATCCATTGACATTATATAAACATGTGTATGCCATATTTTCAAATTTTGGTTGATATTATTCATTTCTTTTATTCTAAATAATAGCTTAAAATGGTAACATTTAAATAAGATTATTTAATTGTTCGTATAAAATCAATGTACAATATCAGGTATGCTATTGATATTTTTTTTTCTAAAAACTCTGAAAGTTGAATCTTTCCACCAATTTTTAAATTACACCCTACCAATATTAAAATTGGGCTCAGAAACATCATTGAAAACCAAACATCATAATAATAGTAATTAAAAAAATTATATTAAAATAAAATAAATAAAAGTACAGAGGTCACCCAAAATAACACATATTATGATTCCATGATGTAAATATAGATATTGAAGGTAAAATAACACTCATAGAATAATATATATGAATAGAGAAGATATCACAGAACATTAGTAATCACAACACCATAAATTTTTGGTTCGGTAAAATTCTTTTGACAGAAGCAAGCAAAGAACATTTTTTCTTCAAGATCCATTAAATAGATTTAAAGAATTGCATTACCACTTATCCTATGATAACATAGAAATATAATTACATGAAAAGTAGATTTCCATCCATTAATAAATACACACGACACACTCATATTTTTTTCCAATCAATGATTATTAAAGATGACTTAGTGACTCTTAATGCACTAGAGTCAGCTTCTAGAGAATCACATAACTAAAAAAACATTAACCTTATATTTTTAATATCTTTAGTCATTATCAAAAATTAAAATTTTTAATAAAATATTAGATAATTCATAAAATAATAATCTTCAATAAGGATAAGAACAATTTTTTATCTCCAAAATTCAATAGTAATACTCATGTTTTACATAGTCCATTCAATAAACGAATGTCCTTAAAATTCCACCAAACAATCCAGAGTAAACATAATAAATAAAATTAACGAAGGATTCATCACATAATAAACAATGATAATGTTTTACATTTGTGTCAATATAATATCAACAACTCTTAGTGTCTCATTAAAATGTACTTAACCAAATAATTTGTTCCCAAAGATAGGGTAATGATTTCCTTATTCCCATATGTCCACAATTTAATAATTCAACCAATAATCATCATATAAAATGTCATATTATTCTATTCACCTTTATTATATAAATTCCACAAAATAATGAACATCATCCAAAATAACATTTATCACTTAATCCCCAAATAATTTTCTAATCCCACAGTTATCTATTCAAAACAAATATGTCTCCCAAATCAAGTTATTCTTATTTCATTAAAATTGATAAATAAAAAGAATGATGTCATAATAACTAGGTACTACACGTAGGTCAGTGGTCAGAAATAAATGCATATCAAACATCTGTTGTGGGTTCGATTCTAGTAGATTTGTCTGAATCGACGGGTTGTAACATGGTCTTCATGTTTCACATTATTCTAAAACAATATAATACTTATAACATTATAAAAATATGAAACAGTCCTCCAAAAATAACAATATTATGTTTTGACCACAATTGTTATCCCATGCCTTTCAATTGACATTCAAAAAGTAATAACCGATAACGACTTAAAAATGAATGCCTCCAAAATACTATTAATAAACATGAATTTCCTTAATGTTAGCCTAAAATTTTATTCAATGAATATAAAATTAAGATCATCCATAAATTTATAATCCCACAGGTTGACTTAATAATCTATAATGTTTCATAAACCCTACTCTAATACCCAATATATAGAGCAGATAATAAACATGACTTTTAAAATAACATATTAATATAATTTATTTTCATTAATTCCAAAGGTTATTTTAGGAATCTTGTTTTATTAAATTTGGGAAAATAATTCATAATCATTAAATATTAAAAATTATATAAGTCGATATGCCATCCTTGTTTATAAAATATAAATTATTAAAATGAATCATGGTTTCTTTTAATGACCAAACCTCAAATAATTTGATAATTGAATCTTAATAATCCATACCAGTCCAAAGCCCAATGAAAAACTTTCAAAAAACTAGGATGAGCACAAAAATCCCAATAATGGAAAACAAGGGAAGAAGTTTTTATGTGATCTTGAGAGATATAAATAAGAACATAAGGACTTCATAAAGGCATGAGATAGAGGAATATCATAACAATAAAAAATTGGATCATAAAAAAAATATGAGGCTAAAATATTTAATTTATACACTCATAATCATATTACCATGATCCGGTCCCATAGTTTCATATCCCTATGGTCTATCACCATACAGTTGTAATAATTACAAAGGTAATTCACCATGCTATCGTAAAACATGTCACCTTGAGAGATTAAATTCATCCAAAAATGTATTATTGAGCTATCAGGTCGAACCCTTAATATGGATTTATTTTCCTGTGAGACACATATATCACAATCAAACATTTAATAAAGAACCCAAAGTGAATAAAAGAAATGGGTTTCAGTTCAAAATCAAAATGTTTTAAAACATGGTTAAATATATCATCATTATGTCATTTATAACCCATGAAAAGGGTATGTGTGTTTTTTATTTAAATTAAAGAATAAAATGTATTAGTTTTTATATTTAGGAGTTCCATGTGATATAAAATAGGTTTGGGTATTCAAATAATTAAAATATGATAATTTCTTGACAAAAAGAGAGATATTTTGAGATAAAACATCTGCAGCATAATGACTATGCAATATAGTTCTAGAAAACACCAAAAAGTGAGGGGACAAGGGAATCCAATTCATTAATAAATAATAATATAGTATAGGGATATAAAAATATGAAAATAATTACACTGTATGTAAATTTTAAAGACATACCATATAAAATAGAACATGAAAGAAAAATAAATGTTTGAGAAATCCCTTACCTTGAGGAGTAACATCTAAGATTCATAGATTAGGACCTCTGGGGATTGAGGACAGCATGTAAGATCTAATTTGGAGGAATAACTCATATAAATTCATGTATAGTGTTTTTTGAATGATGGATAACAAAATAATGGTTGGGTATTTGTAGCAAAAGTGAGGAAATATTTTATTACTTTTGAAGGACACCGCATTAGTGGTATTTTCCAAACCATTAGCTTTCCCCTTGTATTTTCCATGGTAATGGCCAATTTGGACACTTCATATCATATAGTAATCCATTATAATCTACCAAAATCTTATATTACATATTATATTATTATTACATAGTTAGGATGTCATCAAACATACCGAAAACCCGAAATTGTATTATAACAATTCATTGAAAATTGAATTGTTTCAGAAGAAATCCCAATATTCATCATAACCATTTTTCAATGATTATATTTAAAAATTTAACTCCATTTATTGAAAATATATTTCATTTTAAATTAAATATAATAAATAAAAAATAAATACTTACAAAATAATTTCTAAAACATTAATTATTTTAAAGAATGATATAATTATGTCACATTACCAATTTTGATGAATAAGAATTTTTATAATTTCATAGGTAAGGTTAATATTCCATTAGTAAAATTAACATCCATAAGGGAAAAATTAATATTATAATGGATAATGATACAATTCACTAAAAAATTTATTCTCATCAATTTGAACCAAAATTTTAACCCAAACTATAACCATGTATGTTTGATTTTCAAAAATGATTTCACAGAAAAAATCTTTTTAATACAAATATATATTTTAATATCCATATAAAAACACATTAAATCAAATAATATTCATAAAATAAACACTATTCATAATATACTATTCATCAACACTGATAAATTGAATCTTCGTAGAAAACATTTAAAATTTCCGCCTAGATTAATTTTAACACTATTAATTACATGTTTTTTTCATAATATACAAATAACATTATTCCATCAAACCAATTGACTTAAATAAAATATAATTTGTTTTAATCATCTAAAAAATTCAAGCATAACTTCAAACGTTTCATATTATATTTATTTTAATACTTATAATATCATTTATCTGAATCGTTTATTAATATGGTAATCAATACATCATCATTGTGTCATAATTAAATTGAAAAGTTTAATTTTTAAAAATACTAAATAAAATACCATGATAAAGGAAATACTATTATATTTGTAATGACGTTTTATAGTCAAGTATATCACTTATAAAAACCCATATAAAAATGTAATACATATTAAAAACATTAGTGTGAGAGAAACATCAAACTAACTTATATGGATAGATTGGTAATTTTAATTAAAGAAGATTCCATAAGAAACATTTAACTGGATTCCATGGGAAGCATAGTACACTTAATTTACGAATATTATATGTAATTATTTAAAATGTATTCAATGGGAATGATAGTTCTCTAAATTTAATAATCTTCTTATTTGATGTTTTATAATAGCTTCCATGGGATGCCTTATACTTTTAAATAAACAAGCATCTATGATATGCTCTATGCCTACTTCCATCAGAAGAGTCATCCTTTTAATTAAAGAATCATCTTTCACAATATAAACTATCTCATACAATACACTTATGAAATTTGTTATGGTAAGATTATAATTTTATTTTAAGCCTTAATTACACAATTTACTCCTAACTGCGTTAATTAAAATTAATTACTGAAGTAATTATTCAAAATGACCAAAAATAAAATATTTCTATTTATACAATTTGTTTAATATTATTATAAATATGGAATGAATTTTTCAAAATTAAAAACATTGAACTTGTAGTAATTAATTTAAAATTAAATTTCTATTGTCAAAAATGATAAAACAGGGTTTAAAAAAATAATAAACATCAAATGATTAAATTATTTTATATCCAATTTCAATGTAAAAAACTTCCAATGACCAAATATATATTAAATGATAAAAATTTAATAAATTTTTCTTTTAAAACCATTAAATAATTTAATTTATCAATATAAATTATCTCGATTGAAATTTTTTTTCTCTATTAAAATTTGTCATATTTTTACTATTCATAAAAAAAATTTATTCATTAGAAAGATATAGAAATTTGTTCCAAAATAAATTTTGTTGTCTCTATTCTAAATAAGAAGTTTAGTTTTTCAAATAGAACATATTATATTGAAAAAAAATAAATTTAAAAAGAGTTTAAAATCAAAAGGCTATAAAACTACATTTTTAGTAAAATAGTAGTTTTATCTGAAAAATAAATTTTTTTCTAATATCATATCAAGTAAACATATAAGATGAATTTGATGCATTACATCGAAAATATAAAAAATATTTTTTATTAAATAAAAATTCATAATGTGTGATATCATTTTTTAAATTAAACTATTATCTTTTTAAATAGGATTTCTTTAAAACACATCATTTATATTCAATTAATGTTTACTACCATTACTAAAAAATTATGTAACCAATGAATCATTATGTAAACAATAATAAACAATATTTTTCTAATTCAATTGAAATTATTCATTCTGGCCATTCGTACGACTTGGTAATAATGGTATCATCTAAATAATAATTTTTAGTTGTTCGTTTAAGGTCATTATAGCATATAATGTATGCTATTTAACATAGTGTTTCCTTATTGAATCTGAGGATGTTACATCATTAACTAATTTTGGAAATTTCATCCTCACAATTTTAAAATTGGGCTCCGAAACATCATTGAAAATCCCACATGGAAAAAAGATTCTATAAAACTATCAATTTAAATGAGATAAAGAGAAGTACCAAGATCACCCGAGATAACACATACTAGGAATCCAAGTAGGAAACATGGATATGTATGAAAAAATAACCCTCATAGACTTATAGCGAGTGATATGGAACATTATAATTGAAATTTACCAAACACAATACAACAAATTTGTGGTTGAGTCAAAGTATTTTGACCGACGAAAGCCTATAAATGATTTCATCAAGATACTTTTCATAGAGTTGAATAATTTCATTACCACATATACTATGATCATAAGGAAATATACTTACTTGAAATGTATAGATTCACCCTTTATTTAATTTCAACCACACACAATTATTTTTCTCCCAATGATGAGTATTTAAGATAAATTAGTCAATCCTAAATCACAATAATCAGCATCTAGAGAATCACATAATCAAGACAAAAAATGAACCGTATATTTAACATATAAATTGACATTAACAAATACCAAAATTTTTAGTTTAAGATCAATTAATCCGCAAAAAATAATAATCCTTTAAAAGGATAAAGAACTAATTTTACTCTCCAATATTAAATAGTATTACCCAAGCTCTATATAGAAAATTCAACAAAATAATGTCCTGAAAATTCGTCAAATTAATCCAATCTAAAATTAAAACCTAAAATTCAGAAATATTTATAACATAATCGTTTACGATAAATTATGACATTTATCTCCAAATAAAATCAACCACTCATAATGTCTCATACCAAAAATTAATTAACCTAATCACATGTTCTATAAGTTATGCTAATCATTTCCTAATTCCAATAATTCTACAATTTAATAATTCATTCTTTAATCCACAAATAAAAATCCATATTATTCAATATACCTAAATTCTATAAAGACCCAAAAATAGTGATCATCTTCCAAAATTACATTATCACATAATCCCCAAAAAAATTCCAATCCCAAGGATATCTATTCGACAATATATAGGTATCCAAAATGAACTTATTCATATTTCATCAAATATTTTATCTAAAAACAATGAAGGCATACTATAGATGGACTACACATAGGTTAGTTGTAGGCAAAAAAGGCCTATCGCACTTCAGTTGTGGGTTCGATTCTTGCAGTGTTGTTCGACATGATGTGGAGTCACAAGATCTGTATGTTTTCCCTTATTCTAAAACTATCCAATTCTTATAAAATTAATTTTTTTTGATAAAATCCTAAAAAAACAATATGATGTTTTAAACACAATTACTATCTATTGAATTTAATTATACATTCAAAAATTAATAACTCATAACAACCAAAAAAATTAAATGTATACAAAAATATTATAACACTACTTGAAATTTCATATTATAACCCTTAAAATGGTTTCTATGAAAATAAAATTAGGAATGAACATAATCTTATAAAGTCATTAGTTGACATCCTAACATTCAATATTGTGTATGCCCTACTCTGATTCCAACTATAATGACCAAACATTAAACATAAAATTTTCTTTTTTCTTTTTACTAGAATTTATTTTACATAATTTGAAAATATCATTTAGGTATAGTTTTTAGAGAATTATTAAAAAATGTTACATAAATAATCAATTTTACACATTAGATATGTCTACAAGGCATCATTTTTTTATAAAAGGAAAACAATAAAAAAGAAACATTGTTGTTTTCACGAAAAAACATCAAATACTTTTATTATAGAATATTATTTGTCTTTTCTAGACTTAAAACCTATGAAAAAACATTTAAAAACCTGTAGTGAGATCAATATTCTCATAATCTAAAAAAAGGGAAGTAATTTACTTGTGATCTTGAGATATATAAATAATATCATGGGGAAATTCAAAAATGTAACATAAAGAAGAATACTATAAAAATATAAATGTGGATCATAACATGAAAATGTGGCTGAAATTTTTAATTTATACATTAATAATAATATCACCAAGTTACATCCCCAATGTGTATATCACCACAGTCTATTCCTAAGGTGTCATAAAATTTACCATGGTTTTTCTCTAAGCTATCGTAAAACATGTCATCTCTAAATATTTAATTCAATACCCAATGCATTAGAGTTATATTAATGTTCACCCTTAATAGGTATTTATTTTTATTTGATCCACATTTATCATAATAAACATTTTATAAATAACCAAAAGTTAATAAATTAAATGGGGTTCATATCGAAATCATGACGTTTTAAAAAGTGCTTAAAAACATTATCATTATTCCATTTATAACGCATGTAAAAAAAAGGATGGTTTTATGTATATCTATTAATGAATAAAATATATTAGTTTTATGTCTTGATGAATACCCCAAAAAAAGAAATTGGATTGGGTATTAACATAATTAAAATATTTGTATTTCTTGATAAAATGATAATGATTTTGAGATGAAAATTATGCAGCATTACCTCTAACCAGCATGGATATAAAAAATATTAAATATAATGAGGGAGACGGTATCCCCTTTATAAATGAATCTTAATAAAGAATAGGGATATAATAAAATTATATTAAGAACATGGTATCGAAATTTTAAATGCATACTACAAAAAAGAGAACGTGAAAGAAAAAGAGAATTTTGAGAATTCCCTTACCCGAAAGTGTAACTTTTAAAAAACAATGATCGGGACCTTGGGGGCTTGGGGATTCATTTGGAGGACTATATGGGAGGAATAAATTGTATAATTTCACTGTGAAATATTTTTGAATTATGGTTAATGATGTAATTTGAGGGTATTTATAGAAAAGCTGAGAGAATATTTACTTCATTTCAAAGGACCCCTCATTAGAGATATTTCTAAAACCATGAGCATGACAATGGTATTTGGCACATGGGACTCATCATATAATATTTTAATCCATATGAGTCTACCATATGAATTATTAAATTATTATGACATTGTTTTGATGTCATTAAACATTTGGAAAATCCAAAACTATATGTTCTTTATTCATCAAAAATTCAACTATTTTATAAATATCCCAAAAATTAACTCTATTTTTTTATACTTATAATTCAAAAAAGAACTCCATTTTTAAAAATTAATTTCATTTTAAATTGAATTAATAAATTAAAAACTAGTACTTAAATAATAATTAATAAAACATTTATTTACTTATAATGTGATATAATTATATCAATTTACCCTATAAGATCACTAGAATATATTTATACATTCTTATGAGAGTTTAATATTCCATTTTTAAAATTACGATTCATAATGGTAAAATTAAAATACCAAATTGTAGAGTTAATATTCACTAAAAACTTATTTTAATATTATTCAATCATAATTAACACCCCGATTAAAACCATGGGTGTTCAATTTTTTAAAATCATTTAACATAAAAAATTATTTAATAATAAAAAATCATAATTATTCATCAAAAAAATATTCATCAAATACAATTCATAAAATAAAAACTATTAATCAAATAAAAAAAATGAAACATCTTAGAAAACATCTAAAAAATCATCCTAGATTAATTTTAACACTATTCATAACATGACCTTTTTCAAAATATCCTATCTGCATTCCTTAAAACCAAATGAATTAAATAAATCATAACATGTTATAATCATCCAAAAATTCTTGGATAACATCAAAATTTTCATGTTATATTTATTATAATATGTATAATATCATTTATTTGAATCTTTCATTAATAAGGTATTCACTACAACATCATTGTGTAATAATTAAATTTATATATTTAATGTCTAAATATTATAAATAAAATACAATGATGTAAGAAATATTATTATATTTATAATGAATATTTATATTTGAGGATATAACTTATAAAAACCGATTCTAAAAATGTAATACGTATTAAAATCATGAGTGTGAGATAAACATTAAACAAGAATCCCTTAGAAGAATTGTCCAAATAATTAAAGTAGCTTTCATGGGATGCTATGTACATTTAATTAATGAATCTTTTATGATATGTTGTAAAATGAATTATATTGGAAGCTTATCTCTATAAATTTAACAAGCTTCTTTGAGAAGAATTATAATAGATTCTATAGGAAGCTTTATACTTTAAATTAAAAAAACTTCTTTGAGAAGCATTATACCAGCTTACATAAAATTATTTATCAATTTAATTAAAAAATATTCTATGATAATCTGTAAAATATCTCATCCAATAATATTATGACATGTGATAGGGTAATAAATTTAATATTATTTTTATCATTAATTACCTGATTTACTTTTAACCGTTGAAATTAATATTAATTACAGAAGTTACTATTCATAATATTGAAAAATAAAGTATGCCTATTTAGACACATTGTATATTATGATTCAAAATAAGGAGAACATTTTTAGAAATTCAAAAAAAAAGGTTTATTAATTAATTTAAAATTATTTCACATTGTCTAAAAGATAAAACATACTTTTTAAAAGTAATAACCATCATAAGATTTAAATGAGTTTATATCAAATTTAATTATCAAATTAATTGAAATGATACATAATAGGTTAAATAATAAAAATATAATCTATTTATACTTTGAAACCATTCAATAATATAATCTAACAATATAAATTATCTCAATGGAAAAATTTGTTTTCAATTAAAATTTTGTAAATTTTTAAAATTCATCAAAACAAGATTGTTATTTGAAAAATATAATTAAAATTATTCAAAAATGAATTTTTATTTCCCTATTATAAAGAATAATTTTTCTATCAAATACAACATATAATAGTGACACAACCAAAATTTTAAATGGGTTCTCCATCAAAAGGTTGTAAATATATATTTTTAGGAAAAAAAATTATATATCAAAAAAATTTATCATATAATATCTAGAAAACATATAAAATTAATTTAAAACATTTCATTGCATATAACATATATTTTTTATTAAATACAAATCCATACTGTGTTATAGGATTTTACAAACACAATTATTTCCTTTTTAAATTGGTTTTCAAAACAAAAAATCAGTTATATTAAATTGATTTTTATTTACTGACTAATAAATTTGTATACCAATGAATCATTATTTAAATTTGAAAACAATATATTAATAATATAGTTGATATTATTAATTTCATACATTCTAATGGGTAGGTTATATTTGATACATTTAAATAATAATATTCAATTTTTTGTTTATGATCAATGTCGGGTATCATGTATTCTATTTAACATATTGTCTCTTTTGTAAAACATGTGGTGTGACATATCACTAACTCAACCCCTTAACTTACATGTGACACTGAAATCCTATTTGGAAATTCTCAATAGGTTCAACTATGAAAAAAAAGGAATCATCCATATCTAGCTATTAAATTATTTAAACACGCTCTCTAGAATAAGCTTCATGTTTTCAAAATCATATGGAACAAAAGAACAAATTAATCATGACTTTTATAATAATTAACACAAATTATAGATCCATATTATTTATAAAATTCAATTAAAACATGGAATAAGACATTCAGTTAAACATGCATAATTTGCCAAATATGATTATCAACAAATTATCTGAAACCCCAAATTTGGTAAACAAACCTTCTCTTTTACTCTTTATCTAATGAAAAGAAAATTATTGAAATTATATTCATTATCCAAATTTATAATTTTCTACATGATAAACCTACCATAAAAACATTCTATAAAAATAATAGAATAAATTGAACACAATCAAACAAAACAGGCAACAAACCATTATCACGGTGGGATGAAACAACATGAGACAGCTAAATATAAATAGATTCCATTATTAATTACTTTTTAATCATTATTACGTAAATTCCACTACCATACAATGGAATAAATCATTTCAAATTTATGATTTATTATATATATAGGGGATTAAATGAATCCCCTACCATAGAGCATCAATATTATTTTCATGAGAATTAATCAGTTTTGTTGAAATCTGATCACCTAAGCCATGAGGAAATTATGATATCTCTGGGATGTTGTTCCATGAAAAAATTGATAAACACAAAAACTCCAATTTTAGTGATGGATATCACCCACTATAATAAGGAAGGATGTAATGTGAGGAAAAGAGATCAAATTGATATGAAAATGTAGAAAAGAGGAGGAGCCTATCTGGGATCACCATAGATTGAACATGGGAATTCAAGATCGATCCTTATCAGGAGTGGGCTTTAAATCCTTTAAAACGAACCCATGGGATCCTGGGGTTCAAGGGGAAGGATTTAGAGAAAACCAGGTCTAGTGGTCGTGTGGGTGATTATTGGCAGTAATATTTTTAGTGGACTATAGCGCCACCCCTAAGACCATGTTGTAGGACACATAGACAACTATATAATTAGAGGAGACCATATCAGAGAACATAGTAAAGCATGCCTCTGAGATTAATGACTAAATCGAAAGAGTAGATCCTATTTATCCAGAGATAGAAACTATGGATAAATCTATAGCCCATGTAGTAGCCTCCATCGAATTTAACGTACCCTAAAAAACCACAATGGTGCATCCACATCACTCCACGATGTAGCACTCGACACTAGGTATAGGCCTATGATGTATCAAATCACCATAGTCATGCCATGTCTAAAAAGATAGTAGCCTATATTTTCATCTTTCGATACTCCCTATGTTGTATCTAGTATACAACGTTTTAGAAACCTTTCTTGTGGAATGGACAATTGCTCCACACTGCAACTAGGCCTCAAATGGAAGTGGCCCTAACCATTTTTCAGCATTTACCCTAAACACACATTGAAACCACTTCTATGAGTCTCCAACAACAACAAAAACACAAAGGGAAGGGCAACTATGGTTTGAACCCATACACTACATACCTATAATAAATTGTTACAATTAAACAAATATTAAGTGATTTTTTATAATTTCATATCATGTAATACATTTACAGAGTTTCATAGTACACATTTGAAAAACAATAATTTTTATAGGGTTCAATCTACCAATATAATTCAAGATATTTATCTTCAATAATTGATTACATTTTCTCAAATATGTGTGAAAAAACATGAATATATTTTAAAATCCCCTAATTACTCAGGTTATCACCCTATAGTGATCTCAATTTCAATGAACTTGTTAAAAAAACTCAATTTGATTCATCAAAAATTTTTTTATAGAACCACGCAACTACTGTCTCTATATATAATTATGTCCCAATTTACATTTGATCTTGCATTCTAATTTTTTTAATTTAATCTAATATTTCTCAAAATGATTTTATCCAATTATCATAGTGATCGCTTTATCATATAGATACACTGGTATAAAATTGACTCCAACTATACATTGTAATAATATTTATTTCAATAAGATGCACAATAATGGCATTTTCTCCTGAAGTAAAGGATTTAGCAGTAGAATATACAACATAGAATCCAAATAATAATAATTACGAAATTACATTTATTATCTACCAATGGATAAAAAATGTTTTTAATATTATATAATGTTTAATATTATTCTTATATGGTAGTATAAAAACCACACAAGGTTAATCTAGAGAGAACAATACTTGTAGTTAATGTATTTTGATACTCCTTTTAAAATTCATTGTGTTAAAATATATAGTTCATTAAATTATATCATTGAAATATAATATCAGATGGATACCATCAATCAGTTCATGAAATAATTTTTTCCAGATGTAGTTATCTTATAAAATGTTAGGATTCCAATTTGATAATATTTGATTTGTGAATTTTCATTAAAATATAATGAAATAACATCATAAATTCACTCAATTAATGATTCCAAATAAGTAAATATTAGTTTTGTAATCTTTTCCTGAAATAGATTAATTAACATAAAGTGAAAATTAGGGAAATAATATTATAAACAATTATGAAGATAATAGAAAATATAATAATCATAATATAGTTTAAATATATTTAATATTTTTCTTATAACTACATATTCAACGATGTTATTTTTTATCTCTCATTTATTTTTTAAATAACTATTCGAATGTGGGGATTCTGATTTCCCATTTCATTACCTCCTTTTCATGTTTAGGGTTTTATATAACAATGTAACATTTTATTGACTTCAAAAATCAAGGTTGAATGAAGCTAGGGGAACTCATTATCATAAATACAGATATTTACTATGATTTTAATTATATAAAATACACACTGATTCTTAAAAATGATTTGTAGTGCAATTCTGGAATGAATTGGATTTCATTCATAATAGAAATATAAATTAATTTTCTAGTATTTATAAAAATATTTATCTGACATCCCAAAACAAAAGAAATAATAGTAAAACATTGCATATTATTTATAAAAATCATTGATGAAATTTCATTCCAACCTTTTCTAGTGTACGGATTTATATTTTATTTCATTCTTTTTCATGGAGCCTTCCCACCCAAACAACATGATACATATAAATATTAATTAACTTTATTTATTTAGCATTTTTTGATAAGATACAACACCACTGATCTAAAAATATTTTACTCTACTATTTATCATCATTAAAAAACATTTATAATGGATTTGCTTTTATCACCACTGAAAAATATCAATGATAAATGATAACTGTATCAAGCTTCAAAGAAACTCTGAAAAAAACTTTTTCTCTCCATTTTATTTAGCAATGATCAACAGTATCCTTTATCATCATTTTTTTTGTTTATAAATTATAAACTGAATAATATAATTCATATATAAGTTTTTATATATTTTAAAATATTATTTATACACTACTGGAAAATGGAGATAAACCCAAGAATCTATACTAATAGCTTCTATAAAGTATGAGTATATTGTGGCTGGAATATTTTTATAAGAATAATTTAAGTAATAAATTTGTATAGACAATTTATCCTATTGTTATTAAAAAACACTTATTATCAGATAATATATGTCAAATGTTTTTTAAAAATAGTTTGGATTGATTTATCTCCAATAAACACATATATCAATTAAAAATGGAAAATTTTCATTTAATATTGGTAAAAAAGTGATGTTAATCACAATGGTGAAAAATGGAATCCTATATCCATGCTCAAGATGTGGAAATAAAGGGAACCCTTTATTATTTATAGTTTAGCTATCATAAATGATACCCTCAATCAGTTATTGAAATAGTGTTGATAAAGACCTGACTACCAACAATGTGATGTTAATATAACAACACACCCAGTAAAAACCTATAATTCAAGAAAATCCCTATAATTTAAAAATATTCTATATACATTTAATTTTACACCATGAATACAAAAATTTCTTCACTTTTTATACACAAAAAACACTACTATATAAATTTCAAACAATTTTTTTAAATAATTACATTTTAAAAATACCTAAAAAAACTTTAAAAACATTAATGTTTCTAATTTTGTTGTACTTGATAACCTCTTAAATGGATCTTACCAAGGTATTAGTTTATGACCAGGTCATCTTATCATTGGAAAAATAAGCTTTCTATATAAATAACATTTTATATGTTAGTAATACTACTATGAAGTAAATTAAACATTAATATGAACAAATGCATTAATAAAATTTCAATATATAAAAATGCATGGAGTTATACTGGTAGCACCATGCTTTAGATTGAGGTATGGTTCAGTCCAACTTGTTAGCAATGACTCTTAGAGCGTTTTCCTAATTTATCAAAACAACTTAAATGTGTTTTATAAGTTTTTAGTATGTCAGTTTCTATTTTTGTCTAAATTCATGTCAATTTTATATAAAAGGACACAATTGGAGTCATACCTATCACTACAAGAATTATGAGAAGTGGCCGAATCATAGTCATCAAAAATTACTCATGGATCATTTTCTGAAAGAATCAATGCAATTGGAATACATTGGATTTTTTTTCAGTATGAATGTTGTGTTTTTATCTAAAATGTCATTTAAAATAGGAAACATGCATTTTGAGTCATATTAATTTAATCATTTATCGATTTGACATAAGACATCACCATACACATTAATAATAACATATTAATATGTATAATAAATTATCAAGACAGTTAGATTATGTTTTTTTGGATTTCATTGATTGACAGATTTTGAACTAAAATGTTAGTTTTAAACTGATAATGGTAATTTTTATTCATAACGGTCACCCGTGTAACCGATTGAGGTGGGGTTAAGTTATACACATCACAAATGACTCATAATTTGACATCTTAAAGTATCAAAACAATCCATATGTGTTTACATATTTTTTATTATGTCACTTCTTCTTTTTAAATAAATTAATGTCAATTTTATATAAAAAGACACACTTGGAGTAATACCGGCCACATCATTCATCATTTTGATGTGTGGCTGACTCCTAAGAATCATAAATGACTCATGGATAATTTTCCTAATATATCAACACAATATAAATGCTTTTTTTGTTTTCAATGTGTCAGTTGTATTTTTATTACTAAAATGTCATTTCAAAATGAAAACATTCATTTTGAGTCATACAAGTCTCATCATGCATCGGTTTTATGCGAGGCTGATTCAGACACGTCACATATGTCATTTGAATTGTCGTCCTAAATTATTAAGCCAATCATAGTGTGTTTACATGGCTTTTAGTGGGGAAATGTTTTGAACAAAAATTTCAATTATAAATTGATAACATACACTTTATGTCACATAAATCACACCATGCAACGAATTGAGTTGGGGGTGATTCATATAGGTCTCAAATGACTGATGAATCATGGTCTTACAATATAAAAACAATCTAAATTTCTTTCTTGGTATATATTATTTCATGAGTTTTCATAACAAAAATTAATTTCCATTTTAAATCCAACATAATACATGGAGTCATACCAATCACATCATGCATCATATTGAGGTGGGGATGACTCCTATAGATCACAATGGAGTCTTGAATAATTTTTTAATGTATCAAAACAAACTGATAGCATTTTCTATGTTTTCAGAATGTCATAATTTCTTTTTTTTACTAAAATGACTTTTCAAACTAGAAACACACACTTTGAGTCATTCTAGTAATATCGTTCGTTTGTATGAAAAAGTAATGATTCCTACTTTTACAATAATGACTTATGAATCATTAACTAATATTATAAATACAATCAATACAAGTTATATTGGATTAAAGAGATAAACATGTTTTGAACAAAAATTTAAATATTAATATGATAACGGACTCTGCTAGTCAACCTGTTCACAAAGTGCATTAGATTGTGGTAAGGTTTTATACTACTTATCACAAATAAAGCATGCATTACTACCCTAATTTATAAAAAAAAATCTGATTTTTTTCTCTCAATTTTCAGAATGTCACATGTTTTTTATATAAATTAATACGAATCTGAAATAGAAAACACATTTGACATCATACTGGTCACAGAGTGCGTCATATTGAGATGAGGATGAATCTTACACATCAAATTTCTCATGGATATGTTTTTAAAAGTATCAAAATAATCTGAATTTTTTTCATAGTTTTTAGTATGCCTATTTTTCTTTTTAATAAATTTCATTTCAAACAAGAAACATGAATTTTGAGACACACTAGTTTCATGATCTGCCAGTTTTTTGTGTGACTACTTCATTCACATAAAAAGGGATTTATAAATATCAACCCTAAATTACTATGAAAATGAGATCATGTGTTCTTTTTTTAGTGAGGGATATGTTTTTAACTAAAATTTCAATTTTACATCGATAACACACACATTTAGACATATTAGTTTCTCTATTTTTCAGATTAAGGTGGGTTTGAGTCCTACATGTCCAAAATGACTCATAGATCATTGTATTAATGTATCAAAACAATATGAATGAGATTACTTGGTATCCATATGTCACATTTTCATTTTCCCAAAGATAATTTCAATTTTTAATAGAAACACATACATTGAGTCATATCAATCATACCATGCTTTGTATTGAGGTGAATTTGACTCCAACACATAAAAATAACTAATTAATAGTTTTCCTAAATTTTCCAAACTATCCAAATTCAATTTCTAAATTTTCATTATGTGAGTTGGGTTTTTTTAATAAAATGTAATTTCAAAATGGAAATATACATTTTGATTCATACCAGTAACATCATGCATTGGTTTTATATTAGAATATATCAAAAATTTCAATAGAAATTGTGAAATACAATCCAAAATCATCTAGACAATCCGAGCATGTTTTCTTGTTTCTCCTTGAGTGATAAATTTTGAACTAATATTTCAATTATTAACTATCAATAGACACTTATAGTCATACCCATCACACCATGCCTCATATTGAGGTGGGTTTGAGTCCAAGATGTGAAAATTGACTCATAAATAATTTTCCCAAATTATCAATAAAATATTAAATTATATTCATAGATTTCCGAATGCTAGAATTGTTTATTTAATAAACGTCTATTTCAAATGGGAAATATGAATTTTTGGAAGTAACAGTCACACCGTGAAACATTTTGACATGAGACAACTTCATACACATAAATAATTTCTTATAAATCACTATCAAATATTTTTATGAAAATTAGAGCTTTCATGTTTTTCAATGAGTCAAATATTTTGAACTAAAATATAAATTTTAATATAATAACACACTTTTAGTCATACTATTCACATCATATGTCAAATTGAGGTGGGGTCGAGTCCCTCATTTACCAAATTAATTAAGGATTTTTGTCTAAATATATCAAAAAATGAATGAATTTTCCTGGTTTTGAGTAAGTAACTTCTTATTTTTACTTAAATTAATATAAAATTTCTATAAAAAGAAACTCATGGGTTATCTTAAATTATAAAAATATTCTAAATATGTTTTCATCAATATGAAGGTTTTAGTTTTTTTTATAAAACAAATAATCTAAATTTTATACAGAAAGAAGGAAATGGAGTCGAACCTATCACACCTTGTGTCAGGTTAATGTGTGGTTGATTCCGACACATACCATAGTCTTGAAAAAAACCATAACTTTCAATGTAATCATGCCTTACATTGAATTATTTGTTCAACTATCAACAATTCATCTAAACTCAATTTTCATTGCATAAAATCCTTTATCGTTATTAAAAACAAGGAGAGTTGATGAATATTTAGTGGACATTATATAACATGAGGTCTCTGCAATGAGAACACGGGCATCATCTACTCTTCTAGTTTTCAATGAGAATGGTTTTCATACTAATAATCATCGACTCTATGTTGTGTTGGAATCTTGAGAAAAGAAAAGGAAAAAGAATGAAAAATTAGATGTGAGAAACATAATAAATGTTAGATAAAAATGATAATGAAAGTCCCTTATAAATAGTGCATAACAAGATGTAATAATTAATTAAATAAGTACTAAAAATTTTCCTTTTCATGATGGTTGTGTATATTTTTCACAGATTTCATTGTTTTCATTATCTCAGTTACTGAATTGAAGCCCAATCCCTCATGGCAATGAGCATCTTCAAACAAACCAAAAAAACATGAAACAAATCAACCTATATAAGAAAACAATTCATATGTGAGATATTGTAAAAAAGAAATAAATTAAACCCAAATATGGAACAATCTATTATTTCTAAGGAAGTCACATATTCAGGTTATATGTGTACATTAATTAATGTATTATGTTGTCCATTTTTTTCTAATAAATATTGAATCATGTTTTGAATATGATTCTTTTAGATAATCATAATTGTACTACAAAAATATAATTCACAATTGATTATTAAATATGGAAAATGAAATAGTGATAATCTTAAAAAAAACAGATTTTGGATGCTACATTGTTCATGAAAAATGATCTCTCTCAATATTTGTACAAGTGGTTTAAAATTTAATCTATAGTTCATAAATTCAGTAGAAAATAGGATAACAACATGAGGTATCATATTGAATATTACAAAAAAATATAACATGATTAATGAAAAATCTTTTTTTTAAAGGATGATGTTATTTTACGCATCTATCGACTATCTAAATCCCATCATTTTTGGCCCAAGGACATTCAAAATTCTAGTTGCATTGGGACCCCTCTGAATGGATTGTGAAATCCCAACGAAAGGGTCACCATTAGTTGACTTTTCAACTAATCCATCAATGATTTTGATCAATAATAGAACATTTTACTCGTTTCATTTTTATGGATCTAGAGCATAAAATACTTATATTACCTGTGATTCCATTATAAATGGTTCTTCATTATTCCCTTCCTTTCTAAAATAAATATTCATGAATCCCAAGTCATTTATATTAACAACAATCCATTTATCAACCCATATTCATATAAAAATTTCTGGTTTGAATTTTGTATAAAACAACACCCTTATTTTATCATGATTCCATAGTATATCAATTCATGTAAATTGGATTATCTTCCCTAATACCAGAAACATGAATTGCTTCAGCCAGAAGTGTAACACCACCATTTCTCATGTTACAATTTTCATCATGATCATTTATAAATAACGTACAAATATTAATTACATATTCATTGTAAGATAATACATACGCACATTTTCCTCTGGCTATCAATTGTTGTCACCCTAAAATTGAATCTAGATTTTCATATATATACCTTAAAATAATGTTCCTAAAACATCCATAAATCATCTTATAATGTGTATTTGATAGCCATCTTTTAATCGCTAAATGGTGTTAAATTCCTAAGATTTTCATTTTGGGTTTTAACATATCAAGAAACCTCTATACTTTTATAAAAAAACGTAATGTTTGACAACCTCCCGATCAGTAATATTAACAGTGACAACATCCTATCCAACCATTATTTCACCCACAATACACCCATTGGGATGAAAATTTGATAGGCAAATGATTTACATCCTAGACACATATTTGGTACAAAATTCTTCATCTTCCCCAACAATATATCCCTCCATCATACAACCCACTGGATAATTTCAATTTTATACATACCCGTTCAAAATAAACATATATTGTTCAATGGGGTACATCTATAAATAATATATAAAACAACCTAGTTGATTCTCTCTATCCAAGTGAATCATCTAATGAATCATCATATCACTGAATGATCATGGGAAAAATATTTTCAATTCAAATAAAATTAATGAAATTAATCTTTCCATAGTTAGAAATTTCATTGGGGAAAAAACATTGATTCATATTTCATTGAATATGAAACAAATCTTCTTAATATATGATTGATTTTTTGGGTAAAATTCTAATGTAAATAAATAGAAATTTGATATTTCATTAGAACATGGTGTTCATGTGATTTCTTACCCTTTAAGATTAAATCGGTATTTGAATCAATGTTCTTAATATTCAATGAAAACCCCTATTGAACCTTTAGGTCATACAAAATATTTCAAAATTGATAACTCTCATACCTGAAAAAGTGTAATCAGCTAGAGGAATTAAATTGTGTTTTCAACCATCTCTAATTCCAATTCTTCTCATATTCCCAGGTCAACGATATCTAGCCTAGCCTTAATTCCTTCTTTTTTTTCTAGTTATATTTTACTATGTGATGATGACACTATCACATACATTTTTTTCAACATGCATATCATCAAGAAAAAATTTGATGTATAGACAATTCCAGTATGGAATTTAATAAAAATGATCTCTTTTCAAAACTTTTTGTATGTTTAATTGAAAATATTTTACCAAAAGTAGAGTTCAAACCTATTACATTCTCAACCAATTGATCACCTATTAGTGGTGATGGTGTTGTATGTTTTCTTGAACTTACGTTAAATTATTTTATCCTAGATCAATAGTTAAGTCATTGGGGAAGATATAAAAAATGTACAACAAACATGTTTTTGATTATTGTTTAAACCTAATTGACTATATACCTTGTTCACACACGGGACACCCTTGAGATCCTTTAAATATATATAATGTCAAATTTCCATGTGAATGAAAGTAATTTATCATCTTGTACAACATTTTTCATAATATAAAATATTAATTTCTATTAGAAAACTACAATGTTATACCAAAACACCATAATAATTTCAAATACGAGATCAGTGGATCAAAATAAACATCAGTATCATTACTCGGTTGTATTGGTCCTTAAATAAGTATAAATAACATAATTTATTTTCTTTTAATTCATAACCACCATTATGTGTTATAATTTACCAAGAAAACTGGCCTTGTACTGTGAGTGCTTTTTTGAAATCCAAAAGGATTCACTCAAACTATATATAATACCATAGAGTGTTTATCGAAAAATTTCTAAATTCAGGATTATCATTATCAATTCTCTTCCATTCAAGATATTATTTCAGGCGATGTAGTTAACATCTTTTTATTCATGTATTATCATACCACATAAATAGTACTAAAATGTCCACACTTTTTTATATGCACCTAACCTTCAAATGGTTGTAATGTAGCATACAAGTTTCTTTGTACCCGATTCATCATTATTCTATCCAGAAGAGACACACATTGGCCATTCTATAGCAGATTTCTCTTCTTTGAGAAATATTATACAATCATTTTGAAAGGTGTTTATTCTTTTCAAGATCATACACATCGAGCGTAGCATTCATTTGGCATAGTATGTTCGTCTTGGGAGCTCATTATATTATAGGATCATGTCATTCAAGAGACAATGAAGTTCAAAGAAATATTGTTACCCCATATGTGTCTTGTTTTGAAATCATACAACTTCAATACGTCTTACATTGTTGCATATTTTGTGTAACCAGCATAAAATGAAATCATTTCATAAATGTTATCTTGTCAAATAATTTTGGAAAATCATAAAGTTCATCTTCAATTTTCCTTCAAATTTCCTCAATATAATTATCATAATCAATTATATCTAATATCACATCCTCGTTATTTTCAACTTCATTGTCCACAATTTTAATGATATCAAATAATCTATAAAAAATAATGATATCACAAACACTATCTTTATTCTCTTTTTGCTTGTGTTTAGTTTGAAATTTATAACATCGATCTATTCGATGATAGATTAAGTGTTATTACAACTCATGTGGACTAAATAATGTTCACAAACAACAATGTAAAAATAGAAAATTGAATTTAGAATCGTCATTTTCACGATATTTTGCAAACTCGATAAAGTCGTTTGATCCATCTTCATACTCTTGTTTTATAAGACTTCCATCCATATATTCTTTATTAATATCCATCCTATTTTATTTAGTAATATAAATATTTAACCAAATAAATAAAGGAATACATGCACACTTTTAAAAAAATCCAAATTTTGAAAAATAAAATTCATTACATTCATGTCAAATTGTTTCCAAAATTTCCAAAAATATTCTATACTTATTCATAATTAAATCAACTGTATTTCAAAAAATTATAATTACATAAATTTCAACCTATAAGGAATTCTAAAAAAATTGATTAAAAATTTAATGAATTTCTCAAAATCCCATTTTAATTTCAATAGAATGAATTCAAGGTAAAAATGAATAGAGAAGAAATATCATATATAAAACATTTTTAAAAAAATTAAAGTAATTCCCATTCCCAAAAAAAATTTGGTTATAAAATCAAATCACTCATTAAAATATCATTTTCCATTCAAAACTATTCTTTTCCAATTACAAAAAACACTTTTATTTACTAAAATAGGATATTTTGGAAAAATTATGTGATTTGGTATATATTGCACTATTAAAGATTAAATGATTGGGGAAGACAATATAAATGTGAAAAATAAGGTTAGTAAAAATATAGGAAATCAAGGAATCAATATATATCCCAATGAAATGTTAATCCTGCCACATATAGTTCTATGAAATGGAACACATACATATATTGGTATCACACCAGAGGGGAATATAATAGTTAAAGATCACAAAATGTCCAATTATATCAAATATCTTAACATGGATTATACAAATATGAATTTAATCTCACTTCATTGGATGTTATATATGGTCTTTAAATACACCTTTATATAAAGATGACTATTGTGATTCTAAAAATCACTAACATATTATAAAACTACTCCAATTATTTAAAATAACCAAATCACAATAAAAATAAATATAAACCTCTTGGAATAATTTTTATTTATAGGATTACTAATTAAATGAAATGATATATTTGCCTAAATAATTCTGTATCAAATAAAATTAGTCATTCTATATTATTCTTCAACAACAGTCAATAATATCCATCATCATAAATAATTGTCAATGAATAAAATATCACAACTAATATAAAACATAGTCATGATTATGTAATCAACCACTAATCATAAATGAAACAAACTTATATCTAGAAAAGTGGAACTCATTGATATTGCTATTTAAACCTAAAATCTAGATCAAATACCCCTACATTCATGAAAATCTTAAATTATATCTGTCAAAATTTGTGTGCTACCAAGAATAAAATAAATTTAAATTCAAAAATAATTTCTATATCCACAAATAATGTATAGTTCTTCGATGTTACAATATTATTGTAGGGACGATGGATTAAGAGAAGGCGGTGGTGGGGGTAGTAGCGGTGGCAACAACGTGGACAATTGGGAAGGAGGTGGTGGTAGACAAGGGGGTGGGGGTAGTGGAGGAAGAGGTAGTTGAGAAGGGGGTGAGTCTGTGGAGGTAGAGGTAGGTGCATAGGTGGTGGAGGCAGAGGATGAGAGAGGCAGAAGATGTAGTATAGGATGGGGATGGGGTGGAGGCAGTGGAAGTGGAGGTGGAAGAGGCAGAGGGGGAGGCGTAGGAAAAGGAGGGGACATTGAAGGTAGGGGAAGTAGAGACCAAGGCGGAGGTGGAAAAGGGTGGGGGGGGGATGTGGATGTGAATGCATAGATAGTGGAGGTGAAGGAGGAGGGGTTGAGGTGGAGGATAAGGATGAGGCAGTGGAGGTAGAGATGAAGGCAGAGGCAGAGGTGGCGGCCGCAGAGGAAGAGTTCCACTTCCAGAAATTCTTGATGATCTAGTAGAAATTGGATATGATGGAGTTCAATTTATAAAAATGTGGAATTTTTTTATCGGTTCATTATTAGTAGGGATGATAAAGCATTTTTATAAGAACTAAAATATAAAGCGCTAATAAAAAAGACCTTAATCATCACTCTTTTTTGCTCTAATAAAGGTACCACTTTATCAGCGCAAAAAAAGTGCATATATAACATTCCTTTATCTGTGCTAAAAATATAGTGTTGATGAATCATATCATTATCCATTCTAAAAAATCATTGATAAAGACAAACTATTAATAAATATATTTAATATAATTTTATAAATATTTAATTATATATTTATTATTTATAATTACAATTATAAAATCATGTATATATGAATAAATATTTGTATAAATTTATAAATATATTTCAATAATTATATATATTTGTAATATTATAATTATTATAAATATAATTAATATAATTAATAGTTATGTAAATATATATAAATATATATATACTTTTAAATACAATACATATATTTATTATATTTTTAATTATATATAATAAATGTATTAATAATAAATGTTTATATAAAAATAAAAATAATGTAGATATTTATTATAAATATAAAATTATAAATTTAGAGTTACAATTCTAAATAATAATATATTTATTTAAATAATTATTAAATTATAATAAATCTCTATGTTATATATATAAATACATAATTGTATATAATTAATATATTTATTATAAATTTATAATTATTTAAATATATGTAGATGTATTAATAACTATAAATATAAATATTTTTATATATTTATAAATATATATATATAATAAGAATTATGAATACAAATAAATATTTACTTATTATAATTTATTAATTGAAAATAAAAATATATATATATATATATATTTATAGTTATAATTAAAAATAAATTTATATTTATTTAAATAATTATAAAATTATAATGAAATATTTATTATACATATACATCTATAAATATATATAATTAATGAAATATATTTTTAAATATATAAAAAATTATAAATATATAAAAATATGTCAAATTATGATTATAAATATTTATACAAATATTTAAATTTTAAAAAAATTATAATAAATATTCTAATTATATATATTAATATATATATATATATTTTTAATTAAGTTGTAAATAAATATATTGAAAGACATTACAATATATTATTTTTCTATTTTAGGAAAACAATAATTGAAACATATCACATTATACAACAAATAGAAATAAAACATTATCCAGTCAATGAATAACCCAATGAAAAGTCAATTTAGTGATTAAACACCTTTGAAACTTGAAGTGAGGATACATGCATTAATGAAAATAAGAAAAAACACATATTTAAAAATATATTTATTTAATTATATGTATCTATAACTTTGTAAGTATAATAAATATATTAATAATTATATGTTTTTTCTTATTTTCATTAAAGAGAGTATCCTCATTAGTATAATAAATATATTTATTATAATTTTAATATTATTTACACATATATATATATATTTATAATTATAAAATTTACTACATATGTTTATAAATTTTTGTATATAATTGTAATTATATATTTATTAACATATTTATGTATAATAGATGTACATATTGTAATTATAT
The DNA here is from genome assembly GCA_963277665.1 of Viscum album. Taxonomy (NCBI): domain Eukaryota; kingdom Viridiplantae; phylum Streptophyta; class Magnoliopsida; order Santalales; family Viscaceae; genus Viscum; species Viscum album. Next base: position 979,367,469 of record OY728139.1, on the reverse strand, counting down.
ATATATATATATATTTATTATAATAAAAATATATATTTACAATGTATTTATAATCAACTAAAAATTGAACTTTACAAATATAATAAATATATTTAATTTTTAAGTATATTTATTGAAATTTTATATGTATTTATGAGAACACATATAATAGATTTAAGTGTATAACATTAATGAATCATATACCTAATAATGAATAAATCATAAAAAATGATTCATCACATATATAGAAAACATGAATACTAATGAGGGTGTAATGAATAAATGAACATTCATATTGAATACATTAAATATGAACATCAACTATAATCATGTAATAATACATTTGTTGACCAATTTTATGGGAAACATATATTTATAATTATAATTATAATTATATATATTTAAAAATTATTTATATATAATATAAATATATAATTATATATATATTTTATATAGTTTTTATATCATATAATTTATTAAAAATATATAATTATTTAAATATTTATATTTACTTATAATCATATATGTAATTTTTTTTGAAATATTATATATATAAACATTTGTATTATTAAAAATATATATATTAATTATAATCTTGCATTTTTATTTAATGTATATAATTAAACATTATTTTTTAATATAAATATAATAATTTAATATAAGTTAATAATATTAATTTTCATAAAAAATTATTAGTGAAAACAATAGCGCTGATAAATAGATCTTTTATCAGTACTTTTAGAATGCACTGATAAAGACCCCACTTTAATTGTGTTTTTTCAAAGCACTGATAGAGTTATGTGATTCCCTTGTGCTGATATGTGGTAGTGCTCATATCACTTGGCCTCAAAACCTCCCATATTCACTCATGAGCCTTATTCACCCATCACCTGAGCATGGAATGACACTCTTCTTCTCCTGAGTTCACTCCTAATTCATAGATTTCATTATCATGATCTTCTTCGACGTTATATTAGTTAATTCCAAATTATTATTCTCCCTTGTAGACTATAGGTTTCTTTATTATTATATTCATATTAAATTTACTTCTAATAGAAATACTTGTTGTTTTAATTTATTTATATATTATGATTACATAATTCCAATTCTATTTTTTGTAATATATATTATTGGATTCTGAAATTAATTAATGTTGTAATTTTTTTATTAATGTATTAGGGGGTTATTTTATGTCGTGTAGTAATTATATCATTATACCACTATGTAGAAATCATGTTTTTTTCATACCATTACATTGGATAGTGTACTCTTACACACCTTTATATAGGTATAGAAAATATTTAATGAAATTTGTGTAGATTATTCAATGGAATTATCCTACCTTTACACATGGGTGAGGAACATTCAATTTGAAGAGCTAGATGACATAACTAGTGCTGCATGTATTCCTGTTTCTCTATAATGAATCATTATTTCATATAAGGTACTGATGGAATGTTAGGGAATACAAATAGTTTCCAACAATTATTATTGGTAGGAAAACCATTGGTATACCCAATACCAAATGTTTTCAAAACCATTGGTTACTATGGCATGTGTATATGCCAATTCAAATGGGTATTCTTCAACCGTTGGTATAGGAAAATCAAAATTTTAGTATAAAATGATTTTTTGGAAGCTTTGGTATAGATATATACCAACTATTTGTTACCTATTGGTATATATCATCATCTACCAACATTATAAATGGTTGATGAAATTTTGGTAAGGAGTTTTACCAATGATTTACTAATAACCATTGGTATTCATATGGATTTCAAAACCATACAAACATTTATAAACCCTTAGTATTGTGATTATCTAGAATTCTAGACAGTAGACAACATCCTCCCCTCCTTTTCATTAAAGGTCTGCATACAAAATGTACATAAAACATAGAAATGGAATTTTTCATAATGTAGAATATATATTAAATAAGGTATTCTTAATTCAGATGTTTAGAAGGCATTCATACCCAATTAATCCTTTAAATGTAATGATGAAATAGCATTGAAAAAATTGATAATGATTATTCATTTTTGGTAAGAACATATATACATTTTTTATATGTTCAATTAGATATTAATATGTAAAGGAATTCACTTAATTGTAAAAATAATGATATTGATAATTGGATTATAAATGGAAGAAAATATGTATTACATGGGTTAATCAATGTGAGATTTATGATTACTACCTTTTTATGGTTACCCAATGCATCATTTTTTAATGACATTACTTTTACATAGTATAAAATTAATGAATTTTCATTTTATACAAAAAAATTTTAATAGATGGACCATATAGAGTGATGTAAAACATAGAAGTTCAATGCCATTGCAAAAAATTAAAATAACATACCCTTCAATAGATGAATCTTTAGAGCACAGTCATGATCTTTTGATTCCCATCACTATGTTACCATAGATGGTGAACCTCAAATTGTGGCATTGGATCATGTAGAGATTGCAATGGAGGGGGTGCATGGTATACATAACAGCCCTTGTCAATGAAAAAAATAATTTGGGGTAAATAAATACAAAAAATTCTATAAAAAAATCATGTTCCACAAAACATGACCTATAAAATAATCAGAAGTTGTAGTTATGAGCACCATTTACATTGAATTGTGGAAAAAATGTTCTCATTTCTCAAATTTTCGCTCATATATTGAAGACGTATTTGAACTACAGCCATGGGCCAAGGACTAGAAGAACAAAACTCATCTAAATAATATTGTCCCTTGATCTATTGTAAAAAAAGATTACTTCATTTGATTTTAATCTTTTTTTATCTTCATGGATATATTAATAGGGAATGAAACATGAACTATATGTAAAAACATTTTAATAGAATCCTCGTCAATCCTCACCTCCCTTACACCCAAAAAACACAAAACCAAATCAAAATTATACCTAACTGTTAAAATTAATATATATTATCCATTTTTAAAATCAATATTAAATAAAATATAATTTTTTTTGAAAATTAAAACATAAAAGATATGTTTCCAGTGGGGAAATTACTCTTGTGATATAATAAGAAATGTATCTATTTTCCACAACTAACAGCAACCCATGTTCCTTAAAAAATGCAACACAAGTTCACAAATAATATAGAAAAAATGATAATATTGACGCAATGTCACAATATTGAAAATATTCTATTTCATAGATTTTAAATAAATTTACATGTGAAAAAAATGAACATGATCATTACACATAAATTAGGTATATCTTTTACTATAAACGATTCCTTTAGAGATGAATACAAGTTCATTAAATGTTGTCCATGAATTCAATTAAAAGATAACACCCTCATCTAATGAATCCCCATGGAATACAAATAAAAATAGATTAACACGATCCTCCCAAAATCTTATAGGCTAATGATTGTCCATGACATCACATATCAAAAAATTTGTTTTTGAAAAATCATAAATTTTGAAAATAAATTTCATAATATTTTTTCAAAATAATCACCTAGAAAGGTAAAGGGAAAACAGATACAATGTAAATAATATAAAATAGCTTTTTAGAAATTCTTAATTTATGTCTTCTAAAAACACTGATATATATTTTTAGGCATATCATAGGCTCAATTAAACAACAATAATATATAACTTCTTATGACAATTATCACGTAGGATAAAAAAATTGAAAAAATAAATGATTTTTATTCTTTCTCCCAAAAAAGAGATCTGCAAAAATTCTAGAAGAAAATTAATTTAATAAGTAATTGAAAAAAATATTAAAAATGAATATAGAAACACGTCTACATAAAACATTATTAAAATTGATCTTACATATAAGATATTTTTAGTATTTTCCCTCAAATAGAAACTAAATCATGGCTCCTAGGAGGGAAAAAACAATAATCTAAGGTGGGATATCCTGTTTAAAGACATCCGAATTAAATTTCCTCGTTTAGGATGGTTGTGAATAATATGACATACAAATCATGTTCATGTAGGGTTTATTATCTTTCGAACACATTTAAGATTAATTTTGTTCTTTATTTAGAAATATAAGATCAAAACTAACAATTATTCTTGTGTTTCTTTATATTCATCACTTTATGCTTTACTATATACACATGGATATCTCATTTTACCATAGTTTGGTTGGAACTACACCGTAAATATCAATAAACCAATTACCACATCTAGCATCAAGAAATAGTCATTATAATAATTTAATTCCCCTAAATTCACTTCATGGGTTCATAGGTATTCATAACATTCAACCCTTATGGAATCCAATATATCAATTATTAATGGAAATTATTCAATAAGGGTATTTTACAGAACTATCATTACATCGATGTAGAATACCAACATCAACAATAAAAAAGTCATATAAATAATGAAGTGAAATGAATTTGGACTTCTATTCTATAATTAAATTTAACTGTTAGTGTAACCACATCATTAAACAGAAATCAATATGCCCAACACACACACACACTTAAATACACACAAAATCAAACGATATCAGTTTTTCTTATTTTTTTAGTCTTGATTTTTATAATTGATCAGAACATGAAGGGGTGATTAGAAAACAATTATCACTATTTAATAATTTGATTCATAGATTTATACAAACAACCAATATTTAATATTTTAGGAATTCAAAAATGGCCAAGTGTCGAATCAAAAGAACATTAGAAGTAAAATCAAATACTAGAGTCACTAACTAAAAGAACTCTAACATATCTACATTATATTGAGACATTAATCACATTTTTCACTTTGACATTCCCTACGTAGAATATTTCTTACAAAACCATATAACAAATAAGAAATCAAAATAAAACAAGATTAACTAGTTTAGTTGATAAATAATGGTTTGAATTAACTCAATGGTAATGGATTCTATAGAAAATCATAATAGACTTGATGTATGAAATAAAAATTTTAGGGGAATGAATGAAAGAAATAAAAATTAAAAATATTATATACCATGCACAAATGACATCAAATTTGATCAAATCATAGGGTATCATATCATATAATGAACTAAAATTAATGAAATACACCTTATCACCTGAACACTTGCAATGCACCTCAAAATGACTTATAACAATTACATAATTCACTAACATCAAAAGATAACAACCTGCAATGTAATGAAACTGCAAAAAAAACATCAAAACATAATTCACCTGCAATTAGAACTTTCATCAATCAAAATAGAAAATGGAAAATAATGAAACTAATTAACCACTTTAATCAAAACACCAACAGATCATCCTCAACATGAAATGAATCTAACAAAACATCATCACAAAACAAATCCTACAATGTATCCAATATATAATCATCAAATAAAAACAAAAAAATACATAAATAATAATGAAAAAAATAAATAAATGCATTTTACCAATGACAATAGACATAAAAAATATCAAACATATAATAAATAATAGAATATCATCAAACATCAAATTTCATAAATTTCAGTCAAAAATCTAAGGGGTCAATTTTGGGCTCATCACCATCAATATCATAATCATCATCATTGGCCTTACCAACTTCTTCATCATCATACCCATCGTCATCCCTAACCTTATCTCAATCCTCATCTTTAGCCACTTACTTTCGCTCATCCATTGCCTCTACCTCGACCTCATCCTCATCCTCAGCCACTTCCTCACCATCATCATCTCCATCACCATCACCAAGAAAGATATAATCTCAACCACCACATGGACTGCCACCTAGTGAACAATATAATGAATATATCGAAGGCTTATTTTCATAACATGAATCGAAGGAAATTGGGGGATGTAATAAACATAAAACATTCATCAGCTACATAACATGAGTGTTTTCACTTTCAGACCATTTTTCATCCTATATGACCCTTTTATCATCATGTTATGCATGTTCTATAACCTTTTCCAAATAGGTTGTACTATAAATGGTACCTAAAGGGTCCTAATAACCCATTAGGACAATACACATCCCATGTTGGTAGTAAAATTTTATGTGCTTCCGATGTCCAAAAATCTGAATTAAGTGATTTTTTTGACCAAATTATCACATTCCTAGGTGTCAATGGGCTCCAAAGGATCTTGTTAATAATTTAAATAGATTATTTTGTTAGAAAATACATATTAATATTTTAAATTAACAATATCAATCTTACATTTTGTTGTTCTATCTGTTTTTTGACCTCACGTCGATCATGTTTTTATACTAGAGGAATAATGTTTTACATGAGGCACCACGTCCTTCAATATTCAACACAACCCACTAAATTGAAATTCAATTTCGGACACCCAAATCTAATTTAATTTACTAATAATGAATTTCATAAATAAAATTATATCTAAACATTATAAATCGAATTAATTATGGATGAAAAAATTTAAAGTGTATATCACGAAAATTTATAAACAACTATCATACCTGATTCTACTTATAATCTAACATCATAGTATTCCTGAAATGTGGAATTATTATTTAGGATAAACTTTATCTTTACTTTTTCATGTTGATTCATAAATAATATTCAATAGTAAAAATTTATGTAATAATGAAAAACATGTATATTTTCATTTAAAACCCAACAAAGTGATTAATATCTTAATCTTGGTACTCGTCGAATGAGTAATAATTTACCAATAATGTCCAATAGGACAATCATATATCATAGGAATCTCCTCTAAATACATTCCATCTCTATCATTCCCTCAAATATAAAACTCATTATAATAGGCTCTATGAAGATCACCTGATTCCATTAGACGTGTAGGTTACACAACCTCTCCATTGGAAAAATTAAAACCATGATAGAATCAAAATATTATTTCATATAAATACAAAAAAGGATAACCTTATCTACAATATTTTTTTAACCATTTATTTGTCCAAGATTTATCCTTGACTTCCATTGAAATGTTTCTCTCTGAGAGTGGGCGGATGGGATTGATGTCGGAGTATTTAAAAAGCATCACCACAAAACTCAGATATGGTTTCCCTATTTTTTCGATCATTTGGTTGTCCCTATTTTATTCCTACATCAATAGTGTATTGAGGTTCTTCACCACAAACTGGCGTCTAGGCCTCTTCCACCTATTAGTAAATCTAGCTATTATAGAATAAAAAACAAATATTATAAAATTATATGATAAAATGAAAATAAATCATAGTAAAAAAATTTATTACAGTTCTAAAAATATACCTGAGTCAGTATGATCAATTGGTGCTTCTCGATCAATATGCATGGAAGAAACATCACCCTAGATAGGTCAACTGGGTCTCATTGTTTACTCTGAAGGCACATACCTTGTTGGAGGAGGGGATAATGAAGAAGTAATATAGATGCTCAAAGAGATGGAAGTAGATGGAAAATGAAATGGAATGGATGTCTACCAGAAAGCATGATATGGGAAAGGAGTTGGAATCATCATTAGATACGATAAATATGGGTGAGGAGGATAAGATGTAATGTCTGTTGAAAACATGGGAGGCCTAAATAAACCGTGTGTCCCTAATGAAACTATAGGATCGTAATGTGGGGTATATAGTACAACATTTGGAGGGGCATGTTCTAATTAGGTAGGGCAACTATAGCTCCAAGCTCTTGTGCCACCCCATAAATCCACATACCTATGTATTAGGACCACTACTAGGCATTTCATCTAATAACTAGAAACAATGTGGTGGATTGTACATAAATGATTAAAAAAAATTAATCACACGACATTATAGGGTTTATATATATATATTTCAAATAATATACTCACAATAAAAACTAATTGTGGAATTCCCATCTTAGAAATTTTTTGATTGTAATTTGTTATCATTTTTCTTCCCATCCCCTCAATATGTTTCATTTCCTACATTAGAAAACAAATATTCATATGATTAGAAAATAATAACTAATGTCTAACCAAAAAAATAATAAACTTCAGTCTTTACATATTGATCTAATATATTTGGTTTATATATTGGTTTTGGAAATTTGGATAATTTTTGGGTTTGGTCATTATTTTAAATTGTTTTAATTTTCATATCAATAATTTTAATATGTCCAATTCAATTCCGATATTTTTATTCTAGTTAAATATTTTTAATTGTGTTTGGTTTCATAATTTTTAATAGAGTGTAATAAATAATAGAATATGAAATTCAAATAACAATACGATAAATAAATATTGAAAATTTTCATTATGGTCATGTAGGTTAAAGAATACATATAATAAAGATTAAATAATTTTGGAATTCTCCATCTTTAACATCCCATGTATTGCTAAACCAAAAGATCTAATAAGACTAAAAAATGATTCAATAAATTTCATACCACGACATCAGGTTCAAAATAAAATCGCAAAAATGAGAAATTTTAGTCATCATAAGTAATTAATGTATCAGATCTAACGGTAGTAGGGATAGACTCAATTACATCAACACCATCCTCAAAAACATGTCTTAAAATTACTTTAATAATGAAACTATATTTTGGTCGAAGATGATATTTTAAATAAAAACATGTTTCATTATTGATGACAAAATAATTGGTTCATTATTAGAAAGATTGAATGTAACAATAATAACTCAAAATCTGTAATCATTAATAAATGTTTTTTCCTCATCATCGAATCAATCCACAAGCATTTTATCATAGTGACATGACCATGAGAGTAATAATCCAATTTCATTCCAATGACACAATAAAAAGATCCATTTTCAAATGAAGTTCAATTATATAATACACCTGCGTAAAAGTATATTGTGGATGTTAGTATACCCCTATCATTCCGTGTTATCATGTTATATTATTATTCAGTGATAATAAATATGTACTCATTTATCACAATTTATTTGCATTCATGAACCATGATATTATGGCAAAAATCCAAAGCTCATTTTTTCTCAAAGATAGAGATTTTATTAAAACTCAATGCCTAAAATATAAATCGATATTAAACAAAATTAAATAATTTATTATCAAAATACTTTTACCTTTAATTTGAACCAACCAGAACACTCATTGGTATTAAAAGTATCTCTCATTCTCAGTGATAAACAACAATGTTTTCGATATTTCATTTTTTATGTTTCCAATAGAAAAAAATAGGAATAGTTTAAGAGATAAGTCAAATTACTAGAGATGAGATAAGATACACTTGTTCTATTTATTTACATCATGCAGTCCTTGAGAAAATCATATTTTTACAAAACAATGTGATCTTTCAAACCCCTATCACCATGGCCTAATGACATCAATGAATATGATCTAGTAATTCTTCCTGTCTGAGGAAGTGATGGAAAATTGGGATCAATTATATTATATTATTATTATTCATAATTTCTCATTGGTCTATTTATTATCGTATTAGTATAAGGAAAATACATTGAGAATAAATACATGATTTCTTAATCTATGTAACAGTTCATGAGATAACCATTGGGTTGATCCCTATACCAGACATAAGATTTCAATATGCACAGATTCCTATCATTTTGTTACATCCAATGAAATGAAACGAGTCCTCCGAAATTTATATCAGTTGGAAGATAGATAGTCAGACGTTGCATGAATGTGAAAATGATGGATGATACATTTTCTCAAACACCTAAAACATTAATATTCTGTAGAATTTTTTTTTGAAGAATGACATGGAAAATTTATAGATCAATGATCAATAAAAAAATGGAACAACCGAATAACTGACACCATTAAACATTTGAAAAAAAATATGATGGAATTTTATTGGAATCAACTAATGAAGAAGGATATGATAATCACAAGCCTTCAATGATTTTATCTTTAATTCTATTATAATGACTTGTCCTAATATATTGCATGAATAGATATCAAGAACATTAATAGTGTCTAATACATCTAGAAATAATTTTTTTCTTTTGGTGTCTTTTTAGAGAAATCACAAAGATTGTCTCATTTATTTTTACTAATACACATAGGATGCAATTTTGGTTTGATCCCCCAATCCACCAAGTCACACCGATATCCTAATTCATCTATTTTTCTTTCCCATTACATTTATAAAAAATGAAAGAAACATTTCACATATATTATTTTCAAGGTGAATTAAGTCTATGAAATTATGTAACAAGTTGGTTAACATATAATTAAACTAAATGAAGATACACTTCTTCTTTCAACTATAGTAGGTTTAATTGAAAATATTCATCCTCATTATACATTTGATTTGAAACTTTAGTTATGGAAAAGGGTATCATGAAATTAATAAACACATCTGTTCCAGACATACACTGAGGTGGATCATCAGTCGCCAATTTTTTATTGTCTTTGAAGAATATTTCTATATGGATGGTCCATTTGAATGAATTATCAATGTCCTATATGAATAAAACTCAGATAATATTTCTTTCTCATGCATCAGGTATTCTTCATACAAACAGAACATGATAGTTTTCATTTCATTTTTCATCAAGAAATCATTTCATAAGAAGAAATATCAACGATCATCCACAGAAGTGCAACATGCATCTGAAATATGTCTTTCAAAAATTCATCGTATATCTGAACACCCTCATCACAATGAAGTTTCAACTCTTTTATGAATGGTTTCTTGTTACCTCTATATAGGTTTTTGGATTAGAAGGGATAAATTTGAGTATACTCATGTGAGTAAATGTTTTTTTTATACAGAACCATTTTGGAATCTATGATGTGTATGAAAACTAGAAATGTGATGTGAGATATAAGCATATAACCCAACATATTAACAACATCACGCAAAAGACTCATCCAGAAATTACGTACTCCAGTTATGAAATCAGGTTATTAAGTGTCAGATATTTATCATGAAAATACATTTTCATGGTGACCCAACAAATTATTATTATTTATTATCTACCTATCATTGTATCAAATTTTTATTCATATTTCTTTATACATGAAAATATTATAGAGTTTCAGGATCAATGAAATGATCCACATAACTTTATGTAGTGCACGAGAAGGTTTTAAATAATTTTTGTTCTTCAATCAGGATGCTCCACATTTTATGCAATCATTTTAGTCAGTATTTTCCTCTTAGAAAAATATTTAATATTTTAGGAAATCATTTGATTTGATTTTTGATAATCCATGTTCTCAAATAACAACTTTTTCAAATAGTCGTTTGAAAAAATATATGAATCATTTTGAAGTATTTCCATTAAGATGGTAAAAATTTAATCCATTTTAGTATTATAAATACCATTCATGGTTTTCCAATGAATCGATCAGACTAAAAATTCATGCTTTTTCATTTTATTGCATTACCGATATACTGGATTTGGGGTAGCATCATTCAATATTCGCACCCCATCAACATCATTATTTTAATTAGAGGCATCATGTGTAGTCATATTGGAGTATTATTTGTTTGTAATCCTTTACTAGTCATGATGAAAAATAAATGTAAACTAGTCATATAACAATGTCTCCAATCCAGTCCTCTAATTAGGATCATTAATCTGTTTTCATTCCATTTTCTCCACATTGTAATACCATATATAATAGTTTTTTTTGTAAACCATATTTGGTTATATTGTTGCAAAATTCTTCATTTCTCAACCAAAGTATTCCAATATAATAATTACTTGGGAAATGAATATGAACACTATCTGAAGAATTTTAAAATTTAAATTCTAAAATCACCTCCAATTTGATTTTAAAATCCCTTTATATCAGATACTTTTCATACATTGAACATCTATCCATTCCATAAAAAAAATTTACAAATCATTTCATGAATAAAATTAAATATGATTGAATATTTATCAAAAATATATTTGTTTATTCCTGATCCTTTCACATTATATAAAACCATAATTGGAACACTACTTTATATGAGAATCATATTATTAAAGACAATAAAATAATATATATATAACAACATTCTATAAATTTAAAAAATGATATTAAATTAAATTATAAATAAACTACTAAGATATTGGTCGGTTTTGTTTATTTTATTTGTATTAGGATGTTGCATGAATATTAGTTTGTTGGTCGATGTGGACACTCCAGAGGAGGGGTGAATTGATTTCCAATAAAAAATTCTTTTAAAAATATCTCATTTGAAATCCCCAATTTAACGAACAAGTTAAACTATTGTGAATTTGTATAACTAAAAACGTTTAATTAGGTTTTCACAGATTGATTAGGTCTGTTAATTTAATTTGAAGATTAAATTATCTTTTGAAACTAATATACTGATTTACAATAGTTACAAACACTTGCTAGATTAACTATCAAAGTAACATTAAAAATGTTTTGTATTTCAATGTAATAGAAGTGGAATATAAATTAGATATTGTTTACTTCATGCTTAAACTAAAATGCATAGCAGATATAACCAAGAGGTTCAGTCTCAAGCCGAGACTTAGTCCTCTTAAACAATTTATATAAAAGTGATCCACACCGTGCATTGGGGATAACAACAGTAGATGACTGTCCAGGCCACATAGGGACCTTTACCACAGTTCTTCGTGGGAATAAAAAATAAAGACTAGGCCACAGAAGGACATATTCCACATTTTTCGTTGGTAAACAACTGTAAGGAGTTTTGGTGTGAGGATTTTGATTTCCTCCAGTTCAGCCCATGAGTCAGTGTGTGTGTGAAAGATATACAGAGTACACACACTACTCAAATAAATAAATAATGAATCACAAAGAGAGAGTATATGAATGAATAGAAAGATCTTGTGATTGGCAGTGCAGCTTTGGACTCCTTGGATTTAGCAAAAATGCATCTCAGTCCTTATCTAGTATTGTGTGGAAAAACAAAGTGTCGAGGTTCATCTTGTGTAATTCCCAACTGATAATGTTTTCTTGATTTTAGTTCCTCTAGAAGAGTTGGATTTCATGCATGTGAGTTCTTGAAATATCTTTTGATCTCTTCTTCGTGCCCAAGAATGTTATTCTATTCAGTAAAGAGCTCACGTGTATAGTATGTAGGTTCATGTATGTTCTAGTATGTGTATTTGTTGTATATATATATCCTCTATTTCATCTCAATCCTCCATATATTCCTCAAGCAATGGCAATAGGAATTATTACCGTTTCATAGGTACGAGGTACGTCTTCCTGACATGCCAACAACTATCATTAAATATCATTAATTGCATTAAAAACTTCAAATATAACCCGTACCGATATTTAAATAATATTGACCAAAAGGTTATGAAACGGTGTCATAGGGATTATGTAAACGGTGTCTCTTTCATGGTATGTCCTTCACATTATGACCTTCACATTATATTGCTCACGGTGTGTCCTTCACGGTATTTCCTTAACGGTATGACCTTCACGGTATGTGGCTCACAGTGAGTCCATCATGGTGTGCCCTTCATGGTATGACCTTCACTCTATGACAATCATGGTATGAACATTACTATCTTTGAGTCACGGTGTCTGACTTACAGTGTCTGGCTTTCGGTGCCTTTCTCATAGTGTATGGATTCAAGGTGCCTTCATGACTATGTCTTTCTAACTGTGTCTTAGCACATTGGAAATCTGAGTGTCTGGCTTATGGTGTCATGGTGTCTCATTGATCATGGTGTCTAAGACATAGACTTCATGGTGTCTGCTTCACTGTGACTATGTCTTGCACACAGTCTGTCTTACTGTGTCAAGCTTCACAGTGTCATTATACATAGACAAATACCTGTATTCAGACATAGATAGTAATATACATAAGATGATTGGAAGATAACCAATATAACGTATAATAGATAACTTGACACATAAATACATTGGTTTGATATGATAAGTATGATTTGTGATCATGCATAATATTTTTAAATAATAATTAAATTAATTAAGAGTAATATGATTTGTGATAATTAAAATATGATTAATACATGAGGAGTCCAACGATATCCCCCTTTTGATGATCCCAAATCATGTATAGGTAAAGTATAAATGTAATGTAATGTTAGAGAAAATAACATATAGAATAATAAAAAATAAAATACTAAGAGATATAAAATAATAAAAAATAAAATACTAATAGATTACTCTTCTCACTTGTTCCTTCCCTTTGGGATTATCAACAGGTAGAGAGAATGCAGTGAAACAGGCCAATTGTCATTAAAAATGTTCAGAATAGATGATATAGTATAAATACCAAAATTAATGACAACCCCATCAAAAAGTAAGTAGTTATTGGACTTCTTCATGATGTGGGCTTCTCATTGTCGTTAGTAGTTGCTAATGTGGAAAAAGGCATAGAGGTAGCAGACAAAGATGGTAAATGTATACCTTCAAATATAGATGGAGCCAAAGAAGGTGTAGTAGAAGATCTAGTCTGTGGTTGGTCAAGAATGATTGGTCTGATCTGAGATAGGGCTTGGCGGACTAACATGGCTATTGAGGCCAATGCAGGAAGACCAGGTCTAAGGGGTGCATCAGTAGGAGAAACGATAGTAGTACACTACACATGAAGATACAACATTAAAATATTGATGAAACCAGTAATGATTTCTCCAATATATTGCATATGCTTTTCAAAATCATCCTTATTCTCCATTAATTTGTCCAACAATATAGTAAACATTATATGCTTTTGAACTTGATCTTTAAAAGCATGATTCACTGGAGGGATTCTCAAATTCTCCACAAGATACATAAAGTGATTAGTCGTGTCTCTTTTAGAGAAAATCAGGGTGAGTTAAATTTCTATCTTCTTCGTGATCTCCTGTGGAGCATCATTGGAAATCTTAGAATGAATGCGAACCAAGTCAAGTGATCTATCACAGTTCTTCAAAATGTTAGTTAAAGAATACAATTCTAAAACACTATGGGCATTTTAAATTTTTTCCTTGATTATGGATCTGAGAAGAGAATCATCCAAAGAAGGTGTGGAGGTCTAACCAGAGGGAGGAGAAGCCTTGATAGCTATGGTTAGAGCTTTGAGCTATTTCAAAACCAATTGAAGGCATATAGTGTACTCATCTGTGAGCTTATTTAGATTTTCTACAAGCTCTCTCAGGTGTTGCAGCATCTTTGTGTGTCTTTCTCCAATCATCTCATCAAACGATAATAGATAGGGATGCATTTGGGACATAATCTCTCTAGAAATGTTGGAATCATTTGGTTCAGGAGAAGCAACAACAGGTGCAGTACCAGGCTCTGATCTTGAAGACAGGTTATTCTACATTTCTGCTACCATACCTTTCAAAGATGCAACATTAGCACTAAGCAACATACTTTCAAATCTGACTTCTTGAATTTCATGGATCATCCTTGGTTGAATATGAATAATAATGTTCTCCACAAGAAACAAGGCATCTTCCTGACATAGTTGAGTAACAGGACGAGTTTGGGAGGACATAATCATCTCCACTCCAGCTATGATAGTCTCTCCAAAGACATTCTAATATTTTTTACTTACAAAAGTTTGCTGATCAGGTAAGGATTCAGGTGAAGAAACAGGTCCAAGGATAGGTTCAGGTTCTTGTTGCAGTTTTGTGTCATTTTCAGTTTCAGATTCTGATTCAGGTTTTTGTTGAGTTCGAGGTTCAGGGTGTGTGAATGACTTAAAATGAAATAAAGAAAAGAGATCAATACCAGTTGCAGTCACTTGTTGTGATTCACTCAAATCATAAATGCTTGTAAATTCATACTGAGTATACACAGAGTATGACTCAGTTTGAGGAGATGCATCACTACGCTTAGCTTCCTCAGCCTCAAGATTTTGAGGTTCCTCCCCCTAAAAATGTGCTTCCATTTCAGATTCTTGAGTCTCAGTAGCATGATCAAGATCCATAGGATGAACTCTTTTCTCCTCAGCCATTTCATGCCTTTCCATGTGAAATAAATTTTCATACTCTCTTCAGCTGAGGGTATGTACTAAGGAACTTACTGTTATATAGGCTGTACTTCAGACATAATTCTTTTTCAACAGGAAGTTCTTCTAGACTTGCTTCTAGCATTGTAGGGAGGTTTTCTGCACCACCATACTCTTCCATGGCATACTGCTAGATCAGGAATAATCATATCTCTTGCAGCCTCAGGTTGGGTTTCCTGATCAACATCCTCTCTAGAAGCATGATTCTCTACCTCCCCATGAACAGTAGGAGATTATTATTCTCTAAAACAATAGAAGGTTCTTCTTCACTATGAAAAACAAAAACTTTCTCTCTAAGAGGTATTTCAGTAGGAACATCAGCAGGGATAAAAACCTTTGTTTCTCAACAAGAGTTGCTTCTTCATGATGTATTTCAGCCTCTTCTCTAAGAGGTGCTCTAGCTTCCTCTTCTTCTTTCTCCTCCTCTTCCGGATATTCATCCACTTCATCTAGATCCAAACCAAGATCAGTAATATTCTTTAGCCTTCCTGGATAATCAATAGGACTATACTTCTTATATAGTAGATCATTATCCTTAACCCACTACTTCTTCTATGGGTTCCAATTAATTTTCATCCTTCTAATGATAGTAATGGTCAAACAAAAATCAGAATCTAGGATTACATCCTCATTTGATCCAAGCACTCTTTTGGAAACTAACATAGTTGAGATCATCCTTGTGTAAAATAAGGAGGTGGATTTGGAAGAGACCTAAATCAGTTCACACATATGGTGAATAATATATTTTCAAAGATTGATCATATGGCCATTCTTCATCCGATGAATTAGGAACACATCCTGATACTTCAACACAGCAAAGTCTTCAATCCTCAGACTAATGAAATTCTGAACAAACTTGAACATGAGCCTTGTCTCCCCCTCCAATTCAGCTGTTATGGCCCTTCTCTTGGTGCCATTTTCGGTTATGATTTCCAAGTAATTTTCCAGATCAAAGATATTGGTTTAAGGAGGATGATCTCTTTGGTAATCATCACAAATATCTTTATGAGGGATCCTCAGGCATGCATCCCATAGCCTTGAATGGAATGAGCTATATGTCCATTGATCTCGCTTGTTACAATCAAAATTTCTCCAACAATAAAAGAAAACATTACAGACTGGTAAAATAGAAATACCAACCTTGGGTAAATAGTTCTATATTTCTAGAGAATCATTTGAGCAATCCTTGTTCTCTTATGATTTCCTTAACCAATGACTTTCTAGACGGTAGCCACTCAGGGAAAATATTTTTCATAGGAACTACAATACTTCTTACTAGCTTAGGAATCAGGGGTCCTTCAGGTGAAAGCATTGGTGTCCTCTTCTATTTCTTAGAGCAGTGATTCTCATTTGAGCGTAAGATGGATTCTTCATCATTGGCATTCACAGAAGGTTATGGTGAGAGAGAAAAAGATATGAGGTTTTCAAGATAAATAGGGTTCGGGAGAGTGAGTAGGAGAGAGCTCGGGTGAGGAATCAAATAGAAACACTTTTTTTATCATATGGGAATGTCAAACGTCATAAAAACAAAAACACGGGATAGTAAATAGCAATGAAATAAATGTTACCGTGATATAGATTAAATTAAATGCATAAATGATCATCACTGTGAGAAAGTGCGTAGGCGTTATGGTGAGATGAAAAGCAGTCGTCACAGTGAGATAGTTTGTTGTCATTACGGTGAGACTGTGCGTGAACTGTTATGTCACGGTGATGCAGTTTAGTGACAGACTGTGAATAGAAGGTGTTAACTTTGAGACAGTAAGCATGAAACAGTAACTGAGAAACAGTGAGCATAAAACCGTAAAGTAAAATATAGATCAATAGTAAATAGTATGACCTGTAACATGTCTATTTATGATTAATCATACCATGATCATGTATGTTATAGTCTAATCTCTCAGAATTTAATGGTCTAGTGAATATATCATCACGTAGATATTCAGTACCAATGAATTCCATAGTGATATCACCTTTTTGATAATGATCCCTTAATAAGTGATGTATTACATCAATATGTTTTGTCCTAGAATGTGAAATGGGATTTTTTTTGAAATGTTAATAGCACTTGTGTTGTCACAATTTATTGTTACATGTCTGAATTGATTTCCATAGTCTATTAAAATGTGTTTCATCCACAAAATATGGGCACAACAACTGCCAAAAACTATGTATTCAGCTTCATCACTTGATAATGCAACAAAATTTTGATTCTTACTACACTGTGATACTAGTGACTTTCCTAAATGGTTACATGTTCCATAAGGGCTTTTTATGTCTATCTTACATCTAGAAAAGTCAGCATCAGAATAACTAACTAGTTCAAATGATTTTCCTTTAAGATAAAATAGT
Source organism: Viscum album (assembly GCA_963277665.1). Lineage (NCBI taxonomy): Eukaryota > Viridiplantae > Streptophyta > Magnoliopsida > Santalales > Viscaceae > Viscum > Viscum album. The sequence goes on along the minus strand of OY728139.1, from coordinate 979,349,301 downwards.
TTTATATTGGGTGTATGCTTGAGATATTTGAAAATTCTTTTTATAGCATTTAAATGTGGTTCTTTAGGATTTTCATGAAAATGAGCACACATAAACACACTAAAAATATATATCGATGACTATTAGTCATTTAGAGTAGACTTCCAATCATTCCTCTATAATTTGATTGATCAACAAATATTCTATCTTCATCAAGATCCAAACTATAGGTGGTACTCATGGGAGTGTCACTACGTTTTGTGCTATCCAATCTAAAAAGTTTTAAAAGATCTCTAGTATATTTACTGTGAGTTAAAATAATTACATCATTATTTTGAATGATTTGAAATCCAAAATGAATTTATGTACACCCATTATATTCATTAAATTTATTTTTGCATCATTTTAGAAAAATCAGTACATTGTGAACTTTTTAAAATTCCAAAAATAATATCATCTACATAAATTTGTATAACTAAAAAATCATTAGAAATTTGTTTTCTAAAGAGAGTATGATCAGATATTCATTTTGTAATACGTTTGAAAATTAGAAAAGTACTTAATCTATCAAACCATGCTCTTGGATCTAATATTAAACAATATAAATATTTTCATAGTTTGAAATTATGATTTGGAAAATGAGGGCTAGTAAATCCAGGTGGTTGTTAAACCAAAACATTATCAGCTATATACCCATTTAAGAATGCACTCTTGACATCCATTTTATATAGTTTAAAATTCTGATGTGCGTCATAAGCAAGTAGAATTTAATGGCTTCAAGTATGCCTATTGGAGAAAAAGTCTCCTCATAGTCAATTCCTTCTTCTTGACTATAGCCTTGTGCAACTAACCTAGCCTTGTTTCTAAGAATGTTTCCAGCTTCATCTACTTTATTTATAAATATCCATTTAGATCCTATAGTGAAAATGTCCTTAGGTATTTCAAAAGTTCCAAACATTATTTCATTCAAACTGATTGAGTTCTTCTTTCATAGCATTTACCCATCATTCAACATTAATAGCATCATCAATGTTTTTAGGTTCAATCTGTGACAAGAAGGCTTGATGTTCAACCTGATTTCTAAGAGAATCTCTAGTCAATGTCTTTCTATCCAGATTTCCAACAACAGAATCTAAAGGATGATTCTTTAGAATACTATATGATCTAGTAAATGTAGGACTAGGAATTTTAGGTTCTTCTCTAGGTTCGGGTTCATTAGGAGCAGATTCTAAAATTTTTCCAGAACTGGTTGTCTTAAACGTAGGTTCATTGTTTCTATCAGTAAGGTTTAGAATAGATAAATCTTCTTCATGATTTTCAAGAGATGACTTACATTCATGTGGATCAGTTTCATCAAATTGGATGTGAACATATTCTTCCACACACATGGTTCTCTTATTGAAAACTCTATAGGATTTTCAAGTTATAGAATATCCTAAAATGATTCATTCATCACTCATTGAAGAAAAATTGTCCAGATTAGCCTTTTTATTTAGAATAAATAATTTGGAACCAAAGACTCTAAAGTAGCTAACATTAGGTTCCCTATTGTTCCATAGTTCATAAGGGGTCTTTTTGAGAATAGTTCTGACTAAGACTATATTAATGATATGACAAGATATATTTAAAGCATCAGCCCAAATGTAAATAGGCAGATCATACTCATTAAGCATAGTTCTAGAAATTTTTTTAAGGGTTCTACTTCTTCTTTATACGACACAATTCTGCTGAGGTGTACTAGGGGTAGAGAATTTTTGAGTATAGCCGTTTTTTGAGAAAAATTAGTCAAACTCATGATTTTCAAACACAAAGGCATGGTCACTTCTCAGGGTCTTAATCATAAGTCCACTATGTTTTTCTACATACTTGGAGTATTTATCAAAATATGAACAAGTGTCACTATTGTAAGCTAAGAAATATAACCATGTGTATATAGAAAATTAATCTACTAAGATATAGAAATAGTGCTTCACATTTAAACTAGAAACACTTGAAGGACCAAACAAGTCCATGTGAACCACCTTGAGAGGTTGAGAAGTTGAATATTCTTTCTTTGGATTGAAAGAGATTTTGTGTTGTTTTCCCTTTTGACAGGGATTACAAACTTTGTCACTTGGAAACTCAATTTTGGGTAAGTCTCTAACTATGTTATCCATAGTCATCTTTCTATGTGAGTGTATATTATAGTATCCTAATCTTCTATTCCAAAGCCATGATTCTTTATTAATGACATTTAAACAAGCAATGTTTTGTTTAGCTAAAGAATTTATATCATCTACATAGACATTTTCATTTCTCAAAGCAGAAAATACTAAAACATTCATAGAATTAAAAACAATAAAAGAATCATTTTCAAATATAACATTAAAGCCATCATCACATAACTATGAAATACTTAACAGATTATATTTAAGTCAATTAACAAATAAAAATTTAGAAATTAAAACTCAGTTAGTGTTACCAATTTGGCCTTGGACAATGATATTTTATTTAGAATTATCACCATCAATGACATGGCTTCTATAAACCTTGATTAGTCTCTTGAAACATGAGTAATCCCTAGACATATTCCTTGAACATCCATTGTCTAGATACCATATCTTCTTTGTGGGAACTCTTCAAACAGATTTCCTAAAAAACAATTTTATACAGAGAATGATTTCAGTACCCAGATTATCTTGGGTAATGAATGGTTAGCAATCAATGATTTTGGTACCCATACATATCTTATGGGTCTCATATATTTTATAGAATCAATATATTTTGAATTATAATCTCTATTTGCTCTATAACTGTGTGAATAACTAGTTGATGAATATGAATCTCTAGAACATGAACTAACATTATTCTGTCCAGATTTAATAATTAATCTTGTTTTCTTGAACTGTCTTTTTCTTGGATGGTAACCTATTCCAGTAGTTTTCATTGGTTCCACTTGATTTTCTAGAATTTGAGTTACAGTATCCTTTCAATTTTTAAATTTTTCTTGATATTTTATATGTTTCTCATTAGATATTTCAATTCAGTATTTTCCTTTAATAGTTGACCATTCTTTTATTTTTCTACATCTAGAGAATATTTAACATTCGAGGTGAGAGCATGATGTTTCTTTAATGACATATATTTGTCCTTAAGTTTAATACATGATTCTTCTAACTTGTTAGAATATTAAAAATAGTTCCTCACTAGGCATGTTATCAGATTCAAAATTAAAATTACTTACAAAATAATAATCATTTAGCATAGCGGAAACAGGTACCTCAGAAGTATTGGTCATGAAACACATGTTGAAATGATTTGTTTCAGAGTTAGAAGCTTCAAAATAACATGTTCTTTCTTCTAAAGCACTCCATGTAGCTTTAATAGCATTCTTGAACTTACTATCCGTATAGTCATGTTTCTTTTTGAACTTTAGTTTCGGACTGTTAGCTTTTATGTGTCCTTTCATTTTTCATTCATAGCAAACAACCTCATCACTCTTATCATCTTTCTTCAAGTCCTTTTTTCAATGACCTTTATTGTCATAAATTCTGTTGTAGTTTGATTTTTTGAATAATTTCTTCTTCATATTGAATTTCATGAATCTCTTGGCTATTTGAGCCATCACAACATCACTATCACATTCTTAATCTTCACATAATGAAATTTATGTTTGTATTTGGACATTGTCTTTTTCCTTGCTCATTGACGTAGTAGACTTAAATGCCACTGACTTCCTTTTTTGTTCATCATCTTCCTCCTTGTTCACTTTGAGTTCTTCCTCATATATCATAAGATTACCAATCAGTTCTTTGACTTGCAGAGCTCCAATGTCACAATACTCTCTTATTGAAATAGATGTGCCTCTCCATATATCTGGAAAATATCTCAGTATCCTTATAATTTGTCCCTTTTCTAGAACAGCTTTACCAAGTGAATTTATAGTGTTGACAATCTCATTGAACATGAGATACATATCAGAAAAATGTTCATCATTCTTCATTTTAAAATTATCATATTTAACAGTATAAGTGTTTAGTCTCTTTTTTTAACATTAGTTTTTCATTAATGAGAAACACCCAAGTAATCCCAAATTTCATAGGCAGTTTTGCAAGTAGATATTCTTTTAAATTCCTCATCTCCTAATTCACAATACAATTCATTCATAGATTTAAAATTGTTATTGTAAGATGTTTTAGTAAGTTCATCCCATGTTTTTCATTAAGTTTCCTGAATTTTATATTGACTCTCTATAGAAGTCCAGATATCAAATCCCATACTTTCTAAATGTATTTTCTTCTTATGTTTCGACAAGGCATTGTTGGAACCATTGAAGAAAGGTGGATGGTTAGTAGTAGCATGATCTAATCTATTGTACACAACTATATTTTAGAAAATAAATCTTAAGAGATAAATTTTATAACAAACAGAAATATAAGATCATAAAATATGCAACTAAAATAATAGTTAAAAAATAGAGTGTTTTGATATTCTTTAATAAAAAAAAATCCTATGATACCAAATGTTGGTTGGAGTGGACACTCAATAGGGGTGAATTGAGTTCCAAAAAAAATTCTGTTAAAAATATCTCAGTTGGAATCCCCAAATTATAAAACAAGTTAAAGTATAGTGAATTCGTAAAATAGTAAAATTTCAATTAGGTTCTCAAAGATTGATTAGTTCTTAGTTTATTTAATTTGATGATTAAATTATTTTTTAATACTAATCAACTAATTTACAATATTTACAAAAACTTGCTAGAGTAACTATCAAAGTAACATAAAAAATGTTTTGTATTTCAAAGTAATAGCAGCGGAATATAAATTAGATATTGTATACATTATGCTTAAACTAAAATTCATAGCAGATAAAACCAGTAGGATCAGTCTCATGCCGAGATTTATTCCTCCTAAACAATTTTTTTAAAAGTTTTCCATACCTTGGATCAAGGTTAAAAATAGTACAAGAGATTCCAGGACACGTAGGGCCCTCTACCACAGTTCTTCATGGAAAACAAATATAAAGACCATTCCACACAAGGACCTCTTCCACAGTTGTCGTGGGAAAACAAGAGTAAGGTGTTTTGGTGTGCGGATTATGATATCATCCAGTTTAGCACAGGATTCAATGTGTGTCTGTGTAAGATATACAATGTACACACACTGATCAAAGAAGTAAATAATGAATCACTTAGAGAGAGTATATGAATGTTCAGAAAGCTCTAGTGATTGGCAGTGCAGCTCTGGACTCCTTGGATTTAGCAGAAATGCTTCTGTGTCCTTCTCTGGTTTTGTCTGGAAAAACAGAGTGTCGAGGTTCAGCTTGTGTTCTTCACAAGTGAGAATGTTCTCTTGATTTCTGTTCCTCTAGTTGAGTTGGATTTCATTCATGTGAGTTCTTGAAAGATCTTTCAATCTATTCATCAGGCTCAGTAATGTTCTTCTGTTCAGTTCAGAGCTCGCGTGTATTGTATGTAGCATCGTGTATGTTCTTGTATGTGTATTTGTTGTATATGTATATCTTCTATTGCAGCTCAATCCTTCATGTATTCCTCATGCTCTGGCAATAGGACTGATTACCTTTTCAAAGGTAAAATGTACGGTTTCCTGACATGCCAATAACCATCATTAAATATCATTAATTTCATTAAAAACAACAAATATGATAGTTATCATTATTTAAATAATATTTACAAAAAGGATAAGAAACAGTGTCATAGTGATTATGTAAACGGTGTCACTTTCATGGTATGTCCTTCATGGTATGACTACCACGGTATGTGGCTCACAATGTTTCCTTCACGGTATGTGGCTCACAGTGTTTCCTTCACGGTATGTCCTTCATGGTAAGACATTAACTGTATGTGGCTCACGGTGGGTCCTTCAAGGTATGTCCTTCATGGTATGACCTTCACGGTATGACCATTACAGTGTCTGTGTCACGGTGTCTATCTTATGGCGTTTGGCTGTCGGTGCCTTGCTCATAGTGTCTGGATTCACGGTGCCTTGATGACTGTGTCTTGCTAACTGTGTCATAGCACATAGGGAATCATGCATATGATTTGTAAATAATAATGAAATTAGTTAACTATAATAGGATTTGTTATCATTAAAACATGATTAATACATGAGGAGTCTAACATAGTGTTTTATTAACGACTGCTCAAATCAGTTAATTTATTATCATTATTGTTGAATTTATTTTAGATATTTTTAATTTAGTTCACTTTTATTAGATTATTTTGATGCATTTTTGTGTTGTTTGGGTCTACACATGTCTACATGGGTCCTATAATGTCATTTAAATTCTATTCAGTTCATTTAGCCAACTCAATTTGGTTATGATATAGATTGGATTTTTTAGTTCTATCGTGATTCAATTTAAAAGGTTAATAGTTTCAGTTAATATATATTCAATACTAGATTGGTCATTATATTATAGTTCATTTATTATAGGGCATGATCAATTTGTTTCAATTTTTTTAGTGGGTCATCATAAAAAATAAAGTGGTAGATTATGTGAAACATAGTTGATGTTATTGAATATATATGTTTAAAGAATATATTTGTGAATGGTGTCCTTACATCCTAGCGATTTATCGATTTGTATTAGCACTATATTTTATATCACTCATTTCACAATAAAACCCCTAATTTAATAATATGTATAATGAGTAATATTTATGTGATTTATCTAATATTACATAGCCAATCAATTTATATCATTATTCATATAATAATATAACATATATATATCATTAAATAAATTTTCAATCATTGCTGCATCACTCCATAATATCTTCCTCTGAATAATACCCCCAACAACTAACACCATTTTATAATGAATCATGTTTTATATTATTCATATATCATATGTACATTGATTTTTATTTAACAACCATGTTTATTGGGGTTTCTACATACTGGTTCGAAAATGAATGGTTGTAAAGAGTTTCCAATATCTTCCAAATGGAATGATTATATATGTAGTATTTATATATTTGGTATTAGAATTGTAAGAGTTGATGTTAGATCATTTTAATCTATACAAATTTACAAACCATTGTTTCTCTTGTTCTTTATTATCTATAAAACACTATTCATAAATCAAATGCACTTATTTTTTTAATGAAGATTGAATTTATGAACAACACATTTTTTACCTCTCAAGGCGATATAAGAACCAATTTGGGGATAAGAACCCTCTATGTGTTCTAATTATAATCATAGGTGTCCCTTGTGGCTTAACATGATTATAGAACACAACTACAATAATTATTTTTCAGAACTAACTAATATTTTAGGATTCTATGAAGTCTCAATTACACATACATGAACTTTTGCGCCATATTGACTCTATTTATTATCAAAAAACCAATCATTACCAATATGACCATCATATAATGAGTAAAAATGAATATATACTTAGTGATAATGTAAGGGAAAATACACCCTTGAAAAGCTTGTGAAAACCATGTAATTATAATGGGATGAATGTATTTCGATACCAAAGATTAATAAGGGAATACTAAAACTAACAAAAATTTGTGACTTTGGACGAAAAAAGAAAGATGTCTAGGGAAACTATCACATAATGGATACCCAATGTATAAATTACAACTAAGAGACTCAATCTATAAATGGATTAATAGAAAAAAAAGATTAAAGGGTGGTAAAAAATAAAGTTTAATGATATATGGAATCATGTGTGACTCTTATATTTGATAGAACTAAAAGGAGAAGGGGCTTGAGATATTTCTTTAAATAATTTTTTTTATTTCACATTATTTAAAAAAAAATTCACTTGGATACCTTATACATGTTACACATCCACTTGGTACCTGAGAGATTAACTTGGAGAACACCTCTATTCAACCCCTCATTGAGTTTCTAATGACCCAATGTAAATTTTACTTTTAACTTCACACACAACATGGAACTGATATTTTTCTATACTTATAATTAATTTTAGATATAATAGAATGATTATAAAAATAAAGCCAAATAAATCATCAAGAACAAAAAAATTTTATCAATAAATAGTAAAAATAATAACCATGTCTTTTATTCAACATGAATAAATGATGGAAAATTAAATTTAGACCAAAACATTTACTCAGTTAAAGCATACTGACTTGATGTTTAACAAAAACAAAAATAACAAGAATATGGATACCCGATTGGGAATAATGGTTCTCATGTTGGGAAGAAGAGGGGAGTGAACATTAAGGGAAACTCAATCACAAATCATAAAATAACATGAGGTATAAAAAATATAACAATTTTAAAAAATATTGATTACAAGTGGAATAAATAAATAATATGAATCAAGGTTGGATCGCCTATTGGTAAGAAGGATTTGCAGGCTGTACAGAAGGGGGATCTAGTTTAAGGAAACAAATAGGTTCAACGATTCTAGTGGGGTGAAGCATATTTGGGGTAAACCATCCCAATAGTTTTAAAAACCTATTGGGATTCCATTATTGAATGGTTCCAATAAAAATAGTTTTAACAAACCATTGGGATAGGGTGGTCCTATCCCAATAAGCGTCTAAAACAATTGGGAAACGTGTTTCTAGAAATCTGTAAACCAATAGTTTGTTAAAACCACTGGTATACATGCCGTATTCCGATTGTTTTTATTCCATTTTTAAATGTTTTTTGTTATAGTTGTTATTTACAGTAGTGAGGATAAGAAGATTTTTTGAGCTTATATTTATCTCCATTTGATTTTTTGAAACATAGACCCTACCTATTGAAACCACTTTTTGGAAGAATTATCTTTCCCACTAGATTATGAGAATCCTAAAAAGAACCCATATGATTCCAATATTCTATTTTATAATAAATCAGTTGAATGTTTTTCCAAATAGCCAATCATCATTAGAAAAAACAAATCAAGGATTTGAAACATAAATCACTACATAATATTCTTCAAATCGACCATGTCATTAATATTTCACTATATTCATATATATTCTTGCATGTATGGTCAAATTCACAATGTTCTATACATAATTCATGAGTTTTTTAATTAAATTTTCTTGAGAAATTTCATTTCATCATGAACTCTTTTATTTGTAACACTCATTTTAATGAACATGTTGTGAATAACCCCCAGGGATTGTATTTAAACATTCATACTACATAACTCAATTTATAGAATTTATAAATAAATCAAAAGGGTAGAGGGGTATGAATGACATCATCATGTTAATTATTGATTTTTCTTGATGAACTAAATCCTTTCATCCAGTCTTCCTAAAAACCATGCTAGTGGCATTTTTTTGAAAAACCACTTCTGATGATTCCACATCAAATTTTCTCTATGATATTTTTTATCCTTAATGGCCTCTATTCCTTCACCTTTAGAAGTCCAATCCCACTAATACTTGTATCTTTTTTTGATAATATTTTCTTTCACCCTTCAACATGATTTCACTTCCAACGGGGGTTCTTCCAAAAAATTTGACCTCATGCTTTGTTCCATGATGTCTGAGACCATTAAAGAATCCTTTTTTTCGTTTACTCTACATCTATATCCATAATATTAACTACATGTTTATTTTTTCATTAGTGAATCCTTATTTAAAAGGAACACACTTCCCAATTTATGAACACATTATGTGTTTATAGACCCAATGTACGTTTTTGTAGTGTAATGTTACAATTTGAGTTAGTTGATGATCATTGGATATTATTTGACATTATAGAAGGACAGAAAGTGATACTTTATTCCTTCCTAATCAATGAAGAGTAATCTTTTCTAGAATTTTTCATATAGCATTTCATATATCGAAAACATAAAGTGTCCATCACCATTATTAAAATTTATATTTTTTTTATAAATCCTAGTTTATATGATATTATGATTTGATGATTATTTAAATTTATATCAATTATTTTAGAATATACACAATATTATTATTCCATGTTTTTATGTTTTGATGTTGGGTGACACATAATTGTTTTTATTGAGATAATGATTTATGTTTATAGACATATAATGATTTTGAATGATATCATAGAAGCTCGAAGGAAGTGATTATTTGATAATGATTGATGGATGTGAGAGCTATGGTCACCTCCATTGGTTTCATTAGTGACAATAATAATTTTAATAATTTTTTTCCAAATTAAATTTAATTTAATGTTCTTATTCATTATAATATATTATTAAGGAAATTTGAACAATGTATAGTTGACTACCTCTTAGCATACTCGAATAGGTCCAAACGGGGATGATACTAGAGCTACACGAGGTGCCTATCATACCTGTTCAAACCATGACCATCAAATATACATCCCATCTATCGCACCTTTTGATCCTCTACTTGAGAGTCTAGGGTTGTATCCACCCATACATCCATGAAAAATTTATTTTTATACATATTATCATACCATGTATATGTTACCTCAAAAAAAATTGAAAGCTATTCCAAATCCAAATCCTATGATGTATCCTCTACCATTATATTTTTATTCCACTATTTCTACACTGCCTCTATTTCCATATATCCATCCAAGATCTGATAATTTTGTTCCTTCGGCCTCAAATGTAGTGCATGCGGCTGACCCAATGCATTCAATGGAACAAACACATCCTTTAGATGTTACTGATCTAGGATTTCCCACAGATCCATTTGTTACTAATGAGTAGTCAACATCTATTTTTAGAAGTGTTTTAAATTATGTCACATTATTTATTTCCCATTGTACTATGAATTAATTTTTAGTTTTTTCATTTTATATTTTTTAGTGAGATATTCTATTATGAAATGTGGAAGAACATTATTGTTTAAAGCATAAAATCATCAAACATACATAATGTGGGATTATAATGAATACAATCAAATTATAGATAAAAATTCAAGGTATTTTATATGTTTTATTGAAACTTTATCCATGTATGCCGATATCATTCTGGTGAAACCAATCTCATGGTGGAATGTTAGTAATAAAATAAATAATAATGTATTGGAAGAGATATGGGTATGAAAATTTATTTAATTGACATCTATATTATTGTTTTATTTCTAATATTTAACATGTTTGCGGTAGCATTAGTTTAAATTTTCTGACATTGAAGCTTCTAAGTTCACATGGTTGATGGATCTTGTGATGTTGTGGGATCTTATCATAACAAGTTATATGTTGGTTATGTTGGATTTGGTTTCCAAGAACCTCATTCTATGTACCCATCATGATTTTTCTTCTGCATCGCATGGTATGTGATAATATCCTTAGACTAGGTATCATACTGAAAGGTCATTAATGTTTTCCACTATGATGGGAACTTATAAGTTTCACAATAGTATTCATAAAATATATATTTTATAGTTGGATTCTATAAATTTATGGATATAAAATTTAAAATCAAATAGGGTTAGAGACTCATTTTACAATGAAGAAACTTCTCAAGGTGTACTCTATTAGTAATATCTTCTATAGGATATTCTGAGATAAAGGATTTCTTGAAGAAAATCTACAGTTATATGCGTCATTGGATGTTCCTATCTATAGTAATAATTATTTATACATAGACATTAATATTATTATTAATAAATATTATAGGTAAGGTACTTTTATGTATTGATAAATATCATTATGACATATGTGCATAGTGTGGTAGGATATGTTGGGTGCGTCATGAGTAATATTACATTAATTCATAAGATGAGAAATGATTTCTTAGTTATGTTATTTAATAGAGGGTGATATCCTCTGCACTTTTGTGAAAATGATATATCCTATGTAAATAAATTTCCATGGTGTTTTATAGGCATTTTCCATTTCCATAAACTCAATGAAAAAGGCAACCTTCACATAGGTTCATGATGCCAGCATGCAATATGAATGATTAGAGTAATCATGATAAAATGATTATATTATACAATAATCACCCGTATGAGTTATTATGTTGTTGCACCAATAGATTTATTGTCTATATGTTCCTTATCATGTTGCTAAATTATAAACATAGACATTAGGATGCTGTAGACGCCGGAAAAGTCCGTTGTTCCCAAACGAAGCTCCGGATGCGGAAAGCGAGGTCATATTTGGAGTCGGAAGAATGTTTCGGAGGGCCCGGAGGCCTTGCGCGGAATTTCAGAGGCCTGCGCGCAAAGGTGATGATCCGCGCCCAAAACCCCCGGGATGCGCGCAATGCGCCGGGTCGGCGCGCATTTTTGCGCGCCGCTGGCCCGCGCGACTCCCTTGCGCGCCGTGCTCGATTCCGCGCCCGCGAGGAGAATTTCGCGCTCGCGCCTTGGATTCCGCGCCCGGGGTTGCCTATAAATATAAGGCGACCCCCGACGTTTTAAAGGTGGCTGGATGTCGAACGGTCTCTCGTGCGCGCAATTCAACCCCTTCCGCGCGCAATGCCGAACTCCAGGTAACCTCCTTTCTTTCGCGCAAGAAAGCCTCGGGATCCGCTTTCGCGCATAATCCCCCTTGGCTCCTTTACTTTGAATAAACACTCACCCTAAGGCCGTTGCGCGCAAAAGATGCCTCTTGCGCGCAATTGCCCCCGGGGTGCGCGCAATCTGGCCCGATTGCGCGCACCCCCCTTCTTTCAAGTGGCCATCCATTAAAGGGTGAGCCGTTGCCCCCGCGCGCTGTCCGAAGCCCGGTGCGCGCAATCTCAATCATCTGCGCGCAAGGCGCTGGCCCAATTGCGCGCCAGCCCGCTCCGTTTGCGCGCCGACCCGCAGTATTGCGCGCAAAACTCCTCTTTTGCGCGCAATCTGCCAGGGTTGCCCCCTTTGACCCCCCGAGGGTACCCGCCTGCGTGGCGCCCGATGATCTTCATCGCAGGTGCCCGCACCGTACGTTGTCTTCCCGCGCGGCCTTCCAGGCTCGCGCGAAGTGACACGGACCCATCGGAGGCAAACCACAATCGTCCTGCACGACGTTAAACATCAATCGTCCGAGCTACAAGACGTTAAACTGTTCAGCATTCGTCCCGCAGGACGTTAAACTGCACATACGTCCTGCACGACGTTAAACTGCAATCGTCCGCGCTGCAAGACGTCAAACTGCCTAGCATAACGTCCGCGCTACAAGACGTTAAACTGCCAAGCATCTTCGTCCTTAACACACGACGTTAAACTGTACTTCGTCCGGCAAGACGTTAAACCGTCCGCCTCGTCCTCAACACACGATTTTAAACTGTACTTCGTCCGGCAAGACGCTAAACCGTCCGCTTCACCCGATCCCGTGCCTCGCACGCAGGGTCCCCCTCCCGGTTTGGATGTGGCCCCACCCGCTCGTCTCTGCAGGGATGTCGGGATTGGAGTGGCCTTTGCCCACGGGGGTAGAGTGTTACCGAATGAACTACGTGGACTTTGATCCATGTCTCCTAAACAGGGTACGTAGGAAGCCTCTTTGAGGTTCAAGCCCACCACCTGGTCGTCCCGGTCGTCTTCACGTCGGTTCGTCCATCAGTGGACCCCTCCTGGGTTCACGCTTGCGTCGATTCACGTATGAATCCGCCCCTGTGGGAGACTGCACGCGTGTATCTCCATCGTGCTTCCCCACCGCCCCTTTTTCTATTTTCGTCCAGCATGACGTGAAACTGTGATCCACCCGGCCGTTCCATCCCCCTCCGTGCAAGGTGGTTCGGTTCAATCCTCCACCCGGCAGCCTCGATCCCCTTGTGAGTCGGCTCGCCAACGTCCAGCATGACGTTAAACTGTATATTCGAACTACGCTGACTTTGATCCGCGCTAACGCGCGGTACGTAGGAAGCCTCCACGAGGTTCAAGCTCTTCACTCCATCATCCACCCTGACCCTTACCCGGGCCGCCACATCCCGGTGGGGTCATGCCACTTCAATCCACTCCACTTCACCCGGGAAGCCGCCCATGTGCTGGCCCCAGCATTGGAGGTTCCCCGCAAGGGGTTCCGTCATCTGATCCACTCTTCGTGTCGATCAGTCCGATGCCGTCCCCGCTGGACGTTAAACTCGCGGCATACCCCGTGTTAATCATGGGAAGCTGAGGAAAACCTCAGGTGACGCAGTTCCTTGCACCGAGTGCAGGATGCCTCAGGCCATCATGCCTTCGAGAAGCCCTATTAGGGACGGAAGACAGATATGCAGGGCCGAAGTGTAAAAACACGCCCCCAACACCCAGAGCCACCCGGTCTCCTCACCGCAGGTTGCTGCCCCGACCAGAACCCTTGGAGCGTCCGGGCGGAAGCAGCGTAATTAACCGGTGTCCATGAAGATATGGCGCCGGGAACGAGATTCACGAGCATGTCTTAAATCTATGAGGGAGACCCGGATTAGGCGACGAGTTCCGAGGAGACGTCCAAGGAAGGAGGAGCCGACATCCCATCATCCCGGTTTCGATCAAGGAGCAGACGCCCCTGAACAAGGGATGGATGCCGCCCGCCTTTGGAAAGCGGGACTGCGGGACCACAAGCCGCGCGCGCCCATCCCCTCGGGTCGACGGGTGCACGCGCGAACGCGTCCTGGCGGAACAGCGCCGGAACAGAAACCCGACGCACATCCGCACCGAAACAGAAAAATGGTGAACCCGACGTGAATCTCTTCTCCTCAATACGAAGACCTATGGCTTTCAGAGGAGTTGGAAGACCGGCATGTTGCCCGGCCGAGCATTCAGTTTTACCCGCCAGGGGCTGGGGAAGGGAAATCGGGCACTCCGTCTCATGACGTCGATGGCCTGGGTCCCCCCCACGGAAGGCGTCGTGGCACTAATGGTTGGTTGTCGATTCCTTTTCCTGTCAGTGTTAATGGGTTTTCCCCCCTGCTTTCAAGAATCAAGTCGCCCAACCCAGTGCCCGATCGCCGCCCGCCCGCTGGCGCAGGGATAGGGGGAACACTGACGCGGCTACTCCGCGCGGTCCCGCCCGTTCCACAGCCGTCCCAGCAGCCGCAGCTGCGGGGCGACCACGCCCTCTCTCCCCCTCGGAGGTCATCCAGAGAAGGGTGATCAACAACCTGGTGCGGAGATATGAGGAGGAGGGAGTCATCCCCACCAGGGACATGGCTCGCCTAGACCTCTAGGAGGCTGCGCCTCGCCACCACCGCCGCCCCCGAGGGCCGCGCAGGGAGGCATTGCTGCCTACCTCGACGTCTAACCGCTTCGGGAGCTTATCCCCGGAGCGCTCCGACAACTCCTTCCCCTACGCGGATGAGGTGGAAGATGTCCGGGACCACCCTATCCTGGATTCGCTCCAGGGATCCGCGGTAAGGGCTCCCGCCAGGCCACGGCGACACCGCCGCCAGGCCTCTCAAGTCGAAGAGCGGGCTCTCCACCTGCCCGCGCCGGTCATCCCGACTCGTCTGTCCCGACGCCAACGTCGGGCACGAGCGGAGGAGGATGCCCACCTTGGGGCCCTAGCAACAGCGGCTGCATTGGCCCAAGCCACCGTTGGCTCCAGTCGCCAGGCCCCTGCGCATCCTGAGCAGGGGAACTTCTATGCCCGACCTGGATCGAGGCCCCCACCGCCCCAAAGGCAGGTTGGGTCGACTCTCCCGGTTGCTAGCACAGGCAATAGCCACCGCGGGCCTTCTCGCGGTAGCGCTATTCACCAACAGGGGCTACTCCGTGTGGCCGATCCAGGAGGCATGGGTCATCCCACCTTCCGACCCCGGCCCGGAGGCCTGCCCGGAATCATCTCTCCCCGCGTCCCCTTCGATATCTATCCCGGTGCTCCTCGCACCTTGGTTTCCAGTCCTCTTGGCCCCAGCACCAGTGCGGCCGGAGGACGCCAGGACAGAGATCAGCCCTGCCCCGAAGAACCACCCAGGGGCAGGGGGGCGAGGCGTCGACGCAGAGGGAAGAATGTTACGGAATTCCGGACAGAGATCCGACCGGTTCGCTTCTCCGATTCAGAGGCGGAGTATGATTCGGCGACAGAGCCCTTCCCCCAATCCCGCCAGTTAAGGGCAGGGATGGGAATGCGGCACGTCAGCCTCGTACTCCCCGAGAGCGAGATCGATATGATCCATGCTTCTCTCCGAAGGTATATCCGGAGTAATGAGGGCCTGGTAGACCCCCAAGGATCAAGCTTGCGGTCGGTACCGGCCCCTCGGGAAGTGCCTTCCGCCCCGATCGGAGAAGCCGGAGACTTCATCTGGGGACCGACGATCGAACCTCGATCTAGTGCACCCTCGGCGAGCACCGATGCTACGGCAGGATGTTCGCTCGCCGGCCCGTCCTATCGTGATGTGGTAGCTGGGGCACCGCCACCCTCAGGGGGCGGCCCGGGATATGGAGGCCAATCGGCCTGCTCGCCGTATTCACCGCCGGCCAGCCCGTCGGCCCGACGGCCCGCCTCGGCACCACCACCGGTTCCCCGTCCGTTCCCAGCCATTGAAGAGGACCAAGGAGATCTGGGTCCCGAGTTTGAGTCGTGGAGCTTCTGGACCGTCCTTGCAGAGGGCCACTTCCCTGAGAAGTTTTGGCCAGTCGCAGGACCGGGCTTTGCTGCACCCGAATCACTCACCCCGGATGAGTTCGAATGCTTCCGCCGAAATCTCCGGGAGACTCACTCCTGTCTTCACTGCCTACAAATGCCATACCCCGGGAGTCAACTACACCTGGAGGATATTGGTGAGCAGTGCCGCCAAATTGACTTGGCCACGCTCCCCGCGGTCCGGCACCCCGGGTCATTTGGGCACCACGATGCCCTCCAACAACGATGCGTTGAGTGTTTTCAAGTACTCCGCAAAGTTATCGAGGAAGCCACTCCCCACGTGTGTATCCGTGGATGGGGGCAGTACGCTGCCCTACGCTTCAGTGTGATTCGCCGACAGCCCGATTCGCTGGGTGGCCCTGAGGGTATATCCCCAGGGACGGAAACAGTCAATATGGCTGACCTGTCGGGAGGGGGGAACGACTTGGAACTTCTCGACGGGGGCTTCCCCCCCGAAGACAAGCCGTCGTTAGATCTATCGGTGAGAGTTACTCGTCATCAGAGGAACCTCCTGGGACTCCCCACACCCACTGAAGCACTGACGTTAAGCCGAAACGTCAGCAAAGGTAAAGAGCACAGCGAGGCTGTAAAGCCCGCCGACCCATCTGCCTCCATGCAGAGGGCAGAGGAGGATCCCGAGAAGGCTACGCTACGTCAACAGCTTGCTGAGCAGAAGAAGCTGGTTGACCAGCTCCTCGCCGAGCGCGCTGCAGAGCAGCGGCCTGACTACGGTGATCCTAGGCCAGGACAGCAGGGACCGGAACAACCGCTCCTCGATGAGACTCTCCCGGGCAACCGTGATCATGCCGTGTTCGCCGACAGGAGAGAGGCCATTGCCTATGGCAAGAGGGCGCGGTATGTTTCGCCACACCCTCCCGAGCGGCGTGACTGCCTGAGAGACCCCGCTCGGATTCCTCCCACCGCCCCAAGGGCCGCTCCGCCCGCCATCCCACGAGCTGCCGAGTTCGACGACCCGATTGAAGGGCCGTGCAATGCGCTCGTGGTTAGAGATCCTCGCCAGGACTGGAACCCATGTCCGAACGATCCGATGGCGGCACTCATCGCCCGCTTGGAGGCCTTGGAGACTCAGCAAGTGGCGATCCCACCGGACGGCAAGCCATACCCAGCATGGGTGGATGACATGCCGGCGCCTCCGGGATTCGGGAATCCCACTTTCGCCCCCTTCAACGGGACCGGAGATCCGCCACAGCATTTGGCCCATTTCAACTCGAGGTGCGGACCTATGTTGGGGACTCCGGCGCAGCAAGAGGCCGCTAAGCTTCGCTGCTTTGTCCAGACACTGGAAGGGCCAGCATTTGTCTGGTACAGCCAGCTTCCCGTCGGGTCGATAACTAGCTGGGAGGACCTTCGTAGACAATTCTTCTACCAGTTCAGTTCCACGACCTGGAAGACGAGTATCGCAGACCTCTTCAAGTGCAAACAGAGGCCTGATGAGCGAGTCGCGGACTTCGTCGCCCGATGGAAGGGTCTCACGTACTCCCTTGACATGCCATAGACTCAGGAGCAGTTGCTGACAATGTGCGTCGGGAACGTCAAGACCGAGCTGGTCCCTTCCTTGATCACTCAGAATTACCCCGGAGGGTTCAGGGACTTCTCAGACAAAGCTCAACGTCTTGTGGAAGCCCTGCAACAGGCCAGTCAGGCGCGCCCGCTGCCTCCTATGATTCCTGCAAGGAGAGTCAGCAGGGCTGAGCCCGCTGCTGTTGCCCAGATAGAGGCCCCCAGGCCGTTGGAGCTGCTGCCGGCGAGTCCAGCTCCACAGCCTCACAGGAATCTGCCTCCACGGGCTCCGTTCCCGGCCCAGCAGCGGCAGCCCCAGCACCGGCCGGCCCCTCTGCGTAATGTACCGCCACAACCCAGGCGAGATAATCAGGGTCCACCTCCTCGGCAGGCCCCTCCAGCCCCTCGTCAAGACCATGCTCCCAGGGGCCCGCGATACCTGACGTACTCATTTCGCGAGGAACAGGTCCCCGGTTATTTCCGGAGCGCCCTGGAGCAGAGGATTGTGCGACTGCCTGAGTGCTGGAGGCCAGAGGAGGCACATCTCACGGATAACCCCCGCTACTGCCCTTACTATCGAGCCCTGGGGCACACCATCCAGCGGTGCTATGCGTTTAAGGACTGGCTCCAAGACCAGATTAACAACAATGTGATCAGGTTGGGCCCAGCTCCAGCACAAGTGGCGGGCGTGTTCGTGGGATCAGATGACGATAGTGGCAATGAGGACGAATGGCAGCTGGTCTCCGACCGCGGATCCCAGAAGTATAATAAATGGATGGCCCGCAAGACGATCATTCGCGCCCATGGAATCATCCGTGCCCGCTTGAATCAGCCCGAGCCCCCAGAATCTGCGGGTGCTACTTCAGCATCGTCGTCCCAGCCTGCCTCTTCTAAGAAGAGCAAACGGCGGCGGCGCAAGAAGGAAGAGCGCGCCCCGCCAGTCCCGCCACTATCCCGCACTCTCGGCGATTTCATGCCCCCGGAGATGGGGATCCCCCCTCGGATCCGCCCGGTGGTGGATGATTCGTCCGATGAAAGTGTTGGGTACGCTTCGGTTAATACCGTCGAGCTGGTAAATCCCTTTTCGGTTCCCGACGTTGAAGAACACCAGGTGGACCTCCCTAGTGTCCCCGGTCGTCGCCACCGTCGGAAGAACCGCAGCAGCAGAAGTCGCCGGGGCACAGCAGTTGGTACCTCCAGCTAGGCCGTGCACGCCACCGAGACCAGGCAGCAGGCTCAAAACCGAGCTCAGCGTGCGCAGCCCCCCCATCCGGGGATGACGGATTCGCCTCCGCCACTGTTTGTGGTGTGGGACCAGGCAGAACCGCCTCAGCCGCGTCGCGACCAGCTCCGCCCTGCCACGAGTCCATCCCGGCCTCCTGACCCCGGTACGGTGACCATTTCCCGGACTGCAACCAGTGAACAGCGAGATGTGCCAAGTACCAGTCGGCCGCCGGTCCGACCGGCAAGGCCCGTCATGCCACCAACCGCGGGGCAACCTCCTGCAACCAGGGGCTCGCGCTTGGCCAAAAAGTATGATGTCCTGAAGCACTTGGCCGACATCCCAGCAAGGCTCTCCATCCTTGAGGCTCTGCACATGTCATCTGAGATGCGCGAGGCACTCGCTGAAGCCCTAAAGAGCCCCCTCCAGTTTGAGACAGAGGTTGCGGCCGCAGAGGCCTTTCACGCCAAAACGATTGAGGACGCCGAATGTCAGGCAGTTATCTCGTTCTCTGGTAAGGATGAAGACCCTCCTATACAGGGACACATTCGTCCGCTGTATGTTACTAGCCAGTTCAACGGCCTTGAAGTCCGGCGCTGTCTTGTTGACACGGGATCCGGGATCAACCTGATTCCGACTCGGACGCTCCGGAGATTGGGGTTGTCTGAGGATGACTTGATCCCCTCCGACCTCAGAATCCAGGGGTATGACCACACCGAGCAAACCCCGGTCGGCAAGATACGTTTGAAGACCCAGTTCGGTGACTTGGTTGCCAACACCGAATTCATGGTAGTCTCTCAGGACACTGCGTATAACGCATTGATGGGCAGGCCATGGCTCCACCTTCATGCGGCGGTACCCTCATCATACCACCAATGCCTCAAATACTCCCTTAATGGTCGAGTAGGCGTGCTTCAGGGAGATGCCTCTCCTTTTGCCTCATGTGAAGCCCGTTATCTGGACACGGACTATTACAAGAGCAAGGATAAGCAGATCCTGGCAGGTGAGGTTGAGCCTGTCGCTGTTGCAAGTGATCCATGGGCCAGTTTGGATGACGCTTACGTCCTCCCGATTCAACGGTTGGACGTAGCCATGGTTTCGACGGCCTGTGAGTCTCCTGATGAGATGACCGCGGCCGCCCGTGCCAGCACCAGCGGCCCAGCAGGATCTGGTGGCCCCAATGCAGTTTCCAACGCAGTCTTTCCCGTGGACGATCCCTCCCCGAGTGGAGAGGACGTGGAAGATGCACCCCCAGCCTTTGAGGAGGGCGTCCCCGCCACGGTCGATGAGTTAGTACAGGTGAACCTTGGAACCGAGGCAGATCCAAGACCCACATTGGTCAGTGCCGCCATGCCCTCTGAGCAGCGGCAGCAGTATGTGGACTTTCTCAGGCAGCACCGTGATGTGTTCGCTTGGGGCTATGACGAGATGCCGGGGCTAGATCCTCAGGTAGCCGTCCACCGCCTTGGTCTCCCGGCAAACCATCGCGGGTTTAAGCAGCCTCCCAGGAGGATGCACCCATCCCACGGTGCCATGGTTGAGGCCGAAGTTGACAAGCTTATCAAAGCCAACTTCGTGAGGGAAGTCCAGTACCCCAAATGGCTGGCCAACATTGTGCCGGTCAGGAAGAAGAACGGACAGATCAGAGTCTGTATCGACTTCCGCGATCTCAACCGCCACTGTCCGAAGGATGATTTTCCCCTTCCAGTGACAGAGCTGTTGATTGACGCCACGGCGGGGTTCCAAGCCCTCTCTTTCATGGATGGATACTCCGGATACAACCAAATCCGGATGGCCCCTGAGGATGAGGAGTTCACTGCCTTCAGTGCCCCCCAAGGTATCTTCTGTTACCGGGTCATGCCCTTCGGCCTGAAGAATGCAGGAGCCACCTATCAACGGGCGATGCACCGCATATTCAAGCCAATCCTCGGCACATTGGTGGAATGCTACGTCGACGACTTGGTGGTCAAATCGCGCCAGCGTCAGGACCATCTCAAAGATCTTGAGAAAGTGTTCGGCTTCCTCCGGTCTCGCTGCCTGAAGATGAACCCGTTGAAGTGTGCCTTCGGGGTCACCTCCGGAAAGTTCCTTGGATTTGTGGTAAGATACCGGGGTATTGAGATCGACCCAGAGAAGATCAGGGCGATTAGCCAGATGCCTCCCCCAGGTAACATCCGGGAACTGCAAGGGTTCCAAGGCCACTTAGCCTATATACGCCGATTCATCGCGAATCTGGCCGGCAAGTGTAAGCCCTTTTCTCGGCTCATGAAGAAAGGTGCCACCTATGTATGGGATAAAGAGTGTTAGACCGCTTTCGAGGAAATCAAGCAGTACCTGCTTCAACCTCCGGTTCTGATGCCGCCTGTATCCGGGAAGCCGCTGGTCCTCTATGTGACCGCCCTGGAACGGTCCCTGGGTGCCCTTCTAGCCCAGAAGAACAACGAGGGAACAGAGAATAGCCTCTATTACCTCAGTCGCATGATCCTCGACGTGGAAGTTAGGTATTCCCCCATCGAGAAGAGCTGCCTGGCGCTCGTATTTTCCGTACAGAAATTACGACACTACTTGCAGCACCATGAGGTAGAGTTGGTTTCTCGGGTAGACCCGTTGAAATATATCCTGAGCCGGCCTATGTTGACTGGCCGTCTAGCGCGGTGGGCTGTGATTCTCCAGCAGTTCGACATCAGGTACGTGTCTCAGAAGGCCATCAAAGGGCAGGCATTGGCAGACATTCTGGCAGCTCACCCAACCTCTGCGGATCAGCCGCTGGATCTAGGCTTTCCTGATGAGACCATTCTCTCGGTCGATCATGCCGATCCATGCTGGCAGATGCACATTGACGGTGCCTCCCGGAGCCCCACCGGTAGAATACTCGATAATCCTAAGCTCAACAGAGTGGGCTTGGGTATCGTCTTCATTACCCCGGAGCGAGCCGTGCTGCCATACTCTTTCCTGTTGTCAGAGGGCTGTACCAACAATGAGGCGGAATACCATGCCCTCATCACCGGCCTCGAGTTGGCTATCGAGATCGACGTGCCCCATCTGTGTGTGAAAGGGGACTCCGAGCTGGTCGTTAAGCAGATCAATGGCGACTATGTTATCAGGAAGCCGGAACTTGTGCCATTGCTGGAGTGCACCCTCCTTCTGATGGCCCAATTCCCTTCTCGGCCAGAAATTGTCCATATTCCCCGGTCGCAAAACGGTCGAGCAGATGCTTTGGCCAGCCTTGCTGCGTCACTTGCGGAGCCCGAACAGGATAACCTGGTCGTCCGGGTGACGCACCGCAGGCTCATCGCTCCCGTTATCCCGGAGGAAGATCGCGGCCCATTGGTAAGTAATCTCACCGTGGTTGCCCCTGTGCCTGGAGCCCCGAGTACCCCAGATATGGCAGTCGAATCAGCCCATGATTGGAGGACGCCTTTGGTTGAGTACCTCCAACATGGCATTCTTCCGTCAGATCGGGCCGAGCGCGAGCGAGTTCGACGCCGCGCATCGTAGTTTGTCCTCCAGAGCAGTCCCGGCCTGGAGCAGATCCTCTATAAACACGGATTTGATGGTGTTCTCCTCCGTTGCCTTCAGGGAGTCGAGATCCCACGAGTCATGCAAGAGGTTCATGCTGGTTCATGTGGCGCCCACCAGACTGGGCCGAAGCTATCCCACCAGATTCGGAGGTTGGGATACTTCTGGCCCTCCATGATCCATGACTGCATCGAGTATGCCAGGAGGTGCCATGCGTGCCAGGTCCATGCGAACTTTGTGCATCGGCTGCCGGAGCCTCTCCATACCACCAGGTATTCCTGGCCCTTTGCAGTCTGGGGGATGGACGTTGTGGGACCTTACCTGCCGGCGACAGCTCGCCAGTGCCGGTTCATTCTGACCGCCACAGACTTTTTCTCCAAATGGGCAGAGGCGATTCCGCTCAGAGAGGTCAAATCCTGTTCCATCGCTGACTTCGTGACCTCCAACATCATTTATCGATTTGGAGTGCCTCACGCTATCCTCACGGATAACGGAACCAATTTCCGAGCAGCCGAGTTGAAGAAGTTGTACGCCAAGTATAACATTCACTCGAACCACACATCTCGCTATCATGCGCAGGCAAATGGACAGATCGAGGCGTTTAACAAGACCCTCTCTCACATTCTGCAAAAGATGGTTGGTCAGAACAAGAAGAGTTGGCCGGACAAGCTCCCCAACGCCCTCTGGGCTTATCGGACGACGACTCGCAATTCCACCCAGATGACCCCTTATTCCCTGGTGTATGGAGCTGAGGCCGTCCTGCCCATCGAGATCCAGTTACCGTCCTTGCGCACTGCAGTCTACGACCAGCAAGCGCCGGACAGAGCTGCTGAAGCCCGTCTAGTCGAGTTGGAAGCACTGGATGAGAGCAGGCTTCGCGCTTTGCACAACATGGAGAGGCATCAGAACAGGATGAATCGAGCTTTCAATAAGAAGGTTCACCTCCGCTCCTTCCTGCAGGGTGATCTAGTGCTGGCCCTAAGAGCACCGATGATCCCCGGCAGGAAGCCACCCAAGTTGGAGCCCAAGTAATAGGGACCTTTTGTTGTCCACAAGGTCTATCCCAATGGCGCGTACTCCCTAGCGACTATGGATGGTGAGCGTGTCACTCCTCCCACCAACGTTAGGTTCCTCAAGCAGTATTTTGCCTGAGTGCCCTACGTCCAACATGACGTTAAACTGTACATCGTTCAAGCTACAAGACGTTAAATTGTTTAGCATTCGTCCGCACTGCAAGACGTTAAACTGCCTAGCGTATCGTCCAAGCTACAAGACGTTAAACTGTTCACCATTCGTCCAACATGACGTTAAACTGTACCACGTCCGTGCTGTAGGACGTTAAACTGCCAAGCCTCATCGTCCTGCAGGACGTTAAACTGCGTTTCAAGAACTACGTGTGGCTTGATTCCCATCCTAGTGGGATACGTAGGAACGCCCGGATGTTTGAAACTTCGGGTCCAGCCCCCACCTCTTGAAGATTCCCCCTTCTCTGGGGAGTCCGCCGCTTTCGGGTCACCCTCAAGGCGTGTCCCTCGACCCCTTGCAGTGGTCCACCGGTGTCAAGAGTACTCTGGTTTATTGCCGGGAGCGTCAGGTTCTGCTTGGTCAGGTTTCTTCCACCTTTCAGGCTTCATGCTCCATTTCATTCGGACCCATCGCTTACGCCCTGGGTGGGATCCCCGTGAGCGGTTCAGATACAATGCCCCAGTGCTATCCCACCGACTCGGGCTGGTGCCCCCAATGGCCTCGGGCAGCAAGTCGATATGAATCCTGCGCTTGAGCGGTCGATGCTCGTTTGTTGCCTCATTCCATCAGCGGTCAGTGCGATATTGATTCTGCTTTTCCGCCACGGTCGGCAGTACTCTCATATCGTCACGCCGATGCTCCCAGTCCTCGAGTGAATGGTCGCATGATTCACAATCTTTCCACGTCCCATTCTGACCAGGCAAAATCTCAACGCTCTCGACACTATCCCTCAGTGCATCTTTGCATATCCAGGGGATAGGACCGCGAAGTGGCGTACGTGAGGTTCTTATGGTCCGAGCTCTACGACTTTAAACTAAGATCTCCTTCTTTTCGTCCTGCATGACATTAAACTACACTTCAAGAACTACGTGCGGCTTGATTCCCATCTTTATGGGATATGTAGGACCGCCTGGACATTCATGTTTCAGGCCCAGCCCCATCCTTCGGGAATTTCCATCCCATCTCGGGCCCTTGGCCCAGTTGCCTCTGGGTATGCGGCGTATGGTGTGAACGCGGGGCTATGCCCTCATTCACGTCGGTTTGCTCGTCACGCTGTACGCCCCCCCACGTTAGGGGATGCCTTCTGCTCCCCCCTTCTTTCTCTTTTCGTCCTGCATGACGTTAAACAGCACTTCAAGAACTACGTACGGCTTGATTCCCATCCTTATGGGATACGTAGGACCGCCTGGACATTCATGTTTTAGGCCCAGCCCCATTTCCCGGGAATCTCTATCCCGCATTGGGCATCTGGCCCAAGTTCCCCTCCTTTTTGTGCGAGGCGTATGACGTGAGCGGGGGATTATGTCCCCATTCACGTTGGTCTACTGGCCGCGCTGTACGCCTCCCCCGTGTGTGGGACTACCTCACACCTCTCATCGTCCTGCAGGACGTTAAACTGCCTTTCAAGAACTACGTGCGGCTTGATTCTCATCCTTATGGGATACGTAGGACCGCCTGGACGCTTGTGTTTTAGGTCCAGCCCCATCTCTTGGTTGATTATGGGGATCTACCGTCTTTTGGTTGCTCTCAGGGTGAGTCCTCTGACCCTTTCCGGTGATCTGTTAACATGTTTTGGGTACTTTGGTCTATGACCCGTAGTGTCGGATGCAATCCCGGCAAGTCCTGTGTTGCTTGTCGGGCCGCGCGATTCCTCTTTTTCGAGCCTTCACTCAAAGGGATCCTCGTTAGCGGTTTGGGTACGATGCCTCAGTGCTCTCCTACCGCTCCGGGTCGATTTACCGGCGGGTCCTGGGCCGCAAATCGATATGAATCCTGCGATTGAGCGGTTGATGCTCGTTTGCTTGCCCCATCCTAGGCTGACGCGATCGGGTGTTGTGTTGCGAACATGGTCAGCAACATCCTTGATCGCCACGTCGGCTCTTTCAGGCTCCGAACGTTGGTTGCGCAGTCTTCATCACACTCCGCCTTTGTGCGTTGTAGTGGAATCTCGACACTCTCTTCATACTGACCTTCAGTACACCTCTACATGTTAGGCAGGTCAACCAGGGTAATGGTGTCTTTTGAGGCTCCCACGATCTGAGCACCAAGGATATATGCAGAGGTCCTCCCTAAGGGCCATGCGTAGCTGGACCCTCGTCCCCATAAGGAGGAAGGAGTCGCCCGAGCAATCGCGTTCTGGGCCCAGCATAGCTGGAGGCTAGCATCTCTGCCCCTCGGGTGATGAACATACGCAGGCCCCTATCCCAAGACCCTTCTCCTGGAATCGTGCGTGACCGCAGGGCCGGGATATGTTCCCGCCTCCGCTGGGTCCGCCGTATCGCAATAAGCGGATTCCTCCATGGTCTAAACCACACGACCTTAAACTGTGTTGTCTGGTCCTACCACACGACCGTAAACTGTGATCGTCTTGTCCGCCCGACGAGAAACGGCACTGCATCGTGATGTTCTCCTCAGGGGACACTCACGTTGGGCGCTGGTTAATAACCACGCCGTTTATCAATGCCTTTCATGGCTTGATTATTGTGGCAACGCCAGGGATTTCTTAATCACAGGCATGTCGCCGCAAAAAGAAAAACCATCCACCTTTAAGGACAAACAAGAAATGTCAAATGCCGCTTCTTCTGTGTGCGAGGGTCAGACCCGCACCCTTCCCCTCGCTGGTGCCCGATTGTGTTACGCCGCGCTTCAAGAACTACGTGTGGCTTGATTCCCATCCTTGTGGGATACGTAGGAACGCCCGGATGTTTGAAACTTCGGGTCCAGCCCCCACCTCTTAAAGATTCCCCCTTCTCCGGGGAGTCCGCCGCCTTCGGGTCACCCTCAAGGCGTGTCCCTCGACCCCTTGCAGTGGTCCACCGGTGTCAAGAGTACTCTGGTTTATGGCCAGGAGAGTCAGGTTCTGCTTAGTCAGGTTCCTTCCACCTTTCAGGCTTCATGATCCATTTCATTCGGACCCATCGCCTACGCCCTGGGTGAGACCCCCGTGAGCGGTTCGGATACAATGCCCCAGTGCTCTCCCACCGACTCGGGCTGGTGCCCCCAATGGCCTCGGGCAGCAAATCGACGTGAATCCTGCGATTGAGCGGTCGATGCTCGTTTGCTGCCTCATTCCATCAACGGTCAGTGCGATGTTGATGCTGCTTTTTCGCCACGGTCAACAGTACTCTCATATCGTCACCCCGGTGCTCCCAGTCCTCGAGTGAATGGCCGCATGATTCACATTTTCCACCTCCCGTTCCGACCAGGCGAAACCTGGACACTCTTGACACTATCCCTCAGTGCATCTTCGCATATCCAGGGGATATGACCGCGATGTGGCGTACTTTGAGGCAATTATGGTCCGAGCTCTAAGACCCTAAACTAAGATCTCTCCCTTATGGTCCGAGCTCTAAGACCCTAAACTAAGATCTCTCCCCTATGGTCCGAGCTCTAAGACCTTAAACTAAGATCTCCCCTATGGTCCGAGCTCTAAGACCTTAAACTACGATCTCCCTAATCGGGGTTCTACGTCCTGCATGACGCTAAACTGCACTTTCAGAACTACGTGTGGCTTGATCTCCAGCCTGATGGAGTACGTAGGAACGCTCAGGCATCTCGACTCGGGTCCAGCCTCAGGGATCGTTAAGTCCCGCCCCTCCTCGTCGCCGGCCGTCCGGCCTGACTTCGGGTAGAGCGGTGCAGTTGTGATATTCTCCCCGATTCAGCTCGGGATGCCCCATCGCAATGATGGGAAGCGACAGTCTCCTCGTCAAAGAGGTTTCGTCTGAGAATTGGGGTGATTCACGGCCAGATTAGTGCATCCGCCTAATACGCTTCCCCACAGTGGCGCAATTTTGAGAGCGTTGGATTCTGTCCGAACAAATCATCACTTCGCCCCATGCTTCGCATGCCTTGTTGATCTGGATTTCCACCCTTGTGTCTGAAGGAACCCCCAAAGCGGTATTCATGATGACATATGGTCCGCCTCCTGCAATATGAATGATGACCTTCGGTCCATCTCTTGCAGTTGTTATGGTCGATCCACTGTCCGCCTACCGTCTTGGGCATTTCCTGGAAGGCCGACCGTTGTGGATTCCTGAATTCGGGACACGCGATTCACCCTTGCTCATTTCCCTATGTTCGGATAAAATCTCAACGCCCCTAGCGTTGTCCCGCTCGTGTGTTGGAACAAGTCGGGGGATGATACATTGATTAGGTCTGAGGTCTCCTTTCCTAGGAATGATCTCCCTCTTTTCTTTAGAAATCCAGGCCCAATTACGGATGCCTGAAGCTTGGTTAACACTCCCGCGAGACAATTTGTGGTTGAGTATGTTAAGCCAAAAGACGCAGATAAATATATTGATTCATAAAAATCGAAATATTGAGTAGCGGAAGTAAATGTTCTGGGAGGGGAAAAAACAATGCCCTAAGGATTAGCGTGCTGGATAAGTCTTTCTAATGCCGCTACCCTTTGGCTGGCGGCCTCCAGGGATGCTTCTCGTTCTCTGCGTGCCCTCTCCTCATCGGCGGTCGCAGCACACAGTTCATCGATCCTGGCCTGTGCACGCTCCCGCTCGACTTGGAGTGTGACCATCTGTTGGCCCGCCTCCGTCAGCTGTACCTGAGCGTCGATCAGTTGTGCCGATAGTTGCTCCACAAGCTCAGTACATGCTGCGACGAAGGCCTCCTTCTCTGCTGCCTGCCCTTCGAGGCGCCAGACTTCCTGCTCTGCCGCGAGGAGCGCCCGCGTGCTCTCCGACATGTCCCGACTTTGTGCGACGTCGGCACGCCGGCAGCTCTCGCGCATCTTTTCGGCCATGAAATCACGAACCGTCAGATGGAGGCGTTGAGCATGAGCTCCCCTGGCACACAGGAAGCGCAGCAAGGTCTGAAGTGATCTCATGCGCCCCAGCCACTCCGATGGGTCTCGCTTGAGGAAGCACTGGATGCACATCCACCCCCTGCGGCGCGTTATCCGTCTCTCCTCGACCGCCTCCGCGTCCGAGTCGTCCATCTCCTCGGGGTCGGCAGGCCGGTAGGCAGGGAAGGCAGCCAGCAGGTCTGCTGCAGGGTCCGCCCCTGGGATGTCCTCATGGGGGATAGGTTCCCCAACACCTGGGTGACCTTCTTCTCTCTCCCCAGCGGCGCTGGCACCCTCGTCAGCCCCCCTCTCTCCGATGTCAGCACCACCGGCGTCCGCAGCCCCCTGATCAGCAGTTGGTGGGGCCGGCTCGGTTTGGGAAGTCTGTTCCGGAGCGGGCGGCATGTCTGCCACCGGTCCGCTCGTGGATGGCCCGGGTTCGGCAACCCGACGAGCCTCCAGGGTTGAGATCACTGCGCAGGGCATGCCATGGTTAGTCACGGATCGTCAATGGCAAGCACCAGCAGTAAAGTAAGGAGACTTACGGGAGGTCAGAGCGTCATCTTCCGCTATCCCGGCCGCCGCAGGAACAGTTGCAGCAGGGGACCCTTCCGCACTTGTCAGTTCAACGATAGGTGTCTGGCCCCCGCCTTGTCCTGCTGGCACCCCTCCTACTCCCGCTGAGGACGCCTGGCCAATATCCGTGCACTCCTGAGAAAGGTGGAGAAATGGGTTAGAAGCTGTATAAGAGAATGGATGAAGCAGGTTGAGTAGGGATAGAAGTGGACCTCGAGGAGCTCAGTGACATCGACATTGTCGGAGTCGGCCACCTCGCCGCTCTCCCGCGGACTCCCTTGATGGGACTTTCCTTCGGAGCCTTCATCCTCCCCCGTGTCCTCCTACTCTTTGGAGTTGCTGCTACTGTCATCTTCCCCCGGCGGCATCCGTTCTGGAGCAGGCTCTAGACCGAGCATCACCTTCACCAGAAGGGATGGCTCCGCACGCTGACCACGTTGGCGCGCGTACTCGTCCATTGCCGTCAGATACGCATACTGCCGGTTGAAGTCCACCCTGTCGGTGATCTGGAGGCGCCCGACCTCTGGCAGATAGATTCCTTCTCTGAGTATCTTTCGCCAGATGACGTCGGTCCCCAGTGACTGCCGCAGGGTCATCCAGGCCGACCACAGCACCGGGAAGACCGCATCGTGGGAGGGTTCGAGCAGACGCCTCACCTGCTTCCCGGGCCGCTCCCCGACCGCCGCATGTGCCCCCTCTCTGGGCGCCGAGGTCGTAGCGGCAGCCTGCGATGTGCCCGCCGCCGAAGTCCCTGCTCGCGCCGGCCCCGCTGCTTGGCGCGCCTCCGTTCTCCCCCGCGTGGCGGCGCCTCGCCTCCCCCCTTGACGCCCGGTCTCTGCACGGGTGACCTCGAGCCGCCGAACTGGCTTCCGTAGAAGCCCCTCAGGGTACGCGATGGCCCAGTGTTCGGCGTACTCGGTTGCCAAGCCTGCGTCGATCCCGGTAGGAGGGAGAGTGATGACGTCGCCAGAGCCGAAGGCGACGAACATCAGCCACATCTGGCGAAGAACGCAAGGGTTCGTCTCCTCCCGGACAGCAGTGAATACCCTCTTCAGCATCCGTTGAAGGCACCCGAACTGCCTGGCGAACTGGGTCGGCACGTAAGGCTCGCAGATCACCTTCCCGTCGATCCGAGCCACGAGCACCCCGCCCCGCATGTTCAGGAAGTATTCATGCTGCTCCAGCGGGCCCTGTCCGTTGTCGATCATCTGGCCGACGGGAGTAGGGAACGGGCTGAAGTTGAAATTGGCATGATTTCCAATCCGGACCCTCACGCCCTCCTCACTTAAGGTCATCGGAGCGACCCCCGCAATGTTCAGCAGGGAAGGTCGCTGGCCGTTGCCCGGAGGGATGACGGCGTTTGGAAACGTATACCCACCGAGGTGAGCAGCCACCCAGCCGTGGAAGAACTGAAAGGGTCCACAAATCCTTCGTGGCGACCCCCCTCGTGAGATGCGTCCCAGAATGGCATACAGCCTCGCCAGTACTGGGACCCCGAGGTTGTATCTCTTATTGGCAGCCATGGCGCCCGCCATCGCCAGTGTCGCCGGGCGGACGCCCATCCTCGCATCCCGCACTGGCAGGAGCCACCCGCTCAGAAAGGCTGCCAGGAACGCCGCGTACCGGACATTCGGGTCCCGGGCCTCGATGACGCGGTACCCCCATGAGCGGTAGTCGCCCGTCTCCAGGACCCGCCAGTACGACCCGTTCCGGCTCCTCTGAGCTGCGGTCGGGCACCGCTTCCCCCTGCATGGCATCTTGACCGCCGGGTCATGCTCCAGGAACTGGCCGAACCACTCCTTGTAGGCTATGTCCTTCTGGAAGTCCTTGACCCCGAGCCGCTCCGTAGCAAGGTCCAGCAGGTGCCATGTCCGGATGGGAGTCCGTGACCTGTCGCCCTAGGTGTTCCTCGGAGGCAGGAACTCATCGTACTGGTAACCCTCCAGCGGGATACCTCCGATGCAGTGGATGTCCCAGAGACCAATGCCGACCTCCCCATGGTGAAGATGGAAGGTGTTGGTATCCGGGGACCAGCGGGTGAACAGCTCCGGCCCGAGCTCAGACTGCTGGTAGAAGTGGAACTGCGACGTCCACACCGCCTCAAACAGGCCGATGTACCGCAGCTCCTCTGCGAAGTGATCGCAAGTGTGGCGTACCCAGAACGCCCAGGCCCATTCGCTGGTGAAATTGCCCCCGGACCGCAAGTCCCAGTCCTTCAGCCAGCCCTTGGTGTCGTCAGTGACACTCTGGCGATATGTGCTCGAGTAGAGGGCTGGAGAATTCTCCGCAGTAGGCTCACCCCCGTCAATGGTTCGCGTCCTCGGGTTAGGGACATAGACGTCCAAGTGCCTGGTCTCCCTGGCCTGATGCCCATTGTTGGTGATGTTATAGCGAGGAAGCTCGTCCTCCCGAGTCACCCAGGTCCGCGGCGCGTCAATCTCGAACCCTGGCACTGGAACCTCATCCAGGAGGCCGAAGTTCCAGAGCGGCAGGTTTTCTGACAGTGGATATGTCTTCTGGGCCGGCGTCAGCAAGTCGAACAGGGATTGATTGTTGGAAACAATCTCCTTGGCTCCGTAAACCTCCTCGTTCGTCGCCATCTCAGCTCTGCGAGTGGCGGCATCCCCCTCATTTCCTTGATGTGCGGCCATCTCAGAAGCTTCGGGAGTCGTGCGGGCTAAGGGATGAAGTGGGCGGAATCGGACGAGGCTGGTGGAAAAGTTTGAGAGTTGGCGCGCAATCCTAGTGGACGGCGCGCAATCGGGAAGTCCTTCGCGCAAAGTTCCGGGTTTTCGCGTAAAGACAGAGCGAAATCCGGACGGTTTTGCGCGACGAGCGAATTCCGCGCCGGAAAAGGCAATTTCGCGCACGAGAGCAGAGAGGCTTATCGCGCGGAAGGCCAGTGTACGGCACGGAGGGACCCAGTGCCCCTATTTATAGGCGAGGCCAGGGTCCGCGCTGCGCGGAAAGAGTTTTGCGCGACCGCACCGGCGAATTTCGCGCCCAACGCCCCTTTTTGCGCGCCACAGTCCCGCGCCGCCCAAGACTTCGGCATTCCGGCGTCTCCCTCGGAACCCGATCCTTGCGACCTCTCGCCGATCAGATTCCGAGGGGGGGCTTTTGTAGACGCCGGAAAAGTCCGTTGTTCCCAAACGAAGCTCCGGATGCGGAAAGCGAGGTCATATTTGGAGTCGGAAGAATGTTTCGGAGGGCCCGGAGGCCTTGCGCGGAATTTCAGAGGCCTGCGGGCAAAGGTGATGATCCGCGCGCAAAACCCCCGAGATGCGCGCAATGCGCCGGGTCGGCGCGCATTTTTGCACGCCGCTGGCCCGCACGACTCCCTTGCGCGCCGTGCCCGATTCCGCGCCCGCGAGGAGAATTTCGCGCTCGCGCCTTGGATTCCGCGCCCGGGGTTGCCTATAAATATAAGGCGACCCCCGACGTTTTAAAGGTGGCTGGAAGTCGAACGGTCTCTCGTGCGCGCAATTCAACCCCTCCCGCGTGCAATGCCGAACTCCAGGTAACCTCCTTTTGTTCGCGCAAGAAAGCCTCGGGATCCGCCTTCGCGCGTAATCCCCCCTGGCTCCTTTCCTTTGAATAAACACTCACCCTAAGGCCGTTGCACGCAAAAGAAGCCTCTTGCGCGCAATTGCCCCCGGGGTGCGCGCAATCTGGCCCGATTGCGCGCACCCCCCTTATTTCAAGTGGCCATCCATTAAAGGGTGAGCCGTTGCCCCCGCGCGCTGTCTGAAGCCCGGTGCGCGCAATCTCAATCATCCGCGCGCAAGGCGCTGGCCCAATTGTGCGCCAGCCCGCTCCGTTTGCGCGCCGACCCGCAGTATTGCGCGCAAAACTCCTCTTTTGCGCGCAATCTGCCAGGGTTGCCCCCTTTGACCCCCCGAGGGTACCCGCCTGCGTGGCGCCCGATGATCTTCATCGCAGGTGCCCGCACCGTACGTTGTCTTCCCGCGCGGCCTTCCAGGCTCGCGCGAAGTGACACGGACCCATCGGCGACAAACCACAATCGTCCTGCACGACGTTAAACTGCAATCGTCCGAGCTACAAGACGTTAACCTGTTCAGCATTCGTCCCGCAGGACGTTAAACTGCACATACGTCCTGCACGACGTTAAACTGCAATCGTCCGCGCTGCAAGACGTCAAACTGCCTAGCATAACGTCTGCGCTGCAAGACGTTAAACTGCCAAGCATCTTCGTCCTTAACACACGACGTTAAACTGTACTTCGTCCGGCAAGACGTTAAACCGTCCGCCTCGTCCTCAACACACGACGTTAAACTGTACTTCGTCTGGCAAGACGCTAAACCGTCCGCTTCACCCGATCCCGTGCCTCGCACGCAGGGTCCCCCTCCCGGTTTGGATGTGGCCCCACCCGCTCATCTCTGCAGGGATGTCGGGATTGGAGTGGCCTTTGCCCACGGGGGTAGAGTGTTACCGAATGAACTACGTGGACTTTGATCCCTGTCTCCTAAACAGGGTACGTAGGAAGCCTCTTTGAGGTTCAAGCCCACCACCTGGTCGTCCCGGTCGTCTTCACGTCGGTTCGTCCATCAGTGGACCCCTCCTGGGTTCACGCTTGCGTCGATTCACGTATGAATCCGCCCCTGTGGGAGACTGCACGCGTGTATCTCCATCGTGCTTCCCCACCGCCCCTTTTTCTATTTTCGTCCAGCATGACGTGAAACTGTGATCCACCCGGCCGTTCCATCCCCCTCCGTGCGAGGTGGTTCGGTTCAATCCTCCGCCCGGCAGCCTCGATCCCCTTGTGAGTCGGCTCGCCAACGTCCAGCATGACGTTAAACTGTATATTCGAACTACGCTGACTTTGATCCGCGCTAACACGCGGTACGTAGGAAGCCTCCACGAGGTTCAAGCTCTTCACTCCATCATCCACCCTGACCCTTACCCGGGCCGCCACATCCCGGTGGGGTCATGCCACTTCAATCCACTCCACTTCACCCGGGAAGCCGCCCATGTGCTGGCCCCAGCATTGGAGGTTCCCCGCAAGGGGTTCCGTCATCTGATCCACTCTTCGTGTCGATCAGTCCGATGTCGTCCCCGCTGGACGTTAAACTCGCGGCATACCCCGTGTTAAACATGGGAAGCTGAGGAAAACCTCAGGTGACGCAGTTCCTTGCACCCAGTGCAGGATGCCTCAGGCCATCATGCCTTCGAGAAGCCCTATTAGGGACGGAAGACAGATATGTAGGGCCGAAGTGTAAAAACACTCCCCCAACACCCAGAGCCACCCGGTCTCCTCACCGCAGGTTGCTGCCCCGACCAGACCCCTTGGAGCGTCCGGGCGGAAGCAGCGTAATTAACCGGTGTCCATGAAGATATGGCGTCGGGAACGAGATTCACGAGCATGTCTTAAATCTATGAGAAAGACCCGGATTAGGCGACGAGTTCCGAGGAGACGTCCAAGGAAGGAGGAGCCGACATCCCATCATCCCGGTTTCGATCAAGGAGCAGACGCCCCTGAACAAGGGACGGATGCCGCCCGCCTTTGGAAAGCGGGACTGCGGGACCACAAGCCGCGCGCGCCCATCCCCTCGGGTCGACGGGTGCACGCGCGAACGCGTCCTGGCGGAACAGCGCCGGAACAGAAACCCGACGCACATCCGCACCGAAACAGATGCATCACAACTTCCCACCAAGAAGGATGCATAGAGGATCACACACAAAATGTTTCCAGAATCATTGTTAAAAATAAATTACTATTTTTTATTTAAAAAGTTGATAAAAATATTCTAAAACATTGTTTAATAAATATTAATGTTTTCATCATCACATATATTTTGTCAACAATTATTTAAGGGAATATTACATTAGAGGACTATTTAATAAATACATATATTTAGTATTTTGAATGTAATATTTTTTTATTGGAGAATAATGCACTGATATTTATTTTTTAAATAAATTTTAATTATTCAAGGATAGATAAATATTATCAATGAATGGAAGATTTAGTTTATAGGGCTAGCGAGAGATAATTAATATTGAATATTATTTTATTAAATGAAATTTAATTGATATTTTTGTGATTATCGTATGTGATGAAATAATAATATTGTTAATATTTTAATTTTCATGGGATTCGACATGGATTAAATAAAAAATAAGAGGCACTTGAACAATTATTTATTTCTTTCAATAGTTATATATATAAAAAATTATATTATTATTAAAGTGAAGAAATTTAATTTTTGTTCTGCACTATGATAGCCTAATAGGATAATATCAAGCATTGTGACCTACCACTCTATTAATTCTCCAATGATTGGAGAGTGACCATCCACCACTGTCTCCTGTCAAATCAATAATCATCAAAGAGAATCATTTTGCAGCGATTATAGCAGTGATTAAAATAGGACAAATGAATCATTAGGATCTACCACATTAGCACCCCATAAGTTCTTATGGTGATGTTTGAGTATTTATGGAACATGTGTGGATCACATGTTATAATGTCCCCAACACTGATGCCAATAAAATGGTGCTCAGACCTAGCTCATGTCATGACATCAAGCATGCCTCCCCATATCCTATAAGATATCGATAATCAATGAGGGTCTAATAGGTCATGTGGGGGTAATATACCCTCTTTATATGAGTTTTTTATAATATATAACAACAAAATATGTAAAACAATTGAAAATAAACCAGAACATGCATTACCAACCATTTAACAAACATCGTACAACCAAAACATAAAGATAAATATTCCATGTACAGCTAAAAGATTCCAAATTAAAGGAAACCAAACATAAATACTCACTAAAAAATCCACCAAAACTGGATCTGACTCCATGAAAAAATCCTCATCCATTCACATCCCAAGCCCAACTCAACTTCCAAGAACAAGGCATTTTCACATTACCA
Source organism: Viscum album (assembly GCA_963277665.1). Taxonomy (NCBI): domain Eukaryota; kingdom Viridiplantae; phylum Streptophyta; class Magnoliopsida; order Santalales; family Viscaceae; genus Viscum; species Viscum album. The sequence continues at coordinate 979,313,111 of OY728139.1, read as the reverse complement.
ATCATGCAATAATTAAATTTTCTCAGGTACACTATGATGACCTGAGAAGGGTGTGAGTACATCTTAGTAAGCCAACAACAACAGTTTCATCAATATATTATGTCTTAATAGATATCCCAATAATTATATATATAAACATATAGATAAACAAAAGGATAATCAGGTTCCATTAGTCAACAATATTCAAATTAATAAGATTGATCATTCTTTCCATTCAATCACTTAAACAATTTATTTCACTTAATCAATGTGTTAGTAATTTACATCATTTACTCTCCAGCTTATTATGATTAATTAACAAACATAAGGGAATAAGTGAAGTTCCATATCTCACTAGAGATACTAATTTCATAACAAATACATTGCACTCATCAAAAATCCACAGTATAGGTAGTCACATCAAAAGCATCTATTAAGGGATTAAATATTTATTTTGACTCCCAAACCCATGAATTCTAGGGTTGTTGTTTAAAATACTATGACCAACATAAAATATGAGAGGAGCTGTAGTAAAATACCCCACAAACCACCAAACGATGTGCACATTCTCATTAATCCAAATACTATGTATACCAAATAAAAGACCATGTATTATCTATTCAATGAACATTCATAATTCACATTCCATTTAACACTGAAATAATTTTTGGGCCTTACCCAATTAAAACGTTTACCCCACATCTTATATATCCCAATTAACCTAATTCACTTTCATATCTCATCCAATTTTACTTATTCATCTATCACCATACATTCTACAATTTCACGTAATTCATCATTTTACTTTTACTATCCCATTTTTCAATTTCAATTTCAATCTCACAATGACACTAGGAACATTAAACTCATTCAATTTATCCTTCTTTATATTGAGACAAACAAACCATTATAACATAATGAATATCTAGCCACTAATATCAATAATCGAATTTCCAACACAACTACCAATTAAACATATTAATATTAAAATGTACATTATCCAAGTCATTTAATTACATAACATTAAAATTTTCCATGTTCGAGAATTTTGGCACACTATTTGGGTGGCCCTAAATCGGTTTACTCAACCTCCACGCTTCGCATGGAGATCATTAGGGGATTAATTCAACATTTATCCAACCAATTTACAAAATCCATTAAAATACATCAAATGAAGTACAAGATAGAACAATTAATACAACTGAAAATTCAAATATAAACTTCATTATCAATGAATACTAATTATAGACCACCTACCACGATATGGGAGATGAACGCTCACTTAACCATAGACATAGATTTGGATTCAAGAACACTTTGAAGTCCCAAATAAGGATTCACAGGAAAAAGTTGTTTTTAAGAAATCCTAAGACCAATAATGAAACCAAAATACATAATCCATAAAAGTTAAGCACGACGAGCATAAGGATTAGCAGTAATGTTGATCTACAACTAACGACACATTGAACGAATGCATCTGCCTCATGGTAAACATTTTGGACATCCAGCATATGAGATGGTTAGGGTCATACTACCAAAGTTGTGATAAGTGAAAAATGTCATGCATGCCACTATATTCTATAGAAGATACAATTGGCATTACCGTGTCCTGATACTCTACAAAATATTAAACAACCCCACATCCATGGGCATCAAATTTACCTATTTATGTATCTGAAGGTGACCCACCAATGGAGACCCTAAAATAAACACATGGTAAACCGCCATAAACTCAACTGGGCAACAACAACAATCCACATATGACTTCATCATACAATTCGTCATTTCCATAAATTTCAGAATTTATTGAACCTATTTTGATATCTTCTTTAAGAGAATCGGAAATAAAAATTCAGATTCTTCTACATCCATCAATCAAATTTTGTATCAACACAGTCTACTGTACGGACCTCATACAACATCATTTAAATCATCTCATAGTAACTTTTGTTATAGTGGAATTCATAAAACAATATGTGCTTCTCCCATGATCCACTAAAATCAAGAACACAATACCTCAACATATCTTCTAGGACATCAATACTATGCTATGATTTCCCATATGACTATGGCTGAAAATCAATTCTAAAAATCATTTGGGTACCAAACACCTTCCATAATCCCTAATATAAATGATATGTAATATGTGTATCATAATATGAAACAATTTCCAATAGTACTCCACGCTACAGTACTATTTCCTGCATATACAATTCACCAAACTGATCAATGTTGGATGTCTCTCAAATTGCAATGAAATCTACCACCATGGTCAACTAATCCACAATTACCCATATTTCATCCATCTTCATAGGCTAGCTCAATATTCTTACCTTGGAATTCATTCTTACATAATACCATTTCTATTTTGGAATGGGAAATTCTTTAACAGACCACCTGGTTATTAATGCTTTTCCTTCACCTGTTGATAGGTAATGCATTTCTCAATGAAACATGTAGCCTATTTCCATTTATATATACAAAAAAATTATATATTATGATCATGATACATTTAGGTCAAACTACGATGCACATCCCACCTCGATGAAAAAATCCCACACACCAACTCATCCTACAAACATGAATGCACGGTAAAAAACTAAGAACATAAATGATATTCTCATCACAAATGCTGTAACCAAAAGGTGACTCTCCATATTTAAGACACTCCATTAAATCTAAACAGTATGAACCCCCATGATACCATTCCTTGATCTTTCATAGATCCATGAACTCATCTTCCAAGGATTCAAGTGTCATATACCCTTCCACAATTTACACCTCAGGATGCATCTAAGTGTACAACTACATAATCTTCCATTCAGAATTAAAATCCAAAACATACTAAGAATTAGTCTTCCTGCTTAAAAAATCTACATCACAATTCTCTCTTATTAGAGTGTAGACCTGATCAAAGTACATATACATCACGTACTAAACCTATCTTTTCTGCTAAAGATTCAAATCAAACTGATAGATGAAGTAATTAGTGCTTTTATGATCAGTATAAATTATAAAATATTATCCCAACAGTAGTTTCACCACCAATATAATGCATAAACTATTGTTTTTAACTCATGATCATGTGTTAGGTAATTATTTTCTTGAGGCCTCATTTTATATAACCAACCTTCCATAACCAGAACATTCTGCCTCAACACATCCACAAGTCCAACACTAGAGACATCTGAATGTTAGTATACACATTATATGGGTTGGATCAAAATTGTTGTTGATTTCAACTGATTAATTAAAACATGGAAAACATCCTCAAATTCTACAAACCATTAAATCCTAATTTCAATTATAGACAAACCGAGAAGAATTGATTCCAAATGGTAGTTTACCTTAATGAACATGAGGTAACAACTAGTCAATCCTAAGAGAAATTGGATATTAGACACATTCTGGGGGTTTTCCCAAGACACAACTACTCACACTTTCTATGGGTCCACCAACACACCTTCTATATAATTGATGTGACCAATGAAATTCACCCTATCAGTTAAGAAATGAAATTTGGATAGTTGGCATATAGACTATTCCCTCATAGGGTACACATGATGATGTTAAGAAATTTTACATGATCATCATTATTTTTAGAGTAGATCAAGATATGATCAATAAAAAACAAAAAATGATCAAGGAATTGTTGAAATATTTGATTCATTATAGCAGTTAACACTAGTGGTGAATTTTTCAATCCAAACGAAAATACCAAAAACTCAGTTAAATGATATCTTTTCCTGAAGAAGTACATGGTATAGCAGAATATCACACCCTTAGCTGGTGATACCCTGATCTTAGATCAGTTTTAGATAACATAAAAGCAACACTAAATGGTCAATAAGACTATCAATTTGAAGAATAATGTTTCAATTCTAAACCATCATCATAGTCATATTATGTTAATAGACCTTCAACCGTAATAATCTATCAGCCTTATTCAGAAAAAACACTAGATATCCCCAAGATGACATACATGGACGAATAATCCTCTTTATTTTAAATTCCTCTAACTGAGTTTTATGCTTCTAGAGATCTGATGGTTCAATTATATATGGTAGAATAGAAACTGGATCTACACCCAACAACAACTCTATCATGAACTCAAAATATCATTGAGGTGACCACCCCGAAATGTCCTAATGAAACACATCATGAAATTGATCCACCATATGAGTAGTGAAAATATTCTCTACTCCCACATCATCATGTATAATCAAAGCCACATGACTTGTGAGCACACCCAACTATTGAAAAACTGGCCCTACATGGCATGGATGAATGTCACACTCACCACAATGGAAATAAGTGTCTCCCAAAAAAGATTTGATTGTTAACCTGTAGGGAAAAAAGTCGATATGATCATTGTAATACACTATCCAAACAATTCCCAATGTAAAATCAAAACCAGAAATTATATGAACCAACAAGTTCTATAGATAATGGTACCGCCCCAACATCAAGAGAACCCCCTTATAATGCCTAATATTATCTACTCGCATCACTAATATTGTATCAATCGACTATCCTCACAAAAATGATCCATCACTAGACGTAACATAATCACATTATGAGAATAAATAACATAATGTTAGGAACCTATATCAAATATAGAACTAATTAATGTGGATTCTACAAGGATAACGCCTCGAACAATCAATGGTTCACCCTCGTTACCTCCTAGTGTAGACCTAACTGTATGAGGTTGACTTTCCCCTCTATGCCAGACTCTGATTTGAATTCCCAACACTATACAACCCTTCTGATATGAATGATCTCTCCCTAGAGTCGTAAACCAACCACCTCAACTGGTACGACAATTAGATCCCCAAATTTCTATGTTATATAGGAAAACTAACCCCTGGCTTCCCTCAACATCATCCTCATCCATCTTTCATTTCCAATCAGACAAAAATTTCTACATAACCTCTACACATGCCCGATTCTATTCCATGATTGGAACTAAACCATGGTTGGGGATAATAACCATGCATGTTCCCTATCCTACAACAATGATATCAAAAATATTGACCAATACCCTAAGGGGTAGGTTTTATCTTCAAACTAATCTGTCCACCATAACCCTAGTGAATGTTATTAAAATTTTGTTTCCTTAAATTGGATGTTTCACCACTAGAAAACCCATCTAGAACATCATTCTCACCACTAGGGGCCTCCTTGAGGTTTCCATTTGAAATAAGTTCCCAATCCAACATCTCTTCAAATATTGTTAAACTTAATATTTTAAACAGGTACTAAATCTCTTGTTTAAAACCATACTAAAAAATATTCACATAGTAGCCTCATCCACAAATTAATTTTGATATAGACATTTCACATAGAATAAAAAACTAGAAAATTCCATTAATGTCTTTTACCCCTAGGTCAACCTCAATAACTGCATTTATTTTTCCTACAACAATGTCACCAAATAGTAATGTTCTAGAAATATTTCCTAGAAATATTTTCATTACATACCATATACCTGTAAGGTCTTAACCAAAGTGCACCACCAAGACATTTCTTGACACTGCAACAAGTACTCCAGCAACATGATTGTATTATAAGTATGAGTCTTTATGTCACCAAGAATCATCTAGAAATACTATATTCATAACTCATCAACATCTAGTCAACCTTCTCTAAACAAATCAGAGTGTGTTGTAGCTATGACTTCCTAGTCATATTATACATACATGGAATGACACACCCTAGGTCTCATTCCTTCATCAACATAAATTTAGGAACATTATTAGGAAACGTATCCTCTACAATTTTAATGTGAACTAATCGTTTTTCTTACTCTGCTTCTATAGAAAATTTCTACTGACACCCACTTTTTTCCCAACTGGAACACGAGATTGCTTTTTCATAGTCTTATAATGAAGACTCACATCTCAGAACACATAACAAAAAATATCCTCAGTTTTTATATTATAAGTCTATCTAGAATCCATAAAAACACATTTTTGTATACCCTATCACCAACAGGCATAGTCTCAATTTTAACAATACCCTCAACTATCCCTACCATGGGCCTTTGTCAACATCGGGTAAACCAACATACACATTCATGAGAATTTCATTATTCACCCTTTTTATCATTTTCCACATTCACAATGATAATAATTATCTATTAAGTACCCTAATAATCTCCAAATTTATTATACCATATATTTTAGACCATTTAAATCCTTTTATCAAGAACAATTATTCAGCCATTTTTATCACTCATTTGATTTCCCTATTCATTTCATCATTATTTAACATAACATTCATCATATGTTAGGGAACATGAAACAAATTCTACACTGCATGTCTCCAACATCAATCTCATTTGTGCACATCATGATGAATTCATCCAATGTACTTATGTTACAATAATGATGTATGTCTTTACAACCTCATTCCATTCCATCCAAATGAAAATTATCATAAAACAATATCATCACACAACTAGTGCATCACACAATGGTGAAATATCTTCTAACTATAATAACACATATCAAGTAGAACAACTCCCACCCAAGGTATTGGGTATTCCCTTATAGATGGGTTAGCTACTCCAAAACAACTGAACATCACCAATAACCAAAACATACTAATGCCTTATATACCATCATCATATCTTTAAACCACATAAATTAAATACCTTGATATAACTTTGTAATGTCCAAAACCAAGAAGACACAAAACTGGTGACCCGAGCTTGGTCACCACAAGCCCTTAATCACACATCCTCGTAAGTTAGAGGATGCAGACATGCAGTGAGGGACTAATAGGTTATGTGGGGAGACTATAGCCTATTTACTAGAGTATTCCACAATGTATAATATAATTAATAAAAATTAACAAAAAATAAACATGATTATTCACTACAAACCATTTTCAAAATATGGTACAACCACAACCAAATGATTAATATTCCATGTCAGGCTAATGGTGCCAAATGTTTTGGAAATCAAAAATAAATATAACAGGAAACATCCCACAAAATAGGTACCATCTCAATGTTAGGGTTTTTATTAATGCTCATCCCAATAAAAACATAACTACTTAGTGCATGGCCTTTTCCCTTGTCCAATCATGCAATAATGAAATCTTCAAGGGTGCGCAATGGTAGCCCGATCAGGGTGTCAGTACAACTCAATCAGCCACCAACAACATTGTCTACAAAATATCTTGTCATACAAGATAGTGTATGCAAGTACTAAATTAATGGAAAGAAAAAAAAACAACCCCGGTTCCATAAGTTGATAATATTCAGATTAGTAAAAGTCATTATTTTCTTCATTCAATCACATAATCAATTTTCATCTCATAATCCATGGGTTACGAACGTACATAATTTACACATTGTCCAAAGATGATAAATTATCAGACATAAGAGAATATGTAATGTTCCATATAACTCTATGGGTAAATATTTAATAAAAAATACATCATAATCACATTGGAGTCAAATTATAGTTGGTATCCTCAAATTCTACTATTCGGGGCATATAGCCTCGATCCGACTACCTAAACCCTGCATTTTAGGGGTGTATTTTAAAGCATCAGTTCAAATCAACCCGTGGGAGGATCCACATTCTATTATTACACATACCACCAATCAATGTTCACATTCATATTCATCGAATTAATATATATACTATATCGTATACCATGCATAATCAATACACATAACATTCAAAATTCACATTTCATTTAACACTTAAATCATCTTTTGGCCTTAACTCATTTACCCATTTACCACACACCTTGAATATCCCATTTATCCCAATTCCCTTTCATATATCAGAACATTTAAAATTTATAAAAATTCCTTACATTTACCAATTTCACATAATCATCATTTCACTAGTATTTTCGGAATCATGAATTTCAATATCATTCTCATAATTCATTATTCACATTCGCCTTATTCCATTTAACCCTGTTTAAACTGTTCCAATCAAACCATTATTCCATTATAAATATTTAGGAACAACAATCAGTAATCATTATTCAATATAAAAAAATATGTCAACATTATCATCTGGGGATCTACTTTATCACAAGTGAACTCCATAGTTAACATTACAATTATCCATGTTCCAGAATATTAGCACACCCCATGGTTGAACATAAATAAGTCTAGTTAATCTCAATGAATCCCACTTGCATCAAAAATTGTACAATTAATCATTTAGCGATCCAATGGACGAAATACATTCAATTGATTTAAATTAACAACAAGAGAGAACCATTAATGCAACAACACATACACAAATCAACATTAAGAACATGGAATATAACTTTTAGACCACCTAACTAGAAACCAGATATGAAAACGCTCTTAACAATACCCTAAGATCCATATACAAGCACCCTTTTAAGCATCGAACTATGATCCCCTGAAAAAGGGGACTCTAAGGCTTAAGAATAAGAAAGAAACCAAAAAATCCTAATCTGGAAAAGAAGAGCAATCATTTCATAAGACTTTCCGAGAGTGTTTATCAAAAACCAATGACACTCAAAATGAACTAGAAATGAAGCTGATCGGTCCATGGGATGATTTGGGTTCTTAGGATTATCACTAGGGTTCTAGGAAGTAAAATGATGAATAAATTTTGCTGAGGAACTTAAAAAAAAGATCGAGAAAAATGATAAAATACCAAATTTAATGAGGTAGACGGTTGGGACACTTGTTCTTCCAAACCATGCACTAATTGTGCATCCGCCTCTATCCTATAAGGGATGAGTCACATGGTTACATGGGGATCTTATCACGGATTGCAAAACCTTATTCCAAATAATTAGAATACCTCTGTCTAGCCCCATATGGTTTTTATTCACCCATGAAGAATTTTCTAAATCGTAAACCCCTTCTTCTTGGATAGCATGGTGTGGGTGCATGGTAACTACTACTAATGCACCGACTATTAAACATGCATATGATGGACAATATCGCCCTTATTTCATGTCTTAGGCCTATGAGACTACCCAAAGATTCCCCATAAATCCCAAAAACATTCCATTAAACACAATAAATACACTTAACATAAAACATAAATAAAAACGTACATCTTGAAAATCTAAGATCATACACGGCTAGATTGAATCGTCCCTTGATTCCTATAATGATATGACAATGCAATTTAGATATATTTTAAAAACAAAAAACTAACAAATAATATATCACAAGGTATTTTTTTAATTGTATAAATTTATTATAGATAATATGTGATGATCATGAGCTGTAGTTCCAGAATTTTATCCATGGTCTATTTTTATTCATTTTCATTAGTCACAATATTTATCATCATGTAAATATTTTATTTATCATTGATTATGACATAAAATAAAAATTTGGCATGAACCATCACATGCTTCTGTTGTGCCCAGAACCAATAAGTTGTATCATATCAGTCACACAATTATTTATAATTATTTAAATTTCATTGATTGAATTATTAATATGTAATTTTGTTTTCAATTTTAGTTTAATCATTCATAAATTCAAATTTCAAGATCTTAATCTTCATATTCACCAATCAATTCTCATAAATATATTAAAATTGAATAATCATATGTATGAAACATATTCAAATATCTCATCTGGAGGGGCTGAGGAATATGGATTGATAACACCAGAGTACACTCTGTGTAACGTGGAGGTACACACACATTACTAGTGTACAATGTACTAAGAACTAATTCAGAATTAATTCAATGAGTGTGCATTTATTTCACACTGTACTATTAATTTGACACCAAATGTTGACCATGGTAGTCTAGAACATATCAAGTCAGAGTACACATCGTGTAGCATCTATACATGGTGTGTACTCTCTTTGTCATAGATGGTTCATGCATCGTCTTTCAAATCCAACCTGACTAGAGATCGTGAAACTCTGAGACCGCACGACCTATATCTCATTTACCCATCATACACTCTAACATTTTCCATTTAATGGTTTATAAGCCCAGTCCCTATGTACATGTCTCGAATAGAAGTTTAAAATAGTTCACGCCATGTAAATGGCATGTACAAGCCATGTACATTTACCGAACTATGAAAAATTAAAAATTAATTTATTATACTATGAAATCCATATCAACTTGTTCTAATGTGTGGCCATTATGATTATACAACACTCCATGATATGTGTTCGAATATATATATAAATGTTTAATTAATATCTGTATAATGTTTTAATGTACATAAAATTTATGAATCATATTAAAGTTATCTCTATAAATATAATGAAGCATAACACATGACAAAAAATTCTTGTAATAAGTGTAATAATTAATTTTATATTACACTTCATAAATGTATGTAATAAGTCAAGAATGTCACATATCTCCAGAGAAATTGTAAAGTATTATAATACATATTGGGTTGTTCGAATGGGTGCTCATTTTGTTATCTAAAAGGTAGGCTTATGTCTACAATTAATTTAAAATAAATTTATTTTACTATTTTTTTAAATTATGATGGATGAGAATCTGATGGATAATTAAGTGTGAATGACAAAAAAATAATTGATTAATTGATGTTTATAATTAATTGATTACATCACGATTTATCTAATATTTGAACGATTAGAATTGTACATTAATATTATTGAATTCATAATCCATTTCATGAATGTTTATGATCAATAGACGATAGCATAAAATTGAATGTGATTCAGTTCATTTAATTTTTTCTAAAATTAAATGGTTCGCATGTGATCCATCACTCCTCTTATTATGAAAGGGTTTGAGTGCCATAGTTTCTTTTATGTAAACCACTTCCCCTCCAATCTATGATAATAAAAGAATACGCAATGGATAGAGCTCCAATTTAATTGGAGGCATATCTAGTTTTGAGACTTGATGAAACCAATCCAAAAGAGAAACATAGTTAGATAGATCAAAAATTATACGCGGTCCATAAATGGTTCAAGGTGTTTTCCCCTTGGTGTAACGACCCAATGATTTTAATGGAAATTCCCTTATTATAAATATGCCATAAAATTACATATTATTGAACTATCAAGTGATAAGTGACCTTTAAACATAATCTTTCCAATTATATGTTGGAATTTTGAAAATCCAACATACCCGGTTGTGTTCAAGATGTTTTTTGGAGTCTAAGAAAACAAAAATAATTTTTGGTGAATAGTAACCTACCCTAATGAATAGTAACATACCCATATGAATAGTGACATTACCTAATAAATATTAACCTCACCTTTTGTGGTATAAAAATAATTTTCATGTTGGAGGTATGATATACCTATTGGTTAGAATGAGTTATTTAATGTCTTTAAAACTGGTTATGTTAATGAGTTATTATTTTATTTAAATATTAAAATAATCATATATAGAAAATTATTTATGAAAAATGGATTTCATTTTTGGATTCTACACGTCGAAAAATGGTTGGGGTAAATTTTTGGGATTTTTCTGAAAAACTTGAATTTTTGATGAATAGTGAAATACAGTAATTTACAAAAATAAGCTAAATAAGCTATTTTTTGAGTCATCAGTGATGTTTTTCTGATGTAAGCCCACTTGTTTCGGGATTAAATTATAAAATTAATATTCTTAGTCATGCAAGACACACTATTCCTTGTCTTGTTGGGAAATAATAAACTAATAAATATTATATTAAGAAACCCCCTCTCTCCTCCACTATAAAAACCACCCCTTCACTCCCCTTTCTCTCCACTCCTCTCAAGCCTTGTGCCTTGTCATTATTCTGCCCAAACCTCTCCCCAAGGTCCTCCCCCATGTCCAAAAGCTCTCATCCTCCTCAAAATACCAAAAACTCTTCCTTTAAGAGGTTCTCAAAGGAGGAAGTCTCAAGAGGTAAATTCCTCTTCCCAATTTCTCCTTTTCTTTCAAGTTCTTTCTTTTTTATTTCATTCCTCACCTCCATTCACCATGATGACATGATAAATCCAGTAACATACATTTACTGGAATGTCTTCAACCTAGTGATATATTTCTTTACATTCTCCCCTTTTCCATCCCTTTTATTTGAAAGAAATGAGAGCACCGTTTGAGATGTGCTAATTTAGCCCATTCAAGGACAACAGTTTATCAATCTCTATTAGAATTGTTAATTCTGGTCATGAAACCATTTTTGTTATGGTTGAATCAGATCATTATGTTATATATATCCTATTTTTTTGGTTCTGTAATATTTTGGTAAAATGGAATGAAGTCATAATGAAAAATACTTTTTTTGTAATCAAATCTATCGATAAAAAAAATGGTTATCACTATGATTATATATGTAATAATTCAACATCACTCTAAGAATTCTAATTAAAATTAAAACCAAGTAATCTAAAGGATATTAACTAAATAATGTAATTTCAATTCTGGAAAATCCCATTCATCTTTCTTATAATCCAAACATGGATATAAGTGGACCGATCTTTTAAAGCCAAGTAAACTAACAAGCCTGAACAATGAAATTGAACCTTATAACTAATCAAAAAGGATTTCAATGAACTAAATAAGGTTATAATAAATAAATTACACATAAAAGAGGTTCTGTAATTATGAATTAATAATCCTAATTTGTTTATTCCGGTCTTTAATAACAAGCGAAGAACACCACAAGATTTAAGTTAAGGGATCCTCTCAATTTCACTCTTATTCATGATTGTTCACTATGTTAAGACATGTTGCGTGTAATTGTTAATTTTGGGGTATGATTCTTCACCTCCCCCATACTTCCCTACTTATGTATAAGTGATGATAATTCCCTTTCCTCTCTCACTAAGCCCCCTCAAGTACTCCCGATACCATGTTGATAATCCATAAAGAATTCTACATGAACCTCTTTTATTCCATCGGGTTGTCTTGTATACCTTTCTACAAAAATGATGTAATCTTATCTTTTCTTGTGCATACTCTAAATGTTGTGTACATGTTCCAAGTTTATTTATCAAGACTCTTTCATCACTCTCTTTCGGGGATATGCATGTTTTTAAGTGATTCTCTCCTCATTACTTCCCGATAAGTGAACCCATTTTAAGGGAACTTTCCGTATTCTTTATTATTATCAAGTGTACTCTATCGTATGTTTTAAGTCATCTTTGTCTTTATAAAATCAGTCTTTTTATTATGAAAACCCTCCTGGTTTACTTCTGGTTTTATAAAAAATATTATGCCGCTTTTAGTTTTAAGAGATATTCGATGTTTTCTTAAACCACACTAAAAATGTTTTGACTCAAAGATTCTTAAGAACTATATTTACATGTTATGACTTCAGTTTTTTACCTCTTGACATGATTTATTCCTTTATACATTATTCAATTCTATTTGAGAATTATTTCCCTTCTTTCATGGAAACTTCTATGTTACATCCCTTTTTATTATGCTTCATGACGTGATTGTGTGCCCATTTCTTTCCTTGGGTACTCTTATGTTAATGTATGATTGATTATGTGAGATTATTTATGTGGAAAGAATATACACAAATAATCTTATATGGGTGTGCCGAGATAGCGCTCCAATGCATTGGGTAAAGTTAATGTCTCATGAGAAGATTATGGGAAAACAGTCTGGGCGGTTAGCCTTGGCTTGTGCTACTATGGGAAACGAGATTGGCCGTTAGCCTTAACTTGTACTAAAGTCATGTTTAATGATGCTGCCACCTTTCTATGGAATTATGCTTATATAATCTCATGCTTATATGATCCCATGATTATTTTATTCCATGTTTTTCTGATCCCATGCTTATATGTCATGATTCCATATGTTCCACGCTTCTAATGTCAATATGTCAAGCCTTCTAACTCATGTGCTTAAAGTTTATTCTCATGTTCTTTTCCTTACTGGGCTTTTTAGCTCATCCCTTTGTTCATGTGTTTCCCCAGGGTACCCTATGAATATGTAAGGGCTCAAAGGAAGTTAGGTGCTCATTATGAAGATTAAATAAAGTCTTTTTCCCCATGTTTTGTGATTTATGTACCTAGTCGTCCAAGACACTAGACTTAACGATCCTTGGCTTGTACTCTGATGATAAATTTTGTTTAAATCATGAAGTGTTATGTGTAAAATGCTTGGGTCGCTATAGTTGGTATCAGAGGATGGTCTAGTTATTTTTGGAGATTAGGAATAGAGAACCTTAGTGAAAACCTTAAGGATGAGGCTATGTATTAGAAAACATTCCCAAATTTTGGTGAGTATTGAGTAAGTGGTTTATCAAGAAAATACATCCCTGTCTGGATACGAGTAGGTAGAGGCGGCTCTGGCACAGATGTATCCTAGGGGTAAAACCCGAAAACACTGCTTTGAGCTAGACTCGAACGGGAACTGGTGCATGACAACGGGCCTTGCTGCACTCTTGGTTACGACACTCTTGGGGGATATTCTTAGGATATCACATTTTTATTACAAGCCATTATAATGGATTTAAAGTAAATTTTCCTCATATTATTGGGTATGAATAAACTCTAGAAACCAAAACTAAACAATTAAAAACTTGCTCAAATAATACTAAGAGAAATGTTTTCTTAATTTGCAGAAGAAAAATGAAGGTACAAGTATTTTGTCCCTTCCCATGGAAATCCTCGAGACTATAATCGTAATGTCATGTAAGGAAGACTATGAACCCTTTGGAAACCTCCAACTATATTGCAAGCTTCTTTACAATGTTTCGAACAAATCAAATGTCCTTCAAAACTTCCGGGGATCAGAAGTTGTCTATAAACAAATGGCCAATGCACTGTTTTAGAATTATAAAAAGAAAGGGAAGTACTACGAGGGACTATTCCTGTGTTTTACACTAAATAAGAAATTGTTGGCCTTCACGGCTTTCAGAGAAGCTTCAAAGGAGCTGGATTTCCACACAGTCTTTATGTACCAAATCTTTTGTTTTAGCATGCCTGGGGACCTCTGCGATTTTGAATCTTTCATCAAATCATTCAAATATGAGGTGGTTCGAAATAACTTTTGGAACCAAATCCAAGCGTATGTCTCAGAACATGATGTCACCCATGCCTACCTCTGGAAAACCACCTGTATCAAGCGAGAGCTTGGGTTTAACCATAATCCAAATTGCCGAGAGTGTATTTGGGAAGAGGAGACCCGCGAGCTTTGTTCTGCCTTGGGAGTGGTGTTGAATAAAACCTTCCTCCTTTGGCAGTGGAGGTAGAGGGACATCACCATGGATGTCAAGAAGTCTGTACTAATGTTTTGTTAATGGAAGTAAGAGATTGTGTAATTTCTTGAGTTTTATAAATCATGTTTAAATTAATGATGTTGTATTTTTTTATTTGTTTTTATAACTTGGATTAAAATATATTTTCCATACTGAATGTTGATTTACTAAAACTTTTGAGATAGAGGATGAGTCAACCAACCAATATTTTATCACTACATACCGATTTGTTAGAGACTATAATTGTCAAGACATGCTCTGAAGAAGACTAGACCAATGCCAACATACATCTGACTTGTAAACAGCTCTATTGGGTATCGAATCATCCAAACATTCTCCATATTTACCAAGGAAGCAATCTTGTCTACTACCGTATTGCATATGCACAATTTTCTGCATATAGGAAAAGAGGGAGGTATCATGAAGCTCTTTTTCTATGCTTCACTTTGGCTGATAACTACTGAGCTGTGGGTAAATTTCTGGAAGCTTCTTTGGATGGTGACCATCGAGCAACCTACTTATTTTAGACCCTGAGTTTTAGTGTGTACGGAAATATTTATGACATCAATATATTCAAGAATGATGTGGTGCGTAGGAATTTTAGGGATTTAGTCCACACTTAAATTTCCGACCTCCACACTTCTCGGGCCTCTCTATGGAAGCCTGAGTGCTTTAAGCACAGTTTCGACTCTAGCTGTCTGGAGTGTGTCTGGGTTAAGGAGATCGAGCAGCTGAATACTACTTTAGGAATTCACCTGAAGTCGTCAGCACCCTAGAATCAGTGGTGTCCCCGGTAAAGGGACTTCTGGAGTAAAATGTGTTTAGTGTTGTGTATGGTTCTGGGAGATTGAAAACTTTGACCTAGGTTGGGGATTTGTGTATTGGGGGACTCAGGAAACCATTAACCCAGTTGTACTTGTTGAACCAGTGGTTATATAAGAATATAGCATGTTGTCTCCTCTTTTCGTTATCCTTTCATTGGTTATACTTTTGAATGAGTATCACTAAGTGAACTTTTATAATAAATTTTCAGATGGATGGAAAAACCCATATGCTATCTCTTCCTATAAAGATACTGGAGATTATTGCAATCAAAACCTATGAAGAGGGGTACCTACCTCTCGCAAACATGTGAAAAACATTTAAACAACTATATAATGTGACAAACAGTCCGGACATTCTCTGCACCAGTTTTTGGCTTAGTATGTAAAACGAAATTTCGAGCGCGAAATTTCTTAAGGGGGGAAGAATGTAACGACCCAATGTTTTTAATGGAAATTCCCTTCTTATAAATATGCCATAAAATTACATATTATTGAACTATCATGTGATAAGTGACCATTACACACAATCTTTCCAGTTATATGTTTGGAATTTTGAAAATCCAACATACCCGGTTGTGTTCAAGATGTTTTTTGGAATCTAATAAAACAAAAACAATTTTTGGTGAATAGTAACCTACCCTGATGAATAGTAACATACCCTTATGAATAGTGACATTCCATAATGAATATTATCCTCACCTTTGGTGGTATAAAAATAATTTTCATGTTGTAAGTATGATATACCTATAGTTTAGAATGAGTTAACTAATGTTTTTAAAACTGGTTTTGTTAATGAGTTATTATTTTATTTAAATACTAAAATAATCATATTTAATTTTTTTTTGAAAAATGGATATCATTTTTGGATTCTACACGTTGAAAAATGGTTGGGGTAAATTTTTGGGATTTTTCTGAAATACTTGAATTTTTGATGAATAGTGAAATACCGTAATTTACCAAAATAAGCTACATAAGCTATTTTTTGAGTCATCAGTGATGCTTTGCTGATGTAAGCCCACTTGGCTCGGGATTAAATTAAAAAATTAATAATCTTAGACATTCAAGACACACTATTCATTGTCTTGTGGGGAAATAATAAACTAATAAATATTATATTAAGAAAACCCCTCTCTCCTCCACTATAAACCCCCCCCCCCCTTCACTTCCCTTTCTCTCCACTCCTCTCAAGCCTTGTGCCTTGCCATTATTCTACCCAAACCTCTCCCCAAGGTCCTCCCCCAAATCCAAAATCTCTCAGACTCCTCAAAATACCAAAACCTCTTCCATTAAGTGGTTCTCAAAGGAGGAAGTCTCAAGAGGTAAATTCCTCTTCCCAATTTCTCAATTTCTTTCAAGTTCATTCTTTTTTATTTCTTTCCTCACCTCCCTTCACCATGATGATATTATAAATACAGTAACATACATGTACTGGAATGTTTTCAACCTAGTGATATATTTCTTTACCTTCTCCCCTTTTCCCTCCCTTTTATTTGATAGAAATGAAAACACCGTTTGAGATGTGCTAATTTAGCCCATTCAAGGACAACAATTTATCAATCTCTATTAGTATCGTTAATTATGGTCATCAAACCATTTGTGTTATGGTTGAATAATATTATTATGTAATATATGTCCTATTTTTTTTGGTTCTGTAATCTTTTGGTACAAATGGAATTATGTCATAAAGAAAAACACTTTTTTTGTAATCAAATCTATCGATCAACCAAAACGGTTATCACTATGATTATATGTGTAATAATTCATCATCACTCTAAGTAGTCTAATTAAAATTAAAACCAAGTAATCTACTGGATATGAACTATATAATGTAATTTCAATTCTTGAAAATCCCATTCATCTTGCTTATAATCCAAACATGAATATAAGTGAACCGATCTTTTAAAGCCAAGTAAACTAACCAGCCCGAACAATGAAATTGAACCTTATAACTAATCAAAAAGGATTTGAATGAACTAAAAAGGGTTATAATAAATAAATTACATATAAAAGAGGTTATTTAATTATGAATTAATAATCCTAATTTGTTTATTCAGGTCTTTAATAACAAGCGACGAACACCACCAGATTTAAGGTAAGGGATCCTCTCAATTTCACTCTTATTCAAGATTGTTCACTATGTTAAGACAAGTTGTGTGTAATTGGTAATTATGGGGTATGATTTTGAACCTCCCCTATACTTCCTTACTTATGTATAAGTGATGATAATTCCCTTTCCTCTCTCACTAAGCCCCCTCAAGTACTCCCGATACCATGTTGATAATCCATAAAGAATTCTACCCGAACCTCTTTTATTCCTCCGGTTTGTCTTGTCTACCTTTCTACAAAATGATGTTATCTTATCTTTTCTTGTGCATAATCTAAATATTGTGTACATGTTCCAGGTTTATTTATCAAGACTCTTTCATCACTCTTTTTCGGGGATATGCATGTTTTTATGTGATTCTCTCCTCATTACTTCCCGATAAGTGAACCCGTTTTAAGGGAACTTTCTGTATTCTTTCCTATTATCAAGTGTACTCTATCCTCTGTTTTAAGTCACCTTTGTCTTTATAAAATAAGTTTTTTTATTATGAAAACCCACCTGGTTTACTTCTGGTTTTATAAAAAATATTATACTGCTTTTAGTTTTAAGAGATATTCGATGTTTTCTTAAACCGCACTAAAAATGTTTTGACTCAAAGATTCCAAAGAACTATTTTTACATGTTATGACTTCAGTTTGTGACCTCTTAACATTATTTATGCCTTTATACATTATTCATGTCTATTTGAGAATGAATTCCCTTCTTTCATGGACAGTTGTATGTTACGTCCCTTTTTATTATGCTTCATGACGTGATTGTGTGCCCATTTCATTCCTTGGGTACTCTTATCTTAATGTATGATTGATTATGTGAGATTCTTTATGTGGAAAGCATATACACGAATAAGCTTATATGGGTGCGCCTAGATAGCACTCCAATGCATTGGGTAATGTTATTGTCTCATGAAAAGATTATGGGCAAACGGTCCGGGTGGTTAGCCTCGGCTTGTGCTACTATGGGAAACGAGATTGGCGGTTAGCCTTGACTCGTACAAAAGTCATGTTTAAACATACTGCCACCTCTCTATGGAATTATGCTTATATATTATCATGCTTATATTATCCCATGATTATTTTATTCCATGTTTTTCCTTACTGGGATTTTTAGCTCATCCCTTTGTTCATGTGTTTCCCCAGGGTACCCTATGAAGATGTAAGGGCTCAAAGGAAGTTAGGAGCTCATTATGAAGATTAAATAAAGTCTTTTTCCACATGTTTTGTGATTTATGTACCTAGTCTTCCAAGACACTAGACTTAACGATCCTTGGCTTGTTCTCTGATGATAAATTATGTTTAAATCATGAAGTGTTATGTGTAAAAGGCTTGGGTCGCTATACTTGGTCAGTGATTATTTTATCATCCACTAGATAAAATAACCTCTATTAAAATTGTTTTTGAAATGATTGTAACACCTAATATTTCATGGAACATTTCTTTTAAAATAAATTTAATAGATTGTACTGCATGCAACACTAAGATAGAGCATACCACGATATACTAAATTAGTCATTTAAAAAATAATTTTGCATATTAGTAAACACATTATGAAATTTAAAATTTTAATTTTCCAATATAGATTTTGTTTTTTAATTTTAAATATCAAAATTATCTGAGGGTGATTTTTTGGTCTTCTTTTTGGAAAGATTCAATTTTTGATGATTACTAAAATATATTGCATTATAGTTTAAAATTTAAATTTTCATTTAAATAATTATATTAGATTAAATTGAAATTATATTCAATTTATATTGATAATCAATATAATAATTCAATTTAGTTCATTGGAGTAATTTTTATAATATATTTAAATATAAATAATTATTTAACTTCTGATTGTCTCTTTTACCCACCTTCTAGAAACATTTACAGAATTAGAATTAAATGTAATTTTGATTCGTCAATGAATTTAATTTATAAAAAGACAAAAAATTTATAATAATTAATATATTTTATATCTAATTGGATCAAATTAATATTTTTTGAATATTAACATTAGTATATTTTTATTTATCAATCACGGGTAAAGGAAAATGGGTAATTAAAGTTACAAAAAATATTATATTATTTAAAAGATACCATAACACATATCTGAATATCATTGGATAATTTTTTGTCATGAAAATTAAACCTTAGGATGCAATGATGATTTTCAATCCCACTTGGGAATGAAAAAAACTTTTAATATATTTTATTTAATGATTGTTGGAAAATGTCATACTAAAACTTTTAATAACAAAGTAATTATTAATATTAGATTTTATATAAGATAAATTAAACTAAAAATATTCATTAGAAATATAAGTCATTTATCTACATCATGATAATTTATTTATAATTTTTAGACATTAAATAATTCAATTTATCTATGACACAATGATTAGGTACAAATTGATTTATTAAAGGAAAAAATCAAATAAATAAAACAAATAATATGAAAATATATATAATGTGAATTATTTGATCTAATCCTGGAATTTTCTTGATGAAATTGACATCTTAGGGATTATTTAATGTTGTTCTTGTATAGGAATCAAGTTGATATGATTTTTTTTAAAAACTAAAATTTTAAATATAGTCCTAATTAACAAAAATGAACTTTTAAAATAAATAATATTTCATTAAATTATATTAAATCCTTAAAATAATAAAATTCATACAAATAACAAGGATAATGTTCAAGGTGTCAAAAATTATCCAATTGGAGTTTTTTTCATCTTATATTTACTATTTTAACCCCATAGTGTAAAACTACAAGTAGTCACGGTAAGACATAAACTATTTAAATAAAGGATAAACAAATACATAATGATTCCAATGATAATAAAAATGGTAAAAATTTATCATATGAAGAAAACAAGAACCTTATAACCTATTTTTTCATATTTTATAATTTAATGGTCACATGTTCATGAAAATGACTTACATGTTTTTGAAATCAATTATTGTTGCAAAATGTCACACCCTCATTTAGTATAAGTATAATAATAAAAATATGTGGATAAAAAATATATAAATTTGATAATAAATGGTTTATGTAATTATAATTAATATTATACCTCATAGTAGTTTATTTACTATTTTTTTGATATTATTTATCTACCATAATTAATGACACAATAGGGATTATGTTATTATTTCTTTAAAAGTAATATAAATTAAGTAACATTGAAAAAAATTAAAATAAATATAATATGGATTACTTATGGTTCTCTAAGAAATTTTAGGTGATTATGACATGTAAGAAGTGTATTCAGTGTTTTTTTGAAGCTATCTATCTTTTTTAGTTTTATTTAATGTCAAAGAAATGAATAGTTCCGAAATTTACACCATTTATATTTTATAACAATAACATTTTATTAAATTTTTTAAAATCATAAAAATCATTTCAAACTACAATGTGATAAATATAAGGTCAATAGTTTCATAAATGGTCAGTTTGTTGACAATATACACCATATAATTAAATATTTAAACCATTTAATATTAAAATATTATTACCAGAATAAAAATAAAATAGGTGAATTATGTATAATTAAAAATGATAAGGTATAACATAAAATTAAAACATGTAAAAAATTTATTGGATGTGAGGATTTATACAAATCGTCATATTATACATGAAATAACTCAATTTTGATATATTTGTGATCAGAAATCGTATTATAATTAATTAATAATTTTGAAATTTTAAAAAGTAACCCTACCCTATCTTCTTATAGGGAATCTCCACTTTTCTTTTATTCACACATCTAAACCCATTTATCTCAGACATGAAATGACCATTTATCCATCAAACATACATTAATTCATACTATATTCCATACTTTGGGCAGAAAGGCAACCTATGTAGTCTTTTTGATCAAATCCAATGGATATAATCAAAGAAAAGGTAATTGTTTTACCAATGAAATTATATTTTTCTTCTTCTTCTACATCCTTTTCAATTGTGGTTTCAATAATAATGTAATAAATAGAGTATATAATATATGCATAAATTTTTTATGATTATGGGATAACCATATTCCACCTTTCACCCATCCTATGAAAATCTATATCACCATGTGTGCATATATACAACTTATCATCTCCACGCTGTGCTGGAAACAGTTTCTTGGTATTCATAATTTAGTTGGGTATAAATATGAATATAAAAAAATATGAAATGACAGGTATTATTAATAATTATTATTCAATCCATTTCCATACCAATTAACTATTATGGGAATGGAACTATCACTCGTGTGTATATACGACCTACCATCTCTACAATGCGATGACATTAATTCTCCACCTTATTCATTCATGAATGATTATAAATATGCATATATATATATATAATTAAAAAGAATAATATACAGGAAATAATAATTATACTATAATATATATATATATATATATATATTCATAAGTCATTTAATTTTTTCAATTAAAAACGATATGAAAACAGAAACGTGTTCATTTGTATATACGGCCTACCATCTCCATGAACGGTGTATTCAATTTCAAATATCTATATAATATATATATATATATATATATATGTATTTATATGCTGAATACATATGATATATAAGTCATGTATTACACTATATAATTAATTAAATAATTATCCATGTCATATAATCAAGAACAACAAGTCAAAACATGTTCGATAAACAAAGCAATTATTACCTGAAATGTGACATTAACATAGAAATTATTAACTAATGGGTAATATAAATTCATTAATGAATATTATATGAGATCATAAATATTATTATGATTCTCGTATAATTTATTAATATGTTTTAAACCATTATACATGAGTTTCTGACATGTACGAAGAGTATTGGGCCAAATGTGTAAGAATTCAATCTCACTTTTAATTTACATGAGATATAATCCTTTGTCACCACCAATTTATTATGTATGGTGTATATAATCCACTATTATATTTTATATCATGAGTAAATTTATCTTCATATTAATTAAGGATTCTTCTGATGATATCATATTTATGATTTAAATACTGATATTCGTATGGGATGCATTGAATGTTTGATGAAGTAATTATTTTTCCATTTCAATATTCTAGAGATTATTTAACATATCTATTTATATGGATATAAAATTATTAGAATTGATATTTGATTTCATTGGTTATGTTCATTCAATTTGTTTCAAAAAGGAATATTTTTTAGTTTTTATGTCAGGGGCACTTAAACAAAATAAGTGTCTTAAATCTTTTAAAGATTTAATTTTAAAAAAACAATCTCATTAATGACCATGTTTTTGAAATAATTTTAATGAAATATTTATATAGAAAATTAATTTTAAAAATATAATGTTCCTTTTAAGTAACATAATGTGGAAATGGACACTTTGATTCAAACATCCCTGTTTAAATGTCTTCTTTTATAAGGACATGACTTTTAAATAAATTATTTCATCAAAACGGGAAATTTGTCTCTAGATATTTAAATTTATTATAATATATTATCTATATTTAGTTAAATTTCCATTTTTAGTCTTATGCTTAATTGAGGTTGATCTATTATGATATCATATAACATATTTTATTAAATTATTTATGACAAGTTTGATGGTTGATGTGATAATTAGACACCATTCATGGTTTTTGTTAATGTATTCATATTTCATATAGTATTTTTTAATATAAATTATTATGTTTTTCGGGATTCAAAATATTCATATGCATGATTTATTAGAGTTATTAAGTGATGGGATAGTCTCTCTGTATCCCCTCGATGCATCGGTATGTCTCAAGAGACAAACTATTTTGGGTTTTTACCCATTTATGTATGGTTTTTTATCGAGGAAATGATAGTGTAGTTATGATGTCCAAAATTATTCATTCTATAATTATGAGATTAGTTACTAATATTTCATGTTTTTTATTCATCTCATTGAAAGTACATTTGAATGTTTAATTTGAATTATTTGATTTAATATTTCCATATTATGTTCATGTTTATGTTTAAAAGGTTTGAGATTTTGTTTTATACTTTCCTTAAATGATTATTTTATTTATTAATGTTTCTAGTATATCATTTACACTTACTGAGAAACTAAGCTCACCGTTTTCTTATGTTTTATTTTCTATGGATACCATAATTTGTATTATGAATGGTATGCAGGGCTATTCTAGAAGAATAATGGAATTCTCAAAGAATTATCAATGTTGTCTTTTATGTTATAAATCATAATGTAATGTTTATGTAAGTAATATATTTTTAAAAACAAATATATTTTTTCAGTACTAGGGTATTTTATTCTTTGTAAAAATGAAAATGCGTTAAAATAATTCACTGACTCTTAGATTTCAGGGCCTGGTTCTTACTCTGATCCTTTTGTTTTCAAACAACCCCAACATAAATCAGTAGATGCAATTTCAAAACAACGATTTTAAACATATGAACAAAAGTTATTATTATGATAAAATAACTCATGAATACATTTTGAATGTTTATAATCAAGAATAAATTCAACCTATTATGGAATAATAGGCTTTGGGAAAACCAAGAAGTCAGTTGTTTGCTAAAAATAATCATATTCATTAGTATCATTTGTGATGTGAATTTCCCAATTAGAAATAGAATTTCATTGAGAAATAAAATTAATAATCTTTCATTTTTATCACAATTTGAGTCAAATAATCATAATGTGTCTATGAGTGAATTTTATTGTATTAATTAAATGCAAGATTAATACAATCAATTCAAAAGGAACAAATTTGGCACCTTATTTTAGCATCCCAATTATACTTATTTATTTATAGTAATTTAGGTTTTATAGAATATATGTGATGAAAATGTAATAATAGTTTTAAATAAATCTAAACATTTTATTAAAGGTTATAATCAATAATAGAGAATTGAATATTAAGAAACCAATTCACTTGTATAAATACATGATCTTATTCATATACTTTAATCTTTTGTTGCATTCATAAATTTTAATATATTTCAAATTGACGTGATAGAAGATTTTCATAATGGATATGTTCAAGAGAAATTTTATTTATGAAAAACCCCTAGAAATGTTAGTAAAAAACATAAATAATTTTTTTATAAACATACCAAACTCATTTATGGTCTTAAATAATCCCTTAGAGATTAGTTGGCTATGATTAGAAGATTTATGTTCCAAAAAAACATTGTTAAGGGATCTATGGATACAACTATTTTTATAAAAGAAGATAAAAAAATTATTATGATTGAAGAAATATATATTGGTGATATATATAATTGGTTCAACTCAGTAATATTTGACAGATTCTATTGTAGATCATATGAAATATGGGTTGAAAATGAGAATGTTGGGTTAGTAAACATGCATTCCTAGTTTACCAATTTTCGAAAAACCAGATAGAACTTTTATTCCTCAACATAAGTATATAGAATTTATTATTATGAAATTCACGGATGACATCACAAAAAGTACTTGTACTCTCTTGTGATCCTCCAATACTTTAGATCCTGATTATTCTTTAAAAACAATTGATCTAAATAATTTTAGATTTATGACTTAAATTTTACATTAATCTACAACTTGACTTCAATATATAATATATTCAATATTCTTCTCTTCTATATATCAATATAATCCCAAATAATCTCATCATAATGATGTAAAATTAATTTTACATTTTCTATTGGATTAACGGGTTTTGTGATATTATATTTTTATATAAATGATATTCAAAAGTGATGTTCTTCATATGCTGATTTTTGTGGACGTGTAATGGATTGGAAAAGTACATTTGGAAATGATAAGGTTTAGTTTCATTGTTATATAATATACAATACTTAGTATAAAATTCCACAACTGAAGACACGTATATGATAGTTAGAAATTTTTGTGCCAATTTGTTCTACATGCAGCAAATACTCACTAACTATGGCATGTTTTTTTACTAAAACTCAAATTTTGTGTCATAACACAAGTTTCATTCGTCTATGTAAAATCCCAACACATCACTTACTTTATAATAAAATAGACATCAGACACCATTTCCTTAGAGGTCACACCCATAGAGGAGATATAATATTACAATTCATTGAATTCCAAGAACAACATGCTGATAATATTTCTAAACCCCTTAGATTTGATATATTTAAATACGTTAAAAA
This sequence comes from Viscum album, assembly GCA_963277665.1. Classification (NCBI taxonomy): domain Eukaryota; kingdom Viridiplantae; phylum Streptophyta; class Magnoliopsida; order Santalales; family Viscaceae; genus Viscum; species Viscum album. The sequence goes on along the minus strand of OY728139.1, from coordinate 979,286,913 downwards.
TAATATAGGAATGACCAGTATCAAGTGATTATTTATATCTTGTTCTACTTATTAATATATTTATATTAATGAACACATTTTCAAATGGGATTTAGATAAAATTTTACGTTTCTAAAACCTATTTATTTTTTAATAAATTCATTTTTAAAAAAAAAGTTATTATATTTACTTTTATGGAATCAAAATCAATTTTAAAATATTTCAGAGTGATATTTTCTTATAAAAATACTTTAAATATAAAATGTTTTACAAATAATTATTTGGAGTCAAAAAATATCCCTAAAAATAAATATGTAACAAAAAGTTTTATATATCAGAATTTGTTATAAATTATTGTCATAAAAAATTATTAAAAATTGTTTAGACAATATTTTTCCTATAAACAATATCATAATTATATATCTTTACAAAAACAAAGATAATTAGTTTTATGATATTGATGATACTTTTCTACTCCAAAAGGTATTATTATTTATGTTTTCACACTAACTCATTACATTGGTTATTAATGTTCTTGTTTATATATGTTTATAGTTTTAATAATTTTTTCTATTTTAAACAATTTTTTTTAAAATATTATTGATAATATTTCCAATAAAAAGTTTTCTTCCCACCATTAAGAGTTAAAAATTTACTTTAAAATTTTCTTCAATTAATTCATTGTAACTTGATATGATAATAACTCCTAATTTAAGGCATTGAATTTCATGTTATTCTACGCATTTCATTCTTAACTATATATGGTTGGGACAACCTATATCCCTTATTGGTTCTCAAATACTGTTATCATGGATCCAACCAATCCTTTATGGGCTCTATCCAATGTATGGGAATTTCATTTATCATCATATCATGTCTCAATAAAATGGAAACATGAGAATATTTTTTATGGAGACAATTCTATTGAGAATGAATCATCAATAAAAAAATGAATGAAAAGTTTGATTAAATTATTAAATGAATCAATATTTATCAAGGCTTGGAGATTGTTTTTATTGAAAACAAATATAATGATTCTAATATACATTATCCTAAAAATTTTAGAGATTTTTATACTGTATATTGAGAAGAAATTAAAATAAGAGGAAGACAAATGGGAAGAAGGGAATGAAGTGGGAGAAGAAGAACAAAAATAAAAATTGGTATATAAAGTGGAATATGATGATGATGATATGCAAATAATTATAGTGAAGGAGTCAAAAAATGTAAACATCAAACTCATCATTAGAATAAACTCTCATACCTTCCCAATCAGAAATGCATTTGGACATTGAAATATTTATGGAAATAAAAAAAATCATCCAAAGTTTAAAAAAAATCATCATAAAAAGTCTAGGAATGAGATAAACAATCTAAAACAAAAGATTCAAAAAAAAATTATTCTGAAAAGAGAGTTGACATTATTCAAATATCAGAAGAAGATTATGTTTTTCAGAAAGGAATGGAAAATTTTGATAAGGAATAAATACCATATATAGAATCCTAATGACTAACTTCTATTAAAGCATTACCAGGTTCATAAAACTCTGATGGTATAGTGGGTCATAATAGTTTTGACAATATTTTCCAAATTAGGAGAGGGATAAGTGATTTTATTCCATATTTTCCAAACATATAAAAAATGTTTATATTTATTCAAAATATTCTAAATAGAAAATCAGAATCACTAAATATTTTGATTGAATCAGTTGATCTGGATGAAGTAGATTTGAATCATTCCATGAAAATAAAAAGGCTTAAAACATATCATATAATTAGATGGTTATATTTTCAAATGAAGATGAAATTGATCTCAAGGACTATAATGATTAAGTCATCAAATTAATTAATCATTCTTTAGAAATGAATAATACCCATTAACTATTTATCAATAGAATCTTCTGATATCATGATGTTTTTAGAAGAGTTTAGATATATAACTGATGATTGTAATGTGAAAATAACGTTTTGACAAAATGGTTCACAGTTTAGAGATTGGAAATAGTAGATAGAAAATGTCTGAAGATGATATTTTCATTGAGAAAAAGTAAAATAACTGGATCACTAAAATATTTGAATGACATGAGTCATAAATTCAAAAGAAACCAGTGATTTAGGGATACAACATGAGTCATAATTCATCATTTTTAAAGGCCTATATAGATCTTGATTCTTTATGAAAATGAAGGTAATTGTGAAAAAATTAGATGAATAGTGAATGAAAATTTTTAATTTCAACTCTTGATGTATGGTTTGAAACATGTTTTTGGAATTAATGTTAAAATAGAAATGATTTTTTAATAAAGAAACCTTATCTATGATTGTATTACATTTAATTTTGGATGTATGTTCATTCTTTTATTATGTGGTTGAATAGTTACTTTTCTTAAAATTGTTTCCATTTTTAAATCATTCTGATATTTTTGGCGATATCCATTACTAATTCTTTTTGTAAGTAAAAAATAGGGAGATATTTAGAAAGTGGGAAAATTTATAAAAAGGGAGAAGTTTATAATGGGCGAAGCATTTGAGATAATTTCCAAATGGGTAGATATTATCATAAGGGGGACTGAATTAATAATTCCATCAGATTGTGAGGATGTTATAAACTAAAAGATTTCTAAAATACAAGGTAAATCATTGAAGATCATAAAAATATATAGGGATGGATGATTTTTTGAAATATTTTATTTTTTCTTTTTTTGTCTTCTGTTTTCAGATTTCTAAAATAGGGGATTGTTGAGTGATAATTCGTACTTATATAGTTTCCTTTCCTTGGTTTTGAAAATCACAGACAAATCCCTATAAAAACAATTTACTATATTTATATTTTCTATGTGTCTCAGAATTTGTTTATATAAAACATTTAATTATAGAAAACATAGAAATAATTCCTAAGAAAACAAATTAAACTTATTATTTTTCATTCTAATCATTCAGACTGAAACTATATTTGATAAATTGGAATCTGTAGTTTTTTGATTTGTGGTTATCATTACAACTTACTAAAAAAATAAATACCATCATACTAATCCTGGAATGAATTCACCATACTATACCTTATATAATTTATCAGATTGAGGATCAATAAAGAAGTCCATCAGACTATCCAAATTTTATATTTTATCTGATTACAATTATAACTATCATAAATAATAAAAAATATCATTGTAATGGTCCTAATCTGAATGAAATAAGAGTGTTACAGTAAAATTCATCCGTAGTTAGAATGTTGATGATCCAAATCATTATGAGCTGTCATGTGAGAAATGTTTGAGGCTATTGCAACTATCTACAAAATTGGACCATTGGAAAATCACCTATAAAAAGAAGGTTGAATAATTAAGTGGGAGTTGAAGCAATTTACAACTCATGTCATCAAAATATTTCCCTACATATACAACTCAATTCTAGTCATTGAAATGATTTATAGAGTTGATGTTCTAAGGAATAATTTTGAGGATTGTAACTGTATAAGAAATATTTTCTTTTATAATCCCATGTACAATCATGGTACATCTCGAGAACTTCTATGGATATGAAGATATAGAATCTGATTCATTTGATCGAGGACTATTGTGGATATTAAGATAAATATTGGTCATCATATTGAGTGATTTCATGTTCAAGAAATACAGAGTCGAATCTGATATTCATATTGAGGGATTCAGGGGGATTAGACAATAGAATCGATTATGATCCATTTGATCAAGAAATTTCTAGGTAATGATAGAAATACCTTATAGAAGGTAATAAAATCTTTGGTTATCTTTACATATCATTTCTGACTACCATAATATCATGGATAAATATTAAATTCATTTATAAGATTATAAGTCATTCTTACTAATATAAAGTTTTATATTTATTCTTTATACCAGATCTATTTTCTATTAGGCATGTGTATTAGAAATTTATTATTTATACATATTATTCAGACAATCTATTATATCTGTGTCTTTGTGATATTGATAAAAACTGATTTTATTGTATAACAACAAGGTCAGATTTAATAACTGTAATAATCCTACGATTTGTGAGGCATATCATTTTAAACCAAGCAGTTTTGTAATTGGTTTTAATTTTATATTTTAATCAATAATTAATCCCTATTATATAAATATAATACAATTTCAATCAAAAAATAGTTTGTTGGTTTATAGAACACTCATGTATATTTGTGTTTCCATAACAATGAAAATAGTTGATGGTGAATAGTTGAATGATATTAAACTTGTTGATCAAACTGTATGATTTATAAAAAAAGTAAATTATGAAAGATATGACCAGAATTTATCCTTAGAAACATTTATATTTCTCATATTCATTTTATGTACATCTACATTTTGATTCTGTTATATTTTAATTGAAAAAATAAAAACATAATGTTAGTGGTTTTTAAATTGTATAAAAACAAAATAAATATTAATAAGTGATTATAATAGTGAAGAACCAACCCACACACCCTCCTTGAGAAATGAGGTTGTTCATCTATATACATCATTCCGTGATTTTAATAAAAGATTGTTTCATTGTGGTCCACAACAACTATCTGACAACCCCTTTTATAATATTTTTCACTTACCACAAAATTCTAGTGATAATGTCCCTTATGAACATAATTAGAAATTTGGGTATCCAATAAATTTTTTTAATTATTCATATTGAATTTAAATTGATTAAATTAAATTTTTATGGTATTTCATGTCAATCAAAGCTTGTCCAGAGAGTTTTAACCCCTATAAAAAAGATATTATGGTTATTTTAAAAATAAAAAATTTTATATTGTCAAGTCATTCCTATAGCCATATCAGTCAATTTTAGAATAATATGGATGATTGGATGATTCTAAAATATAAAAAATGATTCGATGAATGTTATCTAAGATTTGCACATAAATAAAATGTCATTTTTTATTTTTGACCTCCTCCCAGATGGGGGATATATTATTTTAATAAAACTGTAAAATGTTACCTATTGTTCTCCATTATACTAAGTGACACATGCATCCGATGGATGTAGTATTTATTTCTATTGATCAAAAAATGACTAGGTGATTGTTCTACTATGATTTCATGACAATCCATGTGTTTTCTCTGGGTAGTATTTCCTTTTCTTTGATTTGTCACATAATTGTAAATTGGTGGGGATCCACTTTTGATCAATCTTAGAAATTCATAAACCGGATTAATATTCCAATGTGTACAATATATTGAAAATGACATAAATATAATATTTTTTGGTATTTTTTTTATAGATCCTAGGGTTGGTTGTGATCCCTACTTATATGATATCCCCATTATTAAGAAAATATTAATAATTTCAAATCATACCTTATGTGATACTGATCAATCAAGGAATAAAATTGATTCTATGTTGATTCCAAAAGATTACAAAATATTTAAGGAATATTATCCTCCATTTTCACTTCAGTCAAAAGTTATTTGTGTGTATTAACCCCCCCCCCCCCCCAATGGGGGATATTTCATTTCAACAAAACATTGTAATGTTACTCATTATTTTCCATCATTTCTAGAGACACCAGAATCTGATGGATCCTGAATTGATTTCTATGGATCAGAAATGTTCTAATGATAATTATCCTAAAATTTAATGTGCATACATGAGGTTTTACCTGGTATTAAACCCATTTATGTGATTTCTAACTTAACCCGAAATCGTATAGACAATCAAGACTTTAAATTATATTGATCTATTCAAATATCTAATTGTATTGATAATGTTTCCAATAGTATATAAATTTATTAACAGTCAAATTAAAAATATTCATGTCAATCAAATTGAGTTTGGTTTGAATTATTCCCTATACACTTAACTTAACCAATAACGATTAATATGGGAATCATATTTACATGATAGTGATTCCAACATATCAAAAAATATTTATTTAATTTTATCCTAAACATTCACAACAATATGTTGTCATTTTCTCATTACTTAAACCCAATTATTGGTTATATGACATTATAAAAAACAATACAATGTGACCAATTTTTTTTATTCCAAGGGAATGGAGAATTTGATGGATTTGACAATAAATCCTATAGATCAAAAACAACAGTGTGATATTTATCACTCGATTATATGTCAATACAGGTGTCTTTTCATGGTATTAGCCCCCTTTACAAGATTTTTTTACATAACTCCAAATTTGATAGAAATGAAACATTTGATTATACCAACCTATTATAAAATCTGAAAGATGGGTTGATGATTCCAATAGATTGTATACGACCATAAGATCATTTTCCTTGGATAATATGTTAAGGAAATATTAGAGTTCTTTTATGCTATCAAAAAAATCCAACTTTGTTTCACCATTTTGACTCATAAACAGTTAATAACTCAATTTAATAAAATATTAAATGCAAAAAAGTACCTTATATTTCACCAACTATTCTGAGCATAAAATTAACATGTTTTTTTGAATTAAACAATTATAAGTAACATAATTTTTATTTTCTTATGTTTTATCCCCAATTTAAATGTATTTAGTTGGTTTTGAATAGCCTTTTGGTCAAATTTCCATTTAATTAAAAGCTTAATTAGATAGTTTACTTTACTATAATTTAAAATTAAAATGATAAATTCCATTTTAATGGGATACTGGAAAGATAAAATGAATCACACATACTTGATCTGATGCATCTTGTAGGACCATAGATTCAACATACACCTGTTACAATAGGTTCCCAAAAAAGAAAAAAAATTATAAACATAATAATAATGAATGTAATAAAAATAATAATAAAATACAGTATAAGACTATATCATAAGATCCCTCGTACCATCACCATAGAAGATATATTACCATTATTCTCTAACATCATCTAGAAAAAAATATAGAACTTATTAGGACCATGCAGCTATCCTCCAAATATTTCACTGGTTATGTCCTCCCAATAGTAATAGGAGACACAAACATTACACATGAAACTATAGTATAAGTAATATATGCTCCATTTTTCAAGATATATCAATATCTATTACAGTCAAGGATACGTTAAAATATATCATCCCTCTACAATGAATATTATATATAGTCATATGATAGTTATGTTATCTTATCCTCAAATAGATAATGTTTAATATATAAATATAAACTTATATGTATATATAGATATTTGTGTGTATGTTTATTTTATACAAGTACATTTTATAATTTTGGTATCATTGGGATAATTTTGATTTCGACTTATCATCCAAAATGATATTCTAATATTCAGTGTACCGTGATCCTGTAACAATAAAACAATAAGATGTATCTATAGAAACCAAAACCATATTAAATAATAAATATAAATGTTAAATGATATCTACATCATGTCAAATCAAGAACACTTGATGAGTCCCAATCTAGTGATGTAGTCCATAGATCATATAATTATCATAATTATCTGCCACCACCCAAACATTCAATTAATTCAAATTTGATACATGTAAACCATTAAACATTAATTGAAATATATAAACCAAAAATAAAAAGGATCATTGTCTTAGAATAAATTGAAAAATATTTAATCATGTCATTGTATTTGGATGGGAGAGCACCTTTGGGGACTCTATCAAAAATGTCTATAGAACCAACATTTTTTATCAACTGCTCCATCTTCCCTCTTTGTTCATAATACTTCCATATTTTTCAAGATTTGTTCATACACACCGACAAGTTGGTTATTATCTTTAATAAAAAATTATCACAAACCAATGTGTTTTCAAGCATAGATTAGAATGTAATATGATTCCCTTATCTGAACATCCCTCCATACTCGATCTAATGTGTCTTAAGGGAATAAAGCCCAGTCAAGTGTATATAGTTGAATGCTATGTGGGTCTTGCGTGATATTACATAAATCATGAATAAAATACGGGTGATCCTATCTCATGGGATGTTATGTCTCGGAAAATTATATTATAAGTGTCTTGTTATGATGAAATCCAAGAACCAAGCCCTCTCATATGTGTGCTATAAGAGGTTGAGTCAAATCCTATTGAAGAACATTTCATAAATAATTTGAAATATTTAAATACATATTTTCAACTGTTAATTTAAAATATAATAAAATGTTTACTTTCATATGTACCTCAAAAAATAACTATAGATACCTGTATAGAATAATATTGAAATAGTCCAGTTCTGCTATTATGTTTGCAGTCATAGAAAGAATTAATATTTTATAACACATATAATGTATATTAGATAAAGATACATTAAATACATTAAAAAATTAAATGTTTCATGTAGTGTTAAATACGTAAAAAAATCCTTAAAAAAAGATCTTAAAAAACATCATACCTTTCACTAGACTTGAAAATTGGTTATTTCTCCCTCAACTATAAAGATAAAATATTGAATATATTCTTTACATTGATCTATAGTGCGAGGATCTATCTCATTTTAAAAAAATAATCATTCTCAGGTCCATCAAATTCAATACTCCCCACCCACCTTTATATTTTCATATTTACATTCCAATTCAAATTTGTTTGTCAGGCGTTTATGAAAAGGAACTATATTTTAGTGAAAAAATAAAAAGTATATTTCTAATTAATTCATCTCTTTATAAAATACAATTAATGTTCACTTATGTAAACTGAAATTCATCAACGTTGCTTCCACATGCTAGATAAAACCAATTACACGTTAGTAATATGTATTTCAACCTTTGTGTATATAAAATATCATTGATGTCTTGCAATTGACCATGGTAAAAACAAAAATCAATTAATGGATAAATTATGTCATGGTTTTGTGTTTATTTTCTATCATCAACACATTTAATGTGAATTTCAGAGGAATTACAACCTAATGTTTTGTAATGATTGGTCGTAATAGATAGATTTTCAATTAGTTGTTTATATTATTATGTCAGTGTAGGGTCACCTAATGCCTTTTGGATATATACCAGTATATGTCACAGAAATCAATAAATAGTTATGCAAAAAAGAAATTAGTATCATACTTCAATCATATGTAAAATGCATTAATACATAAATAATCCATAAAAAAACCATGAAATGATGCATAAAGAGACTATTGAATCTGATAAATAGTAAAAAAAGAAATATCTTATTTATCTTCTTAATGTATTTTATTCAAAAGAAAAATCTATGTTTAAATGATCAACTTCTATAGAAAAAACACATAATAGTTTAATATTAAAAGTGAAAATACAATTGCTAAAATAATGGTGTAACTAATATAGTACTAAACAAGATGTATTTATGAGATTGTATAACAATTAAATTGTCCAAATTAAATATAGTTCATTATTTATCTAACTGATCATGAGTCTAAGTGATATTATCTAAATTTTTTCAACATTCATATGATATCCAACACAAAATTTTGTACAGTCATCCATTAAATAACCATTGCCTATTGATACCTATGGATGAGCTATACAATAGAAAAATCATATTAATGTTTTAAATACCAGTCAATATGATATGTACACATGAAATTCACAATACCAAAAGTAATTACATTAATGGTTAAGGGTACCAGATAATGAATCATAACATTAAAAATTGTGGGTGGAAATAGTTTCTGCACGTGGAAAATTGAATGTAAAATCTAATACTATAATTTTTTTAGATAACTTAATCACTGATTATTTGAAAAAATAAATCTAAAAAATTACTTATCTCCATAAATTGTTGAACAACATTTGAAATAAGAACTCATAAATTTTGATTGGAATAAAGTATCGATGTATTATGTGATTGTCCTGAATTTTCAACCCCTGCTAGAGGAGTACCCATCTAGAACCATCAGAATCATCATAATGGAAAGCAATTTCTAATTTAATAATTAAATATTCGTTAGAAATAATTTTTTCTTTATTACCCTCGTCAAACTATTAAGGAAATTAGTTCCTTAATCCCATTTATACTAATCACATCATTCATTTGAAATAGTCCTGTTATTTTCCACAGATACTCAATATGGTTCCCAATATATAATCACAAAAAAATCAATGTTCGTGACATCTACATTAGGCCTTAATATGTTGATTTTCTAGAATCATAGATTAGAAAAATATTTTATCCATCCTATTAGGACACTATTTTCTACATGAACTATGAATAGAGGTAAATGTAAGAGACAACAAATCAAAAAATTCATATACCATTGGAATGTTTTCTTTCTTAATCTTTGTTAATAATTTAACTCATGACATGATCTATGTTGTTTGTATGAATTATTTATAACCATGTAACTCTAATTTGGACATTCTGAACTTGTGATGAGGAGGAATAAAATATATGTGGCTCATATATGCCTATTTTTTACAATGTTTAATCAGTATATAATTCTTCACATTAATTTAATCAAGTGAATGAAAATTCTACATCTGTACTCCCAAATGATAAATTTGTATTACTACTCTAGAAGTTAAATTTCTTTATAAAAATATATTATGGAAAAATTTAAGAACCCTACATGTTCATCAAGTTATCAAACACTATAGAAGAAAAATTTATTAAAATACAACATAAATCTAATAGATGAGACATCCTTAAATTATTTCATGGAAAAATATTTTAAATTTATTTCTTGTTAAAATTTGACAATCTCTTTTAATTGAAATGAAATTTTTTCCCACAATTTCAAGAAGTCCTCCAATGTTATCTTCTTCTCATTGAATCCTCTGCTCATAATTAAATGTTCTTTGTAAATCCATTTTCCTTGATTAGTGTTCGTGTCAAATAGAATAGATCTTCGATTCATATATTGTACACCCTCATTATAATTCTAAATGACCAAGACCTCTTCAAGAATCTCTTTCTTAGAGTGCATAAGAAAATACTATGATTCTTTCATAATTGCAACACCTGTGTCTTCCTCTCTCGTGCTCCCAAATTCTCTACCTATATGTATAATGTTGACTCTATCCTTGAAATCTCCTGTACCTCAGCTCCACCCTCAAATGATTTTCTATCTTTATAAAAAGTCTTCTTTTTTATCTTACCAAAACGAATTACAATTGGTTATTCAATGATGATTCACCTGGGATAACCTATGAACCTTTACCTCTTTCCTTACCTAACAATATAGTTTCTATTTTCATTCTGGAGCTCAAATAATCTTTTTTGGTCTTGGTTTATCCCCCTTCAGAACTGTAATATTTCTATTCATGTGGTATTCTTGATTTCGTTTACATAATCCAAATTGATACAAATCCTCCTTCTCATAGTCTGAACATGTCAATGAGACCCCATCAGTGTCACCTGAAAACCACATCTTTTGAGTTTCTAATTCTAACAGGTTTACACTTCCATCTTTGAATGATGGTTTTCCAACATCCATGATATTGATTTTATTTCCATTCTCATTCAAAATGGAGAATTGGTTATAAACCAGTGTTTCCTTTGTAGTCATTCATGGATCATGAACATGTTGTCTAGATGACACTACCTCATTGTTTCGCACGGAATCCGGGGATGACCTCCTGGACGGGAGATTCAAACGTTCCGATCGGTTTCTAATGGGTTTGTTCGTAGAACCGGAAACATCCAATGATTCCACATCCGTTTGGACCTACTTTCCAAAGGCAGGCGCTCATTAGCTTGTGGACTAATGAGGCTTAGGAATTTGCATTGGTCGAGAGGATGGGGGGTCGGACTCATCACACCTTTTTGAGGGGAATTATTGTCTACTCCGGGACTCTCTTTATAGATTTAAGTTATGTTCGTGAATCCTTATTACATTACCAAGTATAAAATGTGCTTTCCTTTAGTTTTAACAATCAATGATTAAATATGCAAGAAATTTAGAGAATCTTTTATAGGTATTTGAGGTTCTTCATCAATAGAGAATCATCTATATCTGTTTAGAGATTCTTGGTCAATGGTATCCTTCAAAACATTTATATAAAAGTCTCTTGGTCATTTATGATGACCAGGCTGGTTTTAAAGCCACTCAGTGGGGCACTTGAAGTTTATTGTCATTCAGAAGGACATAGATTATTTCAAAGTTGGGATCGAACCCATAAATGGGCTACCTACGTATCCTTTATTTTGGAAAAGGAATCAGAACCCACGTAGTTCGAGAAATGGGGTATGATGTTTATGATTGATGGCTCAAAGATTAATGTCATAATTACTTTTACACTCTAAGCTCACGTGAGTCATGCTTGGTGTGAGAAACAAGAGGTATTGGTAAAATTTAGACAATTGTGCCATAAAAGATGCAATCATAAGAATTTGTTTTGGGGCTTATGTATAGATGACTGCCCAGATAGATGAATGTTTAGGATTTAATTTTAGGGAGAAAATCCATGAACAGGGTCCACAAAGTTATATGTGCTTCATGGAGATTTGAATACTCTAATCTTGGGGCTTACTCCTAAGGAGGATGCCCATGTTAGGAGGGGACATATGATTGGGTTTTATTCCTGAAAAGGAAACCCAAATCAAAGGTAATTTATGACTGGTTAAGAGAAGTTTAAGGGGACTTGGGGCTTATTCCTGAAAAAGGAAGCCCAAGGTTATGACTGAGTCTTATTCCTGAAAAGGAGACCCAGGTTAGGGATTAAGGTTTGGGGCTTAGTCCTGAGGAGGATGCCCATGTTTTGAGATTGGGATTGGGGCTTACTCCTAAGGAGGATGCCCAAGTTAAGAAATTAAGGTTTGGGGCTTAGTCCCGAGGAGGATGCCCAAGTTTGGGAACTTTAAGAATTTGGGGCTTACTCTTAAGGAGTATGCCCAAATTTAAAGGACTATAACTGGGGATTATTCCTAAAAAGGAGACCTAGGTTAAGGATTCTCTCATCTTAAAGGATGATGTTGAATTAATGAACCCTCAATCTTTGGTGACATAAAGATGTTTAAATCACTAGGTTTTGAGAGATATTCCACAGAATTCCTTTCAGATAAGAAAGTCAAGTCAAGAAATCATGCCATAAATGGCTTTGAAGAGTGTCTTGAAGACTGAATCTTGAAAAGGAAAGGTGTGATGGCTTAAGAGGGGTGACATGGGCAAGATGGGCACCCAAAAAAGTTGGGGCGCGCAAGTGTTGGAAGGCGCGCAAGTCCTGCGGCGGCGCGCAAGTGTTGGTCGCGCAAGTATACTTGCGCGACATGAGGGGTACTTGCGCGATTCTCAATCAGAATTGAAATACTTGAGCGACTTCTTTTTAGTCACATTAGAATCCTCTTGAGGTTCTTCCAGAAAAGGGACGCGCAAGTTATATTGAAGGAAATAAGTCGGCGCGCAAGTGTTTGATAAGTTTCAACACTTAGGCCTTCCTTCTTCTCTTTAGATCTTCCGTTCTAGGTAAAAAAATTACCTTAGAAGTGTTCCGGAAGCTTTGAGAAGAGACTTGGGCGTCAGGAGCTTCAATCCGAGTTTCTGGAAAAAGATCCTCTCGAATGGGGGGCCCACAGAGTCTATTTATAGGCAATGAAGACCCAGGGCGGTTACCGGGCGGTTACCAATTAGGTCGCGCAATTAGCCTGCGCGACCAAGGGTGGCGCGCAGTGTACTTGCGCGACCATGAGGGAACTTGCGCGGCCTATGGGCAATGTTCTCCTTGTTCATCCCTTTGTCGATTTTTGATGTTTCTTCAAAGGATGAATCACATTGAGCTCAGATATTCCCCTTTTCCGATCTTTAGATTCTGTGACGAAAGGAGCGTCAACAAAAGTCCCCCCTCAGAGTTGGATCCGGAAAGAAATGAGGATTTGACTCTGAGGAAATTGAATCCATGCAAAGGAAAAGGGGGCGCGCAAGTCTTCAGGGCAGAGAAGGCATCGCGTAAGTGTGCTGGAACATGACTTTTATTCAGAGTTCCTTTGTCTTTTGTGGGCAGTTTAAAGTCATGCATGCCGGACATAAAGGGGATAATGTTTAAGGTCGAAATAGCTTTGACCGGAAATGGATTAAAAATGGATTCAATTCCTTGAAAATTTATCTGAAAACATATTACCATACTCAAGTATGAGGGAAAAAATGTAAACTATGGCTTAAGAATATTTGAATCTGAGGAATGATATGAAAAAGAGCTAAAAAGGCATTAGAAGAAGTAGTTTCCAAGAATGAAGTTACTATTATTTAACAAAACCCGTTAGGGGGTTGAAATATGCAGGGCCACCTATGGGCATTGGCTGCATAGTCAAATAAAATAGCATCTTTTGGCTGACAAGTCTGTTATGTGGACTGTTTATGCAAGGCCACCTATGGGCACGTGCTGCATAGTCAGGCAAAAGAACTCCCAGAAATTTACTTTCCTAGTGCTAAAAGCCAGTGAAAGTTTATGGAGATTCAAATTTTCTAAAGCATAGAGTTTGTTGTATGGAAAGAGGTACTTGAATATGGAGAAGATATTTCCAAACAAGAATATCGAAGAACTGGATGAATATCACTCCTACGAAGGTCTGACCCAAACGTAGGGAAGAAGAATAAACCATAGACTTGAATACTTTCAGATCATGAAAAAGGATATGGGACAAATATGTTAAGGATGGCTATTTTTTGCGGATCCCTACATACTGTTGTTTGAAGACAAATAAGGAAAAAAGAGGCATTCTTCCCAAGAATGAAGTTACTATTATTTAACAAAACCCGTTAGGGGGTTGAAATATGCAGGGCCACCTATGGGCATTGGCTGCATAGTCAAATAAAATAGCATCTTTTGGCTGACAAGTCTGTTATGTGGACTGTTTATGCAAGGCCACCTATGGGTACGTGCTGCATAGTCAGGCAAAAAAATTCTCAGAAGTTTGACATTTTTGTGACTAGAAGTCATGAAAAGAGTTATGAAGATCTGAAAATATTTAAGGTTAGGATTATAATACATAAAGATGGGTATTGTCCAATGTATATAGAGATACATAGGTCAATGAAAACCATAATCATGTTGTGGCTGGGTCCTAAATTGAAATTTTGGACTTCACTACGTATCTCATAAGAATGAGAATCAAGCCATACGTAGTTCTTGAAATGCAGTTTAACGTCGTGCAGGACGAAAGTATGAGTGATCTTAGTTTAGGGTCATAGAATTCGGACCATAATAATGAATACACAGTGTGTGTTTTCATGAGGACTTTTCAGCCAAGGGACTGAAAGCGAAATTTGGGGTTAGGCCCAAAATACTTGGGACTGGATTCGAGGGACACTCGAATGTTCCTACGTATCCCATAAGGATGGGAATCAAGTCCACGTAGTTCTAGAATTACCCTTAGTACAAATTTGGTTCGTACATGTGAAGGGTGAAAAGGGGACTTTAGTGCAATGATGGTTTACCCTGAGATAAAAAGTTTAGGCATTACCATGTATGTATGTAGTCTTTTTGAAATGAAACATGATTGAAAAATCAATGTCAATAATAGTTCTCTCTCAAGTGAGGAGATCAAAGAATATTGTAGTTTATTGTCGTACCGGACAAAAGTGTTGTATAGTTTAAACGTCATATAACAAGGACGAAAGTGAATCAATGTAAAGATATTGATTCCAGGGACGGTTTCACAAATCATCATCATTTGAGATGGTGATGAACCGGTGTGAAGAGATTGTTTTTGGGCTTGAACCTTGGGAGGCTGCCTACATACCCAGCCTGGAGGGCAAGGATCAAAGTCTGTGTAGTTCAATTAAAGAATGAATTAATGATCAAGTTGTTTTTGGGGACAACGATCTAATTAAAATGTTGTTGGGACTTACACATGGTTAGCGGCCCAAAGGGAGTGTTATGGTTGATTTTCACTCTAAGCTCACGTGAGTCATACTCGGTGTGAGAAACAAGAGGTAATAACAACCTTAACGATGCACAGTTTAATGTCATGTAGGACATAAAAATATAAAAAAAGGGACTATGCAGTTTAAAGTCTTGCAGTTAGGACTATTGGTGCTGCACAGTTTAGTGTCATGTAGCAGGGAAAAAATACAGTTTAATGTCATGTAGGACCTATCAAGGATTTTCTGTACAGTTTAGCGTCATGTAGTTAGGACGATGGGGATAAAATAGTTTAACGTCATATTGGACGAAAGGGGGACTGTGCAGTTTAATGTCATGCCGTAAGGACAAAATAACACACAAGTTATGTCATGTTGGACGAAAGTGTGAATAGTTTAAGGTCATATGCATGGACCGTGGATGGTGCAGTTTAATGTCATGCTGGACCTTTGATGATTATATAGTTTAACGTCTTTCCGGACGTGAGGGACTTTTATACAGTTTAGCGTCATGTAGTTTAGGACGTCACAGTTTAACATCTTGCTGGACATAAGGGATTTGAAAATAGTTTATGGTCATATACATGGACCAGGGATGATGGAGTTTAAGGTCATGCTGGACGGTTCATGAAAGGACGAACTGGTGCTGTACAGTTTAAAGTCATGTAGCTAGGACTAAGGTGAACCAATATGAGGATATCAGTTCTGGGGATTTTTTTTACAGTTTATCGTCATGCTGGACGTTGAAAGTGCCACATAGTTTAATGTCATGTTGCTAGGACACAATATAGTTTAATGTCATCTCGGACATATACAGTTTAGTGTCATGTATGACATATGAGTAACCAATGTGACAGTTTTAACGTCATGTTGGACGATAAGGGAACTGACACAGTTTAACGTCATGCTGGACGATGAAAGTTCCACACAGTTTAATGTCATGTTGCTAGGACAAAAATATAGTTTAATGTCATCTCGGACCATGGTGCAGTTTAAGGTCATGCTGGACCTTGGTGCAGTTTAAGGTCATACTGGACCTTTGATGTATAGTTTAAGGTCATACTGGACCTTGGTGCAGTTTAAGGTCATGCTGGACCTTGGTGTATAGTTTAACGTCATACCGGACCATGGTGCAGTTTAAGGTCATGCTGGACCTTGGTGTAGTTTAAGGTCATCCTGGACCTTTGATGTATAGTTTAACGTCATACCGGACCTTGGTGCAGTTTAAGGTCATGCTGGACCTTGGATGTATATTTTAACGTCATACCGGACCATGGTGCAGTTTAAGGTCATGCGGGACCTTGGTGCAGTTTAAGGTCATGCTGGACCTTGGTGTAGTTTAAGGTCATGCTGGACCTTTGTGGTATGAACCAATTGTAAGTTTTGGTTCTGGGGACCATATTTTGTGTTTATACAAAATATTTCTTCAGAAATCTGGCATTGGTTGGAGTCGTGATGTGTTCTCCATCCATTGAGATTAGAGAATACGCTCCATTGGAGTAGGCCTTATGTATTGAATAAGGTCCTTCCCATTTTGGTTCCAGCTTGGGAGGCTTCTTTCCTGGTATCATTGGTGCTCTGAGAACCAATACCAATTCTCCCTGAATGAACGAACGAAGACGAACTTTTTTGTTAAAAGCTCGTGCTATCTGATTCTGATAGATTTCCAAGTGGTGCAAAGTGCATAATCTTTTCTCATCTAACCGTTCCAATTCATTCAACCGCTTTTGGGATTGCTCATCTGTAGATAACTTATCACAAATGGCTATTCTGAGTGAGGGCAATTGAACTTCAATTGGTAAGACTGCTTCTGTTCCATATACCAATGAATATGGAGTTGACCGCGTCGCATTGCGAGTGGTAGTCCGATAAGCCCATAAAGCATGAAAGAGTTTATCAGGCCATGACCTCTTATCTTTATCCACCATCTTTTGCAGTATATTTGAAAGAGTCTTGTTGAAGGCTTCTATCTGGCCATTAGCCGCTGCATGATATCGAGATGAATGGTTGGACTTAATGTTGTATTCTTGATACAATTTCTTTATCTCAGAAGAACAGAAGTTGGTGCCGTTGTCCGTCAATATGGTATGAGGGACACCAAATCTAGTAATGATGTTAGACTTGATGAAGCTAACAATGCATTTAGAACTGACTTCTTTGAGAGGTACTGCCTCTACCCATTTGGAAAAGAAATCAGTAGCAGTAAGAATGTACTTAAACTGCTTGGCCGTAGCTGATGGGTAAGGTCCCACCACATCCATTCCCCATGTGGCAAATGGCCATGAGTATTTAGCTGTATGAAGCAACTCTGGAGGTTGATGAATGAAGTTGGCATATACTTGGCATGAATGACACTTCTTTGTGAAATTAACACAATCTTGTATCATTGAAGGCCAGAAGTATCCAAGCCTTCGAACTTGATCAGACAATCTATGTCCACACTGGTGGGCACCACCGACTCCTGCATGTACTTCTTTTATGACAGCCATTGTCTCTTCACCATCAATACATCTGAAGAGAACTCCATCAAAACCACGTTTGTAGAGAATTTTCTCGAGGTGGTTTGGACCATCATAAAGAGTAAAATTGACCACACGTCGCCGAATTTGTTCTTTCTCGGCTCTATCAGGTGGAAGTGTTCCATTTTTAAGGTATTCCTTGATAGGTGACATCCATCCTGTAGTATGACCATATGGTTCAGGAATGGGACTAATTTCATTAATTTCCTCTATTCTGATTTGAACATAAGGTGAAATTGCACGACGGTGGGAAATACCGATGGTTGTCTCGTCCCGATTTGGATCTGCTAAAGCTGTGGCTATATTAGCCAGTGCATCAGCTTGAGCATTTTGTGATCTTGGGACATAAGAAAATGTCGGTTCTGAAGGGAATTCCGACATTAATTCTCTGACGTAATCATACAAAGGGATTAATTCTTCTTTTCTGATGGCATAATCCCCATTGACTTGTTTGATTACCAGGTCTGAATCACCTTTCACCTTTAAGTGATTCAGTTGTGCTTGAAGTGCTAACTCCAAGCCTGCAATGAGAGCTTGGTATTCAGCTTCATTATTGGTACCACCTTCCCACAACAAAAAGGAATAAGGTAACACTGCCTTATCTGGAGAAATGAGCACAATTCCTAAAACAACTTTGTTGAATTTAGGATTTTCCATTTTCCTTCCTGTTGGGCTTCTAGAAGCACCATCAAAATACATTTCCCATGTTTGGGGACTCTCTTGAATAGAGAAAACTTCCTAATCAGGGAGTTCGATATTTGAATGCGTGTCTTCTACTGAAGGATGTTCAGCCAGGAAATCAGCCAGAGCTTGGCTCTTAATTGCCTTTTGAGACACATACTGAATGTCGAACTGCTGCAGAATAACCGCCCACCTTGCCAGACGTCCTGTAAGCATTGGACGACTAAGGATGAATTTGAGTGGATTATTACGTGATACCAATTGGACCTCGTGATGTTGCAGGTAGTGTCTCAGTTTCTGAACTGCAAAGATTAATGCTAGGCAGCACTTTTCAATACTCGAATACCGGGTTTCTGTTTCAAGCATAGTTCTACTGAGATAGTAGAGACTATTTTCATTCCCAGCATCATTCTTTTGAGCGAGAAAAGCACCTAATGATCGCTCTAAAGCTGTCACATAGAGGATAAGAGGCCTAACTTCAACAGGTGGCATGAGTACTGGTGGACTCAAGAGGTATTTCTTGAGAACATCAAATGCTTCTTGACATTCTTCAGTCCACTGGTAAGTGACTCCTTTCTTCAATAATTTGGTAAAGGGTAAACTTTTGCCTGCCAAATTGGCGATGAAATGCCGAATATAGGCTAAGTGTCCTTGAAGTCCTCTTAATTCTTTCAAATTCTGAGGAGGTGACATACCAAGAATTGATTTGGTCTTCTCAGGATCGACTTTAATACCACGATGGCGTACAACAAAGCCGAGGAATTTTCCTGAGGTTACCCCAAAAGCACACTTTAAGGGGTTCATCTTCAAATTATGTTGTCGAAGCTTGTGGAATACGACTTCCAAATCAGCCAAATGATCAAAACGTTTTTTGGATTTAACCACCAGATCATCTACATAGCATTCAACAAATTTCCCTAGAAAAGGTTTGAAGATATGATGCATAGCGCGTTGATATGTTGCACCTGCATTCTTTAAACCAAAGGGCATCACCCGGTAACAAAACACACCTTGAGGAGCTCTGAAGGCTGTATATTCCTCATCTTCTGGGGCCATTCGGATCTGATTATATCCAGAATATCCATCCATGAAAGAAAGTACTTCATAGCCAGCCGTCGCATCAATTAAGAGTTCTGTAATCGGAACTGGAAAATCATCTTTGGGACAATACCGATTAAGATCTCTAAAATCTATGCAAACCCTAATTTGTCCGTTCTTCTTCTTTACAGGGACAATATTAGCCAACCACTTGGGATATTGAACTTCTCTGACGAAATTAGCTTTGATAAGCTTATCCACTTCAGCCTCGATTTTGGAAGCATAGGTTGGGTGTGTTCTTCTCGCGGCTTGCTTGAATCCTCGATGTTCTTTTGGCAAACCCAAATGATGGGTGGCAACATTAGGATCAAGGCCAGGCATCTCTGTATAATTCCAAGCAAAAATATCTTTATTTTGCTTTAGAAAAGAAATATACATCTCTTGTTCTTCAAGGGTCATGGCCGCACTAATTAAAGTGGGGCGTGGATCTTTCTCTGTACGACGATTTACTTCTCTGAGTTCATCCACAGTGGTAGAGATACCCTCTTCAAATGCTGGAGGAGCATCTCTAAGATCTTCCTCTTCCTCTTCATCATGTGTTATTTCTTCCGTTTCTACTTGCGAAGTAGATGAAAAAACGAAATTCTCATGATCATAAGAAATGTCAAAATTTTCACATTTTGAAGAAGAAGCTTCCATTTCCGACCCTATTAATGATAAATGGTCTTCTTTGGGAATCAAAGAGGAGATGATGGATCGAGAATCGACATCATTATTCACCTCTGGTGTTGCTATAACTTCTTCTGGCCTGATTAGCGAAGTATAGACTTGTTGGATTTCAGAAGACGAAATGAAAACGTCACCACTTATGCTTTCATCACTGCTTGGTAAGTTACCAATTTCTCCCATGTTGTCTGGCTCGATAGCCGTAATTGACATTATGGAACTTTCCATAAGAGTATTTTGATTTGGGCCTATTTTGTCAATTTGACTGATAGGTAACACATAATCTGTACTCACATGTGAAAATGGATTTATTGGAATTTTTTCCAAACCATATGGAGCATTAACTTTGGTAATTTCCTTCATTGTAGATTTTTCTCTTCCCTTCATGTGATAAAATTCCGCCTCAATGTATTGAGACTCACATGTCTTGAACGGGGCCTTATCACCATACAATGTTCCAACTTGACCATCAAAACAGTATTTGAGACATTGATGGTATGATGACGGAATAACTGCATGCTGATGTAGCCAGGGTCTTCCAAGCAAGATATTGAAAGCTGAGTCTTGATCAACAATCATGAAATCTGAATTGGAAACAAGATCTCCAAACTGAGTTCTGAGTGTAACTTCTCCCAGTGGTTCTTGTTCATTTTTATCATATCCTTGCAACATCATGGTAGAAGGAGATAAATCAGATTCCGTGAGGCCCAATCGACGAAGTGTACGAATGGGCATGAGGTTGACTCCTGAACCATTGTCAATAAAATCTTTTCGAACATCTATACCATTGACTTTTCTAGATAAGTACAAAGGTTTTATGTGCCCATTCACAACATCATCTTCATCTTTATCAGTAAAAGATATCACTGCATGACATTCTGCAGGATTATTCTCTATGTGATAAATTTCAGCTGCAGCAATTTCAGCTTCAAACTCCTGAGGACTTGACAAAGCTTCGATGAGTGCTTCCCGAAGATCTCTTGATAGATTCAAAGCATCCAAAATTGATAATTTGGCTGGTACTTGGGCCAAGTGTTTCAATATATCATACTTTTGATCTAGAGGCCTGCATTTCCCAATAGGAATATGCGGTTTAGCAGGTACCTTGGAAGCAGATGCTTTGGAAGCTGATGCATCTTGTATTGAAGTTGGCAAAATCCTAGGTTTTGGAAGATTAGAATGATTAGATCCATTTACTTTCTGAGATAAATAAGATGGAACCTTTAATCGGTCTTCCAAAATAACTGTGCCAAAACTGAGTTGGCCATCGGCAGAAGAACTTGCTTGTTCTTTTTGAGCTTGCTGAAGGGCTCTACCACGAGTTTCTGCTGCGTATACCGTGCTAGCAGGGGTAGAATTAGAGTAGTGGCTTCGGAAAGATCCACGTCTTCCCCTATATCCTGAACCTCTAGAACCTCTTCGGATTCCCTTATTTGTTATAGGGAATTCAGGCTTATCAAGACTGGAATATGGATCTGTTAATTGAATCATATTAACAGAACCAAAGATTAACTCTTCGTCTGATAAAGACTATACCTGGTTAGCCTGTTTAGGCTGTGCCGTTTGATGGGGCGGTGCCCGTGGCTTTGAAGTAGATGGCATGAAATCTGCCAAAGTCAAAGACAACTTAGGCTTTGATACATACTCATCTTCTTCTGATTCCTCTTTCTTCTTTGAATTACTCTGCCCTTTTGAGGATTTGTCTTTTGATGGAGGCTTTACTGCAGCTTTTGTAGGAGACACAATTGGCTTCTTCAATTGTGTTCGCAAAATGGAATGGGTCCGATTGATTGTCTTTTTGACCAACCAATCATCATATTTTTTCGCAGTTTTGCTTTTGACTTCCTGCCACTCGCCTCCTTCCTCTGGATCTGTAGCGGTAATACACGCTACATGAGCTGAAGAACCCTTCAATTTGACCTGTCCCAAATCGACCATCTTTTGCAGGAGGTCTTTAAAGACAAAACACTCCTGGATGGGATGCCCCAACATTTGATGAAAGGGACAATAATTGGGACGGTCTTCATCTCCTTCCTTGTTTGGCCTCTTGGGCACTGGTAATTGAACCAGATTATTTTCCAGAGCTGAAATGAAGTAACCAGGAACCTGCTCACTTCGGAAAGAGTATGTTTTACTCTTCATATCCTCAAATTGTTTTCGTCGTTGATATTTTTGATCATTTGGACGAAACAGCCTTTGTTGTTGGCGTTCAGGAGGTGGAGCCCTTCGAGAAGATGAAGGTTTTGACGTAGAAATAGGTACAAGTGCCTGTTTAGGCATAACTGTAGCAGTTTCTGCTTTACCCATTCTTCTTCCTGGAGCTGATGGAATTACACGAGATTTAACATTAGCCTGTATAAGGGAATCTTCAATCTGTTGAGCGATTGAAGTAAGGTCTCGAAACCCTCCTGTGTATTTTACAGGGATCAATGGCGTGCGTAATTCGTCACGCAAATTTGCCACACAGATTGGCAACAATTCCTCCTGAGGGAGTGATAAACTCAAGGAATATGTTAATCCCTTCCAACGAGCAATGAAATCAGAGACTCTTTCATTCTCCCTTTGCTTGCAGTTTGTAAGATCAAAAACTGTCGTTTTGGGCAAAGTTGAGCTAAACTGAAGAAGGAATTTTTGACGAAGATCCTCCCATCCGATGACTGACCGGGATTTCAAGCTTGTATACCAGACAAAAGCTGGTCCTTGCAAGGTTCGCACGAAGCATCTGAGTTTCACGGCTTCTTGCTGCTCTGGAGTTCCCATCATAGGATCACAACAAGATACGTAATGCGTCAAATGTTGTTCAGGGTCGCCTGATCCATTGAAAGTAGGGAAAATAGGATTTCCAAAACTGGATGGAGGAGAAATTGCATCTACCCATCCAGGGTAAACTTTCTTTTCAGGTTGAACTTGCGCCCGTTTCCCTTCCATAGTTTCTAACCGAGCTGTTAATGACTCAATAGTAGTTATTAACTTTTGAGAAACGTCAGGTTGAACTTGGTTTTGGGTAGGTGCAATGAATGGAGCTTGGACAGACGTGGTGGTTGGTGCTGCAACTGATGGTAGTGCTGCCAACCGTTGTTGCGTTTGACCCGTAGGATTAGACCTCTGTGGGTGTACTGATAAAGGAGGGTATTCTTGATCCATCTCAGTAGTTACAACAAATTCCTTCGGCTGTCGGACTTCAGCATTCTGAAGAAGAAGACTACTCTGAAGTAGTTCTGCATTCAACCTTCTTAATTCTTTCATTTCTTCCTCCTGTTGTGAAAACCTTTGCTCTAATGAGAGCGATTGACCTCCTTCAGAGGAAGGGTGAGAAGTAACTTGATTCTTTCCTTTCCCCTTATTGGATCCTTTTCAGAGAGGGGGAAGTGGGTTACTTGAAGGAATACCCAGATTTTGGGTAAGCCTTTGATTACGTGTACGCACACCTTCTTCATTTAGGTTTGTGTGCGCAACTTCTTGAGCAGGAACCTCTTCGTCTGATCCCTCTGATTGAGCCTCATCTGGTGAATCAGCAGCAACGGCATTGATGACATTAATGGATGCATATTGCATGGAATCCTTTCTATCAGCATTTTTGTGATATTGTCTTCTTCTATGTCCATGATGAGACATGGAATTCCGTTGACTTGATCCCTCAGGAACTTCTTGGAAAACCGTCACTTGGAGAGAATCTCCTGATAGCTTGGCTCTTCGTTCCTCTTGAGGCTTATTCCCTAATCGAGAAAATACTGACTTTCTCTGAGGGAGGGATTGAGAATTTGAAAAAGTCCCCAGTCCGGTGGACTGGGGGTGTTCCTGCTGCTTCCGCTCAACTCCTCGAATCCCATTCGTTGATTCTGAGGGTTGGGTTAGAGAAGTCCCCAGTCTGGCAAGCTGGGGTGTCTCTTGACATGCTATGTCTAAGATCTTCTTAAAATCTCTCTTGATCTTGCGAATCTTAGTTCGGAAATTAGCTGGATGCATTAATCTGTATCCACTTTTATCACCTGGTTCAACAGACCGTTGGATGATTTCCGAAACATCCGTCATTTGATGACGTTTTTGCTCCAGACGAGAGGCTTGTGCAATATTCTCGCCTGCTCGATGTAGGAGCAATTCAACAACTTGTTCTCTATGTACTTGATTTTGAGAGGAACTAGTTGAAGCTTGTTCTTGAGAAAGCTTTTGATTATGAACAAAGCCCATTGACTGTGGCCGGCAATGGGCAATAACATTGCATGAGACCATTTTCAGCGGGCTTTGCTGACCGGAAAGCACTGTGAAATGTAGTGCTCCGTGAACACCCCATCCTCTGATATGAACATTAGACGGAGCATTAGAAATTAACTGACGCAATCTTCTTAGTGCGCCAAGGCATGAACGTTGAAGGGTTCTCTGTTGCTTTTCAGCCTTCGGATACCGAGAGACTGATAGAGATGCCAACTCAATCTGGCATTGTAACCCTTCTATTATCTTAAGATGATTTTCATATTCATCGTAAGATAATATCTTCTTCTTTAATTGACAAAGAGTTTTCCATATGTTGAGACGAATATCATGGATTCCATCATCCGTCAACATCTTTGGAATGTCATACTGGGAGTCAGCCAAAGGCCAAAACATGACTGGTACATCACCTTTTGCCAGTTTTTTCCTCATGTTCAGCATTTCCTCTTTATCATTGAATGAAGATTCTTCTACCTGTTTGGCCAATAGTTGGTGTTTCCTTGTTGCTTCATCGGATTCAACAAGATTGGTAGAGATATCACTATTCATGCCGGAAGATGAATGACCCAGGGATGGTTCAGAGAATAACCTGAACCCCAAGCTATCTTCTGATGGAGAAAGAGTTTCACCTGCCGATAGTAAAGCTTCAGACATGACTGGTTTTACGTTTGCAAGTGCCTCGAGATAGGAGGGCTTTCTCATCACTACATTGCCTTCTGAAGAATTTTCGAGACAATGTGAATCACTTCTGCGGAGAGGACTTTCGCAGCGAAGTTCATCACCATGAGGAGGACCTTCATGATGGGTTACAGCAAAATATGAAATCTCTTGCTCCTTGGTCTTCTGACCACACAGAGGGTTCTTGTGGCTCTCATCTAAAGAAGAAACTTCGAGATTGACCGAATTTTCATGAAGCAAGTCTTCATGAGGAAGTTTCTGTTGAAGACCTTCAGAATTAATGTTCCCGTTATTGGGAACTGAGGGAGTAGAATCTTGAATTCCGACAGATAAATGTCTGAGGGCTTCAAGAACTCCAGCATCGAGCAAGGCTTGGTTGCAGATTGGCCTTTGATCTTCTGACTGTGCTGGGCGGATCTTTTTCTTAGATGCCTTCTTACTCGCTTTAGAAATCACTTGATGACGAAAGTGATTGCTCTGAGCAGGTGTATGTGCCTGATCAGGAAAGATGGTCAGGTTAGGCTGACAATCATCGCTCAAATCAAGTGTATGTTCCTGACTTGGTTGTCCGTATGATATGGGGGAGTATGCCCCATAACCCTCTTGGACTGGAACAGATGTGTGTGTCTGTTCCGGAGTGAATCGTTGATGTGTCACTCCATTGCTAGGGATAGATTTATGTGTCTGTCCTTGAGATGATGCTGAAGTTGTTATGATATCCTGGCAAGCATCCAGAATATGAGCAGGAATTTGCTTCTGCTCTTTCACCATTGACAAAATATGTTTGGTGACTTCAGCTGCCGGAACGGGGATATACGTCCATTCCGGGCTTGGAGTAGGTGTATGTGCCTGCTCCTGTCCTCCTTTTCCTGTCAGTGAATCCTGACAGTACTCAAGTGTGGAGGTAGAGAGTTTAGTCTGCCTCCTGTTTGTCGTCGGGACTTTCCGACTGACTTCTCCGTGCACTACCAAACGAGACTGTTGGTAGGCTTGATTAGTATTAGCAGGTGTATGTGCCTGCTGTTTACACTTCGCCAAACGCGGTTGACGAGATCCATCATATGTAGTCAGACGAGCCTGCTGACTAACTGGTGATGTATAAGCAGGTGTATGTTCCTGCCTACAGTACTCCGCCGGAATTGCCTGGCGGGATCGGCTTGATGCTGCCAGACGAGTCTGCTGGACAGCGGAATTAAAACGGGCAGGTGTGTGTGCCTGCTCGTTGTTTGCCACCAAGTTAGGTTGGTGGACTTCTCCGGAGATGGCAGGGATGACAACCTGCCTATTGTTAACCGGATTCCGTCTCTGGTGATTCATCTTGCCTGCTCGGGTTCGAGGAACCTGAGCTGAATGCCTGGAGACGGTGCCCTCATCATGTTGAGGGTGCACTACCGCACGAGTCTGGCGGTGATTGTTGATGGGAGCCCTCGGGAAGGACTCCTGTCTTTTTGAATTAAGGCCCTGAGGGACCTGCTCATTCACTTCCTCAGAGTAAGGGAGTGAATGGAAATTGCGTTCCGGGGATAACGACCTGAAACGGTTGGAGACGGTAGTCAGCACCGCCTGCTTCTTGATTACTGGCCGCCGTTGTCCGGACGACCAGGTAGAGTTATTAACTTGGAGGGCTTGACGAGCGGCCTCCAGAGTTGGGATAGTACCGTTGCGACGATACTCCTTAACCAGTGCATTAGAAACACAGCGTTGAAGACGCTGAGTTGGTGATGTCATCCTCAGAGCGGATGACGTTCCAGCAGGAGTAACAACATTGGTTTTCACAACAGCAGACCTCACAGTAGAGGTGTTTACAGCAGCAGTATTCACATGGGTGAATTTAAGGAAAGACATTTTGCAGAAGATCTTGAGAAAAGAGTGCCTGTTCCATATAACAGACATAATCAAGATGAATCTGGCCACTGTATCTTTTGGATGAGCACATGTCAATGATTGCTTTGTTGGCCCAAGGGGCCTAACAAATAAGAAGAACATCACTTTCACTTGGTTAAGGATTCACGTCGGGTTCACCATTTTTGTTTCGCACGGAATCCGGGGATGACCTCCTGGACGGGAGATTCAAACGTTCCGATCGGTTTCTAACGGGGTTGTTCGTAGAACCGGAAACATCCAATGATTCCACATCCGTTTGGACCTACTTTCCAAAGGCAGGCGCTCATTAGCTTGTGGACTAATGAGGCTTAGGAATTTGCATTGGTCGAGAGGATGGGAGGTCGGACTCATCACACCTTTTTGAGGGGAATTATTGTCTACTCCGGGACTCTCTTTATAGATTTAAGTTATGTTTGTGAATCCTTATTACATTACCAAGTATAAAATGTGCTTTCCTTTAGTTTTAACAATCAATGATTAAATATGCAAGAAATTTAGAGAATCTTTTATAGGTATTTGAGGTTCTTCATCAATAGAAAATCATCTATATCTGTTTAGAGATTCTTTGTCAATGGTATCCTTCAAAACATTTATATAAAAGTCTCTTGGTCATTTATGATGACCAGGCTGGTTTTAAAGCCACTCAGTGGGGCACTTGAAGTTTATTGTCATTCAGAAGGACAGAGATTATTTCAAAGTTGGGATCGAACCCATAAATGGGCTACCTACGTATCCTTTATTTTGGAAAAGGAATCAGAACCCACGTAGTTCGAGAAATGGGGTATGATGTTTATGATTGATGGCTCAAAGATGAATGTCATAATTACTTTTACACTCTAAGCTCACGTGAGTCATGCTCGGTGTGAGAAACAAGAGGTATTGGTAAAATTTAGACAATTGTGCCATAAAAGATGCAATCATAAGAATTTGTTTTGGGGCTTATGTATAGATGACTTCCCAGATAGATGAATGTTTAGGATTTACTTTTAGGGAGAAAATCCATGAACAGGGTCCACAAAGTTATATGTGCTTCATGGAGATTTGAATACTCTAATCTTGGGGCTTACTCCTAAGGAGGATGCCCATGTTAGGAGGGGACTTATGATTGGGTTTTATTCCTGAAAAGGAAACCCAAATCAAATGTAATTTATGACTGGTTAAGAGAAGTTTAAGGGGACTTGGGGCTTATTCCTGAAAAAGGAAGCCCAAGGTTATGACTGAGTCTTATTCCTGAAAAGGAGACCCAGGTTAGGGATTAAGGTTTGGGGCTTAGTCCTGAGGAGGATGCCCATGTTGTGAGATTGGGATTGGGGCTTACTCCTAAGGAGGATGCCCAAGTTAAGAAATTAAGGTTTGGGGCTTAGTCCTGAGGAGGATGCCCAAGTTTGGGAACTTTAAGAATTTGGGGCTTACTCTTAAGGAGGATGCCCAAATTTAAAGGACTATAACTGGGGATTATTCCTAAAAAGGAGACCCAGGTTAAGGATTCTCTCATCTTAAAGGATGAGGTTGAATGAATGAACTCTCAATCTTTGGTGACATAAAGATGTTTAAATCACTAGGTTTTGAGAGATATTCCACATAATTCCTTTCAGATAAGAAAGTCAAGTCAAGAAATCATGCCATAAATGGCTTTGAAGAGTGTCTTGAAGACTGAATCTTGAAAAGGAAAGGTGTGATGGCTTAAGAGGGGTGACATGGGCAAGATGGGCACCCAAAAAAGTTTGGGCGCGCAAGTGTTGGAAGGCGTGCAAGTCCTGCGGCGGCGCGCAAGTGTTGGTCGCGCAAGTATACTTGCGCGACATGAGGCGTACTTGCGCGATTCTCAATCGGAATTGAAATACTTGAGCGACTTCTTTTTAGTCACATTAGAATCCTCTTGAGGTTCTTCCAGAAAAGGGACGTGCAAGTTATATTGAAGGAAATATGTCGGCGCGCAAGTGTTTGATAAGTTTCAACACTTAGGCCTTCCTTCTTCTCTTTAGATCTTCCGTTCTAGGTAAAAAATTACCTTAGAAGTGTTCCGGAAGCTTTGAGAAGAGACTTGGGCGTCAGGAGCTTCAATCCGAGTTTCTGGAAAAAGATCCTCTCGAATGGGGGGCCCACAGGGTCTATTTATAGGCAAAGAAGCCCCAGGGCGGTTACCGGGCAGTTACCAATTAGGTCGCGCAAGTAGCCTGCGCGACCAAGGGTGGCGCGCAAGTGTACTTGCGCGACCATGAGGGAACTTGCGCGGCCTATGGGCAATGTTCTCCTTGTTCATCCCTTTGTCGATTTTTGATGTTTCTTCAAAGGATGAATCACATTGAGCTCAGATATTCCCCTTTTCCGATCTTTAGATTCTGTGACGAAAGGAGCGTCAACACTCATTCACATTTGATACCAACATATCATTGATCGCCATAACATAATCACGGGAATCGTCCCCATCATGATGAATAACCTGAGCTTCCACACCCCTATCAGCCATAACTACAAATCTAAAAGATTGATAATCCATGTGGAAAAGACCTCCTCGGGATGGATTTTTCAACATTGGATCACCCATATCCTTACATTACAATGATACCACCATGTCCTTATCAATACCCTGAACTGACGTTGTCTCTTCATTACAAACAACTGTATTCTGTTTAGATTCCATAGGACTAGATTCCTTCCCAACCATCAGGTCATAATGAAGTCCTCTAAAGACATTAACCACCATTGGGATAATAGGAAACCCATGTGGCTCCATCAATATAGAATCATCCTTCACTACAACTATAGAGACCGAGGTTTTGTCTAAGATACCACATGTGGGGTGAGACCCAACTAGCTCCACATCCATGAGAAGTCTAGTTATCATTTCTTTATAGATCCTTCATTAGAAACACCAAGCACAATTAATGACAAAATCCTTAAAACACATTCCTATAAACCCTCCTTCGAGTCCCTCATCAAGTGTTAGAAGAAAACTCTTACCCTTGTGAATACATGTTGTCGACACATGTCTAATTTTCTTACACGAGGAACAAAAAATAACACATGATTTGTAGTGGACTGATTGTTTATAAAATAACTCATCACCAATAGAAATCCAAATGAAATTATGAATAACATTTGAAGAATTAATTTCATCCTAGATATGAGGAGAATGTTTTGGACACACTGAATGTTTTCTGCTATATTTGTAAAAATATCCACTAACAATATTTCATAAAATTAGAACAATTGACGTATTCTGTAATTGGATAAGATGATTAAGGAACTATACACAAATAGATTTTTTGGAGAATCCCCCTTAATATTAAATTCATATAACCATCATAATTGGAAATATATGGATTTTTTGCAGATGTGAGATGTACCAAAACATTCATGAATCAGATCCTCCTTTGATGTGAATATGACTATAATATGTAAACTAATAAAAATCACCACTACAAAACATTAACATAACCCTATATTATTCAAGATAAATCTATCATATGAGTCCATCTATGAGAGGCGGTTTGTAAATCCTGTGTTTAGTTCCTTGTTCAAAAATGAAAATGATTAACTGAACTCTAAATGCGAGAGTGGACGTAACAGAACACCGTAATAGAGTTTATGATTTTGATGAAAATTATTATTCGAGGGAAATAAGGAAGAATATCAAGGATCATAAAGAGAATGAATGGGTGAACACAGGCTCCCTCCAATGGGGATGATGGTTCCTCCCACGCTAAGGAGGGAGGAACTACCATGGTGGCTGTATTCATTTGGGAGGGATAGAGTGCCACGAGGGTTTCATCCATTATTAAGCCTCATTGATTCATCTCATTTCAATTCCTATAAATATATATATATATATATATTATATATTTAACCTACATACGGATTTCCCATTAATATAAAGCCCAATAAATTTTTATTTTTCATCAATTCAATTGTTGTATTTAATAAAATAGCCTATAATTTGTATATTTCAATCATTTTAAAGTTGTGTGTTATAACATGATAATGACACAATTCATTCATAAAATAATTTAATAGATGTATTTAAACATCAATATTACCCCTTATATATCTAGGTTCATAAATAAGAGTGGAAATTAATAGAAATTTTTGATTCATAAAAAGTCACTAAAGATGATTATACAGAATCATCACCACAGTCTTTGTGTTATGAGTTTCACCAACCAAAGAACTGAATTAAACAAAATTATCCACTAAAAAACCTATTAATACATTATGACAATATTTAAATATGTTAGGGTGCCTCTAATTAAGATCTTACGTTACAAGAGAGTCTATCAGGTGGGTTAGCATATCAGTATCCTTATTTATTTCCACATGTTCTATCATTATTTTAGAAACATTAGTGGAAATAAATAATATTTTCAACCATATATTTAGTAGAAACTGATTCATTTTCATTACGGAAATCAGTTTCCCATGTTTCATAGTCTAGCTTTCATAAGTATGATTTCCACTATTATCAATCCATTTGGATGAGCCATATACTATACAATTCTCTAAATAGGAATATTATTTTCTAAAACACATATATATTTTCACATGAATATATTGTATCATTTTTGAAACCTAAGTTCTTTTTCAACATATGATCATGGTAATATGTCTCCAAAGACATAGCATTAGCTGGAAGTGTTTTCTCATTCACACCAACAACATGATGAAAAATCATTCTTACTACTAATTCAATGCCTTCAATTCCAATAAATCCATGATAAAAGACAATTCACTATATGAAGTACACAGAAAATATAATTCAGTTTTTGTATCATTAATTATTTCTTAAACAATGATGGAATCATTATAAAAAACATAGAATATATTGATCCCATGAGTCTCAACATTTCATATATTAATTCCATCAGGTTCTGACCCACATAACAATTAATTTATCATTTCATGCATCTGAGCAGTTATCCTTGATTCAACATCAATCATAACAGTTTCTATTCATTGAAAATGAATATATTATTCCACATGACATGTCCATATCTTATAATTTTTAAAAAATATATTCATGAATTTGAGTTCCCTTGTGGTATATTGTGTGAAATGATATCTGTTTTCACATTTTCTATATTGATAACTAAAATAATAACATGGAAATACTCTGGTGAAATGAATAAACTGCATAATTCCATTAAAATATTTGTTATACATTCTATTTGGTAGATCAATACAACTCTTAACAACATATGTGTAACACGACCCACCCAATGAGTACCTCACATGGGTTAGTAATTATATAAGGATTATACTGACCTCTCGAATCATACCACTAGTAGGTCTCATGTAGGAAACCTGAAAAACTACTATATCATACATATAACTATGAGACATTACCCTGTATGATAAAAATTCAAAACAAAGAGATATCACAAATAAACCAATCAACTTATAAAAATATTGATAAAATAAATTCAGCTGTATACATGTAATTCCATACGAAACTAAAACATCAAGGAATGATACCCAAAGTACAAAAATTGTCATGTCAACGGTGTCCATGAATCCCAAAGAGATCGTGTAAAATCACAAGCTACTTATATCTATCATGAAATCCAAATTCTTATGATGAAATATATATATATATATATATATGGGATGATCATAATAGTACAGTCAATGAGATCCACCCAAATACTCTCAGGTAAAAGATAATGAAAGAATTCTAAATCCCAAAGAACAATTAGTGAGACATACTCATCACATAAATAGGTATAATAAGTAACAATCCACAAAATGGATATCCTTAACCATGTAAAATATATGAGAGAGGCCATATAATTTTATAATGAACCAACAAAGGAACCCCACTTCCACATCCCCACTAGACTCATGCTATGAAAAAATCTCACAAGTCTGGAACAATCTCCCGACCAATGAAGCATGCATGAAGACACATGGGCTATGTATCATTACATACATCTAAATTATAATATAATTTCATCAACTCATTCCATATAACCCTATAGTAACGAAGTAGTTTTTAGGATCCACCATAGCCCGTATGATGTATATCATACATCGGGTATTATACCCCAAGCCATCAAATCCCCAAAACCATGTATGGTACATCAAGCCATCACATACGATACAAGTCATCCCTATAATAAATAATTGGATAATATATCTAGATATACATGTGTGTGAAATAATCACAATACATAAAATCCCTTAACAGACGTATATGGGTAAACTAACCACTATGCATACCGGTATATAATATTGTTAGGAGATGATAAGAGGACAAGAGGGTGTAGTGAGTCATATATCCCTGTCCATCATAGATTTTGGTGAGAAATCCCTCCCAGAGACTTCTAGGTGTTATTATACGTACCTAAATTGTTAGGGAAGTGTTTGAAATTCCATAACATTAACGATATAGTATTGACCAGGACCACCCTATATGCATTAACCTAGACCTAGGCTCAACTGTATTTATCATCTCTTGGATACCGGACTGAAACATCTAATTAATATATATCATGTAAGAATTGATGGAAATAATGGAGATATAATAAATTCATATTTTTCAAATTAAATTTCACTTCACAATAATTTAATCATTAATTATTAATTATATCTTTTCTATTATATTTCATTAAACTTCCAAGTGAAGTACATGAACTCCAAGAATAATTCAACTGAGTTCATGGTTTATCAGGTTTAACTTTAAAATTATCATTTTATATTATACTAATACAATGGGTTAAACATTTATTAATCAATATAACCATTCCCTAATTCAAGGTAATCTAGGAAAATATCCTACTGTACCATTAAGAGATGTTTCCAAACACATCCAACTGCCTTTAGCAGTGGAGAAATTAATGTTTGTAAAAGAAGAAACCCAACCATCTAACAATTAAATATATTCATTTAAAAGAAATCATGTCATATTTTAGAAAAAATGATTAGGTATAACTTTAACTCATTCTATCAACTCTTGCTTCATCCCTGACACCCTCTTGCATAACACCATGCATCTCACCATTATGGTTATCAACTGCTTCCCCAAACTCATACCTCTCTATCCTTATAACACCATTCATCCCAGTCGCAAATAAAATAATATAAAAAGTCTCATATCTATATCACAATGATGGTATCAAGAATCAAACATAATAAATAAATAAAAATGGCCCCACAATCCTGCCATTCATCCTTCACATAAAAAAAGGCTCTCACAACCCAACACAAGACTTTAACCTTTCACATGAAAATGGTTAGCCTTAGCCACAAACATTTATCATTATTAATAAATTGGTTTTTATATCATCTTGATCTGATCAATTCAATTAGAATTTCTTCTAACTATGGGAAACCTATAGAATCAGCTATAACCTATGTTATGTGGTAATGACAGAATAAAACCCACCTCCCCCCAATATAAATTATTATAATGACAAATGAATAAATAATATTTTTAATTTAGTATATAGAAAAATGAAAGTGATTATAATAAAAATATACCCAAGCATAGTGTTGTTATAGGAATAGTGAAACAAAAACTATTGCACAAGAATAAACAAGGATATAAAACAAAGGAAACGACAAGATTTTGGTGCTTCTATCCCATTAAGACCAACAACATAGAAAATAAAACCACCCACACACAAAATCATTTATTAGATGATAAAAAAAATACATATTTCAGTGTATTGATGAAAAGTAGAGTGTCAACTGAAATGCACAGAAGTGCCAAAATAGATGCCGCATACTAGATGCAGCACCACAGAAGGAATCAGGCTTATGAAAAATAAACAACCTTCAAAATTTTATTGGAAAATATATCACATCAAGACCAAAAAATAATGAACCCATTTATTCCTTGGATGTTACTACTGGATTATCACGTAATGTATCTAGATTGGATAAATGATCACACATCTTCAACTAGGAAGAACCTCGAGAGGCTCCAAAAGGATTTGTGCACCAATGGCCTATATGGGGGGTTGGTGGGCCACTAGATGAGTCCATTTATCAGAAAGATAACATTACCCTTACATTGAATGAAGTCGAGGAACATTATTCTCAACATAGTGTGGGAGAAAAGGTAGACTGAAACACCCGTGGGAAGAAAACAAACCACCAGTAGAGAGAGGGAATCTATTTCAAGAATATTGATCTCTTCATAATAGATGAACTCAACTGCTTAAGAAGAAGATTTTCATATATGTTTCTTATATCGAATACAGGGGTCTTAGTGGTGATAAATCTCACTACCAAATCGTTAAATAGTTATATTTAATGAAAGGGGGAGGCTTCTATTTAGACAATGCTGAACTACACGTACAGTGGCACATAGAACATGTTATATCAATTAAGAAGTTACATCCATTGATGGAATGGAATAAAGATAATAAGTATATAAAAGATAGCCAAGGTTGAATCATAAAACCAGTAAGCCAAATAATTGAGCATGCCATGTTAATTTGCACATGTGGTAAAATGAAACCAAAAAATTGCAGATATTAAAATGTGAAAATGATTAAAAATAATTATCATGTATTTAAACAAATTATAATGTAAGAATAATTTATATGAATTAATTTATATTTTTAATATGGAAAATAATGAATTTCCAAATTAAAAAATTTCCACTATTTTCAATTGAAATTTCTTGATTTTATTGCCCCTAAATGATATTCATGTTGTTTAAAGTTCAGGATATCTATGAAATACATGACTTTGAATAATGTTGTAGCCATAGTGAAACTATCATCTAGGTTTTAATTAATGTGTATCTTAGTGACACACACTTCTCTACTTTAAATAACTTCTCCAAAAAATGAGGCCTAATATCTATGTTCAATTACTTAACATGAATGAATAAATTGTTAGAAATATAAAGTGAATATTGACAATAAAAATTTATAGTAATAATAACATTACATATAATTAGTTTAGAAAATAAACTTGCAATCTATATAACGTATGAGACTTCTTCTGCTAGATCTACGTACACGGTTGTAGTGGCTGAAAGGGACACCAATAATTCCATATTGCACATCCATGATATAGGTCCTCTACATGCAGTAAACACATAACTGATAAGTTATGTCATAGTATAATAATTTACAACATATTTAGAATCCACAATACCAGTCACTAATTCAGAAGAATTCATTTTCTTACCATCGAAATTGAATGAGATGTAGTTGAAGAAATGTAACTCAAAAACCATTTAATAGAATCCCAATGTGGCCTACCTGGATCTTCTGTAAACCTACTAAAGGTACATATAAAAATGAAAATTTTTGTTGAGTTCAAATCACAGCATACATAATACATCCCACTAAATCAGAATATTTGATTCTACTCATATATTCAATATCATAAGTTGTGTTAGGTGACTAGTAAAAAAGAAATTTAAAATCGAGAAATAATGGAAGACTAACAGGATTCACAACATCAAATAAATACCACTTAATAGCATTAAGGATACTAGAATGATGAGATACCTAAAAAATTGTATGCTTTAAATCCCTAAAAATTACAATGCCCATAGTTTTATTAGCACAGTCTAGATCTTTCATTTCAAAAGCTGAATTAAATTTAATTTTAGTTTGGGTGATTAATTTCAAATCACAATATATGAGTAATGTACCATCTGCAGAGAGAAGTAAATAACGAATGGATTATTTGACATATTTAAATTATTCACATGCATCAAATTGACTCATGCTGAACAACTTCTACATCATCAATGAATCAAACTTCTTATACCATTATATTAGAGATTTTTTTAATCTGTATAATGAATTATTAATCAAACAAACATGATTACCATTAAATTATTTTTAAAAACTAGAAATAGCCTTCATGTAGAAGTTTTCAATTATATAACCATGCATGATTTTTTTTGAAATCAATTCTTTATATATGAAAATATAAATCAGAATAAAATGAAAAAAGAAGTATTATTGAATAATGAATCACTATAGGATATTAAATTTAAATGTTATCTGTTCTTTATCATTGATGGATTACATTGGAAACCCATCTATATATAAAAAATAATAATTTCTTATAAAATTATCTTACTTAATTTTATTGGGTATGGACCATGTATGATTTTTTAGATATTTAATCATTTTTTCTATAGCTAAAATTGAAATCCTAGAGTTGATTTAATCTATAGATTGATTATATGTTTGAGGATCCTCTCCCACAAGATCTACTATAACATTTAAGAAAACATCATCCATATGAGAATGATTGAACCTAGAAGGAGTTCTAATGACCCTACTCTACCTATCTCCAGTGATCTTATAACCACTAAGGCCACTAAGAACTCTTTCATCAGGACTATCATCTGATTCAGACCAAGATTATGGTTCATGATTCGAAAGGGGTGCCTATGTAGTAAAAGGAGTCTCAACAGGAGACTCACTGACTCTTGGAAGATCCCTCTCAGGATCCCTCTTTTGAGAATGATCAACACATTCATCAGTGGAAACCTATAATCTAGAAAGAATAGACAATTGAAACTCTACATCCAAGATACGAATACACTTTTGAAAGCTGGGTTTATCTACCAAAATATTTTTCCCCTTTCAACCCCATAATATACACTATGAAGTAGCACATGAAAGCTCTAGGCTCATGTTTATCATCCTTAACATGAGCGTAGGTAGTATGTCCAAACACCCAAAGATGATCATAGGATTGGGGCAATTGCTCCAGAATTCAATTGCAATCTTACATCTATTGAAATATAAGGGACACATTTTTATTACGTAAACATCCATTGTGACAGCTTCTGTCTAAATGGATTTGGTCCAGCATAAGCATCGGAGGATGATATAAACCCACTCATGAATGTTGTGATTCATATGCTTAGCTAGACCCTTCTTCTAAGAAGTATGAATAATGGATTGTGCATCAAAATCGTTTTACATTCACAACACATTATAAACTCAATAGATTTTAATTCATTTCCATTATAAGTCCTTAATATCTTTAACTTCATCATAGATTTATTTTTTATAGAGGATTTCTGAGTTTTAACCTCCTCAAAGGAATCCAATTTATTTCTCAAAAATATAAACCCATAAATTTTTTTAAAATCATATATAATGGTGAAAGAGTAATATCCCCCACCATGGGAGGTAGTCCAAGAAGGTTCCTAGAAAACAGAGTGATCATACTCAAGAGGGTTATCATATTTAAAGCTATAACTTTGAAAACGAAATATTTAATTCTTACCCAGGATAGAGTATCCACAAATGGGTAAGTTACATGGTGTACTTTAAGTGAGAAGTCCTTACTTGATCTTTTTCTCTTGGAATTTAGAACTCACATATCCTGATTTCCTATGCCAAATAATAGTGTTGTCATTTATTGTGAAATAATTTTTTCCCAATAACTTTATGGGAGTTCTTCAATCAAAAACATATAACCCATTCATCAAAGAGTGTTTAAGAATTGTATGGTCTCTTATTGAGATTATAAGATGAAAATAATCAGATTTATGTTAAAATCTCTTGGATTTAAAAAATATTGTGAGATTATATTTTAGTGTGAATTCAGAACCCATATCTCATCCCAAAAAGGTGACAAGTAAATTTTTTGAAATCTATAACAAAAAATAACCACTACCCATGATGAAAAATATCTTTTTGATTCCAATAAAAAACACTCCATCAAATACCTCAATCAAAGATGAAAATGAAATAAAAAAGTGTATATATAGGGAGGACATCATGGGACTAGGACCAACATGGAATCCCGAGTATCACCATACAAACACAAAACTATTATAGCCTTTACTAGAAAATAGAAAATGATCACTCGAATCCATAGAGGGTTTTCCATATTTCAAAATGGATTATTTAGGTCTAATATATCATTGTTTCCAAATGATTAAGTAGGTAACCTTTTTTTGGTTTTAGAATGATCTTTTTGTGATTGGCTATGAATTTTACTTCACTTCCAATTTTTACCTTTTTTTTGTACTCGAAACTCTAAATTAACAATATCATTAACACCCTCCGCTTCAGGATTAAACATCATAATTCTACGCAACTCACATGAATGAATGGAAGACTTGAATTCCAATAATGTCAAGGAATATATTCCATATTTCATATCATTGATACGATATTCATATGAACTATTCAAATAAATTAAATGTATGTTAAATTTTTCCATATTGTAAACATTAAATTTATTTTGGAAATATCTAATAAAATTTTATTAAAATCATCTTGGTGTGTGTAGGAGGTTGTTAAATGACGTATATTGAAGACATAATATTTTTTCACCTTATATATATACAACCAATTATAGATGTTTTCATCTAATGATTATCAATGTTAGGCCAAATATCAGCTATGTAGGTTTCATAAGAATCATCTCTTTGGACATTTTCACTCAATGACAATGTTAAAGAGAGATGTTCTTTCATCAAAATATTAGGAGATACATATGAATATGTTGTTACTATTTTTTCATCACTGCAAAAACATATATGGTGTATATTTTGTTTAAAAAGGGAATCTTATATCCCATGTTGAACTAACATTGATTACATTTTTAATATCCACAAATTAATGTCATCACACCAATCAAAAATTTCTATTTCATATATTTCATATTCAATTATTTATATTGGTGGCTCTGATACCACATTGTTGTAGGGTTATAGCCGAATACAAACCACCCCCCAATAATTATTTGGACTACCGAATAAACAATATGGGTTAATTCATTGTGCAAAATTAATAGTGAACATGAATACATTGAAAACCCTCCCAAATACATTGCTGATGTGGGAATATTGAAACAAAAATAATGAATGAAGTAGAAATGCAAATAGTAAATAATTGAAACACTAGGATATACATTTTTCAGTCCCTTTAAGACATACATCATAGCAATAACACCACACATACCTTCATTTTTATTATATTCTCAAGCCAAAAATGGATTACTCTATACAAAGGCATAAATGATCGGTAATTGAAATGAACCAATGATCTAAAATAGATATTGTGCACTAGAAGTAGAAACACAGAATGGATCAATTTATTGAAAAATATACATACTCAAAAAATTTCCAAGTGTCCAAATCAAAAGAATATCCAAGAAAAATGATCTCATTACATCATTTGTTCTTATTGTAGGATGAGCACACAAGTTCTTCAAATTCATGCAATGGTCACGTGCCTTCATCCAAGAAGAACCCCTATAGTATCCACCATGAAGCATGCACCAGAGGTATGTTGTGGGTTAGTTGGACACTGGAGGAGTTCACCTATGTGAATGAAATAACAACCACTATAGATAATGAAGTTGAGGAAGATGATTCTCAACATCATGTGAGAGAAAAAGCAGATCGAACCACAAGAGAGAAGAAAAAACCTCATGTGTTGGGGGGGTGTCAATTTCTGAAATCTGGATATCTTCATACCAAATGAACTCCTTCCCATGAAGATTATTATCATATTTATTTCATATATTGAATATAGGCCCTGTGGAGATGATCAACCCCCATTCTAGAACACTAACATGCAATCTGCATAGCCCCAGTGAGGCTGAAATGATTCCAACATCGAACTGCCCACCTAGAATCACATGAAACAGATCCAATCAATAAATAGAAAAGATATATTAGGTGGAAAAATCAACAAAATCCCATTAATTAATTGAATATTTATATAGAGGATATCCTTGTTGTCTTCCCTAATCGAGCATGAAAAATAATTGAGAGAGACACAAAAATATGATCTTGTAGTAAAATGACAAAAATATATAATAGATATTAAAATTAGAAAATAGTTAACAATAAATTGAATGTGTTTAAAAAAATTAAAATGGTAGAACAAATAATATATGTAATTTTATGTTTTCAATCTGAGAACCAAGAATACCAAAATTAAAAAAATGATATTAAATTATTTAAAGATGCTCTACGACAAAATCATTCATTTTCTTGTAACTTAAGGTAGTACAAAACTCATTAATAATACTTTTTATTATCATAAAAAATTCAGATTCACATTACTTATCTAATTCCATTAACACATGGAATACCATAATTAGTTAAATATGCATACTTGAATAAATTTTATAACAATAAAATTACAAGAAATAGTAGATTTGATAATCATGTCTCCACTTTATTCATTATCATACCCAAATAAATATTATTGAAAATATATTCTTTATCCAAATTCAAAAAATTTAAAATGATTCACCAAGAATAATTAAACTATATACAATGCATATTATATCTAGAAAAACAATAAGTAATCCATTATCACCGTGCCAAGAAACAACATGACACCGCTAAACATAAACTTATCTGATTCATTAATCTAGTTGAAACATCATTAGGATAAATACACTATTGTACAAATGGTTAAACCATTATCAATTTATGATTTTAGAAAAATAAATTAGAGAAGAAAAAAATCACATGCCTCAGTACATCGATATTCATCACAGAATAATGAATCAATATCCCAGATCATTGATAACCACCACCGTGAGAAATCTATGATCTCTCATGGATTTATTTATTTGAATGAATTGATAAACAAAAAAAGAAAAATCTATTAGAATGATGGATATCATCATCAACAACAATGAATTAATGAAAATTATGTAACACGTTCAAATGGAGAGAAACTTATTTAATAGAAAAAGACCC
Organism: Viscum album; assembly: GCA_963277665.1. Taxonomy (NCBI): domain Eukaryota; kingdom Viridiplantae; phylum Streptophyta; class Magnoliopsida; order Santalales; family Viscaceae; genus Viscum; species Viscum album. Next base: position 979,244,840 of record OY728139.1, on the reverse strand, counting down.
TAGGTCAGGTGACCACAGATTGAACTCGGGAATTCATGATTCATTACTATTGAAATGGGGTATCAAAGTCTTCGAAAAGATTCATTGGGTTCATAGGGTTCATGTGGAATGAGTGGAAGAAAATTTGGTCCATGGTCCTTGGGTGTATTTATAGTCAAAAATATTTTTAGAAGTCCACAACACTACCCCTAAATCATATAAATACCACTTCGACCACAGCATGGTGAGAGCAGACCAAGTCACGGCCTCGGGAAAACACATTTCTAGGATCCAATGCAATATCCACAGTGAATAACCATTTTATCTTGGGATGGATAGAGGCCCATCGTATATCCCACATTATAACCACCCTTGATTTGGTAGTATCCTCAAAAACCATTACGGCACAACAACCTTACTTCACATCGTAGTGTTTGACACCAGAGAAGGGCCTAGGTTATAGAGAAAAACAATTACATATCCATTCCTAGAAATGTAATAGCCCCAATTTTTGCACCTTTGATCATACCTATGCCTCAGTTGGTTTAAAACCCCCCCAAAACTAGGCTTACGATACATCCCATTGCTCTATGATGCATCCTAGCCTCAAATAGTAGTGGCACCCTCCTTTTTTGTTCATATATCCTCCAGATGCCTTGAAACAACCTCCAGGTCCCTCCAACACCCAAAACAGACAAAATTAAGGGCCACTATAGTTAAATCCCTTACAATTTTATGTATAAAAACCATAAAAATTAAAACAGTTATCATATTAAATTAATTTTTTGAATTTCATATCACATAATATATTTAAAGAGTTTTATAGTATAAATTTAAAAAAAATATTTTACACAAATCAAACGACTATAATATTTTCAGATATCTAGGCAAAATAATGATTATATAGTCTCAGCTATATATGAAAAGTTATCAATATATTATAAAATTCTATAATGAATCCTTATATCACATTATATAGATCACATTTTCAATTACCATGTTAGATAAATTTTCAATTGGATAATCAAAAAAAATTAAAAACATGAAACTATTGTCTTAATATATATTAATGTTCTCATTTAAATTTGAAATTAGTCTCTAAATATATTAATTTAATCTTATATTTTACTTAGAGTTTTTATCAAATTATCATAGTCACCTCTTTTTCATCTAGATATAGTGGTATAAAATTTCATCATACTATACATTCTAATATTGTTTATTTCACTAAGATTCATAATAAAATATTATCAATTGAATAAATCGTTATTTCTATGGAATATAAAATATTGAACCAAATTAATAATAAATATGGAATTCAATTTACTAAAACTACAAGAAAAAAAATATTTTTATTACTAAATGTTGAATTTTTTAATATATGGAAATATAATAAGAAACAATATTCAATCTAGAGGGAAAATTCATGAAGTAAATGTTTTTTCAAACACCAATTATAAGTCAGTGTGTTGAAATGTTGGTTTTTATAAAATTCTATTCCACGTTATTAGAACCTCATATCTATCAATGAGATGGTTCCAGATTGAGGTTACATGAAAAATATTATCAAAAATAAGAAGGCAAATAATAATAATAATAATAGATAAATAGATTGTATTTTGATTATTATCGTATCGGTCTGTATAATCAGATTGGGAAATCATATTGGGATTTATCAACTATGTAAAAAGATGCTAAAAATTGATTCATCGGTATTTTGATAGAGTTATACTTTATGTATTGTGCAATCAACTTGCTAATCAAACCAGGAGATCAGAATGAGTGTCATTACAAAGTCCATATGATATCACCATCTTCTTAGTATGAAAGTGATGAATTCTATTAGAAAGATCATATTTGTGAATGTTGATCAAGTAGAACCATAACATTTTTTTCCAAAAGATTATTATATTTTTTCTACTCAATGCACAAGAAGAATTGTATTAAAATTAGTTTTACACATGTTTAATGAAATATCCTACATGTTGTATTGCACACAAAATGAATGATTTTGAGGGGATTGTATGATATCTTTTTTTTTCTAAACCATACCAAGGTCTAGCTATTTTTGATGAATAGTAATCCTTGAAATTTGTATGTTCATTTGGTCATGTATTTTTTTTCATAATGACTTAAAATTTTAACCTAAGGAAAAAGTTGTTTCTTAAGAAAGGAAAGATAAATAAAATATATATCACAGATTCACCCTCTTTCCCTCTCTAAAATACATAGATCATGGTTGGGTCATATCAATAAGATTTAACTAGAACCACGCAAGTAATCATCAATAATAAATAACTTAATCATTGAAATTTAACCTCTTTCTAAGCTTCAAATTTCACCTAACCTAAGGGAAAAAATCCTCAATCATTCCTTTTAATATCATCCACATGCATTCTAGCTTCGGGTTATTTATCTAACTTTAATAAAACATTGAATAAAATAGGTAGTATAACATTCATACTTGAATCTATTTTATTTCCATAAAATAATGAGAAACATTATATTTTTTAGAATGCCTCTTCTTTAATTCTTTACCCAACAAAAAAAAAAGATTCGCCTTTATGTTCTTTATCCAGGTTAATTAATTTCAAAAAAATAGTGCATTCATAAAAAAATTATTTACAAAGCACTATATAAATACAACGCTAACTATAAAAACAATAAGCAAACCATTATCACAGTGGAATGAAAAAACATGTGATATCTAATCATTCTCACGGTAGGTGGTACTTATTCCTGATTAACATTTCAATTTTTTCAGTGCACATCAATGAAATAAGGTATGTATTATTTCATCTTTACACAATTATGATTATTTTATAAATATTTAATTTTCCCTTTAAATATATTATATACACTATAAATTTTTTTAGTGATGAAAAATGAGTCATATCACTATGTTGAGGTGGTTGTCCACACATTGACATGAATAGTGTTACCATTTTTCAATCGATTAAAAAGTAAAAAAATACATGATGTATATAAAGACACATTATATTAATACATAAATATTAAATATATTTTTTAGAGTACTATATCATTATTAAAACATATTCCCAGAGATCATAATTTTCCTAGTGCAATTGGTAACAAGAAAACATTAACACACATACATAAATGAGAAACATCATCTTCACTAGGTCTTCATGAATAGCACACTTCGTAGATACCTCAATCATAACAAATATAATCATAAAATAAGTGAAAGGAAACATAATAGGGGTTATATTAGATACTCAGTAATTATAAAAAAGGGATACATGTAAGCTTAAACCCGAACATATGGGGTATGGGAATGTGATCATGAAAATAAAAGAACATACCCTGCACATTAATGTTAATAATTGGAATAATGACATCAATATTGGATGTTCAAAAGACTTGAATAATAATGAAATAATGAGAACAATCCCTGAAATGGTAACATAGGAATAAACCTGGAATTGCATCATACCAAAAATCATAAAATATATTTCCATAGTATGAAGGAATTATTTCCAAGACCATCATAGTAGAATAGGATCACTCACCATACCATCTTGGATGTCGTGGTTCACCCCATGGACATCTTTGTAGGTTGAGTTTACCCCTCATACTATCATAGTAGTCATGGTCCACTCCCATGACCATCTTAGTAGGGATGGTTATCTCCCAAGATCATCACAGTTTATCTCATGAGAAATATATCATTACCCAATGTATGGGAGGGAGATATAGGTACCTACCATCTCAAAATGAAATCATAAATACATTGTCCATATAATCATAAATAATAGTATCATAACCCATTAAATGAAATGTGTATCATAAAAATGTTAAAAAACCATAAATCTTGGAAAGAGACTTGTTTTATAATCCATTCATCATAATCCTAACACATGGATAGTAGCGGGTTTCAAAGTCATATAACCCATGAAATAGAAATTGGTTTCATAAACATCATGCCATCAAAACAAAATGCATTAAGAAAAATAATTTAAATATAAATATTTAATAATATCCTATAAATTCAAGAAAACCCCAATTGGTTGTTATATTAAATTGGAAATAATTTTTATATATCTTTAAATAACATTTAATGGTGAAAATATCCTTTCTATGAAAAAAATCGTTTTATAACATAAACCATTATGATAATGTTTTTCTTTGAAAATTCCATTCCAAACAAAAAATTTATGATTTTAAAAAAATATTATATTTTAAAAAACATTTTTAAAGGAAAAGTATTTCCTATTATATTTTGAAATCATTTTAAAAAAATCACAATCATGGTTTTTCAAAACAATAGGCTTTCTACCGAAGAGAGAGAAAATTATATTTTACATAAAAACAATATCTTATGTTCCCAAAATTAGAAACAACATTACTAACAAAGAATTATATCTTCAATAAATAGAGGCAAATTAAACTCAAGAGTTTCCTTGAGAAATGGATCAAAATAATTCATCAAAGTACTCATAACATAAACAATCTTGAAAAGCAATGAGGTTGTGTCAATAAAGTCTTATAATTTGGTAACTTGGGATATTACTCCCCATGTTTGAAAAGGTAATTAAATGAATATTAAAATATAATTAAGTGAATTATATTCATAATATTACATTTAAATGGATTTATATACACCTCAAAAATATTGTTTAGGTGTATAACCAAATATGAGTCTCAAAGAAGTCAGATTGACACAAAATCGTTATACTGTTGGGTAAATTTTATAACATAAACCACAAAGAAAGAGATTATAAAATAAACATCTGAATAAAAATAAATTTAATTATAATATATAGATAATAAAATAATTTTATGTACATACACCCACAAAAATAAAAGAGTGGAAAACATACCATGTGTCTCATAGAAATTAAGAGTGAGATGAAATCTCATTACGCTGTTTCTTGATTCTATTTATATAAAATGAAGTTTACTATATAGTAAATATATGTTTATTATATTTATATTATAAAAGAATATTAATATATATAATACCTCATATGCTTTTAGGATGACCATATAATTACCCTCTTTTAAAAAATCATATGTTAAGGGTTCACTTCGTGTAATATTCGCATTGTTCTTCAAATTTTCCTAAATTTGTTATATCATTTGTCCATATACTTATATCAGGATTAATATATTTAAATAATTATTTAAATATCATGAATATTCATTATATTTATATTATAATAAACAATAGCATATAGAAATATGAAATGGAATACACCATTCAATGAGATGGTAACATGTACATACGGATGACCGTTTTTCTGTTTTAATTGTTGTTTTGAACAAAGGTATGTAAATGAATTGTGTTTATATATATGTTTTTTATATATAGAAACTTTTCAATAGAAATAATATATCATATATTTTTAGTAAACCCTTCCTTAGTATATTCTATGTGGTGTGTCAAAAAATCACATCGCTTTGAAGGGGTGGTAGTCCACATCTCCTCAAATGAGATAATCATATTAACACCAAATGGAATGTAAAATGGAATGTGTAGTAAAAAGTAATAAATAATCTTAAATACATATTTAGTTTAATGTATTATTTATAAATATATATTCCATTATTGTAGACACCATGATTGGAGGTAAAGGAATAAATGAACAATAGTCATTTCATGAGGTAGGGGTTTTCCAAACACATAAATAGTATATTCGACATTAATTAGATTGATGTGTATGAAATTTTAAGAAATAACCATATGATAATAATATACTATTTTTTTAGAATACTTTTGATTTCATAAAATAATTTAATAAATATATTGTAGTGGGTGGAGAAATAATATTGTGAAAGAAGCCTGAGAGGAAATGTTACCTCTTAATCGGTCAAATCCTCTTGGTTTGTGAAAAAAAAGATTCATTGAGATTTTTTCTGTCAAATGGAATTATTCTATGAGTAATTGAGGAAATTTGGGATATTATTTGTGAATATTTTTGGCTATCCTAGGGGCTTGAAAGGTGTGATGAAGTGGGGACAGGTGGTGGAATTTTATTATAGGGAGGGGGGAACTTTAGTAAACTACAAAACAATGAATTTATTAAAACTATATTTTCTAATTAAAATATCAGAATAGTGAGTTATTTAAATCATGAGATGAGTATGTGTATAAATCGTCTCATAATATATATTTTATACATGTTATAGTTATAGAGAAAACCTTATCTTTTGGATTTAATCTTTAGTTAATGAATTTAACTTTTACCATGATAACTTGTATTTTTTTAAAAGAAGGACATATAACATTAATGAAGATGATCTGAAGACGTACAAGAGAAAATCCCTGAAGGATAATTGTCTAGCCAGAGCTGGTTGATAATGAAGGGGCATGAGGCTTCTAGCTGATTAGCGACATTATTTCCATCCCTTTTGGTAAAGTAGAAGGTACAGCGAGAGAAGCCTTGGTGAAGTGAGAGAATTATCTTGATGATGAAGCCAAATGACTAGAGATCTCCATTGTTGTTGTTAATAGCATAGATAACGGTGATGCAGTCAGATTAAATGATGATATCAACCCATCCACAATCTTTAGCGAGCATCATACTGGCAAGGATGGCCATGGCCTCAGCAACAGTAGGTTCCCAGCAAGCCTGATGTGGTTCGTATTTTGTACTGAAGATTTTCCCCACATGATTTTTGGGTCAAGAGGACTAGGGCGACAGGCCCATCCTTTGAGAGCGGTGCATCCACATTAATCATAGGGGTCCCTTCCATTGGGGGATTCTAATGAAGGGGAATGGAGAGGGTTGCACCTGTCATAAAATGTCCATTTTGGTATTTCCAGCCCTCAATCTTGGAGGTGGCACATTCAATCCAGAATTCGGGGGTTTTGTGAGCTTGATGAAAAATGGCATCATTGCGCTGGACCCAAATAATCTAGGATAGAGAGCAATGCGAACCTGATGAAGTAGAATAAAGAGATTAGAACCACCACGCCAAGTGATTTGAAAGGTCAGAGGCTGATTCCCTTGAAGTGGTAGAAGTCTGGACCCATTTATTCCAAATTTTCTCACCTCCTGGGCAGTGTATGGTAGCGTGAAAAGGTGTTTCTCGAATTTTCGGGCAGAAAGAGAAAAAATCAGTACTATCCATATGTTGGTGAGCGAGGAGGTTCATGGTTGGGAGAGAACCCGGGTAGACCTGCCAACAAAATTGTATAATTTTAGGGGGGACGTTGAGCTTCACCACCAAATTAAAAGGTCCCTCAACATGGTAGATTGAGTGGTTTCCAAGAGCCAGTTTGTATCCGGACCTCACCGTGTATTCGCCCGATGACTCATTGATCCAGAAAAGCTTGTCGGGGGCTGCATTAGAGACCGAGGGAATGCTATGGATAATTCTATGATCCCTTTCATTAAACCAATCATGGGTTTTTTCCAGACACCACCCCTGTCCCTGGTCAGAAATGAGGCAGTTGATAGTGGCGTTTTCAAGGACTGGTTGGAATGGGGATGTAGCCCGCATACCATCGTTATCGATAAGAAAAGGATCAGTACGGATATTGACCGATGATCCAGACCCAATCCTCCATCCTAGTCCTTTTTTCAGGAGCCTTTTAGCCCCCCAGATACTTCTCCAGATGAAGCTAGGATGAGGACCATGAGAGGAAGCACAAATGTCTGCGTGGGGAAAGTACATAGCCCATAGAACCCGTGGAAAAAGGGATGATGGTCTGTTATCAAGGGGCCATGCTTTCTTAGCCAACATTGAATCATTGAAGAGACACAAATTCTAGAATCCTATCCCTTCCTCTGATTTGGAATTACAGAGTTTCTCCTAGGACATCCAGGGGAGCTGATACCTTCCATCATTCTTCCCCCACCAGAAATTGGTAGTGCGTGTGTTGATCTGGTCGACGATGAATGTCTATATCATAAACAGGGACACAAAGTTAGCTGGTAATGGATTGTATGACAGCATTGATGAGGGTCTCTTTGACAGCTTTAGAAATTTCATTAGGTGACAAGCCTAGAATTTTTTTCTCGATCCTGTCCATAAGAGATGTAAATATTGCTTTTTTGGATCAACCAACCACCATGAGAAGCCCAATGTACTTTTGATGTTTCACGACCATATGGATACCAGCAAATGAGAAAGCTCATCCCTCTTATAAAGAGGCACCCCAGCACTAAATTTTTTTTCAAATTTTCCATGATTGATCGATTGGCCAGATTCCCTCTCATACAGTTGGATTTCTTGGAAGATCAACTGGCATTCATTAATTGTTACTATGGAAAATTGGAGGCAGTCGTCGGCGAAGAAAAGCTGCGACACTAGTAGGATAACACATAAGACCATTTCCCCATGAATAGATTTAGAGGATGTAGCCCAAAAAATAAGATTAGATAACACATCTGCAACCATTATGAAGTGAAAAGGGGATTGGGTATCTCCCTGGTGAAGGCCTCAAGATGGGGTGAATCCTCTGGTGAGCTCCCTGTTGATCTTGATTTTGAGGGAGATGGTCTAGATGCATTCCATGATCATATCTATCCATTATGCACAAAAAACCCATTTTCTGCATGACTATACGAATGAAGTGCCATTCCACACTATAGTAGGCATTGGTCATATCTAGTGTCCAGGCCATGGTTCCTCTTTTCGCTATAGAGCATGATTTCATAGAATGGAACACTTCATGGGCCACAATCGCATTATCAGTAATCAGTCTTTTTACACAATAGAGTTATTATATTTACTAAAAAATGAAAAATGAACCATAATTGGAATATTTACGAATGATTTGACACTATAATGGTTATTTGGTCGAATTGAATATTTTTATGAGTTTTATTACATTTAATATAATATTATTTACATTAAAGTACCATTTATATGAGTTTTGATACTATTAAATATTTTCATTTTTTGAAGTTTATAAATAATAGTATAACTTTGAATAAAACACATTACATATATCACTAACATGTACAAGTTATCAAAAAAACATGTGGATGTCATTAATTAAGTAAATTTATTTATATTTTAATATTTTTTATATCATTTATTTGGTAACTCAATTAATTAAAAAATTAATTCATGATTTTTATAAAAGCCACTAATTAAGTAATATCATTTCTACAAATTAAAAGTAAATTATCTGGATGAAGATAAATTTATTTTATTTGAAATAGAAAATTATAGTCGAATTTATCTTATATATTACCCTATATTAAATATAATTTGTTAATTAATTTTTGATTATGATAATTATAACTCTTTGTTAAATAAAATATAATAAATCTCTTATGAAAATCAAGGGGCATAAAAGGATCATTGTTTAAACCTATGGTTTATTTGTGTCAAAAAACACATATAATATGAAATTTTGACATGGTTTAGGTTAATGTTATAATATTATAATGTTAATTTTTACCTTTAATTATATTAGTTAACTTTAACAATGGTAAATAAAATTCAGAAGATACAATTAACAGAAAAAAATATGGATCCTATTGGACAATGTTTTTCATATTGATTAAATCTATTTATATTAGTTTTTTGAAATTAAATTAGTAGAAGTAGAAAAATTACATTTAATTTTAATCACAAAATGTTCATAGAATGTGGGTAAAAGAGTTGTTTAAAAGATTCCTAATTTTATTATATCTATTAATATTATAAAAATTATTTTAATAAACTAAATTTGATTAAAATATATATCATTTACCTATTTTGACTATAAAATCAATGTTATATAAAATTATTTTTTTAAGGAAAAATGTTTTTTTAAATATAATTCAATATTTTTATTGTTCATCAACAATTGAAACATTTCATCAAAATACAAAAAATAATCCTACGTTAATTTTTCATCATGAATTCCAAAATAATGTTTATTTTATCAAAATTAATTAATATGAGTGTCAAAATTTTATTTAATTAATTTTCATTGATGGGAATGAAAAGGAGTTAATTTCATAAAATAGATATTTTAACCATATAAAGACCCTAACAAATATATATTTTTATAAATTATTGAAACCATTATGACTTATATATAAAATGTTTATTTTACTATTCACATTACATGCTTAATGTGTAGGTTAAAACAATCATATTTAAATAATCATAATAGTAAAGTGTTTTTTCACGGAAAATTGTTGTTCAATGTTAAGCAAACCTAGTGGGTCTTGCGTGTAGTTCAAGATTCTATTGGGGTTTCAAATAACATAACCCAAAATCGAGTGTTATTACATAATAAATAAACCTATATTTAGTGTTATGTGAATTGAAAATCTCAAAACATAAAATTAATTTGAAAAAATAAATTCACAAAATCTAAGGGTGTTACAGTATATTATTTTTAAATATTTTAAATTATTTTATTATATTCATATACATAAATTAAATTTGTCATTATGAATGACCATTAGAGGTGATAATTGGATATTAAACACATCACATGGTGGAGGTGGTAGTCCACAACTACTCCCCAATGATGAATTAGTTCAATATAGATACAATATTTAAAAACATTTTCTCATGTAATTGAATGTTTTTAAACACATCGTAATTTTATTTTATGGGAAATTTTCATAAATTTAGGATTTTTTGTAATTTTTCACTGAAATAAAAAAATGAATTAATTTTGGAATTTAATGTGTTTTTAATAAAATCTGTATTTTGAGTATACCTTTTTTCATTATTGATCCAAATTATTATCTTTTTTAAGAACATTTAAGTCATGGGAAAAATAATTTTCAATTGTACTAGATCATTTTTCAGATATATAGACACCCAAATAAAGATGTGTTTATAGAAAGGTTTCGTAGAAAACATGGTTGAACCCACATCAGTAATTGAGGCATAAACCTGGATCCATATCTCATTGTACATTGATTTTACTTGGATATGAAATCCAACTCAACTATGTGAATCGATAAAAAATTAACATGGGAAATTCATAAATTAATGAATTCATTGAATGTGTCAAATAAAGAGAAAATTTAGTATCCTCTTAGGTAGAAAATGTCATATTCAGTAACTAAATAATAACAATGTCACCATGTTTCCAAATCATCTAATATTTTCATTTAAAAAAAACAAATTTAACATCAATCAATTATCTAGAAACTATTGAGGGTGATTCATCCATTCAATCATAGAAAATCTAGAATAAATTCAAGGAAGTAGTTCTACAAGACATGTCATGAATTCATTACATGCTATGAAAAAACAGAACATGTCTTGTAACATTATTACATGACGTGACTTTTTTGGTCTTCATTAAGTAGAAGTTCAACTCGGATTCATGATGGCTGTTGAAGGAAAAATTACACATCACGTATTCCAATTACATGAAATGACAACATTGGTGATCATTAAATTCAATACATAAACGGTTAATCTTTGAAGAGATGTTTCCTATAAATTCACCCTCATTCCACTGCATAGAGAAATTCTTGGTAGGGAATAAAGGAATCCAGGTGACACAATACAGAGGAGTAAAATTCTATCGCTACATTTTCTATTATTTCTTTTTGATTGCATTTTTTAATTCCTTTTTCTTTTAATATATTAAGCTTCTTCTTTATTATCTATTCATCCATTCAATTTATTTTTTGATTCCCCAACTCTGATTTTTCTTAACATCATTATTGTGGAGAGCTAATACAGATTGTTTTTTGATGGGGGAAGTGGCGGTATTTTAGTTTCATACACTAATGATTTATTATGTTTTCCTCTGAGGATTCAATAGTGGTTAAAATTATTATGATGAGTTTTCAACCCACTTTATCTACTAATGATTTCCAATTCCAAATTAACCCACCTTCATTCCCGTTGATATCATATTTATTCAAATAGTAGAGTTTTTCATAGTTATTGATGTCGAAGAGATTACTTCTACATACCAAGGTCTCGATGTATGGTAATACCATCCAAATGATAGGGTGTATAGTAGAAGGTATATATCTATTCATTGACTAGAATAATGAAAAAATATTTAGAATAATAATCATAAGTCCACCATGAAACCCAATGAACAAAAAATTTCATCCAATAAATAATTTTTGTACATTAATTATTTTACATTATGATTTTCATTTTCTTTTTCTTATAGATTATATTTCATTTATTTTCAATCACCCCGATATATATATTACTTATGAAACTTTTATATTTGTTCTAATAGAATGATTTTTTGTATTAAGCAGTATCCTAATGATTGACCATAGGGTGTGACACTACTATACATTATTATGAAAATAAAAAATTATTTGATATGTTGCTCCATAAAAATCACTAGAAGATTAGAGGATTTGAGAGACAGACTGAAAAACTTATCCACCATCATTTAAGAAACCATTGTTCAGCAGTTAGAACAGACTCAACAAAATGGAAATTGAGATAGAAGAGATCAAGATTATTAAACATAAATTTTATGTTGGGGAAGATGTGTGATTAATGAAGACAAAATTTGAAGATCTAATTCCCTCTCCAACAAATGAGTTCCAATATGCATTTATTGAAGATAAAGAGTTTAACTTTAGAATTTTTGTGGGGGAATTAGTTTTTTATCATTTTTTTATTCATATATTATCAATTATGAATTTAAATGTAATGTTCGTTAATTTTTTTTGTAGATACAACATCAATACTCAAGGCCATGGATGGAGAAGATGTTGAAGATTTATTTCATTATGAGAATATGGCGGAAGCAATCGAGTTGTTCACCGGTGAAAATGAGGATGATGGCACAAAATAATAAATCATATATGAATCATTTGATGAACCTAAAATAGATGTCAAACAACTTCTTATTCAACTACCATCACAACCAGTGTACATGACTCCTCTAATGGAACAAAATAGGGGGCACTACTGTATTCTTTTCCCTCCCCCCCATGATCTCTAATTCATTCATTCATATTAAACCGGTGTTCGGTATAATTTTATTTTCATTAATGGTTATCACTCCTCTCATTTACTAATAGATGTTAGCACTACGGGAAAAATTGCTATTTGCGACATGTTATTTGCAACAGAAATAAATCTCGTCGCAAATAACCCATCCAGGAAGCTATTTGCTATAGAGAAATGTACCCGTTGAAAAAAACCAATTATTTGCAACAGGATTTCGTCTCCCATCGCAAATAGTTTGGTGCGGCTTGCGCACCGAACCACATGAAAACTATTTGCGACAGGGAGATCTCTCCCATCACAAATAGTATGTCGCAGCATGCGCGCCAACCCACACGGCGGTAAATAACTTTTTTAGACGGGATGTCATCCCGTAGAAAAAAGAATGTCGACGAGTACTATTTGCGACGGGACCCATCGCAACTAACCTTTTAACCGCCGACTGTAATTAATGCGGGTGAGGATAATTGCGACGGGTCCCGTCAAAAATACTACCATTTGCAACCGGTAGCCCGTTGCTAATAATCTTTTCGCAACTAATCTAACCTATATATTCCCTCATCCATTTTCTTCTGAAATCGTTCAGATCTTGCTCTCTCTCTCTCTCATTATTCTTTAGTTTCAAAGAGAGTTTTTTGTTGATGTTTTTTATACAAGATCATTCGAAAGGCATCAATATCTTCTGAATATCAATGTTTAAGGTATCTATATTTTATTTTGTAAATATTTGTTTTATTTTTTTATGTTATATTTTATTGTTGTTTATTAGTTCTAATTTAATTAGGTTACAATTGTTCTTTCTTTATATTTAGTTTTACTATGAAATTGATATTGTTAGTTATAATTAGGAATAATTAGATATAATTAGTAATAATTAGATATAAATATTAATAATTAGGAATAATTAGATATAATTAGTAATAATTAGATATAATTAGTAATAATTAGATATAATTAATAATTATTAGATATAATTTGAGAAAATTTGGAATAAATAGCAAAATTAGCAATAATTAGCAATAATTATGAAGAATTAGCAATAATTAGCAATAATTACAAATAATTAAGAATAATAAGCAATAATTAAGAATAATTAAGAATGAATAACTATAATTACGAATAATTAGAAATAATTATAAATAATTAGAAATAATTAGGTTTAATTAGCAATAATTAGGATCAATTAGAAGTAATTAGAAATAATTAGGTATAATTAGAAAAAATTAGGAATATTTAGGAATAATTAGAAATAATTATAAATAATTAGAAATAATTTGGAATAATTAGCAATAATTAGAAATAATTAGAAATAATTAGCAATAATTAGGAATACTTTGAACTAATTAAGAATAATTAGGAATAATTAGGAATAATTAGGAATAATTATGAATAATTAGGAATAATTAGGAATAATTAGGAACAATTAACAATAATTAGGAATAATAAGGAAGAAATAAAAATGAATTAGAAATAAATAGCAATAATTAGGAATAATTAGCAATAAATAAGAAAAATTAGAAATAATTACGAATAATTAACAATAATTAGAAATAATAAGCAATAAATAGCAATAAATAGCAATAATTAAAAATAATTAGGAATAATTAGCAATAATTATCAATAATTAAAAATAATTAGGATAATTTGCAATAATTAGAATAATTTGAAATAATTAGGAATAATTATGAATAATTATGAATAATTAGGAATAATTAAGAATAATTAGGATTAATTAGGAATAATTAAGAATAATTAGCAATAATAAGAAATAATTAGGAATAATTACGAATAATAAGGAATAATTTGGAATAATTAGAAATAATTTTCAATAACTAGGAATAATTAGCAATAATTAGAAATAATTAGCAATAATTAGAAATAATTAGCAATAATTAGAAATAATTAGATATAATTAGCAATAATTAACAATAATTAGGAATAATTAGAAAAAATTAAAAATAATAAGGAATAATTAGCAATTATTAGGAATAATTAGCAATAATTAGAAATAATTACAAATAATTAGGAATAATACGGAATAATTATGAATAAATAGGAATAATTTGGAATAATTTGGAATAATTATGAGTAATTAGAAATAATTAGGAATAATTAGGAATAATTAGGAATAATTATCAATAATTAAAGAAAATTATCAATCATTACCAATAATTAAGAATAATTTGGATTAATTATCAATAATTTGGAATAATTAGGGATAATTAGAATAATTAGAAATAATTACAATAATTAGGAATAATTAGAAATAATTAGGAATAATTAGCAATAATTATGAATAATTAGCAATAATTTGCAATAATTACCAATAAAAAATTGTATTATCAATATTTACGAAAGGACAATATTAATATTATTAAAATATTAAAAAATTTATAAAATAATAAAATTATGAATATTCGCAACATGATTTTCTCTATTCTAAACATTTTCAAATCTCAAAGGGTCGCCAATTGTCAGGTCATACGCAATAAATAGTTTGTGCCAGCCATGTCCCATGTAAACTATATAATTTTCCATGCATAGTTGATCACCTCGCAAGTAGTGCTGCAATCGGACAATCCAAGTCATACCCTTCCTATCTATAAGAATTATCTCACATGAACCACTACAAAGACCATTCTTAATTGAAAATTTAAGGGAAAAATAATGATATTCCTTCAAATTTCTATGGAAAAATGATCTATGTGAATTGTCATGTGAGATGATTCTTAGAGACGAGAACATCATTGCTTAGGTCATCCTATCGCAACACTACTTGCAAGGTGATAAACCATGGAAGTACAATTATAGAGTTTACATTAGATATGAATGACACAATGTTTTTATTTCTCATAACGTGACAATTGATGACCATTTGAGATTTGAACAAGTTAGGAATAGAGAAAAATGTGTTGTGAATATTGATAATTTTAATATTTTATAAAAATTTTATTATTTAAATAATATTAATATTTCTTTTTCGTAAATATTGATAATATAATTTTTTTATTACTAATTATTGCTAATCGAAATCTTCTTGGATAATGAAGGGAAATTTTGTAATCATCTCCAAAACGATGATTACCAAATTTCCATTCATTATTCAAGCAGTTTTCCTTTTTCTATGTATTTCTAAGTATTTCTAAATTACTAATAAATAGTAATAATTAGTAATAATTAGTAATAAATTTTAATAATTAGTAATTAATTGAAAAAATTAGTATCAATTAGTAATAGTTTATAATATTTTGAAATAATAAACAATAATTAGGAATAGTTAGGAATAATTAGCAATAATTACCAATAATAAGTTTGAGAAAGTTGAATTTAAATGAGCTGTTGGACAAAAGAGTAGCTGTCAATCCACTGGAAATTGTGTCTCCCTTAATTAAATATAATTATTAAGTAGTTCTAATTATTTATCTTCTTATTCAGAAAGTATTTTTATAATTTTAAACTATTCAAAAACAGTGATGATTTTATAATTTATGGAGAAAATATTGAACAAGGAAGTCGACATCAGTCATTATTAGATGAATGAGCATGGATAAATAAGTGCAGAAAACCAAATGGTTCTGGTTTCAATCCTGTATATATTGAGGTTGTTGATGCTTTCTTAACATTTGAATCATCAAAACCAGAATATGTTTCCGAAGGAACAATTATGTGTCCTTGTAAAATATGTTCACTAAGAATGTTTGACACATTTGATAAAGTTGAGGGACATCGCTTGCAGTTTGATTTTCAACCAGATTATGTTTTTTGGTATCAACACGGTAAATGCAGTTCTAGAAAATATCCTAATAACTTGATTCTGGATCCATAACGGTTTCAAAATTTTGTAAATGATGTTGTAGGTCCATCTGTGCAACAAACTGAAACTCACGATGATATTGATTTAACTCTTGAGTTGGCACCATCTAAATTTTATGAGTTGTTGAGGTCTTATGAGGATGCATTATATAATGGATGCAAGATAAGAAAATTATAAGTTGTCACAAAAGTTATGGCTATTAAATCAGATAATGTAATGTCAGAAAACTGTATTGATCAGATTGTTTCTTTGGTTAAAACAACGTTACCTGAAGGAAATGTATTGCCTGAAAATTAATATGAGAGTAAGAGGTTGATTCATAATTTGGGCCTTAGTTATCAAAAGATTCATGCATGTCCAAATGATTTCATCTTATATTCAGGAGAAAATGAGTCATTAGATATTTGTCCCACATTTGGAAAATCGTGGTATAATGCAGCTCAACCAGGGATTTCACGATTTCTTCCAGTAATACAGTTATGATATTTCTCCCATACACCCAGGTTACAATGTATATTTATGTCTCAGAACACAGCGTCAATGATGTCATGGAACAAAACCAAGATTTCCACTGATAAACACTTCAATCATCTATCTTATGGGGATTCATAGAATCATTTTGACCATCTGTATCCGTCTTTTGCTATAGAAGACCGAAACGTGTGATTGGGTCTTTCAACTGATGGTTTTTGTCTGTTTGGTTCTTATGGTATTCAGTATTCATATTGTCATGTCTTTATAACTGTAAACAATTTTCCTCCATTGATGTTGATGAAAGAGCCTTATATCATTTTGACTCTATTAATCCCAAGACATCTGAAAAAGAATATTGATGTTTATTTGAAACCATTGATTGATGAGTTAAAAGCATTATGAAGTGATTGTGTTAATACATTTGATGTTGTTGCGAAACAAAATTTCATATTAAAAGATGCATTGATGAGGATGATTAGTGACTTTCTGGCATATGGAATGTTATCTAGTTGAAGTACAAATGGTCTGAAATCATTTCTTTACAGTATTAAAGAAATCAAATCCTTTATGCTAGTCAATGAAAAAAACCTTACTATTTTGATTGTCATCGTAAATTTCCTAAAACTGATCAACCTTTTCGAAGCAAAAAATCTCATTTCAGAAAAGGTACAATTGAAAGAGATGAACATCCCATGATGATCTCAGGTAAAGAGTTAAAAAAATATTATTTTCATTACACCCATCACATTTGGACCAATGGTAAACCAAAAAAAATTCCATGGCTTGGTTAAAGAACATAACTGGATAAAACGGATCATTTTTAGGGATCATCTGTATTAGTCTGATTTGTTAGTCCACCACATGTTGGATGTTATGCATATTGAGATGAATTGGTTGATAATTTATTTCATACAGTTTTGGATACACCAGGTAATACCAAAGATATTGTAAAGGTACGATTAGAACTTGCCCAAATTTTCAAGCGACCAGAACATGAATTATTTGAAAATGTCAGATCATAGAGGTTTAGGATTCCAAAAGTAGCTTATACACTGTCAAAAGAGAGTGACTTATAATTTTTCAGTGGATTGTAGTTTTGAGACTTCCAGATGGCTATGCTTCCAATTTGTGCAGATGCGTTAAAAATGATTATATAACTGGATTAAAAATTCATGATTTTCATGTTATAATGGAAAAAATTATGCTGATTGGATTCAGAGGTTTGTTGAATTCTATGATTTTTGATTTGATAACAAACGTATCATATTTTTTTCGAGACATTTGTGTTGAGCCAACAAACTACAATGCACAAAGAAAACCAGAAGAAGATGTTGCTGTAATTATATGTAAATTGGAAAAAATCATTACATCAGCATTCTTTGATTAAATGAAACATCTGATATTACATTTTCCAGATGATTCTAAATGAGGAGGCCCAATACAGTTTTGATGGATATACCCATTCGAGAGATGAATGTAGAAATTGGAGAAAAAATACGTAAAATGGATCAGTTGATGGCTCAATTGTTGAAGCCTAATTGCAAGGGGAAATTGCTTTTTTTCTTCTCTCATTATTTTGAATCTCAATATCCCTAAAAAGAATCCAATTGGACGAAACTAGGGGAATGTTAATGCTGAAATAGACAATCAATTAACAATTTTTAATCATCAAAAGCATGGTTTCAGTGGAGTTCATGAACGGTGGCTTTCAGATGATGAACATTATAGAGATCATACATACGTTCTTCTCAACTATAACGAAATGACACCGTTTTTCCAGTGAGTGCTTCTATAAATTATTATACAATTTATGTTATATTTTTTAAAGTTATTTTATTTGTAGGTTATATGATAATCATATCAAGAAACTACTTCCACAAATTACAACAGCTGCTCTGGAAGAATGGAGACAAAAAGAATTCTCAATGGTTTAAAAACTGGTAACATAAATTATTGATGGTTTAATTTCAATTCTGTTTATTATTTATTATTTTGATAATAGTTTTACAAATTTTCTGGTGTATTAATATGATGATAAAATTGATAAGAGAATATGTATATTGAGTAACCCACCATCTAAAATGGTTAAATATTAAAATGCATATGTGGAGAATGGGTATCGATTTCATACACTTGCATACTGGGAATCAAAAAAACAATGAACAATCGTGTTTTTTTGAGAGGATCACAACACAGAGAAACTGAAGTTGACTTTTATTGAATTTTGGATGAAATTATTAAGCTGTGTTATCTAGGACAGAATAACATAATAATGTCTAAATGTTGGTGGTTGGATACTGAGAGTCGTTTGCGTGTTCAACCGACTCATGGAATCGTCGATATTAAATATAAAAGTCTTCTTACAGTAAATGAACCATTTTTACTGGCTCAACAGGCACATCAAATGTATAATTAAAAGTATTGTGCTACTACAAGATACTTGAGAGATTGGTGAAGCATAATAAAAATCACTCTTGGGAAAATCAGTTAACTCAAACTGAATGTTGATCTGGTGAAGTGGAAGAAATTTAAATTTTTCAAGAGATAGCTCGAAATCCATCCGATTCACAAAATGACGTGAATATCGACGATGACACCCCACAATTAAGGATCGATTGTGATGAAGATCTTAATGATGTTACAAATGAATTTGAAATGACAAGAAGCGATGAAACTGAAACTTAATTGGATATTGATGTTGTTGTGGATAATGATGAAGACATTAACATTGTGACCTATGAAGAAGAGGATGAAGATGAACATTGACAGAGTTAAATTCAGGTTATAATCATAACTAATATATATCTATATATCATAGTTATTTGTAACTATCTGCTAAAAACAATCATTTTGTTTTTCAGATGGACTCTGATCTATTGCGTGAGTTAGAAGAGGCTGAGCTACCTTTGGATGATAAGGATGTGGGATCAGCTGACCCTCAGCCTACTGGTTGTTTAGGAGGTATGCAGAGGGCGTGCAGTGTTGCGCGACTGTGGATTCTGGACCCTATCCCCGAGTGACATCAACATCTTTGTTTCGATCCATGCACAAGAAAATATGGTAACCTATATATTTTAGTTAGATTTAATTAATATATTTATATATATACTAATTGATTGATTTTTTATTCCTTTTTCATAGTTTTAAGCATGTAGCTATTGGACATGGGAGGGCTATATTGTGCAATTATTTTTCTCAGCCATGGATTACTTGGGAACAGATTCTCGTTTATGTGTGACGCGACATGTTCCATCATTGTATGGCACGCAAATAAATAATATTTATTTTGAAATTTATTTATTTTGAAAACATGATATTATTTGTTATTTTTAGGGTTTATGGCATCCTATCGATGATAGCATGTGCGGCGCTATCCATACGGCATGGCAGGTTTCTATGTGTGACCATTTCCGCCAGTTTTTGCACAATTTGAGAAGGACAACCATTAAGAAAGTTGGGGTGACAGAATTTGATGAGTCATGTATATCCCACCGACCAGAGTACATTTCATATCATTTTTGGGAAGGATTATGTTTTCACTGGTTGGGTGGTGAATTTCAGAGGAGATCTTCAGTGGGACGACAGAACCGGGTGAGACAAGAGGTGACACATCGAGTTTCTAGTCATACATTCAGTTCGCATAAAGAGCATCCGGTAAGTATATTTTTTAAATATTTTATATATCTTTAAATATAAACAATTTATTTTATATTTCTATAGGTAATCAAGCA
The DNA here is from genome assembly GCA_963277665.1 of Viscum album. NCBI lineage: Eukaryota > Viridiplantae > Streptophyta > Magnoliopsida > Santalales > Viscaceae > Viscum > Viscum album. The sequence goes on along the minus strand of OY728139.1, from coordinate 979,223,972 downwards.
TCCCATTATTACAGATATCGTCATTTATCGGAGGATGTACATTGATCTAGCAACTGGAGAGATTGGAGGTGATCGCCAGCGTCAGATTGTGGTTAGTAATATTTTTTCGGTTTATCAATTAACGTCATATAATATTTTTAAAATTTTAATTTCAAAATGGAATTCATGGAGTCATATGAGGTTGCAACCTCTCAGATACTAGCTGAGGGTCAGGACGAGGCGGCTGAGCAGACCAGTGCCCATTATTTCGATGAGGCAGCATGGATGCAGGCCACTCAATATGGTTTTAAGAAGGGAAGAGTAGTTGGGATAGGCTCTCATTTAACTCTTGTTAAATATTACGGTACTGATGCAATGTCGGCATCCATATCAAGAGGAGCTCGTGGAGAGGAATCATCTTCTGGCTCACAATATTTGGAGAAGTTGGGAGCTAAGGCTGAGCATATAGAGACTTTGCAGAAGCAGCAAGAAGAGATGAGTCGGTGACAGTAGTAGTAGAAGCAACATTTTGAGGAGTAGAGCTATCGATGGTAGTAGCAGAAGCTGCGTTACGAGGAGCAGATCCATCGATGGCAGCAGCAGCATCAGTAGAAAATGGTGTACATGCGTCGTCTGACTCATAGTTTAGGGATTTAGTTTCCTCCACCAGCTTTTTCAGCTCCTTCACCTCCTCCATAAGATGACCCCCCCACCAGTGATTTTTTTATGTTACAAACATTTGAATTAAAATTTTAATATGAATTATTTTCATTTTCTGTCTTTTATATTGGTAAAAATATTACATAACTGAATTTTTAATATTTTTTTATTTTTTTATTTTTTTTGTGAATATTGAGAATTTTAATATTTTTTATTTTTTATTGTTTTAATAATAATATTATTTTGTTTTCATTAATTATAATATTATTAAATATATTTTTTTATATTAATTTATTATTTACGACAAGAACTTTTTTGATGGGACCTCGTTGCAAATAGTCTAACTAAATATTTTTAAAACCATACTTGTGACGGGCAAGTAGTCCCATTATAAATAATTTGTTGCAATGGGCTCATCGTAGAAAGTTATATATATAAATTGCACTGAGACAATATCCCATCGCAAATAGTTTCACGAATGGCCCGTCTCAAATAGTTTTGTGACGAGCCCGTCATGAAAACATTTATGTATATATAATACATATAATCGAAAGCTTATTTGCGACGAGCCTATCACAAATAATTGTATTTGTGACTATGTTTTTTGCAACGTGCTAGTTGCGACGACACCACATCGCTAATTCCTATTTGCGACGGGATCCCATCCCAAATATTCCATCCCAATTAACAAGAATTCTAGAGTGTAGGAAAAATAATTTGTGTTATTTTCTAAGAAATAAACCCTATACACCATTGGATTGTGGTTAAATCCCTGCAACTTCTGATCTATGGGTAGTAAACACCTAGCAACCTCATGGGGGTAAAACCAAGAATTATCCCCTTTATTTTCCCAACCACATTATTTTTCATTAATTTTCTTATATATTTTTTTCAATTCTTTCTTCTTAGGATTAATGGGCTATCATTTAGGATCATAACTCAAATATTCCACTAAAAAATTAACATAGATTGTATCCTTGCTTCTCTTTTGTAATTCGTCCCTTATTTATTTTTTTTGACCGGAAATGAAGTGTATTGAAATTTAAGTTTGGGGGGAGAGTGGCAACCTTCATTGTGGTTTTTATGTGATTTTACTTTTTTTATCCTTTTATGATCATTCTTATTCATTGAGTATTATTATAATTTTTCACACATATATAAAGATTTAGAATATTTAAATTTTTATTGAAAAATGGAATATAAATGATTGTTGATGTGGTAACCTTTTGTATCATTTTGATATAAAATTAAAAAAACATCCTAATTCGGTAATTTTAAATACTTTTAATAACATCTATATTTTAATTGTAAATTTTTCATTATTTATCCAAATAATGTGATTGTTTTTTAGGAACCCTAAATTTGTGGTATAAATAATATTCAATTTCACAAGATAATGATTAAGACATATAAAGGACCAAAAAAATTTATCATTGTGGAATGTTTTTTTGGATAGTATTGGGGACCCCACATAAATAATGGATTCTCAAATCAGGATCAATGTTTCAAAATACATTGATTCCACTTTTATATGAATGAAATATCACCTATTCAAATCCATGATAAATTTCACTAGAAAATGTTTTCATTAAAGTGGTCATTGAATGACTCAATCATGGAGAAGATATAAGAATATTTCAAGATGAAAGAAGTGTATTATGTAATTAAATCCTGACTATATTATAGTGATTCCAAATGATCTGAAATATTTAGCATCAACAAAAAATTTAATTTCAAAAAATTATCGAGCATAATTCATTGGGATATTCAGCCAATCAATGGGAGAAAATCTAGAAAACATTCGAGGATGAAACACAGGAAGACAGGTCATTACCTCATTACAGGCCATTATAGAACATTACACAATGTGTAAATTAATTAAATGATATTACATTTTGTGATGAATTTTTAGAGAAGATAAGGACAAAATTCATGATCACTGTTGTCTGAGAAATTTCACATCGTATAATCCCATTCCACGTCATCATGACGGTGACTAGTAGAAAATTAAATTCTGATGTTTTTGTTCATTGATCAGATGTTTCGTATAAATTAACCTCTCATTCACTATTTTGAGACATTCTGGGTAAGTACTAGTGGATGCAAGATGACACCACACATAAGAGAGAAATTAAATGTGTCCATTTTCTATCGTTTCCTTTTTATTGAATTTTATTAATTTATAAATATTTAAATATATTATAATTATTATTCTTTCTTTCATGCTCTATTTCACTTATTTTGTGCTTCCGCCCCATCGAGATTATCCTTAACACCATGGTTGTGGAGAGATAATCCTCATTTTTGATAGGGGATATAATGGTATTTGTGTTTTTTGTTAATTAACAGTTTATCATGTTTTATTTTTATAATTTAATAGTAGTTAAAATTATTGTAGTGAGTTCTCTCCCCACATTTCTACTATAGATTTGTTCCTAAAAATTATATTCTCTTCTTTCCTGATGATATCTGAGTAACTCAAACAATGGATTTTGGATTAGGTATTGATGTGGAAGATATTACTTCCACATGTTGAGGTCTCAATATTGGGTAATACCATACTAATGATATGCTGTATAGTTTATAGTCTTGATCTCTACATTGAGTTAAATTATGAGAGAATATGTGAATAAAAATTATAACTCAACCATGAATCATCGAGAACAACAATATTCTTCCACGAACTACTTTTTGAACTTTCATTTTATTTTTTTACTGCAATTTTCATTTAAATATATATTATATTTCATGTATTCTTAATCAAGAACCCATATATATATTATATATTTTAGTTTTATGTAAGCTATAATAGAAAAAGTTTGTGTTGTAAGTGGCCTCCTTTAGATCTACCCTTGGGTGAACCACTATGGTAAATTCATAAAAAAATAAAAAAAATAATTCAATTGTGGTTAACAAAAAGTAGATACCATCAGTTCCAAATAGGATCTAAAAGGAGATGAAAAAGGTTTGTTACATAGTCATAATATAGCATACATATATAAGAGATATTTATGTTACTATGTCATCATGGTTTAATAATATTTGAAGAGGTAGAAGAAGAAATAAATTTTAATAGGTTGGGATGGATGTTAAGATACTCTTTGACAGTCCTTCTCTAGATCCAATCATAAGGTCCACTTGAATTTTATTTAATAAGGGAAAAAATATAATTCATTTTAATTAAATAAGAGAATATAATTGGTTTTTATTTGGTTGAGATAGAAGGCTCAATTCTTTTTAAATAAGAGAAAGGATGGGTTCCCTTTTATAAGGGAGGGGATGGGCATTTTTAAATATTTAATAAATATAAAAACACAATAGTTGTCAAAATCATGTAAAATGGATCCGAAAGGACATGTATTAAAATATATCTAGTAAATATTCATGATATAATCGTAAAATAAAATTTATATAGGTTTAGATATTATTTATATCTTCATTTTGGTTTTAACCACTTTATTAAACAATTTTAACCATAACTGTGGTAATGTAATTTTCAATTTCAATTGGTTATAATTTCACCTATACGGCGAAAATTGCATACTAATTCATAAATGGATTAAATAATAAACCATATATAAACATAAATTTCATCTTTAAATTATTTAATGATTTTTAAATTAATTAATTAAATATTATTTATTCTAAAATATCATTAATGATATTATGACACTATTAATTTTCTATTAAATTAATGAAAATTCTATTGTAATGGTGTCTGAATATAAACATTTACAAATCCTCTAATATGTAATATTTGTCATAAAAATTATTCTGACACTATAAAACAACCAATATATTTTATTTTTTATTTTTTAAAATAACTTTCATAATTTTTAAACTATTTTCACAAACATGGTGTAAATGTTGTGTAAGAAATTAAATTAATTAAATTATTACTAAAAATTTAAAAAAAATTTCATGATTAAATATAATTTTACATTAAAATAATATTTTATACATTTATAATGGGTTTTTATGAATTTAAAAAAAATACTAAAAATATTTTTAGTAAGAGAGTGTCATTTCTTACATTATCCATTACATTAAATATTATAAAGAATTAAATCAATGATAAAATTATAAAATTTCCATATATTCAAATTTACATTCTTGATGGATTAACTATACACATCTAATGAAATATATGAATGTTTTTGAATGAATTTTAAACCATATCACATTAGTTTTAACACCAATAAACATATTTTACCATTACCGAGGCAATAAAATCTACTATGATTATTACTCCTATTCATCAAAAATTAACTTTTCATATTAAAATAGTATTAATTATTTTAATTAAAAATACAAAATCTATTTTATCAATTTTATTTCATTTAATTAATAGGGTTAAATTTAAATTATAATCACAAATTGTGAAAATTTGATTTTTTAGACATATCTATTTTATGTATATAATTTTGTTTTTACCATATTCTAGTATAACATTGAATCAAATAAAATTTAATAGAAAATACATAATAAAAAGAATTAATTAAATTTTTAAAAAACTCAAAATATAATGTTACATTGTAATTACATAAAAAAGGATGATTTTCAATAAAAACATTATTTATCACTATTTATTGACAATTCATATGTTTCGTAAAATTATAAACAATTCATCTTAAGAAACCATTGACATGATGAAATAAAATATTATATATTTTTCTTCAAATAAAATATATTATTTTTCTTACAATTAATTATAAAAATCATTCATAAAAATATGTAAACCCAATTTTTATGAAATCAGATTTTTAATGGATAAAGTTATTCTGTTGATAAATTGAGCACTTATTTCCTAATAATGAATCAATTAAATTCTATTGAGTAATAAATTTATATATATGTCATAATATAGTTAATCTTATTTATACTTTCCAATATTATTTTTAGGTTATAACTACAGCCTTTAAATATTAATAATTCTTGGTTCGTGTATGATCGATATTGCATGTTGCATACGCTATCTAATGTAATGTTTTTTAAAAATGTCTAGATATGTTAGATGATGAATTAGATGAATAGTTTCCCATGTTGTATTCTCTATTGAGTGAGGGTCGGATGCTACCTGAAGATCTGGACACATATATCATGTCATTTCATCTTTGTGATCATTATCTGAAGAAGAATATAATAGTGTGATATGACATCAGAGGAACATTTGACATGAATGGTTATAGAGGGGTTCTATTTAGACCTCATGTAGTCAAGATGATTGGTTATATTGGATACTTATTCATATTTGGTTTCATACTACCAGGGGAGATTCTTCCATATCACTTACTTTATATACTACCTTGATACATATTATGTTTTATTATGAAATATAGTATGAGAAATATTGAAAATTCATGTATGGAACTCCTCAACTAGATTGACTACGAAAATAAGGACACAAGGAACGAAAAAACCAGTATCCTTAGAGTAAACAAGGAAAATGGAATGGAAAATTTTTCTATGATCAGTTCAAGGAATAATGATTATATGCAGCATTAGACTATGAAGAGGATGCTCCAAAGGTATAAAAATGAACGGGATATAATATGTTTTCATGTGGAATTCATGCCAACGGGACAAAATGCACCTTATTGAAGAAGAATTTTGTATATTATTGTGATTTTTTTAGAAAATGAATCCATTCTATATCTACCAGTTAGGTGTTGAACACAAAAAATGGATCTAAAACATTTGTTGAAATATAGGAACCATGTAGATTGAAGAAGGATTCTTTAGGTGATGTGGGTCTTCAAGATATCAACAAATAAATGCTTTTTTCATTGGCTACAAGAGACTACCACCTTACTTTTAAAAGAGTTATTATTTTTTGATGACTTTTTATTATTTTCTGATTTCTAACCAAAACATTACATTTGTTTCTAGTTTAAACCTGGATGGGTTTATATTCATGTTTTTAATAGAATATAATAGTTTTCTAAACATACCATTTCCCATGGTGTAAAAAACAAAATATGGTCATTGTATAATAGAATTTGGAGACTAGGTGTTAGAAATATGTAATGAATCATGTTTTCTAGAATCATATCACACCCAGTTGTTATATCACAGATGTGATTGTTTAAATGATATTTTCATAACAAATATATATATCAATGTGTGTATTTATATTCATATGAAAAATATGACCAGATAGATTTCACACTTGTTTGGAAGGAAAAATGCAGAATCCTCATTCTTGAGGAATGTCAAAAAGGGATATAGAGAATATATGTTTTCTTCAAACATAGGTTTATAGAACATTTCTAGTTGAATCTTGATATGAATACTAATACTTCAATACTTTTAATGATGGATTTATTAAATATAGATATATCTAATTAATAATTTATATATTATAATTATTTTATAGATTTATGGATTAATAAAATAATGTATGAAATCTTATAGGTATAAAGTCGAGGATACATTGATCAGTTCATTGTATAAAATATCGTAAATAAGATTTCATCGACTATCTTAAGAAATATAAGATATTATCTAAACTCTCTCATCCTAATACAACACAATGGTATGGTGTTAGTGAATGGGGGAACCCAAACTTGTTGAACATGGTGAGGTCATTGATGAGTCATGTAGATATTCTCGTGTAAATTTACAGATGTAGATTTAAAATTAATGTGTATACACTACATCATGTTTCATCCAAGGTGGAAAAAGTTATTCTATTTATGTTTTGGAGTAGAATGAAACTCATGTTGTCACATACCAATATATAGTGTTGTGAGGCATTTGTCATGGTCTTTTACGATAAAAAACAAATACCACAAGGCATTAAGAATATCCTTATAAGATTAACCAATATGAAGGGGATACAATATAAAAAACCCCTGATACATGATGATAATAGTATAAATACATGTCATATTCATTATGATAGATTATATCTTTAATAAATATTAGAGGAGAAAGATTCAATTTGATGATGATCATGCATAGCATACAATTGAGTTGGCATAGGAATCAATCCCATTATATCCCATAGAATTGGTTATTAAAGAGGAACACGTGCTATAGAGGATCACATGTTAGGTTATAGTGCCAAAGAGATATGGTTTTCTAGTCACTAACAATGTATACTAGTTATTTTTTAATAATGATAAACCTCTATCCAAAAAAGTGATAGAAAATTTCATATAACCTATAAGATACAAATAATACATGAATTTAGATATGGTTTCCATGTATCATAAATATTTTTATTATATGGTCGATTTATCAGTAGATATAAATATTGGTTGGGGAAATGATTATTCAATAATAAACTAAAAATCGATGGTAAATTTTGTACATATAATGCATGGCTAATGGATAAAATGTTTATGAAAAATCAAATTTATAGAAAATGTTGAAACCGTTTTACTAGTTTTTGGTATAAAATTCATTATAATTCAATATTACATAACAACTAACCCTAAATATGAGACTTGATAAATGGATTTCAAAAATACATTACATAGTAGGAACCTTATGGAACTTGTATATATGATATAGATAGTGGGTTTTGTGACAGCACAAGAATACAACTGAGTCATGGAACATTCAAATTGATGAATCCGTAAGGTAGTTGTGTTTCATAAGGAATGAATGTGATGCCTTATGTATTCAAGTGGTTACATGGCAGTGCATTAATTTTTTTTAATACTATATGTTATGGACATATAACATAATATAAATGAGATAATAGTCTTATAGTTAGTCTAGGTTTTTTAGATAATTGCTTTTCGAAGAATGACATAGATGAAGTAGCTTATATTAGAGGGATCAATATCCCTCATGATATTTATAAGATGACTCCTTGACTAAGTCAAGGAACATAAATTATCAAGATACTAAATATATTAAATAGGGAACAATTTAATTGTTAATTATTCTAGTTTCACATTGTATATATGTCTACAAGAAAACATTTCTTTTGAAACAAGAGGATAGTGAGAGAGATATAGAGAGGGAAGAAGTTGAAAAAATCATGCTTCTATGATGGGTATATTTATGTTTGTTATGCTATATACCATACTAGATATTTCTTGTTCCTTGAACATTGAATGAAAATATTATGAAAAATTAGGATAACTATAAGTTCGGATGTCAGAACTGTATAATAGTGTTTGAAAAGGTGAATTTGTATCAGTTCAAGGTAATTTGGAAACTAATTATACTAGTTACTAATGGGAAAAATAATATTCATATAGAATAGTTTCATCTATATTCATGGATAGGATATGGTTATATACACGAGATAAATCACCAAATCCCTTGGTTTCCATATCTATATAAATTGATTACATTACATACTCTAATGTAGCTTAAGAAGAAATTAATAAAACTATTGTTCTAGATTTGGGAGTTGTAGCACAATAGAAATGTGTAATCATTTTATTATGAACATTATATTATGGTATCATGCATGATTTCAATAAAAACATAGGAAAAATGAATATAATTGATGATTTCATCTCTTGAGTTTTTTTATTAGAGGTATGAAGTTATGGTAAGTAGAACAGCCACCCAAACATTATAGGCCAAAAAAATAAAGATATATCTAAATAGAAATGTTTTAATCATGTGAGGTAGACTAGTTAAGATTGAAATAGGGTCTATTACATGTAGGAGTCTATAAGAATGTGTTCCCTATAACCAACTGACTTTGAACCTTCAATTACAGGTATATTTAAAATATTTAATATTTATAAATACCATATAACATGATGATTATTCATTTACATAAAATTAAATGGGATAATTTTCTCAGAGTATTTTTCACATCAGAAGGATATAATAGCCCTGCTAATGATGAGATTCTAGAAGTGTGATAATAATATTCCTAAATAAAAATTACATGGCTAGATGACATCAACTAGTTGGGAATAGATGATACAAAGTGGAATAATAATACATTGAGACGTATTCTCATAAATGTTAAACGTAGTAATCTTTTAGAGAGTAGGGTATGGGAACTCACATTCCCATAGAACTTATACATGTTGAATGAGTCATTGGATATTCTATTCAACAAACATTTTTATTCGTTACATATATTGAGATTGTTGTTAATATATATCATGATCCACATACATTAATGTACTAATGAAATACATGATAACATATGCTCACAACTAGGTATAATACATTGTATTTATCAGGATTGATATCAAATTAATGAATATATCAATAAATGAATGATCTCCTAAGTGTTAATGGAAGTTGATATCTCAAGATATTTGATGTAAATGGAAATGTCTAACAATTTACATAGCCATAGAAATTTATCAATGAGTTCATTTATGTAATTTCAATGAAGGATATATGATGCATATATATTAATGCCACATATGATGGATCATTTAAGATGAGATATCAAGATATATATATATATATTATATTACACAATTATAATTCATTTCGTGTAGTCCAAGCTATAAATTATCCTTTTATCATTAGGGGTTATGATTGATTTCTAAACACAGCTCTTACTCTATGATTTTGACCCACCAATACCAATATGAGAGCCTATAGGGTCACATAAAAAATTTAGAAATATTTTCTACCAATTTGAATGAATTAGACATCAAGATTAAGTGGACGCCAGATATAGTGACCAATGAATATCCCTGTGAATGATCAGAAGTAAATATATTCTATTATATTATTTTTTATTATTGGAATGAAAATAATATTTATTTATCAATTTATTAACAAGGTATATAATTATAAAAGTAAATTAGTGAAATTCTTATATTTTAATCAATCTTTTTTTGGTCAAGGTTTATTAAATAAATATGTGGAGAATATGTTAAGTTAATATTTCATGGTTCATCATTTTTAATTTAGTAAAGTAACAAGGGTGTGGTGAAATACTTATTGTATGGATGTCATGTTTACATAGTTATTCAGGGCATTTTGTGCCCATTTAAGATATTTAATGAATCAATTAGATGAAATGAAATTTTAAACATATCATTCTATGATAATTTTTAGAAAAAAATATAGAATGATATTCCAAATAATCCTATTCTGAGTTCTCTAATATTATACACCCTTCTCCTAATAATTTAGAGTGAGAAATATCGATAATTGATCAATCCATGTTTTTGAACAGTCACATTATCATTAAGAAACCAACTGAATATTGTGTGGAAATTAGTTTGATGTGATGCCTCATTAGAATTAAATAAATTTGTCAAGAAATGACATGTTACATCTGTGGATAATATATAATGAATTTAGATTGGTGTCTTCAGTATATGAAAATACCAAAAACTAAAGAGAACACAGGGATGGTATTGGTCCATCCAGGTACCATTTCTAATTCATTTTCATACTTAAATTGAATTTCACGATATATATATATAATATATACAATATTCATATTAAATCAACAATATTAGATATATTAAATTTAAAATTTTAAAATTTATTTTTTTTATTCTTCCTTGGTATACATTGTTTTTTCTCAAATCGTTCTAAGATGGTCCCTAAACCTACCCCAGGTTTCAGGAAAATCCTCTTCGTCCACTAGAAAAAAAACATGTGACCATAATTTTATAATATGAATTCATCCTAAAATGGTAAATTGTAAAGAAAAATGAAAATATAAACTTGTATTTATGTTTCAGAAATTATTGAATCTAATTAAAGAATCTAGTTTCTAGAATTTCTCTTAGAGAAAATAGAAAAACAATCAATTTTATCTCATTCTCATTTATCCCCTGAAGTTGGAGCAGTTTCACTGTTATATAAAATTACATAATTAAGGATATAAATTCTTCATTGAGCATGACCATAAATTCAATTGGTAGTGAATTAAATGGTTATTTAATCTCCTTTTTTGATCTATCTAGTTTACCCTAATTAAAATTGTGTTTTTTGAATATTGATGGATTTTTAATCCCTTATTAACAATGTTTTTCTAAATCTTATTCCATGAATTGTTTATCAATACCAATTTCCTACACTTAAAAGTATTGTTTCCCTACATCCATTTCATTCTACAAATCTCATTGATTTTTATGAATTTATGGATTTAATGGATATTGGTATTCATATTTGGAACCAATACACATACACTAGATAGTTTTTTAAAACTTTTTATAAATAATGTAATTTGTTTATTATTTTTTAGAATAAACATTTCCTTCCCCATAAATGACTTTTAATTCTGGAGGGGTTATTAGAAAATCATAATATTAATGTAAACCTACTAAACACTAGTATAGTTATATGTATGGTATAATGCACACTAAAGTACAATATTTTCCAGATAAAAAGAAAATGAATTTAAAATGAAAATAATATCTTATACAAAGAGAAAAAAATGGTGAGGATTGGTGGTGTGAAATGGAATTTAACTTGAATATGTAGTGGAATAGTTCAAATTTATAGAAAAAACATATAAATAATGAACACAATCACCAAATAAGAATCATTATAAGCTCAAAGTGAATAAAATATTAGATATTTAATTGATGTAAATTGTGAAGAAATAAAACTAATATCTTGATATGGGGAGTATGACAAGATTGAACACCACAAAATGATAACCATTTATCTTTTGAGTGATGATCTTACAATATTATAAATTTTAAACCTCTAAATTTATAACCAAGTAAACAAAAAAAGAATTGGTGAATTCAAAATAAAAAAATTTGACGACCAAAATTGATTCTTCTATTTATGATTGAGAATTATATTTTATTCAAATTGGGTTTTAAAAAAATTTAGTTTTTAAAACATGTCTACATTGGATCGAGAACTAATATTTTTGAATGTTTATAATATTAGAAGTTTTTTAGTGAAACATGTAGCAATGAGATAATAATTATCCAATATCACAAAATAGGCTAGAGAATAGTTAAAGGAATGAATTTAATAAATACTACAACCCAAAAATTATTTATAAATAAATTATTTTCATTATAATATAAGGAACAGATTACATGGTGAAATATATATTTGAAATGGAATGAGTAGTGGGAGTTGAATCTTCTATGTCATGTTGATCATTCCAACCCAACTTCTGTTATCAATCCCCGAATATATTTTTTCCAATTGAGGATGTAAAAGTTCCTTATATATATTTTATGCCCTAAAAAATTAATATTTTACCCATTCATAAGAAGTATCCATTTGTCTCTTTTATCATAGTCAATAACTCATTTCTTTATATCTCAATTCTCTATCAAAATTCATCATTGTTCACTATCTTCTCCATCTCAAATAGGATGGACTCCATAGAAAATACCAATTCTCTACATGTCTCATGATTCAGACATCAATATATTCTTTTTAACTACCTAGTACCTTCACATGAACACAGATTTTAGTTCAGGGATCCCTTATTAAAAGTTTTGAGATTAATGGAATTAGGTCTCCTAAATATTTCATATTGATTTTAAGTCTTCATAGTTTTGGCCAAACCAAAAATATAGACTATGTGTATTATATTTTGAACTATACACATAGAGAAAAGAATATCATACATTTCAAAATTTTACTTCACTATAAAATCAAACATATCCGTGGAAGTATGAAAATTATGATGTGAATGAAATGAAACCCCAAAAATATTATTTCATATAATTATTTTTTGAAATTTTCATTCTCTAAAAACCCATGAATGAAAATTATAATCTAAAAAATATATTATGTATAATCTTTTTTAAATTTTTAAAAACTACAAAAACTAACACATCTCTCTTTTTTACTATAAAATTTATTGTGTGTGAACTCTTTTTTCAAAAAATAAATAAATTATATATCATGTTCCAATTATATAATAAGATAGTTATGAAATCCTTTTCACAAAAAATGTTATGTATAAATATTCATTACAAACATAACATACATATTAGTTTTTAATGTAGAATTTAATATTTTGTAAAATTTTATCAATTCAAAATGTAATATTAAAATTAAATTTACATTAAAAAATGGTTGAAATATTTCAAAATATGAATTAAAATATATTCTAACCAAGTATATTAAAATTATAAATATGGAAGTTTGAAAGAATTAAATCCAAAATAAAATCCCCCATAAAACCCTTAAATTAATATTTCAATTAAACTATTAGAAACAATTAAAAGATTTTATCATAAAATATATGAAATTAAAATAAAAATTAATTTATTTTATTTTTCACCATAAAAAAATATTTTCCATTATATATTTATGATAAAAAAGCATTTCTATTTAAAATGAGCCGCATTCAAAATATTATTAGTTAATTCAGACTTCAACATAAAAAACAAATGAATTTATCAAAATAATACCACATCACTGGACTATTATTGTGTTGGTTTTTTGGAAGTTTAAGCCCATTTAAATTACCTATATGAGTATTATGGGGGTTAATCATTCCATAGATATTCAGAATGTGCACTCATTTTGAAGTAGAATAACCCAATACTCCCTTAAACATCATCATATAGAATCGTAGACATAAATCCATAGTCTAGGATAGATATAAAAGTATGAAAAACTTGATAAGGTATGATAAGGGACATGTGAGATTATTTATAATGTGAGGGACAAGTATATAGGGAATTTGGTGGCACTAAGAAGATGTGTCTAAGGATACACGAGGAGGGTATCCCTCCGAATGCACTACGAGAGGTATCAGTACATGCAATGCTATACAACTCCATCTATATCATCCATATTTATCATATGAATAACATTAATAAGAATGTAAATGATATTAGTATATAGTAGCATAGTCCCCAATAAATTAATCATCTCCCTCTATAAGGTATCCCCCCAAACACACCTTAAATCATATATACTATTCAATACCATCTTTGAAATGGTATCACCCACTACTATAACTGTGGAATCCTCCATTTTGATAATAAACCCATAAATCTTCTCATTCATATGTACAATTTAATCCTAAAGATTTAATATATTATCATTGGTAAATATTTTACCATAACTTGAAAAATAAAGACTAATGAAATCATTATGCTCTAGTACTGATCCTCAAAAGTGTTCCTAGGATCAAATCATTACTTGACTTACATTGAAATGTGTAATATTGTATAATTATTACTAAAATTACTGGAAAGAATGATCTATTATAGTGGTAATATTATTCCCATCTTGAATGTCGATTGACAAACATTGAATAGATGATGGTTCATATTAGGACTAGCACATGTATCCATATTATGAGCCTCAAAACCTATCCCATTTTGTTCCATCAATAAGACATGAATGAATTTAGATTTTTTAAATGATGTCAAAATATGATTCCATATAAATAATCTCAGTAATTTCATTATAATAACTCATTTGGAAATACATCAATATAGTTCCATTTTTTTAAAACAACCCTCTCCTACATTGTCATTGAAAATAATAACCAACCATTGAACACAATTGTGTGAAATGATAAAAAATTCATTGATAAAATAGAAAAACCATTTCCTACACTACATTTCAATTTTCACAAATTTAATTATACTCATTATATATATAATAAAAATAAACCATGCCATCAAAAGAAGTCTATTAATATAAAAACGATTCGCGAGTATAGTATTGAATCCAATCCCCCAAAAATCATCCCCATGACAGACATATAAAATCAAAACTACATTTACAGATTCCCCTAGGAAAATCACATTGAGTTAGGATAGTCCTCCTCCATCCCTCCTATAAAAAAGAGAAACAATAATGTGAAAAACCACATATCTTTCTATTTTTAACACACATACCTTTAATATCTATGACATATTAAGCACATAAATATCCATATAAATCCAACTAAGATTGATTATCTTCATCTTGTGAAATAAAAAACACTCAATGTAGTAGTAGAAGTTATGTTCATCTAATTAAAAATAGATTTTTATAAATCAATAAATATATTGTCATATGAATCACTAAAAAGTAACACATAAGTTTCTATATATTTTTCACTAATTACAACTTCATTAAATGACAAGGAATCATTGAAGAGATATTTAAAATCATTATATTTGACATTGTATAGTATTTTAACCTACCAAAAAGAAATGAATTTTTTGGTAATGAGACCATTCATGGATTGACTATTTAAGTTAAAAGGAGGGGTCCCTCGCTATAATGTTATAAGGTAATGTGTGAATAACTAAACATTTTCCGTCAAAAGTAATCATTTCATGAAGATATATGTTAAATAAGTTATTTTTTGGATTTGATTTGACAGAAAAATACTTCCTGGAATGCTTAATCAAAACCCTATTAATTTTCAATGTCCAAAAAATAACAAAACTTTTACATGTTCTCCACCTTCACGCACCCATGGTTCAATTTTGAAAAAGAATTCTCCCCAAATCCATTGACACTAAACTAAAATGCATAGCATAAAATCATATAAATATAATTAGCACTGAATAATTTTTATCGAAAAATCAGAAATTCAAGTCCATCCATAGTAAAATAATTAACATAGAATCAAACCAAAATCCTCAAACCATCTGAAACAAGACCCAACACACTCAAAACCAACTAAGAGATAGATACAGTGACAAAGAAACAATGATAAGTATAAATGAGTGAAAAATAGGATCTATAAAACATACCATTATCAAGTGACATTAATTGGGAACACTTATTTTAGAAATATATAGTTTTCTTATCCTTCTATCCTTATATAGAAACAATTAAAACATATATTGTTTTCCAAAATAATCCATCTCATAAAAGAAAAATGTGTTTTTTATTTTTGAGAATCAAATGTGGTAAATATTTCAGAGATGAAAAACTTACCATCCCAAATTTTTAATACTATCCTGAAAATTATCTAAGGATAAACTTCTCATCCCATAAACTACCATTCTTTTCTCGGTCAATAGAACATCTCCCAAATTTGTAGTATACCTGACCATGTGAAACTATTCAAGATGTGGATTTCCCTTTAAAAAAGCACATATTGTGGGGAACTCACCATTATGCAATTGTTGGGTTGGCATGATGGATTAGGGTATCAGGGGTGAGGGGCATGTGGTGTATCATTTTTTGTTAGATTGAGGTATGGTGTCTTTGATTCATTTAATGATAATTGTCTACATTGTAGAGGATTCACCAAATATATATTTATCTGTTGAGGATGGAGGATTTGTGGAATATATGGATTTATCAGGTGGTCCAATAGTTATAAAAAAACATTTTTCCCTCATATTATTTTCAACAATAATTAAATCACTAAATATATTTATTGTACACAAATTTTTACCATTTATATCACTACTTATCCTTCAACCATGGATAACATCAAAGGAATTTATGTTAATCATATAATGACTCCAATTATCATTTATATGATTAATAATAATAAATAAATTCAATAGAATCAATCATAAATAAATCATGATCCACTATAATTGATTCATTAATATTATATCACTAAAAAAGAGTCAAAAAACTTTAAAATTATTTAATTCAAAATTTATTATAATTTATCGGAGAATAAACCACCAAACAAGACCTTAGATTGTATTTTAGAAAACTTTCCCATGAATTTAATCATAGTTATAAGTAAATTGGATTTCATCATCTCAATTACCCACCTAATAATTAAGGATAAATTACCATGTTGAGATGATGAGGTATAAAACTAGAAGGCAAGAAACCATCTACACTAATCTATCTTTTTTAAAAATAAACTTATACACCCAAAACCACAGTAAATACACCCCACACATTATTCTTTATATATATATTAAACTGGACATGTCAACATCGTTTAATATAAATATATTTATAAATAAAAATTATTATAAAATTTTAAAATTCCCCTTTTGAAACTAATTTTTGTATATTTTAAATAATATATTAACGTTTATTAATATAATTACTTTTATAAGTATATTTTAAACATTAAAATACTAGTTTATTATTTTAAAGATTCTTTTTTATAGTTTTTTAATATAATATCATTTATAAATATATATTAATTATAATCATAATGTTTTTATATTAATTGTTTTCTATATTAATGATTATATATTACTATATATATATTACTTATAATAAATTTAATACGTATTTTTTTATAATGTAGCTTATGTATTTAATTTATTTTAATATGAATATTATATAAGTTCATACAAATATGAGTATATTCATGAATACTTGCATGTATTTTTTTGTGTATAAAATCAATTTATTAATATGTTATTACACTATTAGAAGTATAATTGTAATTATTAGATTTTTTATATATATTTATTATTATTATTCAAAACAATGTACCTTTATAGATTTTTTTAAATATAATATATTAATCTTATAAAATAAAATAAACTATAATTTTTTATTGAATATATACTTATATATATGAAAATATTATATGGTTTCAAATTTATAAATATTTTAGAACAGTATATGTCAATATTATTATTGAATATATTTTATGTGTATTCATTAAAGGTATTATTTAAAAACATTAATATAAAGCATTTTTTTTAAATATATATTAAAATTATATAAGACTGCATATATTATTATTATTATTATTACGTTTTTTATGAATTTATTATTATTCTTATTTATAACATTTTGAAATTAAATAAATTAAATTTAATAAATATAATTGAAAATTATATAAATATAAAATTGAAATTATTTAGTGTAAAAATATAATTTGATATCATGATTTAGGACACTCAATCGCCACTATGTTTCACAGAAATAGAGAAACAAAAATGTGCAACAACTTCCTTCTTCTTAATCAAGGAATATATCTTTTAGATTTATTTGGTGGTGTTTTTTGTACTGGTGTTGAGGTTATGCACAATAAAAACCAAGACCCATTGATTTATATGTTATGGTTGAAATTTTTTCTGATAAATCATTTTTATTAAAAATAATAATGATCAGTATCAAATATAGACACATATGAGCACACGTACAGATAAAAAATAATAATAATAAACAACAAGACATAACTTGTTTTGGTATATGTTGAACCTATGTGCATAGAAATAATGCCAACCTAAAATGATTTATTACTAATGAATAGAAGGATATTATAATACTCAAATAAAATGGACCATATAAACTATCTGAGGATTCCAATATTCCTAATCTATGTAAAAGTGATCAATTCCACCATGTGGAGTTAGTAACTGCCATCTAGGATAGACTCTCAAACATTCCTGACATAAAAGACAAAAAAATAGAAATAAAGAAATTATCTAAATCACTTATTGAGTTTGATATCATATAATAAAATGTATTTAATACTATGAATATGAATCTACAACATTTGATGAAGCCTTTGTCAAATTATCATCCCTTTCCCATGAATCGTGTCATCTTTAGAAAGATTCATCCAGAATAAATCTACGATTTTAGTGGATTAGTATGTTATAGAGTAAGGGATGTGACAGAGGATTTGAGTCTATTCTCTCACAAAATAACATCTAATCTTTTATAAATAACTAGCGGTGCCTTCCTATTATAGTCAGCAAGAACCAGAAAAATGAATCTATACCCACTGAAATGTTAAAATAAAAAAGTATAGTGAATTGATGCATCCAACAATATGTGATTGGCAGAACATGCCAGGATGTGGGACGATCAACACATGAACACGAATAAAAAACATGGAAATTTTTTATACCAAAAGCACTATAAGTGGTGAAACTATAAAATCCAATAGTAAGTATCTAGAATAAATCATTTATTTCCAATAATCAATTTTACAAAACATACATGACACAAAAAAACGGTTCATTAGGGTGCTGGTTTATATATATAGATTAATATACCCACATAATCCAACTAAAAAATTGATGCAATATAATAGAACAATGAAAATCACAAAGAAGAAATTAATTATATGATAAAATTCTCCAAATATTCTGAAATACCAAAAATAAATAATAGCATGTCTTCCATGAAATAAAAACAAATCTTAGTCGTAAATATAATCATTAATTAATGAAAATGTCTATAAGAATATATTGATTGCAATAAGATTTAAATATGTAAGGGCATTATTAAATTAGAAATTTCAAAACCTGTAGATTAAATCATTACCTAATACTTGTTTTGTCAAACCTTAAACTAGAATAGAGTTCTTTAAACTAAAATAATGAGTAATCATTTATGAAGGACTAAATTTAGTTACACAATCAACTTGTGTGTCATTTATTAAAATCGCAAAGACACACACCCTGTCGGATTCAATAAAATCCACAACAATGAGATTTCAAACATCTATATTATTCATTCAAACATGTATAACATGGATTTTGGACAAATATAAATAATACTAACTGTCACAATTCTCCAATATACATGATTTTGAAAATGAAATTTATTTTTTAGAACCATTAACCAAATCACTTCTTTTATACATTTAGTTACAACTATTTCTTGATCCATTTTTATGGAAAGGGTAACGGATAATTTTATTTTAAACGTCTTTGAAGCCTGAGCACCAAGGGCATCAAAAACAAAGCCAGTAATAGATTTACATGTATCAATCTTGGAAATATAGTCAGAATAAACAAAACCAACAAAATCAATAGAATATATACTATAATTTACCAATCAAATACATTAATTAATAATCATAGATACATTATTGAGGTTCCATTTCATATAATTTCTGTGATATTTAACAGGTTTCCGAATATACCTTCTTAGAGTACACACAATAAATGAAATATCTAATCAAAAATAGATAATGGAATTCATTTGAATACTAACTTTTTTAACATCTGGAATCATATTAATAAATTCTTCTATATAAACACATTCATGGTATTGAATAAAGGGTAACATGAAATTTTAACCTTTATAATACTAAATGGATTAATATTATCAAACATATGCATTCATAAAATCTTATTTACATATGAATATGAAGAAAAAAGAAAGTATATAGTCTCTTTTTCTATAAAAAATTCTGTTTCTAAAATTCATTTTGAATTTTCCAAATTTTCATTTCTAAAAAAATATAGTTGATATTTTATATGAATAAAAAACCTCATATTTCAATAGATAATTCTTGTTTTATAAATATATAAATGTGGCTAAATCATAATGTGTGAAATCTAGAAGTGATTTATCCTCCTTCATTTCTCATAATTATCTGATAGATTTAGGCTTCATAGGAGAAAAGTACACATGGTGCAATAATCAGAAGGTCCACACATGGACTTGGTGTCACATTGATCTGTGCTTAGGAAACATGATAGTGATATCCTAATTTTATATTTCCTCAATCAGTGATCCTCTTCATGATCTCTCTGATAATTCTCTAATTCTATTTTCCCTAATGTCCATGGATGAATAGAGTAAGGGCTTCTTGTTCTCTAGATGTTTTACTTCATATCTTCATATCAAATATGATATTCATTACTCATAGGAACCCCCTGTTCAAGTAACCCATTTGATTGGTCTAATAAGTTATGACATCTATGGATGTACCAGTAATCCTAAAGTAGCAGGAATAGTCTCCTATTGTAGTGGTTGGATTACATAAAATAGTATATTGACTAGATTGAGAAACAACCTATGTTAGGATGTAATGATGATCTCAGTAGCACCCTTCTTCATAATAGGTGCCTTCTGGAGGATAATATCCCCTTACAAGAGAGGTTAGTAAGAGAGAAATCGAGATCCCTCTAGGTTTTTGGGGAAAAAAGAACATGGGCTACTACAATAACTTCATTATTGAAATGAATTTCATCAGGAAGCCAAATATTATTTTCAATGATGGATCCTTCATTAAAGATATTGAAAAATTTTGTGGTATGGAAAAAGACCTTTTTAAATCACTGCTAGTTAGCCATAACCCTTCTCTGCATAACATATATCTATGTGGTCTATCCCCTTGTTTTTTATATCATTTTAAGAGTGGTGTTTGATGCCAAAAATAAAATTTATGAAGCCATTCCAAAGATTAATGATATATGTGAGGCAGTTGTTGGCCTTAATCCCAAATGCTCTCCCAGTCTGGATGAATTTTTCATATCCTTCTATGTGACACTATGGAGCATTGTGAATGTGAATATTTTTGAGATTTTGAAGGATGCAATTCATGGGGGTAGGCTTTTCTGAGTGTCTTGTGTTACTACTGTAGTTATTTTTTCAAAATTCGAGGACCCATCTATTCTAAAAAAATATAGTCAAATAGGTATGAAAAAAATTGATTACAAAATCTCCCAAATTGTTTGCAATAAGAGATTTGGTAGCCATATTCCATCCCATGTATCTGAAAAATAACATGGGTTTGTGAGTTGTAGGTCCATCTATGGTGTAATCAGGTCAGCTAAAGAGATTATTGAATATTTTAGTAGGAAATATCAATGATTGAATATGGAAATTTTGTTGGATATGGAAAAATCCTACGAAAAAATACAGTGGTACTATATTATCAATGTTTAATAAATAAATAATTTTTTTCATCGGAAACTTATCTAATGTTTAGATGTTTGATTTCACTGTAACTCTTTTTATTCTTAATGGGAAGGATGATTAGATTACATAAATCAATCTATTCTTTTAGACAAGGGGACCCATTATCTCTCAGTTTATTCTTTCTAGGCCAGGATGCTTTGAACAGATCCATTATAGCCAATATGCTTTAGGAC
Organism: Viscum album; assembly: GCA_963277665.1. Classification (NCBI taxonomy): domain Eukaryota; kingdom Viridiplantae; phylum Streptophyta; class Magnoliopsida; order Santalales; family Viscaceae; genus Viscum; species Viscum album. The sequence goes on along the minus strand of OY728139.1, from coordinate 979,201,716 downwards.
ACTATTTCTCCATTTCCTATCTGTTTTCATTTCCAAAATTTGTTCCAACTAATGTTTGTAGATGATATGTTCTTTTTCATATACAAGGTCTCTAGATCTATTCAGGGTATTAATTAAATTATTGAATAAAACTACAAATGGAGAAGGGGATTTTTTAATATAGATTAAAGTAGCATCTACATCTCAAGGATTATTTTAGGGAGACATGCACATAGCATTGAATCCAAATTGGTTATTAGAATTAGGAACCATCCTATAGACTATCTTGGTTCCCCCATTATGTTGAGGTGACTCTGAATCAACCATATTGTTAAATTGGATTGTATGATCTCTACCCACATCGATAATTTGAAAAATTGTTTCCTATTCTTTAGGGGAGATCACTCTAGTTAATATCATTATTACATAGATCCCCATGCACATTCTATTGGTCCTTAAGGTTCCAAAGATTGATCTTATGAATATTGAGAGGATCAAAACCACTTTTATTTTGGGATCACATTAAAAGGGTTGGTTCTATTGGGCCTCATGGTCAAGAATTCCCCTAGCCATGGAATAAGGTGTTATAGGACTACTTTGTGACTCTATCATGATGCACAACCGACACATATATAAGATTCATCTTCTAATTCTTATGGTAAGGGTTTCTTCTATTCCTTTTTAAGTGTTTTTGGGAAAATAAGGAAAATGGGGAAAAATACTAAATTTTTTGGGTACAAACCATTTACTTTTATACACGCCGTGTACTTTGCCCGTGTGAGATGAGTATACAGGGTGTGTAGGACTGTCACAATGAAGGGTTTAAAAACTAACTACACGTTGTGTACTCAGTATAAACGTTGTGTAATTAGTCGGTAGATGAACAATAAGGTGGTGGGAGTAGCCGCCGGTGGAACATTACTACACATCATTTCCATAGCAATACATGTTATGTAATCATGTCGATGGATGAATAGTGTGGCGTTGAAAAGTATCCACCACAAGAACAATTAAAAAAATGAAATGTACACACCATGTACTTGAGAATACATGCCATGTAGTTTGTTTTTTCGAATATAATGGGAAGTAGCCTCCTCTTTCTATAGAGGATGCTTAGAACGTAAGAAGAACGCGGGAGAGAGGGCTGGGTCTTGGAGGTGCTCTGGACCACGCACCGGAACTCAGATTCCTTCACTGATGGTCTTGATTGAACCGCGTGGGTGAGTTTGTCACGCTAATTGAACTCTTACTTCTAATTCCTTCCCAAGGGGATTTTATTTGAGATTGAACAGACAAATGTTTATCCCAGATCTACGTTGTTCTCAGATGTTTTGGGTGGTGTCATTCGAGTATACCAATCAGTGGAGATCGAGGTAGGTGGTCTGGTGTATAATTCCTACTGATGAGTGTTTTTGTGTACCATTGTGCTATGATCTCATGTTTGGGGTGTAATATGACTGAGTTGGTTATTAATTAAAAAACTATAAATTCAAATGTAATTTAATGAATATGTATAACTGTTGTTTGAGATCATTTGTTTGATCAAGGTCCACCTCATGTATTCATCCCCTTGTTTAGTCATTTGGCCAGGATACCTAAGGGTATGCATGATTTAGCATGCTTTGAGTTTTCTTGATAGGAAATGGATATAAATTGTTTTCTTACATGTTTAGACTGAGGGAAGTGTTTTCCTTATCCTGAGGGAAAGGTTCTATTCAGCTTGAGCGAATGTGTTTTATTTACACTGAGGTTAATGTTTCATATGCCTGAGGGTATTTGCATCCGTGCCTGGGGGAATTATCTCATTAGCCTAAGGGAAATATTCATTATGCCTGAGAGAAATCACTTGAGCATTTTGATTCTGATTATCCTGAGGGTGTGGTTCTAATTAGCATTAGTGTGAGGTTTTGATTAGTCCGAGGGAGTGGTTTTGATTACCTGAGGGTAAGGGTTGCATGTCTAAGGACTCAGTTTACTTTTCATGTTTTCACATATTATACCAACCAAGATAAAGCACATGCTTTGTATTGTTTACCTTATACTTGTAAAATATATGGTTTTAGTTTTGCAGTGTCACTATATAAGTTATTTTTGGCTGAGGCTATGTCTTGGAAACGTAAAATTCAATTATAATGAATTGTTAAATAATAATTAAATGGAAATGTAACTGATAGGTATGTTTACTTTTCAGTACATCCTAGTTTACTACATTTCATTATTGCACACTACTGTTTCACAAACTCACTGACAGTTTGGCACGGGCCACTAGTGGCTACCTACTAGGATTTATTTCTCACACTAGTTTTGTGTCATGTCTTGGGAAAAAACAAATTATATTTCTACAAGTTTCAATAATGGAAAGAGTCCCTATATAGGTGATTGATTGTTGTAGAGGAGTAGGAGAGCATGGAACTGAGCTTAGGCTTGCGATGCTACTGAGTTTTTGCTGCACTATTTTGTTTTTGCATTGTTATACTTGTATTGTATTGTGTTTGATTGCAGTATAATCTGTTTGACTGTTTTCATAGACATTAGACATATTGCATCATCATATATGTATGAATTCCACTTATCATTCCTTCAGTTCTCTATTTCTTCTTTATATTGTTTACTGCTTCCAATATTGTATGTATCTATTTATCTCCACAACACTATAATTTGACAAATGAGGGCATAGATTCCCATCTATTAGACATAGGTCCTCACTGCTAGTCAGCAGCCTCTAGCGTTTGGGGCAATGCTCTTTAGGTCATGTGACCAACCGGGTTCGGGGCACCCGTTGAGTGGCACCCAGATCTGGGACGTTACAAAGTGGTATCAAAGGCTTTCTTTTCTTTTACTTATTTTTTAGAGCCTAAAGTCAAGAATATGATGGAATAGGTATTTTGTTATATGTTGTTCACGGGCGTAGCTAACCAGTGTCCATGGAAAAGTCGATATACCTCATATTGCAATTTTACTGATTTTGCACATTTAGATTTGATATGATTTTAAAATTGGGTGACGAACTTGTGGTGTGCTTTTTATATTTTTATAATGGGTTATATTTAGTCGTAACACGATGAGATGAGGTTATTCCATCTCATGCATCATTAGACACATGTTATAATCACATTACATGCTTAGTTTCCATGCCCTATAGATGCATTAGAAATATCATTTTGTGATAGATTTTGTGGAATAAAATCCATTCTGTTGTGATAGGCACCTTGTTAGGTACACCTACAACTAATAGGTTATTGGTACATGTTTTGGTTGCGTTTATGGATGATAAAAATTGGTTCCTGAGAAGTATGGGATCTCTTGGACCAAAATTTAGTGGATCATGATCCATCTTTTTGTTGGATTTTGTACTAAAATTTGAAAGGTCATGTGCTAAACATTGGTTCGTGGGGATTATGGTCGCCCTTAGATCGGAATTTGGCATACCGACACTTGAAATTTAAGGAAAAAGGGACTCCAGAGTAGTTTCTATGGTCTAATTTCCGGAAACCTAGACAACACGATGTGTGGTTCTATAAACACTTGCCATGTACTCTTTTGTTTGTGATGAAATGAAAAAAATGTACAAGCCGTGTACTAAATGTACATGATGTGTTGTTGCTATCTATGTCATAGGCTGTGTAGGTAGAAACACGGGTTGGAAAATATCTAGAGGGAAAGCATCATGTACCAATTGTACAAGTTGTGTCGTGTTGACCCTATGTCTTCCCATTTGACTGACAACACAGATAGTGAAAACCTTGCATAAACACACCATGTCAATGACTGACACGCCGTGTAGTCTAATCCTTGGACCCGACCATGTAAGTAACAACACTGGTCGGTGTTACCTCTTTTAGTACATGTCGTGTTGTATGAGTCGTGTATCCGACCGTGTCACAAACAACATGGGTCGGTGAATGATTGTCAAGTACACACCATGTACTTATGGGACACACAATGTAGTCATTACCGATAATAGAGCCTTGTGGCTTAGCCGTGTAGAATGACTCGGGTAGTGGATTGAATTCATGTACTCAGTGTGTGTAAGGGAAAAATGTAGTGTGTTTGGGGTGTACACAACTAGTACATGTAGAATTACATGACCATTTAAAAGACATAAGGGAGAACACCATGTAGTTATTATACATGTCATGTAGTGTTTTTTTAAAACTTAATGTTTTCTTTTCCCTGTTCCGTTCAGAAGATTCCAGTTCATAGACCGTGACGATCTTAAAATATGGCATGTATTTGACATTTTAGATTCATGCCACCGAGACGACCACGAGTTGTTTTCCAAGGGAGCGGAAAAGATTATACTCTAGAGATGGTAGTCCATGGGCTACCGATGGATCCTCTAACAGAGGCAAATGTGGAGACAACCGTTATACTAGACGCAGGCACAGATATGCCATTCCATAGAGGATTCATGTGGTTTATGCAGACCTTCTAGGGAGTACCACTGGCTACCACATCTATGGCAGAGCTGACACGTATATTCCAGCAATAGCATCTGTAGAGACCCGAAGCTTGACGTACATGGACATTACATTACTTTTGCAGAATACTTAATACATAAGGAAAATAGACACACAAGGACCTTAATAGTTTAGTGTCTTTGGAAACTCGGAACATAATTTTCTAATCGTGGTGAAAGATCTTCAACATCTCCCATAAAGATCTTCCCCTTTTGATTTCTTTCCTAAAACCTTTTATTAAATCCTGGGGAAAAGAAAACAGATAAAGGGTGAGCTCAAATGCTTAGTAAGGGTAAGCATAGAGAACATAAAACAATCCATAAAAATTTGAATGCAAAAACGTGAACATAAAATCTAAACATAAAAATCATGGGAAAAGACATAAATATTGGAAGTACATAAGACATAGATCATAAAGAAACATTAATCATGATAAAATATCATGGGAATAAAACATGTAATTGTGGAAAAACATAAAGCACTTGTTATGATTTCCATAGTAGCCAAGGCATTACTTCCAAGACCATCTTAGTGGACAAAGTCCCATTCTGAATCGAGTTCACTCCTCATTCCATTCCTGTAATACTGAACCAGATTAACATACCATTCCAGCCATCTCTATCTCATGAGATATAAATTTTTACCCAATGCATTGGCTAGAGATATAGGTCACACCCATCTCATAATTAAATCATTCTTACTTGTGCCACAAAATAAACATACATCATTCATAATAACCCAACGAATAAAATTTGTTTCATAAACATCATTCAATCATCACTAAATCCATATAAAAGAAATGGATATCATTTAATAAAAAGAAAAGTGAAACCATGTAAATAATAGAGACATTATACTTGAAACAATACACATATGAAATAATGTCATCTTATATGGAAAACAGTTTTGATAAAACACTTGAAATGAATTTTTGAGGAAAATATGCTTTCTTCTTTAAAATCATTTTCTTTTCACTAAATGTCATGCAATTTTAAAGGAAAAGGATTTTATTGAAAATATACATGAAATATTTTGGAGGATGATTTATGAAAATAAGGCTTTATAAAACCATAAAAATCATTTCATTCCGTATATGTTAAAAAAAATTCTTCTCGTACTTTTGTCGGAAAAGTAAAAAAGTACCTCATTTTGAAAACGACAAAAGATCCTTTTATATCTTTTACTAAAAACTCACCAATAGGTAAAATTGGTTTTAAACAATTTTATAAGGATATAAATAATATTACATATTGACGAAACATGGATTTGGATGATAAATACACCCCAGTAAATACCAATGTATAAACAATCTCGGATAAAAATGAGATTGTGAGATTTTCCCTTACCTTATGTCCGATATGCTTTGTACGTATCCGAACCTCCTGTTTAATGATTTAAATAATGTCATTTACTTATTACAGAATCATATTCATTGTTATCATATCATATATGGTTCACTTATGACTTTATATTACCCATTCTTTTGTAAATTCCATGTTAAAGAAGCGTTTTGGGTAAAATTGTTTCATTTATCATAGGTGTATGGACTTGTTGTTCTTGACATTATTATTACTTATATCATGATTTAATGACTTAAAGAATATAAAACACGATTTATATATCATATATATTCAGTATATATATATATAATAGATAGATAAATGAAATGAAACACACCGTTCATGGAGACGGTAGTCCGTACGTACGCATGAACGCTGTTTTCCTTTCCTTATTGTCTTGAATGGAAGTAAGTAGATGACATAAATATATATATATACATAAATCCAGTAGATTTACCATATCATATATTTCATTATTATTCATTATATATACTTTATAATCATTCTCGAATGGTTAACATGGAGAATGAATCTCATCGCGTCGTGGAGACGGTAGTCTGTACGTACGCACAAGCGATGATATCGTTCCCATGGTCGTGGAATTGTGTTGAAGTGTATGTATACTATTTCAGTATCAATATCACTTTATAATAATCATATATAGTTACTCATTACACCATTATACCCATCCAATTAAAGTGGTGGCGGAAAATAGATTACACCACGGCATGGAGACGGTATTCCGTAAGTACGCACGCGCGGTGATTTCATTTTTCTGTAGGATGGATAGAATGTGAATTAGGGTTGTTTTATATTTATAATTACATACTATTATATATGTAATACTGATGTTATTACTTTATCATGAAACAACTAAAGAAGAAGAAGTTGAAAAAGAAAGAAATTGAAAAAGATCGGTAATGGATATTACCTCTTTTTGACGAGCCTTTTCATAACCTCCTATTAGGGAAATAAAGATGGTATTTGAAGAAGACCAGGACCTCTAGGATGACTCTAAAGAAGTGGAGAAGAGATTTTGGCAGGGTTTGGCCGAGCTTGAATTCTCAAATTGGTGTGAGGAGGAGAGGGAGGAGGTTCCCTTTTATAAGGGAGGAGAGGGGCACCTTAGGAAAATCTCAAAATATTATTTTATATTAAGGTAAAATTCGGTTTATAATGGTTCCAAAGGGTCTTAATTCGAAGATAAAGTGAGTATAGATCGAAAACCTCTCATACAATAGGATTTATACAAGTTTAGGTTATTATTTTAACCTTACCAATTTGATTTAACTCTATGTTAAATAATTTAACTTTTACCGTGTCCTTTTGTTTTCTTACACTATATGGTTAATAAACATACCATAACAAGCCAAACGAACCCAAAGTTGTTTATTATTAATATATATATCCTTATCTAAGTCATTTGGCCGAACAATATATTTTTAGGAATTAAATAACAATTAATAATATAATATTTGTTTTAAAAACTAATTTATGTCTATTTTGACACAATTTGGTACATGATTTTTATGAAAGTCATAACAGAATTATAACTTCAAACCAAGTTACTTAAATCAACACTAACATGTCATATTAATCTAGAAAATTAGTTTCATTCATAAAAAGTCTCAAATTACATTTATTTGGGCATTTATAACATCAATTATGTTAATATTATCTTAAAAAAGAAATTACTGCATCATCATTGTGTAATAAATAAATTAACTTATATAAAGTCTAAAAATTATAAATAAAATACCATTATGTTTGAAATCGTTTTAGATTTCTAATGGATATTTATAATCGAATTTATCATTTTTTTAACCCTATATTAAAAATGTTTTAGTTATTAAACTTTGATTTTAACTATTTTAACTCTTCTTTAAATAAAATAATATTAAATGTCCTAATCTAATCCAAATGGACCTAAATGGTCATATTATATTCATAAGGTTGTTTTCGGTCGAATTACACTTATCCAATAGAATTAGGACATGTGTTAGGGTAATAATAATATCATTGTTACCTTTAATTACCCTATTTACTATTAATCGCGGTAAATAAAAGTAAAAAAGTTACTATTCACCAAAAATTATTTTCATCTCATTGAACCACATTTTTCTTATTGATATCAACCGTGTCTCTCGGATTTTTGAAATTCTTTTCACAGAAGCAGTAAAATTAAGTTTTCTGAAAAATTCAGTATTTTTAACTACCACATTGTGGTTTCACTATTCATCAAAAATTGATGTTTTTTTTGAAAATTACCAAAAATTCAGACTAAACTATATTTGATATTCGTAATTCAAATATGATGTCCATTTTACCAAATTCAAATTATAGAAGTTGCAGAAATTAAATTAAAATTAATCCGGTTGTGGAAGGAAAACGAGTATTTGTTTAAAACATTGCAAAAGATTGAATTGATATAACCTATGAATTCAATGTAAAATCAATTCTAATGACATAAATTATATTAAATAGTAAACATATATTCTATTTATACTTTAAGACCATTAGGTATTATAATTTAACCACATAAATTATTATGACGATAAAAGTTGTTTTTAATTAAAATATAGCGTGTTTTTAATATTCATCAAAATATGATAGTTACCAGAATAATATGAAAATTTTATCCAAACTAAATTTTTATATCCTCATTCCAAAAAAGAATTTTATTTTTTCAAATTTAACTTATAAACATGTTAATTACTAGATTTAATGTGGGTGCGCCATCAAAAGGCGGTAAAACTATATTTTTTTAAAAATACTTATTTTACACGAAAAATTTATTTTCTTCTCATAGCATGTTCTAGAATATATTTAAGATGAATAATAATGTTATAAATTTAAAATTCAGTTAATACTTTTCATAACGGCTGGTTTATAATATTATAATAATATATCGTTGTTTAGTAAAACTCAGCATTGCGTACTTCACACGCTATCGAAGAAGGTCGCGATTGCGTGTAATGCAAGCCAAGTCATGGATGCATGTAGTGAAAGCTCCCTTTGGTGTCGCGTATTACATAATTCAAAACTAATTCCATTTATACATTAAAAAAATCTATAATTACTGTTGCCTAAAATAATTTCTACAAAAGAAAATGAAATTGTGTGTAACACGAGCCAAGAATAGTGGTGTGTATACTGCCAGCTAATACGGTGTCACATATATCACAAACTAATTTTGGTGTAGTGTACAACAGAAGTATTTAATGAAATTAAAAGAATATTTTCCATAAAATCTTGGGGTGTTACATTCTACCCCCCTTAAAATGAATTTCTCCCTCAAAATCCGTCAGGGTTATAAATGGTTTACTACTTGAAATTTTCTTTAATAGAAACCCACATCGTAAAAATGGAATATCAAAACCTATCTTTAAAAACTAAAGTATGAAACGTAATGGTTACCCAAATTAACTAATCATTGGGTTTCCACATAGGTGAAAATATGTATATGGAAGAGAAATATAACCATCAAGTTCTATTGGAGAGTGGTAGAGAACATGGCTATGAAAAAGCTAAAAATCACAAAGCCATAGACTTGTGATGATATAAGGTACCATCTGATTCATCAGATATAAGAGCTCTAGGATAAAATTTTTAATATCCTTTCCCTAAAGTTCAAAATTTTGATTTAGAAGAAATACTTTCTTGATTTTTGAACAATCTAACTGTTGTTTGTGTCTTGAACAATTTCCACTTCATCTCTTAATGAAATGAAGTTGAATTTGTCGTCCGTGAGGTGTTAGAAAATCATGCGATAGAATGACAGGTCATTCCATATATCTCAAACAAAAGGATAGAAAAAGTTATTAAAAATACATAAGTCCATCTATAGTGAGATTAATTGTATATAGTTATTTAAATGGACTTATACATCATATATCATACTGCTTAATATAATAAAACTAGTTTCTACCAACCAGGGACTTCTTGTAGGCCTGTGGTAGGCGATAAAGGCCTGTCACACTTCGGTTGTGGGTTTGATTCCCACAGCCTTGTCCGACGCGATGGGTTGTCACACTTCCTATGGGTTGTCCCTTTTTCTAAAAATACACTATTATAACATTATTCCAATAGTATCGAAAAAAGTTCTAGCCTTAAACAATTCTATCTGATGTTCCACTTAATCTGTTCCCACTTTCAGGATTATAGAAAATACTTCTGTCCAATCATATCTTATAAAGAAAACGATTACTATAAATGTCATCAACCAAGCATGTGATTTCCATCATTTATTCCCCATATATCATATGATATATCTTGTAGGTCACATTCCAAACATGGGAATACCTTAATCATGTATTCTCTTGAAAACTGAATAGCCATTGAACCTTAATGAAAACATGAATGCTGTAAAAAGTTAGCTCTTTCCACATCCCAAAATTTCTATATACTCAAAACATGATATCACTTAGTCCTTAAATCAATCATGAGCTCATGAATACAATCAAAAATCTCACTATCTCCTTTTCCTTTAATTATTCACATATCATCTATCTTCCAAAAATATTTGATAACCCTTCATGGATACCGGTACCATTCAACATATACTTTCCAATACTTTAGGAAAAACAAAAGTGTAACAATCCTTATATGTGTCTTTATTCCATAGTACCATACATTATTCTTGATAAACATACATTCATTACACTACCTTCTTAAACCACTAACTGAGCTTCTTCATTTCTTCCATCTCATATATCATTTGAAGTCTCTTCATCATCATCCACATAAGTACTACCCATATGACCATGCTGATTCTCTTTATGAGATTTTCCCTTAGGGAATTGGTTTTCATAATTCCCGTACATTCCACATTTAAAACATTTAACAATTGTTGATGTCGTAGCAATACCATTATCCTCATCCATGGTGTTAACTGAACCCTTTCCTTTACACTTACTGGCTTTGTGTCCTTCTTTTCCACACCCAAAGCATCTTCCAGTTATTTTAAACATTCTCCCCGATGCCTCTTACCACATGATTTTCAGGATGGAAATTGAACTTTCTTTCCTCTATGATCATCATGAAACCCCATCTTTCTTTTATTAGCTGAGTCGGGAAACTTACCAAAGTTGGGATTATTGATCATATTCTGAGATTGCTGATTGAGCATAATTACGATATGTGGACCTCTAGATCCAATTTGATTCGTTTCTCATGAAGAATATCATTCCATTGTCCATCATATCCTCCATTATCGTGAATCTTCCTGCTTCCAGCCATTTTCTAAAACCCAAAAAGAATAGTGTGAGAGTCCAAAATCATAATCAAGGGAGATTACATTCAATATCTAACATCTTAGGTTAAATTATAAGATCATTACCATAATTCTAGAACTATAACCTATACTTATACTTAACCTTAGTGACATTACTATACCATATGGACATCCCTATACATACCTTAGAAATATCTCTGGGGATCTCACTAAAGTTCTCACATCCTAGTATCCAAAGGTTGACTAAACCATTCCTCTGATACCAACTGTAGTGACCCGAAACATGACGTACATGGACATTACATTACTTTTGCAGAATACTTAATACATAACGAAAATAGACACACAAGGACCATAATAGTTTAGTGTCTTTGAAAACTCAGAACATAATCTTCTAATCATGGTGAAAGATCGTCAACATCTCCCATAAAGATCTTTCCTTTTTGTTTTCATACCTAAAACCTTTCATTAAATCCTAGGGAAAAGAAAACATATAAAGGGTGAGCTCAAATTCTCAGTAAGGGTAAGCATAGAGAACATAAAACAATCCATAAACATTTGAATGCAAAAACTTGAACATAAAATCTAAACATCAAAATCACGAGCAAAGAAATAAATCTTTGAAGTACATAAGATATAGATCATAAAGAAACATTAATCATGGTAAAATATCACGGGAAGAAAACATGTAATTATGGAAAAGCATAAAGCACTTTTTATGATTTCAATAGTATCCAAGGCATTGCTGCCAAGACCATCTTAGTGGACAAAGTCCCATTCTGAATCGAGTTCACTCCTCATTCCAGTCCTGTAATACTCAACCGGATTAACTTACCATTCCAGCCATTTCTATCTCATGAGATATAAATTTTTACCCAATTCATTGGAGGGAGATATAGGTCACACCCATCTCATAATGAAATCATTCTTACTTGTGCCACAAAATAAACATACATCATTCATAATAACCCAACGAATAAAATTGGTTTCATAAACATCATTCAATCATCACTAAATCCATATAAAATAAATGGATATCATTTAATAATAAGAAAAGTGAATCCATGTAAATCATAGAGACATTATACTTTAAACAATACACATATTAAATAATGTCATCTTATATGGAAAACGGTTTTGATAAAACACTTGAAATGAATTCTTGAGGAAAATATTCTTTCTTCTTTAAAATCATTTTATTTTCAAAAAATTTCATGCAATTTTAAAATAAAAGGATATTATTGAAAATATACATGAAATTTTTTGGAGGAAGCTTTATGAAAATAAGGCTTTATAAAGCCATAAAAATCATTTCATTCCGTATAAGTTTAAAAAACATTCTTCTCATACTTTTGTCAGAAAAGTCAAAAAGTACCTCATTTTGAAAACGACAAAATATTCCTTTAATATCTTTTACTAAAAACCCACCAATAGGTAAAATTGGTTTTAAAAAATTGTATAAGGATATAAATAATATTAAATATTGACGAAACCTGGATTTAGATGATAAATACACCCTAGTAAATACCAAAGTATAAACAATCTCGGATAAAAATGAGATTGTGAGATTTTCCCTTACCTTATGTCTGATATGCTTTGTACGTATCCGAACCTCCTTTATAATGATTTAAATAATTTCATTGAATTATTACATAATCATATTCATTGTTATGATATTATATATGGTTCACTTATGACTTTATATTACCCGTTTTTTTGTAAATTCCATGTCAAAGAAGAGTTTTGGGTAAAATCGTTTCATTTATCATAGGTGTTTGGACTTGTTGTTCTTGACATTATTATTAATTATATCATGATTTAATTACTTACAGAATATAAAACAAGATTTATATATCATATATATTTAGCATATATATATATATATGTAATAGATAGATAAATGAAATGAAACACACCGTTCATGGAGACGGTAGTCTGTACGTATGCATGAACGTTGTTTTCCATTCTTTATTGTCTTGAATGGAAGTAAGTAGATGACATACATATATATATACATAAATCCATTAGATTTACCATGTCATATATTTCATTATTATTAATTATATATACTTTATAATCATTCTTGAATGGTTAACATGGAGAATGAATCTCATCGTGTCGTGGAGACGGTAGTCCGTACGTACGCACGAGCAATGATATCATTCCCATGGTCCTGGAATTGTGTTGAAGTGTATGTATACTATTTCAGTATCAATATCACTTTATAATAATCATATATAGTTACTCATTACACCATTATACCCATCCAATTAAGGTGGTGGAGGAAAATAGATTACACCACGTCGTGGAGACGGTATTCCGTACGTACTCACATGCGGTGATTTCATTTTTCTGTAGGATTATAGAAGGTGAATTAGGGTTGTTTCATATTTATAATAACATATAAGTATATAAGTAATACTGATGTTATTACTTTATCATGAAACAACTAAAGAAGAAGAAGTTGAAGAAGAAAGAAATTGAAAATGATCGATAATGGATATTACCTATTTTTGACGCGCCTTTTCTTAACCTCCTGTTAGGGAACTAAAGATGGTCTTTGAAGAAGACCAGGACCTCTAGGATGATTCTAGGGAAGTGGAGAAGAGATTTTGGCAGGGTTTGGCCGATCTTGAAAGCTCAAAATGGTGTGAGGAGGAGAGGGAGGAGATGCCCTTTTATAAGGGAGGAGAAGGGAACCTTAGGAAAATCTCAAAATATTATTTTATATTAAGGTCAAATTCGGTTTATAATTGTTACAAAGGGTCTTATTTAGAATATAAAGTGGGTATGTATCCAAATCCTCTCATCCAATAGGGTTTAGACAAGTTTAGGTTATTATTTTAACCTTATCAATTAGATTTAACTCTAAGTTAAATAATTTAACTTTTACCGTGTCTTTTTGTTTTCTTACACTATATGGTAAATAAATTTACCATAACAAGCCAAAAGAACCCCATGTTGTTTATTATTAATATATATATCCTTATCTAAGTCATTTGGACGAACCATAGATTTTTAGGAATTAAATAACAATTAATAATATAATATTTGTTTTAAAAACTCATTTATGTCAATTTTGACACTATTTGGTACATGTTTTTTATAAAATTTATAACAGAATGATAAGTTCAAATCAAGTTACTTAAATCAACACTAACATTTCATATTGACCTATAAAATTAGTTTCAGTAATAAAAATCTCAAATTACATTTATTTGGGCATTTATAAAATAATTTATGTTAATATTTTCTTTAAATGGTAATTACTACATTATCGTTGTGTAATAAATAAATTAACTTATATAAAGTGTAAAAATTATAAATAAAATACCATTATGTAGGAAATCGTTTTAGGTTTCTAATGGATATTTATAATAGAATTTATCTTATGTATAACCCTATATTAAAAATGTTTTAGTTATTAAACTTTGATTTTAACTATTTTAACTCTTGTTTAAATAAAATAATATTAAATGTCCTAATCTATTCCAAGTGAACCTAAATGGTCATATTATAATCCTAAGGTTGTTTTTGGTCGAATTAAACTTATCCAATAGAATTAGGACATGTTTTAGGGTAATAGTAATATCATTTTTACCTTTAATTACCCTATTTACTATTAACCGCGGTAAATAAAAGTAAAAAGTTACTATTAACAAAAACTTATTTTCATCTCATTGAACCAAATTTTACTTACTGATATCAACTGTGTCTCTCGGTGTTTTGAAATTCCTTTCATAGAGGTGTTAAATTTATGTTTTATGAAAAATTCAGTATTTTTAACTACCACTATGTGGTTTCACTATTCATAAAAAATTGAAGTTTTTCTGAAAAATACAAAAATTTCAGCCTAAGTTATATTTGATATTCTGAATTCAAAAATGATGTCCATTTTTCCAAATTCAAAACATAGATGATGCAGAAATTAAATTAAAATTAATCTCGTTGTTGAAGGAAAACGAGTATTTGTTTAAAATATTGCAAATGATTGAATTGATTTAACCTACGAATTCAATGTAAAATCAATGCTAATGACATTAATTATAATAAATAGTAAAAATATAATCTATTTATACTTTAAGACCATTCAATATTATAATTTAACCACATAAATATTTATGAAAAAAAGTTGTTTTTAATTAAAATATAGCGTGTTTTTACTATTCATCAAAATACGAAAGTTACTAGAATAAAATGAAAAATTTATCCAAAGTACGTTTTTATATCCTCATTCCAAAGAAGAATTTTATTTTGTCAAATTTTACTTATAAACATGTTAAAAACTAGATTTAATGTGAGTGCGCCATCAAAAGGCGGTAAAACTGCATTTTCTGAAAAATACTTATTTTACCCGAAAAATTTATTTTGTTCTCATACCATGTTCTAGAAAATATTTAAGATGAATTATAATGTTATAAATTTAAAATTCAGTTAATACTATTCATAAATTCTAGTTTATAATATTATAATAATATATCGTTGTTTTGTAAAACTCAGCATTGCGTGTAATGCAAGCCAAGTCAGGGATGCGTGTAGTGAAAGCTCCCTTTGGTGTTGTGTATCACATAATTCAAAACTTATTTCATTTATACATTAAACAAAATCTATACTTAATGTTGCGTAAAATAATTTCTTCAAAACGAACTAGAAATTGTGTGTAACACGAGCCAAGAATAGTGGTGTGTGTACTGCAAGCTAATACGGTGTCACCTATATGACAAACTAATTTTGGTGTAGTGTACAACAGAAGTCTTTAATGAAATTAAAAGAATATTTTCATAAAATCTTGGAGTGTTACAACATCTGCCTACTTTTTCAAGGGATGGAAGACCACATGCTACAAAGTCTGGGCTGGGTTATATGGAGACTATTTTTGAGCATCTAGAGATGCCTCCTAGGTAGAGTGTCAAGCTTGCAACATAGATGTTGTGTGATTCCACCAAGAGAAGGTAGGATGTTACAACCAAGATGAAGCATCACCGAGACATGGAGTGGGACAATTTTCAGGTAGTATTTTATGAATTTGTGATTCTAGAGACACTAAAGGAAGATCGAGCTCGAGATTTAAGGAATATGCAACATGTTTCCATGTTAGTGATGGATTACTCTGCCAGCTTCACCGAGCATCAGCATTTTGCAACTATTCTAGTGGGTTATGAGGCATTCAGGGATAGACGCTTTATGGATGGTCTTTGATATGACATTAGGGCACTGGTTAATGTTTTTAGGTTTCCTACAGTACACACTATTGTGAACCAGGCACTGATTACTGAGAAAAACCTATGGGAAGTAAGAGGTGAAAACTATGGTGGTTTAGCACTGATCTATGGAAATATTTATACCGGCAAGAGGACGAGGCAAGAGGATTTTTCTTATGGCGAAAGTACTAGCCAGGGAAATTATTCAGGTATCCTGGTAGGGTGTTACTGGTGTAGAAAAGACGGAAACAAGAGACCTTAGAATCCATGTGAACTAGTATAGTTCTGAGCGTGTGGAAAGATGGATCATCTGGAGTCCATTTGAAGGAAATTTCCACCAGTGACTAGTGAGATTATTTCTATGCCGATTCTGCATGTATGAGAAGGGGAAAAAGCTTCTTACAATTAAGTGAATTGGAATTCGATAGGGCATTCAGTCTGAAGTAGTGGTCATGGTCGTTGTATCCAGACACAAGGATGACAGAGACAGTAGGGTAGGGCATCTCAGGGTAGCCAAGTTGTGTCATAGGGCCATGGCACTGGGCAGGTATATGCCGTACAACAGACCCAACTGGAGTAGGTTCTCAGACCTTCCACTGTCAAAGGTACTATTCTACTTGCTTCTGTTTTAACATCAGTACTATTCAATACATGTGCTACAGATAGCTTAATATATGTGCTTATTATGGTGATCCTTGGGCTCTATGTATCTTCTTCTTCAGATATCATAACACTAGACACTCTGTTGAGGATGAGAAAGGCTAGTGTTCATCAGTAAAACAATTTCCCCCTTGAGGTTGGTGGTTATCACATTCAATGGGACCTCTATTTCCTATAGATGGTGAGCAATGATGTCATTCTTGGGATGGACTAGATGGTAGCATTTCAAGCCTTTTTGGATTGCTATGATCATACGGTAAGTTTCAAATCATAATAGGGAAGAGAGATTCTTTAAAAGGGAGAATGTGATGTCTAGGAGAGCCGAGCTGGACCTGAGAATCATGGGCGAGGTTGAGTGACAGCCCATATTGCGAGTTCATATCTAGATGACCGGGGAGCATGTAAGAAGGATTTCCCTCTAGGGGTTGATCATTCAGGGATGTATTCTAGGATGACTTTTCATGTCTACCTTCTGAGGGAGAGGTGGAATTCGCTATTGAGCGTGTTCCAGGAGCAGAGCAGGTGTCCATTCCTCCTTATAGGATGGCTAAACCTATGTTGGAGGAGCTCAAGAGGCAGTTATAGGAGTTATAAGAAAAAGGATTCAACTGACACAATACTCGTCCTTTGGGATCCCCTGTCATGTTTACGAAGAAGGTGAATGGTACCTTCAGACTATGTTTGGATTATCAGAAGATGAACTAGTTGACAGTTATGAACTGATATCCCTTACCATGGATTGATGATCTTTTTTTATCAACATCAAGGAGAAAGATTTTTCTCGAAGATTGACAAGAGATTCGGGTATCATCAGTTGCGTGTCAGACCATCTGATATACCTCTTACAGCATTTTGGAGCAGATATGGTCTATACGAGTACATGGTTATGCCGTTTGGACTCCCGAATACACCAGTAGTTTTCATGGCTCTGATGAGTCGATTGTTCCACCCATATCTAGATTCTTTTGTGGTAGACTTCAGGGATGAAATCTTGGTGTACTCTCACACACGACATGACCATGATACCCATCTCGATATCGTAGTGAGTACACCGAGAGAGAATCATCTATATGCTAAAATCTCAATGTGCCAAATTTGGATGGGCTAGATAGACTTCCCGGGCCATATTATCTCAGAAGCCGGAGTTGTAGTGGACCTAGAGAATGTGAGATCTGTAGTTTCCTCAGACCAACCTAAGAATGTGATTGATATACATAGTTTCATGTGGCTGGCTAGTTACTAGAGGAACATTATATAAGACTTATCCTACTTAGCACCACCATTGATGGGTTTGAATATCAAGGGTATGAAGTTTGTTTGGCCAAATGCTTGCGATACAGCCATTGAAGAGATGAAGAAATGGATGACATCAGCACCAGTCCTGATACATCCAGAACATGGGAAGAACAATACAGTTTACTTTGATGCATCAGGTATTGGGGTGGGAGCATTGTTGTTGCAAGGAAATAGTGTAGTTGCGTAAAAGTCTCGGTAGTTGAGTCCCATGAGAAGAATTACCAGAGGTATGATCTCGATTTGGCTGCAGTTGTTCATGCGTTACTTTGTAGGAGACATTATCTCATAAGAGAACATTTTGTGGTGTTTACGGACCACAAAATTCTCAAATATATCTTTACCCAACGAGACATGAATTTGAGTCAGCGAAGGTGGGTTGAATACCATCAATCCTTCAACTTTGAGAATGCCTATACACCTAGTAAAGGTAATGCAGTAGATAATTCATTGAGTAGGTGAACATAGATACATGCAGTGCAGGACACAAGTGGTGAGTGGCCGCTTATGGCTTTGTTCTCTGAGATACATTTGTAGGTGCACGACAGTCAGGGGTAAACCTATCATTCTTCTTTATCTATGACTTCTACCCTCTTGGATAAAGTGAGGATGAGACATCTATAAGATTCAAAAGGCCTAGTTCTATGGGAGTCGGTGGCATGTGAGGACCCTTTTCCAGGTTGGATTATAGGCGATGACGAGGTACTGTGTATCCATGGAGACTGTGGGTTCCACATGATATAAGAGAGGAATTGAAGTGGAAATTTCATGGTTCATCTTGGGCAGTGCATCCCGGAGTTTCCAAAATGTACCGTGAAATGAGACATTAGTATTGGTGACCGAGTATGAGAAGAGAGATAGTTGGTTTTGTTATGAGATGTTCCTCCTGTCAGCGGGTGAAGGCAGAGCATCAGAGGCCTGCTAGACTATTACAGCAATTACCCATCCCATATTGGAAATGGGTTGATGTCATGATGGTCTTCGTGACTGGGTTACCGAGGTCACATTGAGGAAATGATGTCTTTTGGGATGTTGTTGATAGACTCATGAAGGTAGCTCACATTCTTTAGATCAAGGAGTCATCCAGAGTTGATGAGCATGGAAATTTGTACATCTGAGAGAAAGTACGTCTTTTTGGGGTCCCTCGTTCTATCATTTCAGATAGGGATGCTCGTTTTACATCTCGTTTCTAGAAAATCTTTTAGAGGGAACATAGTACATAGGTGATTTTAAGCACATCTTACCACCCTTAGACTGATGGCCAGTTAGAGGGAACGATACAGGTGTTTTAGGACATGTTGTATGCATACGTCTAAGACTTAAGGAGCTCTTGGAAGAGGTCCATACCCCTGGCTGAGTTTTCCTATAATAATATATTTCAGGAAACTATTGATATAGAACCATATGAGACATTATATAGTAGGTCATGTCGATCCACTTTATGCTGGTAAGAGGAAGGTGAGGCATCTTTACTGGGACCATGTCTCATGTAGGAGATGTTAGAGAATGTCCAGTTGATTATGAAGCAGATGGCTATTGCACAGTCTCTTCAGAATTCTTATATTGATCGCCATAGAAGACTTTTGGAGTTCATGGACGGGGATCATGTTTCAATGCATGTTTCACCAAGGTTGGGTCATAGGCAGATTTGAAGACAGGGTAAACATTCATCGAGGAATGTGGGCCATATGAGATTCTGGAGAGAGTCGGGCCTGTTGCCTATCGATTATAGTTACCACAGAGGTATCAGGCCATGCATGATGTCTTCCATGTATCTCAGCTATACCATTACCACTCATAGTCGTCTAATGTCTTTCAGCATGAGGAGGTTGATCTTCAGGTAAATGCTTCATTTGAGGAGTTTATGATTCGTACTGTTGATAAGAGCATGAAGGATCTCCGAGGTTGTTCAGTTACTCTCGTACGGATTCTGTTGCAGCATGGCCGAGTTTATGATGAATCCTGGGAGTGGGATACCGACATATTTGCTCAGTTGTAAGAGTTGTTCTTCGAATTATCAGCACAACCCATGGAAGGGAAATTCATGGACGAATTGCTTTAAAAGGGTATGTTTGTAAGAACTATGATATTATTCTTGAGGTATGTGTTTCTTCTATTCCTTTTTAATTAAGTGTTTTTGAGAAAATATGGAAAATTGTTGTCAATCCCAAAATTTGTGGGTACACGCCATGTACTTGTTTACATGTTGTGTACTTTGGCCATGTGAGATGACTACACAGGGCATGTAGTCCTGCCGAAAATGAAGGGTGTAAAAAAAGACTACACACCATGTACTTTGCATACATACAAGGTAATCAGATGGAAAGTGAATAGTAATGTGGTGGAAGTAGATGCCATCGGAATGATAGTATACACCGTGTCCTCAGATATACATGTCGTGTAATCTTTTTGACAGATGAATAGTGTTTGGTCAAATGTATCCGCCAGAGGAATAGTTAAAAAAAATGAAAAGTACACACCATGTACTTGAGAGTACACACCGTGTAGTTTGTTTTTTCAACTATAATGGGAAGTAGCCTCCACTTTAGACAGAGGACGCTTAGAAAATCGGAAGAGAGTGGGAGAGAGGGATGGAGCTTGGAGGGGCTCCCGACCACACACTGAAACTCGGATTCCTTCACTGACGATCTCGATTGAACAGCATGAGTGAGTTCTTCACTCTTCATGAACCCTTATTTCCAATTCCTTCCTGAGGGGATGTTATTTGAGATTGAATGGATAACCATTTATCCAAGATCAACATTGTTCTCGGATGTTTCGGGAGGTGTCATTCTCATATACCAATCAGTGAAGATCAAGGTAGGTTGTGTGGTGTTTAATTCCAACTGCTGGGTGTTTTTTGTACTGTTGTGCTACACACCCATGTTTTGGGTGCCATTTGGAGGAGGACTTGATTAATTAAATACCTATAATTTCATATGTAATTTTTGGAAGATGTTTAACTAATGTTTGGGATTGATTCATTGATTCAGGGCCACATGGTGGGTGTGTTCCCTTGTTTAGCTGTTTGGCATGGAAACCTGAGAGTATACCGTGATTTATCAATTCTCTGAGTTTTCATGAGAACAAATGGATATATATTTCTTGCTTATTTGATTAGCATGAGGGCAGTGCTTTATTTAGCCCGAGGGAAAGGTTATATTCAGTCGGAGGGCATGTGTATCATTTATCCTAAGATAAATGTTTCATATGCCTGAGGGAAGTTGCTTCCATGCTTGATTGAATTATATCATACGCCTGAGGGAAATATTCATTATGCCTGAGGGAAATCACCTGAGGGTTTCGATTCTGATTAGCCTGAGGGCATGGATGTGATTAGCCTTAGGGCGTGGTTCTGATAAGCCCGAGGGTGTGGTTCAGATTAACTGAGGGAAAGGGTTACATGTTAAAGGAATCTATTTACATTTCATTTTTTCACATGTTATACCTAATAAGATAAATCACATTCTTGGTATTTCTTACTTTGTACTTGTTAAATAGCTGGTTATAGTTTTGTTGCAGCACTGTATAAGAGATTGTCGGCTGAGGCTGGGTCTCAGAAACATACAATTCCTTAATATTGAATTGTTAAATAACAATTAAATGGATATGGAACTGGTAGGAATATTTACTTTTTAGTACTACCTAGTTTATTGCAATTCATTACTGCACACTACTATTGCACAAACTCACTAAAAATTTGGCATGGGATTCTGGTGGTAGACTACATAGATTTATTTCTCACACCCTATTTGGGCCATGTCATGGGACCAAATAGATTATATATTTGTAGGTTTCGATAAGGGAAAGAGTCCCTATACATGTGCTTGATTTTTGCATATGAGTAGGAGAGCATGTGGTTGAGCTTAGGCTTGCGATGCTACTGAGTTCATGCTACACTGTTTTGTTTTTCATTGTTGTACATGTACTATATTGTGTTTGATTGCTTTTGTAGTCTATTTGACTTTTTCCATTGACATAATACATATTGCATGATCATATATGTATGAATGCCAGTTATCATTGCTTTTATTGTCCATTTAAGCTTTATATTGTTTGTTTCTTCTGTTGTTGTATGTTTTTATTTATTCCCACTGTGCTACACTTTGACAAGTGAGGACATAGTTTTCCGACTATCAGACCTAGGACCTCAATGGTAGTCATCCGCCTCTGGCATTTGAGGAAATTCCATGGATGTCATTTGACCAACCGGGTTCAGGGAACCCGTTGAGTGGAACCCGGATCTGGGACATTACATCATAAGGTTATCATGGTAGGTAGTTCAAGGGCGTACCCTTTAGAAAAGGTTTATATGTGATATTTAGGGAAATAACCTAGCTAAATCAAACATCATTCCCATATTCCAATAGATTACAATTAAGATCCACATTCCTCACCTTATTAATCATTCAAGTGAGATAATTGAAAACAAGGACATATTTTTTTGTCATGACAACTGATCTAGAGATATTATCATAATTCCATGTTTCTCGAATACAAATATTACCTTCACACAAGTGTTCATCCTACATTTATCCAAAAATTCTTAACCATAGAGTATTATAATGTGTTAAATTTCAATAAATAGTTAAATGATCTATATAGATGTGTTTTCAAGTCCACTTCTTTAGGGTTATTTTTGTCAAGTCATACTGGTCGATTCATTTGGATCCCAATTGTAATTATTTATGGGGTCACCTTCATTGGTTAAAGTAAATTACTTCTATGTTTAATTTTCTCACATGGAGACTATGAAACCACACCATTTCTACTTATTAAGAGATCTGTTAGAAAGGAAATCACAATTGTTTCCAAATGTTCATGTTTCCAGCTCCCCTGAATAAAGACTATCTCCCATTTATTTTGTGATTTTAATTATACTATAACTCTCTATGATTCATTTGTTGAGTTCACAAGCTTGTTATCCCCAGTATGACCAGTTGATTCCTTCATACTATGGTGGTTCCATGTAATTGTATCCAATATCACAATGAATATTTCAAGAGTGATCATATATGCAGATGGCATCATGTGTATCTTAGAGACGAGGAACAAATAAACATCAATGTTGTGTCATGCTCAGATATGGGTATGATATCTTGAACAAAATGGATGATCCTAGATATGATGGTTATTATGATAAAAAGTGAAAAATGACACTTTGATGAGGCATGATCTTTGGTATGAGTATAATTCACATGCATATAACAGAATGGTTTTGATGGGAAAATAGATCTACTTGAGACGCCCATCCAAATGGATGAAACATAATTCAGATGGGCCATGTTCATTGGGAATTATGACGGGTGGTGGGGTGTTACGAAACTCATGGGGTAGCATGGTTTCTAACAACAATTTCATCATTTCTTCGAGGTGACTCCCTATAGATAGATAAATAGGAACCTCTCAAAGGGTTATAGTTCAGTATTTATAAACCAATTCCTCTTTCAGAGATTGAAACTGTTTAATAAATACTCCATGATTTTCTTAAGAATCACAAGACCACTCAATGGAAAATTTCATACCATATCTGGTATTACAGGATTCTCATATATAGTAGAACAATTTTACATTATAACTAGCATGAGGGTAATAAGGTGGAATAATTCCTTTTTTCACAGTCCTTCAGGATGAACGTTTTGTTTCCTTCTCCATTATAGTGTCCTTGCCTCTAGAGTGTTCTATCACTGTTAGAGGTGCCTCCCTTGGGATTCATTACATTATATCCCCCTGATTAGTTTACCATTTACTGTTTTCCTTATTTAGGAGCTAATTATTTTTCCATGATTTGGTTCATCACTATTTATCCTAGTACAGTTTCCTCATTTATTAATAAAAAATTGTGTTTTCTGTGAATAAGAATTCATCAAGAGGCTTCATATAATTTATATCATCAAATTTATCATTGAAAAAAATATACTTTTAATAAATAATATACATATATATAAATCATATCTATTAGAAAAACAATGTAAAATATGAATATTTAAATTCATAACAATAGTTGGAAATTTTCTATGTAATCAATTCCTACTGGTTGAAGGAATCATTTGTCTAACATCCAATATTTTAATTGAATTTGTAACACCCCATTGTTACCTAACATATTTTTAAATATCCATTTGGATTTAATTAATTTAAAATTCATATTTTTAGTTATAATAATCCAGGTCCTTTTTTGAGAAGGGAATTTATTTCATCATGTATAATAGAAAACCCATTGATTAGATTATTTATATTTCCCATCTTTTTTAAGTATTATTGGTTCAAAGTAGCTTATATCGTGAGATATTTTAAACACCTAAATAGAAACATCAATATGATATATTGAAGATGGGGTTAAAATACTACCCTTATTTTTATCACAGTCCTATTGATAATATCAATGAGTATCATCTACCTCTGTCTCTCAAGCAGAATAAAAAAATTAGTATCATGTTTTGTATAAGGTGGAGTGTCAGTGGAGACTAATATAGGATCATAATGATCTCAAGGAACTAAGGGATCCTCAACACCCAATGGATGGGTTGTTCCAACACTTTTAGGGTATGAAAATTTCTAGTTATGTGGGAAAACATGTTAAAGATAAAATTATGAATAATGAACAAGGTTTATCTGTACATATTCTATAACCCATTATCCCTCTAGAAATATCTAATATAAAAACTTCACAATATTTTGATCTATGTTATCATTGATATATTGAGTATATGTTATGGACCAAAACACTCTTTGATTATCAAGATTTTCAAGTATACCTATACCGACTTCTTGATTGGTCTTGAAATAAACATAATTAGAGGTGAAATGCATAACAAAATTCCCATTTAGATTAGAAGATTCTACCTGGAAGGAACAAGTAAAACCCAATTGTGAGAATTTGCGTCTTATTCATACCTTATCCTATGACATTCCATTTCTATATTTCCATAATATTTTAAGGAATATAGATATGTTCAAATATATAAATCCTTAGAAATTGACTACAAAAATAAAAATTACAATTATTTTCGTAGAGTCTATAACATCCCACATGATTGGATATCTATACTATTTTTCTGATTCATAAAAGTATTAAAGGTATCATAAATGTGTATTAGTATGTAAATTTATACATTTCAAGAGTAACCATAAATAAAGATCACAAATTAATATCCTCTATAATGGGAAATAGTCCTAGAGTTAGACTATATATTATAAGAGACATAGAGAAGTGGATTTCCAACTTTCTATGAAAACCTATTGAAAATCATAGACCAATAATTACTATAAACATAAACATCATTGAAGGTAAGAATATATGAACATAAATATTTTGAAATCCTTGTATACTGACATCATCAAGTCCTTATGATCTCACATACCCAATACATACATGATAATGGATGGAATTATCAGACAATTGGATATGGGAAGCAGTAAACTACTTCATGTAAGTCTTGCCATCTAACACATAAAATCTATTCAAGAGGGTTCTGTTTTTGATGGTGGGGGTTCTGTGGAATATTTTATAACTAAAAAACATCACTATAAGGGGTATCCTATTTTCATGAATTACTTGGTAAATCATGATTATCTTTAATTTGGATTCACATATTACCTTTTCAAAATTTTTAACAATCCCATCATGAGTTTCAAGAGAGGAAAAACATTTCCCCATGATATGCAAACTCTTATTAATCGAAAATAACATGGTCACACACATAGAGAACATTTATAGTATCAAATTTACATGCATAGATAACATCATCGTTATGAAATTTCTACAATATTAATATTGATTTATTAACATTATAATCATTAGGGTAAATCTTCTTGTTGTAATATTTCAATTCAATATTCCTAGGTTGTTTACATGGAAAAATATAATCACCATATTCTTGTTAGTAGAATGTTTATGCCAAGAGTGACTTATGTCCCTATAATAAACACTATAACATCATAATATATTATGATTTATTTCTTTTCAAATAAATTTTATATCTTCAATAGCTTATCGTACATGCATCCAAAATTCAAAATAAATTTTAATGTGGTATACCATTATAACATATCAATTTTGTTAGTAGGTATGAATATGAATAATAAAAATTATTAAATATTTATTGTTTACACATGCATAAAATTATTACATTCATTATCAATTGATTTGATATAGAGACACAAAGCTCGACATACATAGACATTGCACTACTTTTACAGAATAAATAATACATAAAAAAAACATACACCAAAGGACTGTAATAGTTTAGTGTTTTTGGAAACATGGAACATAATCTTCTAATCTTTGTTAAAGATCTTCAACATCTACCATAAAGATCTTCCAACTTTTGTTTTTACCTAATAATATTCTTTATATCATGGGGAAAAGAAAACATATAAATGGTGAGCTCAAAAGCTTAGTAAGGGTATGTATGGACAAAATAAAATAAACCATATAAATTAGAACTTAAAATCATCAACATAATATTTAAACATCAAAATCATGAGCATTGACTTAAAACATGGTTGTACGTAAGTCATAGATCATAATAGAACATCAATCATGATAAAATAGAATGGTAATAAAACATGTAATTGTGCCAAATCATTAAGCACATGATATTATTTCCATAGTAGCCAAGGAGTTTCTACCAAGACCATCTTAGTGGACAAGGACCCTTTCTGAATCGAGTTCACTCCTCATTCCAGTCCTATATCACTGAACCAGATAAACATACCATTACAGGCATGTCTATCTCATGAAATATAAATTTTTACCCAATGCAGTGGAGGGAGATATAGGTCCCACCCATCTCATAATGAAATCAATCTTACCTGTGCTAGAAAATAAAAATAAATCATTCAACATAACCCAAAGAATAAAATGGGTTCCATAAACATCATCCCATTATAACATAATCCATATAAAAAAATGGAAATCATTTCATCATATGAAAGGTGGAACCATGTAAATAATAGAGACATTATACTTGAAACATACACGTATGCAATAATTTCATCTTGGATGGAATATGGTTTCGATAAAACACTTGAAATGAATTTTTGAGGAAAATATCATTTCTTCTTCCAAATAATTTTCTGTTAACAAAATGCTATGAAATTGTAGAAGAAAATTATTTTTTTTGAAAATAGTCATGAAATCATGTATAATAATCTTCATGAAAATTACATGTTATGAAACCATAAAAATCTGTTCATGCCGTATAAGTTAAAAAAGCATTCTTCTCGTACTCCTGCCGGGAAAGCCAAAAAGTACCTTGTATGGTAAACAAAAGAAAGATTCCTTACATACCATGTAGTAAAAGTCAAAAATGGGTAAAATTGAATTTAAACATAAATGAAACCATTTTTAGAAAACAGGAACATAGATGACAAATATTAACCTAGTAAATACTTTTGTATAAGCAATCTCGTATAAAAATGTGACTGCAAATTTATCCCTTACGTTATGTATGATATGCTTCGTATTTATCCAAACATCCTGTATAATGATTTAGATAATGTAATTGACTTATTACAGAATCATATTCATTGTTATGATATCATATAAGGTTAACTGATTACTTTATATTACCAGTTATTTTTTAAATTCCATGTTAAAGCAACGTTTTAGGTAAAATTGTTCATTTATCGTATGTGTTTCGATTTGTTGTTCTTGATATTATTACTTATATCCTGATTTACTAAATTCAAGAATGTAAAACATGATTTATATATAAAATATATTCATCATATAAATATATATGATAGATAGATAAATGGAATGAAATACACCGTTCATGGAGATGGTAGGCCATACGTATGATTGAACACTGTTTTCGTTTCCTTATTTAATTGAATTGAATTAAGTAAATGAAACACACACACATATATATATATAATTCTAGTATCATTATTATTTAATATCTTTCATTATTATTTATCATATATACTTTATAATCATACTTGAATGGTTAATCATGGAAAATTAACCTCATCGCTATCACCGAGATGGTAGTCCGTACGTACGCACGAGCGACAATATCATTCACATAATTATTGAATATAATTGGAGTGGATGATATAATATCTCAGAATCAGTATAATGATTTAATAACCATATATAGTTTTTCGTTACACCATTATACCAGACCTTTTATGGTGGTGTTGGAAACACAGATTACACCACGGCGTGGAGACGGTATTCCGCACGTACGCACGCGTGGGGATTTCATTTTCTATAGAATTGATAGAAGGGGAGACATGGTTGTTTACTATTTATAATATCATATCATTATATTAGTTATACTAATTGAATTATTTTACAATTAAACAACTAAATAATAGGATGTTGATGAAGAATGAAACTTGAATGAATCGGTAGAAGAGATTACCTCTTCTTCGACGCTCCGCCTTTAAGATTCCTCTTAAGGGACTAGAGTTGGTATTTTGAGAAAACCAAAACCTCCAGAATGTTTCTAGGGTAGTGGAGAGGAGATATGGGTTGGATTTGGGTGATCTTTAAGGCACAATGTGTTGTGAAGAGGAGAGGGAGGAGGTGCCCTTTTATAATGGAGGAGAGGGGCACCTTTGGAATCCTCAAAAATATTAATATTATATAAATTCAAACCCCAGTTAAAAACCACCACAAATGACTCATATACTAAGTTTAGATGATATAGGGTTGTAATAGAATCAAAAAATAAAATTCTGACATGTTGATAATTTAATTTATACCTTATCTACTTGATTTATCTTTATTTAATCAATTTAATTTTATTCGGGTTAATAAGATTCTAAATTTTAAATTGTTATAAATAATAAAATATATGTTGTGAATTGTCAATAATTAGATAACTTATGAAATTTTAGACAATATAAATTTTAATTTATAATTTTTAAATATTTTGGTTATTTTTAATCAATTTTATATTATGTTATTTTTATGAAATAACAGTAGTGTCAATTTTGACACTATTAATTTATTTGAATTTAAATAAAATCTACCCAAGAAAATATGTTCGAACTAAAATATTTAATAGATTCATAACATGTCATATTCATCTATAAAATTTTTGTATCATATTAAATAGTTCATATAATATTTATTTTAATATTGTTAAAACCATTTAATTGATATTTCAATCAATAAAATAATTTCAACAACATTATTGTGTCACCTTTAATGATAATTATTTAGTCCCTAATAATTATAAATAAATTCACATGATGTAGATAATTTTATTATCTTTTTGGATACTATTCATTTTCTATGTTTCATGATGTTTATCACTAATGTAAAATTATTATACTTATAAGATTTAAGAGAGTGACATGTTGTCACTTTCTTTGGTGTTAATAATAATTAAATTATTTTCATGCTGAAAAGTTGATAAAATGAATCTATTCCGACCATTAGGTGATATGGGTTGACTTTTAGTCCTCCAATAGAATTCTGGCAGGTGTTAGGGTAATTTTATTCTCTTATTTTTACCCTTATTTACCTGATTTACCTTTAACTACAGTAAATAAAAAATATCGTAGTTACTATTCATAATATCCAAAAAAATAAAAGTAATCTATTAACATAATTAGGACCCCATGAATTCATATATGGAATCCATTTTTTCAAAATTAAAAACACATAAGTTCTAGTAATTAATTTAAAATTAATCCCTGTGTTGAAAAAATGGGTTTTTGGTTCAAAACATTGTTAAAGATTGAATTGATTTAACATACGAATTCAATTTAAAATCAGTGCTAATGACATAAATTATATTAAATAGTAAAAATATATTCTTTTTATACTTTAAATCAATTTACTATCATAATTTATCCATATAAATTATCTCAATGAAAAAAGTTGTTTTTAAGTAAAATTTACAGTGTTTTTACTATTCAACAAAATAAAAACATTGTCAAAAAAATATCAAAACATTATCCAATGTAAATTTTTATATCATGATTCAAAATAAAAAGTTTATTTGGTAAAATTTAACTTCAAAAATTGTAAATAATTATATTTAATATGAGTGCGCCTTTTAAAGGCGGCTAAACTGCATTTTTAAAAAAATACTTATTTTACAACGAAAATAATTTTGTTCACATACCATGTTCTAGAAAATGTGTAAGAAGAATAGTAATGTAATAAAATTCATAATTAGGTTAAAACAATACATAAAAAATATTTTATAATAATATTATATCTATATATCGTTGTTTAGTGAAACCCGGTATTGCGTACAACACACTCTATCGAAAAAGGACGTGATTGCGTGTAATGAAAGTCAAGTCAGGGATTTGTGTAGAGAAAGACACTTTTGTTGTTTCATATAACAAAATCCAACCATATTTCATTTATACATTAAATATATATATATATATAGACACACACACACACTCAATGTTGTGTATAACAACTACTATCAGACAAACATGAAATTGTGTGTAACACGATCCAAGATTAGTGTTACGTATACTACAAGCTAATACAATGTTGTGTATAGCACACGATAATCATGGTGTAGTGTACAACAGACGATATGAACGAAACTAAAGAAGAATATATCTTATAAAATCTCGGGGTGTTATATTCTACCACCCTTAAAATAAATTATACCCTCGAAATTCATCGGGGTTATAAATGGTTTACTACTTGAATGTTTCTTTCATATAAACCAACATCATAAAAAGGAATACTAAAACTTCATTTTAAAAAAGGAATTTTAGAATCATAACGGTCACCCAATGTAACACAGTATAGGAATTCCAAAAAGGACAACATAGGTGAAAATGTGGATATAGAAGATAAATCTAACCATCATGTTTAGATGAAGAGTGATCGAGAACATGGCTATAAAAAAGACAAAAATCATAAAGCCATAAATTTTTGATGATCTAAGGTACCATCTAATTCATCAGATATGAGGGCACTTGGACAACATTTTTTTTTTCAAGATCATATCCCTAATGTTGAATAATTTATTAATTAAAATAAATACTTACTTGATTTTGGTACAATCTTACTGTTGTTTGTGACTTGAATTTTTTCTACTTCATCTATTAGATAAATGAAGACGAATTTGTCTTCCGTGAAGTATTAGTAGATCATGTGATAGAATGATATGTCATTCCATCTATCTCAAACCAAAGGTTAGAAAAAGTTATAAGTCCTTCTTATGGTGAGATTTATCATATATGATTCCTAATGTAGACATATATTTCAACAATCATACTACATAATAAAAATAAATTTAATTTCTACTAAACAGGGACTTCCTGTAGGACTATGGTAGGTGATAATGGCCTATCCCACTTTGGTTGTGGGTTCGATTCATGCAACCTTGTCTGACGTGATGGGTTGTTTCCCGTCCTGCAGGTTGTCCTTTTTCTAAAACTACATATTATAACATTACAGAAATAATATCAAAAAAAGTTCTAGCCTTCAAAAATACTATATGATATACAACATAATCCATTCCAATATTTAGTCTTATCTAAAATACTTTTGTCCAAGCTCATAATATAATAAAAACAATTACTAGAAATTTCATCTATCAAGGATGTGAATACCATCATTTATCCCCCATATATCAAACGATATATCTTGTTGGTCACAATCCAAATATGTGAATACCTTAATCATGTATTTTATTAAAAAATGAAAACCTATTGAATCTTAGTGAAAACAAGAATGTTGTCAAAAGTTAAATCTTTCCAAATACAAAAATCCCAAAATTTATATTTACTCAAACAATGATATAACTTTCTCCTTATATCTGTCATGAGCTCATTTAATTTTCTCTTT
Organism: Viscum album; assembly: GCA_963277665.1. Lineage (NCBI taxonomy): Eukaryota > Viridiplantae > Streptophyta > Magnoliopsida > Santalales > Viscaceae > Viscum > Viscum album. The sequence continues at coordinate 979,169,761 of OY728139.1, read as the reverse complement.
AACCCATAATTATGTGCATATCGGCTTCTTTAAAAAAATATTTCAATCACTTTTCATGGTTACTGATACCATATAAATATTGAAAACCTATACATAGATATTCTAAAATTACCCAATACCATAAATGAGATTCGATTATACTATTTTGAAATCCCATTACAGAAAAACATAATCATTCCTCAACATCATTATCATACTCAAAATTGCTAATATTAATCGCATGTGACTTCCCTTTGTCCTTTTCCTTATGAGGATGTTGATTTCGATCATCATTAACCATTAGATTAAGGCATTGGTTAGCATAATACCCCCATTTCCTAGAAATTGTAGCATTGAAGTGTTAGTGAAGAATTCTCTGTAATCTTTTCCCTTTTCAAATCATTAGCTAACATTTTACCAATACATCAACACACAACTGTTCGATGACCTTCTTTTCCACACTTAAAAAAATTTCTTGTACCTTTTAGACAATCTCCACCATGCTTCTTTCCACACTTTGATCATAAGGAAACATTCATATTCTTTTCACCATTATTCTGAGATTCGTCCTTGAACTCCATCTTTCGTTTCTTGTCAAAACCACGAGATGGATATGTATCACCATCTTCCAGTTCTACCTTGATAGCACAATGCACAATTTCTTCATAGCTTCTGAAGTTTCATGTCGCTTATTCCCGTAGAAGAATTGATTTTAATCCACTGAAGAGTCGATCATCTTAACTTTCAAGATGGATGATAAATCCAGATGCTTACCTTGGAAGCCTTGTAAAATTCTCTTCGTATATACCAACAGATTCATCATCCTTTTGCTAAATCTTAAGGAACTCCTTTTACAACATAGATCTATGAATATGAGGCAAGTACTTATTGAAAAAAAAATCTTCAACTCGTACCATTCAATTGATTCGATTTCATCCTGGGGCATTGTATTCTTAATTAGTGTCCACCACTGGTCTGCTTCACCATCTAAACGGTAAACAACCGGTATGTATTTTTCTTGTTATGAAAAAGGAATTATGGAAAATATCTTTTCAATGGTACTGATCCATTGTTCAACAACATGTTGATTAGAAGACCCACTGAAAGAAGGTGGGCGTTGCCACATGAAGGATTCAATTGAATATTGATCCCTTCTCTATTCATTTGGAAGTCCAGAATGATTCATATCTTTTGTATGTATAGAAAATAGTTTTTTCAATCCATCTCCCATAACGTTGGTTTTTTCAGGAGGACAATCATTGCATCGTCCATTACATTGATCAACACAGTTCCTTCGTCTTCCGGCCATCGTCTAAAACCCAAAAAGAATAGTGTGAGAGGCCAAATCATGATAGAAAAACAACATAACAGAGGGGGAGTACCTTCAATATCTAACATCATAGGATTAATTCTAATATCATTACCTTAATTCAATGACTGTAACAAATATTTATACTTATCCTTAAGGACATCCCTAGACATAACTTATAAATATCTCTTGGGATTTCACTAATGTTTTTGGTATCCTAGTTCCCAATGGTTAACTAAACCATTCCTCTGATTCCAATTGTAGAGACCCAAAGCATGATGTACATAGACATTCCATTACTTTTGCAGAATACATAATACGTATAAAAAACAGACACCAAAGGACCATAATAGTATAGTTTCTTTGGAAACATGGAACATAATCTTCTAATCATGGTGAAAGATCTTCAACATCTCCCATAAAGATCTTACCTCTTTTTTTCATACCTAAATCATTTCATTATATCCTGAGAAAAGGAAAACATATAAAGGGTGGCCTTAGATGCTCAGTAAGGGTAAGTTTGGTGAAAATAAAACAAAACATATACATTTGAACATAAAAACATGAACATTATATTTAAACACCAAAATCTTGATCAATGGCATAAAACAAGGCAGTATGTAAGGAATATATCATAATGGAACATAAATCATGATAAAAGATCATGGGAATAAAACATGTAACTGTGAAAACCATTAATCACATGATATGATTTCCATAGTATCCAAGGCATTTTTGCAAATACAATCTTAGTAGTCAAATTCGATTTATGAATCGAGTTCACTCCTTGTTCCAGTCCTGTATCACTGACCCAGATTAACTTACCATTCCAGCCATGTCTATCTCATGAGATATAAATCTTTACCCAATGCATTAGATGGATATATATGTCCCACCCATCTCATAATGAAATCAATCATACTTGTGGAACAAAATAAAAATAAATCATTCATCATAACCCAACGAATAAAATGGGTTTCCTAAACATCATTGCAGTGTAACATAATCCATATAAAACAAATGGATATAATTTCATCATAAGAAAAGTGGAACCATGTAAATAATAGAGACATTATACTTGAAACATACACATATGAAGAAATTTCATCTTGGATGGAAATTTTTTTTGCTAAAACATTTGAAATGAATTCTTGAGGAAAATATCCTTTCTACTTAAAAATACATTTCTTTTCACAAAATGACATGAAATTTTAGAAGAAAATGATTTTTTTAAAATAGTCATGATTTCTTGTAGAGGAAGTTTCCTGAAAATTAGTCATTATGAAACCATAAAAATCATGTTGTTGCCGTATAAGTTAAAAAAACATTCTTCTTGTACTTTTGTCGGAAAATTTAAAATTTACATCGTATGGTAAAAAAAAGAAAGATTCATTACATACAATGTACTAAAAGTCAAAAATGGGTAGAAAGGAATATATGCACACCTGAAACCATTTTTAGAAAATATGGACATGGATTATAAATATAACCCTAGTAAATACTTACGTATAAGAAATCTCGGATAAAAATGAGATTGCAAAATTATCCCTTACCTTATTTTTGATATGCTTTGTATGGTTCCAAACATCTTGTATAATGATTTAAATAATTTCATTAACTTATTATAGAATCATATTCATTTTTATGATATCATATATGGTTCACTGATTAATTTATATTAACCGTTCTATTGTAAATTCCATGTTAAAGCAGCGTTTTGGGTAAAAAAATTTCATTTATTGTACATGATTCGATTTGTTGTTCTTGAAATTATTACTTATATCCTGATTTACATAATTACAGAATGAAAAACAGGATTTATATATAATATATATTCATTATATAAATATATATGTTTGATCGATAAATGGAATGAAATACACAATTCATGGAGACTGTAGGTCGTACGTACGCATGGATGCTTTTTTCGTTTCCTTATTTATTTGAATTGAATGAAGTAAATGAAATATATATGTACATAAATCTAGTATCATTATTGTGTAATATCATTCATGATTATTTATTATACATACTTTATAATCATACATGAATTGTTATGTTTGGAAAATGAGTCTCATCGCGTTAAGGGAGACGGTAGTCCCTACGTACGCACAAGCGATGATATCATTTCCATAATTATTGAATAGAATTTTATATAATCATATAATATCTGAGAATCAGTATGACTTTATAATAACCATATACAGTTATTCTTTACACCATTATACCCATCCTAGTATGGTGGTGGTGGAAAAACAGATTACTCCATGGCGTGGAGATGGTATTTCGTACGTACGCACGTGTGGTGATTTCATTTTCTAAAGGATGGAGAAAAGGTGAAATGAGTTTGTTTCATATTTATAATAAAATATCAGTATATTATTGATACTGATTGTATTATTTTACAATGAAACAACTAATGAAGTGGATGTTGAAGAATAAAGAAACTTGAAACAATCGGTAGAAGAGATTTTCCTCTTCTTCGACGCACCGCCTTTAAGATTCCTCTTATGTGACTAGAGTTGGCCTTTTGAGAAGACCAGAACCTCCATAATGTTTCTAGAGAAGTGGATAAGATAAATTGGAAGTGGTTTTCCAATCTTGAAGGCTCAAATTGTTGTGAAGATGATTGGGAGGAGGTTCCCTTTTCTAAGTGAGGAGAGGGGCACCTTTGGAATCCTCAAAAAAATTAATTTAATTTAAATTTAAAACCAACTTAAAAACCTCCAAAAATGACTCCTATTTTATGATTAGATGAGATAGGTTTGTAATATCATCAAATAATAAAATTTAAACATGTTGAAAATTTATTTTAAACCTTGTCATCTTGATTTATCCTTATTTAATCTATTTATTTTTATTTGTGGTACTAAGATTCTAAATTTTAAAATGTTATAAATAATTACTTATGTGGGTGAATTTTCCATAATTGGAAATTTTATGAAATTGTAGACTATATAAATTTTAATTTATTATTTTTACATATTTTTTTGATTTTTAATCAATTTTATATTATGTTATGTTTATTAAATAACAATAGTGTCAATTTTGAAACTATTCATTTATATGAATTTAAATAAAATCCACAGAGAAGATATTTTCGAACTAAAATATTTAATAGATTAATAACATGACATATGTATCTATAAAATTCGTGGAACATAATAAATAGTTCATAAAATATTTATTTTAATATGTTTAATACCATTAATTTGATAATTTAATCAATAAAATAATTTCAACATCACTATTGTGTCACCTTTAATGATAATTATTTAATCCATAAAAATTATAAACAAAATTACATAATGTAGATAATTTTATTAAAATTCTTGGACACTATTTATGTTCTATGTTTCATGAAGTTAATAACTAAAAAATATTATTATACTTATAAGATTTAAGATAGTGACATGTACTCAATTTCTTTGGTTTTAATAATACTTAAATTATTTTCATGGTCAAAAGTTCATAAAATGTATCTATTCTGACCCTTAGGTGATATAAGTTGACTTTTAGTCATCCAATATAATTTTGGCAGGTGTTGTGGTAATTTTATAATCTTATTTTAACACCTAATTACCCGAGTTACCTTTAACTACAGTAAATAAAATTGTTGTAGTTACTATTCATTTGTTAATAATATACAAGTAACCTATTAACATTATTTTATCCCATTGAATTCAAATATGGAATTATTTTTTCAAAATTCAATACACAAATGTTTTATTAATTAATTTAAAATCAATCCTATTGTTGAAAAAATGTGTTTTTGTTGGAAAACATTTCAAAAGATTGAAATGATTAAAACTACGAATTCATTGTAAAATAAATTCTAATGACATAATTTATATTAAATTTTTAAAATTTATTATATTTATACTTTAAAAAAATTTACTATAATAATTTAAAAGTATAAATTATATCGATGAAAAATGTTTTTAATGTAAAATTTAGTGTGTTTTTACTATTCCTCAAAATAAGAACGTTTTAAGTAAAATATCAAAACATTATCCAATGTAAATTTTTATATCCAGAATCAATTGAAGAAGTTGATTTTGTAAAATTGATCTTATAAGCTTTTCAAAATTTATATTTAAAATGGGTGTGCCATTAAAAGGTAGAAAAAGTAAATTTTCTTAAAAATACTTATTTTACACGAAAAAATTATTTTGTTCTCATATTATGTTATTGAAAATGTGTAAGATGAATAATAATGTTATAAAATTTAAGATTTAGGTAATACTATTCATAACATCTAGTTTATAATTATATTATACCCATATATTGTTGTTTAGTGAAACCCTGTATTGCGTACAACACACATTATCGAGTAAGGTCGTGATTGCGGGTAATGCAATCCAAGTCAGGGTTGTGTGTAGTGAAAGACTCCATTGTTATTGTGTATAAAAAAATTAAACCATAGTTAATTTAAATGTTGAATATATAAATATATATACTCATTGTTGTGTAGAATAACTACTATCAAACAAACTTGAAATTGTGTGTAACACGATCCAAGATTAGTGTTGCATATTCTGGAAGCTAATACGCTGTTGCGTATAGTGCAAGATAATACTAGTGTAGCGTATAATAGAATATATGAATTAAATTAAAAATAATATATCTTATAAAATATAGAGGTGTGACATTTGAAATGAAACTAAAAACATTTATTAATAAAAGAGATGATTTTTATTAAATTCATTTTATATATGTGAAATGAGTTTTTATATAAATAAATTAAATTTATCTATATTGGTGAATTTTATTAATGAAATACATATATTAAGTTTTTAATAAAATTTTATAACATTGATATAATATTTTAATAGGTGTGAGATAAGAATATATATTAATATTTATTGCGTAAAATTTATGTTTTAAATAATTTTGAATTGTGAATTTTTGGATTTACTTAAATATAACTTATACCACTAATAAAAAACGAATCTTGAAAGATAAAATCCATTTTTGGTAATAAGAAGATAAAATTTGTTTAATATTTTCCTTTTATTGTTTGTTAATATGAATTGAATCCATATTATTTTTTTGTAACCATAATAATGAATAAACATGTAAAATAAAGATGAAACTTTTGGATATGCCTTCAAAATATTTCCACAACTTGAAATTGTAATATGATTTGAATTTAGTTCTAAAAATATCTTCAAAATATTAAATTATTTTTCACTTGATGCCATATTTCATATATTATTACATTTATATTTATTTAAGTCATGAATACATACTAAATGTCTCTCTCTTGGATTAAGTATCTCTATAATATTTCACATGAACATTAAAAATTGGATACGTTTTATTATAGATGTTTACATGAAATATAAAATATATTCATCACATTAATTTGATAATAATTTTTAGTAATTGAATAATTAATATAAATTCCCATTATATAGTGACAAAATATTAATTCAATTAATAGAAATATAAAATATGTGTTATAAAAAAATATTAAAAGTATTAATATTTATGTGAATAATAGTGGAAGAAAAATCATTTCGTGAAATATAAAATATAATGTTTTTTTGAAAGTATTATATTCTAATTCTATTTTTTTGGAGTCTTTTAATTAAAATTAGATAAATAGTTCAAATATTTCAATTAACGTTATTTTATATAAATAATAATTTATTAAATGACATAAATTCATAAAAATTGTATATTGGCCCAATTGAATTTAATATGTAGGAAAACATTAATAATGTTTCATTTATGTTCCAATTTTCAATATATGTTATATTTCTTAACCCTTAATGATTGATATTGGTGTTACCACGATTAAGGTCAAAAAGTGTAAATGAAGGGTTTAATGAAAAGATAATGATTAAAATGATCTCAAAGCATGTATAGATATCATTAAATTAAATTATTTGGACCCTATTCTATAATTATTCATGTTCTTGTCTATTTTTATCATTTATTCTTGAGAATGACATATTATATTTTAATATTTTATGAAATTCCAAGTGTGTCCATTCCCTCCCTTAAAAAAGGCAACTGATTTTTACTATTCATTACAAAATGATGAACCTTTACATATAAACCAAAACCTGGTAGATTTCATCATAAACATCCCTATGAATGTTATATATGTTATAATCTAACAAAAATTGATTCCCTAGTTTTATTAAGGGGGTATCTAAATGAGTTCTTTCAAAGAAGAGGAATTCATCTTAACTGATCACTTTATTTTTAACAACTTCTTATATGAACTCTATATAAATGGTATTTATCAAAAAACAAAAATTTTATATTCATAAATGTATTTCAATTCCATTAATACATTAAACACTCATTATACATTATCTTTACCATCAAATGGGATGTGAAAGAATCAGTAGCACATATGTATGGCTTACCATCTCCACATTGAGATACACTTTATTCTTTATCAGTGTCTTTTATTGATGGATATTGTGCTGGGATTAATTTTTTAATATGATATTTATGGAATAATTATTATTCTATTATATTAGTAACATATTAACTTTAATACATTCTTATATGATAGAAAAAGATAATCGCGCATGTCCTTATGTCTGGAATACAACCTACATGGATCAATGTTATTCATTTTTAATTTATTCTTTACACAGAAGATAATAATAAGATATATTGTGAATATATGTGATATATTTGATATAATAATTATTATTGATGTAGAATTATAATTTTCCATTCTTTCTTCTCATCCATCAAAAAGCAAAAATTGCATTCCTTCTTACATACAACCAACTGTCCCTATGAATAGTGTAATTTATATTATACATCTAATTTTATAGATTAATCTAAATATATATGAAATTTATATCATGATAGAAATTATATATATTATAGAACCCTGATTAAATTATTAGGAACCAATTAATAAATTTCAAGAATCCTGAAATGTGAAGTAGTTATCAGAAAAAATAGTGATTTTAATAAAGTATTATTAGTAACATGGTGATAAAAGGTTCTAAGAAAATCACCTATGGAATGATATATATATATATATATTATAATGGTTATTAATTATATTTATAATAAATATATATATTATAAATTATGTTATAACACATACGGAGGATTTTGTATCTATGGTAAGGGTATTATCTGACAATATCATTTTTTATCTGGATAGTTTATAATTAAAATTCATAGATGAAATCATATGGTATATATCTCACTAATATTTTGAAATATATTCTCTACTGGTTATTTTTTTTTGATAACCATTTCTTCTTCATTTTCCCCACTTTTTGTACTAATGATACCTTATGAATTTTCATTAAGAAAATTGTCTTCATTTTTTTATTTTATCGAATATAATTTCTCTATTGTGTCCTTGTTTTCTAAAAATGTTTACAATATTGATTTTAATATCCTACAATGATTTATAAATTAATTTTTACCCATGTTTTAATTTTTTTTAAAATTAAATGGAATATTAATTCCATTTTCTAAATAAGGACGTTTTATAATTTTTCAGCATTTGTGAATGGAAACAATGTTTTAGCATGTACAAAATTGATATAATTTAGAATATTATAATAATTCAATGATTTGAAGGTTACAATAAATTTTTATACTATTTTTTAAAATAAAATATTTCATTTAATATTTTTGAAATTTCTTTCTCTATAGATATTTTATTCAAATTCGAAAAGTGTATTTTCCTAGAGAAATGTTCCATGTGATCTATTAAAAATATTATCAATCTATTATGACATCCTTTGATAATTCCTAATCACTAACGGTGACATGATTAAATGATGCCTTGTATGTTATTAATATATATGAATTATGATTATGATTATATGATTTATTTTGAAACCCATTTCATTTCCATGGGTTATACCATGTTGAAATATTAATGAGCCTCATTTCCTTGTTATAGGTAATGATATGACATAAATTTTATGATCTTGTAAAAAATATTTTTACATTTTTTTATGTGATGGGTGGGCCTAGAATTATATATCCCACTAATGAATTGTGTAATTATGGGTATCTCATGGGATAAATAAGACTATAATGGCGAGTTAACCCAATTCAATATGGGATTTTTTCCACAATGATAGTCTTCGAAGTGAACCTTGACTACTATGATGGTTTCAGTAGTGAAACCAATACACTATGATAGTCTTGGAAGTGATCCTTGACTATTATGGAAATAATTTTCTATTCGTTTGTATACAAAAAAATTCTTTCTTATGCCAATTGTATTCTCTATTTCATAATGTTCTTTGATTCTTTTTTATACATGAATTATGAACTACCATGATTTATGCAATGATTCAAGATTTTGAATTTTGATATAATGGGCATAGTATTTAATTTTTTTTTCAAATTATGTATTAATTATCATTGGAATATCCCTTTATCCCTTATTGATCACTTCCCCACTCCCCTTCTAATTTTTTCTTTTCTATTGTAATGAATAATGTTTTTTGGTATGAAATATAAAATAAGGGTACAAGTTTTTAATAAATAAGTTGGAGACAATGTACATACTTATAAACCAGATCATTATGTATCAATGTTTCCAAAGATACTATACCTATATGATTCTTGTGTGGGTATACATGTGAAATAATTAATATTAATCTAGTAATACGTAATATATATATATATATATATATATGAAACATATGGTTTACAATAATCTTAATTCTCTTGTAATTATTTAACATTCTATCTGTCAGCCTATTTTTTTATAAATCATATTTTTTAAATTTCATTGGATAATGCTTTTGATTTAACATCATATAGTGCTTTATTATCCCTTAAATAAATCATAAAATCCTTAACAGAATTATATAATTAATATTAGGAAGTGAATAAAATGTTTCTGAGGTCTTTAACTATATTCATGATATCTATATTTGGCAAATATAAAATGGTGTTTTTGAATTCATCAATAAGTTCCATGACTATTGTTCTATGTTTGATCATTATTTAATATTGTATAATTTTTTATTCCATATCCCAACCAATGATTTGGTCAAAACATTAGCCTCAATCTTAGAACATCTTTGAGTAGTGGAAGACTCTTAAATTGCCTCCTGATGGAACTTATCACCTGAGGGAAAAAACATGATACTCAAAACATTACAATGGATAGTAATAGTTGCATATATTTTCTGTAAAAATAGACTAAAAATTAGGGTTGAAATTTGAATCATTCATATTTGAACCTCCAAGGGCATCATGAATCTCATTTTTATCAATAAGAGTTCCCATATTTATTTTCCAATGAATAATAGTTGTTTAAAAATAAAATTTATCTGATTTGAATTTATTATAATGTATATTTTATATATTAGATTGTTTTGAAGCCAATTATTATGGGAAATATAGAATTTGTTATCCTCAAGAATAGGTAATATCCAATGATTTATATGAAATTATTTAAATTCCTAATGATAAATCATTTTATTATAAAATTAGTTAATATCTAATATGAATACATATGAGCACACCAACAAAAAGAAAAATATAATGAAATAAAAATATAATGTAATATTATTTTGTTCAAATTAGAACTACATGCCTGACTAGCACATCATGTCAAGTACACTTTTTAACGAACACAAATCAAAAAATTATAGAATATATAAATAATAAATTAAAGGATAAAAAATCATTGTTTGTCCATCATTCTCAACTAGCGTGTGGGGTTAAATCCATCATGATGAGTGATGAATGGCTATCCTATATTGACCAATGAACACATCCATCATAAAGGATAAAATAATAGATATGGAAAAATATTTGATCACTTATATTGATACGTTTCATATACCCAAACCTGGTAAGGACTGAGAAGAATATTTTATAACCTCCTATAAAGCCCTCGGGCATTGAATATCTAATTTTTATTAATCCAAACATTGTTATATATAGAATCAAATAAAAATATGAATGAATAAATTTTAAGATCATGTATCATACATTGTGGTTTCATTAGTTATAATTCATTATGAATTGACTGAATGGCTTGTTTACATTGATGAAATTGAAAGAATAACTCCAATAGAAATAAACATATATCGATATGTTGAATATGGATAACAAATATCATTAATTGAAACACAGTCAGGATGGACATATAAATGGATGATATCCCTCCTATTGGATATAGTTGATTGTATGAAATCCTATAAATTATCTCTTCCCCCAAAAAATGAACTTTATAACTATGTGGAGTTGATTATAAAATTACATCCCATTTGGAGTTATGAAATTCACGTTGTTTATAAATTCGTGAAGCTGGTGGATGGGTCATTTTTCAAACCAACTATTTAAATAAAATTGTGATCATGTAGGTGTTTTAAAAAAAATATTCTATAGTTTCTGGTTGAGTTTCATGTTTAGTGATTTGTTTTGAGTAAATGATGAAAAATTAAAAGTAAACACAGTAATATGGATATACTTATTGCTATGAACTATGTTGGAACACATTTACTGACAAATGATGTGAATTTCATTTTAAGGTTTCTGAGAAGAATCACATGGTTAGAGTGTGATTTGTATATTGTGAGGACCAACGTTGTGAGTAGGTGTGTTGGGAAGTAGTTTTTAATGCATAATTTATGAATAGATTGGAAACTAGTGTAGCCAAATAGTGTTCCACATTTTAAAATTTTAAATATTACAAATAAATAACCTGCAACTTAAACACAGTAAAACCCAATTTTTTCATCCCATTCCAATCCAAACTCCTTATGTAAAATTCCACGATCCCTCCTATTCCATTGAATAGAATACTTTTTTCGTATAAATTTAAACTTCAATAGTTCAATATCAAGAGTTTATGGTGAGTTTTTGAGTCCCCATCTTCCCTTTTAATGATTATTTCAGTGTTTAATTATCTCTCCCTCATTTATTCTATTAAGCCATATCTATAGAGAATTTCACTTCTTTCTCATTTTCAAATAATTTATTCTAAATAAAATAAAGATATTTGATGAGTTGGATTCCTTTAGAATAAGCTATGTGGTCCAGAATCCTAACCCGTATTCCAACTATTTTTCATAGGTGATACAATTGTTTATCCAAGTCAGTCTTGTCATGAATTCATCTAATATTTAAAATCATGAGTTGTTGATGTTTTATTTTTCATAATATCTCATTTAACATTATATTAACTATAGAAAAATGGTATATCCATGTGGGATGATGCCTGGTCGATTTTAAATATGAACAGGATATGGTTGAGTAATGGTTTTCTAAATTTAATGGTTAAATTGGAATCAATTGTTCGAATCGAGGGTTTGGAAACAAAATTTCCCTAAAATGGATAATTTTTGAATGATTTAGAAATTTTAACTGAACCTATTATATCATGATCGTTATATTTTAAAATGTATTTTTCTTTTGATATGAGTCTAAGGGGATGACAATGGTAGTTTATAAAAACGATGAATTGTGATTGAAATGGATTTTTTTAAAATGTATATCATTTTTTGGAATAACCATGGTAAATAAAAAATTTATAAATCATGGTTCTGAAAAGGGTTAAAATATATATAAAGTGAATATAAAACTTGTAAATTAAAATCAATTTTGAATGATTATGTTGGTAAAAAAGTGTTCCAGTGAGATCTTATAAGTCATTTTCCATTATAGTCTGTGAATGAAACCATATTTAATTTATAATGGTTAAAATAATAATACCTATTTTAAATGAAATAGGAAACTACATAAGGACATAATATCTTATAATTATTGTTGGTATGGTTTTTTTATTTGGTATGAATTGTTACATGAAGAGGATTATGGTAGTTTTATGCTTAATTGATAGTGCTTGGTAAGAAATGATTTCTTAGTAAGTAATGGATTGATGATTTTTTTGTAAATCATTTTTATGGGTAAAATTCATCTAATGTTATACCATTTATTAATTTTTAGTTTAAATATTTATGGAATTAATTGAGTGAGTGTTGATTCATTTAGGTGACTCAGATGAATACCATGGGAGTATCCCTCTATTTATTAGAGGATATCTAAAGCTAAGGAATGACATGAACTCTATTAGATTCCTCATTTATTCACTACTATGAATGCCTCATGATAGTTTTTTCGTAGATTTATTTTATTTCTTATAAATTAAATTCCATATATAAAGGTCATGTATTTCATTAGGGTACCCATTTGAATTAGGTATGACGATATGTCAAAATTCAGCTTGATTATAAATGACATAATTCTATTCGTGTAGACCTGGATTCCAATCATGTAGACTCTTCTATTTCCTTGTACACTTGTTTACATGGATTGTATTGAGATAATTACATTGCAATAATCCTTGTATTCAATTATTTTGTAAAGAGAATAATTCCTTGGTTGACTACAATGGATTCTGGATGACATTGTTTGACGAGAATACCAATTGAATCCTTAAGGATTACCTAATTCCTTCATGGTTATAGTTTCCTTGGTCATACACAGTGGAACTGACCAAGGTTTGTGAGACCTATATATATGTTCAATGATATTTGGAACTATCTTTAGTGGCTAGGTGTGACCTCAGGTGTATATAAGGAACTATGGATTAGTGGATATGTTTTATTTATTTATTTGACTATTTTGTTATATGGTAAACTATTAGGATTATCTCATCAGCATGAACATGTTATATTGACATGATATTCAATGGATTCTATTGGTGGTGGCCTTATATGTTATTTTCAAAATCTACTAAATATATTGTAGCATTCGGGTACCCAATTAGAAGATGATACATTTTGTAGGTAAAGGTTTCTTCCAATGCTCAATGATGGAAACTATTGGATTTATTGGCTAGGATTTTGTATGTATAATTAGACCAGGATGGACTGAAAACAACTTTGGATTGAGTTCATAGTTTTCATTTATATTTTAGGTATTTTCATTTGCACATAATCCTCCATGGGTGATCTTAGTTTTGTGTAGAGTACCTATATATTTGATAGAATATTTTGTTGTACATTTTTTTGGAACATATCTAATTATTATGAATTGGTTATTTGGCTTTGTATGTATGTTCTATACAAATTATAATAATTTAAATACTATGAATTGTGTGTGAAGTCTCTACATAATATCTCTATAGATCCTCACTACTAGTCGGTGTCCGATGGAATATGGGGAGTTATGATTTATTCAATGTAGCACACTAGTTTAGCTACTATTTTTAGAGAGTCAGGTAGGACATAATAGTGCAAACACCCCTTCTTAATTTTGGGATAATAATGATATATTTTGGGAAAAGTTTTTTCGTATAATCTCTCAGATGAAAAAATATTTTAATGTTCTCTTTCATGATCTTCATTAGATGTGTGTCAAAGAATAATATATTGACTCATCACTTCATGTATGCATGTTATGTTATTAATTTAAATTATACATGTTTATTATATCAAGGATATGTCTATAACATTATGGGTTTTCTTCATCTGCCATGAACATTTATTGATCCCCTAAAATCCATTAGTGATATCCATGCAAGGATTATCATTAAATCAATGTGTTTTCTTACGTTGATAAATTAATTACATGTTTTATGAAATTGTATCAAGTATTATTCTTCTTGTAACATGATAGAGGATAATATAATGTAAAGAGAATCACTCAAAAATTTTATAAATATTTAACATCATGTGGTGTGGAAAAAATGACTTACATTAACCATGTAAAGTATTTTGTGGAGCTATATTGAGAAAACAAAGCATTAAAATGTGAGGATATTTATAAATAGTTTATAAATTTTAAATTCTTCATTTAGTAATATTTATAGAAATTATAAAATTTGATTATAAATTAGATATAAAATTGTCATAGGTAATTGATTATATTTTTTGAAAAACATTTATTATAAATATTAAATTAATTTTAAAGAGTTGATATTAAAAAAAAGTAAAATGTTTATATTGTATATAACATGTTTACAAATTATAGTAAAAGATATTTTGGGAATATATTATTTTATAATGAGTTTATAAATTATTTAATTACCAATGTTTTCTAATTAGTTTTTTAAAATATATCAGAAACATTTAATACTAATATATTTAAAATATTAAATGTGAATATACCAAATAAAATTTTCCAAATTATAGATCATGCCTTTTGATATTGAAATTAATCATTAATTGATAAATGACATGGATGTTTCATGATGTGATTATAAATTACACAAATAATTCCAAACTGTAAAATATTTTAATTTTAAATTTATGAATTTGTCATAATTAATTTACATTATCTGTTCAAATATAAAGTGTCCTCATTTGATATATTCATTATGCCATGTCAAAAGTGTTTTAACGATTCATATGATGAAAATATTTAATAATTCTAAATTTTTGAAATATAAATTATGAATAAACCTTATATAATTGAAAAAAAAATTATAATATTTTTATAATTCATCAGAATATCATATTTTAAAATTAAACTCCAAAAAATGTATTATACAAAAAATTTTATTTATGGGATGATTATAAGAGTGTTCATTTTTCATATTATAGTGAATCCATAATATTCTAGTTAATTTATAAAAATATTATAATAAACACAAATTTATGAATTGTTCATGAAAAATCATCGAATTTTTTGGAAAAATAAAATAAATGATTATTTTTTCATTAATTCATTTTATATTCATGATTAGAAAATTGATTATTAAATATGAAATATTTATATGAAACAATTATTTGATAAATAGTTATTATGTTATATAACCTTGTTTTAGGTTCTTGGTATAACTATAACATTAATTTTTCATCTACCATTACCACAGTGTGTAATTGATGTAAATAGAATGAATATAATTTTTGGAAAGAATTATTTAGTATTAGTTGTCACTGTTATCCTGAATATGATCTTATCTTGAGTAAAGTCTCCCTTGGAAGAGGGATGTGGAATTAGTATACCCACTTGGATGGAGGCTTATTCTATATTCTATAAAGATGTGGTGTTTCTTATTTATTTCTCTATGATTACTCATATGGAAAGTATCAATTCTCATACAGTTCTAAAACATTACAAGAAGAGTTTTTGTACCTTTTACGTATGAGGAAAATAAAGTTTTATGAATTTTTTTGGATTCTATTCTTGGGTTATAAACACAAACAATGAGTTATATAAATGGATACAAATTAATGTGTTAGTTAGACATTAATTTGGTGGAAGGAATTGGTATTCTAAAACTAAATAATTAAAAGAATTCACATATAAAGGATTAAAACATGAAATAATATGCATTAGATAGTATAAATGAGTTATGTATTTAATAATAATATTATATATATTAAATTAGTGAGATTAAAAATCCTTTCAAATATTATGTCTATGATTCCATATAAAGTGAAAAATGTAAAGACCTCAATCATCCAACCTGTTAGGTTCTTCCAATGAAAGGAGCATCCATAAAATTATTTTTTAAATAAATTATTTAATTTGTGAAAGCATAACATCCTTAGGCAGGTTATTAAAAATAAGGGTGCCCCTACATTATCCTTTTCAACTTATTCAGGTATTTCTCCTAGGGTGAAACATACTTGATAAACACATGTTATTGATACTAGAAGAATAAAGATGAGTACATCCATATAAGGGAACATTTTAATTTTTAATCCTCTCAACCAATCAGGAATCATGTCATTTAGGATTGGGATGATGACCATCATAAATAACTAATTGTCGAGAGGAACAACAAAGCATACTCATTGGTTAGTGGAATATGGATCTCACCTATATAAATTGGTATGTTGTATGGGATCATCAATTTTAGTGTGACAACTATAATTAATATTCCTTGACTAAAAGATATAAACATGATACTCACCAATAAATATGGCCTTTTTATAGATTATGGAATTATTTATACAATCCTTATTGAGATAATTAATAGGTATCCAAAAATAGTTAATAATTCGAATCAAGGGTTAAAAATTGTTCCTAAATAAAATCACTTAAAGAATATGAATTTTAATTTTATGAGGATTGATTTCACTAACTCTAAATAATCAAACTTAAATATCAGGTTTGGATCACACATTTGGGAACCAAAAAAACTCAGAGGAATGAGTGAGTTGATAACAGTTTAATTAGATCATAATCTCGGTAATGGCATATAATTTGTGGAACTATAATTCAAAACTTATGATATTACTATATATATATTAGAACATGAATTGAAGAACTATTATTATTTCCAACTATAGAAGGAAATTTTGATTCTATATCATTTTTGGAAGAAATTGTGTTTTTGATCTCTGTTAAGAATAGGGGTCCTTAAATATATAAGAGTGAAATTTTTTATTTTGTTTGACATAATTAAATTGTTTATATATTACACATATGAGTAATCCAATTTAAAAATTATGAATAAGATATTGAAGTTGATTATAATCACACCTATCTTTGGCATTGTCATAATAGACATATAAATGAGAAACACTCTTAGGAATCCCATAATGATGGATTATTGGACTATTTCAAATATGAATTATTTGAGTATTTTAAATATTTTATAATAGGATAAATGTAAAAAGAAATATTTTGGGATAAAGGAGAAAGACATAGTGTAATATTGGATCTCGTAGATACTGATTTATGTGGAAAAAGTTAGAACATGAGAAAGTAGTGGTTTTAGGTACTATTTATCCTTTATCAAATACCTTACTCAATATGGTTCTTTGATTATTATGAAATATATGTTTGAATTTTTTTACAACAAAAAATATTAAGAATAATGTATATAATTAACTAGGAAAGAGAATAATCGGATTGAGGGGTTAGTACATAGTCCAAATATATAATTAAACGCTTGAGGAATTGTGTAATTGTTTCATATCTAACCCCTTACAGAACACCAAGAAATAATGGCATGTATAAAATAAGGAATGATAAATTTTTGGATATAATTTTATAAATGTTTATTAATGTTTCATTTTTATTAAATTCTAGTTTTATGCTCTTGATATTTCTTCTTTACTACTAAACTATGTTCCATCTAAAATAATCACAATTAAAGACACCACATGAGATGTTGATTAAGAAATTCCCTGCTACATATATTTCATGTGTATTTAGTCTTTTAAATCATATTCATGAAATTTGAATTTAAGTAAAATTAACTTCAATATAACAAATTATTTTCTATTAATTATCATAAGTATTCTATGGGAAATAATTCCTATAACCCTACTATGAAAAAAGTGTTTGTGTTCTGATTTTATACATTTATATAAATTAATTTATGAAACAAAAAATTATTTAGAGGAATATTGGACATGAATAAGTTACAGTCTAAAAATAATGAAATGTCCCTAAGATGGAGGCTGTTCTAGTACAATAACGATTTACAGAAGAAGAAATGATTCGCATTTGAGAAAACCCTCAATGTCCTAGTATTATTCATTGTGATCCTAAGAGATATGAATTTTATTATGGCTAATTATGATGAAGTAGCATTCATATGTATTAAACCAGCTTCCTACAATAATGCTATTTTGAGTTCTAATTTTGTAAAATTGTTAATATCAATGGAATTTAAAATAGGCACCATGTAAAATGAACAAAATTGGGATTTGGTAAATTCTCATGTAGTGGTCAAACACATAGGGTGGGTTTTACACAATAAAAATGACATGGATTGTGGAGTGTCTTCCTAAAAAGAACTACTACATAGAAAAGATAAAAAACAATCATGGTAAGGATGATGGAGAAACATTTACACCTATTACAATAATAATAGATTTTTTTCCTAGCCATAATAGCTCATATGATTATGAGATTTAACATATTTATTTAAAAACCTCTATACATAATAGAAATTTAATCAAGAACATGTATATGACACACATTGATGATTTTGATGTTCCAGATGAAATTTTCCTTCTATACAAGTTGTAATGATCCATTTGTTGATTAAAGAAATCTTCTTAGAGTTGAAATATCATGATTTATGATTCAATACAAGAGTTTGTATTTACAAACATTTTATGACTCTTCAGGTTTATATAACATGATTTATTGGAGCATGTTGGTGTTTTTAACATTTTATGTGGATGAAATATTTCTTATCAAAAACTATTATCACAATCTTTACTCTATGATGATATGGCTAGGTAGATTCTTATAGATTGAATACAAGGGTGAATCATCCAACATACATGGTATGAAAATTTATAAGGATAAATATAAAAGTATTCGTGGACATAAATAATAAAAAAATATTTTTAAATTTCTACAGTGGATTAGCATGTCGAATTCCAAGAAGGGGTAATCACTAGTATTAAATGGATTTAATATTAGGAAGAGTCAAGATCCATCTAAATTGTTATAAAAAATGTATAAAATTACTTATGTGTATACTATAGTCTCAATCATTTATTCCATATTTTCATCACAACTTAATGATCATATCCCCTCGGCACATCCATCAGATACAAATCCAATTATCACGCTAGTCTCATAATTATTTCAATGTACCAAAATAAGAACTCTATAAGGAATAAGTATGTATCTTTGGTCATTGGGGAGATGATAAACTCTATATAAAAGGCTACATGAATGTATGTTTTAATGTAAAAAAATATTATAATAAATATCAATATGGAGTAAAATATTTTCAAAAAAAATCTGCAATCACTTGGAAATGACCCGAAATTTACATCATAGAGGACATAACAACAGTGGTAGAGTGGATCATTAAATCAAATATTGAAAATAATTTTTTTAGAACAGGATGATCCTTTTTGAATTTAAGGTGGATCCTATAATTCAAGAACTTATCAATCTCTACTATGAAAACAATGAATCTATGACTCTAGATAGGAACATTATTCACACAAATGGACACACACATATCCATTGAAAATACCATTTCATATAGGAAATATTTTAGAGGGGTGATTGTTGATGCTACTTTCCGTCACAGAGTCTAAACGAATTAAAAAGGAAATTTATTTTCATAAATTGATTCATCTTTTGAAAAAAACATCAAAAATCGACAAAGGCGTGAACAAGGATTCAAATGCACTTAGGACATGCAAGTTCCACCACGGTCACTTAGGTATACTTGTGCGCCGCCTAGTGGTCGCGTAGGTGACTTGTGCACCCTCTTTGAATTTTTATCAAGGACTTCTCTAGCCTATAAATACCCCTTTTGGCCCCCCATTTAAAGGATGAAAAATTCTAGAACCTCAAATTTGATCTCCTGGTGCCCTATTACCATCTCAAAGCTTCTGAAAACTTATAAAGTAATTTCTTACCTAGAAAAGAATATATAAAGAGAGTGAGTAAGGCCTAAGTGTTGAAACTCGTCAAAACTTTTGCGCCTAGCTGGCCAGCACTAAGGAGAAATTGCCACACTTGCACGCTGCCTTACCCCTTCAATAGAACATGCACTCCATCTTTCTAGAAGCCTCTAGGGATAGTTCTAAGGGGTTGAGCCGTGTCTCACCCGTGTATTACTATAAGGGTTAACCTTCATGCAAGTACCCATGTGTCGTGTATGCATAATTGCACGACCAAGACTTGTGCGCCCACACAGGACTTGCGCGCCCATAAGGACTTGCACACCCCTTTCTTTTTGGGTGCCCCTCCAACCTTCTTCACCTCTTTTATTCCTATCCACCTATCAAATTCATGATTAAGCCTTCCGAACTCTTTCCAAAGCCAGTCATGGCATGATTTCCTTGTTGGATTCCTTATCTGAAAGGAATTCTGTGGAACATCTCTAAATACCTAGTGATTTACATATCATTATTTCACTAAGGTTAGATATTTCACTAATTTCAACCTCATCCTTTAAGATGAGATGGTATTTAACCTGGGAATCCTCTTCAGAAGTAATCCATAATCCACGTTCTCTTAATATGGGTTCCTCTTTATGAGTAAGCCCCAAGTCCCCTTTTTTGGGAATCATCTTTAGGAGTAATCTCCTAGTCCCTTAACCTAGGCTTCCATTTCAGTAGTAAGGCCCAAACCAAGATTTTCCCAAATATGGGCATTCTCCATAGGAGTAAGCACCATGTGCCCAAATTAATAATTCCCCTTTACCTGGGCCTCCTTCTCATGAGTAAGCCAGAGTAATAATTTCTCTTAACGAGTCATAATTTATTTTGATCTAGACCGCCTTCTGAGGAATAATACCCAACCATAAGACCTCTCTAATTTGGTCATCCTTCTCATGATTAAGTCCTATGTTAAGTATCCAAATTTCCACAAAGCACATATACCATTATGGTGTTCCAAGGATTCTTCCCTGAAGTAAATCCCAAACCTAATCATCAACTATATAGGCAGTCACACATGCACAAGCCCCAAATTATTTCTCATGATTGCATCTTTCATGGCACAATTTTCTGGTATTACCAATACCACTTGTTTCTCACACCGAGCATGACTCACGTGATCTTAGAGTATAAAAGTAATCATGACAACTTTCATTTGGCCATCAATCATGCATAAAACTCATACTTTTTTACTCGAACTTTGTGGGTAATGATTCCTATTTTAAACAAGGATACATAGGTATCCCATCTGCGGGTACGATCCCAGTTATGAAATAATCCATATCCTCTTGAATGATAATAAACTTCATGTGCCCCACTAAGTGGCTTAAAAATTAGTATGGTCATCAAAATGACCTAGAGAATTCTACATAATGTATTGAAGGATGCCATTAACTAAGAATCTCTATCAAAATACTGATGATTCTCTATTGATTATGAACATCGAATACATATAAAAGGATTCTTTAAATTCCTACACATCAATCATAGATTAAAAGTTCGAAAGGAAAGCTCTTTCTTATAGTTGGATCTTTAATAAGGATTTACGAACATAACTCAAAATTATAAAGATAGCCCCAGAGTATACAATAATTCCCCTCAAAAAGGTATGATGAGTCTGACCACCCATCCTCTCAACCAAATAAAAATCCTAAGCTTCATTAGTCCACAACTAATGAGCGCCTACCTTTGGAATCTAGGTCCAAATGGATATGGAATCATTGAATGTTTCAGGTTCTACGAACAAACCTGTTTGAAACCAATTGGAATGTTTGATCCTTAAATAAATGAGGTCATCCCCAATTCCAGAGAAAACAAAAAATGGTGAACACGACGTGAATCCTTAACTAAATTAAATTGATGTTTTACTTATTTGTTAGTTCAATATTTAAAACTCAATGAGAGGGAAAACAAAGAAATCATTGACATATGTTCTCATCCAAAAGATGTAGTGGGTGAATTTATCTTCATTATGTCTGTTATATCATACAAGAACACTTTTCCAAGATCTTATATTTTATAGAAATGGCTTCTCTGAAGGTCACCCCTGTGAATACCTCTACAGCAAATGTCATTGCTGCTACTCAGGCTGGGTCGTCTTCCGCTTCGAGGACAACATCACCTAGTCAGTTTCTTCAACGTTGGGTATCAAATGTTCTCGTTAAGGAGTATTGTTAAAATTGTACTATTCCGAATTTGGAGCCCACTCGACAAGCCCTCCAAGTCAATTATTCACCCTGGCCATCCTGACATCGATGACCAGTGAACAAGAAGCATGTGGTGCCAACCACTGTGTTCAACCGTTTCGAGTCGTTATCCCTGGAACGCAATAACTAGTTCCTCCCATATTCTGGGGAAGTAAATGAGCAGGCCCCTCAGGGACTTAATTCATGAAGACAAGAGTCCTTCCCGAGGGATCCCATCAATAATCACCGCCATACTCATGCGGTTGTGCACCCTCAATATGATGAAGGTATCATCTCCAGGCGTTCGACTCAAGTTCCTCGAACCCGAGCAGGTAAGATAAATCGCCAGAGGTGAAATCCGGTCAACAGTGAGTAGGTTCTTTTATCTTCCATATATGGAGAATCCACCAACCTATCATGGTGGAAAGAAAATATAGGGCACATACAACAGTATTTTTTAATTCTGATGTCCATCTGACTTATCTAGAAGCATCACACCAATCCTGCTAGGAAATTCTAGAAGAGCACAATAGAAAAGAACATACCCATGTTTATAAATCATCAGCTAGTCAGCAAAATCGTCTGACTGCATATGATGGAACTCATCAACCATGTTTTGTTATGTGAAATTAGTAGGCACATACACCAACTAGTATTGCTCAAGCCTACCAACATTATCATTTGGTAGCACTTGGAGAAGTTAGTCAGAAAGCTCCGGCATCAAACAAGAGGGAGACTCCACTCTCTGCCTCACACTTGATTATTCACAGGATTCACTGACAGGAAAAGAGGACAGGAGCAGAGACATACATCTACTCCCAGCACAAAATGGACGTATATCCATGGTCCAGCAGCTGAAGTCACAAATCACATTATGCCAATGGTCTAAGAGAAGAAGAAAATATCTAGTCATATCCTAGATGCCTGTCACTATATTATAATAGCTTCAGTAGCATCTCAGAAAAAGACACAAAAATTTGTCCCTACTAGTGGAGTGACACATAAAAATATCAATCAAGAATAGACACACACATGTATTCCAGTTCAAGAGGGTTGTGGGGCGTACTCCCCCATTTCATTCAGACAACCAGGTCAGGCACATACATCTGGTTTGAGTGGAGATAATCATCCTAACCTGATCATTTCTCCGAAGTAGGACATACACCTGCCAAAGTGGGTATGAAGGCATCTATAAAGAAGACCCTCCCAACATAGTGATGAAATCAAGGGCCTATCTATGATAGGGCCTTACTAGATGCTGGTGTTCTTGAAGTCCTCGAACAATTATCTGTTGGAATTCAAGATTCTACACTCTCAATTCCCAATAGTGGGAGATTTAATTCCGAAGGTCTTCATCAGAAACTTTCTCATGAAGTCTTACTTCATGATAGTTCGATTGAACTCGAAGTTTCATCTTCATATGAGAGCCACAATAACCCCATGTGTGGCCAGAAGATCAAGAAGTAAGAGATTTCTTCTTTTGTTGTAACCCACCATTGTGGTCCTCCCCATGTTGATGAATTTAGCTACGAAAGTCCTCTCCACAGTAGTAATTCACATTTCCTGGAAAATTATTCATAGGAAAATGAAGTGACGAGAAAACCCTCTAATCTTGAGACACTTGAAAATGTGAAGCTAGTCATGTCTGATGCTTTACCATCATCAAGTGAAATGCATTCTCAATTAGAAGACAAACAAGGGTGTAGGTCATTCTCCGAACCACCCCTGGGTCATTCATCGTCTTTTTTGATCAGTTAATTCTCTACCAGTGTTATTAAATCTGATGAAGAAACAAACAAGCACCAGATATGGTTTAAATAGGTATAAGAGTCTTTATTGAATAATAAAGAGGAAATTCTGAACCTGAGAAAACAACAGGTGAAAGGTACTACCAGTTATGTTCTGGCCATTGGCTGACTCTCAATATGACATTCTAGAGACGCTAACGGAAGATGGGATTCATGATATTCATTTCAACATATGGAAAACTCTTTGTCTGTTGAAAACGAAAGTATTTTCTTATGATGAATATGAAAATCATGTTAAGATAATAGAAGGGTTACAATGCCAAATTGACTTGGAATCTTTATCAGTCTCTTGATATCTGACGGTTGAAAAGCAACATAGAGTCCTTCAGCATTCATGCCATGGAACACTAAGAATATTGTGCCAATTATTTTCCAATTCCCTATCTGGTATTCATGACAGAGGATGGGGTGTTCATGGAGCACTGCATTTCACCGTTCTCTCCAATCAACAAATCCCACCAAAGGTGGTTTCATGCAATTTTATCTCCCAAAATTTTCCATATTTGGATGGTTTTCTATGAGATCAAAGGGTTTCCCAAGAACTGGCCTCAACTAGTTCTTGTCAAATTCATGAATACAGAGAACAAGTGTTTGAATTAATCCTGCATCAAGCAAACGAGAATATTAAACCGGCCTCTCGTATGAATCAAGCACATCATCAAGTGATAGAAGTGTCGGAAATCATCCAATGGTCTTTTGAACCGGGTGATAAAAGTGGATGTCGATTGATGCATCTAGCTAATTTCTAGACTAAGGCCCACAAGATCAAAAGTTCTTTTAAGAAAGTCTCAGACATAGCATATCAAGAACCACCCTATCTTTCCAGACTAGGGACACTATTAAATTAACCCTCGGAATCAAAAAATAGGATTCGAGGAGTTGAGCAGGAACAACAGGAACAGCCCCAGTCCAATGGACTGGGGACTTTTTCAAATCCTCAATCCCTCCATTAGAGAATGTCAGTCTTCTCTCGATTAGGGAAGAAGCCTGAAGAGGAAAAAAGAGCCAAATTATCAGGATATTCTCTCCAAATTACGGTTGACCAAGAAATTCCTTAGGGATGGAATCAACAAAAGGCAATGTCTAATCAGGGGCAAGGAAGAAGAGAGTATCGCAGAAAATCTGATAGAAGGGAAGTGATGTATTATGCATTAGTTAATGTCATCATTGTCATTGTTACTAATCCACCAGATGAGTCTCACTCATAGGGATCAAATTAAGAGGTTCTTGCCAAAGAAGTTGTACACACAGACAAAAATGAAGAAGCTGTGCATACACGAAATCAAAGGCTTACGCAAAATTTTGGTATTTCTTCAACTAACCCATTTCCCCTTCTCCGAAAGGGATCCAAAAAAAGGAAAGGAAAGAATCAAGTTACTTCCCACCCTTCCACTAAATAATTCCAATCCTTGTCAATAGATCAAAGGTTGCGCAATGGTAGGATGAAATGATATAATTGAGGAGGATGAATTCAGAACTACTTCTGGTTAGCCTTCCTCATAAAGGTACTGGAGCCAGTCAACCCTGGGAATTTGTTTTCTCTTATAAAATGGATCAAGAATATCCTCATTTTCCAGTACACCCTCACAGGTCTAATCCTATGGGTCAGGTGCAACAACAATCGGCGATGCTACCATCAGTTGTTGTACCAGCTGCCATACCTATCCAAGCTCCAAACAGTGCACCTGTTCAGGTCCAAGCTCAATCGAATTTTTCTCAAAATTTAATAACTACTATTTAGTAATTAACACCTCGGTTACGGTCTATGGAGGAAAAGTGTGCTCAAATTCAACCAGAAAAGAGAGTTTACCCTGAATGGGTTGATGATATTCTACCGCCATCAAATTTTGCAAGTACCATATTCCCAATCATTAATGGTTCGGGAGACCCAGAGCCACACATAACACATTTTGTTTCTCGTTGAGATCCTATGATGGGAACCCCTCAGCAAAAAGAGGCAGTTAAGCTCAGGTGTTTTGTACAGTCATTACAAGGGCATGCTTTTGTTTGGTACACAAGTTTGCAATCCCGGTCAATTAACGGATGGGAAGATCTTTCTTCAGCAATTTCATCTTCAGTTTCACTCAACGTTGCCGAAGACAACAATTTTCGATCTCACAAACAATAAGCAAAGGGAGATGGAAAGGTTTCATATTTCATTTCTCTTTGGAAGGGATTAACATATTCCCTGAGCTTAGCACTCCCTCAAGAAGAGTTGTTGCCAATCTGTGTTGCAATTTTTTTTGATGAGTTATGCATGCCTTTAATCCATGTTAAATACACAGAAGGGTTTCGAGACATTACTTCGATCGCTCAGCAGATTGAAGATTCTCTTACGAATACTCAGGATAAAACTCGTGTAATTCCATCAGCTCTAGGGAGGAGAATGGATAGAGTAGAAACAACTACAGTCACGCTTAAACCAGAACCTATACCTGCTTCTACTTCAAAACATGCATATTCCCGAAGGGCTCCAACTCCTGAGCATCAACAATAGAGGTCATTTCATCAAGACGATCAATGAGATCAAAGAAAGAAATATTTTGATAAGTTGAAGAGAAAAGTTTATTCTTTCTGAAATGAACAAGTTCATGGTTCTTCATTTTGGCTTTGGAGAATAATTTGGTTCAGCTTTCGAGGCTCAAAAGGCCAAACAAAGAAGGAGATGATGACTGTCCCAATTATTTCCCATTTTATCAGTTGTTGGGACATCCCATTCAAGAGTGTTTTGTCTTCATGGACCACATGTAGAAAATGTTTGACTTGGGAAAAGTCAAATTGAAGGGTTCTTCAGCTCAGGTAGCATGTGTTACTGATACAGATCTGTAGGAAGGAAGAAAGTGGTATGAAGTCAAAATAAAAAATGCATAGAAATATGATGATTGGATGGTCGAAAAAATGATCAACTGAACTCATGCAATTTTGTGAACGTGATTGAAGAAACCAATTGTGTCTTCTGTTGTTAATGCCATTGTAAAACCTCCACCAAATGAAAAATCCTCAAAAGGGATGCGTAATTCTGGGAAGGAAGAAGAATCAACAGAATATGAGTATGTGTCAATGCCTAAGTTGTCGTTGACCATGCCAGATTTCATGCCATCTACTTCAAAGCCACATGCAATGCCCCAACAAATGGAACAACCAAATTTGGCTAGTCAAGCAGAGTCTTCATTGAATGAAGAGTGGATCTTCCATTCTGTTAATAGGATTTACATAACAGATACTTATGCAAGTCACAGTTTCGATTTTGTGGATCCTGAATTCCCTATATCAAACAGTGGAATTAGAGGATGTTTCTAGGGTCTGGGATACAGAGGAAGATATGGATATCCTAGAATCCACAATTCCAATTCTACCCCTGCTAGAAATGTGTATGCAGTAGAAACTCATGGTAGAGCCCTTCAGCGAGCTCAGCAAGAACAAGAAAGTTCTTCCACCAATAGCACATTTAGTCCTGGCCCAATTATTCTAGAGGATCGGTTGGGGGTTATACTATTTTACTCTCAATGAGTAAATGGATTTAATCGGTCCAATTTTATAAATCCAGGAATATTTTCAACTCCTATCCTGATACAAGATGCATCTACTTCCAAAGCATCAACCTGCAAGGAACTTGCTAAACCACATGTTCATGTTGGGAAACTCAGACCTTTGTATCAAAATTATGATGTTTTGAAACACCTATCCCATGCACCGACCAAGTTATCAATGCTGGATGCTTTGAATATGTCAAAGGATCTTCGGGAGGCACTCATTGTGGCTTTTTCATGTCCTTATAAGTTTGAAACTGAAATTGATGTAGCTGAAGTCTACCATGTAGAGAATAATCATGCAGAATGCCATGCAGGGATGTTATTCACAGATAAAGATGAAGATGATGTGTTTCATGGTCATATTTGACCTCTATACTTATCCTTAATGGTCAATGGTTTAGACATCTGATGAGATTTTATTGATAATGGTTTAAGAGTTAGCCTCCTCCCCATTTGTACACTTTGTCGATGGGGACTCACTGAATCTGATTTTTCTCCTTCTACATTAATGTTTCATGGGTATGATAAAAATGAACAAGAACCACTGAGTGAGATTACAATCAGAACTTAGTTCTGTGACCTTGTATCCAATTCAAATTTCATGGTTGTTGATCACAATACAACTTTCAATATTTTTCTTGAATGACCCTGGCTAGATCTATAAGCGGTTATCCCTTCACCATACCATCAATGTCTTAAATATTGTTTCAATGGTCAAATTGGGACATTGTATTGTTATAAATATCTATTAAAGACATGTGAATCTCAAAACATTGAGGCGGAATTCTATCACAACAAGGGAGGGGAGAAATCCACAACAAAGGAGGATACCAAGGTTAATGCTCCATTTGGTTTGGAAAAGATTCCAGTAAATCCATTTACACATGTGAGTTCAGATTATGTGTTGCCTATCAGTAAAATTGACAATGTATACGCAAATCAAAATACTCTTATGGAAAGATCCATAATGTCAATTACGGCAGTTGAGCCAGTCAACATGGGAGAAATTGGTGATTTACTAAGCAATGATGAAATCCCAAATGGGGATGTATTCATTTCATCTACTGAAATCCAGCAAGTCTATTCTACGCCAACCACTCCAGAAGAAGTTATAGCAACATCAGAGGTGAACGATGATGTTGATTATCAATCTGTCATATCCTCTTTATTAACTAGGGAAGAACCTTCATCATCAATCGGGTCAGAAATAGAAGCTTATTCTTCATGATGTTCAAATTTTATCATCTCTTCTGATCATGGAAATTCTGCTTCATCATCAACCATGAAAGTAGAAACAGAGGAGATAACACTTGTTGAAGAAGAAGAGGATGATCTCAGAGATGCTCATCCTACATTGGAAGAGGGTATATCTACCACCGTGGATGAACTCGGAGAAAAAAAATATGGGTACAAAAGAAGATCCACGCCCCACATTAATTATTGCGGCCATGACTCTTAAAGAAAAAGATATGTATATTTCATTTTTAAAGAAAAATAGATACATATTTGTTTGGAACTATATATAGATTATCGGGCTTGATCATAATGTTGCTACTCATCATTTGGGTTTGTGAGAAGAACATCGAGGATTTAAGCAAGACATGAGAAGAACAGACCCAACTTATGCTTCCCAAATTGAAGCTGAAGTGGATAAGCATATCAAAGATAACATTGTTAGAGAAGTTCAATATCTCAAGGGGTTGGCTAATATTGTCCTTGTGAAGAAGAAGAAAGGACAAATTAGAGTTTGCATTGATTTCAGATATCTTAATCAGCATTGTCCTACGTATGATTTTCCTTTCCCGATTATAGAACATTTAATTAGTGCAACAAATGGCTATGACACACTTTCCTTCATGGATGGATATTCTAGTTATAATCATATCTGAATGGCTTCAGAAGATAATGAATCTATATCCTTTAGAGCCCCTCAGGGTTTGTTTTTCTATTCGGTAATGCCCATTGGCCAAAATAAAGCTGGCGCAACATATCAGTGTGCCATGCACCGTATCTTTAAACCCTTTTTAGGGAAATTTGTTGAATGTTATGTGGATGATTTGGTGGTTAAATTAAAACAAAGTTCTAATCACTTGGCTGATTTTAAGGTCATATTCCACACGCTTCGACAATATAATTTGAATATGAACCCCTTAAAATGTGCTTTTGGGGTAACCTCAGGAAGATTTCTCATCATTTTTGTACATATCGTGGTATAGAATTCGATCCTGGGAAGACCATGTAAACCCTTGGTATGTCACCTCCTCAAAATTTAAATGAATTGAGGGGGATTCAGCGACACATAACATATATTTGGCGTTTCATCGACAATTTGTCAGGAAAAAGTTTACCCTTCACAAAATTAATAAAGAATGGAGTTACTTACCAGTGGACTGAAGAATGTCAAGATGCCTTCGAAATTCTCATGAAATAACTCTTGAGTCCACCAGTACATAGGAGAACTGTTGAAGGAAGACAACATATCCTCTATGTGATATACTTAGAGTGATCATTGTGTGCCTTTCTTGCTCAAAAGAATGATGCTGGGAATGAAAATAGCATCTACTACCTTAGTCGTACTATGCTAGAAGCCGAAACTAGATATTCAAGTATTGAAAAGTGCTACCAAGCATTAATCTTTGTTGTTCAAAAGTTGAGACACTACCTGCAACATCACGAGGTCCAATTAGTATCTCGTAATATCCCTCTCAAATTCATCCTCTGTCGTCCAATGCATTCAGGACGTTAGGCATGGTGGGCGGTTATTCTACAGCAGTTAAATATCCAATATGTGTCTCAGAAGGCAATAAAGGGCCAGGCTCTAGTTGATTTCCTTGATGAACATCCTTCAGTAGAAGATACATCATCAGATATTCAACTTCCTATTGAGAAAGTCTTCTCTATTCAGGATAGTCCTCACGTATGAGAAATGTACTTTGATGGTCTTCCAAAAGTCCAAAGGGAAGAAAATGGATGATCCTAAATTCAACAATGTTGTGTTAGGAGTTGTTCTTATTTCCCTGAAAATGTTAGTTTTACCCAATTCCTTCTTACTATGGGAAGGTGGTACAAACAATGAAGGAGAATACCAAGCCCTCATCGCATGATTGGAATTGGCGCTTCAGGCACAAGTGAATCACATAAAAGTGAAATGTGATTTAGACTAGGTATTAAAACAATTCAATGGTGATTATACAATCAGAAAAGAAGAATTGTTCCACTTGTATGATTACATCAGAGAGTTAATGGCGGAATTTCCTATGGATCCGACATTTTCTTATGTCCTGTGATCAAAAAATGATAATGCTGATGCATTGTATAACATAGCCACAACTCTAGCAGATCCAAATCAGGACGAGACAAGCATCAGCATTGCTCACCGTCATACAATTTCACCTTATGTTCAAACCAGAATAGATGAAATTAATGAAATTCATCCCATTCCTAAACCATATGGTCATACTATAGGATGGATAACACCTATCAGGGAATACCTTCAAAATAGATCACTTCCACCTGATAGAGCTGGGAAAGAACAAATCCGATGTTGTGTGGTCAATTTTACACATTATGATGGCCCAGATCACCTAGAGAAAATTCTCTTCAATCGTAGTTTTGAAGGAGTTCTCTTCAGATGCATTGATGGTGAATAGACAATGGTTGTCATGAAAGAAGTACATGCAGGAGTATCTGGTTCCCACCAGTCAGGACATAGACTGTATGATCAAATTCGAAGTCTTGGATAATTTTGGCCTTCAATGATACAAGATTATGTTTATTTTACAATGAAGTTTCATTCATGCAAGGTACATGCCAACTACATTCATTATCCCCTAAAGTTTCTTCATACAGCTAAATACTCGGGGCCATTTGCCGCGTGGGGAATGGATGTGGTGGCACCATACCCTTCATCTACAGCCAAGTAGTTTATGTATATTCTTACTACTACAGACTTCTTTTCCAAATGGGATGAGGAAATAACTTTCAAAGAAGTTAGTTCTAAAATCATTGTTAGCTTTATCAAGTCTAACATAATTACCAGATTTGTTGCCTCTCATACCATATTGATGGACAATGGCACCAATTTCTGTTCATTTGTGGTGAAGAAATTGTATAAAAAATATTGCATCAAATCCAATCATTCATCTTAGTATCATGCAGTTGCTAATGGCCAGATAGAAGCCTTCAACAATACTCTGTCAAATATACTACAAAATATGGTGGATATAGATAAGAAATCTTGGCCTGATAAACTCTTTCATACTTTATGGGCTTATCAGACCACCACCCGCACTGCAACGTAGTCAACTCCATATTCAATAATATATGGAACGGAAGAAGTATTGCCCATTGAAGTTCAATTACCTTTACTCAGAGTGGCAATTTGTGATCAGTCATCTACCGATGAACAATCTCAAAAAAGATTGGATGAATTGGAATGATTAGACGATAAAATATTGTGCACCTTGCAACCCATGGATGTCTATCAGAATCGAATAACATGAGCATTCAACAAAAAAGTTCATCTTTTTTAGTTCAATCAGGGAGAATTGATATTGGTTCTCAGAAATCCAATGTTACTAGGAATGAATCCTCCCAAGCTAGAACCTAAATGGGAAGGACTTTATTCAATACACAAGGCTAACTCAAATGGAGCATATTCATTAATCTCAATGGATGGAGAACTTATCCCGACTCCAACCAATGCCAGATTTCTAAGGAAGTTTTTTTATATACACAAAATACATCTAGTAATATGTCAAAAATGATGTTAAACTATAAATCCCTGAATATGACCATAAACTATTTGCAGGTCTCTTATGTCCAGTAAGATGTTAAACTGCGTCATTCACGGTCCATGCATATGACCTTAAACTATTCACACCATCATCCTACATAACGTTAAACTATGAAAAAGTCCCTTTCGTACAACATTATGTTAAACTGTGTCCTCTTTTTCATTACTACATTACATTAAACTGCGCATTCCCCCTTTCGTCCAACATGACGTTAAACTATATTGGCCCCATCATCCTAGCTACATGATGCTAAACTGTACAAGAGTTTATTATTGTCCAACATGACATTAATCTATATTTTGTTGCTGCTACATGACATTAAACTGTGCAGCACCAATAGCCACCACTTCAAGACGTTAAATTGCATAGTCCCATCATATGTCATACATGACATTAAACTGTGTATCGTTAGGATTGTTTCTACCTCTTGATTCTCACACCAAGTATAACTCACGTCATCTTAGAGAAGACATCATCAATAACACCTTCTATGGGACACTAACCATGTGTAAGTCCCAACACCATTTTTTAGGTTGTTGTTCCCAAGAATAACTTGATCACTAATTCATTCATTTATTGAACTACACAGACTTTGATAACTGCCTTATAGGCTTGGTACGTAGGCAACCTCCTACGGTTCAAGACCAAAAAAAATATTTTCACGATGGTTCATTTCCAATTTATTCGATGTTAACTCGTGAAGCCGCCCCCAGAACGAATATCGTCACATTGGTTTAGCTTTGTCCTTGCTATATGACATTAAACTGTACACCAATTTTTTTCTGTTATAACAATAAACTACAACATTCATTTATATCCTCACATGAGAGGGAGTCATTATTTACAATGATTTCCGATCATGTTATAATTTAAAGACTATGTGCATACATGGTAATGCCTGAACATTTTATCTAGGATCAAACCATCATTTCATTGAAGTCCCCTTTTCACCCTTCACTTGTACGAATAAAATATGTAAATATGGTATTTCTAGAAATATGTGGGCTTTATTCCCATCCTTATGGGATATGTGAGAACCTTCAAGTGTCCCTAGAATCCAGCCCCATGTCTTTGGGCTTATCCCCAAATTCCACTTTCAGCCCCTTGGTTGAAATGTTCCTATGAAAACACACATTGTGTATTCATTATTATGGTGCGAGTTATATGAACCTAAACTAAGATCATTATTACTCTCATCCCACATGACGTTAAAATGTATTTTATGAACTACCCATGGCTTGATTCTCATCTTTATGGGATACGTACTGAAGTACAACATTTCAATTCAGGACCCAGCCAAAACATGATTGTGGTTTGCATTGGTTTGTGTATGTTTACATACATTGGACAATACCCATTTTTATGTCACATAATCATAACCTTATATATTTTCAAATCTTTGTAATCCTTTTCCTGACATCTGGACACCAAATGTGTGATACCTAAGAGTTCTTTTTCCTGACAATGCAGCACGTACCCTTAGGCGGCCTTACATAAGTAGTCTACATAACGGACATGTTAGCCAAAAGATTCTATTATTTGAATATGCAACCAATGCCCTTAGGCAGTCCTACATAATTCAACACCCTGACGAGTTTTTTAAATAGTGGTAAGATCATTCTTGGGAGGAAAACCACTTTTGTCTTTATTTGTCTTAATGACAATATGTAGGGATTCACAAAAATAGCAATCCGTAACATATTATTCATATTTTCCCTTTTCATGATCTGAAATTATTCAAGTGTATGGTTTATATTTTCCTTCCGTATGTTTGGATCAGGCCTTCATAAGAGTAACATTCATCTAGTTCTTAGAAAATCATGTTTGAAAATATCTTCTCCATATTCAAGTATCTCATTCCATATAGCAAACTCTATACTTTGGAAAAGATTAATCCCCATAATCTTTCACAGGCTTTTTAGCACTAGAAACGTAAATTTTTGAGAGTTGTTTTTCCTAACTATGCAGCACGTGCCCTTAGGCGGCCTTGCATAAGTAGTCTACATAACAGACCAGTCAGCCAAAAGATGCAATTATTTGACATTGCAGGCAATTCCCTTAGGTGGCCCTGCATAATTCAACCCCCTAATGGTTTTTTTAAATACTGGTAACATCATTCTTGGTAACTACTTCTTCTAATGCCTTTTATTGCTTTTTCATATCATTCCTAGGATTCAAAATTTCTTAAGTCATTGTTTACATATTTTCCCTCATACTTGACTGTGGTAATATGTTTTCAGATAAAATGTCAATGAATTGATTAAATTCCTATCCATTCGATTAATGCTATTTCGTCTATAAACATTAGCCTTTTTATGTCTGATGTGCATGACTTTAAACTGTCCCCAAAAGACAGGGGAACATTAAATAAAATTCATGTCCCAGCTCACTAAACATACATTTTGTATGGTTTAGGTAATATTGAACAAATAAAAGTTTCAATGTTTGTAGGTTTATTCATAGTAATCCTAGTTAAAATCAAAGTATGCTTACTAGGCCCATTGTATTATGTAAAATTTAAAAAATGTATCTAATGAATATAAGCATAAATGATTGAAGATAAAAGAACTCTTCATTGATGCAAAAGAATTACAAGGAAGTCCATAGATTGTAGTCTCTTCTCTTTTCCCAGAAATTAAAAAACACTATCAACATAAGTCTTCACTTGATATACAACATCCCGAGCTTCTTCAGAAGCTACATGATTCTCCTGCACTCAGCCAGCTTCACTCTTCTCAGCAGGATGGAGTGCCTTCTTGGCATCTCTAATGGCTTTCATAGCATTCGTTTGAGCTCCCTCCATTGAATTATTGAGATGGTCAAGTTTCCCAGTAACAACATCAAAATTTGCTGGAGATGCATTTGCTGGATAACTTTATCTTTGATCTTATGCTTTAGCTCCTTCATCTTGGCTACATTGTCAACCTTAGCTTGAGATACCGCAGCATCAAAGTAACTGATATTGGAAGACAACCTCACTCTAGTTAAATCTTAATGGCACTTTTCCTCCTACTCAATCCTTAAAACGACCTCTTTCACTGTGGAATGGATATTTAAATATCCAAAACTACCAAGTCCTAATATGACAAATAGGGATGATAGCAGGGGAATCTTCAATGGAAGCTCCTTTAGAGGTGCTTCAGATATGATTTTCTATATGTTTTTCCACGCCTAGCGTCATGAAAATTGGAACACCTTTTGAACTTTCGGTTCCAACTCAGCATCACTATCACATGGGGAATATAATCTTGGATTAATGAACATAGGGAAGTGCTCTATTCTGCTCTTTCCCCCCTGACCCGTGTTTCTTCGCTTTTAATTCCTGTTGGGGCCGATGTTGAAGCTTCAACTCTAGATCAAACCCCTGAAATTGATGGCCATGCATAATCAATTGAATGATTTGGTTAGGTTCAATGAATAACAAAAGTTGATTGGCTATCTTTAAAATTAAGTACAGTTTTAAAAAAAATGTTATTAGTTACCCAATTTTAAATCAGCATCCTGAGAAAGCTCCTCCCCATCTTTCATAGCTTCGATAAGATTTTCTGGATGAGATTGAGGAATCTATACTGGGTTCTTCTCCACTTGTGCTGGTGTATCTGCAATAGTAGGGTTCTCTGTACCCCCTTTAGGCATTGGTAGCTCGGCAACTTCTTCAGATAGAACTACACATTTTAACCATTAATGATTAGAGATGTAATTTGAAGTTATTTTGACAGGACGAAGGATAACACTCACGACCAAAATCATCTAAATTACCTGGTAATTTAACATGATTTATAAAATCTTCGAAAGATGTGCCATGTTCCATCATTTCATCTAATGTTATCTCAGAATCCTGGTTAATCTCACCAGTGGGAGAAGTTGATGTGTCTTCATGGAAACCTTCATCCAACGATCTCTACCCCTGGACAAATTCTTTAGATAAAGATGCGGTGTTAGTTGCAATGGATACCAAAAGCTCTAATGTAGGGGTGTATCCAAAAGTATCACAGAATGGATGTCAGATGATGTTTCAATCAACATTTTATGAAGCATTGTTATCTTACCAGAAGTATGTTCTTTTCTTCTTGCAACAGCAGTAGGAAGGATACTGGCAACAGACGCTGGATCTTCTCTAGGACCAGCCAAGTTAGCATGAACTTGTGATTGTTCACCAGTACCCTCTGTGGTTCTCAAAGGAGGGTCTGTACTCTCACTCAGAGGTGGAATTTAAGAATCCTATGCAATCCAAAGAAAAATGAGAAGACTTTTCATGGTTTAAGGCTCATAATTATCTAATGGAATTACGACTACTAATGAAGCATTTGGATGTGGACTTCCTCCTTTATTTATTTTTCTTCCTTGGATATTTTGGAGTCTTGGCAGTCTCCCTTATAGGTACCTGAATTAGAGAATGGAAGGACATGTCCAACTACTCTTCCATGGCCTACTGGCATAGAGATATCTCACCCAACTCACAGTGAGATTCAGCAGCAACCCCGATGGCAGTACCACCAGGGCTATACTGTAGCGAAGGAACCTTAGTAGTTCAATTCTTTGCAAGTAGCAGGATGAAAAAAATAATTTCCTTATGTAACAATGAATTGACATAAATAATGTTGCAATTCAAATAAGGAAAGAAACATATATCTCCATGAGCCACATTATCATGCTAATTCTAATCTCTGGAACCACCAGTTCCCTTAGTTGTGCCACGATCAATCATTTCCTTCACTAGCTTGGTGACAGGAATAGAATCGTCAGTGGAATATATGAGCATTTCCAGATCTCTGATATAATCCCACACTTCATTGTGGTTATCCTCAAAACTGAAATTGGTGGAAGCTGGATGATTCCTTATTCCAGGGAGGTGTATCCCCTCTCAGAAATCCATCCTAGCAGTTTCAACACCACAGTATAAAATCTGCCATGTCTGGACAGCCTCTGGTAGTAGATATTCATAACGTGTACTTGAAGGCAGTGACGAAGGTCCTAGAATCCTCGATATCAGCTTATTCATAGATCCAGCAACTACAGATAGAGAATAAGAAAATAATACATATTGCTCTATAATGTAATGTTGATTAAATTTCCACAATGAAGTAACTCGCCAAAAGTTGATGGAGTGGGTCTTTTGATTCAGACAGGAGGATTATATCGGGCATCATGCCGCATTGCCGCTTGTTGGGCCTCATCATCCCCATCTTGGGAATCTGGTGAGCTAGTCCTAGATGAGGAATCCAGTGAATCATCTTCAGGTGGGGAAGCATCACCTTCACGAGGAAGAGTTTCTTTCTCTATAGTTCTCTTTATTTTCCCCACCTGATAAACTAGGTGATTTAGCACCCCTATAGGGTATGATGCTCTCCAGTGCTTGGCCTACCATGTAGTCAAGTTATATGACACTTTTTTCAACTGGAAGATCAAACACTGCCCCTGTCTTCTCAATAGATGTCAGCAACCATAGTTTTCAGGAAACCATCGGATGTTTATCTAACCTGACATGTACAGGGTGAAATACAATAGACTGTTGCAAACACATGAATTGACATGAAAATTCATATGTAGCATAGGCCACACATATAATCTCTTCATCAATCCTGGTGACTAGAACAACATCTCTTCAGGCCAGCTTGTATGCCCTCAAATCTAGGCTAGTTGTTCCATCATCGACAAAACACCTTGTTGGCGGATTTCCATAAGGAAAAAAGTTTAATTCCTTATACATACTCATCCTCAACTACATGTCATAAGAATTATAAATTAATGGAGCAATTCCAGAGATTTCTGGCACTGATGGCCTGAAAGAAATTCCAGGAAACTATACTCCATTCTGTATATTATACATCCTGAAGTGAGTGGCGATCCATCCCAACAAAAATTGTAATGGTCCCACTACTCTCAATGGAGACTTTCCCACAAAGAGATGGAGTATGCTCCTGTGAATCATTGCTAAAATAGAGGATTCCAACCCAACCATTCTTCCCTTAGATAATTTTGATGCTATAACGAAGGTCCCTAGCATGATGACTCCCTTCGAGTCCCTAACTAGAAAGAGATAAATGCTGAGACACAAGTCCAAGAAGCCCGCCATATGAGTCTTCATTGGGATTATCTGATTCACATCGTATGCCCATTTCACAAATTCTCCAGCATCCAGAGTCAACTATAATGTTCCAGGAGCACCCTTTTTTATATTTTGGGGAATGTGGTAGGATGAGTGGGCCTCTTCTCCTTAGGCCCCTTCGTCATGGATCACTTCTCCTTCAGTTCCTTCTCCATAGGCTCCTTCTCTTGCTTCTTAGTAAGAAAAATATCCATCAACTCCTCTGTATGAATATCCATTCTGGAATGAGTTAAGGAGGTCTATAAACTCTTCAGCTTGTGGATGATTTTCAATAATTCCCGAGCATAAGCCAGTGTCTTCTCCGAATCATTCCAAGTAACTTTGGGAGGGATGAATTCATCTTACATATCACCCAAAATTGGATCCCCTGAGATCTTGTGGACATCTCACACACTGATGACTACTTCTCCATGAGTCAGATGGAAAGAAGTGGTTTTTGGACTACAATGGCTGAGTATCTTCGACACAAAGTTATCATGCCTGTAAACATATGTTTTCCCAGCCCAGACGGCTTCATATAACGCAAATCCTTTCAAATATTCGACAATCTCCTCATAGGTTTGTCAGACTCTGTATGCCCACATCATAGTTTGCTTTACACCTCCTCCAGTATTAAAGTCCCAACTTCTCTTCCAGCCAATGGATTGATCTATCTTAGAGTTTTGGAAAATTAAGGGATAACAATGGGGTTTCAACATAGGTTTATGAGGATTGAGATCTTGCGTTCAAGGGCTATGATTCATCATATGGTCCTTCTCCACTATTCCAGCATTTATAAATACTCCTCCACAAGAAATATTTGATGAAGCAAGGTTGGTGTAATTCTAAAACCATGAATGTGGGATATAATTCATTGCCTCTCAAATGGTATCTTCTCGGATATGACCATAAACATACAAAGGCAGATAAATTCATTGTGGGAAATCAAGATGATACTTTTTCAGATACTTGGCCAATTCCAGGAGAGTGCTATCGCAGACAGTATAGTAATCATGGCCAATGATGCCCATCATATCATCAATTCACTTACTTTCTGGTTAATTAGCCATTCCAATTCTCTTGGGAGCCATTGAATCTACAGAAAAGATGAATAAATAAATCTTAAGTAAGATGATTTTTTATAAAATTTGTGAATAAATTCAGAAAAATCTCAAAGGCATTAAGGCGCTCAAGTCGAATCATGAAATGAATCTGTGGATGTGTCGCGCAAGAGTGGATGTGTCACGCATGTTTTTGGGGCACACATATCACCGCACAAGTCCTATTACCTCTAATGCAGCGCGACAATAGTGAAATAGTGGAAAACAAAGCAACTTGCATGACAATGGTAACTTGTGCGGAGAAAGCTTGAAAATTCAAAATCTGGGTGCTTTGAGTGAGAATGGCCGCTTATTTATAAGCCCAGCCGAACCCCTGTGCACCTAAATCCAGCGCGCTCAGCAATTGTGTTCCTCCCTCTGCGCACTCAATAATTGCGCCTCAAAGTTTCCTTGGTTTTCTTCTTCCCTCAGAGTTACATCCTCATTTCATTTAGATCCAACTTTTAGTGTGGTACTTTTGTTTATTCTCTTTTCCATTACAGAGTCAATATGAATGAAAAAGGAAATGCCTTAGCATAAATTGATTCATCCTTTGATGAAAAAAAATCAAAAATCGACAAAGGCATGAACAAGGATTCAAATGCACATGGGTCATGAATGTTCCACAATGGTGGCGCAAGTATACTTGCCCGCCGCATTGTGGTAACGCAGTTGAATTACGTGCCCTCTTTGAATTTTTTCCAAGGTCTTATCTAGCGTATAAATACACCTATGACCCTTCCCTTTTAAAGGATGAAAAATTTCAGAACCTCTGATTTGAGCTCCCGATGCCCAAGTCTCTTCTCAATGCATCCGAACACTTCTAAGGTAATTTCTTACCATGAATGGAATATCTAAAGAGAGGGATTAAGGCCTCATTGTTGAAACTAATCAACACTTGTGCAACTAGGTGGCCATCCCTTATGGAAAATGGCAACCCTTGCGTTCTGCCTTACCCCTTCATTAGA
This sequence comes from Viscum album, assembly GCA_963277665.1. Taxonomy (NCBI): domain Eukaryota; kingdom Viridiplantae; phylum Streptophyta; class Magnoliopsida; order Santalales; family Viscaceae; genus Viscum; species Viscum album. The sequence goes on along the minus strand of OY728139.1, from coordinate 979,128,699 downwards.
ACCTGCGTGCCATACTTCATGAAGACACTAGGGATAGTTCTAAGGGCTTCAGCCAAGTCTCACCCAAGTATTATTCTAAGAGTTGGCCATCGTGCAAGTACCCATGTGTCGCGCAACTATAATTGGTCGACCAGGACTTGCATGCCCACGCAGTACTTGCGTGCCCATAAGGACTTGTGTGCCTCTTTTGGGTGCCTTTCAAACCTATTTCACCTCTCTTATTCCAATCCACCTATCCTCTTCATGTTAATTCCTTCAAAACTCTCTCTAAATCCATTCATGGCATGATTTCCTTGTTGGATTCCTTATCTGAATGGAATTCTATGGAAAATCGCATAAAATCTAGGGATGTACATATCATTATGTCACTAAGGTTAGAGATTTCATTAATTTCAACCTAATTCTTTAAGATGAGATGATCTATAACCTGGGAATCCTCCTCCGGAGTAAGCCCCAGTCCAAGTTCTCTTAACCTATGATTCCTTTTCAGGAGTAAGCCACATTCCATGTTCTCTTAATTTTGGCATCATCCTTAGGAGTAAGGCCCAAATCCCCTAATTTGGGTATCCTCCTTAGGAGTAATCCCCATGTCCATTAACCTGGGCTTCCTTTTCATGAGTAATCCCCAATCCCAAATTTTCCCAAATCTGGGCATCCTCCTTAAAAGTAAGCCCCAAGTTCCCAAATCCATAATTCCCCTTAACCTGGGCCTCCTTCTCATGAGTAATCCCCAGTCATAATTTCTCTTAACCAGTCATAATTTCTTTTGATCTGGGCCTCCTTCTTAGGAATAAAACCCAATCATAAGACCCCTCTAATTTGGGAATCCTTTTCAGGATTAAGTCCAAAGTTATGTATCCAAATATCCATAACGCACTTATTCCTTTATGGACCATGTTACTAGGTTTCTTCCGAGAATTAAATCCCAAAACTAATCTTCAACTATCTGGGCAGTAACATATGAATAAGCCCCACATTATTTCTCATGATCGCATCTAGGGGTGGTACATTGGTATTAGAGAAGGTCTATACATTTGAGACTGAACATGATATATTTATTTAGATGATTTCCATTATGCTATAATAATTTAATATTTCAATTTCATTACAACTAAAAGTGTGTAAAGAATATTTTTTTGATTATAATGTATTAATTTTGGATTAATTTATAATCCAAATCCAAAATGTCCACCAATAAATGATGACAACGATTATTAATATTGGAGATAAAGTATAGAAACATTTTACATTAATAACTGAATTGAAAACTATCTTATACATACTAGTGACTACAAAGAAAAATGGATTGATGTTTTTAATTTTTCATTAGAATAAAAGAATTAATATTATTAAAACATAAAATTAATATAAAATATGTTCTATTTTGAAAAATTAATATAGTCAAATTTCTTCATGCTGAACTCCATGTAAATTATAGTCAAATCATGATGATACAACTTTAAAAACATCAAACATTATTCAAACAAAGAGAGATATGATATTAAACGATTATAAATTTTTTTTCATCATCCTGAATTATTTTTTGACATTCATTAATGATATTTTCACAATAGTAAATAGTTTTCAATCCCTTATAGATAAGAGATTTTTTAATGATCAATTTTGTGATAAGACTATTGACATCGTAACTAAAGTGTTATAATAAAAAGAATAGACAAATATGACAAAAATAACAATATCAAACTATGTTTAGATGAAATAATATTTTCCCTTAATTGATATGAAACTCATCAAAATGAAGAAGAAAATAAAGTGAAAAATAATAACCATGTTTCTATTACAACTATAAAAAATTATTAAAAAAGATCATGTATGTAAATTCAAGAAAACATTCTAGAAATTGTTTCTAAGAAATTAATTATGGTTAAATTTTTGACTAAAAAAATATAATTCAAATAGATTAATTTGAATTGCAATTATTAATGGGATAGAAAATACAATAGATATAATCCTAACCTAAATTATTTTGAAAACAGAAACCATGTTTGTATTCAACCTAATTGTACTGAATTAAAAAAGAACGAAATAAAACCATCTATAATGAAATATACTAATAATATTTACATATTCCCAATGGAAATTTTCACATGGAGCACAGGTGAATGATATACTACTATATATAATTATTTGAATTTTATGCCAGCCTTCCAAAAATAGAAAAACGTTTCATAAGAATATTTGCATCATAAACACTTATGAATCTGTATCTACATTAATATATTGTAATTATTATGTAAATAATACTAATTAGGATAATTCAACTTGTTTAAATGTTGAATAATTATCTCCTGAAACTCATAAATAAATGGTATAATATCTTTTTTGAATGTTATGATATATACCAAAATTTTATAAGAAATATTTTATGGCTTAATGTAAAAGTGTTGAAAGAAAATCCAAATTTATAAATGTTGATGTTAAGATATCTAGAAAAAGAAATAATTATTGAAATATTATTTATAAATTGTAAAATTAATAAAATAAAAACATTATTATGATATAAAATTGAAAAGAAAAGTTAATGCATCCTCAGATTCTAATATATATAACCTGAAAACAAGAAGGAATTTAATAAAGCGTGAACTTTTCAAAAGAAACTGATGAGATTATCTGACTAAATACATAGATAAAAAGGTAAATGAAATTATCTAATAATTTAAAAATGATAAGGAAATTATTTTAAAATATTAATAGTTTGATACCACCTGATATAATGTTATCCTATTTGGGTTATAAAACAAACCATAGTTGAGTCAAGCGATAATGTTTATTTTCACAAATCAAAAAACCTTCTATACAATATATATGAGAGGAGTACATTAGAGGATAATTTCTTCCATAAATAAAATTAAATATTTTAGACAACGCATAGATTTTATATTAATGGTACATGTTACCTATGAACATAAGAAATGTACTCAAAAAAGGGTTTTAGGATTTTCTTGCTAAATATTCAAGACCAAATGAGGTCTATCTAAACAATGTCTAATTTGAATAATTATATCATTATGGACTAGATTATAAATTCCTGTCATTGGCGCCCCTGTTATTTCTATTTTATGTTTTTTTAAATCCATTGCATCATTTTTCTTTAATATAATACATTTATTCATTTTACTCAGGGGAAGTATTTTTCAATCATTTCTACCAATTTTCTAAAAATAAATTAATTATATAATGAACATGAAAAATAAATCAAATAGTTCATGGAATCATATTTAAATTATGAATATCAATTCATTTATTAAATGAAATACTTTTAGTTTATCAAAATTTTTTGTTCAATTTTTTATATACTATATTTTTTTAAAAAAATATTTACCTATAATTCATTTATATATTAATTTATATATATTTTTCAATAATATATATATAATTTATATATTAAATTTTTGATTTTATTAATCTACCTAAATCTTAAAATTCAATTTAAATCTCTATATCACGAAAATTATAAAAAAAATTAAAACATCAATCAAAAATAAATATGACATATTGTGTTTTCACATGATTATATCAATGTTTTTGTACAAATAAAAGCAAGTATGATACATCAAATTCCTAAATTTAATTTATAAAATAAGTGGAACCAATGATGGCTGGACAAACTAATTGCAATTATAATGATATGTCTTGTGGTTTTTAGAATTTTTTCTTATCCTTAGATAAGAAAATTGTTTTATATGGAGGACTAGAAACTCAAGAAATATTCTGATAAAGGCCACATGAATGAGATATTCATGAAAAGTATAAGTTTATTTCGATAGACATAATCACCATTCAAATATGGATAAACATTCTTTCCACAAAATATTAACACAAATTTTACGGGAAACTATATATTCATGAGTTCTAAAAATATATAAAATTTTGTAATTTATATGGAATTAAAAATTTAACTTATATAATTTTTTTTCGTAAGCTTAACATGACATTGGATATGTTTTATTATCATATTGATGTTCTATTCGATGGAGAATCATTATTTTAAATAAATAATTATTGGGGGTTTACAGATGGATTTTTCAGGAAAAAAAGAATCAATTTCTATAAAATCTAATTTCATAAAATTGAGTATCTTCTTCGAAAAATTAGAATTTATGTTAATATGATGTTATCGTTTATTTTACTAAATGGAGAAAAATAAATTATAAAGACATAAGAAATGTACGTTTCAAATTTTCTTATGATGTCCAAAAGATATATACACACAATGTTTGTATGGTATTATATCAATGCAATTTGAAATGGAATAGTTTAGAAGAAGATCATGCTATATGGAATAATTTTGTATAATGTTCCTATGAAGTTATTGAAAGAATAAAATTTTGAGAAAAAGTCATATCTACAAAATACACAATGAAAATCTTATTAATAAAGAAAAAATATGAAGTATGAGACTGATGTATGATTTTAAATTTGAAATGTTTGTCAAAAAAAAAATTGTAGTTGAAAGGGATAATCATGATGTTTATATTTCATTAATGAAGTAATCATATGAATGTTCTATTTTAGTTCAATACCCTAAGTAAAAAAATATTAATCCACATGGGGAATCTATTGTAGAAAAGGTAGATGTTCCTTTAGAGGTGTACAATCAAAAACTAGCTAAAATAAAGCATAACCTATAGATATAAATAAATTTGTTACATTAGATGTTCTAATAAATAAATAAATCAATTCAATAAATATTTTTGAATGATGAATATGATGAAGATAAGAATAATTATGCAGATTGAGATGCGAGAAATATATTTTTTAAAATAATTTCTAGGTATAGGATTTAAGTGATGAAGTAGGAATGATTTTTTTTAAAAGAGGAAAAGAAGAAGTATTCCATGAAGCGGTAGAAATAGAAAATTACAAAATCTATCTTTCCAAGAGTTAAATTCATTGAATGAGTTTCTAATAAAATTGAACCGAGAAAGTAAGATTATTTTGAAATGGAAAAACATATATGATAAATGGGTAAAAATCATTATAACTATCATCACACCATTAAATTACTATAATACAATTGGGGAAGCCAATACATATTCAACCATCCAATTAATAGTTAACTACTGATTAGTGAACTCTATTTCATCGTACTGAAGTTACTCCTCCTACCCAATTTTTTGATGTATATGCAATTGAAAAAACAGATGATAATAATGTTATGATATATGATTTATTCCAATTGGAATATTAAATTCACACAACTGATGTAGTTACATAATTATTCTATACGAATGATATTTCCAATTCCCTTTCATAATAAGGAATCTCATGATATATCTATTCCTCATCAAGTTCTTCTTAGAGAACTACATCTAAATAAATTACAGTAAATGGTGATCTAGTTGACCATGAAGATTAATCAACTAAAAATAAAAAAGTTAAAGAATTTCATCGAAATTTTTATTTTTATTAGTAGAAGAAAAAGGATACGACATTATAATATATAACTTTAGATACATCTCAATTTTTTGACCTAAATATAGATTTTTTATACATCATGAAAACTAAAATGAATCATATAATTAGTATGATAATTGAACTATGTGATGGATTTAGACTCATGAAAATATAGATGATTCATTCATAGAAACATGAAGTGAATGTTCAGTTAATAGATTTATTTTCAAAATATAATGAATATTTGAGTGCATTTGAAGAATAAAATGATCATTGCAATAAAAAATTAATGAAATTTACATAGTTATTTAAATATTAAGTCAAATATTTTAATTCTATTGGTGATAAAATCATATCATTCATTAAAATTGTGATATTTTATATATGAAATAAATTTATATTAAATAATATTTTAATAATCTTGAAAGAGAAGTTGTACAAATTCCTTCATCTATTAATTATTTAAAAATTCATAGGGCTATTCAGAACCATTAGAGTGTTGATCAGAATCCAAAGTTTTTTTATGTTATGTAAATAAAAATATAAACAATTGAAAATCAGATCATTTCAATAAAAATTATCCATACAGAATCAAAATATGTGTGATAAAGAGGAAAATATTTTTTAGATAGAGTATCATAGTTTGATTAGAAGTTCGATGTTCAAGATGACATGTTATCCGAGAAACGTAAATAAATCAACAAGAAAAAAACTATGATTAAAAATTAAATTAATAATGATTGATTTTTTTTATATTTTGGATTTCCTATATCACTAAAAAATTGTTCTATATAAATTATTCCATTATATTTTTGATTAATTTTGATATTTCTAAATTTCTATATAATCGTTATTTGTATCACAGTAACCTGATGATTTTTTATCATTTATAAAATCATTAAAACATTTTCCACTAATTTTTATGTATAATGGGTATCTTTATTTTCCTAATTTTATTAAATAATAAAAATTTGAATCCTTCTTTTTCAAATTCATAAATGGATATATGTATCTAAAATTTCAAAAATTAATATCATTCCTCAAGGTTGAGAAATTTCATTGAAGGTGATATATGCTTTAAAAATTCATTTCAAATGGGGGTGAAAAAATATTTTGAAGGGGAGATAAAAGTTTTAAAACCAACATTACCGTTACAAAAATTTATTCTGTAATAAGGGATAACATTTTAAACAAAAAAAATATATATCTTTATTTGATTGTATACATGTTTTTTATATAATATTATTTAAATTTTTCAAATATGTTATTATATTTTTTATGATGGCGGACATTTCTATGTCTTGGAATCACTACACCTTAATTTTTTATAAACCATGAAGCAGAAAAATTTATTTTTGATCTATCTTATGTTTTATTTTATATCATTTATATTTTATTTGTATAAAATAGATAAATAAATTATATATAATATGAGATTTAATAATATTCCAGTGGTACATATTTTTAAAAATCTGATAATCAAAAGAATTATGTAATAATGCTATTTTATGGTTTCATGATAAATATGTAATATGAATAATTAAATATAGATCAATTTCACCTATATTAAAATGGACTATAATTGTGTTGAGTAAACACATTGGTAAAAATATAAAGACACTAAACCTCTAATAATGTGACTTGTAATGTTTTTTAATGTCATTGCAATAGAACCCTAGATATAAAAAAATATTATTTTTCGAGGATTTAATGTAAATAGAGAGAGCCTTAGGGATTAGGAGAACAATGATAAAAAAATCTGATAAAAGAATAATCTAAGAGTTTCAATTTTTGATGTCTTAAATATATTATTGAATAGTGTAATTATCATTATTTTTCTATTTGAATATGTTTCTATGGATTTCATTTTAATGTTTCATTATAAAATAACATTGTGTTTCTTGTTGTAATCATTTCATGTGAGCTATTGGTTAAATTATTGGGCTAACCAGGCTTCCTGTTAAAATATTAAAAAAATTGAACTATCGATTATTATAAAAGGTGCCCTGAGTTATCAGTCGGTGTAGTGGCTAAATCAAGCATTAGGTTCTAGAAGAAGATAAATATTGATTAGGTTCATCAAGGGCTTCGAATATAAGGAATTTAGATTTAATATTTAGTCTTTAATTTGGAGATATTTTCTATGTAATTACAGGTGAGGATAACTCTGATGACGTCTACAAAACCATCAATCATATTGGTTTAGAAGTGATAATTTTATAAAAATTATAGTTGTGTTTGATGATAAATTATACACTCAATTGTTAATTTATATATTATTAATATTAACTACTTTATCAACATTTTAATGTAATACCCATAGTTTTTTATTTTCAAAGTATATCATATGTTCATAATTAAATTTACACATTCATTCTTAAAAGAGTTAACTCTGATTTTACATTGATACTATTCTCGTGTGATCATATTATTATAGAACTAATACATTTAGGACCTAAGGAGGATCCAAATTAGAATTTAATTTCAAAGTAAAACTCCCCAACCACCCACCCTCTTGTAGCATAATTTTCTTACATTTAAAATCCTTCATTGGGATAGACCTATATAGATTTTATGGTTCTATGAAATTATTAGGGTGTGACATAGTGTCTCAAACCATGTGAAAACATTCCAGGTTAAGAGGTGGTGTTTCCTAGAACTTTAATGATGTCAATTCAGGATTCAATAAAATAATTTCTCCTAGGAAATGTTTTTTTTGTTTTTGACAAAAAACTACATACGTGGAAAACCAATTATTCCATATTTATAACCTAAACACTCATTTTTAGTGAGTTATGGATTAAATGGAAATTTATCCTTCACTTATTGGGGGATTTAAGCTTCCCTGGTTGCTAATTATTTTTCTAAAAATTTATAATTCTTATATTTCCTTAAATGTATTGTTTCATCTCTATTTATTATTATCCTTATTAAAAAACCTAGTATGTTGTTGATGGAATATAAATTAGGGATTTTGGTTAATTATGGTGGATTAGTGTGGTGGTTCTTTAGGATTAAACTTTGTTACACTTGATGTTGGCGGTCTATAATTTTTCCATGTAAGTATTACTTTGTTTATTAGTTATTTCCTTTGTCGTAGCACTTGACTTCCATGCATTAGATCTAGAAATCAATTATATAATTTAAATTATGGATAATTTGCAATGAAGAGACCTATTAAGTCTTCTAAGCACCATAATTGAACACTAACATAAGGGGATTCCAAGATATTGATATATTTGTAAGGAAATTATTCAATAATCTGATGAAACTATACTAATTTTACATGAATTATAATCAGAAAATATTGAATTATAATTTTGGAATAATTATTATAAGAAAGGATAAAAATATGATATCAGATTGTTGAAAATGTAAATTTTTTCATAATTTTAAAAGGTATTTTTAATGAAACACTAATGTCATGATGATTCGGTGAGTGAATAAATTTTTTTGGACTTGGGGAACAGTTTTGCGATTGGTGGTATCCTTGGGTATTTTGTTCCATGGTATTGGTGATAGATTTCCCTATGAGTGTGAACTATTACTATGTGATGTTTATATCTATTTGTGTGTAACTATTTTTTGGTAATGGTATATTTCCACATGTGTAACTATTGTTTAGGGATATGTATATATCCCTAGGTATGATTTTTATTTCAGGATGGGTATATTTCCTTGGGTGTGGCTCTTTTGTTCCTGGAGGGGTATATTTCATTTTGAGGACTTCCAATCATGGTTATGGGAATACTTACCCTATAAAGATACCTACAACATGGATAAATCTAACAATATATGCTTGTATAGCTTGTTTCAAGTGACATTGTGGAACATGAAGTCCAACGATGTATATTTGATTACAATAAACCCATGCTAAAAAAATTGTCACTTATTTATTCACATAAAAATATTGAATATATTTTTAGACACCATTGATGGTGACCTAATGAGGTTTACTCGCACCATGCTCAAGCCACTGGTTCATATCCAACAAGATGTTAATACATAGGATAGGATAAGAGTAAGGTCCTGATATGGAACATCCTTCCCATCCCATTGGTTTGAGAGGGCAGAGAGATGCTACTTGAACTTAGGAGAAGTTCCCAAGGTGATCAAGGCTAGAATTAAATTTCTAGGGATTCAGGAATAAATTGGTTAATGGTTTTCCCTTGAGAAAAAAACCAACTAGTAATTACCAATGATACCATATGATTCATGTCAACATAGCAACCCAACCATGTATTACCAAGAAAACAACCATGTTATTCCACAATGCAACCCAAGAACCAATAAAACCAAACACGACATCAGATCAAAATGTGGAAGACTAAAAAATAGACCCCAAATAATCAATAAAACACTCCACAGCTCCACACCAAGATCCAGGCTCCAAGCATCATCACATCACCAATGTATTACGCCAGACCACTAGTAAAATGAGATTTCTTACCCATACCCATGTCCTAGAATATGACATCTGCCAAAGAACCAATGATCCAAATCATGTGTGAGTACTAAAACTAATTTGGATTTCCCCAAATGGCTTCCCAATACACTCTACTAGGATAAAATCACTATCAAATTTATATAATGAAGTTTGTATAAAATAATCACCAGTGAAACAATTTTCACAATCCAAACATACCCTTACCAGGACACCTCACCCAAACCAATCATCCAAGGGAAGTTTAAAAAAACATTCCATAATCCATTTCACCATTTTACATTAGCATCAAAAATTCCCATCTTGTAATGCAATTCACAACAAGGAAATCAAAATGGTGGATCTTCCATCGAACCTATTCACCCATTCCAATCTATTGGTACTTACTTCACATTTATCGTTTGATAGTGTCCCTTCCGTCCACTATCAATTTCCTTATTATAGTAGTAATTCATGCACACATTCACACAAAATTCTAATAAGCCATAACAAAACATATAACCCACCAAGACCACATCAATATGGAACTGACCATTTTCATTACACGTAAATCTGCTTCAATAAATCAAACATTTATGGGAAACAACCTTAAACCATTTTACATTCCAATTCCTATTTTAATAAAAACTACCCCTTTATGGAAGACCCATTTCAAAATCCATCTTCATTCATCCAATAAAGAATCCCATTTTAAAATCGTCATTTTAAAATAACCACAAGAGCATTTCACCTCAAAATTCATTTTTTTCCCAAAAATCCTCAAAACCTCCCCAACAGGATTTCCATCCAACTTCACACATCAAGACACAATTTATTTTAATCAAAAAAAATTAATTTGAACCAATATTCAAGTTCTGAAAAAGTGTATTCAATAGAGAAACCACAAACATTTAGGGTTCTAGCAATTTCGACCCACACGCACCTGAAAATAAATTATGGTGAACCCACCACTAAAACCACTATATATCTCCATACCAAACATCCAATAGCCTTGAAATCAATAACCACGGACACAAAAAACCAATATAAACACACAAAGAGTGTATATCTAGATAATATAGAGATTGGGAGATGTAGAATAGGATAAAAAAATAAACCAAGAGGAGAGACATACCCTGGAGAAACCACCTACAATACACCAAGAAACCACTTTGAATCCAATCCAAATCAAGTGGGAGATAACCTCAAACCCATAATGAACCAAAATTTCGAGTGAGTATCAAGTGGGAAATAAATTTTTAGTGAACAAAATCATGTTCTAGAAGCCGAAATTTATAACCGAAACATTATGTGGCTGCACAGTTAGTCCGCATGGTTTGAAAAACCAAGCACTAACTGTACACACACCACAATCTCGAGAGAAGGTGTCTACATGGTTTGCCAAACTATGCATTGGCCATGATAAACATGCTGTCTCCCCCAACATTGTTTCCTGGTGATCCTGCATGGTTTCACCTAACCGTTCTCAGACCGTGCACCAATAGAAAATTATCCAAACATATTATAAACCATCCCAAACTCTCACAACCTTTTCTAAACTCTACAAAAGAACTTTAAACATATTAAAAGGAATAAAAAGTCTAAAGACATAATCTAGGGGGTGCTACATTCTCCCTTCCTTTGGACTATTCATCCTTATATGGTAGAGAACCATAGCTCTACCAAAAGTGCCTGGGACAATGCTCGGACATTTCTTTCTCTAACTCCCACATTTCCTCTTGAAACTGACCATGCTGCCACAAAACATGAATGAAACCAATTCTTTTACCATGCATGCCATTCTATGCCTATCCAAAATCCACACAGGCATGTGCACCAAGAAAGCATCCAGTTCTAGTTCAACATGATCCCAATAAATCACATGGTCACGATATAGTTGATAATTGTTCAACAACGACACATGAAACACATTGTGCACCGCACTAAACAATGGTGGAAAGTCCAAACGATAAGCCACCTATCCAATAATATCATGTTTTTTAGAAGTCCTGATATATAATAAAGATAACTTATCCAACATTCCATACCAATGATTCCCAATACTAGGATAGTTCTTAAAAAACACATGATCACCCACCACAAACAACAACGACCATCGATAACGGTCTGCATACGAATTCGGATGACTCTGAGCTATCTTCAATCATTTCCTGATCAACTTGATCTTTTCTATAGTCTCATGGAAAATGCATGGTCTAGTCAATGATTTCTCTCCCATTTCCACCCAACATAGTGGAGAACGACAAGGATGCCCATACAAAGCCTCAAATAGAGCCATCTGTATCGAATCCTAATAACTGTTATTATAGGATAACATAACCAATGGTAATTTCTTCTACCATGAACCATCAATATCCATCACACATGCCCTTAACATATCCACTACAATTTTTATTGTCCTCCTGGATTGGCCATCCATCTGTGGATGTTAAATCGTGCTCATCATCAATAGTGTCTCAAGGACTTTCTTCATGGATTTCCAGAAATGAGATGTGAACCTCTTATCTCTATCTAATACATTCGAAACTAGAACACCATGCCTCTGTACCACATCCCAGATATAGATTTTGGATTGATCCTCCACATTATGATATTCATGAATTGAGATAATGTGGGCTGAATTTTAGAGAGGATCCAAAATCACCCATATAGAATAGTGCTTCCTAACCATTCATTGGAGACCTATAACAAAATCCATTGCTATTTTCTCCCATTTTTGCACTGGGATAGTTAATGATTGCAGCATGCATGCTGGCCGCTGATGCTCTTCCTTAATTTGCTGACAAGTCAAGAATCTCTAAACAAGCCCGGCCATTTCCCTCTTCATACCAGCCCACCAAAATTGTTCTCTCAATGAATTATACATTTTCATAATTCCAGGATGGACAATCTAACAAGAATGATGATAATCCCTTAGATGTTCTTCCATAAAATCAACTTGTACCACCATCTGATTCCAAATATAGCAGTCCAAATTGGGATTATGTTCCTAACTCTCAATGGCCTCTCCACCATAGTGTTTTGACCACATCACCATATACATGGAATTAGATGTCTGTGCCTTTTTAACCAAACCATCCATGTTCAGATGAAATGAAACTCGAAATAAGCCCACTCTGTCACCATGGTCCTCACCCACCAACCACATATCGGTTGTGAATTACATTAACAACCACTGAAATGATGTTTATTTCACCACTTGAGCATATTATTTTCTAATTAATGCATCTCCCATAGAATTTCCCATACTCGTTGTGTACATTATGTAGAAATCAAACATCTGGAGATATTCCATCCATCATATTTTCCTTATGTTCAAATCTCTTTGTGATAAGATATTTGTTTTTCTCTTGTGGTCAGCAAACATAGTAAATTTCTCAATAAAGATATAATGATGCCACATTTTTAAAGCATGAACCAGTACTGCCAACTCCAAATCATGTGTTGGGTAGTTCTTCTCATTCAACTTCAATTGCTGTGAGCCATATGCAACAACATGATCCCCCTGCATGAGAACACACCCCATCCCTAATCCCGATGTGTCACAATACACCACGTATCCTTTTCTTAGTTCTGGAAAACCCAAGATTGGTGCTGATGTAAGGAAACACTTTAACTCTTCAATGCATTTATGAAACTGCTCATCCCATTGAATGGGAACATAATTCATTGTCAAATCTCTCATCGGTGAAGCCAATAATGGTAAATCAAGAACAAAACATTGATAATAACTAGTCATTCCAATGATTCTTCATATCTCAAAAACATTCTTTGGCAGTTTCCATGAGATAACAGCCTCTACCTTTTTAATATCAAGAGAAACACCCCTCTCAGAAATAACATATCTATATAAATGAACATCCTATATCCAAAAGTCACATTTTGACAATTTCCCATACATCCTAAGATCCCTCAATATCCTGAAAAATGTCACCAAGTTTTGATCATGCTCTACCATTGTCTTTGAATACACCAATATATCATCAAAAAATACAAGCACAAAAGTATATTGATATCTCTGATATAACTTTTTCATCAGTGCCATGAACACCGCTGGTGAATTCATTAGACCAAAGGGAATAACCACATACTGTTAATGGCCATATCTAATTGTAATATATGTTTTCAAGATATCCTCCTTCTTTAACCGCAATTGGTGATATGTTGACTTCAATTAAATAGTGGAGAACCACTGATATCCCATCAATTGGTCAACAAAATCATCAATGTATGGAAGTGTATATCGGTTATTTATCGTAACCAAATTAAGTCTACGATAATAAACATTGAGACACATGGTTCCCTTCTCATTTTTTAAAAACAAAACTAACACTACCCACAGATACATGATGGGCTGGATAAACCCTTTTTTCAAACTCTTCAAACAACACGATTAATTTGCAAAATTATTCTAGTTACATTTTGTAAGATAGAAGTGATATATTACTGGTTCCAGTAAAGAGATAAATCATAAACTCAACTTATTTAATTGGTGGGAACCGTGAGAATTATTCAGAAAACACATCCACATACTGATTCACATCTACTGAATGAACACCCTTCTCAATAGCATCCACTGATGTTGATGACAAATCCAACAACTGATATGAGATCGTGCCAACAATTGGTTCCAGCTAACCTATTGCATCTTTTTTCTCCCTCTTCTCTCCCATAAAGAGATGTCAGACACCATCCTACATCACAAAAATAATCTTTTGTGCATAGAAATCGATGTGGGCCTTAAAAATTGAAAACCAATCCATTCACTGGATTATTTCATAAGAATCCATATCATGCACTGAGAAATCCCACATCATTTTGATGGCATCCACAACTAAACAACAACCTCGACATTGGAAGGCTCAACACTCTCTTTGACTCATAAGAGATTGTAGTTTTAAAAAATAATGCTTCATTTCGATGTGTAATCCCAACAACTCACTGATGTGGGAAGAAAAAATTTAAAGCAGTTGTATCAAACAAAGCATGCATCAATGTTGTACTTAAACCTACTGAACCTCACACTATAGATTGACCTGACTGATCCTCTACCATAACCTACTCATCTCTAAACAACTTCTTTCATGACATTACCTAGGATCTATTACCGAGCTGAGGCATCATGGTATTCTGATAATCAAAATGACCCACATTACTATACAGTAAAGGGGAATGTTGATGCCCCATCACATAATGGCATAAGACCCTTCCATCATTTAATGAGTGTCATAAACACCTGACCTTGTAGAATTTTAAAAATAATTTTGTCGATGCCCTATCTACTTACAATTATGACATTCCCGCGGTTGTTCCATTAAATTCCATTTGATGTTCCCCATAGAGCCATATTGAAAACCACATGGATTGCTCTAAGACTTTAGAAGAAGATTCACCAATCATGTCATCGGATTCTACATTGTACTCCCACCCTATAAATAATCATCCCTCTTATTCTTGAACCTAGTGTTTGAGATCCAACTATTCCCCATGGGTACCAACATATTTCCCCCACCTATTGTCCCCAAAATGTCCCATTAATCCAGTGTAGATGGATTCACCATTTCTGTGTAATCATTTATACACTGCACCATTACCTTGGAACAAATTTCTTTGTACAACCTAACTTCCAAAATTCATGCATTCAACGATGTTCTACCCAACACCTCGGGTGAAAACAACACTATGTTCATAAACATACTAGCATATTCCATCACTACCATTTTCCCTTTCTTCAAATGAATGAAGTACATTGTTTACTGAATTCTGAATGTGTGAGAGTAGAAATGTTTATTAAATAATTACTCAAACCCATCTCATGTAACACATTAGTCAGTCCCAGCTTGGACCAACAACACCCTCCACTGAAGGGTATGATCTTCTAACATGTATGTTGATAACTTCAATTTTAACTCTGTCAGTGTTCTGAAGAATTAAAAGATCATATTCAATCATTTCATCCACATTTCATCCCTTTATAGCTCTAAATCACCCATAAACATGGATGGATTCATCCATTGAAATTGAACCACAAGATCCACATGCCTTGGTTCATCTCCATTATTCCCACTTTCCACATCTTGGAATGATTGCAATATACTCTGAACTAGACGATGGTTCACATGAGGATCAGGTGCAACCACATTTATAGAAGCTTGATCCAGTTGGTCTCTACGACACTTACCCAGTTCCATTTCAATCAACACCAAAAATAACCATAAGTCACAGTCTATTAAAAAGAAAATGTATAAAATTTTCTAATTTCATTTACATAAAAACTACCACAATTATGATTTCTGTAAGATTACGTTTCCCTTGTGACACCATTTTGAAAAATCCACCATGTTTTGAAAATCAACCCATTTTCAAAATACCAGAAATTTTCATGGTTCAAACCCTTCTATTTTGAAACCCGATTCAGATTTTCAAAATCAACACATTTATATCACACAATAGTTGATTATACCCAAATGAAATAAGAATCCTAGTGTCATGTAATTTCTATAATTCATGTCATTCTCTTCCCATTGGCTACACCCATGAAAATGAGATATACAATGCTTATAAGCATCCACAAACACTTGTGGACCCAACTCCTTGGTAACATCATGTTTAGCATAAAAGGGTTAGCTACACCATTTTTTGCACAACATTACATGTTTTGACAATCATACTCCTTGATACCATCCAAACTCTAGGAATATACAATGAAATAATGTCATCACCATGTCCAATGATCATCACCAAAGATCAAACAACAGATCTCAATTGAAATCCAAGGACCGTACAAACTGATACCACATCTAATATCCTTCCCCATATGATTGGCTTAAGAAGGAGGATAGATGCTACCTGGCCTTAGGTGACATTAACAAGGTGCTAAAGGCTGAAAATAAATGTCAAGGGCTTCATTAATTAATTGTGGAATGATTTTTCCTTGAGACAAAACCTACCAACCAGACTAGTCATTACTAATGATACTATGTGATTCATGTCAACATAGCATCCCAATAGTGTATTACCAACAATACTACCTTGTTATTCTACAATGAAACCCATGAACCAATACAACCAAACACAATAGAAAATTATCATGATGAATACTAAAAGAGAGGCCCAAAATAAACCAAAACACACTCCACAACTCCACACCAAGCTCCATGCTCGAAGCACCAACACATCACTAAAGCATCACGCCAGACCACTAGAAAATTGAGATACGTTTCCCATACCTGTGTCTCAGAATATGACATCTACCAAAGCACTAATGAGACAAATCAAGGGTGAGTACTAAAACTCAGTAGGATTTTCCCAAATGATTCCCCTACATAGACCACTAGGATAAAACCAGTAGCACATTTATATAAGGCCGTTTATATAAAACAATAATAAGTGCAACCATTTTCATAATCCAAAAATACCCTTATCAAGCCACCTCACCCAAACTAAACAACCAATGGAATGTAAAACAAACATTCCAAAAGACATTTCATCATTTTAAATTAGCACAACAAATCCCCATCTTGAAAAATTATACACAATAAAGCATCCAAAATAGTGGATCTTCCATCCAACCAATTCACCCATTACAAACTAGTGGTACATCACGCCCACCTATCCTTGGATGGTGGCCTTTCCGTCCATTATCCATCTAGTTATGATAGTGGTACTTCCTGTCCTCTTTCACACAACTTTCCAACACTCCATAACCCAATATATAACCCACCATGGACACAACAATACGAAACTATCAATTTTCATTACATGTCAATCCACATTAATAAATCAAACATTTATTAGAAATAACCTTCAACGATTTTACATTAAAATTCCCATTTTAATAAAATAACACCGATTTTGAAAAACCATTTCACAAGACTTCTCTATTCATCCAACAAAGCAACCCGATTTAAAATTACCACAATATCATTTCACCTCAAAACACCTTTTTCTACAAAAATCCCTAAAACATCCCCAGAGGGATTTTAAACCAATTTCACAAATTGAAAAACAATTAATTTTATGTAATATAAAATAATTTTAACCATGAATCATGTTCTACTAAATAAGAGTTGAGTGAACATACACCTACATTAAGGGTTCCGACGAATTCGACCCATATGCAACCACACTTCTAATCCAACAAACTCACCACCAAAACCTCTATAGATCTCATTCCCTAACATCCACATTCCTTAAAATAATCACCCAAGGCCATAAAAAACAATGTTCTACAAACAATGGGTGTATATATAGAGAACTGATTGAGAGGGAGATGTAGATCTAGATAAAACCATAATGAAACCAGGAGAAGTGACATACCCAAGAGAAACCACTAATGAACCACAAAGAAACCCCTTACAATCGCTTACCAATTGAGTGAGAAGGCACATCCACCCTTTATGAACCCAAAATCCAAAGTGAGGCTCAAGTGGTAGTGGATTTGGAGTGATGAGGATCTTTTCTGAGGGAGCCCAGATTTAAAAACCCTCACATTAAGTGGCCGCATAGTTTGTCCCCATGGTTTGGAACACTGTGTGCTAACCTTGTGCATGGCGCTCTATTGAGAGAATGGGTCTACATGGTTGCCTCACATTAGTGGTCAAACTATGCATTGGCCATTTGAATTCTACTATCTCCCCCTACATGGTTTCCTGGAGAACCCGCATGGTTTCCCCTAACCGTGCTGAAACTGTGCGCCATTATAAAATCCTCCAAACATATTCATAACCATCCTAAACTCTCCTAACCCCTTCCCAAAATAAACATAAGCAATTTATAAAAATTAAAATGAATTAAAAATGATACATACCTCAAACTAGGGGTCCTAAACTATGACTATTATATGACAAGGACTACACGGTCAGAGCATTGGAAATCTATATATACTTAAGTTGTTTTACAGTTTTATGTTTTCTTTATTTACTAGATATTAAAGGATATGATATATTGTTTTTTATTTTCTTTACATGCTTATTAATATATTCATATTTTATAGGTTTTGTTTGTTTATTGTCATGTTCTTATATGTATCCTTACTTCTTTTTGGGAATGATTATATTAATATATTAAAATTCATTGCAATTTCAATTTGATATATGTGTATAGTATCGCATCTGTATCACCTTAGACCAACACTATGAGTTAAAATTTTTTGACATACATGGAGGAATAAATGATGGCACATTACAATAATAGTTTTGAAATAGGTTAATTGACATGGACTAGGGGGTATTACATGTGACTTGATCATATTTAAGAAAAGTCAGTTGTTATGTATTCATCGACATGGTCTATCTATTTTGTAGAATTAAGAAAAAAGTGAGTTCACTCATTCTATATTAATATGTCAAATGTACGGTGGCCAATTAGTGTCATATAAAAATGGATTTGACATGTATTACAATGATTTATATGAAACATATTGTGGTGGGGATGGTTGTATTGAGATATTAGTCATTTTCATGACATTCACACATTACCCCTATTAGATTAACATTCATGATTTTTTATAGGAAGACCTATAATTATATATTTGAAATAAGGAATTCTTATTTGTTAAAAATTATACAAGGCCCAACATGTAACACAGTTTGGTCACTCGATAAGAATTATTTTTTGGAAAACCTTTTTCATCCAAAATGATAAGAGTATAATAATGTCCTATACAAAAGGAGTTTTGGATGGTTTTATAAATTGTTACAATGTTTTTTAATTATTTAAGTGATTTTAGTGAATTCGGTTGATTGTTAAATGGCCTTTAATATAATTGTGTGAATTAATTAAATTGAGTTTCATGTATCTTTCCATGTTGTATAATTAGTTATAATACCATATAAATAGATAAAATGGATTTGATTACTTGAAGTTATTAAATGAATAATTCAAATTCGAATAAATATATGATGATACATTGAATATGGGAAATTTGTTTCATTAAATAAAACATTTCAAAGATGTCTATATAAAGGGATGAGATCTGTCAAATTGGATACACCCAATTGTACACTTGTATCTTGATTCTGTATTTCTCATTATGTGATGATTATCTTTATGAGAAGGTGTTAACACCCTTAATGCATTTTTATATCCTCATCAAATTTTTTGGGATCCTTTAGTTGGAGTATTCCGTTGAATGTATGAATATTTTCAATACTTATATTTTTAGTTTCATTAATCAAGCATCTCATAATAAAATATGGATTCAATAATTCAGGTATAAGTGTTATGTTCTTTATTAAAATAAAACATGGTGATTTTTTTAGGATATATCTCAAAAATATGGGTTTGATTCCACAACCAACTTAATTTTATGATCCTCTAAAACACATCATTCAACTTCATCTAATATCTAAAAAACATCTAATTACTTGGTATAAGTGCCCTATATAATTAGGGAAGCGATGAAGTGCTCAAGTTCTAACTATACTCCAAATCAATTAAAATATTTTATAAAAATGAGGGTTTTCTTATGGGTTTACTCTCCATGACCCTTAAAAATTAAATCCAACTATTTTCATATCCAAAATATAAAATCAAGGTGTAATGATATTTCCTAGGACAAGTAATCGGTGCATCTAGAGTATATGTAGGACACTTGTAACACAAAAAACAATAATTTTTCCGTATCCTAAAATTATTTGCCTTCAGTGTGTGGAAAATTATGATATAACTATAATGTGAATACGATGAAATAAAATGACACTAGATGTAACATGGAATAAAACCCAAATTAAGAGTGATAGAAAATCATTGGAAATATTATGATCTCATTTTGGTAAAATATGTATTCACACACTCTCTTTGTTATATGGATGTTTTGATTGTAATTATCTCAAATTAATAATGGATAATAAAAGACACAAAATACAACTCCAATAAGAGAGTAAATGTTTCTTGAATCCAATGATAGAAACTGGTGAAATCCTTTTCCTTTTATAGGTAGCCTCACCCATTCTACTGTTGGAACTCAGAACACCTTTAGATGGGAGGGGTGAATCTTGGTGTCAATAGGTTCCTTTCAAGTTAATAATTTTATTCCAATATAAAACTTAATATGTTAAACCTATTACATTAAATTGAATCCAAATTAATCATTCAAATGCATAGATAAAGCACATCAATTTTACATTGATCACAACTAAGGGCCAATCTAAAGAGCATACATCAACTTTGTGTTGATCATAGGTAAATCAACTATGTTTCACTTGTAATTGTGAAATAAATATGTTTAGTAATAGTCACTCTATTCCAGTCACAATCCCATCACTTTATTTTAGGGAAAACAAAATACCACACTCAGAACATTTATATCAACTCCACCTAACCCACTACATTGATAGATGACATACATTGATTAATGTCTTGAAGGTAACCTTAGTAAATTATAAATTAACTCTTTTTCCCTAAATATCATTATACTTGTGTTTCACCAGAGACCAGAGTTGATGCACCTGAACGAACTATTCGCATAATCCAAATGTTCAACACTATTTTTTCACAAATATCTACTATGAATCTTCAATCCATTATGAAAAAACTTCATTCATGGGGAACTAAGATAATATATAATACTCTATCATCATGAAACTTCTTTTTCCAGGATACCTATGAATTATTCAAGATTGAAATAGTCTTTCCAAAATGCTCAAATTCACTTCCTATTCTTCAGTAAGGAAAATCTTATCCATCATGAATTCCATGATATTTAGCATTTTATCCAATTATCTTCTTTTCAAAAGAATTCGGGGTTGTTACCTATTTTTGGACTCAACTATTCATTAAATTTACAATATTCTCGTAGATTTTGGGTGAACATCAAAAAAACATGTTTGTGAAGCTAGTTCTTTCAAAAATATCTAGGGAAATTTAACCCATTATAAAACAGTCTACTAGTGATAATTAATCGATGTCAAATCATCACAAACTCTCATTTCATTTTCATACTTGCTATTATTTACCATCATCTCTTTATGGCATTCACAATGCATTTTTTTGGTGCTCCACATCTTCATGAATCTCATCCTTCATGAAATATAGCCTTCGAAAATCTCTTGCATTTACCATATTGGAAATGAGTTACTCCCAAAAAACCAAATTTAGTGAATCGTGATCCATTATTCTCATTTTTCTCCCTACAATTTGGAGAACCCTATGAATTTATTACATTTTCACCATTGTAGTCAACTTGAACTATAAAATTACATTCCATAAAAATTACATGATCCAATAAGTGTGGATTTATAAAAAACCAAATGTATACTCAATTTCAATATACCAACTATGAAAGACAATGATAACATTTGTTTCCCAATATTTTTGAAGAGTTTGTGGGATTTTTCAACCAACTACTGCCCACCTCCTCCCACCCGATTGAAATATGAGGATAGGTTTTACAATCAATAGAAATGTGGATGGAAGCAACCTTTTTTAACATAAATTTTAACAAGTATTTGATAATATATATCCCACATAGAGATTGATTCAGAGAATTTAACATCTCTAAAAATCAATTTATTCATTAAATAATTATGATCATGTCTCAATAAGGCTATTATAGTATTAGCACCATCTAACCATTACAAAGCCTACAGTCTTCATCGGGAAATTGGACAGATTTTCATTATCATGAATATTTTTCATGTACATGATTACATATTCCACAATCTCTCAAAAAAATTATATTCAACAAGTATGTGTTTCATCGTTGTATAGAAATATGAATTCTTTAAAATATATATGGAACCCTAACTATCACAAAACAATAAGATCCATTCTTATTTTGTCCTGAGATCATCCATTATAATTATTATTAAAATTTACCCTTTATAAAGATATATAGTATCCATTTATTAAACCATGGTTGCGGATAAATCAATAATATTATCTAACATAAAACAGATTCTCACATATCATATTTGAAGAGTAAACACATAACATGTAATAGATTTATTTCAGTCATAATCTCTTATAAAATATGAATCAACATATATTTGGATCATAAAATCTAATCATCCATAACATAATGTCATATATAAGGTCTAATTAATGTATCTCATGATTCACTTGGAAATGTTCCAACAATACATTCTTCAATTTTCCATGTGCAAACTAAATTCTAATATTGCATTTAAAATGTATGGCATATTATAAAAAAAATTGCTCATGAACTCACTCACTATTGATCCATTCGGTACATGATATATCTGCATCATATTTTCATAAATGATAAGACTCATTATAGAGGATTAAGATAAATATTCATGACCATGGGAAGATATTGGCAGATAATCATTTTTGTTGAATTGTTTTCATACTTTCCACATGTAATTATTTTTTGAAATCCAAATCAACCATTTATTTTTGTGTAATAATTTTTTTATTAAATTATAATTTTTATTAGTAAAAGTTACTTCATTTAAAACTCCCTATCCAACTATTCCTTCATTACATAGATCTAGTCCCTATCAAGGCCTTCAACAAGTATGTCATCTATATACAAATGAATAATTATAATATAATTTCTGTCCAAACCCTTGAAATATGAAAAGGCATTTAAATGATATCCTTTGTATCTAAGTCACATGATATAAAAAATCTAATCTCTTGTATCAGTGCCTCAGTTCCTTTTTGAGACTATAAATAGATTTTTTACCTAATAAACCTAGTTATTTTTGTCATATTATATAAAATCATCTAGATTGAGCATATGGGTTTTTTCATCATGATCACCATAGAGAAAATATGAAATCACATATAGCTATTATAGATGTATATTGTATGTAAAATGCATCACTAGAACAACTTGAATAATCATCAGTCAAACAACACGAGAATATATTTCATTAAAATCAATACCTTCTTTTTGAGAATAACGATTGATTACAAGTCTCACTTAAAATCATTAAACCATTTTCATTCAATACCGCTTAATCTTAAAGACCCATTTATTGTATATATGATTTATTTCATGTGGTAAATAACTATATCCCATGTCTTGTTCTTATACAGGGTTTTATGTACCTCTTAATTAACATTTATCCATGAGGATTAATTTGGACTCTAGGTCATCTTCATGGAAGTAGATGTCTTTGAATCCTCCATTAGTAAAAAGTATATAATATTTAACTCATTTTCATATTCTTTGTGCCATATTGAAAAAATTTTATTTTGAGTTTCTATTAAGGAATAAACTCTACTGATACACGACCATTGTTCTCTTCCATCCTCATATGCAAAGACCAGGAAATTTCGAGGAATTTATTTTGTTTTTTTTTTGGATTTTATGATTACGCATTTTCTGGAGGCACCTGATTCAAGGGCCCGGTGTGCCAGGAATCATTTTCAATGTTTAGCTCGGGTACGTTCAGGGAATGAGCGAGCGAGTTTTTATAACTTTTGAACTAGTGCTCGGAATCAAAATCTGAGGGCACCTATGAAACCGCAGTGACGATATTTTCTTATGAAAACCCTTTCTGGTGTTGCATTATTTCGAGAACGGATGTTGGATTTTGTGGTTTTATAACATAAGTTAATAAAATAAAGTGTTAAACACTTTATTCTTTTCTATCCCCCATTCGAAGGGTGGATTTGTTGTTTTCTCCAAGGGGAGTTTGGTGGTCGGGGCCACCACACCCCAACCTCCCAAGGGATGTTATGGGGGTGGGGCCCACCCGAGCATAACCTCCTGCGAGAGGATTAATATAGAATCCCCCCTTATTTAACACATAAACGTTCATTACATTATACAAAACTGAGGATCTTTATGTTTTAGTGTCTTGGAAACCAGGAACATAATACAGGACACAAAAAACATTCTTCTTAAACACTTGAAAGGCTCCTTCATTTGTTCATCCTAAGTTCATTACAGAATCTCATAACCTGGGAGCATACATTAAAAGAAAGGGTGAGCATAAGTCCCAGTAAAAGAAACAATAGAAACATTTTACATGTGATTTTGAGATACATCAAAAAGTCATGAAAAAGAACTTTAAGGCTTGAGAATGAAATCAGGAGGCATATCATAATAAAAAATACGTTTTTTCATATCTTGAAGATGTGGCTACAACATATAACATAGACAATCATGAACATATCACCAAGGTCCATCCCCAAGGTTTCATTTAAAATTACCATGGTAAACCCCAGGTTATCGTTAAAATTGTAATCTCTAGTGGTTACATCATTACCCACAGCAATGGGGCGCTATCAGGGAGAACCCTTAAAATTGTAATCTCTAGTGGTTACATCATTACCCAATGCAATGGGGTGCTATTAGGGAGCACCCTTAAATTTGTCTTTATTATCATGTGAGCCACATAATACATCATCAAGCATTTCATAAATATCCCATATAGCATTAAATAAATGGGTTTCATTTCATAATCATAAATTTTTGAAAACTGCATTTAAATACATGAACTTTATGTCTCTTTAAACCCACAGAAAGGGAAAGCAGGTCTCATGTATGTAAATCCCAGAATTTAAAATAGATCATTTTGGTATATATGTAAATAAACCTTTATAATAAAGAGAATTGAGTATTCACATAATTAAATAATTGAATTTGAGAATAAGAGAGAGGCATTTTTAGACGAAAATTCTGCAGCATAACGGCTATGTTTCGGGGTTTTATAAAACATTGAAAAGAGAATGGACATGGGTCACCCACTCATAAATGATACAAAGTAAAGTAGAGGGACAGAATATAATGGATATAAGAACATGGTAATGAAATTTTAAATACATACCATATGAAATAAAAACATGGAAGGAAGACAAAAATAAGATTTCTCTAATGAAAATTTGGCAGCCTAACGGCGTCACTTAAAACATCAAAAAATTATATGAAGTGATAAAATAGGGTCTCTAATAATATGAAAATAAAAGTTCAGTATGATAGATATATAGATCATTCCCCAATATAATAAAATGGAACTTGAAATAATTGATAAGAAAAAAGAACTTGAAAATGAGAATGGTGAATGAATCTGTTACAAAAATTTCGGCAGCCTAACCGCGTCACTTAAAACTTCAAAAAAATGAAATGATGAGAGTAAGGGGGGATCTCCCATCACATGAACATGAAAAGTACAATAGGATGAATATAAAATAACACCCCCAACATATGAACATGGGGCTTAAAAGAAATGACATAAATGGTAGTACTTGAAATGAAAGAGAGAGGTAAGATCCCTTACCTTAAAATGTAACACTTAAAACTCAATGGTTGAGAACTTGAGGGATTGGGGGCACCTTGGGAGGACTTTTTGGGAGGTAATGAGACCATAGATTCGTTGGGGGAGAGTTGGGAGTGAAAACTAATGGAGGAAAGGTTGAGTATTTATGGGGAAAGTGGGGGGACAAGGCATTAATGGCCAAGGGACACCTAATTAGTTGTATTGGCAAAACCATGGGCTTGCCCATGGTATTTGCCCATGGTATTGGCCACTTGGGACACCTCACACAATATTGCATTACCTTTGGTCGTCAAACCCTTAAAATATCTCATGAAATCATCATGACACAATTATGATCTGATTAAACATACTGATATCCTAAAACTGTATTTTTACTATTCTCTGAAAATTCGACTCTCAGAAAAATCCCAAAATTTCTCCTTAACCAAATATAGATGCTCTGATTTCAAAAATGAACTCCATTTTATAAAAATAATTTTATAATTATTTTTAATTTAATTTTTAAATAAATACACTATTCACCGAAAATTCATTTTTTTCAGAAAAATCCCGAAAAATTACCATAACATAATATCAATGCTCTGAGTTCAAAAATGAAATCCATTTTATAAAAATAATTTTCTATATATTTTTAATTTAATTTTTAATTTTAAAAAACACTATTCACACGAAAAAATTAATACCTGACTAATAATTTATGAAACAGTTATTTACCTATTTTATTTAGTCATATTACTAAATCAAGGTGCCTAGATTATATTAATACTTTCTTTAAGTGAAATTACTAATCCATTTGTTCACATTACTAATTCTAAGCATAAAATAACTATTCATAATTTCCTATTAATCAAAAATTAAGTTGATCTTCTTAGACTCCAAATTCCTTACTGAACAAATTTACAGAAGACCATTTTTTGAAAATCATTACACATCGTTAATTATTTAAGGTTTACAAAAATATTTTAAAATATATTTTATTTTCAAATTCATTAATAAAATACATCCTATATTTATCCAGACATTTGAAAATTTTCAAACTTCACCATAAGAAGAAAACATGATTATATTAATCTCAAAGTATTACACAAAGCAGTTACGGTCTCCTTACATAGCCCCTTATAACCCTATCATAGGAACTGAGTATAAAGTGTGCTATGGTGAGAGAATCTGAGGGCGGCTCTTCCAACATCGCACGAGTAGTAATTTCTATTAGTTTGAACTTATCGCGAAGGTGATTCCGTTCTAGCTTCACACGATGAAGAACGTCTTGGGTTTGGTCCACAGCAAAGCCCAATGGTGCTACCTCCTTCCCAAGTTCCATTAGTTGGGCTTCAATTAGCCTGATAGTACTAGATGTGGCCATCAAATCTTCTTTCTATTTTAATTAACCAAGTTCACTTGTATTTAGAGGCAAATCACAACATTTAGTTTCCAACGGTCATTTTGACCAATGGATATATAATAGTCGAAAACCCAACAGTCTCATTTTAATTATACCCATGTTATGAAATGAAACAGTTTTGTTGAGTATGAAAATAAAATAACTCAACAAATTAGGAAAAAATATTTATTCAATATTTCGGGTTGTTACATTATTCCCCCCTTAAGAAATTGCGTCCTCGCAATTTGTTTTATGAAAAAAAGGTCTTGGAAATTTCATTGAAAGTCCCACATCGGAAAAGGAGTCAGTAAAACTATAACTTTAAATGAAAGAAAGAGAAATACAAAGGTCAACTAAGTTAACCCATACTAGGATTTAATGTAAAAAAATAGGGATATGGAAGAAAAAGTAAACGGTCATGTTCTGAGGGAGAGTGATAGAAAAAATTATTAGGAGAAAGTTAACCACAAAAAAATCTCAAACTTATGATGTGTGTAAATGGTCTTTGATTACCCAGTAGGAAACTTAAACCAACAACATTTTTGTTTTACTTTCCTTTTCATAATTTTGAGGAATTCATTTACTACATTGAATAAAAATATAATGAAATATACTAACCTTCAAGTAGAGTTTCATCCATTAATAAGTTTCTACCCAAACTAATCTTTTCTCCAAACAATGAGCATTCAAAAACACTTGGTCTCATCAAAACACAAGAATCATCTTCTAGAGAGTCATGTAATCCACAAAAGATTAACTATCTATTTCTTCTATCATTAAACAATATCCCAAAAATAGAAAGGATAGGATAAAACAACTCTTCAAAAGAAAGAACCTCATTGGAAGGGAAACTACTTTAAATCTTCAAAGTTCCACGGTACTACCCAAAGTTTATGATAGACCATTCTATAAATAATTGTCTTTAAAATTCCTCAAAATAAACCAAACTATGATTGAATCCCAAATATAAGAAGTATTTGATAACATAGTCTTCCAAGATAAACTTTATCATTCATCTCTAAACAACATTAACCACTCTTAACATCTTACAACAAAAGTAACTAACCTAATCAAATTTTCCCCAAGATAGGTTAATCATTTCCATAAGTAACCTAAATTACTATAAGTTCACCATAAATTCATCAATTCATCAAAATATATGTCGACCATTACTCCTCAAAGAAAATACCGTAGTAATCTACTTACCTTGATCATATAGGGTTCCCAAAATAGTGAACGTCTTCCAAAAATAATAATCATCTTATAATCCCCTAATCAACTTTATCAGATGAACGTACTTGAGACTTCTTCTACTTCTTCCTTGATGAATTTTGGCATTCAACTAGGTACTAATTGTGATTTTTTGATAGTTGGATTGGAATAATCACAATAAGTTCAACTTGATCTCTCGTCATCTCTGTCATATTAATAAGGCAATTGTCACATTTCCTATCACATTGGTTTTTGGGACATGTTCTTCCATTTCCCACCATTAACTAAGAAAATAAAGTATAATTAAGGGCTTAAATACTTATCCAATAATCATTAAAAGGAAACTTTAAGAATAGAAGGATAATCTTATAGAAGAAAAGTATACCCTAACTTGTGATCCCCTAGCTTCCAATCTAGCTTATCCATGATCATATATTCTCATGTGAATCTTTATTTTATATTATCTTTGTTCCATTAATAATGGTTCATACTATGCTTATGAATTTACCAAAGCATATCCCTCAGGAGTGTCGTAGCCAAGAGTGCAGCAAGGCCCGTTGTCGTGTACCAGTTCCCATTCTTGTCTAGCTCAAAGTGGTGTTTTCGGGTTTTACCCCTATGTACATCTGTGCCAGAGCCACCTCTACCTGATCATATCTAGACGGGGATGTATTTGCATGGAAACCCTTTACTCAATACTCACCAAAATACTAGGATGATTTCATATATTTAAAATGTTATATAGGGTTCTTCCTAATGTTTTCATATCCTAATTTCCACAAAAAACTAAACCATCCTCTGATACCAACTATTGCATCCCGCCCTCTTTAGCACATAAAAATTCATTACATTATTCAAAACTGAGGATCTTTAAGTTTTAGTGTCTTGGAAACCAAGATCATAATACAGGACAAAAAAAAACATTCTTCTTAAACACTTGAAATGCTCCTTCATTTGTTCATCCTAAGTTCATTACAGCATCTCATAACCTGGGAGCATACATCAAAGGAAAGGGTGAGCATAAGGCCCACTAAAGGAAGCAATAGAAACATTTTACATGAGATCTTGAGATACATCAAAAAGTCATGAAAAAGATCTTTAAGGCCTGAGAAAGAAATCATGAGGCATATCATAAAAAAATTAACGTTTTTTCTTATCTTGAAGATGTGTCTACAACATTTAACATAGACAATCATGAACATATAACCAAGTTCCGTACCCAAGGTTTCATTTTAAATTTCCAAGGTAAACCCCAAGTTATCGTTAAAATTGTACTCTCTAGTGGTTACATCATTACCCCCTGCAATGGGGTGCTATCAGGGCGCACCCTTAAAATTGTAATCTCTAGTGGTTACATCATTACCCAATGCAATGGGGCGCTATCAGGGCACACCATTAAATTTGTCTTAATTATCATGTGATCCACATATATCATCATCAAATATATCATAAATTACCCATATATCATAAAATAAATGGGTTTCATTTCATAATCATAACTTTTTGAAAACTGCTTTTAATGACATGATCTTTATGTCACTTTAAATCCACAGAAAGGGAAAGAGGGTCTCATGCTTGTAAATCCCAGAATTTAAAATAGAAAATTTTGTTATATATGTGAATATACCATTAGAATAAATAGATTTTAGTATTCGCATAATAAAATAAATGAATTTGAGAATAAGAGAGAGACATTTTGAGACGGAAATTCTGCAGCATATCTGCTATGTTTCGGGGTTTTAGAAAACATTAAAAAGAGAGGGGAAATGGGTCAACCACTCATAAATCATCCAAAGAACATTATAGGGACAGAATAAAAAGGATATAAGAACATGGTAATGAAATTTGAAATACATACCATATGAAATGATAACATGGAAAGAAGATAAAAATAAGATTTCTCTTATGAAAATTTGGCAGCCTAACGGCGTCCCTTAAAGCTTCAAAGAATGATATGATGAGATCAAATAGGTTCTCTCATCATATGAACATAAATGATCAGTATGATAGATATAGTGATCATACACCAACATAATATAAAGGAACTTGAAAGACTTAATAAGAAAATAGAACTTGAAAATGAGAATGGTGAAAGAATCCGTTACAAAAACTTCGGCAGCCTAACTGCGTCAATTAAAACATAAAAAAAATAAAATGATGGGAGTAAGAGGTTATATTCAATCACATGAACATAAAAATTACAGTAGGATGAATATAAAAGAACACCCCCAACATAATAACATGGGGCTTAAACGAAATGACAAAAATGATAGTACTTGAAACGAAAGAGAGAGGTAAGATCCCTTATCTTAAAACGTAACTCTTAAAACTCAATGGTTGAGGCCTTGAGGGCATGGGGGCACCTTGGGAGGACTCCTTGGGAAGTAATGAGACAGAAATTCGTTGGGAGAGTGTTTGGAGTGAACGAAAAATGAGGAATGGGTGGGTATTTATAGGGAAAGTGAGGGGACATGTCATTAATGGCCAAGGGACACCTCATTGGTGGTATTTGCAAAACCATGGGGTTGCCCATGTTATTTTCTCAGGGTATTTACCACTTGGGACACCTCACACAATAATTCAACATCTTTGGTCGGCCAACCCATAAAATATCTCATGATATAATCCTGACACAGTTATGATGTCATTAAATATACTGAAACCCTAAAACTGTATTTTTACTATTCACTAAAAATTCGACTTTCACAGAAAAATCCAAAAATTTCACCTTAACCAAATATTGATGCTCGGATTTCAAAAATGAACTCCATTTTACAAAAATAATTTTCTAAATATTTTTAATTTAATTTTTAGATAAATAAAATATTCACTGAAAATTCATTTTTTTCAGAAAAATCCCCAAAAATTACCATATCATAATATCAATGCTCTGAGTTCAAAAATGAAATCCATTTTATAAAAATAAGGTTCTAAATATTTTTAATTTAATTTTTTATTAAAAAAACACTATTCACCAGAAAAAATTAATACTTGACTAATAATTTATGAAATTGTTATTTTCCTATTTTATTGAGACATATTACTAAATCAAGGTTCCTAGATTATATTAATACTTTCTTTATGTAAATTTACTAATCCATTTGGTCACATTACTAATCCTAAGCTTAAAATCACTATTCATAATTTACTATTCATCAAAAATTAAGTTGAATCATATTAGACTCCAAATTCCTTACTGAACACATTTGCAGAAGACCATTTTTTGAAAATCATTACACACCGTTAATTATTTAAGGTTTAAAAAAATATTTTAAAATATCTTTTTTTTTAAAATTCATTAATAAAATACATCCTATATTTATCCAGACATTTGAAAATTTACAAACTTCACCATAAGAAGAAACCATGATATTAGTTATCTCAAAGTATTACACAAAGCAGTTACGGTCTCCTTACATAGCCCCTAATAACCCCCGCATAGGACCTAAGTGTAAGGTGTGCTAAGGTGAGAGAATCTGAGGGCGGCTCGGCCAACATCGCACGAGTAGTAATTTCTATCTGTTTGAACTTCTCGCGAAGACGATTCTATTCTAGCTTCACACGATGAAGTTCTGTTTGGGTTTGGTCCAGAGCAAATCCCAGTGGTGCTACCTCCTTCCCATGTTCATTTAGATGGGCTTCGATTGGCCCGAGACTACTAGATGAGGCCATCGAATTTTCTTTCTATATTAATTAACCAGGTTCACTTGTATTTAAATGCAAATCACAACATTTAGTTTCCAACGGTCATTTTTGAAGGACCCCGGGACACCCTGAGAGGGGAGGGGTGAATCAGGGTGTAAAATTTTTCTTTTAAATCTAAGGATCTTGTTCCCACGGTGGTAGGAACTCGTTGAACCTGTATGATAAAATAGATCAGAAAAAAAAAGCATTCACGAGTAAAGAGAGATGACACATCAATTTTACTTGGTTCACCACAAAGGGATACGTCCAAGGAGAATACGCCGACAGGTAGTCGGTCATACCAAAATCCAATAATATTCACTAGATGTGGATTACAAAGGTTCGGGCACAGACACTCTGTCCCAGACTTACTGCCTTTACAATAGTTCAAGAATAGCTCACTGCTTTCCTCGGGTCACTCCCGTTGACTCCCCCTGGCTCACTGCCCTTGGTGGAGTCGCACTAAGTTTATCGACGTGAAGGTCTGTTCAAGAGAATGGCTTAATTATTGCACCCTCTGTATTATGTGGATTCTCTGATGAAGTCCAATTAACACCTGTGTACTGATTTCCAGTTTTAGTACATCACCACGTCGACCGGAAGTGCCTCAACAGCACCTGGCATGCATCCCCAAGGTGGCGCACAAGTATTAACTCAGGCACGCAAGTCCCCCATAGGCGCGCAGGTCCTCCATAGGTGCGGAGGTCCCCTGTAGGCGTGCAGGTCCCCTGTAGGCGCGTAGGTCCCCTGTAGGCGCGCAGGTCCCCTGTAGGCGCACAGGTCCTCTATAGGTGCGCAGGTCCCCTGTAGGCACGCAGGACCTCTGTAGGCGCGCAGGTCCTCTGAGGGCGCGCAGAATCCCAGTAGGCGCACAGGTATCCTGATAGTGCGCAAGTCCCCATAGACGCGCATGTATTTCTTGCCACATGCGCGACGCAAGCCGAATCTCCTCTAGACTTGCGCGACCCACTTCTTTTGCTTCCCAAAAACCCTTAGGCACCCATTCAATAGATGGCTCGCAAGTCTACCATAGGCGCTCAAGTCCCACTTGCGTGACCCAACAACACTAGTGCGACTTGAGCTATGATCTTTCAAAGGATTGAACTCCGTAAATAATGAGGAGGGGTGGTCCAGTATTTATAAAAATTTGATCCACTTGCGCGACGGTCACGCAAGTCCCCCATAGGTGCGCAAGTCCCACTTGCGCGACCTACCCAATACTTGCGCGACTCAACTCCCTTTGCCATTTTTCCATGTTCTTATTCCAAAAATCATCAGGCGCGCAAGTTTCCAAGCCTCCAAGGCCTCAGCGCGCAAGTCACTTATGGGCACGCAAGTCACTTATGGGCGCGCAGGTCCCTTTTGGGTGCGCGAGTCCTCTTTTCCAAAAAACCATTTTTCTTCATCTGGCAACGTTCAGGCCCAAAAGATTGGCAACCACTGGTAGAGGGCGCCACTTTCAAACAAGTTTGCTGCTTGAACTGTAAGATCATCTTGCTGGAACTTTATTCTGAAAAACCACTGAGAATTTCCAACAAACACAAACCACTCCAATGCATGCAAAGATGACCATGGTTCCAACAATCTCCCCCTTTGGGTTTGTTGGCAATCCGAGAATAAAGGCAAAAACAAATCCCTATTCATATGAAAACCAAACAACACAAGGTTCAACTCAGTCGACACTCTAAGTCTACGTGAGCAATGCTCGGTGTAGAAAACAAGAGTGGAAGAATGAATTGTATTACCGTGTTTCCCATGAGACTTTCCCCAAGAGACTCTACAAGCTTTACATGCCCAAAGTATTTCATCCCATCTTTCTGATAAGAAGCATTATATGCCAGCCAGAAACGCCTGATCATGAATGAATTTTATTCTTTTCTCCCCCATTGAAAATAAACCCAAATATCAGTAAACACAATTGCTCGGCTCAAACCATGCTCTCCTAGACATTATCTCCCCCATACACCTGCATCACAACAAGACCTGTTTACTTAATTAGGGAGATAGGTATTGTGCAACATTCTTATGCACTGGAAGGTGGCTGAACACCAAGGTTCAACCGATGCTTTTGAAACACAGCCGTCAATAGTGGCTTTGTCATGATATCAGCCACTTGTTCATCAGTTCCCACATGATCCATTCTAATCACCCCTTGTTCAACCTTTTCATTGATAAAGTGATATCTGATTTCAATATGTTTTGTACGAGTGTACGGAACTGGATTTTTCGTAAGATCAATTGCGCTCTTGTTATCACAGTATATGACCATTGGTTGCTTTACCTCATCACCAATATCTGTTAATTGTTGCTTCATCCATAGCAGTTGATTGCATGCCTTTGTGGCGAAAATATACTCAGCTTCAGCAGTACTAAGATAAGTACTTTCTTGTTTATTGCTCAACCAGCCAATGCATTTCTGCCCAATATAGAATGCTCCACCACTGGTCGACTTTCTGTCGACTACATCACCAGCCCAGTCAGCGTCAGAAAATGCTGATAATTCACTATCCCTGCCTGCAGAAAAAAATAGACCAAAGTTATGTGTTCCTTGAATGTACCTCATGATTCTTTTGACTGCCGCCATATGTTCTTCCGTCGGATTACTCTGAAAGTGGGCCGCAAGGTATCTGGCAAAGACAATATCTGGCCGTGTCGTTGTTAGGTACAGTAGACTCCCAATGATCCTCCTGTACAAGGTGGGATCAACAGGGGCCCCATCTTAATGTATTCCAAGTTTAGATCAAACTGCCATTGGAGTTGACATCGGTTTGGAGTCTTGCATATTAAACATCTTTAGCAGCTCACGTGCATATTTTTCCTGAGAAATGAAGGTGTAATCCTTCCTTTGAATCACCTGTATCCCTAAGAAATATGTGAGCTCTCCAATCATAGACATTTCAAAGTCTGATTTCATGTGATTGGCAAATTCATCCACTGATTTCTTCTCGCTGCCACCAAAAATGATATCATCAACATCAACAAGAACCATGAATTGAACTTTTGGAGAATTATTCACTTAGATATTATTATCAACTCCTCCCCTTTTGAATTCCAACTTCTTGAGATACGAATCTAGTCGTGAATACCACGCCCGTCGTGCCTGCTTAAAACCATATAGAGCTTTCTTTAGTTTGCAGACCTTTTTTTCATCAGTACCTAGAACAAAACCCATTGGTTGTTCGATGTAGAGCTCTTCTTCAAGAACACAATTCAAGAAAGTTGTATTGACCTCCATTTGATACACTTTATATCCTCTTTGAAGTGTCATAGAAAGGAAAAGTCTGATTGACTCCAGTCTACCTACTGGAGCAAAGGTTTCTTCAACATCCACACCTTCAATCTGAGAGTATCCCTTACATACCAGACGCGCCTTGTTTCGAATAACACTCCCATTCTCATCAAACTTGTTTTTGAAGATCCATTTCGTACCAATCACATTTTGACCTTTAGGTCTCTGAACAAGATCCCATGTCTGATTCTTGTCAATCTGATCTAGCTCTTCATTCATGGCTTTCACCCAAGCTTCATCCTTTGCAGCTTTTTCGAATGAGAATGGCTCCACAACCGACAGAAATACAGATTGTGAGTTATTCTTCATCCTCCTTGTCTGTGTGGGTGCACTCTTTTCCCCAATTATGTTGGATGGATCAATCTCAGCTCTCCGATTTCTTTTTCGAGGTTCAGTTGCATTTTTTCCAACCACAGATTCTTCTTCAGATTCTTCTTCTGAGTCAATGCCAGGATGTGACTGTTGAGTGTGTTGAACAACATCATCCATTTCTGTATTTGTATTTTCTGTACGTTCAATTTCTTCCACGCTTTCAATCTCATCATCATTTGTCATCCTTGAAGCATTTTTGGTTTTCTCTTCAATGATCTTAACATCACAGCTTTCTACAATCCTTCCTAAATGCTTGTTGAAGCATTTGTAGGCTTTACTTTTCATTGAGTAAC
Source organism: Viscum album (assembly GCA_963277665.1). Classification (NCBI taxonomy): domain Eukaryota; kingdom Viridiplantae; phylum Streptophyta; class Magnoliopsida; order Santalales; family Viscaceae; genus Viscum; species Viscum album. Next base: position 979,092,410 of record OY728139.1, on the reverse strand, counting down.
CAAGAAAAATTCCTTCATCTGCATTGTCGCCATACTTCCCTTGATTTCCTTCTTTGTTTCTGAAGAAGTATTTACTTCCGAAAACACGAAAGCATTTTAACGAGGGCTTTCTTCCATACCATAATTCATATGGTGTCTTCGTCTCACCCATATAAAGTCCTGTTAGACTCTGAATATAAACTGCAGCTTGAATAGCCTCTTTCCAGTAATTTCATGGAATACGACTCTCAATCAGCATAGTTCATGCCATGTTGTTCACATGTCGATTCCTACGTTTAAAAAATCCATTTTGCTATGGAGTTCTCACAACAGATACCTCATGCTGTATCCCAGGCTTCTCCAGATAATTTTCAAATTCAATGGACATGTATTACCCTCCATTGTTAGACCGCAATACTTTGATTATTCGTCCGGTATCATTCTTGGCGATTCGCCGATATGTTTTCATGCATTCAAGGACTTTTCGTTTCCTGTGAATGACCATTACACATGACATTATACTGTAATCATCAATGAAAAGAACAAAATACCTTTCTCCATGAGTTCCAGCAACATTTATCGGGCCGCATACATCTATATGAATCAGATCAAGAAGGTGAGATGCCCTCTTCTTCTTTGGTTGATATGAACTGAAGACGAGCTTCCCATAAATGGAAGCATCAAAAGACTTTTCACGCTCACGCCTCAAGTTGGGAATGTCCATGAAAAGTATCAATCTTGATATTTTCTCCATGTCTTGTTGATTGATGTGACCCAGTCTTAGATGCCACAAATTGTTTTCTTCTTCAACAGGTATATAACGGACATTTTCTTCACTATCAACCTGATATAAGTTGCCTTCTGTTCTGCATTCCTTCATAAGAGGATTTCCTGTCTTTCCCTTTACGGTGTAGCCATTCTGATTAAAAGTAACTATAAGTCCTGAGTCACAGTGTTGACTCACGCTAAGTAGATTGTGACGTAAGCCATCAACGTAAAGGACTTCAGTCTTCTTTAATTCTCCATTAGCTAATTCGGTACTTCCACTCCCTTTGATTTCCAGAGCTCCATCATTACCAAATCGGACTGTACCATCAACCTTCATTTTGATATCTGTTAACATGTCGGCATTACCTATCATATGTGATGAACAACCACTATCCAGAATCCAGCTACTGTTGTTCTTTGTAGCTTTGAGGGCCACCTATGCACGATTGGATTTCTCAATCTTCTTCCATTCCTTCCATGAGACATTGGATTGAATAAAATGTACTAATGGCTTTTCAATTATTTCTACCACATATCCTGGTTCTTCATAGTCGAAATCTTCTTTGAGAGGAGAAAACCTGTTTGAGAGAGCAACACGATCTTTCTGACCTGACATTTCTTGTCTTGAACTTCGGTATGAGGTGTCCATGTCTCTTCTATGCCTGCAATTAGCAGCCTTATGGCCAAAGTTAGAGCAACGGAAACAATATCCATAGAAATTGTTTCTTTTATAAGAATTGGGATATGAAATTGTTCTTCATTGTTGAACTCTCAAGTCTTCTCCATTCAGATAGCTTCTTGCCTCTTCGCAATAAGACATGGTATGACCCAGATAGCCACAGAACAGACACTTTATGAGAGGAAATGTCTTCTCACCTGAACATATCCTCATATCTTCTTCCATGGGAGAATAGTTAGACTGCTTGTCATTTCCGAATGTGTTAGGAAAATGTTCAGTTCTCCTTTTAATTTGGATTAAGGGTTCCTTTTTGTGAACTTTAGGTAGTGTTTCAACATGGTCAACTTTCATCTTATCTTTCTTTTGGACTTTTTCACTTCCAGCAGTTGATGTCTCAGCTTCACAGCCAATTCCACTCTTTCCCATGAAAGCGGGTCTTTGATCACTCAGGATTTTTCCAACCCCATCTGAACCGCACATGGCTCTTGCCAGTAATTCCGCATCTGAGAATCTTCTGAATTGTAGTTTCTTCCTTGATTCTTTTGGAATTGATTCAGCATCATTTTACTCCTAAGAGTAACCACTTCCTCCTCAAGACCCTCAGCAGTATTGTATTTTTCTTCTAATATGGAGGTGAGGTCATTAATAACCTTTTCCTGTTCTTCAATTCTCAGTTTCAAATCCACAACATCATCATTGCTTTCAATTTTTTTAGACTGTACCTTCACAAATTCTTCCAGTCGTTCAATTTCATTTTCAAGTTTATCAATGTATTCAGTTGAGTCTTCTACAATTGATTTCCATTTATTGTAACTGTTACATTTAGTCTTATTCTTACTAACATCATCCTTAAGTTGCATCTCTGGATCTATACAAGTTTTCAACTGTTTTTCCCCACCATTATCTTCTAACTTTTCAATAGTGTCCATCATGGAAGCATGGTTTCCAGTCTTGAATTCTCTTTCTTCTTCATCACAAAGTTCATTATCATCTTCTTCCTCTTCACATAAAAAACTCTTTCATTGCATTTTCATTCCAGATTTAAAGTCTCTCCTTTGGAAAAACCTTTTTCCTGTCTTCTTGAAGCTTTCATCTTCACTATCTTCATCATTGATCGTTCTTAGGCACTGTGAGGCAATGTGACCAACTATTCCACAATGAAAACATGCGAGAGGTAACTTCCCTTTGAATTTTTCTTTTCCCTTATGGATCTTCTTTGCAATGAGAGATAAAATTTCTTTTTCTTCATCATCTTCAACACTACTATCTTTTGAAATTTTTAGTTTATCCATGTCCTTAAATTACATTTCCTTGGTAACACGAGACGTAGCATCTTCTGGTTTGATTCTCATTTCATATGCTACTAACTTGCTTAGGAGGTCATCCAGATAAAGTTTTGAGAGATCTCTTTCCTCAAGGGATGATACCTTTGCATTGTACAGTGGTGGAAGTCTTCTCAGAATTTTCTTAACAATGTAAACATCTTGGATTTCTTCTCCTAGGCCGAAAATATCTCCAACTACTTCAGTGATTCGATTAAATAAGGAGTCTGCATTTTCATCAGGATTCATCTTTAAATCATCAATCCTATTGTGGAGGACTTGTAGTTTCGCCTCATTCACCTTGATATCTCCATCAAAAATATTCTCGAGTTTATCCCACATGGATTTTGCTGAGGTTTAATTCATCACCTTTAGGTAGATCTGATCAGAAAGGGCTGCAGTGAGAGCATTTTGTGCTTTAGCATCATCATCAAGAAGTTTCACGTCTGCTTCAGTCATAGCCAGCCCTGTTGGATCAGAGACTTATATTCCTTGAATAGTAGAAAAAAAGAACTTCCATTCCAAGCGATCTTAGATGAGATCTCATTCTGTTCTTCCAGATCTGGAAATTACTTCCATCAATGTGTGGGAATCCCCTGACATTGGATGTATTCTCCATGATGACAACAAACAGATTCAACTCCAGCAACCTTTACCCTCTGATACAACTTGAAGGACCCCGGGACACCCTGAGAGGGGAGGGGTGAATCAGGGTGTAAACTTTTTCTTTTAAAGCTATGGATCTTGTTCCCACGGTGGTAGGAACTCATTGAACCTGTATGATGAAATAGATCAGCAGTAAAGCATTCACGAGTAAAGAGAGATGACACATCAATTTTACTTGGTTCACCACAAAGGGCTACGTCCAAGTAGCATACGCATACATGTTGTCGGTCGTACCAAAATCCAATAATCTTCACTAGATGTGGATTACAATGGTTCAAGCACAGACACTCTGTCCCAGGCTTATTGCCTTTACAATAGTTCTGGAATAGCTTACTGCTTTCCTCGGGTCACTCCCATTGACTCCCCCTGGCTCACTGCCCTTGGTGGAGTCGCACTCAGTTTATCGACGTGAAGGTCTGTTCAAGAGAATTTCTTAAGGATTTCACCCTCTGCATTATGTGGATGCTCTGATGAAGTCCAATTAACACCTGTGCACTGATTTCTAGTTTTAGTACACAACCACGTCAACCGGAAGTTCCTCAAAAGCACCTGGCATGCATCCCCAAGGCATCGTGCAAGTATAAACTTAGGCGCGCAAGTCCCCCATAGGCACGCAGGTCCTCCATAGGTGCGCAGGTCCCCTATAGGCGCATAGGACCTCTGTAGGCGCGCAGGTCCCCTGTAGGCGTGCAGGTCCACTGTATGCGCGCAGGTCCTCTATAGGCGCGTAGGTCCCCTGTAGGTGCGCTGGTCCTCTGTAGGCGCACAGGTCCCTTGAGGGCGCGCAGAATCCTAGCAGGCGCACAGGACTCCTGACAGTGCGCAAGTCCCCGTAGGCGAGCAAGTATTTCTTGCCACCTGCGCAATGCAAGCTGAATCTCCTCTAGACTTGCGCAACCCACTTCCTTTGCTTCCCAAAAACCCTTAGGCACCCATTCAACAGATGGCACGCAAGTCTACCATAGGCATGCAAGTCCCACTTGCGCGACCCAACAACACTAGCGCGACTTGAGCTCTGATCATTCAAAGGATTGAACTCCGTAAATAATGAGGAGGGGTGGTCCAGTAATTATAGACTTTTGATCCACTTGCGCGACAGTCGGGCAAGTCCCCCCTAGGCGCGCAAGTCCCACTTTCATGACCTACCCAATACTTGTGCGACTCAACTCCCTTTTCCATTTTTCCATGCTCTTATTCCGAAAATCACCAGGAGCGTAAGTTTCCAAGCCTCCAAGGCCTCGGCGCGCAAGTCACTTATGGGCGCGCAAGTCCCTTATGGGCACGCAGGTCCCTTTTGGGCGCACAAGTCCTTTTTCCAAAAACCATTTTTCTTCATCTGGAAACGTTCAGGCCCAAAAGATTGGCAAACACTGGTAGACGGCGCCACTTTCAAACATGTTTGCTGCTTGAACTGTAAGATCATCTTGCTGGAACTTTATTCTAAAAAACCACTGAGAATTGCCAACAAACACAAACCACTCAAATGCATGCAAAGATGACCATGGTTCCATCAATTTTGACCAATGGTCATATAATAGTCGAAAACCCAACGGTCTCATTTTAATTATACCCATGTTATCAAATGAAACAGTTTTGTTGAGTATAAAAATAAAATAACTCACCAAATTAGGAAAAAATATTTATTCAAAATTTCGGGTCTTTATAATTAAAAGAAGTGGGGACCACCTGACACATGAACTTTCCCTTTAATGAGGGAGGTGGCATGGGGTTACCTCACATTGATTACCTCTTTAATGTGAGGGTGTTCTTTGAGTTTCACCCAATTTAATTTTTTTCCAACCCAGCCCTTTAATTATGTGAATTAGCTCATTTAATTAATGATACACGAATTGAATTCATTTGAATTCATTCCATCAAATTAAATAATAAGTGATTTTTTTTTCATTTTTGGGTTGGTGGAATCTTGGGAGAGGAATAGATATAGGATGAATGTATCCTCCAACGACGACCATGAAGACACTGACGATGAAGCTTCTTCCTCGAAACCCCTTATAAAGGTAGGACATCTCCAACGACTCTTTTAACTTCCTCTTCGTCATCAACAAACCGTCGCACAAGCTTGGAAGAGGAAGCGTACGGAGAACAACAACAACATCGTCTTCTCTCGTGACGAACAAATGCCAATGTCACCTTCATCACCATCCTTTTCATGACACCTCCCCTAGGCGATCGATGTAGGGATTTATTTTACATCAAAGTTAATATACATTACTTGTCATTATTAATTAAACTGGTTTCTACCGATATAACGGGAGGAGGTTGGACCGCACAAACACGGCGGATCCTCCTCCCCCCTTTGTTGTTGATTTTCGTATGTGGGTTGGAATGGAGGAAACATGGTGTCGTTACACTACATGGGAACGAGGAAACTGCGGCCAGAGCGGGCCGCAGTGAAGAAGCGCAACGACGTCGCGCCGGACGGACAAGGCCTGTGGCCTAACCCATTGTTATGCATTAAAGGGCGGCCGGAACCGTCGGCCGCCGACAACCAAGAAGGGACGCTGCCAAAGGGCCGCAACGGAGCGGCCGGAGGCGGTCGGCCTCGCCGGCCGCCATCGACCATGAAGAGCGGCGGCCAAAGGGCCGCGGCGGATTGGCAGGAGGCGGCCGGCCTTGCCGGCTGTCGGCACACCCTGAAAGGGGGACCCCCATGGGTCCCTCATTTACAAAATGGTCAGCCATAAAGGCCGACCGTGACCCTGGAAAACTGGGGGTTGAAACCCTTGGTCAACAGATAGGGCAGACCCCGTGGGGTCCATTGTTCGGTTCGAAAGGTTAGGGTGCACCCCCACTTCATCCATTATAATTATTATTAAAATTTACCCTTTATAAGGATATATTGTATCCATGTATTAAACCGTGGTCGTGGATAAATCTGTAACATTATCTAATATAAAACTCATTCTCACATATCATATTCGAAGAGTAAACGCATAACATATAATAGATTTCTTTCAGTCAGAATCTCTTATAAAATATGAATCAACATATATTTGGATCATAAAATCTAATAATCCATAACATAATGTCATATATAAGGTCTAATTAATGTATCTCATGATCCACTTGGAAATGTTCCAACAATACAATCTTCGATTTTCAATGTGCTAACTAATTGATAATATTGCATTTACAATGTATGGTCTATTATAAAAAAAATTGTACATAAATTCACTCACAATTGATTCATACGATACATGATATATCGACACCATATTTTCATAAATGATAAGACTAATTATAGAGGATTATGATAAATATTCATGCCCATGGGAAGATATTGAGATATAATCTTTTTTGTTGAATTGTTTTCATACTTTCCACAGGTAATTATTTTTTGAAATCAAAATCAACATAATATTTTGCGTGTCATAATTTTTTTATTAAATTATAATGTTTATTAGTAAAAGTTACTTCATTTAAAACTCCCTATCCAACTATTCCTTCATTACATAGATCTAGTTACTTTCAAGGCCTTCAACATGTATGACATCTATATACGAAAGAATAATTATAAAATAATTACTGTCCAAACCCTTGAAATATGAAAATGCATTTAAATGATATCCTTTATATCTAAGTCACATGAAATAAAAAATCTAATCTCTTGTATGAGAACCTTAGTTCCTTTTTGAGACTGTAAATAGAATTTTGACCTAATAAACAACGTTATTTTTGTCATATTATATAAAATTATCTAGATTGAGTATATGGGTTTTTTCATCATGATCGCCATAGAGAAAATATGACATCACATATAGCTATTGTAGACATCTATTGTACGTAAAATGCATCACCAGAACAACTTGAATAGTCATCAGTCTAACAACATGAGAATATATTTCATTAAAATCAATACCTTATTTTTGAGAATAACCTTTGATTACCTATCTCACATGAAATCATTACACCATTTTCATTCTATTCCACTTAATATTAAAGACCCTTTTATTGTAGAAAGGATTTACTTCATGTGTTAAATAACTATATCCCATGTCTTTTCCTTATATAGGGCTTCAAGTTCCTCTTAAATAACATTTATACATGATGATTAATTTGGACTCTAGGTCACCTTCATGAAAGAAGATGTCTTTGCATCCTCCATTAGTAAGATGTATATAATATTTATATCATTGTCATATTCTATGTTCCATATTGTAACACTTTTATCATGAGTTCTCATTAAGGAATAAACTCAATAGATACATGACCATTGTTCTCTTCCAACCTCATATTTAAGGACCTGAAAATTTCGAGGATATTTTTTTTGTTTTCTTTTGGATTTTATGAGTATGTAGTTTCTAACAGTACCTAATTTTGAGGCCCAGTGTGCTAAGAATCATTTTCCTAAGTTTAGCTCGGGTACGTTCAGTGAACGAGTGAGCGGGTTTTTCTAACATTTGAACCAGTGCTCGGAATCGAAATCTAAGTGCACCGATGAAACCGTAGTGCCGATATTTTCTAATGAAAACCCTTTCTAGAGTTTTATTCTTTCGAGAACAGATGTTGGTTTTTGTGGTTTTATAACATATGTTAATAAAATAAATGTTAAACAATTTATTCTATTCTATCCGCCATACGGAGGGTGGAGTAGTTGTTTTCTCCATGGGGAGGTTGGTGGTGGGGGCCACCACACCCCAACCTCCCATGGGAGGTTAATGGGGTGGGGGCCACCCGATCATAACCTTCTGTGGGAGTATTAAAAGAAGTGGGGACCACCAGACACATGAAATTCTCCTTTAATGAGGGAGGTGGCATGGGGTTACCTCACATTGATTACCTGCTTAATGTGAGGGAGTTCTTTGAGTTTCTCCCAATTTAATTTTTTCCCAACCCACCCCTTTAATTAAGTGAATAATCTCATTTAATTAAAGATACACGAATTGAATTCTTTTGAATTCATGCCAAAAAATTAAATAATAAGTGATTTTTTTTCATTTTTGGGTTGGTGGAAGCTTGGAAGAGGAAGAGCTATAGGAGTAATGTATCCTCTAATGACGAACGTGAAGACACCAGCGGCGACGCTTCTTCCTCGGAACCCCTTCTGAATGCGGGACTTCTCCAACAATTCCTTTACCTTCATATTTGTCATCAACGGACCGACGCATAAGCTCGAGAGAGGAAGCGCATGGAGAACGACGACAACATTGTCTTCCCTCATGACGAACAAACGCCGATGTCACCTTCATCATCATCCTTCTCACAACACCACCCATAGTGGATCGAGGTGGGGATTTTTTTATGTCCAAGTTAATTTACATTCCTTGTCGTTATTAAATAAACTAGATGCTACGGATATAACGGGAGGAGGTCGGACCGCATGAACATGGCTAAACCTCCTCCACCCTTTGTTGTTGATTTTCATACGTGGTTTGGAATTGAGGAAACGTGGTGCCGTCACACCACGCGGGAACGAGGAAACCTCGACCGGAGCGGGCCGCGGCGAAGAAGCGCGGCGCCGTCGCGCCGTGCCCATGCCAAAGAACCTGCGTCCAAGGTCAGGCCGCGGTGGAGGGGGACATGTTGTCGCACCTTGCCAGACAGACAAGGCCCATGGCCTAAGCCGCGGCTATGTAGGGGAGGGTGACCAGAACCATCGGTCACCGGCAACCAAGAAGAGCCGTGACCAAAGGGCCGCTGTAGAGCAGTAGGATGCGGCCGGCCTTGCCGTCCGCTGGTGACCATGAAGAGCCACGCCCAAAGGGCCGCAGTGGGGTGGTAGGAGTCGGCCGACATCAGCAGCCACCAACACACCCTGAAGGTGGGACCCCTGTGGGTCCCACATGAACAAAACGGCCGTCCATAAAGGCCGGCCGCGACCCTGGAAAATCGGGGGATGAGACCCATGTTCAACAGACTGGGAGGACCCCGTGGGGTCTGCTGTTCGGTTAGAAAGGATAGGGAACCCCCCCCCACGCGCCTTACACGTCCGGGCAGAATGCGGCACCCCCACACTGGGCCGAATTGGCCACACCGGGCCGGACCGCCCGTGCTGGGCCGGGCCACCCGTGCTGGGCTGGACCACCACGCTGGGTCGCGCCGGGCCAGATGGGCCAGGCCGCGCCCAACAGGTCTGACCCAGACATGGGTCGGGACGACCCCGTGGGTTTCGGGCCAAGTCGGTCCAGGCCCAAACCCCCCTAAAATTGGATAGCATTGTTTAAAGGACCATAACATGGCCTACGGACCTCCGATTGATGCACTGTCAGTTGCGACGTGATCCATGAATCAATTCAAGGTTTTGGAAATGTTTTGTATGGCCGGGTTGGTTTGAATACGAAACCAACCGGGCCCTCGGAGCAGAAACGTTTATAACATGAGATTCAGACGTCCGATTGACATGCCATCATAATTGTTGGATTCCTCATAGTGAGACAGTTCTTTTGGCTTACACCACTCGAGGTTTGGACGTATTTGGATTACGGTCATGTTGGTTTTGACGTAAAAACCAACCGTGCCCCTGGAATGAAAAATCCAATAACTCTCAGACCGGTCGTCTGATTGATGCACCGTCTGTCCCGTTGAGTTCCTTTTGACGACACAGAACATTTGTATTCATCATATCTAGACATCGTGTCTATTGATGTATCGACCCTATTGGCTCGTTGTGTGGACCCTCCTGAAATGAGTGTGATGTATCAGTAAACCCTATAGCTGGCTGCGACTGCATCGACTACTGTACTGTAATCCTTCCGTGGTTCGACTATGACGACGACTATACCAATCCTGTGTGCTTCAGATAATGTGTGGGTCAGCGCTCAGTGATCCTAAGTGGGTTAGCGCATTCTGATCTTGTGTGGGTCAGATCCTGTGTGGGTCAGCGCTCAGCGATCCTGTGTGGGTTAGCGCATACTGATCATGTGTGGGTCAGATCCTGCGTGGGTCAGTGCTTAGTGATCCTATGTGGGTCAGTGCATACTGATCCTGTGTGGGTCAGATCCTATGCTGGTCAGCGCTCAGCGATCCTGTGTGGGGTAGCACATATCGATCCTGTGTGGGTCAGATCCTGTGTGGGTCATTGCCGGAGTTAGTCCTTTCGATCTTGTGTGGGTCATTGTGGGGGTTAGTACCTATTGATCCAATGTGGGTCATTGCGGAGGTTAGTACCTATCGATCCTATATGGGTCAGACTCTGTATGCTCAAAAGCAGTGCCTTTTTATAGAGTAGGATGATTTAGCTTCGCGACTAATCATCTAAACTTTAAAACTTTACTAAAATCCTAGTTTGAGCTACGTCTTGTCTTTCAATCATTATCATCGATATGATTAACTTAATTTCCTGTGTCGATAATTTCCTTTGTGGATGATTTCTTGTGTGGATGATTTCTTGTGTGGATGATTTTCTATGTGGATTAGTTATGTTTTCCTATGTGGATAAATTCATTTGTAGATGACTTCCTGTGTGGAAGATTTCCTGAGTGGAATGGTTATGTTTTCCTGTGTGAAGTGGTTATTATTTCTTGTGTGGAATGGAAGTGTTTTTCCTGTGTGGACTAGTGGAGTTTTCTTGTGTGGATAATTTTCTATGTGGAAGACTTCCTTTGTAGAATATTTCCTATGTGGATTAATTATGTTTTCCAGTGTGGAGTGGTTATATTTTCCTGTGTGGACTGGTAGTCTTTTTCTTGTGTGGACTGGTAGAGTTTTCTTGTGTGGACTAGTAGTGTTTCCTTGAGTGGACTGGTACTGTTTCCTTGTGTGGACTAAGTTGTGTTCCTGCATGGATTAGTAATGTCTTCCTATGTGGGCTGGTTGCTTTACTTGTGTGTCATAGTGGTGTTATCCTGTGTGGATTCAGTTGTGCTTTCCTCTGTGGATAGGTTTGTACTTTCCTATGTGGACTGAGCTATGAAATCTGGTGTGGACTGGGTTGTACTTGAGTTCGTGAGTTAGAGAAGAACTGGAATTCATGACTTAGGTATATGTATGGGCATATACCGAAGTAGATTCGGTTGGTACATCATGGTTGTTATCTTTCCTTTGTGGTTATCCATTGTGGATTCTGGATGACCTTCGGGGGTCTCGGGGTCCTTAGTGATTATCGTTATACTAACCCCTGCATGTGTTACGCCCTCACCTCATTGTGTTGGATGCAGACGACGGACATCACTGATAGAGATAAAGAGTACTAGGGCTAGACGGTACCTAGAGGTGGACCTCATGACGAGACTGTTCCCAGAGGTGGACTTCATGATGAGACGGTACCCGAAGGGGGTTTACGGACAAGGGAACTAAGGAGGCTATCTGTGCCTACCCTTTAGTGGGATTCTAGATAGATGATCAAGGAACTGCACTACCTGTACATACCCTTCATGTAGGATCCGAGGCAGTTGACTCCAGAGCTGTTTCTATCTTCCAGCTGTTTGACTTTTTTGTTGTACTTTTGTTCTGTAGTAGATTTACTTCTCAGTTGGGCTTGTATTATGGCCCATTTACTTTTCAGCACATTCTTTTATACTTAGTGTATTACTTCCACTTGTTCTCTGGTTGAATGCGGTTATGTTTTATAAAGTCAATCCCTTCCCAGTTATCGGGATTTATTCCTTTGGTGCTAGTCGCCAGCCCCTGGCCTATGGAAGGCAGGCTTGGGGTAGTCACGACATGGGCCCTGAGAACGGGTTGTGACATCATATGAAACTAGTTCTTCCTTGGATTCATCCTCCACCTCGACTATGTTGTATTTATTTATATCTCTATGAGTTTTTTTTCACCATGTATTCTACAATAAATGACATAAAAAATGATGATAATTTTTTGGGATGTGGGTACCCATAAACAATAACAATTCACACCATCATTTTATCTAATGAAGATACATTCCATGGATCTTGAATTCAACATTGATCTATAGAGGATATTAATTTATGCATATATTGGATATCCAAAAGTTTACAACCTATAATTGTTAGCAAGTTTATTAGTAGGCATCTCTATCGGTATCTTTTGATAAATCTCCACAGAATGTGATCAGTCGATCACATATCTTCAATCAAAAATTACTTCTACCAAGAACACATTATCAATTTCTACAGTCTTCAACATCACCCTTATTCTTTTCAAATATGGACCTATTCATCCACACGATTTTTCCATTATATTGAGGAGTGTACACAATCATGAATATTCACTTTATTCCTTTCTGTTGATATAATGTTTCAAACTCATTGATTGTATATTATCCCCTATTCTCAATCCTCAAACACATGATTATTTTTCTATATTTAAACACCATTCATTCTTTGATGTTTTTATTGACATAAAAAACATTATATTTCCCATTGATTGGTTACACACAGAATTTCAATGAATAATGATGAATAAATAATTCAGATTATCTTGATCATATTATGGATATAATCAGTTCTTTACAAATATCATAATAGAACAACTCTATGATCTCCATGCCTATCACCATCGATGTCCCAAACATTATCCTATATTAATGGATCAAAACATAATGCTCACAAAATTCAAAGTATTCCTTTGTATGACTAGGTATATTGTTTTTGTCAAAAAGATACATTAGGCCACATTCAAACATATTAATAAGCTACCAACTCCATGAAATTTTTAATTATCACACCAAGGAAGTTGAAACAAAACAATATCCACCTCTTTATATGTTTCTACCAAAACTACATATAAGATTCTTGCTATCTTCTCTACCTTGATCAAAATAATAATTCCATTCCTATATATCATTACTCCTTTATTAATGAATGCACTATTCTTGATTTACCATGTTTTCGAATGCATATTATGTTCTAATTCATTACTCTCATATGATGTAATTCTTGTATATCTTGATCTATACCATTATGAAGGATCATATTGATGAAACAAAATATAATTATCCTTAATGTGTGATTTTCATGCATGTATGAAAGTCCTTCTATGATTGTTTCATAATAATTAAACCACTCTCATCCTGACATAATGTTCTCTTTTTCATCCAAATTGATTATCCCTGCATCATTTGGATGTCACCTATATCTAGTATTTGGTTTCGCCTTACTGAATAATATATCTATACATATATAAGTACTGAACACATTTACATGATATTTATTTACATCACTCTTCTTATTCAAATAGTGAATCTTGATGTGACCATTCTCTCCATATCTGTAATGTGTAAAATTGTTCATCCTAGTCCAGGATTTGGACATTCCATGGTTTTCACTCATATTGGAACCAGTATTCCTCATCCTACAACTTTCAAATGATATAGCCTACACTTAGTGTGATGTTATTTATCTATCCTCCTTAATAATACAATATCATTATTCTTCAAAAACCATAGTTGTAACATCATTGAAGAGAAATATATACATGAGGATGTTTTTGGTGTTTTTGATGATGAGATGATTATATGAATCATGAAAACAGTAGAAGATAATATTCTCGTGTTCAATATCTCTAATTGTATATCCCAATAACATGACATGGATAATTATGTTATTCAATGTATTGATATAGTTATGTGTTAATGATGACATCACAATTCAGAGGTTGTATAATTTTACCTTTAAAAGAAATCCATTTAATCATCCCTATATAGATTCATTAGAGCATCCCACATCTATTTCATTATGTTTATCTTAGAAATTCTTGATATAACCTCAATTTCCAAATCCAAGTAAAAATATGTTGATGGGTTTTGAAATAACAGTTTTATTGTGGGGGGGGGGGTCAATACCTTGTTCAATCAGTCACAATGGTTTATGGATATATTTATAATTCTTATTAAATCCCCAATAGTTCCCAAATCCATAATAGAGTACAGACATGATTTCTAAAGGCAAGCATTACATTGGAGTTTCACAACCAATAGTACTTAGGAACTCACATTGGTCGAGAGGAATAGTACATATGTCACATCACACCCAATTGGAGGGAATGTTTTAATATTATGGGACTCTATTATTGATTTAAGATATTTTCATGAATTCATTCCCAGGCTTAGATACAGTTCTAGTTACCCAAGTTCCAATGAATTAATTATGAACATGTATTGAAATGTGTAATTTTTTTCAAGTCCTGGGTTCTCCATCATTCACTTACTTATTTATGATGCTTTGGTTTTTCACAGTGTTCAGGAACATAAAAGTTCATTTTTGTCCAATGGTATGTTGGTGTATTATATACGGGATTGATCCTCTATGAGGAATCCAATATATCCTATGAAAATTTGAATAAAACACAATGTTGTTTTTTAACATATTTTATTGTAGTTTGATTGGACTGGTCCATGTAGTTTAACGTAATATGGTAAGGATGAAAATACAGGGCTTATACCATGATATGATGTCATATATATCAAATTTATTTAATAAATCAAATTCCTTGTAATTCTTATAAGGTCTTCTATGTCATAAGAGACCCAAAAATAGAGGTAATAAGGGGGGCTTCAGATTGGAAGTATACCCCTTTGAGTGAGGATGAGATGTAATTAAAGTTACATACAAAAGAAAATCCATCCATTAGATATTTTAATGATGTTTTTGGTACAATATTGAGTAATATCTAATCCCAAATGAGTTATACTAAGTGTGGGAAACAAGTTATAGCAAAAGATCTATCGTTGTTCATGGGAGAATGTTTGAGCGGGACTTACACATCTAATTTTTCCTATGAGAGTTCTGATTATCCATCTTATGGAAGGTGTGGTATGGATGTAAAGAGTATTTAAGGTGTCCTGGATATACTATTTTAATATAGTAAGTAGGTTCATCATAGTTTGATTGAATTCTAAATTTAATGATGATGAGGTAGAATGATAAACACATTGAATTATTGGATTCTGATGGTTGAAATGTCAATGATATGAGGGGAATTACACCAATGTTTATTCCCATAAGAGATACGTCCTTAGGAAAGAATCATATGTATCCAATTTGGGAATAAATAATGAATTCTCATGGTATAGTTAAGTTCTCAGTCTGCTGGTTGATGGGGTAGAACGATCAGTCATTGGGAATGATTTGTTCCCAATGGTTGAAATTTTATATACAAAAGGTGAGTTTTGTCAATGTGGATTCCCATCAGTGCATGGTCCATAGGAAGGAATCTTATCTATCGTATATTGGTATGAATCATAGTTCTCAATGTTTTGTTGGATTCTCAGTCTTTTTGTGGATGTGGTAGAATTATCATCCCATGTGAATCATTATGTACCGATTGTTTAACTATCATAGACACGAGGGGACTTACACACAAGTGGATTCCCAATAGAGATTGGTCCATAATAACATGTCCAATGTATCCTCTATGGATAGAAATCAATTTTATCATTTTTTTAGTTAATCATTAACCTACTATTGGAATATGGTGGGTGATCACACTTGATGACAATACGGTTATCCCAAAGGGTTTATGTATTCTAGTTCTTATACCATGATGGATTCCCTATTAATTAGGGCTTACCCACCGAGGATTCCCTATTCATCGGTGTATACACACTAAAGCATCCATATAAATTGGGGCATACATACTAAGGCTACACTATTGATCGGGACTTACACACTAAGGCTACCATATTGATCAGGGATTATGCACGGATGCTTCCCTTTTTATTGGGGCTAAAACACATAAGGTCTTTTTTTTCATACTCATTCATTGTATTTTGATTAATTATAGGGAGATGATGATGACCATGAATGTTCTATTGGATATAATTGGCATTACATAGATCGACGTCCTAGTTGTAAGACAAAAATAGGGTCACATGAGTGAATATACCTATCCCAATAAGGAAACATGTCTTATAAATAAGTAATGAGGTTGAGGAATCATAGATGGGGTCCACATAGTAGGATTTAGTGTGTTTCTATTAGAAGAAGCTGACATATATTAGGGTATTTTCTTTACATTTCATGGATATGTGATGGACATGTCTTCGATGTCCTCATGATAAGTCTCTCTTGTCAAACTATCATAGATGACACATCTAAGGGTGTATCACCATAATAAATAATGTCACTTGGTTGTCTTTTCATTATTAAAGTGGATCGGTCCAATGATTTGTGCATGTTCCAATTGGACATGTTCCTATGGTGTCGTGTCATCAATTTGGCATGTTTTGAATTATTTCCCATGAGTGAAGAAGACATTTATATTGGATTCCACATGATCAAATGAACCATATTTATGGGAAATATCAAAAAAATGATGACTTTTTAATACTTTGTTGCGAGATCAACAAAACATTTCTTGGATGCCATCACATGAGTAAAGTGGACATGGACAAGATACTTTCCCTTATCAAAGTGAACATACCTTGGGTTTTATAAATTATTGAAGTATTTAGGGATACAAATTTTCATCTGATCAACCTGAATCTTCTTCGGATTCTAATATGATAGTTCTGACGTGTCAATGGGAAATCGCATGATCATGCCGACATGTCAAAAAGTTATTGTGATATATACCACACATATCTATAGCTTGTCTATTGAAAATGTAGTCATGTCAATTAGTTTTAACCTGATCAACATGTCTTGTCCCCAGGATGTCACATGATAATGGAAATATGTCAATAAACTATAATAAAATCAATCTGAGTTGTCCAATTCTTTTTCCATGGGCAACATTACTTGTCCAAGGTTTCTTATGGACACTGTAATATTAGTGGAAAATCATACAATCATATTCCATAAATTAATAACACTGAGGGGTCACACGAAAATGACTATGATATTTTTCCCATCCATTTCTTGACATCCACTACCCAAAGGATCATATCATATTTCTATATGGGTAATATACTTATGTAAGGATAGTGTATTTATAGTTAGTTAATTCTATATCCACATCACCTTGGGTTTTCATGGAAATGTGAGGGCTTGTCCATGGGTGTCAGGGTCATGGCCATGTGTAGGGTCGCATGCATATTGAAATCACAAGATGTATCCTTTCTCAGATGACTCATATGTCCTCAAAGAGGATTTTCATGGGGTTATTTGGTGATTTGTGGGGGCTCTGAATCAAAGCCTCCACATGCAGGGGTGAGTGTACACTTTATATGTTGAGGAATGGTTCTCAAATAATATAGGTGTGGGATGCAGATAAGATCCATGATATGGATTATGGCCATATGATCACAGGATCAAGAGTACTTTTATAACACCTCATGAATTAATGTAATAATTTCTTTTAATTTTTTTAATAGATTGTGTTTCATAAAAGACAATGGTCAAATATACCTTGATCTACTAAGAAGTGACTATAGTAAACTAGTAATTAGAATAGATGAAATGAATAAAATTGACCACATTATGAAATTTATATATTTATCATTTAACTATAATATTTTATAGGCATATTTATTATGAATGAATCCAATTTTACTAATTAGAAGCTTATATTTTTTAAAGGCCCTTTTACCGCCTTTTGGTGGTGTAGTTTTTTTAAATTTAAATTTTTTTAATAAATTTAAATATTTTTTTAAAAATTAATATTATTATTTGAAATATTAATATAAAAACTTACTTTGATTAAACTTTTGGTATTTTCTAATAAATTTCATGTTTTTGTGAATACTGATGAAATATTGCATTTTAATTGAAAATAGTTTTTCCATTAAAAAATCATAATGTTAAATAATATTTTAAAGTGTAAATAATGTTTAATTAGATTAATTTTTTATCACAGAATCTAATTTAGGTTATTTAAGTAAATTTCACGTTTATTTGGATATAAAAACATTTCAATCTTTTAGATGTTTTCACGTTAAAAATTCATTTTCTCATTACATCATCAACATTAATTTTAAATTAATTACTAAAACTTATGTATTTTTAAGTGGATAAATGGATTCCATATTTGGAATCAATGGGTCAAGATTATTTTAAACAGAATTCTCTTAGTTTTTAGGTATTATTAATAGTAACATTAGTAATTTATATTAACAAAGTAAAATTTAAATCGATTAATTAAGGGTAATAGTATTATTATAAATATAATAAAATAACATTAAAACTTGTTCAAATTTTATTTTATTACTGGACATCAACAAACATCTAATATGGTCTGATATTAAAAACATTTCATGCCACATAGACAAGAGTATGGCATTTATAAAATTTTATTTAATGAGATGTTAAGGATGTCATAATAATATTTGTAATAACTATCTCATTTGAAATATAGGGTTATACATAAGATATATTTAACTGTGAATAGTAAATTGAATCTTAAAATTTATTCCCTTATTGTGATAAGTTTTTAAAATTTTTGGAATCAAATAATTACCATAAAGGTTTATAAATTGATGATGCAATAATTGTTTATTTAATGGAAATATCAAATAAATGGTATTAAAAATATAAAAATATATATAATTTCAGATTACTAATGTCCTTAAAAAATATTACAAATGAAATAGACATAATATGAATGTATCATATCTATTTTTTATATGTTATCATGTTGATATGATATTTATGAAAATTCATGTAACGAATAATGTCAAAATTGAAAATAATGATATTTTAAAATAAATAATATTTTATTAAATGATATAAAATTTAAGAAACAATTCACCCAAATAATTGGGATAAACATAGAAATATGATACATGACTCATTTACGTTTTTTTTTAAAATTTATTACAATTATATAAACCATTAAGAAATAAAAACACATGTTGTTAAGATAAGAGTCAAATGAACTAATTAAGGGTTAAATCCTGAATATAAGAGAAAAATATATACTAAACAATTATAAAAATTATTGGTTGTGTGGATTTATACCCATACAAGTATTATCATCTAAATAAATCACTCTGAATCCAATTTTAATTTGAAATTAAAATATATTAATTTAGTAATATGAGAGTTTCCAAAATTCACCCTCACCATAATTATAAGTGTTCACATCCTCCCTCACATCCTCTAACAACTTGTAACCTTATATATCAACCCAAATCGTCACACATATACTCATAACATCCATATTCAGGTTCTAGTGGTCCTTCTCTTCAAAAAATATCATCTCTATATCCCTTTAGAAGATATGTAATTTAATTCCACTGAATAATAGGTAATTGTTTTATCAACTCATTCATATTTATTACTTCTTCCACATCCTCTTATTGTGTTGTTTCCAAAATAAAGTAATAACTATAATATAATTTGTATTGTGATATGATTTTATTATTATGTTAAATACCTATTCTACCTTTTATCCATCCTATAATAAACAAAAGCATCACATGTGCATATGTACGACATATCGTATCCACCATGTGGTGTATTTTGTTATCATCACCAATTTATGTGGAAGGGTATAGTGATGGATATAATGGATATAAATAATAAAAATTACATTATATTGATTATATTTAATTAAAATATCATCTAATTCCATACCCTTTCACCATTAATGGAATGATACATTCACTCATGCGTACGTATGTCCTACAGTCTCCACGACACAATGAGATTCAATTTCCATGTTTACCATTCAAAATGATTATTAAAAAATATATGATGAGTAAACATAAAATATATTAACATAATATCATTGTTTAGACGAAATAATTATAACCAGTTAATAAGAAACATGACTTAAATGTCAAAACATGCATATGAAAATGAAGCAGTTTACACCTGAAACATGGTTAATAACAAAAATAATTAACAAATCGATATAATATTATCATATATGATATCATAAATGTGTATTTAATTCTTGTACAAAATAATTTCATGTTTTAAAAATTATCTCTAATGTTAATTCACATTAAAATAATGTTCAAAACAATGTAATTGTTAATTTCACAATGCCATTAGTATTTGGGTTTTTTTATACGTAAGCATCTACTGGGTAATATTTATCATTCATGTTCATGTTTACTAAAAAAATACAAAATATTTTTACTATTATTTTACACAGGTTTAATGTATTTTTACCCATGATTCATTTTTTGTTAAATGTTTTGGAAGGAATATTTTTTTTAGATGAGGTATTTTAGGAAATTTCTGGAAAAAAAATATTGAAGTGTTTTTTACATATATGACAAGAGAGGATTTTTATGTTATCAGGAAAATATAATTCCTTTAATATTTCGTTACATGTTTAAAAAATTATTTTCAATGTAAATTATTTCATTTAAAATTGTGTAATATTTTAAATAATTTATTTCATTATAAAAATGTGTATTTCTCTCCAGATTGTTTTAATAATTTTATTAGAGTGTTTTCATCTATGACAACATCCTTGTAGGATCTTATGTATGATTGAGCTTAATATCTTATGATAATGTCCTCATTATTTTATTGAATGGTCTATTATTATTTTGATTGTGGATATTCCATTTTCAAACCACTCATCTTTTGTGGTTTAAGTATTCCCTTTTCATATAAGAATTTTTATATTTTTTATGGTTTAGCCTTTTCATATGAGGAATGAAATAGACTTGGTATGTGATGGGTGGGTCCCACTATGTCCCCTTGATGTATTTGTAGGTCTAATGAGATAAATATTTTGGTATTGGTTGATGTCTTACCCATCTATGTATGGTGACTTGGCTGATGCATTGATGGTATATTTATGATGTCAAACTTTATTAATTCCCCCATTGTGAATTTAGTTATTGACATTCCATGTGATTATTTGATTAATATAGTATCCATGTAATTATTTTTATGGAATTATTATTTTTCATTTATTCATATGATGTTATTCTGATGATTATGTTTAAATTGCTTGTGATTCGGTTATACACATTGTTTAATGGTTATTGATTATTTAAAATAGTGTTCATTATAAGGATACCCGTACTGGGCATCTGAAATCTCCAATTTATTATCTATTAATTTTACTTGGAAGAAATGATGTGTATTATGGCTAATATGAATGGTCATTCTGGGATAATAATGGGGATATCATTGTATTTTTTATTATTCATTTTATAGTTTCAATTATAATGTATGTTTCATGTAGGGAATCTGGTTTCAGAAACAACTAAATTGATCTGCCCTTAGAGATTTGAGTCATGTATCTTTTACAATGTAATATAGTATGTAACTGGAACTAGGGTACTAGGTTAAGGGTCTTAAGATTTGGAAATAATATAATTTTAGTTGAAACCTTTCAAACTAGAATTTTAAAAAATTGATTAGGGAAGTCATCCATAAGATAGATTTTTTCAATCATCATAGAAGAGCTTCCAATAATTTTGGTAACGTATAGATTATGTGGTTATTAAAATAAATACATCACTTTTTGGACGCTAAAAATGGATGTTTCGGGTATAAATGTACCTAGGAGTAACAACTCAAATAAGGTGTGTTGGGTATGAATTGAGGTAATAGGTTACACAACAATAGGCCTTACTATGCACCTAGTTTGACACTCCTATGGGATATTCTTAGGATAATTCCCAATTACATTACATCTCTTTATGAAGCTCTTAAAATTAAAATTGTCCCCAATGAAACCATGTTTATAATTATGAGATATGCTATGATAAAAATTTTCATTTTATGTTATGTTTTTCAGGTTATAAATTATACATCACGATCCATAACATAATATAATGTATGCTACTATTTAGAAATGGACCATATTGAAAGGAATTAAATCTTTATTAGTGTTGATAATCTATATATTTATTTCCCTCCTTTTGAAGATAACAATGTTGGAGTTGGAGCTGCAATTAATGGTGAGAAACATATAACTATACAAGCACAACTTTATCTGATTATGAATAAAAACCATACACATATAATTTATCCCTATACAAAATTAGTAGGAACAATGTTATGTTTCCTCATAAGATAACAAACTCCATGATTCAGTTGGACTAGAAATTAGTTTGTAGAAGAATAATGGATATGTGGTTTCCAAAATATATTTCATGCTTTGGATGTAATGAAAGATATAAGGTTTTCATGGAATTTTATCATCTCTTGGGAGATGTAGATACTTTGTGGTCACTAGTTCAAAACACGAGGGAGGTGTAAGAAATAGAAAACATGGAATGGAATGATTTTTAGTAACATTTCATGGAATAATATTTCCTCTATCAAGTGCGAGTGGATATGGAGAGTCAATTCATGAAACTAAGGCAACATGAGGATAATAATGATACTATATATGAATCCAACCTTACAAGGATATAAATTCATGCTATATATTATATACGTAATATATAATGAAATATTTATAGATTCATTGTTTTGTTAAAGCGATTCCTCTCAAGGGAACCACTCTCCCAAAATTTATCATCCTAGGAAGATATATTCTCATGTGATATTAAGATAGAAAATGAAATCCCTATGCTTTTTGACTTTAATGGAATCTAAGAGATGTAGAGGGATGATGAACACTCTGGAATAAGAAATAAGGAAGAGGATAGAAAGGGAATCGTTAACATTACATCTTGTAATACATTTGGAATGAAACAGCATAGAAAATTCCTATTGGGTATGGTAGTTTGTAACATGTTTTGAGAAAAATGCCACCATGCCCTTGATTGTATGGGAAATAAATAAGATGCTAATGGTCAATGATACAATATTAATGATATGTAATGTTATGATAATTATTTTACTAATCATTGAGGAAACATTCCATGTATAAGGCCAATGTTTCGAGGATAATCTTATGTGATCATAACAGTTGAGGTTAGAGTTCCTAATGATGTAGTGAAAGTAAATCTAATCATATAATAAAACATATATAATAATTTATTTGATTTTAGATCATTGCATTATTATATATATTCACTTTTTTAAAAAAATAGACATCTACGTTTTGATTTAATAAAGGATTTTTCATTCAAAATTCCCAATGTAAATATCATTACGACAAATATGTGTTGGAAATTAAACTTCATGACACATAGAAATGCATTACTTGCTGAATTTGTGGTCATACATATGGTATACTTTGATAACATCCTTGGTATGGAATGGCTTTCAACATATAATTTGAAATTTTATTACAAGGAGAAGGAGATAATAATTTGTGAGTATAAAGAATCCATTATCATTGAAGAAGAAAGTTCATCATTTGATTCTTATCTAGATTAGATCCCAGTAGCTCTACTAAATAATATTCTTGGAGAGGAAGAGAAAAAAATCATTGTATGGAGAATGTAATCATAAATTTGAGTATCATCCTATTATAAAAGAATACATTCATGTATTTATTGAGGAATTACCTAGACAACCCCCTGAACATGAAGTTGTGTTTTCTATTGATCTAATCCCCAATAAAATACAAATACATAATTCTCTCTAAAAAATTACCATAATTGAATTTGTTTAGCATAAGATACAATTATAAAAGTTGGTTAAAAGCGAGTCATTCAATACAGTGATTCTCCATGGGTATCTCATGTTCTAGATGTTAAGAAGAAGGATGATTCAATGAGGTAATGTATATATTAGAAGGAAATAAATACTATTATAAAAAACAACAGGTCTCAAATTCCTTGTATGGATGATTTATTTGATCAACTTCATGGTGCTCAATTTCTTTTCATCCATAAACCAATACTCTGTATATCAGAAATTGAAAGAGAAGATGTCAGACATTCTGAATATAGATTTTAAGACAATGTATAGATATTACATGTTGACGGTAATTCCATTTGGATTGATTAATTCACCTTCAATTTTTAATGATATAATTAACAGAGCATGGAAGTAATATATAGATGATTGTGTTTTTGTATTCATCGACGATATTCTAGTGTATTCTAAAATCTATGAAGACTAATAGAATCAATTATTGATTATCCCTGGGACACCAAGAAGGGAAGAGTTGTATGGTAAATTGGTCTTGTGTGAATTTTGGATTCAATAAATTTGTTTTTGTTTCTGTATAATCTCAAGGGAGGCAATAACATTTGATCTTACAAATAAAAAAGAAATCCAAGAATGACTTGAAACAATGATCATAACCAATGAACATAGTTTGATTAGTTTAGAGGCTTACTATAGGTATTTTATAAAACAAATAAAGATTAGCTATCATGTTAACCATGATCAAACATAAAGTGGTTAAATTCATATGGATAAAAGTTTGTGAATATTTTTTTTATGAATTGAATAGAATATTGGCCAATATTAAGATCTTGACATTTCCATTAGGAAATATTGTATTTATTATTTATAGTGATGCATCACGGAAAGGACTTGGTTGATTCATTATGAAGAGTGATGTAGTTATTATATAATAATCAAGGTAAGTAAAAAATCATGAACAAAACTATCCATCTCATGATCTTGAGTTAGTAGTTGTAATCATGTCTCCAAGGATATGGATCAGTTATCTCTATGGTGAAAGATGTGATATATATAGAAATCAAAAGACATTGAAATAAATTATCTCACAAAAATAACTTAATATGAGGCACTTTAGATAGCATGATCTACTCATGGATTATTATTTATCAATACACTACCACCCATAGAAGGAAAATAAGGTCGAAAATTCATTGATCAAGAAGGATCTTGGATTTTTTAACAAAACTGGAATTAAATGTGATCATGTGTTCAAGGATCATGTAAATATGGATATTGTAATTGCTAAAGAATGTTATCTATATACTTGTCATAATTTCCTTAGATGTGTGGGAGTTGACCAAAATAATCCTTGGGAAGAGATTGAAACCTTTCAAAGACACATGGATGAGAGTTTGCAATTTATTATATTTTATTTAATGTGAATTTAATGATGTCATTCACATATTTCTTTAACAATATCATTTTTAATAAATGGATATATAGAAGATAAAATCATTAATTAAAAATAAATTGAAATAAAAATATATAAAATTCATCATTACAATTTATTTTAAAATTTTATTAAATAAATAATTCCCCTAAGGGCTATTAAATTGATGATATAGTATTTGTTTAATTAATGGAAATATCAAATAAATGATATAAATAATATAAATAAATATAATTTGAAATAAATATTATCACACATAAATTTTATAGGTTAACTAGACATAAAATGTATTTAATATTGGTTTTTTTGATGTTATCATGTATTAATGATATTTTTAAAAATTCATGTAACGAATAGATTCAAAATGGATAGTAATGATATTTTAAAATAAATAATATTTTATTAAATGACAATTAATTAATAAACGTTCAAAAATAAGACAACATATTTTTATAAAGTTAAAAATTTCATAAATGACTTATTTAGGATACTTTTGTAATTTTATAGTAACTATATTTACTCTTAAGTAATAATAACACATGTTGTCATGTTAAAAGTTGAATAAATTAATTATGTGTTAAAGAAAAAAGATAAATGTAAGAATATAACCAAAACATGATTACAAATTATTTGTTGACATTAATTCAACCAAAAATAATATTTTATTTTAAGTAAATCTCTTTTGATCCATTTTCAATCAATAAATAATAAATATTAAATTAATATTTTGTGAGTTTCCAAAAGTGACCATTGATTCAATTATAAAAGAGAACCTCCTCCCTCACTTTTTCACACTAATTTTAGCCTTATCACTAGACCAATATCTACTAATTTTTATAAATAACATCTGTATCCATGTTATTGAAGTTCTATAATTCCAAAAATAGAAACTCTAGATCCCATGAGAAGAAATCAAAAGGAATTCCACAGAAGAGGAGATAATTGTTTTACAAACTCATTAATGATAATTTATTCTTCTACTTCCACATAATTTGTTGTTTCAATAATTAACTAATATATATGGAATCAAATATATTCTGAGATGCTATTATAATAATGGTACAACAATATTCCACCTTTAATCCATCATTTGATAAACAAAATCATAATTTGTGCGTACTTATGACATAGCATCCCCACATCGTGGTGTATTTTTATTTCATCACCACACTAAATTTGTGAATATAATGCTAGATATAGTTGATATAAATAATAATTATGAGATCATATATGTTATTTTTAATACACATATTATCCAATTACTTACCCACTAACTTTTAAGGGAGTGATATCACCACTCTATTGTACTTACGTCCTACCATCTCCCTGAAGTGATGAGTTTCATTTTCCAAGTTAACCATTCAAAAATGATTATAAAAATGTATATGTTGAGTATATAAAATATCTATGAATGTAATATCATTATTTATATTATATATGTGTGTCATGTTTATAAGAAACAATACTTAGAAAAAAAACATGCATGGGAAAATGATGTAGTTAACACCCAAAATAATGGTAATAGCGTAATATTATTTACAAAATCATAAAATAAGATCATATATGATATCATAAATATAGATATGATTCTTTTATAAATAAATTAAACTTTTTGATCAACTATATTATAGTTTAAATAAATTTCTACTAATGTAATGTACATGATAAATATTATTTTCATAATCTCATTATTATTTGGGATTGTTTATACACTAGTATCTGTTGGAGAATATTAATCATCATTGTAAATGTTTCATTAAAAATTTAAAAATGTTTTTACCATTATAATATTTTTTTTCTTTTTACAAATGTTTGAATTTTTGTTAAATCATTTGAAACGAATATTTTTTTACATTCCAAATGTTGTATTTTATAACATTTTTATAAAAATAGTGAAGGAATTTTTTTCACTTATACTGAAGGAGAATTTTATTATTCATGAAATATTAATATATTGAATATTCTTTTAGATGATTATAAGAATATTTTAAATTAATATTTGTTTCTTTCATAATAGTGTTGAATTTTAAATAAAATATTTGAATGAAAAAAGGGGTATTTATTTGAAGAAATTTCTAATTTTTGTATTTGAGTATTTTCATCTATGTAAACATAATTATTAGACATTTTTTCAGATTGATATTTTGTACATAACAAATATTTCAAAAATATATTATTCATATAAATGATAAATTATTAGAAAAATCAATTTTCATTAACTATAGATCTATGAATCAAATATTTTAGAGAAATCCTAAAAAAATTAAATGTTAATCTAATATATCCAAGAGATGGCCAGAAATGATATTGATTTTTTAAAATTTCATATCATAATATATATTTATTTTATTTTATAAAAACACGTAGTGAAAAAATTTTTAAATTAAAACTACCTTTGATATATTCAATATTTATTAAAAAAAATTACGAATTAATCTAGTGTTAATATATCTTATTATTATTCAATAAAATTAAATATGGTTTCGTAAAAAACAAAATTATAAAAAATATGTTTTTAACATAAATGGATTTAGTAATGGTGTCTTTATATAGTATATAAGTTAATGATATTTTTATACATATTAATATTTAATTATAATTTGATAGACTTCTAATTTCTACTTACATAGCCTCACATGTTCTTCATATACTACATGATAAATAGATAGGCTTTGGATATAGATTTAAGTGGATCTATCAGTAGTATTTATCTTGTTTAAATCTCAATGTGGTTGAACTTCTCACATACATGGTTTCATTCAGTTCTTAATTTCTTGAGTATGGATAGGGCTAGGTCAAGGGAAGACATTAGAAAAGTAAAATCCATTCCAAGTATGGAAAAATGGGCATTATAAAAATGAATTATTCTTCTATAATTCATTTCTTCTTTCTTTTTTTTATTATTATTATACAGTTACTTCAATTTATGCTAAAAATTTTTAGGACAATGTTTTAATGGCCACATATAATATTCAAAATATATGAAATATTTTTTTATTCAGTTTAGTATTTCATGTGAAACACCATATTAAAAAAATATTTATTTAATGTTAATATGTACTGAATTATCATGTATTTACATTGAAACAATTCATAATACATTCTATATACATATTAAAAGATATCCATAACATCCTCATATTTCTATCATAAGTGACATGCATCACAAAAATCTATTGATCCACCACCACGTATTTCATATCAAAATACATGGACAACCCCATCAACTCAATGATATTATATACATCATTACTAATGATCCAAATTTAATCAACATAATGTAAAACAAAAATGAAGTGACCATCCTAAAATCTAAATATGTAAACATGTTGGTCCACCTATGTCCACTGGAAGCCATGGTTAACACTGAATGAAAACAACCATTAGTATATTCTAGGGATACAAGATCATCATAAATTTTCAAAAGATTATTCCTTATCTAGAAACATAAAACACATTAAGTTTATTCATATATATCTCCTCAATTATAACTCTATAATGAAAATATTTCCTCATGTCCAACTACTGAAGTTCAAGGTATATGCTGGATAATAAAATGAAAACAACTCTGATTGAACCATCATTAGTGTATGCATAAAATTACTATTAAAGAAAACTCCATTCACATGAATGAATCATTTCACCACTAACCAATATTTTTATTTTACCCTCCTTTCAATATTCAATGTTTTTTCATAACCCCAATTTATTTATTTTTTCATCTTGCCTTTGAGTTATTCCATCTAATCAAATTTATGATTATTCCTCAATGACTCCATGTTTTTCTCCATTGAATACATGGAATTAACATTATCTGGATGAAAATTGACTCTTAATATGATTTTTGACCCCCCTAATAAATCATTAATAGGCTCCCTACTTTTATTAATCTCATTAATAGAGTCATTCATCATAAATATCATTGAAATATTTTAGGAGCGACACAATCAAATAATTCATCTAATGGTTTTGGAACATCATGTGGAGAGGGTTGAGTCACCCCTAAATAATATATTCCACCACTATATCATGGTATTCTAGTTAGGAGACTTCTTGAACCTCCTCATTTTTAGTATTAGGATGTGAATTTATAGGTTTCGAATAATGATTTGGTCCATCAAAACATTATCTTTAATAAATGTTAGGGTTTGAAATGTCTTCATTCATCTTGTTATCGTGGAATATGGCATCTCATATTCTGATTAGATTTTTCTACTTTATCTATAGATCTGGTATCAGAATTCCTCATCTCTATATATGCGGAAGATTCATAAAGTTAATATTCCATATAGTTTATTCCTAAGAACTTTGGATATGTGTTAAAAAGCTAAATTTGAAATACACATAAACCTTAGTAATATGGGTGTTTACTAAATCATATTTCAATGGAACCATTAAAATTTCAATGGGATTGTTGGTCATCTATTTATGAGGAAGAATGAAACTCAATCATCATATCCCAATAATAGATTAACAATCTAAGGAAAAATCATTAGGCTCTTGAACTTCTCCATGATGGTTTTTTCACGAAACTCTATTATATCGAGGGGACCATGAGACTATTATCTTAGGTTAAATTTCCTAACACCTATAATAGGAATCGAACACCCTAGATGTGTAATATCCTTTTTTATATGAATATAGACTCATAAAATTACATTAAGTTTAATATTATACCATGGAATGGAACATATTGATGTTCCCCAACACTTGGCACATAATTCGTATGATGAACACCCACACTTTTTTGCTTGTATCATAAATAAGGTTTAGGAAATATTAGTTACCTCATAGTGATTCCACTTCCATGGGACTACACGTATCATAAATTATCATATCCAGTAACTATGGTCTACTTAATGTAGTAGTATTGAATACTCTATACCTCTTCCCATACAAGAATCAATTTCAACAATCTAGTTATGAATCATTTTCTATAATGATGTACTTCTTCTTCATTATGGTTGATAACCCTACAACACTCTTATAGAAAACTATCTTATTCCATATATTTGATGATACCTGTCCTTAAATTGAGTTATTATAGTCTACAAATATCTTCACATCAGTTTTGTATAATTTACCACATATGCGTCCTCATGAAATTATGATGGATGCTTTCATAATCTTCCTTGATCCAATGTTAAAGATTCATTCCTAGCCTCTTATATCAATGGTTATCCTCGATAACTTGTTATGATGAAGGTTTGGAATATACCAAACATACATCAATGTGATTATAAATACAATTTTCATCTTGAATGGAATATCATTTTTGGTAAAGATATCTATGAAACTGGTATTCCATATGTTGACTACTCTAAATTCACACACTTGATAATTTAAGAAATAATAATGATATAGAGTGACATGGTTCAATGTTGGGATATCAAAACCAAATTTTTTATCATTTCATAATGTGTGAAGGAAATTATCTTCACCATCATTGAAGCATGGTGAGAATTCTAAAGTGACTGTCACATACAAGTCATTATTTCCTCAATGGGGGTTATAACCTTGATTCTTCACTTATAGTAATTTTTGCTAGCTATTCATTAATTATCTACCCCTTCCATGATCGAATAATTTTCATATTGGCCTCTTACCATTTATGGACCATCCTCTTCTTCCATCACACTAAACACCACCTTATTGTCTCGGTAACTTCTCCATGTAGAGAGATGGTGTCTACTTGTAACTTGTACCCCTCCATGAGGCCTCCTCATTGAATAGTAATTTTTTTCCACTATCATAGTATGTCAGACTCTAAATGATTTGTTTATAGGGGATAAAACTATTGTTTCCCATCTATCATGTGGTGTGAAATTTAGGTGGTCCGATTATCTTCATTGGTTAGATTTTTAATTATTGACACCAGTTGATTCACTATGCTCTAGAACTAACTAATGTGTTCCATGATAGCGCTCCAACTCATTAATTGAATATTCAAAAATTTCATTTAAAATATATTTTTTTCGAGTGTTATTTTACTAATAAATATTCTCCAGCATTATCATGAGTTCTTATATGCTATTATATTATGTGATATGATGGTAGAAGTTATGATCAATCTATTGTATGATTTTACTGATTTTCATCTTGTTCAACATCTTCCACTCAACATTCTTGGTTGTATCGAGGTTGACACAATTATTCTTAATAGGGTTAATGGGATCTATTTATTTATTAAAATATTCCATTTAAGAAATTTTATGAATCTGGAATGGTTAGAATGGATAGAAACAACTCCTAGGTTGTCAAAATAAAACTATGATTAATTATGGTATGATCCAATCAATGTCAACAGATTAGATTTATAGCTAACCTTTTTATTACATGGCATGCCATAGAACCTTCTGAAAAAATAACTCAAAAACATAATTATTGTTTGAAAAATATCTCCTTCTCTAATAATCAACACAGTTTCACTGTTAAACTAGGATATGATAACACATGTTATGATTTATTGATCCAACGAAAGAGAATGAAGGACAAATGAAATTTTATTTGGAACATAATTCATAGATTACAAAAAATAAAATAATTCCCCTCTCCCTCTCCTAAATTTGATTCTCTCACATAGAGCAATCAAGAATCTCATAATACAAATGACCTCTGGGTCTTTGAATTGGATTACTCTAGGAAGCACATAATGGAATCATTATATATCCAATCTTATTGAGAGATGTGTCATCCATATTCAATACTTTTTTTCTCAAACATTTAATCCCTTCATAATTATATTCCTTAATACAATAAAATGAAAATATTATGACTTATACATGCACCTAAATCTGAAAAATCACCTTTGTGGTAAATTTATACACATCACAATTGAATCATGAATCATTTTCATAAAGTATCAAGACAATATAAGTTTTTGGCACTTGTTTTGGAAAAAAATATCACTATTATAATGAAAACATACAAATCCTGTCAAAATGGCCATGCCTTGTGTTGGATTTGTGTGTGGATATTTCATGTTCATGAAAAATGAATTGTGGATAATTTTTATATCCATCAAGATAATATAAGTACATTGTCTTGGTTTTGAGTATGCCATAGATGTTTTGAACTAAAATGAGTTTTTAAAATGAAAAAATGCACTCTCAATCATATTTGACACAACATGTGTATAATTTATGTGTGTTTAAATAATACATATTAAAAGAGAATTATAGATCTTTTTCCTAAAATATCCCAATAATATAAGTTTTTTTAGTTTTGAGTATGTGATTCAGATTTTAAACTAAAATGTCTTCTTTAAATTGAAATATGTGATATCAACTATACCGACCACACTTTATGTCAGATTCACATGAGGTTTATTTCAAAAAGTAACAAATTTAATGAAGTTCATTTCCTAATATGTCTATAATATATGAGTTCATTTTAGTAATTTTGAGTATTGACAATCAATTTAGGGGAAAATATCAATTCGACACTGAAAAAGGGTAATTTTATAAAATTCATCCACACCTTGTGTCTAATTTATATGATATTAATTCATACCCATCATAAATAAATTATAAATAATTATAATAATGTGTCCAGAAAAAATGATATTTTTTTCTATATTATTAGAATTTGATGTGTGTTGTGGGAAAAAATGCACACATTTTACAAAAAATGTACATTGAGTCATACCAGCCAGATTATTTTTCCGATTGATGTATGATTTATTCCACCACATCAAAAATGAATCACATATCATCATCCTAAAGTGTATATATAATTCACAGATGTTAATTTTATTCTAATTATTTGTCACGCCTTGTGAGATAAAATGTTACTTTTATACTGAAAACATGCACCTTGACTCAAACAAAACAAACCATGTTTCGAATTGACATGAGTTTGACTACTAAATAAAAAAATAAATCATTAATTTTTTCAATAATGATCAAAATATTCATAGTGTGTTTTCTAATTTTTGAGTATCTGATGTCTGTTCTGAAATAAATTTTCACTTTTAAATGAAAACATGCACTTCCCATTGTATCGGCCACCCAATGGGTTGTATTAACATGGTGTTAATTTATATACTCTATAAATGATTTATATATCATTATCTTATTATAAAAATATAAATTGGGAACATTTTCATAGTTTTGATTTTGTGATGCTCGTTTTGAACTAAAATTTTAATTTCAAATGAAAACATGCACATTAAATAATATCGACCACATCGTATGTATGAATGATGTGAGGTTAATTTTTACACATCAAAAATGATTTATGAATCATTATAATATATTATCATGAAAATAAGTGATTTTTTATTATTTTTTAGCTTGTGACAATGTTTTTGAACTATAATGTCACTTTTAAATGACCACATACACTTTTAGTCTTACTGGATGCACCATGTGTCAGATTGATGGAAAGATAATTATCAAAAATCACCATTGAATTATTAAATATTTTCCAAAAATATAATTACATATTGAGTTATTTTATTTAGTTTTTAGTATGTGATGCATTCTTCATACTAATATGTAAATATTAATTGAAGACTAGAACATTCATTCATACCAAAAACCCCATGTGTTAGAATAACATAAGGTCAATCCCAACATATCAAAAATTAATCATATATAATTTTATTAAAGTATCATTATAATACATGAAAATATAATCAATTTTGACTATGTGACATATGTTTTATATTAAAATGTACTTTTATACAAAAAAATTTAACATCCAATCAATTTAGCCACACCATGTATCAGAATGATTTGAAATTAATTCCTAGACATCACAAGTAAATCAAAATTCATTTTCATAAATTATCTAGATAATACGACATTGATTTATTGATTTGGACTATGTAATTTGTATTCGTGGAAGAATTGTTACTTTAATATTGAAAATGTGTAATTTCAGACATATATGCCACACTGTAGGTCAGATTGACATGTAGTTAGTTCTCACACATCACAGATGAATCATAAATCATTTTCCTAAAGTATCAAGGAAATGTGTTAATATTTTCAATGTTTTTCTATGTGATGCACATTTTTGGAAAAATATCCCTTTTAAATGTTAATGTGAACATACAGTCATTACAGTCAAACAATATTTTGGATTGTTGTTTGGATAATTTCAACACATAAAAAATTAATAATTGATCATTTTCTTAATGTTTAAATCTAATAACAGAACTAATAATTGGTTTTGAGAGTGTGATGTGTGTTTCGGTAAAATTTTTAATTTTGAACAATATGAATGGTCTATCAGTCATAATAGACACATCAATGTCATATTAAGTTGGGATTAATTTCTACACATCATAAATGAAATATTGGTGACTTTTTAATGTATCAAGATAGTCTTAGTGTGTTTTCTCATTTATAACAGTACGAAACATGTTTTTTTTCTAAAATGAGTTTTTTAAATGATCTTTAATTAAATTTGTATATAAAGAGAAAATATTTTTAAAAAGAATCAATAATAATTTGAAACACTTTTTTTCAAAATTTAAAAAAAAATTATTGAAAATAGAAATTCAAAATCTACATGTTTTTCTTATTTGATAATAAAAAAAGTAATTTTTCGCATTTTTAAATACATAAACACATATACACATTAGAAAATATACATGTATATCTATACATAAATAGACACATGTATTGATTTACATGGACTTAGAGGAATAAAAAATCATAATCAAATTAATCATAGAGGATCTAGGAAATGATGCAAGACATTAGGATTCATGTGGTGTATACAAGAATAAAAAATATAGGATGAATCATAAAAATACTAAAAACTGTAATATTGTTTTTTAGATACTTAAAAATATGTAACAAATAACATAGATTTTGTTTTAGGGGTTCTTTCATCTAAATAAAATTGAATGAGGTTTCAGTAATGTATACATTCAACAGATATTGAATGATGTAGAGTTGTTCTATAATAGGCTCTATGGGCCCCCTTTCAAAACATATTTTCCAATTAGATTTCAAACCTTGTATTCATCAAGGTCTCTTTTTCGGGAATGTTGGTCAAATATTGGTTAACTATAAACCATGTTAAATAAACGGTTTATCTAGATAATAAAAAATATAAAGGTCTTCAGTCTAGCGAGCTAATAAATACTAGTAAAATTTATTAATTATATTTAAAAATTATTCTATAATATTAATTATTTAAAATTGAATATTATAAATTGAAAAATAAAATATAATTAATTAACAATAAATACTAAATTTTAATAAAAATTTAACTGGGTTAAATGTATCAAAAAATGTGCTATTATTATCATAAATTTATTATTATTATGATAAATAGTATAAAAGTTTTATTAATATTATAAAAGAAGTATTATTCTATATATTAGGTTTAGGGGATTACAAATTAAAAACAAAAATTCACTCTGGTACCCTACTAGTTCAAACCTCAACCCTCCTCACAAGGAATGATATGAATCAATATGAGCTATTTAATTGTATAGAGTATCTCATAGGCTAAATAAATGATGGTATAATGGATTTTCATGGAGGAGACCCAACTTCCCAAAACATCATCCTTTATCACACAATTTTTTTCATTCTTATAGAATGTCTCCCACTCCCTATAGTCATTACACAGTCTCAAAAGTCTAAATACTACATATCCCCTACCAATAAAAATCATTTCATGTTTCCCTATATTATAATTTGGTAAGAAACACTACATACAACATCATAAATTAATATGGGAATAGAGTTGTCTGATAGGGACCAATGTAAACATCAATAGTTTTTATCCACCCACCCAACAATGCAGGAATGGTACCCCACCCTGTTTCCTAACAACTCATGTTGTGCAAGATGAATAGTCTCACAATGTAGATCAGCATTTTTTAGGTCAACCCTCTATAAAACATTAGTAATATAAGTGTAAGATGGGTCATTTTATTGGATCCAACTCTCCAATAACTCATTAGAGCCACCTACCCTGTGATTCCATCATGTTTCCATGGAGTATCGCCTTACTGGCACACCACATCTTCTGCCTTGTTAAACTATAATTATTAGTTTCCAATTATTTTGAATCCATGATTTCTATGACCACAAATGTGGGTAGAGGATCCCAAAATCTATGCTCTTGGTTTTTATTCTAAAATCACTTTCATTAAACACTATCATTTATACAAAATGTGATAAATCATTCTTTACATATTAAACTTTTAATAATCTAAAAATTATGTCTCACGATAATGACACAATACCAAGACTATAAGGTTTAGTTTACATGATGATTGGATACATAATAAAATTATTTTACAATACTCATGAACATTTCTCCATGATCAAACCACACTATAATCTCTTCTAGACCCGTAATAAATTTTACTCATCTTTATGACTAATGGATTGATAAAATAAGAGAAAGGGTTGAGATCACATGATAAATAATGGAAAATTTGTCAAAATTTCATCAAGGGTAATATCATAATAATATTATAAAAAATGAACATGGGTGTAACACCCCAAGATTTCATAGTGTGTTATTTCTTCAAAATAATTCAATAACTTGCACTACATGCAACACCGAGTTCAATCACACCATAAATTAAAAAAACAAGCCATTCAAAAGATGTTATGAATAGTATTATCTAAATTTTAAACTTTATATAATCATTATAATTTTAGAATCCATATTATGAGTTTCTTTGATATAATGCAAGAACAAATTCATTTTCAGTATTGCACTTTTATCAACTTTTAATAGTGAACCCTTTTTAAATACAATATTTTAAACATTTTGACTAAATGGGGACATCAAAAAATTTAAAATGAAACATCCCAAGCTTCCACGGTAGGCTTTCCTTTGAATAATACAGTAGCGTGTGTTGTACGCAACTTCGAGTTTTAACACACACCACAACCGATCAAACTAGCCGTTTTGAATAGTAATACCTACTTTTTGAAATCATATATATTTTATATTTCAAAATGGACTTCATTTTTGGATTCGGAATATCGAAATTAGACTAGGGTGAAATTTTGGTACTTTTCAGATAACTTTTATATTTTGATGAATAGTGAAAATTACTAAATTTTAATTAAAAACAACTTTTTTAATCAAAATATTTAATAATGATAAATTATGAATTTTAGTAGATTTAAAGTATATTTAGAATATATTTTTACCATTTAATATAATTTTGGTCATTGGACATAATTTTACAATTAAACCGAACATAAACAAGTGTCAATCTTTTGATAATTATTATCTCTTAAAAACACGCTTTTTGTTTTGACAGCGGGAATTAATTTTAAATTAATTTCTGCCACTTCTGTGTTTTGAATTTAGGAAAATGGATTCCATATTTGGAATCAGTATGTCCAAATTATGTAAATAGGTAACTTATATTTTTACACATTTTGAATAATTACAGCGGTAAATATTTTATTTACCATGGTTAAAGGGTAAATCCGGTAAATAAGGGTTAAAAAATAATATTATAATAATACAAAATTTCCCTAAAACGTGTCCTAACCTTATTGGTGGACACATACCCGACCATGGGCATCCTTGGGTCGATTTGGGGACCCCTTGGAGCCACTTGTATGTGGTAGGGACACATTATATTAATAAAGTTAAAATAAAAATAAAAATGGCATAAGCTTACATCTTTTAGAAGAACAATTTTTACATAGGGTTATACATGTTGGATTTTCGATTATAAATATCCATTAGAAAGCTAAAAATATTTCCTACATAATGATATTTTATTTATAATTTTTAGACATCAAATAATTTAAATTATTAATGACACAATAATGATGCAATGTTTACCTCATTAATAAATCATTTAAATAAATAAGATTATAATGATTAAAATATTATCTAAAACCTGTCCAATTCTTATTGGTTGATGTTATTTAGAATATGATTCATCTTATCTTCGACCTCAATGATTTTTGGACCATTATAAACCGAATATAATTATATTATAAAGTAATACTTTCACTCTTTCATAAAGAGCCCCTCCTCTCCCTTATAAAAGGAGACCACTTCTACTCATTCCACACACCTCTCAAGCCACTTGGCTCGTCCAAACCCTGCCCAAATAATCTCCCCACATCCCTCTCCTCCTCTTTGAAGCTTCCCCTTATGCAGAAAGCATTTCAAGAAGTCCTTTGGTTCCAACCAAAGTGAGTTACCTAAATTAAAGGAGGTTAACCTACCCCAACAAAGGAAAAGTACAAGGTAAGGGTTATTTCACAATCTCTTCATTATCCGAGGTTGTTTATATGTAATAATATAATGGGATTTATTTATCATCCACATCCATGTTTCTTCGAAATGTATTTCAAAACATTTTTATTATTTACAAGAATATGGGTTAAAGTCATTTATACCCTTGTTTGACTTTTTATGAGAGGTTTATAAAGGAATCTTTCCATCGTTTTCAAAACAAGGGCCTTTTTAACCTTTTCTACAGAATTACGGTAAGAATGTTTTTTTAACTTATACGGCGGGTGCGGTTATTTTCCGCCGTTATAAAATCTTCAAAGTTTCCCTTACAAGCTTATAAGAATATTTTCAAAGAAAAGGTTTACTTTTATAATTATGTGATTTTTAAATGATTTCAAAAGAGAGATATTTCTCTCAAATATATGAAAATCCAGTGCAAATGTATACGTATTTAACGCAAGCTTAAATTTTTTTTCAGAAAACCTGACTCTCGAGTTTGGTAGACAGGAAGGGATTGGGAGTGGACCCATCATGGCCTGTAATTAATCGAGAAGTCTCAGAATTAGTTATTTTGCTTTTAGAAGCTTGCATATTGTTTTCAGAAAAACACTGGAGTATATTTTATCAATTTTAAATATAAGTATCTTCTAAAAAAATGGCATTGGTAGGTCTCATGAGACAAACTAGTGTCTTGGCACAAGGCCTTGACAAAATCTTATTTGTAGTTTTGGCACGAGGCCTTGTCTATGTGGTTATGATAGTCTGGCATTATGCATTCCAACATTATGAAAGTGGTTATTGATTTTTGCATGTGATTATTCGATTAGTAGAATATCCATGTGAATAAGTAAATAGAATTATTTCATTTTACTTTTTCCATACTATGTTGAATTTCAAGTTTAAAAGGCTTTTGTTTTAGTAATTCAATGCCTTAAATGTTTATGCTTATTTTTGAATGTTCCGCTATATTTTTATCCTTACTGGGTATTTGAGCTCACCCCTTTTCTATGTTTTATTTTTCCCAGGATGTGAAGATGTAAGTTATGAATGACCTGCAGGGATATTATGAGGGGATTATAGTGTGGACTGTGGAAACATTATGTTGTTGTAGTAGTTTTTCATTTTATGATGTAATGTAAAACTTATGAATATATCTAGTGTTTCCAAGGCTACTAAACCAATCGGTCTTTCGAGATTTGATCTTTCTTGTGATCATGCCAATGTTATGAAGTAATGCACCGACTCTGGGTAACTGGGGTCGGGGCGTTACAGTTGGTATCAGAGGAAGTTTAGTAAAAACCTTGGAAGCTAGATTTAGATAAACTCTGATTTGAGCACGTAGACCTATGATGAACTTTGAGGATTAGTATAGAAGAAATTCCTAGAATTTTGGTATTGTAGAGATTTTGTGAGTTTTCCGAGCAATACATCCCTGTCTTGATACGAGCAGGTAGAGGCGGCTCTGGCACAAATGTACCTAGGGGTAAAACCTGAAAACACCGCTTTGAGCTAGACTCGAACAGGAACTGGTGCACGACAACGGGCCTTGCTGCACTCTTGGTTACGACACTCCCGGGGGATATGCTTAGGATACTTCTCATTTTATTTACAAACCATTATGAAGGGTTTATGAGTATATACATCTTCAAAGGAGACATTTTTATGATTATGGATTATATCCATAAATAGTTCAATTTATGTTAAGTGTTTTATAATTATGGGATTATGTATTTTGATTCATAAACTGATCTAGTGTATGCCATTGTTTAGAAATGGCGCCCAGTAGAAGGAATGAAAACTCCAGAAATGCACATGATCCAAAGAGAAGGAAGGATCATATCTTTCATGGTCTTAAGCTGGAATATATAAGAGAAATAGTCTCCCATGTATTATCATCATATGAAGAAATAATATCATGTGTTGATAAGATAAGTAAAGAGTTTACTGAGTCATATGGCTTTGAAGGGAAGCAAGAGAAGAAAAAGATGGAATAGAGAAAGATGGATAAAGGGAAGAGGGAAAAGAACAATTTTCCCATATGTGGTAACTGTGGAAAGAAACACCCTGGAACTTGCCTGAAAGGAATGGGAGTTTGTTATAAGTGTGGAGGAAAAGGGCACAAAGTATGTGACTGCAAGGGTAAGAAAATGGGTTTAAATGTACAATGCTTCATTTGCAAGGAGTTTGGACACTACGCGAACCTATGTCCCAATCATCAGACTATGCCGCAAATGATGTTATTGGATAATAATCAAGTTATGATACTACCACAGATGAAGAGGAATGATTAGAGTTCTTATGTTGATTATGTCAATTGAGTGTTGTATCAACAATGTACTTGTTATAATAATTATGGAGTATATAAGGATTGTACTACAGTACTATTTCATTAAGGACTTGAGATTGTGTGGAACAACGAAAAGTGACTCAATAGCAGGATAAATTTTTGGAAAATATATGGTTGAGAGAATGATAAATCATAATATAGTTCTGACACTGAAGTAGTGATTTTGGAATAATATGTGATTGTTTTGGATAAATTATATTGGATATTCTTGACTACCTTGGAACTGATTAATGATTTGTATATTCCATCATTGTTGGGGTTTAAAACATTTTTGGATTAATGAAGTATATCCATCATTCTATATGGAATAAGGGATCATAAATGCAATCAATAAGGAATATGGTAATACATGATGAAGGTATTCATATGCTATTATGAGGTAAAATGGATATATATTATGTTTACTTTCCTTATAAATGTTGGACTGTGAGTTTGGACAGAAGTATTTTGGATAGTTCTAGTTTGGATTATTTTGGATTGCCATAAAAGGACAACACGGAGGTTGGCCGACAACCCGTCGCGTCCGGCAAGGCTGTGAGACTTGAACCCGCAACCGAAGGGCGACAAGGGTGTATCACCTACCACTGGCCCACGAGATGTCCTGGATTAAATAATGTAGTTTTTATTAAAAGATCTTGTAGATGAATTATAAATTCGTTTATTTTGGAACCCTATACGAATAGTGTAAATAGAATTTTTTTTACATTCTATTATCTTTTAGAGTGAAAGATGAGTTTGTGGTAGAAATTTATTAATGGATAAAACTCTAATTATAAAGTAAGTATATCTCCTTATGATCTTAGCCAATCTCATAAATAAATTCCTCAATATTAAGAAAAGAAACTTAGAACAAAAATGTTTTCCTAGATGGTACCTTAGATCATCACTAATTTATGGCCTTGGGATTGTTGGCCTTTTCATAGCCATGTTCTCTACCACTCGCCATCAGATAATTGATGGTTAGATTTTTCTTCCATATCCATATTTTCCTACATGGAACCCTAGTATGTGTTATTTTTGGTAATCTTCATACTTTCGACTCTTTATTTTAAATAGAGGCCTCATTAATTCATTTTTCGATGTGGGATTTCAATTAAGATATTTTGAAACGTCAAAAATGTGTTATCCTAATACCCTATGTTTTGTTGAACCGATGGTATTTCAAATCATCATAGATTGATGAATTTAAGGGCCTCAATTTTATACTTGTTTGTGATTGATGACCTCAATCACTACCTATAAATATTTACGTTTTTCCTCCAATTATATGTCTCTAATTGCCACCAATGTTCTCCTAATCGAGATCATAATTTGGTGGTGACCCTTTCATTTCTCTTTTCCTCATATTAAGACAAAATTTTAGTAACCCAATTTCCGATGTGGGTTTTCCCACAAATATATTTTCTATTTTCAACCTTTTATTTTCGAAGAACAATTTCAAATTGCGAGGACGCAATTTATTGAAGGAGGGGAGAATGTAACACCCCAAGATTTCATAGTGTGTTATTTCTTCAAAATAATTCAATAACTTGCACTACACGCAACACCGAGTTCATTCACACCATGACTTACAAAAACAAGCCATTCAAAAGAGGTTATGAATAGTATTATCTAAATTTTAAACTTTATATAATCCTTATAATTTTAGAATCCATATTATGAGTTTCTTTGATATAATGCAAGAACAAATTCATTTTCAGTATTGCACTTTTATCAACTTTTAATAGTGAACCCTTTTTAAATACAATATTTTAAACATTTTGACTAAATGGGGACATCAAAAAATTTAAAATGAAACATCCCAAGCTTCCACGGTACGCTTTCCTTTGAATAATACAGTAGCGTGTGTTGTACGCAACTTCGAGTTTTAACACACACCACAACTGATCAAACTAGCCGTTTTGAATAGTAATACCTACTTTTTGAAATCATATATATTTTATATTTCATAATTGACTTCATTTTTGGATTCAGAATATCTAAATTAGACTAGGGTGAAATTTTGGTACTTTTCGGATAACTTTTATATTTTAATGAATAGTGAAAATTACTAAATTTTAATTAAAAACAACTTTTTTAATCAAAATATTTAATAATGATAAATTATGAATTTTAGTAGTTTTAAAGTATATTTAGAATATATTTTTACCATTTAATATAATGTTGGTAATTGGACATAATTTTACAATTAAACCGAACATAAACAAGTGTCAATCTTTTGATATTTATTATCTCTTAAAAACACGCTTTTTGTTTTGACAGCGGGAATTAATTTTAAATTAATTTCTGCCACTTCTGTGTTTTGAATTTAGGAAAATGGATTCCATATTTGGAATTAGTATGTCCAAATTATGTAAATAGGTAACTTTTATTTTTACACATTTTGAATAATTACAACGGTAAATATTTTATTTACCATGGTTAAAGGGTAAATCCGGTAAATAAGGGTTAAAACATAATATTATAATAATACAAAATTACCCTAAAACATGTCCTAAACTTATTGGTGGACACATACCCGACCATGGGCATCCTTGGGTCGATTTGGGGACCCCTTTGAGCCACTTGTATGTGGTAGGGACACATTATATTAATAAAGTTAAAATAAAAATAAAAATGGCATAAGCTTACATCTTTTAGAAGAACAATTTTTACATAGGGTTATACATGTTGGATTTTCGATTATAAATATCCATTAGAAATATAAAAAGATTTCCTACATAATGATATTTTATTTATAATTTTTAGACATCAAATAATTTAAATTATTAATTACACAATAATGATGCAATGTTTACCTCATTAATAAATCATTTAAATAAATAAGATTATAATGATTAAAATATTATCTAAAACCTGTCCAATTCTTATTGGTTGATGTTATTTAGAATATGAGTCATCTTATCTTCGACCTCAATGATTTTTGGACCATTATAAACCGAATATAATTATATTATAAAGTAATACTTTCACTCTTTCCTAAAGAGCCCCTCCTCTCCCTTATAAAAGAAGACCACTTCTACTCATTCCACACACCTCTC
Source organism: Viscum album (assembly GCA_963277665.1). Lineage (NCBI taxonomy): Eukaryota > Viridiplantae > Streptophyta > Magnoliopsida > Santalales > Viscaceae > Viscum > Viscum album. Next base: position 979,048,706 of record OY728139.1, on the reverse strand, counting down.
AAGCCACTTGGCTCGTCCAAACCCTGCCCAAATAAGCTCCCCACATCCCTCTCCTCCTCCTTGAAGCTTCCCCTTAGGCAGAAAGCATTTCAAGAAGTCCTTTGGTTCCAACCAAAGTGAGTTACCTAAATTAAAGGAGGTTAACCAACCCCAACAATGGAAAAGTACAAGGTAAGGGTTATTTCACAATCTCTTCATTATCCGAGGTTGTTTATATGTAATAATCTACTGGGATTTCTTTATCATCCACATCCATGTTTCTTCGAAATGTATTTCAAAACATTTTTATTATTCACAAGAATATGGGTTAAAGTCATTTATACCCTTGTTTGACTTTTTATGAGAGGTTTATAAAGGAATCTTTCCATCGTTTTCAAAACAAGGTCCTTTTTAACCTTTTCTACAGAATGAAGGTATGATTGTTTTTTTAACTTATACGGCGGGTGCGGTTATTTTCCGTCGTTATAAAATCTTCAAAGTTTCCCTTACAAGCTTATAAGAATATTTTCAAAGAAAAGGTTTTCTTTTATAATTATGTGATTTTTAAATGATTTCAAAAGAGAGATATTTCTCTCAAATATATGAAAATCCACTGCAAATGTATACGTATTTAACGCAAGCTTAAAAATGTTTTCAGAAAACCTGACTCTCGAGTTTGGTAGACAGGAAGGGATTGGGAGTGGACCCATCATGGCCTGTAATTAATCGAGAAGTCTCAGAATTAGTTATTTTGTTTTTAGAAGCTTGCATATTGTTTTCAGAAAAACACTGGAGTATATTTTATCAATTTTAAACATAAGTATCTTCTAAAAAAATTGCATCGGTAGGTCTCATGAGACAAACTAGTGTCTTGGCACAAGGCCTTGACAAAATCTTATTTGTAGTCTTGGCACGAGGCCTTGACTATGTGGTTATGATAGTCTGGCATTATGCATTCCAACATTATGAAAGTGGTTATTGATTTTTGCATGTGATTATTCAATTAGTAGAATATCCATGTCAATAAGTAAATGGAATTATTTCATTTTACTTTTTCCATACTATGTTGAAGTTCAAGTTTAAAAGGCTTTTGTTTTAGTAATTCATTGCCTTAAATTTTTATGCTTATTTTTGAATGTTCCGCTATATTGTTATCCTTACTGGGCATTTGAGCTCACCCCTTTTCTATGTTTTATTTTTCCCAGGATGTGAAGATGTAAGTTATGAATGACCTGCAGGGATATTATGAGGGGATTATAGTGTGGACTGTGGAAACATTATGTTGTTGTAGTAGTTTTTCATTTTATGATGTAATGTAAAACTTATGAATATATCTAGTGTTTCCAAGGCTACTAAACCAATCGGTCTTTCGAGATTTGATCTTTCTTGTGATCATGCCAATGTTACAAAGTAATGCACCGACTCTGGGTAACTGGGGTCGGGGCGTTACAATGGGAGAAATATCTTATTAAAAATATAATGGAAAATTAAGTGTTTTCTATAATCATTTATAAAAAGTCATGTAGTCTTAAAATAGAAAACATATACCATGGAATAAAAGTAAAAATACATGAGATAATAAGGATTATATATGGAGAAGAATCACAGTAATTTGGATATTAAATTTCATGGAAATGTATCATAATATTAAATAATGAATGTAACATAGGAACTGAAATCATAAAATTTTATAGTGGAATCAGTACATGTTCACCATAATCATTTGTATGAGGAATCACAACCCAATTACCATAGTGTATTAGGCATCACTACTGTATTCAAATAAATATATTGGATCTAGCTATACTACCAGATCCACATATCATAGTGGTGCATGAATAACTTCTAGATTCACATAGATAAGTGAGAACCAATATTATATTATCATAACTATATTGTGAGATTAAAAGTATTATCCAATGAATTAAAGGATAATATAAGACCCCAACCATTATAATAATATTCATTCAGATATATATATGTCCAATTTTTACACAAAAACATTTTTTATTCATACATCACTTAATTAACCTATTGAAGAGAGATGGGGTTTTTTAAAATCATTTCCAAAAAAAATCTATATGTTTTATAGAGGAAGAAGATGAATTGTGCCTTAAAAAATCCATAGTTTAAGAAATGAGAATTAAAGATGTTTTCATTTATGGAAAATAAATATTAAATTTATCTAGATAAATCATTTGAAAATTAAGATGAAATAAGACGTTTTTGAATCTCTTGAATACTACAAAATATTTTTTCATTAAAACGACATTATTTATCATCATAAAAAATTAATTTTTTTTAAACAAATGATTAGTATTTTTTGAATAAAAGTTTTATAGTACAAGTATTATTTTAAAAACATCATTATTTTGGAATAAATTAAATCAATAAATATTTGATTCTTAAAAATAGAATTTGTTTAAATAAATTTAATAAAATAAATTCTTTTTTATCATCAATCATTTAATTTGGGAAAATATAACAATATTTACATTTCTTATAAAAATAACCAACTGTACAACTAATTTGAATTTTTTTTAATATATTTAATTTTACCTTCATAAATAATAATGGTCATATTTTAAGAGTAGTTATTAAATATATTATAGAAATCATGTTCCCCATACATGTAAAATATAATGTTACAAGTTAAATAAAATGTTGTTTTAAATATTTTAATCTGAAAACATTTCAAAATATATACATCTAAAATTATTTTCAATAATGTATCAAGGAAAATAATTTAATGTTTTTAGATTAAATTTGGATTGGAAAATAAAAAATTTTATTTTTAAAGGATGTATTTTTTCTAATATGTTGAAATTTTTTTGTTGAAACACCACATCATAAAAAGAGTAAACAACTAATTACATAAAAGAGAAAAAGGGAAATATTAAGTTCAGATGAGTTCAAACATAATTATAGTCTCAAATATAAATTATTACAACGGATTTAATGGAAATATGGACAAGGATGGGACACCATTGTTAAAGAGGATGGTAATTATTCTCAAATATGATATTTTTTTTAAAAAAAATTATCAATGTACAATAATTGTATTTTAAAAGTAATTATAATAATTAATAAATATATATTACCATGAATTAAGTTATAATTCTAGAATAAAAATATTATAGAAGAAATAATTTCAATAACGGGTGTTATCACTCAAATAATGGTGATTTGAGTTATAAAAATACCTTACGAATTTAGTAAAACATGAATAAAAAAACATAAAATTTATATAAATATGGATTGATACATCAATTATATTATATGAAAAATTATGATAAAATAAATATTTTTAAAATATATATACATAATAGAAAATAATTATGTGGGGGATATGAATCATACCTCAATTAATAAAAATTGAGTTGGAAAAAAGTCTACAACTATGATATCCTTTGATTCAAAATCCATTAAAAGAAGGATGGTTACAAGCCTCTTCAAACCCCATGAATTCTGTTAATATGGAATAATACATCTATTTAGTGGTAATAATAATATATCTTATATATTATGGAGTACGATATGTATTGTGTCTCAATATATTAATTTTTTTTCCATGATCCTCAAACAGTAAGTCATACCTTCCGCTAAAATACTAAATTCTCATTTATAGAAAATATAAAAATCTTTACCACCTATATCATAACAATTTTCATATCAACATCCTTTTATAATCCTAATTTACTATTATTCTATATATGTATATCAGATATTCATCATCTATTTTCAATATCAGTTGTGAGTAAACATGATCATTATGAATTAGTTTCGTAATAATAATGTTGTTATTAATTATTCTACTAAAAATAATAATTCCAAGATAATAAAAAGTACTTGAATTTATTATCTATAATTATTTATAATGTAACATACCATTTCTACCATGGGTAGAAGTCTTATTTAAATTATTATTTATAAAATTCCAAAATTGTGTTGAAACTTATACTAATGTTTGAGAATCTAGGTTAGATAATCAGAGGAGTGGGGAATAAATTGGAGGTTACGTAGTGTATTTATATCAAGATTATTTAATCTTTGGAGAACATAAATCCAATAATAATTCCACCCAACATATTTTGGAATCATATAATTCATTCGATGTTAATTCCATGGGTACAAAAATTCAGTCTATTACGACTTGGTAGTCGGTGACCTAAGGATGGAGCAATTTAATTAGGGTTTGTTTAGTAAATTTACCATCTAAAAACACTTTTAAACCAAAAAATATTATACTTTAACCTTAATTCTCACTTTACAAATCTAGTTTCTCCCTATGATTTTGTTGAGGCCTTCTTATAGTCATTACTTGGTGTTTTGATCTCTAGTCATTGGTTGCTCCTTTTTGGTAACTGTGATCTATTATTTATAGACTCAAACATTTATATTGGAATTATAAATTGTTCTAGGAAACATTTAATGTATCAATTAATAATGTTATGATTCTTCTCTAATCTATTCTATATCCCTCAATCATATTTATTTTTTAGTCTAGTTCTCTTATCAGTTTTAGTGTGTTGCATGTAATTCTTGGTGTATGTGTTGATATATATTCTCCACCAACCCTTTTCATTACAAAAACATGATTCTATATTGTGGGATTAATATTTGGGTCCTCTTATCTCTTTCTATTGAATTTTATTTTCTTTTTTTGTGTGTAGATCCTATCTTGTGTAGTGTGACACCCCAGTTAGAGGTAGATGGTTCTATCACAAGCATATTTTATATTAACTATGAATAATTTTGGATCTATAAATTCTTTATAATGAATTTTAATTATCCTATAATAGAATGGAATATGTGTGTAAAATTGGTTTTTGGGAAAAGTGTATTTTTTACATTGTTTTGGTAAAAGAAAAGGTATTTTCAAATCATAGTGAAAAGGATTGTTAGACTGATTTTCAGTGAATGCTTTAATGAAAAGAGTTGTTTGGAATATTTTTTGAAATGGGATAATCCCTTTTGAAATTTATTTTACATATAAAACATATGAGATACTTGGGTACCCCTGTGGTGGTTTTAGTATTATCCTATTTCCATTGAAATTTTATGGGGCTTCACTTTCTATAATGTTCTTTTACTCCTAGTTTATGTATGCAATAAATTTTGGGACCTGAGTGCACACTACTCATTGTTATGACATGTATAAGAGTTACCTAGCTATATTAACTTTCTTTTTTCCAAAGATTGATTACCATTATTGTTCGGTTTTTATTTTTTTTATATGATATGTTTCATGATTTTCTAATTCAAACTACATTGTTAAAATTATTCATTGAAACTATATTACATGGTTATTTTTGAAAGGTTTAGAAAAAGTGGATAGATTTGATATAAAACTTTGTAACCAATTTCCATACCATGTTTCCTTTTAAATTTAGTATAATATGATTATTTAATGGGTACTTATTTGAAAAAACCTATGTACAATCCTACAAAACCTATTTTCCTCACACATTATATACTCTCTCACTAGTGTGAAAAGTATGTTCTATCTAATATAGGAATGAGTGAGGAATCACATTGAGGTGGAGGTGATTGTGTTGGGTGGGTGTGTGAAGATATAGGTGGGATGGTGGAATGTTCCCATTAATCACATAGAGTAGTAGGTTTCATATTTTGGTTCACATTCTTTTGGTTGTTTTGTTAACATGTACCTTGAGTTTTTATAACTCTACCATGAGTTGTATTTCTACTATTGGCCATCTTTATTTATAATTTTTTGGTGGTTATGTTTCTATATATATGTAATGTACATTTAATTTACATTGGTTAAATAATCAACTCTATTAATTATTTGATGACGGGTTCTATTTAAAATCCCATTGTTATCGGGAATTCCATTTATGGTTAATTAGGGTTTGGTTTAGAGCCCGGTTGAATGGTTTATCCAAGATAGGTTGTGATAATTGGATATTGTAGAATGGTTGTGCTTAGTATTAGGATATTTTTGGACGTAATATATGATTTTTTGTACTTTAGGGGTATGTTGTTATGACTTTCAGGATATCTCTTCTCATGAGGAGCCTAATGTCACCAAAGGATATTGGGATGTGTATATCATGTGTTGAAATTTAAAATTGATCTCAAATTCAATATATGTTCTATTGGTTCAAAATGGAATTATTACATTGTCTTGTGATTAATTTCAACATTAGATATGTATAAACATTCCATCGAGACATATTCCATGGGTTCCTCAAAAGGTCATAGAGGGGGATTATCCTTCTAGAAATCCTCATCTTGATAAGAATATAATAGAGGCTTCCATATGGGTAGTTCATCCCAAGGAACAAAACATACAATATGTTATGAACCAATCTATTTAGGTCCAATAATGGACTCCATAATATATGGTTCAAGAAGAATATTTTTTAGTAAATAATCCCACATTAATTAAGGGTATGAATGGACCTAATCAGGTGAAGTGATTTCCAAAAAACATTGATCAGGAATTCAACTTCCTAGAGAAACCTGAGACTATCAAGGTGAAATGTGTAGTTTTCAAGATCATGGATTATAGCCAAAGGAGAGATAATTATAAGGTGAATTCAAATAAAAGTGTGGTCTTGGAGTGTAATAGATTTAAGACCCTTTTCTTCCTAAAATTCTACCAAGAATCTTGTTTTTTAATGGGCCCTTGGTGTTCCTCTCCTTGCATTAGAGAGAGAATTAGTTGTCATAGTACACCAACCATTTTTTAAATACTGTTTTATTTTATCTGAAGATTATTATGAATGATCAGTTGAAGGCTCAACAAGTATTAGAGGGTTCGTTACTTGACATCTGATTATAGGTATACATGTTGATGATCAACCACTATACTAAGACGGTCAAAGAGGATTTAATGGATGATGTGGATTTAATGGAATTTATTTGATTCACGATCCCTTTTCATCATTCTGTTTTAGATTAAGTGGAGTATAGTGGAAGAATATGTAGTGAAATTATTATCATAATAGTTATTGAGTTAGTTATAAAAAGTGGGCTTCAATATAACCCTATGTAGTAGACATCATTGTGACTTAAATTTATATTAGTAAGGAATGGTACAATGCATAATTTGGTATTTTTCTATATCCCCAAATAATTATAGTGCTTGTGGCTACTGAGGCCAGCTACAAATGTTCTTTCAAAATTTGTCTACGCCCCATCACACTCAAAGATATTTCCTTCCCAAAGCCACTATGGCATAGTCATAATCTTCAAATTCTCTATGAATCCAGCAGTAGGACTCAAGAGTGATGAATCATCATGCAGTGAATGTGTTTTTGTATGATGGTTGATGTTGCCTTGGATATATTTAGAAGTATCATCATTGTTACATATTATTTTAAAACAACTTGTATAGACACTAGATCATGGGTTTCATTCTCCATCATGTAATTTTTTGAATGATGAGGTGGACTTTGCTTGGGATTTCATAGTTCTTGATCTGGATCTTCTCAATGCAATCATAGTAGTATATTGGATGGTTTATCATGGATATGAAACTGATTGTTTTTTTATTATGTCACATTCTCAGTTGCTAATGGGATCTCTTGTTTATTCTCTATAGACTATCTAGTGAGGCCTATTAATTTAGTTTCTTCTCACCCAAAACATCGGATCATATTTTATATTTTTTTAGTTGATCCTAGTGATGATTCCTATCATTTGGATCTATCATTGGTTAATCAATATTTACCTAAGGATTTCCTAGTGGACATATATAGTATACCTCTAAAGATGATGGATGAGTTCATGATTGATCTAGTGTTAGGTATGCATCTAATTTATATGCCCTGTTATTATATAGAACCTTCCAAGCTGAAATAGCTTAAGGTTATGTTATATGATCTTCCAGTGAAAGGATTTATTCATCCCAATGTTTCACAATGGGATGACACCCTTCCTTTGATCCATGTGGATGATGTATCAATTGATCCATGAGAATGAATATTCATGATAATGTATCCTTTGATTCATGTGGATAAATATTTTGAACTTTTAATTGGGGAAACTAGTTTTCAAATGTCAATCATTTAGTGAGGTATCATCAACTCAGGGTTTGGGAGTTAGACCTCCAAAAAAACACTTTCAAAAGATGGAATGGCCATTATAAATATCTTTTAATTCTTTTGGCCTATATAAAAATCTTACACTGATGATGGATATGATTAACTAGTAATTAAATCAATATCTCAAAACCTTTTTTGTTCTATTTTTTAGTGGTATCTTGGATTATTCAATTTATGATCATGAGGACCATATAAATTTGGTCTTAGAAATTTGGAGGTGTCACGACCATTATGGTAAGCTATTAAAATATAATTTCTATACCAAATATGTTAAATTAATAGGTAATGTGATTAAAACCATAGCCTCTCAATTGGTCCTAATAATGTGAAGGTTTTTTTAATGGGAATATCTATAATCATCTTTGACATTCATAGATTCCTATGTCTATCTAGTTATTATTGCTAGTTGGTCAGGGATTTCTCAATGAAATCATCACAATTGATAGATCTTACCATGTAAGGGGTGAAATTCACATGGAATAAAAAAAATAGGATTATCTGGATGAATTTAAATGATGACTGAAATCAAAGCCCATTCTAATCTTATTAAAACCAAGTACAAAATATGTGGTATATTGTGATTTTTATAGTACTAGTTTGGATAATGTGGTTATACAAGATGACCATGTTGTGGTATATGACAGACATCATCATCGAACGCATGAGAATAATCACCCCACTCATTTGATTTATCTCACCATTGTTAGGAATGTGTTTTAGGGTTGGTGAAACTATCTATTTGGGGAGAGGTTTTCCGATCATGATAGATTTGGTTCAATGTTTTATTAAAATGACCTCAACCTAAGTAATCTTTATGGGTGAAATACCACCAAAAATTTAACAATGAAATCTCTTACACTCTTAGGAAAGGGAACATTGTTGCTGACACTCTTTATTGGATTTTTTCTTATTAATCTATTATGGAATCGGAAGAGGAGTGGGACATTATTGAAATTTTTTTCTCTATTGCATAAAGAGGTTTTCGATGATGATTTGTTATGGACCTAGCCAATTTTTATTTATTATCATATATATTTGAATATATTTTATAGGACTAATAGAATGATGATGAGTTTAGTGGAATCGGGGAAACCTTATATGGTGGGGAGATCATTCTTGGTTACTCAATCCCTTCCGATGGAATTCATTATTTTAGGAATTTGTTTTTCAAATGGTCATCCAATAAAAATTTAGTTTTTCAAGATTATTATTGTTATTCATGGTTTATTCATCCTTGATATGATAATTTTTATTGTGACATGAGATGGAATTTTACGTATATTGGTATGAATCATAACATCAATGATTATGTGTCCTTATATTACATATATGAGCAGATAACAGTAGATCCCCTAAAGACTTCTAGTTTACATTAGTATCATCTTGTGGTAGTTTGAATATGTACAAGGTATCCATGGACAATGTCATTATCATACCAAGGAATCCCTAAGGAATTAATATTATCTGGGATGATATTTATTGGTTTATAAAATTGTATCATTTTAATACGATCAAGTATACCAACATTGTCGAAGATATGGTTAAGATACACATATATGAGATTTTGAGGTTGCATGATATCCCCTCTAAAATTTTCTCTAAAAAGGATCCTTAGTTTACCTCTCAGTTTTATATAGTCTCTAAGAGGTGGGAGGACCCATTCTGGATTGAGTATAGCATTACATCAAAAAATGGATTGTTAGATTTTGAATGTTTTTCAAAAAATTTGAAGATATAATCCATGACTACTTCTAAGATTAAATTGGATCATGGGACATCCATCTAGTAGTGGTCATGATTTATTATAATAAAAAACATCTATTAATGATCATAATGGAACACTTAGAGGCATTGTATGGGGTCATGTACCCATCACCCCATTCTTGCAAGATTTTGGGAGATGCCTCTCATATGCGACCGAGTATCACATACAAGACAATGGTAACCATCCAGTATATGCATTATTTATTGGTTACAATATACAGTCAGTATAAATCTAAGGAATATCATTGATGTCAACCAATGGTGTATTCCATTGGTGATTGAATATTTTTAAAATTTTCAGTTGGGCTAGGATATCTTTGTCCTGGGAAATTGGGGAATATTGAATTGAGTTATGTTAGAAAATTTTGGATCACTGATCAGGTTGGAAAATTTTCTTATCTTTTGGAATTATCAACTCTGAAGCTAGGAATCCAGGGTTTGTTATACATTTCTCAGCACAAAACATATCCCCAGGATACTTCCCATGTTCTGTGTTGGGAGGATATTTATATTGAACTTGATGTTTCATTAATATAGAAACTTATGGAAATGTTGATTTTTAATGGAATTTTGATGTTGGAAGAATATTTCATTTTTCAAGGTGTTGTGGAGGTAAAAATTAGATTCTCATGAGGCGTAGGAGTGTGAATAATTTTTGAGGGATCAATGTCCAGACCACTTTAAAATGCTTCCATAATCCATATGACATTATAGGTACTAGAATTGAAATTGTTGGGTGAATGGTAGCATCCAATTTGAACAGTATTTATAAGGCACTATTTATAACTCTTTACTGATGTTTTTAAACATTTACTGAGGGTTATGTAAAGTGGATTGGGGTTAGAGGGAGTGAGGAGTACATTGGATAAAATTTGACGGTTTCATTGGTACATTGGATAAACGATGGGTTCCACTGCCTAGCTTGGGGATTCCTTGAAGAATGGAATTTCTATATAAATTCAACTGAACAACCAATGGGATATCTCGAGGTGCAATCATTCTATCTTCTACAACTACCTAACTACTGTCCATAGGCCGAGATGAATTAATTATGGGGGATTTGTAAATTGTTCCATAAAACCCTTTATTGACACATATATTCACCCCCTTTGACACAAATTCATTGTTATGACTCAAGGATCTCGCTAGGATTGGCTTGATCTCCCATTATTTTATTCTCTTAGTGATTTGATCTCAGATTGGTTTGTTACTCCCTTTTGGTTGGTGTGATCAATTCCTTCTCAATTCCATCAATTATGATACAATTGGCATTAATTATAAGAAATGATTCTACATTCCATTGATCAAGTTATGATTTTTATCCAATATCTTTTATATCATTATTTTAATGTTCTTCTATAGGATAGTTCTCTTGTCAGTTATTGTCAGGCATGTGTAATTCTTATGGTATGTGTCGATATCTCTTCTTTTTCGACCCTTTCGCTTATGGAAACAAAATTTTATGTTGTATAAATTATTTTTTGGGGAATATTATCAGTTTCTCTTGAATTCCCATTCTTTATGGTGTGTTTGGATCCCATCATGGGAGGTGTGTGACATTTGTTTGAGGTATATGCTTTTGTTACTAGACAATAATCTTTAAACAAATAATTATCTTGGTTTTATAAATGGTTTTATATTAAATTGGTATGATCCATGAATTGATTTAATTGTGTCTATAGAAATATTTTTTGAGAAAATATGATTTTTTAATTTATTATGGTAAATGATATGTTTTTTTAAAGCCTTGTAAAATGGATTGTAAAATTGGTTTTCAAAGCATGAAAATGGTGGATTGGAATTTTTTTTCAAATGTAATAATCCATTTTAAATTGATTTGACTTATTTTGATCATGTTAGCCTTGGGTACCTAGGTGTAGGGTTTAGTATTGGGAATTTTCCATTGAAATTGTATGAGGGTACAATTTCCGGGGTGTTCTTTTGTTTCTAGTTTATAAATTTAGTGAATTTAGAGACTTCAGTGTGGACTAGTCAATATTTTAATTTTGTTATAAGTGATCTTGTCAGCCATTCCATTGTTATACATGGGGTGATTACCATTTTTATTTGTATTTTTACTGTTTTTAGATTAGAAATGATACGATACATTATTTGTAAATGTAATTTCTTTTTTGGAATTATTCCATAAAATTGTATTACATGGTTATGAGAATGATTTGTAAAATGGGTAGTTATTATATAATTATTTTGATATAAAAAATTCTAAATACTTTTTATTTCAACTTTTCATTTACATTGAGTATATTTGGATTATTTGAAAAATTCTTATTATGGAAAATATGGTTGCGATCCTATTGATATTGTTTAACACCCACACTAGAAACTCACTCAAGGGTTTGTAGACCCAATGTACCTAATGTGGAAAAGGGAGAGGCGTTATGGTGAGGTAAAAATTTGTTTGTTTGCTGCGCATAGGTAGTTGGTGGTGATATGGTTGGATGTTTCCCATTTATCACATAGAGTAGCAGTTTCTAGCTTTTTATATCCTTTTGTTTTTGTTTTTTTGTCATGTTCCAGGGTGTTTTATCTTACAACCATGACTTTTATCTCTACCATTGGAACTCTTTTGATTATAAAATATTTCTTTTTTGGACGTATTTATCTATATATATATTCCATGTAACATATGTTAGGCTATTTAAATATGTACATATGGCTCTTATGGGGTTCTCGGGTGCTAGTATATAGCAATGGAGATTGTGAATGGCCTTCAGATCATTTCATGGTCTTTCTCATATCCTTTTTGGATTTATTTTTTATGTTGGGTCATGACATATAATTTTTTTTATTTTATTCTATGGTATTTTTGGTTATGATCCTTAAAGATGAAATCAGTGACGTGCATGTTTCAGAGTTTTTTAATAAATATACATTAGTATCCAAATTAATTTTTTTAATATTAATGTTAACATTAAATAACCAAAATAAAATCATTATTTACCAATTTATATCATATGTTTTTAGTAATTAAGTTTACATATACATCCATGCTATTATTTTCTGTAATATTTCATGTTGGTGATTAGACTGAGCCAAAAAAGAATAAATCATAATTAACAGAATATTGTGAAGTGATTTAGTTGTAATATCATTATTATAGTGACATAATGTTATTGTTTTGAGATTTTATTAATGTAAAAAATCATAATTTAAAGGAATTAAAGTAATATGTTTTGGATACAATACTATTATCTAGTATGAATAAATTCTTTATCATGGTATATTTGTTTTCAATGGTTGAATTTACAATGATTATTTGTTTCTCATATTTAAGGGTATAAAAGAAATTCATCCTGGCCATAGCCCATTGGGGCCTCACTAGATTTGGTGAAACCCTTAAATATTTGGGTGAGATATCACTATTTTTGTTGGGTCAGGCTTGGTCAATCAATCCCATAGCATTTCATAGGATTGACCTAGAGTTGGACAGATTGTTTGGGTCTATCTAAACTATTCAGGTTAGGGCATTATCCAAGGTTATTGATCCATTAATATCGAATTAGAAATTATATTTTTTTAAAATTTAAATTATAATATTCTTTATAAAAATGATATAAAATTATAAATATATTATAAATATATTTTACACATCAAATGGACTAGTTGGTCTAGGTGATGCATTGAAATACAGAGGTAGAGGTATCGAATCTCCCCAACATCAAATTTTACAATGATATGATTTTTAAATTTTTAGTCTAGATTAGGGCATACAGGGTAGGTTGAAGGGCCGAGATTCTAGGCTAGCCCTAGGGGTTGGGATTTTTATCCACCCATTGATAAAATATAGTTTCCCATTTCCAAACTGACCAACCCTTAGCATCAGCCCATCCTAACATGGGTAAGACTTTTCCAGGCTAGGTTAGGTGAGTTTTTGGCCAGTTGGGCTGAATTTACACACAGAGTCATATTATTAATATGATTTTAAATTTTTTTTAAAAACATAATAAATTTTTCAACATTATATTTATGCATTTAAATATTTATTACGACCATCCATGTTTGGTGTTGATGTAAATGAATCATGACACCTTGCGGAGGTGGTAGACTACATCTACACACAAATATCTTTTTTATTTTCATCAAGGGAAAATAGAATATGATTATAATAATTATACCCAAAATACAATGAATTTTAGTTGACAAAAAATTTTTAATTCATTTTATAATATTGTGGAAATTACATTTAATGGGAAATAAATAATATAAACATCTTTAGGGGGAAATTATTACAAATGTATTGAACATTATATATCCCACTGAATTCTCTTTTTAAATTGAGACATTATGATGACTAATTGAGAGAATAGTGTTAAAAACATAAGAGAAAATGGATGAGTATAAGTTTGAAAATATAATGGATAGTTCTATCATGAAGTGGTAATAGTTATCCCCTTTTAAAATTCAATTAAAATTGAATTTTTAAAAATTCACATTAGTTTTAAATAATGACAAAAATTATTCAAAGTTAAAATGATAAAAATGTGGGAAATAATAGAATGTGTGACAAGGAAGGGTCTATAATACTATAAACCAAAAAATTTGGAGTTAAATATTATTAATTTTAGAAATTTTCCCTTAGTTTATTAACATTTATTGTAATTAACTTTTACTAAGGTAACTAATTTTTATCCTCAGTAATTATTTTTAATAAAAATATAATATTGTATTTATTAAATAATTTTTAAAAATAAATATCATATAAAAAATTAATTTTATCAAATAAAATTTCAATTATTGATAAAGTTTTTTTTCAAAGTAGAATCACATAGAAGTTAAAAATAGTTTTTTAGAAAATTGTATTTTCATGATCATATGTTATGAATTGGATAAAATTCCCAATGTTATTTATTTTTATTACATATTTTTTTATAAAATGAATAATATTTATGTTGCTTATAAATCAGTCCAATACCAAATATCTATATAAAAATTTCTAATTATAAGAAGAGAGTGAAAACATTTTTAAAATGATAATAATATTATAATTATGTTCTAAAATATTCAACATAGGTTTTATTATGTTAACTTACTAATTTAAAATGAATAATTTTACTCTTCATATACATATTTTGTCGATTAAATTATTTCACAAACTATTTTGTCTTGAATATTTAAAATAAAAATCAATAAAATTCATAGTTCTCAAAAAAACTATATTTCGAAATATTCACCTAGTAAATTAATTATTTTATAAAATTCCTAGAAGTTCATACAATGGTAATTTATGAATTAAGAATTCAGAAAATGTATTATATTTTAAAAAATTAAAATTCTATAATATATACATTCATTTATTTTTTAAAATTAAATATATAAAAAATAACTTCTATTATTGAAAAAAATGAATTGTTAAATATTTAGGTGTTCTTAACCCTATTTCATATGAATTATTAATTGATTAATATATATTTTTAATATAGATTTTATTATTTTAATTTTTTTTAATAATCTTCATCTTATATATCACGACTCATTTTTGTTTGGGGATGTGTGCGTAGTAATCTATCGATCATAGTATTTATTCGGTGAAAACTTATATGTTCTTAAATCCCATAGTATTGCATGGGGACTCTATTAATTCCATAAATGTAAAAATAAAAATCAATACTATATAGGTTAAAATGATTCAAACTTCTGTCTAATGAATAATTATATTGTTACATTAAAACACAGGTAACATCCCAATGCCCTGTAGGTGATGAGTTAAAGATAATTTTTGGTCGGATCAAGGTATTGGGAATCTCATGGATTAAGAGGAGAACAACTCTTCTCATGGTAGAGAACCAAATCATTCATCAAACTAATCGAAGGATTTGATATTTTCTTGATCAAACAATGCACAACAAACCAATGAAAGGACTATAGTGGGTAAATATTGTGCAACATTAAAGAAGATTGAAAAAGAATTGTCCAGGTTTAGGGAAACCCAATTCAGGGATGATCTATCACCCTCCACATAATATTGATTGAAATTCAATTAATAGATGGTTTATGGGTAACAAAATTCAACTTCTTATATTTTATTTGATAACTTATGTTGAAGGTGATGATGATCCTCTGAAAAATTTATGTCATCAATTGTTTTCACAACACCTTCACCTCTTGATGTTGTCCCATGATGAAATAACACAAATCTAGGAGGATAGATTTTGGAAAATAGTCAGATAAATTATTGAACATGTTTATTGCTTGTTAATGGGATCTTTGGTTATTTTTTGTTGTCTTATGTATGTTTTTACTATGACTATGTAACCCTTGTAGTTTTTAATGTATTTTTAAAATGAATAGTGAGTTTTGTCTACAAAAAAACATTGTGTACATATTTTTATAATATCATATATATTTTGAATAAATATATTGATATTATAATAAATATATATTCAAAATAATACTTTCAAATAAATATTAAAATATGAATAAATATAATTGATTAGTATCTATATTTGAATATTTTAACTATAATTCAAATTATTATTAATTCAAAAAAAGGATGAATAAATTTAAAAAATATAACATTATTAAAAGTATAAATAGTTATATAATTAATATATGTTCATTGTAAAATATAATTAATAATAAAAAAGTAAAATAATATGTATCAAAGCTAAAATTTGTCTTTAAATATATTCATAGGAGATAATATGTGGATATATTATTATTACTAATTTATTGTATAGATATATATATTTAATTGATTGTACATAAATAATATATGTAATTATTTACCACATTAAAATTCATTAATTTTAATTAAAAATATTAATATCTATATAAATATATGAATATTATTACTAATTGATTAATATTATAATAAATGTTTTAATATTATAATAAATATAATATTAAAACATTACATTATAATGAAAATGATTAGATTTTACAAATGAATAAATACAATTAATTACTAACAATATTAAAAAAATATTAAAATTAAAAATATTATTAATTATATAAATGAATATTCTTTTTAAAATGTATCATTACTAAATTTATAAATAGAAATATTTTCTATAAATGTTTTTTCACAACATATAATATATTAAAAAAGTATAAAATTAAATGTAAGAATGTTAATGTTTATATATCTATTGTTTTATAGTTTTAAATACATATATATATTGTTAAAACTAATTAATTATATCGATGTATATATTGTATCGATTTTATATAAAAATTATTATTAATTATTAACTAAATTTAAATTTATTAATTAAAATTAAAAATATTTCTTTTTATATAAATATATTAGTATATTATTATGTGTTTATGTGGGATGTCTAGGTGAACAAACAAATACCCATGTGTATCTAGTTATACATGTACACATATACAAAAACATACTCATACATAGACATGCATAAATTTACACACATATAAACATACTCAAAAACATATATATATATATATATATATACGCAAAAACACACACATATACAAAAACATACACATGAAAATACATACACATAGACACAAATTCACATTCACATAAATAAACACACACACACACATACTATTAGTGTTATGTATGTTTGATATGAATACTGTTAGGGATTAGGGAGATTGTTTTTTATCATGATGTCTGTTTCTTATGAATATTACAAATACATCATATTGAAAATACCCCAAATTATTCTACTATTTCTTTGAAAAACCTCACATGATTGATCAGTATAATTAAAATTTATTATTGTTTTTTTAAATAACATTATATATATTCTTGAAGTTTTTAGTGTTTGTAATTTTTTATAATGGACATTCCAGTCACTGTATTTTATTTTGGGAATTTTTGTGTTTTTAAAAAATTGCAAAAGGACATGAATTATTGGTATAAATGAAGTCTATGAAAACATGTTTCATGGTTACAAAGACATTTTTCATGATTATGAAAAACAACATTCATGGTTATGCAAAAGTATGTAATTTTTCCATTGGACAAGTTCTATTCTAATGCATGTATAGTTTATGGTAACACATAATATAGAATGATGGTTACAGAAATATAAAATGTTATCTACATAGAACATAAAATGATGGTTATGTAAAAAATAGAATGATTGTTACATAAAACATAATATTATGTTTACACAAAATACTAAAGTGATTGATGAACATAATTTAATTTTTCAATTTAACAGCATTTTTATACCCTATTTTACTACATTTAAAATATTTCGATCAACTATGAGTTCATATGATTTGATTTATTTTTTTTATTAACTTGTAAAATACATATACATTCTTACAAAGCTCTATGAAGTATTTTTTGATTTACATAAAGGAAGGATCGGGGTGATATATTACCATAAAAGGTCAATCAATGTAATTCCATGATTGATTTAGTTCTTACCAAAGAACCTTGTGATTTTCTATCTGGAAACACCAACATGATCAGCATATTTTAGAGTTAATGAAGTGGAAAATATTCATTGATTTTAAAATAGAAATTTGATTAAAAATACTGACACAAATCACTTGAGGATATATAACTCATATTTATATGAGAATTATGATGGTTCTGAGATTTTTATCATGTGAATACTATTATTCTATGAAATCATTATGTAAATTAAATATTTGATTTATTACTATTAAAATGATAAAAACTACATTGATTTTAATCATATTTGATCTTATATTCTTAATTTAATTATAATTATCAATTGTGAAATATTGTATATTTTATTATTGTGTTGTAACATTCATTTTATGATTTTCCCTATCAAAATAAATTTTTTATTGATTATAACATCTGATAAAATGGAATGTCTAATGAGTTTTGTACCTCATCAAAATTCAATGTTTACTTGGTGGTGCCTTAGTTCATGGAAATATTGTTTTTTCATGATATAACTCCACGTGATAAAAATACAAGCCCTGTAAAATTTTGTCACGCCTTTAAAGAGTGAGGTCATGTTCTTAGTGTATACCATTCTATTCACTATGTTATAGTGGATTGAGGGGTAGATATAAAATCAAGAAGATCTGAATGAAAAAAATATATTGCCAATATTATTTTCATTTTTTTACTATGCTTTATTTTTGAGGAATACCAAATTACAATAATTCTGCATGTGTTACTATGATCTCATTATTAATTATTTTTAAAAGGATGTGTCTATATTTTAAAAGGATTATTACCCCCCACCCAACCCACCAGAAACCATTTTCAATCTCACTGAGGCAAATAATTGTTATCAATGCTTATTTGTATGGGACAATGATTTGTTTTTTATAATTACAATGTAATATTATCCTAGCACTTGATTTCTATGGATTTTGTTTGTAAGATGGAATCAATGATTGTTATGATGGTGGGATTCCATTAAAGGAATCATATTTTGATGGAAATGACTATAGTTATAAGAATTATTCATTTCAGAAATATCATTAGCATAAGATTATTTATCATTGGTTGATCATGGGGAAACCATATGAGCTATTTAATGTAGATCCAGATGGACATGTAGTAAATGGTTTGGAAATGTATGTTTTAATTTTAATTTAATTAATCTATTATATTGTGCTACAATATGAGGTGTGTTTATACATGTATCATATTTTAAGATAGATCACGGCTTTTGGAGGATTCTACAAGTCATGTATTAGGGCTAAGATAAGATAAAAATAACAAAGTTGTGAATTTTATGAGAAGAATACCAGGAATTTAATATGAGAGGATATAAATCCATAAAACAAATGTTTCATTCATTTACAAGAATTATAAATGATATTAATTCATTTAAGGAGGATTTTGATAACACTATTGTAATTGATACTGTGTGGTGTTCACTACATAAAAATTATAGTAAAATTTATGTGTCAATAAAAATGACTAATAACTTTAAGTAGTACACTTTAGGAAATATTATTTGTTAACTAATTCAATCTAATTTTATGTTATATAATTTTACTAAGGAATAAACATCAATTACGAAATGTACATAATTTAAATCAAATATTAATTATTCTACTAACTCTTTCCATTATGAACTACAAATAAGTGGGAATGATAAAACAACCAACATCATTAGAGAATTTTAAAAATATCTGAAATCATAGGGAGTATATAAAAATAAATCTATATGAGATCGTTATAGGTATGTTTGAAAAGGATGTAGAAATGTTAATTTTAGTAAATATAATAATGTATCAAAATTAACTGTTTTTGTGTTTAGAACAAATCGAAATGTCAAATCAATTTTATCACAATTGAAACAATGTGGGAAATGATAGAAATGAAATGAGAATGTGAACATATATTTTCAGTTCGATGGTGTTCAATCATGGAGTTTGACTCGAGAATTATTGATTTTGGGAGAGATAGAATCAACTAACCAATGTTTATAGAAAATAACAATGGACAAAGGAAATAATGATTCTGAATTTAATTAATGATATAAATATAATAATAGAACTAATGTAAAAGAGTTAATTTAACAAAATTAAATGTTTTAAAAATATATTTTAATAATCGATGGATTATTTTGGGAGATAAAAAAAAAGAAATATAAGAGAATAATAAAATATATAAGTTATATTTAAGAGGAAAATAAAAAATTGATCGTTTCTACTTTAAATAAAAAAATAGTAATTTGAAGTTGAATATCATAGATCAAAACATAGATAACATAATTTAAAGCATTAATATGCAAATGATATAATTAATAATTTTATTTCAAAAAATATGGAATGTGAACAAATGAAATGAAATTAGTTGTTAGATGAAGTTAATCAAATAAAAAATGAATATATAATGATCATTCATGAAAATAAAAGTTTAAAAAATAAAGCATTGTAATTAAATGATAAATTATGTGAGGATTTGGATGCTATTAAAAATTTTAGTGAGAATTTTAATTTAAAAAATCATATTATAAATATAAAATAATCAACTTTAGAATAAGGTAAAGTAAAATTTGATAAGATAACATCTATGATGAAACAAAAAAATATAGAATTACATTTGGCTATAAGAGTCAACCACAATGGATTAATAAGGAATTTTTTTATAAAATTATAAATTGTATTTTTTCTTGTGTAATTATTTTAAATGTAGAATGCCTCCTCATTATTCTAATGAATGCCCATTATGATTCACATAATCATTTTGTCACAACAAAATTTAATTTATAAGTATTTACCTTCTAGATTTCCCACAAATAAATGTTTGAATTATATTAATGTACCTAGTAATTATATTAATAATCCTACTAAACATAAGATATCATGGGTACCAAAACCATTTTTTGTTTAATATTTTTTTTAATAAATCTATATAAAATGTTATATAGATTCTTGGTATATGGTTATTGAGTGTTCTAGACAAATGAAACTGGATATATCTATATATTTTTTCTTTTAATAAATATGATAGTGGATATGTCCAATTTAATGATGATAAGTATAATGTTTGTTGGGCTTGTTTTATAAATTTTTATATGGGTAAAATACATGTGGTCTAGAAGTTTAGTCATCATTAGAAACACTAGAGATAATCCAGATGGAGGTAATGCACCATCACCAAGGAAGTCTAGGTCTGGGAAACTAGATTCATTAAACGGATATTATGAAAATAGGATGATTCATTTCATTATTAGTAGTAACAATGTTTGTTGAATGAATGTTTAGTAGGATCTTTGAGGTGTAATGTCAATGGATTAACATTAAATGATGTGTGATCACATTATAATTTATGGGATTAGTAAGACAAATATATTCAATGGACTGATAATAAATGGATTATTGTTACTTAAATAATGATAAGAATCATTTCATGTCTGTACTTAGGGAGTTTTTTGAGGACCCAGATGATGTAGAAAGTTGAACAGTAGAGGTATATATCTTTATCCAAACCAATGTTTGAAGGAATAGTTATGAAAGTGATGTGGTTGTTGACTGGAATGAAATCAATGATTGTAGGATTTAGATTAATTATTTTCAAATGAAATTTTTTTTAATGAATTAGTGTGGATGAGTTGATGGATTACACCGTTCATTGTGATTCAATAGTCAATGAATTGAATTCTATAAAAGTTTTGGAGTTTCAATCTAATATAGAGATACACACACATCTATTAATTAGTGATTTAGACTGAGTGACTAGATCATACCATCTTTAATTAGGTTATTATTCTACACATGCCTGTAGAACTGACTGAAAAATGATCTGATGATGCCAAAAATAGGTTGAGGTGGTATGGAATGGATCATTCATGGGTGCCTCTAGGTTTCAAAAGCTGATACGATGAAAGGAAAAGACTGGAAGGTGTATTAACAGACAATGTCTTGTTTTGTGGTAATAGTATGGTTTTTGAAAGTTAATGTCCCATATAAACAAGATTTATTTTGGTTAAAAATAGATGAAATTTATTATATCATTCCTCTATTGATGTAGGCCCCAATTTCTATACCATATAATCTTTTGATGAATTTTTTTTGTGGTATTGTCCTTGCATGTATCTTGTATGTGCTTGTTTTTATATGTTTTTACTTTGAGGAGGATATTGAGGGGATTGGTACTCGTGGATGATAAGGTGAGGATGACTCAATATGGTGGTTTCGTTATGAGGACTTCCTTGTTATGGTCTTTAATTTCATGCAGAATGAATTGTTTAGAATTTTCTCTTCTTCAAATAATTTATGTTCTACATCAGAGTAGAACATGCAGTAAAAACAGTGGGTTATAAATAAAGCTCCCCACTATCCCTAACAAGTGGTATCAATGTCTGTTACCACTATGATGCTTGATCTCCAACAAGTCGTATAATATATTTGTTAAACTTACTATTGTCAAAGCACAGATAAAAAGGCTTCTAGTGGAGTCATTTGTTAAGGAAATAGATGGAGCTTGGATGGATAATTATATATTTTTTCTAATTGTTAGGTGGTCTATAAGTTTACTAGAATAATCTCATTTGAATATGGTGAGGGTAATAGTAGCATTTTTGGGACATTGAATGATTAAATTCCTACATAGGTCATATACAATATTCCACTCATTGGGTGGAATTCCAGATCTTGCTAGAAGATCACCAAAATTATAATGGAAGATGACAATCCCTTAGGTTTTCAAGATTTAATGTGATCCCATGTCTCTAGATAAAATAATTGGATGTTTTATACATGGATTTATGATAAGATAGTGAAATTTGTAGATCTAGGAGATTGTTAGTGAAGCTACTCCTTGAATGTTTGTAATTCCATTCGACGTAGAAGTCATCATTATAAGGATAGAGTACTGTAATGTTATGATACTAATAACTTGGATTGTTTTATAGGTTGAAAAAAAGTGATGCATGTTACCAAAAGGTTCTAATAGTTAATAATTAATTTTTCCTAAAGAAATTCGGTGGTAGATTGAGAGTTCAGTTTCATCTAACTTCAAATTAAAAATTATCAACAACCATTAAATGGGAGTTGGTGATTGAAATATTAAAAAAATTTATATTCATTCCATTATAATAATATATAGTATAACATAGTTATCATTGTCATCAGAATATAATCATATTAAGAAAAAGATGAATATAGAATGTCATGGTTGAATTTGTGTTGTGGGGGTTCATGGTTATCGAAATTGATGATGGGATTCAATAATTCAAAAGATGATGGCCGAAAGGAGTGATGGGACACATATAATTAGATCACTAGAAGATAAATTTTAGGAATGGTCATCATCAAGGAAATGGAGTGAGAGAGGATAAAGGATGATAATTAACAAATCATTTGATTTATTTCTAGAAATCACTGGAAAATAGTTAAATCATTAGTGGTAGTAGTTTGTGTTAAAACTATGTCATTTTCTCATAAGGTCATTTTTTCATACATTAAAGTAACATCATCGAGAGATTATGAGTAACCAAGATTTAGATATATTAGAAGTTTTTCTAGGTTATGATATTGGATGAACAATATTATATTTTTCTTAATGTGAAATTATAGAACATACCTCGTAAATATTGTAACCGAACTATTCTTATATCATGTGAATGTCAATAGAAAATATAGACTTGCGTAGTGATAAATCTGTAGAAAGGACTACCCCAATTTTTAGTGTGTATTTATTTATAATATTTCCAAATCTATTTAATTGTTTTTAATAATATATTTAGAATATTGGATGGACCTCTATAATGAATGATGGATGTTTAAAAGGGTTTGGACCATGTGAATATGAGGGAAAAATGTACCAAGATGGTATTTGTTGCACTAATTAAGACTTTTTATGGGATTTCGACATGCATATGGAGTCTAACAATATAATATTATTGAATGTAGTTTGATTCTGTTGATCTACTAGATTTTTATGTTCTTTAATACCTTGAATTATAGGGTCAATTTAGTAGTGTTAGATGTTCATTTCTAGAATGTCAAGGCTATGGACTCGATGTACCACATATCATACTGACTAGTAGTTTAAAAAATTCATAAGATGGAAACACAATTAATATTTTATTTGAATAAATTTCATTATGTAAATCATATCGGTTTCATTTTTTTATTATAATGGAAGATTTTGGTTATTGAAGTTGAAGAATTATTTGTTTTAGAGGGATAATGTAATATCAGAAGTATCAAGTATTAGAGAACTATGTTGTTATTACTGAATGTGGTGAACAAAGAATAAAAACTGGGAGTTTTGTGTGATCATAAGAATAGTTTTAAAAAGGGATATTGTTTCCCTCATTCATCAAAATAAATTCTAAAGTTGTAAGTTGTTAGATTTGTTCTTGAAATTGTTTTTTGTGTTCAGTTCAAGAGCACTTAATGTTCAGTCATTGGTTATAAGGCCCCAGCCTTAAACCTTACTTAATATTGAATTAAATGAGTAATTCACATTGAGGATCTTTTCAGGTTTAGAGTTTTAGAGAATTAGGACATAAATATTACGTCTCAAAAGATTACAAAGTAGTCGCTTCTATTAAATTTCCATAAAATAAATACTCTTTAAAAGAAACATGTATAGTTCCATGTTTTAGGTAGCATGACTTTCCTTTGATCCCATCCTTGACCCTATTCCACGCTATGTCCTGTGAAAAACATTTCAAAAACTTGGGATGAGCATAAGAAGCTCAGTAAGGGATACACAAAGAATGAAAACTGTTAGATTTTCAAAACAACAAGTAAACCATGAATACTTTATCAATGTAATACTTTTCACCTTCATGAAGTAGTAAAAACATTTCACTGAAAAAAAGTATCATTACTTACCTTTTTGTAACCAAAGGATTACCATAAAACCCATATAAAGAACACATAACATATATTAAGGTAACTTGGGACATAAACATACTTAAGTGGAATAACCATACAGTCGACTTCCACACATATCACTTAATTGAATAGCCATACGGCTAATTTCCATACATACTTAATGGAATATCCATACGACCGACTTCCATAACCAATGCATTGGAGGTTATAACATAACCTCCCGTCCTGGTATTCACGGCACCACCCGTCATATGGTTTATAACGTAACCACCCGTTAAAATGTCCAAGTACCAGTATAAAATCATAAAACATAAAACCAATATAAAGGAATTATAACATTTCCACATTTCAATCACAATATATCATAAATATATTGACATAATAGAATCCTTTTTCAAATCCATTTTCGAAACCATTTAAAACATTTAATAAAGAGATTTTTGAATCAAAGTGTCCCATACCACCTTGAAGCTTTTAACATTTTAAACCATTAATATCCATATAAATAAATCCTTAAAACCATTTTGAAAACATGGATATTAATAAGAACAAATAATTAAAACATTTAAAACGATATTTTGGTTAAAGGGGTTTTACCAAAATTAGAGACACTTGAATACAATAATCGAGGAATAAAATTTAGTCAGAACTTTATAATATCATGAGAATAAAAGGATTCATGATATAATACTCCAAAAAACAGTATATACACCATATAAGAGTGAATTGGTGTATAACAACAATGAACCCTCAATAGAAATGTCAAATGTGATGAAATCCCTTATAAAAAAGGTGTCCTTAAATTAAGGACAAATCAATCTCAAAATATGTGTGATAAATATAAATACACCCAATATAAGTGGATATTAATTGTAAAACAATAAAAGTACATTCACACATATTCAATGGATGACATATTCAATGACTACATGTTGAACCCAAAGAAATCGAAATTGGGTTAAAAAGTTCCCTTGACAGCCTAACGACATCACATCAAAATGAATTGATGAGAGATAAAAAGTGTATCTCATCACTTGGACATAAAATTTACATCAATAAGGATATATGAGAACATATCCCAACATAACAATATCTAAATTAAAAGACCCCACAAAAGAAGTATTTTAAAAAGATGATGGTGAAAGGTTCCCTTACCGACTTGGGTATCTTTCAAAACAAACACCCCATGAAAGAAGGACAATAAATCATTGATGTAAATACTCATAAACGAAATTATATTACACAAAGAGTAGAATAATGGGAAGTACATACACCACTCAAAGTAAATTGTGGCAAATGTAGCATAAATCTCACGGGAATAAAAGTGAGATGAAAAATCCCTTACAAAAACTCGGCAGCCTAACGGCGCCACTTAAAACTTCCAAAAATGGATTGATGAGATCAAATAGGTTATCTCATCACATTACAAAAAAATCTAAAGCAAGAGGAATATTAAAGAACATCCCTCATCATAACAAATAGGAGCTTAAAAGAAGTGACATAAAGGGGAGTACTTAAAGAGAAAGAGAGAGGTTAGATCTCTTACGAAAATTCGGTAGCCTAACGGCGCCACTCAAAACTTCCAAAATAGATTGATGATAGAGAATAGGGTATCTCATCACATGAACATAAAAATTACAGTAAGATTAATATAAAAGAATATCCCAATAACAAGAAATATGATCTTTAAAAGGAATGACATAAAAGAGTTTACTTAAAAAGAAAGAGTGGAGTAGGGTCCCTTACCTCGGGTCCGACTTGACTCGATCGTTATTTAATCTCCTGAATAATAAACTTGAGTTAATTTATACTTCCTTAAGAACCTTTATTAAAGTTAATTATTCCTTTTATATCACTTATTACCATGTTATAAACGTTATTTAATCATTTAAGTTAATCATGTTTGTTTTGTCAATATTTGGTACTTAAGTCGAAAGTTGACTTCTTACAATTACATGTTGTTCGTGTGGTCAAAAGTTCTTTATATACAGAATGAAATTCCCGATTTGTATATAATATATATCATATATTGTCACGACCCGCCTTCACCAAAAGGAGGGAAGGGTCAGCAGATTGCCAGGCCCTTCCTTCTTTAAGTTGAAGGAGAGATAATGACCCCCGAAACCCGCCTTCAATAGGTCCCGGAGTGGCGACTAGCACCAAGGGTATAGGAAATTCTCGCAAATGGAAGGCATTACCCTTTTTATTTTATAGGATTGAAAGATAAGGAGGAGAAAACCCAACAACCCCAAGATAGGAGAAAAGTAAAGCCAAAAGTAAACCATTCCCACATGCATGTTTCAAAAGTGAAAGCCACAAAGTGCAAAAGATGACTACAAGGTAAGTACCAAAAAGAAGAGAAAAACAACTGCAACTGCTCCAAAAGTCCGAGCTAGTAAGGTCCTGCGTGATCCCCGAAGTCCTCCTGGAAACCTGAAAGCAGTTTCATATACGTAGGGTGAGCATACAAGTACACTCAGTAGGGAAAACCAAGACTCTCGTGCACAAGTGGGGGAACGTACTAAAGTCCCGTGAGAAAGAGTAAACCAAACACCTAACAAGGCAAACTATCCATCCCAAGCCTCACCAAGGTTCGCTCCCCAAATAACGCAAGTCAAGTAATATATATGTAAGAGCACATCGATGTTTGGGTACCCCGCGCCACTTTCCCACTGGTTATTGAGACATCCTACGCATCGGACCAATCCCGCCATTCTCACCGCAGTCCCACTGCCAAAACCCGCCCGCACACACCTGGGCCACAACCACACGCAGTCCCACTGCCAAATCCCGCCCGCACACACCTGGGCCTCAACTGTCACATGTAACCATGCCTGCAAACACCTAGGCCAGAACAACCACCGCTACGCCCGAAGACACCTGGGCTAAAGGATCCACTGCCACGCCCGAAGACACCTGGGCCTCATCCCGAAGACACTTGGGAAACCACCTGCCGCACACACCTGGCCAACCACCACAACACCCTGCCCGATGATTCTTGGGCTAATAATGGACTTCAGGCCATCACAGCCTGCCCGAAGGTACTTGGGCTATCCGGGAAAGGGAGCAGAAAAGGAGCTAATAACCAGCCACTAAGGATAGTGTTGGGAAAAACACCCTTCCCCCATAAATGGGGGTGTTCGGCACTAAGTGCTCAACTTGGGTGGGGCGCGAATAAGAAACACAAAGCTACAAGTATAGATATAGGTAACAAACACTCACCCAAAACTTAGGTTTTCCTAGCCAACCTACAGAACACAACACCACAACGTCCGAGTCGAAATTCACGACCCTTGCCCACAAACCATCTTTCCCATTCTTGTTTCACGTTCAGTCAAAAGTTCAATTAATTTTAAGCACTACTGGCCAACTACCATAAGCATAACCAAGGAAAACGTCAAAGCATAGATCAACCAAAACACTCACACCCGGTTCTGCCAACAGAGGATCTCTCCCCAATTTGTGATAAAAAAAACTCACAACCACTGAAGCCATACCAACCGGAGATCCCATCCCCCAAACTCACACAGTCACCGAGAGTATAAAAGGACGGGGAAAAAAACCATCCCCTCCCACATTTCCAACAAACGGCCCGAGGGGAAAACAACCAGCAACCACTACCAACACAAGTCAGGGATTTTTCAGATTTAAAAGATTTAACACGCTCCATGATTTCAATTTTCCGTGTGTTCTAACCGGGGGTTATCACAAAAGGGCCGATCCTGATGCTTTCAATTTTTTTCAGCCGGATGTAGTGGTTAACCAATTTTTACAGTAGGAGTTCACAATTTCAGCAACCCATTCAAAACATCACAGGGGGGGATTTAACAGTGCACACACAACGACCACCAACGGCCTCAAATTTTCAGGAAACATGAACCAGCACAACAAAAAGGATGATTCAAGATAAAGCATAACAACGATCACAACCCCTTCCCCTTCTTCCTTTAGAACTTCGTTTATTATCTTCATTAGGGTTTGGTTCAACCAATTCCATAGGAACAAAAGTAACGCCCACCCCGCATGATACACAAAAGTGAGAGACGAGAGAAATTCCCTACTTGTTGATGGATGATCGACGTTTAGGCCGGGGGCGCGGAACTTTACGGATAACGACGCGGCGGTCCGATGCACCAGAAGAGTCACGATCGAAGAAGGGGAAAAGCCACGGCCTAACCCTTAATTTATAAGAGCTGGGGACGGTTGAGATGAAAACACAAAACCACGGAAGACGAGGGAGTCGTGGGTTGACCACGTGGCTTGACTCATCATTAATGGCGCTGGGTGGTTTTAACTGACCCATGAATTAATGAAGCATTTAATTAAGACCTTTGCGCGCGTTTCGGATTTCCAAGATATTTTTAGCAAGGAAGAATAGGGTTTAAAACCCTATTTGCGAAAAAGGAACATTACTGGAACAACTGGGCAGGGCCGGTCTCACCGATCGGTCTCACCGATCGGTGTCACCGATCGGTCTCACCGATCGGTCCCACCGATCGGTCTCACCGATCGGTCTCACCGATCGGTCTCACCGATCGGTCTCACCGATCGGTCTCGTCGCAAGGAAACCGGATTTTTTTGGCAAAGGGACCAAGGGGGGGGGGGTCTGGGTCATCACATCAGATACCTCTTAAACGATTCTCGTCCCCGAGAATCAAAACAAACTAGAAGGAAAGAGAGGATCCGAACAACCATTTTCGAAGATACCTCTTAGGAGTGGACCCCCGCTAATTGAAAACACTCCATGTCAAGGACCAAGCATCATACCACGCCAAACCGCCCGGTCAGGTGGGTTTGGGGAGTTCCCCTCCCCCATGTCAAGATATTATCCGCTTTGGGCGGCACTGACTCGCCCGCACGGGTTTAATCGCATCCACCTTAATGCGTCCTGATTAGGGGTCGGGTTTCCCCTTCCCCTCAACCGGGGCTTCCCACACATAACAGAGGAAAGGAACCTAGCACATTTCATAGCCAAAAAGGTCAAACGTTCTGTCACAACAGGCACCAAGGGTTCAAAGCTCAGAACAACTCGGGGTATTGGGCACGCATCTGTGCTTCCCTCTCCCACGTACTCTCTTCGAGGCCGCCATGTCTCCACAACACACGAACCAGGCCGACGGTTCGTCCACGGAGCACTTTCTCCTTGCGATCCTCGATTCTGACTGGCCGTTCCTCGAAGGTCGCGTCTCCTCCCACGTCTAGCTCTCCCCAGTTGATGACATGAGAGTCATCATGTAAGTACTGACGAAGCTGGGAGACATGGAAGACGTCATGGACCCTCTCCAACTGAGGTGGTAGGGCCAGCTGATATGCTACCTCGCCAACTCGCCTCAGCACCTCGAAAGGTCCGATGAACCTAGGGGAGAGCTTACTCCCCTTTCCGAACCTCCGCTGCCCCCGTCGAGGGGAAACCTTCAAAAACACATGATCTCCCACCTCGAACTTCAGGGGCCTCCTCCGACGATCAGCATAAGATTTCTGCCGATCCTGAGCTGCTTTCATCCTCTCCCGCACTAGCTGGACTTTCTCCGTGGTGCTCTGCACTACTTCTGGTCCAAGAGTACCAGTCTCACCAACCTCTGCCCAGCATAAGGGTGAACGACATGGTCTTCCATACAAAGCCTCAAAAGGAGCCATGCCGATAGTAGAGTGAAAACTGTTGTTGTAGGCAAACTCTACTAAAGGCAAGTGTCGTACCCATGATCCTCCGAAATCCAGAACACATGCTCGCAGCATGTCCTCCAAAGTCTGGATAGTCCGCTCTGTCTGTCCATCAGTCTGAGGGTGAAAAGCAGTGCTAAGGCGTAGTTGGGTGCCAAAAGCATGCTGTAACCCCTTCCAGACTCGTGAGGTGAATCGAGTGTCCCGATCTGAGACGATCGTTTTCGGAACTCCATGCAAACGCACCACCTCATCCACGTACCTCTGTGCTAAGGTACTCACGGGTCCCGACTCCTTGATAGCCAAGAAGTGAGCAGATTTTGTCAATCGATCCACCACTACCCAGATAGCATCACGCCCGCCCTGAGCTCTGGGTAGTCCCGTGACGAAGTCCATTGAGACGTCGTCCCACTTCCACTCGGGAACATCTAGAGGATGCAACAGACCACCAGGAACACGGTGTTCAGCCTTCACCTGCTGACACACCAGGCATTTAGCCACGAACTCTGCCACTGCCCGTTTCACCCCGGGCCACCAAAACTGTCCCTTCAGGCCTTGGTACATTTTCGAGACACCCGGATGTACCGCCAAGGCTGAGCTATGGAACTCATGAAGGACTCCATCACGCATCACCTCTGGAACAAACAACCTCCGATGAAAGAGCATCCGTCGTCGGCTGTCCTCCGACCATCCTTCCGGGGCGTTCCCCTGATCGACACGATCCCGCAACACTTCCACCTCAGGATCTCCCCACTGAGACTCTTCCACTTGCTGCAACAAAGAGGACTGTACCGTCATCTGAAACAAACAACCTCTAGTACCTTCCACCCTTGCATCCAAGTGCAAGGCAGCCAACTCCCCCATTGCCTTCCAAGCATCAGCAGATTCCCGAACCACATCCTGATGCGGCTTCCTGCTCAGGGCATCAGCCACAACGTTTCCCTTACCTTCAGTGTATGAGATCTCAAAGTCGTAGTCCTGGAGAAACTCGACCCACCTCCGCTGTCTCAAGTTCAAGTCACGCTGGGAGAAGATATAGCGCAAGCTTTTGTGGTCGGTGAAGACCACAAAACGCTCCCCAAAGAGGTAATGTCGCCACAGCTTTAATGCGAACACCACCGCTGCAAGCTCCAGGTCATGGGTGGCATAGTTCCGCTCATGGGGGCGTAGCTGCCTGGACCCGTAAGAGATCACCCCTTGTCGCTGCATCAATACGCACCCCAGGCCCTGTCCTGAAGCATCACAGAATACCTCATAGGCCATCCCTTCTTCTGGCAACCTCAACACTGGGGCACTAACCAGTTTTTCTTTTAGGTAGCTGAAGGACGACTCACATTGCTCGCTCCACATGAAAACTTGGTCCTTCTTGGTCAAAGTCGTCAAAGGGGCTGCTACCCGGGAGAAGTTGGGTACGAATCTCCGGTAGTAGCCTGCCAGTCCGAGGAAACTCCGAACTTCTGCCACATTCTTGGGTGCTGCCCAAGAAACAATTGCCTCAACCTTTGATGGGTCGACTGCTACTCCCTGCTCAGACACTACATGTCCAAGGAAGTGCACTTCTCGTGCCCAGAACTTGCACTTTGATAACTTCCCATAGAGCTGGTGCTGTCGTAGGACCTCCAAAACTGTCCTCAGGTGCTCTGCATGGTCCTCTTCTGACTTCGAATAGATCAGGATATCGTCGATGAACACCACCACAAACCGATCCAGGTACTCCCGAAAGATGGAGTTCATAAGCCCCATGAACACGGCCGGGGCGTTCGTAACACCAAAGGGCATGACCACGAACTCGAAGTGCCCATACCTGCATCTGAACGCCGTCTTCGGGACGTCGCTATCCTTCACCCTCAGCTGGTGGTACCCGGATCGCAGGTCGATCTTCGAGAACCATCCTGCCCCCTTCAGCTGGTCGAAAAGATCATCTATCCTCGGAAGGGGGTAGCGGTTCTTGATTGTTACCTGATTCAGCCTCCTGTAATCAATGCATAACCTGAGGCCACCATCTGCCTTCTTCGCAAACAAGACTGGGGCACCCCATGGTGATGCACTTGGACGAACATAACCCCTCTTCATCAGATCGTCAATCTGTATCCGCAACTCCCGTAGCTCCGAAGGTGCCATCCGGTAAGGAGCCATCGAGATTGGTCGAGAGCCGGGCTGTAGGTCTATCCCGAACTCGATATCACGTCGAGGGGGTAGAGTCGTCACCTCCTCGGGAAAGACGTCCATAAATTCACGAACGATCTCTGGTACTTCCACCATTTCCGCATCTGTTGATTCTATCGTCAGTTCGGTCAACAAGGAGAGGAGAGGTTCCTCCCTCCTGTTTCCCTTCGGACAGCTCCGCTCGCCGGTGAAAGTAACACGCTGGCCGTCCAAACCGGAGAACACCACCCTCCTTTGGAAACAGTCGATGACGGCGCACACAGAAAATAGCCAGTCGATGCCTAGGATGACATCGTACGGCCGAATCTGTAGTAGTAGGAGATCCCTAACCGACCGATGCGGCCCCAACATCAGTCTACATCCCCGACAAACGAACAGCAAGTCGGTCTGACCTCCAACTGGTGTGCTCAACACCAGGGGCACTGGAAGTCTCTCGGCATCTAGTCCCAAGGCGCGGGCTAGACCAGGTGCAACAAAGGAGTGCGAAGCTCCGGTATCGAACAAAGCATAAGCAAGAGTGCTAAACACACTGATCGTACCTCGAACAACCTCTGGCCCTGCTGGAACTGTTGCTTCTGCGGCGTGTAACTGTCCACGCCCAGCTCCCCTGCCCCTCGGCTGTCGGCCACCTCCCCGACCACGCCCTGGTCGAGGTCCCTGGGGAGCGCCCTGAGGTCGGCCTCCCCCTCCTATGTCTGTCTGCGGAGGAGCGGGAGCTCGCTGTCCCTGCTGCTGCTGCTGGAAGGGTCTGGCTGGGAACTGCTGCTGTGGCGGATGCTGGGGATGACTGCCACTGCTGTACTGCACCCGATCGGGGCACTGACTCCGAAGATGTCCAGGGCTCCCGCAGATGAAGCACCGTGGTCCCGAGCCCGAAGGAAAAGAACGTGGGCCAGGGGATCGAAACTGAAACTGCTGCGGCCTGCTCCCTGCGGGTCGGAACCTGGAGGGTCCCGATGCTGGGGGCCTGGTGCTGACGGCCTTCCCCTTCGATGGTCCCAGCTGGATCCCTTCTCGTGACAGTCCGCCTAGAGTGTGCATTCTTTCCACCACTTCGGCCTTCTTCTGAACCTCTAAGTATGTCGGAAGGGTAAAGGGAGTAACAGCATACTGGAGGGAGGGTCGGAGCGCCTCCTCCAAACGTCTTGCCCGAGACTCCTCATCGGGAAAGAGGTCTGGAGCGAAACGCAGGAGGTCCTTGAACTTGATTCCAAGTTCCCTCACGGACATGCTCCCCTGCTGGAGGGAGAGTAGCTCCTGCCTCTTCTCCGCCTTCATCGTCGAGGAGAGAAACTCCGCCCGGAACTCCTTCTCGAATTCCGCCCAAGCAACCTCAGACTCTTTCCTACTCCCCAGGTGAAGCATCCACCACTGACGTGACGCTCCTCGCATCTGGCTAACAGCCAGAGGAACCCAGTACTCCGTCGGGGCCCGAATCAGGCCGAAGGCTATGACTAGCTCCTCCAGCCAGCCTTCCGTCTTCATGTCGGAGGTGCTGCCCTCATATTTCTCGAGGGCCTGTCGCTGAAAGGCTCGAAGAGTCTTCTGCCACTGGTCGTCCTCTTCCTCCCGATCAGCTCTCTGCTGATTGGCCAAGGTAGCCTCAGGAGTCTCGATCGCCTGTACCACACGTGGTCGCCTTCCAGGTGCCATAGCTGCAAGGTAAACAAGGAATGCCTAAGCCCAGTAGTGCAAGGAAAACCGTTCTCAAAACTTATTAAGATTTAATTTATTCTTAATTCCCCAAGACGTCCCAGAAAACACAAGAACACAAGTCATTTATGATGCATGTACCTTTCCTAGGGTCTCTACCCTGCAATCAGTGTGGCTTCACTTGGTCGTTCGGTAGGTCCAGAGTCCTTGCATCGGATCACGGGGGGCCCTAAAATCCCGTGTCCTAGCCGGTCCTCCCTGGCCTATTTCACGCACCAAGGTCACCCAACGCTGTTGCCTTACCATCCCATGAAATCCTTACTGTGCCTAACTCCAGACTCCGTCCTATCTCTCAACCTCCTCTGATACCATTCTGTCACGACCCGCCTTCACCAAAAGGAGGGAAGGGTCAGCAGATTGCCAGGCCCTTCCTTCTTTAAGTTGAAGGAGAGATAATGACCCCCGAAACCCGCCTTCAATAGGTCCCGGAGTGGCGACTAGCACCAAGGGTATAGGAAATTCTCGCAAATGGAAGGCATTACCCTTTTTATTTTATAGGATTGAAAGATAAGGAGGAGAAAACCCAACAACACCAAGATAGGAGAAAAGTAAAGCCAAAAGTAAACCATTCCCACATGCATGTTTCAAAAGTGAAAGCCACAAAGTGCAAAAGATGACTACAAGGTAAGTACCAAAAAGAAGAGAAAAACAACTGCAACTGCTCCAAAAGTCCGAGCTAGTAAGGTCCTGCGTGATCCCCGAAGTCCTCCTGGAAACCTGAAAGCAGTTTCATATACGTAGGGTGAGCATACAAGTACACTCAGTAGGGAAAACCAAGACTCTCGTGCACAAGTGGGGGAACGTACTAAAGTCCCGTGAGAAAGAGTAAACCAAACACCTAACAAGGCAAACTATCCATCCCAAGCCTCACCAAGGTTCGCTCCCCAAATAACGCAAGTCAAGTAATATATATGTAAGAGCACATCGATGTTTGGGTACCCCGCGCCACTTTCCCACTGGTTATTGAGACATCCTACGCATCGGACCAATCCCGCCATTCTCACCGCAGTCCCACTGCCAAAACCCGCCCGCACACACCTGGGCCACAACCACACGCAGTCCCACTGCCAAATCCCGCCCGCACACACCTGGGCCTCAACTGTCACATGTAACCATGCCTGCAAACACCTAGGCCAGAACAACCACCGCTACGCCCGAAGACACCTGGGCTAAAGGATCCACTGCCACGCCCGAAGACACCTGGGCCTCATCCCGAAGACACTTGGGAAACCACCTGCCGCACACACCTGGCCAACCACCACAACACCCTGCCCGATGATTCTTGGGCTAATAATGGACTTCAGGCCATCACAGCCTGCCCGAAGGTACTTGGGCTATCCGGGAAAGGGAGCAGAAAAGGAGCTAATAACCAGCCACTAAGGATAGTGTTGGGAAAAACACCCTTCCCCCATAAATGGGGGTGTTCGGCACTAAGTGCTCAACTTGGGTGGGGCGCGAATAAGAAACACAAAGCTACAAGTATAGATATAGGTAACAAACACTCACCCAAAACTTAGGTTTTCCTAGCCAACCTACAGAACACAACACCACAACGTCCGAGTCGAAATTCACGACCCTTGCCCACAAACCATCTTTCCCATTCTTGTTTCACGTTCAGTCAAAAGTTCAATTAATTTTAAGCACTACTGGGCAACTACCATAAGCATAACCAAGGAAAACGTCAAAGCATAGATCAACCAAAACACTCACACCCGGTTCTGCCAACAGAGGATCTCTCCCCAATTTGTGATAAAAAAAACTCACAACCACTGAAGCCATACCAACCGGAGATCCCATCCCCCAAACTCACACAGTCACCGAGAGTATAAAAGGACGGGGAAAAAAACCATCCCCTCCCACATTTCCAACAAACGGCCCGAGGGGAAAACAACCAGCAACCACTACCAACACAAGTCAGGGATTTTTCAGATTTAAAAGATTTAACACGCTCCATGATTTCAATTTTCCGTGTGTTCTAACCGGGGGTTATCACAAAAGGGCCGATCCTGATGCTTTCAATTTTTTTCAGCCGGATGTAGTGGTTAACCAATTTTTACAGTAGGAGTTCACAATTTCAGCAACCCATTCAAAACATCACAGGGGGGGATTTAACAGTGCACACACAACGACCACCAACGGCCTCAAATTTTCAGGAAACATGAACCAGCACAAAAAAAAGGATGATTCAAGATAAAGCATAACAACGATCACAACCCCTTCCCCTTCTTCCTTTAGAACTTCGTTTATTATCTTCATTAGGGTTTGGTTCAACCAATTCCATAGGAACAAAAGTAACGCCCACCCCGCATGATACACAAAAGTGAGAGACGAGAGAAATTCCCTACTTGTTGATGGATGATCGACGTTTAGGCCGGGGGCGCGGAACTTTACGGATAACGACGCGGCGGTCCGATGCACCAGAAGAGTCACGATCGAAGAAGGGGAAAAGCCACGGCCTAACCCTTAATTTATAAGAGCTGGGGACGGTTGAGATGAAAACACAAAACCACGGAAGACGAGGGAGTCGTGGGTTGACCACGTGGCTTGACTCATCATTAATGGCGCTGGGTGGTTTTAACTGACCCATGAATTAATGAAGCATTTAATTAAGACCTTTGCGTGCGTTTCGGATTTCCAAGATATTTTTAGCAAGGAA
The DNA here is from genome assembly GCA_963277665.1 of Viscum album. Classification (NCBI taxonomy): domain Eukaryota; kingdom Viridiplantae; phylum Streptophyta; class Magnoliopsida; order Santalales; family Viscaceae; genus Viscum; species Viscum album. Next base: position 979,011,461 of record OY728139.1, on the reverse strand, counting down.
GAATAGGGTTTAAAACCCTATTTGCGAAAAAGGAACATTACTGGAACAACTGGGCAGGGCCGGTCTCACCGATCGGTGTCACCGATCGGTCTCACCGATCGGTCCCACCGATCGGTCTCACCGATCGGTCTCACCGATCGGTCTCACCGATCGGTCTCACCGATCGGTCTCACCGATCGGTCTCACCGATCGGTCTCGTCGCAAGGAAACCGGATTTTTTTGGCAAAGGGACCAAGGGGGGGGGGGTCTGGGTCATCACATATATATCCAGAATATACATGTATTTATAATATTTCATAATCATTTAGAGGTACGAAATGAAATGCACCGTTCAGGGAGACGGTAAGCCGTACGTACGCATGAACGCTACTTTCATTTCTTTGTCAAATTAATCGAATTAAAACTAAATGAGAGGTATGTATATTTTAATTCCAGAATTATATTCATCATTTAGATATATCATTAATTATATATATCCATTATATACATGTACTTTTAATAGTACATTACATTTGGGGATAAGAAATGAAATGCACCGTTCATGGAGACGGTAAGCCGTACGTACGCATGAACGGTACTTTCATTTCTAACTCATACTTTAATGGAAAGAAATAATAATGATATATAGGTAAATAATAATTCCAGTATAACTTCATATATAATAACATTAAATCCATCCTTTATACGTCCCACGTATGGCATTAACGAATCACATCACTTTGAGGGGGCGGTAGTCCGCACTTCCAAAAATGATGATATCGCGTATACCCATAATGGAATCCATAAAGGTAAGACACAAATGAAAAATAAAGAAGCATAAGTAAAACATAAACAGATTATATATCATATATAAAAATAGTGACATCATAATGGCCACCTTTGAAGGTGTTAAATGAGTATTGAACAATCATCGTTTCGGGAGGCACAATTTCGCCACCCACGGAAACCGTATGTTCTTTAACCATTTGATGTAGTTGTGTGAGAGTGTTGCTCGAATAAATCTTATAAAAACATCCTAGTATATTGAAGATACTGGTGTTGTTACAAAAGAAATAAATAAAAAGAGTTTAGGGGGTTGGAGAAGCAAAATAAAACAAATGAACATGAGAGAATGAATTACCTTTAAAAGTGTAACTCCTATTGATTTGAGCCTAAAGGCTTCCTTTGAAAAGATTCTGCCAAAAGGGAATCCTCTAGGATGAGTAGAGGGATGTGGAGAGAGTAAATGGGAAGGGTTTGGCCGAGCAAAATTCTTGAGGAGTGTGTGAAAAGAGGTAGAGGTGGGGGCCTTTTATAAGAGGAGAGGAGGGGCACTTTTGGAAAGTAAGGAAATATTACTTTATTTGAAAATGTGTTTCGGTTTTAAAAGGTCCCACATTGATATAATTCGTGGATAAGGCGATAAGGGTTCGAAATCCACCCATAAAATATGTTTTGGACATGTTTAGATCATAGATTTTTCATTATCTTTCCATTTTATTTAAATCATAAAATAATGATGTCATCACTGCATCATTATTATGTCATAAATAATTTAATTTATTTAATTTCTATAAATTATAAAACAAATACTATGATGTTTTAAATCTTTTTAGCTTTCCAATGAATATTTATAATCAAATATATGACTTGTATAACCCCACGTAAAAATTGTTTTAGTAAAACATATCATGTTTGTGTCATTTTTACTTTTACATTAAATAAAAAGTTATTTATGTCATTTCCCCACCAAAGTGTCTCCATGGGATCCCCAAGTTGGCTCATGGCTTGTCTTTGTCGTCCATGACTCACCCAATAGGTGTAGGATAAGTGTCAGGGTGTTTTCACATTCTTATAATATCATTTTTACCTTAAATTACACTAATTACCTCTAATCACGATTAAGAACTTAATAAGTTACTATTCACCAAAAAATTATTATAATCTCATTGAACCACATTTTACTTCTTAATGACAACCATGTATGTCGGTTTTTTGAAATTCAAAACACAATGATGGCAAAATTTCATTTAAACGGAAAATCAGTCTTTATAAGTACCACTTAGTGGTTTCACTATTCATCAAAAATTGAAGTTTTTCAGAAAATTACCAAAACATCACCCTAAGCTATATTTGATATTACGAATTCAAAAATGAAGTCTATTTTACAAAATTCAAAACATATAAGTCACATTAATTAATTTAATAATTAATTCCCGATGTCAGAACAAATAGCGTGTTTTTATGAAACAATAAGTATCAAAATATTGACACTAGTTTAAGTCCGATTTCAAAGTGAAATTAATTCCAACGACCACTATTGGATTTAATTGTAAAAATATTTTCTAATTTCACTTTAAAACTAATTCAAAAGATAATCTAATCATATAAATAAATTAGATTAAAAAGAGGTTTTGAATTAAAATACAACATTTTACACTATTCATTAAAAAAATGAACTTTATCGGAAAGATACCAAAAATTTACACAAAGTAAATTTTGATGTCCCGATTCATAAGAAGAGCTTTATTTGGTCCAATAGAATGTATAAGAGTGAACAAAACTATATTTAATGACGGTTCGCCATCAAAAGGCGATAAGTGAACCTTTAGTGAAAACTAGGGCATATATGCCTAAAATTGAATTCTTTCCGTATTTTAAGCCTCTATCCTTTATTGGATAAATGTAAAAACATTTAAAAACATATATAATCATATTTTAGTTATTTATATCCATTCCCGCCATTACAACGGCTACATGTTAACTACCATTTAAAATAATATTATTTTATTATTAGAGTGCAACGTAAGATTCCCAAGAAACTCGTTGTTGCGTGTTGGGTACGCCATCGAGCATAGCGTCCCCTTTAAAGTCATATCTATATTTTATTCACAAATATGGATAAATATGAAATGTCATATTCTTTATTTACCTGGGGTGTTACATCCTTCCCCCTTTTGGGAATTGTGTCCTCGCAATTTTAAAATTGCGCTTGGAAACATCCTTGGAAGTCCCACATCGGAACAAAAGTCGGTAAAACAAGCACTTTAAAATAAAGAGAGATAAGTACAAAGGTCACCCGAGTTATCCCATACTAGGATTAAAATTATGAAAATATGGAATGGAGGAAAAACAAAGGGTCATGTTCTGATGGAGAGTGATAGAAAACATGTTTAGGAGAAAGTTAACCACGAGAAAATCACTAACTTGTGATGGGTTAAACGGTATTCGATTCCCCGGTAGGAAAAGTTAATAGACAAAATTTTTGTTTTAAGTTACTTTTTATTGAGGAATTTATTCATAAGGAAACATAATCACTTATCATACTGACTTTCAACTTTTATTAGATTCCTTACACAAACTCATATTTTCTCCAAAAGACGAGTATTTAGGAAGACTTGTTCACATTAAGAGTACTATAATCAACTTCTAGAGAATCACCTAATCCACAAAATAGAACTATATACTTCCCATGTCTTTAGACTTTAAGAAAAACCAAAACCAAAAAGGCTAGTACAAGATCAGATAATCCAGAAAAGGATAACCCTTTATAAAAAGAAAATCTATTCTTAATCTCCAAAATTTGTCCAACAAAACCCAAAGTTCAACGAGGACCATTCTATAATCAATTTGTCCATAAAATTCTTCAAAGTAAACCAATATAAGATTGAAACCCAAATATTTGAAGGATTTAGTCGCATAGTCTTCCAAGTTAAATCGTAACATTTATCCCCAAACAACATCAGTTGCTCCTAAAGTCTCATATTAAAAAGTAATTAACCTAATCACATATTATCCATGATAGGTTATTCATTTTCATAAATAACCCACAATCAACTTACTCTTAAAAATAAGAATTAGTCAAACTAACCAGGGACTTCACGTAGTCCAGTGGTAGGCGATAAATACCAGTCGCACATTGGTTGTGGGTTCGATTCCCGCAGCTTTGTCCGACGCGACGGGTAGTCACACGGTCTACGTGTTGTCCTTTTTCCAAAACTATATAATTCTCAAATCATTCCCCAAAAAATGGATAAAATCATCAAAAATAACCATAAAATATTTTAACCTCAAGTTTATCTCATTCCTTTCATTTTCCATCATATCATAGAGTAACCCATAATTACCTAAAAATTAAGGATCATATAAACCCTAATGGTTACCTTAATAATTATTACCTGAATTTCCACATCGAGTTGTCCATCTCGTACATGATGCATTAGAGAACTCACCAAGGTTCAAGTGGTTGATCATGACTCCTTGATAGTTGGTTTAGAACAACCATGATATTCCTCATTGAATCCCCCATCTAATCCAGTATCTTAATCAGAGAACCACCACAGTTTCCTTCAAACCCATTGTCACTTTGGTGCCTGCTAGATCCAGCCATTTACTAAAACCAAAAAGGTCAGTGTGAGTATATCAACATAACCATCATGTACTGATGAGGAATATAAACACTAAGATATACTTACTCATTCACTTTATCTAAAACTAGGAATCTTTCTGAAATCCTAACCATTATGGTAATGTCACTTGTGCTTAGAGAATACCCTAACCTCTAAAGTTAACTAAACCGACCTTTGATACCAACTATAAGGGCCCAGCCTTAAACCTTACTTAATATTGAATTAAATGAGTAATTCACATTGAGGATCTTTTCAGGTTTAGAGTTTTAGAGAATTAGGACATAACTATTACGTCTCAAAAGATTACAAAGTAGTCGCTTCTACTAAATTTCCATAAAATAAAAACTCTTTAAAAGAAACATGTATAGTTCCATGTTTTAGGTAGCATGACTTTCCCTTAATCCTATCCTTGACCCTATTCCACGCTATGTCCTGTGAAAAACATTTCAAAAACTTGGGATGAGAATAAGAAGCTCAGTAAGGGATACACAAAGAATGAAAACTGTTAGATTTTCAAAACAACAAGTAAACCATGAATACTTTATCAATGTAATACTTTTCACCTTCATGAAGTAGTAAAAACATTTCACTGAAAAAAAGTATCATTACTTACCTTTTTGTAACCAAAGGATTACCATAAAACCCATATAAAGAACACATAACATATATAAAGGTAACTTGGGACATAAACATACTTAAGTGGAATAACCATACGGTCGAATTCCACACATATCACTTAATTGAATAGCCATATGGCCAATTTCCATACATACTTAATGTAATAGCCATACGGCCGACTTCCATACCCAATGCATTGGAGGTTATAACGTAACCACCCGTCCGGGTATTCACGGCACCACCCGTCATATGGATTATAACGTAACCACCCGTTAAAATGCCCAAGTACCAGTATAAAATCATAAAACATAAAACCAATATAAAAGAATGATAAAATTTCCACATTTCAATCACAATATATCATAAATATATTGACATAATAGAATCCTTTTTCAAAACCATTTTCAAAACCATTTAAAACATTTAATAAAGAGATTTTTGAATCAAAGTGTCCCATACCACCTTGACGGTTTTAACAATTTAACCATTAATATCCATATAAATAAATCCTTAAAACCATTTTGAAAACATGGATATTAATAAGAAAAAATAATTAAAACATTTAAAACGATATTTTGGTTAAAGGGGTTTTACCAAAATTAGAGACACTTGAATACAATAATCGAGGAATAACATTTAGTCAAAACTTTATAATATCATGAGAATAAAAGGATTCATGATATAATACTCCAAAGGACAGTATATACACCATATAAGAGTGAATTGGTGTATAACAACAATGAACCCTCAATAGAAATGTCAAATGTGATGAAATCCCTTATAAAGAAGGTGTCCTTAAATTAAGGAAAAATAAATCTCAAAATATGTGTGATAAATATAAATACACCCAATATAAGTGGATATAAAGTGTAAAACAATAAAAGGACATTCACACATATTCAATGGATGACATATTCAATGACTACATGTTGAACCCAAAGAAATCGAAATTGGGTTAAAAAGTTCCCTTGACAGCCTAACGGCATCACATCAAAATGAGTTGATGAGAGATAAAAAGTGTATATCATCACTTGGACATAAAATTTACATCAATAAGGATATATGAGAACATATCCCAACATAACAATATGTAAATTAAAAGACCCAACAAAAGAAGTCTTTTAAAAAGATGATGGTGAAAGGTTCCCTTACCGACTTGGGTATCTTTCAAAACATACACCCCATGAAAGAAGGACAATAAATCATTGATGTAAATACTCATAAACGAAATTATATTACACAAAGAGAATAATAATGGGATGTACATACACCACTCAAAAGAAATTGTGGTAAATGTAGCATAAATCTCACAGGAATAAAAGTGAGAAGAAAAACCCCTTACGAAAACTCGGCAGCCTAACGGTGCCACTTAAAACTTTCAAAAATGGATTGATGAGATCAAATAGGTTATCTCATCACATTAAAAAAAATGTAAAGAAAGTGGAATATGAAAGAAAATCCCTCATCATAACAAATAGGAGCTTAAAATAACTGACATAAAGGGGAGTACTTAAAGAGAAAGAGAGAGGTTAGATCTCTTACGAAAATTCGGCAGCCTAACGGCGCCACTCAAAACTTCCAAAATAGAATGATGAGAGAGAATAGGGTCTCTCATCACATGAACATAAAAATTACAGTAAGATTAATATAAAAGAACATCCCAATAACAAGAAATATAATCTTTAAAAGGAATGACATAAAAGAGTGTACTTAAAAAGAAAGAGTGGAGTAGGGTCCCTTACCTCGGGTCCGACTTGACTCGATCGTTCTTTAATCTCCTGAATAATAAACTTGAGTTAATTTATACTTCCTTAATAACCTTTTTTAAAGTTCATTATTCCTTTTATATCACTTATTACCATGTTAAAAACATTATTTAATCATTTAAGTTAATCATGTTTGTTTTGTCAATATTTGGTTCTTAAGTCGAAAGTTGATTTCTTACAATTACATGTTGTTTGTGTGGTCAAAAGTTCTTTATATCCAGAATGAAATTCCGGATTTGGATATAATATATATCATATATATCCAGCATATACATGTATTTATAATATTACTTAATCATTTAGAGGTACGAAATGAAATGCACCGTTCATGGAGACGGTAAGCCGTACGTACGCATGAACGCTACTTTCATTTCCTTGTCATATTAATGGAATTAAAACTAAATGAGAGGTATGTATATTTTAATTCCATAATTATATTCATCATTTAGATATATCATTAATTATATATATCCATTATATACATGTACTTTTAATAGTACATTACATTTGGGGATAAGAAATGATATGCACCTTTCATGGAGACGGTAAGCCGTACGTACGCATGAACACTACTTTCATTTCTATCTCATACTTTAATGGAAAGAAATAATAATGATATATAGGTAAATAATAATTCCAGTATAACATCATATATAATAACATTAAATCAATCCTTTATACGTCCCACATATGGCATTAACGAATCACATCACTTTGAGGGGGCGGTAGTCCACACTTCCAAAAACAAAGATATCGCGTATACCCATAATGGAATCCATAAATGTAAGACACAAATGAAAAATAAAGAATCATAAGTAGAACATAAACATATTATATATCATATATAAAAATAGTGACATCATAATGGACACCTTTGAAGGTGTTAAATGAGTATTGGACAATCATCGTTTCGGGAGGCACAATTTTTCCATCCACGGAAACCGTATGTTCTTTAACCATTTGATGTAGTTGTGTGAGAGTGTAGCTAGAATAAATCTTATAACAACATCCTAGTATATTGAACATACTGGTGTTGTTACAAAAGAAATAAATAAAAAGAGTTTAGTGGGTTGGAGAAGCAAAATAAAACAAATGAACATGAGAGAATGAATTACCTTTAAAAGTGTAACTCCTATTGATTTGAGCCTAAAGGCTTCCGTTGAAAGGATTCCGCCCGAAGGGAATCCTCTAGGATGAGGAGAGGGATGTGGAGAGAGTAAATGGGCAGGGTTTGGCCGAGCCAAAGGCTTGAGGAGTGTGTGAAATGAGGTAGAGGTGGGGGCCTTTTATAAGAGGAGAGGAGGGGCACTTTTGGAAAGTAAGGAAATATTACTTCATTTGAAAATGTGTTTCGGTTTTAAAAGGTCCCACATTGATATAATTCGTGGATAAGGTGGTAAGGGTTCTAAAGACACCCATCCAATATGTTTTGGACATGTTTAGTTCATAGATTTTACATTATCTTTCCATTTTATTTAAATCGTCAAATAATGATGTCATCACTGCATCATTATTATGTCATAAATAATTTAATTTATTTAATGTCTATAAATTATAAAAAAAATAATATGATGTAGGAAATATTTTTAGATTTCCAATGACTATTTATAATAAAAAATATGACTTGTATAACCCCACTTAAAAATTGTTTTAGTAAAACATATCATGTTTGTGTCATTTTTACTTTTACATTAAATAAAAAGTTATTTATGTCATTTCCCCACCAAAGTGTCTCCATGGGGACCCCAAGTTGGCCCATGGCTTGTCTTGGTCGGCCATGACTCACCCAATAGTTGTAGGACAAGTGTCATGGTGTTTTCACATTCTTATAATATCATTTTTACCTTAAATTACACTAATTACCTCTAATCGCGATTAAGAACTTAATAAGTTACTATTCACCAAAAAATTATTATAATCTCATTGAACCAAATTTTACTTCTTAATGACAACCATGTATGTCGGATTTTTGAAATTCAAAACACAATGATGACAAAATTTCATTTAAACGGAAAATCAGTCTTTATAAGTACCACTTAGTGGTTTCACTATTCATCAAAAATTGATGTTTTTCAGAAAATTACAAAAAATTCACCCTAAGCTATATTTGATATTACGAATTCAAAAATAAAGTCTATTTTAAAAAATTCAATACATATAAGTCACATTAATTAATTTAATAATTAATTACCGCTGTCAGAGCAAATAGCGTATTTTTATGAAACAATAAGTATCAAAAGATTGACACTAGTTTAAGTCCGATTTCAAAGTGAAATTAATTTCAACGACCACTATTGGATTTAATGGTGAAAATATTTTCTAATTTCACTTTAAAACCAATTCAAAAGATAATCTAATCATATAAATAAATTAGATTAAAAAGTGGTTTTGAATTAAAATACAACATTTTACACTATTCATTAAAAAAAATGAACTTTATCGGAAAGATACCAAAAATTTACACAAAGTAAATTTTGATGTCCTGATTCTTAAGAAGTGATTTATTTGGTCCAATAGAATGTATAAGAGTGAACAGAACTATATTTAATGAAGGTTCGCCATCAAAAGGCGATAAGTGAACCTTTAGTGAAAACTAGGGCATATTTGCCTAAAATTGAATTCTTTCCGTATTTTAAGCCTCTATCCTTTATTGGATAAATGTAAAAACATTTAAAAACATATATAATCATATTTTAGTTATTTCTATCCATTCCCGCCATTACAACAGCTACATGTTAACTACCATTTAAAATAATATTATTTTATTATTAGAGTGCAACGTAAGATTCCAAAGAAACTCGTTGTTGCGTGTTGGGTACGCCATCGAGCATAGCATCCCCTTTAAAGTCATATCAATATTTTATTCACAAATATGGATAAATATGAAATGTCATATTCTTTATTTACCTGGGGTGTTACATTGGTAGTAACATGTTGGAGAATCTCGATAGAGATAATGTACTTTTGCCATGGAATTATAAGTTTATCAAGATATATTTAGTTCACTACAAGATAAATAGTTGGATGGGTTAGTTAACTAGAATCATCATTAATTTCAGTTAAATGAAATTTCAATGGAATCATAAAAATGTTATATCAAATAATACATATTTAGTGGTGTGTGTTCACCAAATATTTTACATGATCAGCTAGATATATGAGTTCAGTAGAAGGATAAATTATTTATCGGGTGTCCAAATGATAAGGAGTGTTGTCTAAGGAATGTACATAGGGACTCAGTTAGGTATTTGGAGGGTGCAGTAAGTAAAAACGTATTGGTATTTATTAATACAAAAATGGAATCCTGGTGTACCGATGAAGCATGTGTTGAGGATCATAACATGCATGTAGCTAATAATAACAGGATGTCGAATATTTCCTCAAAATGTAAATATTACTCGAGGAACTAGTGAAGAGTTTGACATAGAAATCACTATTCATCAAGAGTTGGTATATCATGACATTAATGATAAAGGAAATTGGTAGTTTCATAGTCCAATGAAGGGATACTCACATATATCGTTTGGAATTGATGACTGCATGATCTACTAGGGACCTCTGTAAAAATTATATTGGCCATATTTTAAAATTTTAATCTACAATAGAATATATGAAAAAGATAAAAATGTGTTGGAGAACTGGAAGGAGCACACTCAGGTGAATCTAGGTGATAGATGTAATGACAGAAAGGGAGGAATGTAGGGCGGAGGAGAACTAGAAAATACCATCTTATTCTCATGATCTAGGTAGGGTTGTCAAACTTTGATATATCTTATAATAAAGATGTAATCTTATTTCTAATGTCATTAAACTGATTTTTTTCATCTATGTATGTTTGGAACAATTTCATCACCATGTAATGCTTGAGTGTGTTGTGTTTCAATTATTGTAATCCAATGTGTGTATTATGTGCTTATATTCATGTGAATTTAATAGGAGGGTTATGAGGTAATCAGTTCCTGATAAAGCTAATTATATTAAATGTTTATGTGGTGAATTGGGTTCAAGGTTCACCTAGTTCTTTTATTGATGTCATGGTGGATTATTTCACCAAAATTTACTCTACATTCAATGGATGACTCTCCATTAAAAAATAGATGACATTGTAATATCTAACTGTTATGGATAGATATCCCCTTGATCCCCAATAGGGGGTACCACATTGGGTTCTCTCTTTGATTTATAATCCCTAAAAAAGTAAAGATGAAATTTTGTGGTGAAGTAGAATTGTCTAAAACTATTATCATTTTAACATTTTTGTATAATAAAGGTTAAAATATAATCTTATTAGTATATCATAGCATTTTGATGATGAAATGGATGTCAGATTATAAAATGATTACTTTTTTGAAATAATTTTGTCTTATTTTATAAAAATACAAAAGAAATTATATAATCTGTGGAATTTTCTAAACAAAAAAATCAAAATTTAATTTGATTAAATGTTTTATAAATAGATAATATTTTCTGGTGTAGAAGTTTGGGGAATGTTCATTTTTGACAACATTATAAACACCAAAAACACTAATATGATATGGATCAACATAAATTGAAACTGTGTAGGTTTGTTTCTAGTTTAAGAGGTATGAAATATATTTCCATGGGCTTTACAAACACAAATATCTCATATTTTTAGATTAATATTCATTACATTTCCTAAAAAAATTATTTATGACAATAATATTTTAGTTCTTTTGGAGACTAAATACATAATAATCTTTTTTCATTAAAGATCTTCAACATCACCCAATATGAACATCTTAAAAAATAATCCACTAAGAAACACCATGCCTAACCCTTTCTTAATAACCTAGGGAAGGACACATAACAAAGGGTGAGCATAGATACTCAGTAAGGGTAAACATAGGAGATCTCAATTTATGATCATATAAAATAATAAGACAAGGACAAGGGTATATGATCATGAACATAATGTATGAATTTCATACCCAACATAGAATATATTTGAAATAAGAGTCATGGAACAAAAATGTATCATTTCAGAGAACATATATTATAAGGGTGGGAAATCATAAAGAATCAATCATGAACCATTGGATCATTTTATAAAATTGTGGGACCTTCATATATATAGAAAACCATTTCATAAACCTAGCATAACTTCCAAGACCACCAACATACATGTTTAGTACATATCAATTATTTCCCATTTTTGATAATGTACACTTACTTCTTCTAATGGATCTAGACTCACCTGTTTCAAATAGTTCATCACAAGTGACCTGGTTCCAATAGTGTATCCAGACTCACATGGTTCCCATTGGGTATAAATCCCATCTACTGGTATCCCATTGTTATCTCATGAGACAGAAATATTTACCCAATTAATTAGAGGGTGATATAGGTCCCACCCATCTCATCGTAAAATCTAATCTGATATGTCACAGAATATCATAAAATATTTACCATATGATAACCCATAACAACAAAATTTGTTTGATAAAAATTCCATAAATATAAAAATTAACCATATAGATAAATGATAATTATAGTTTCATTCAATATTATCCCCAGTAAACCCCAAATACCATCAATGGATGTCATCTTCTACTAAAAATTATTTTACAAGAACACATGTAACATTTCTTAAAGAATATAGGCTTTCCACATCAAAAAATAGTTTTTCAAATATACATCATTTTCAAATTACTTTTCATAGAATATAAAATTAAAAACAAGTAAAAGATTATTTAAAATTAACTTAATTATTTTCTGTAATAAAATAACCTTTTTTCCTTGAAAAAACATTTTATAAAAACAATTTTCACATCCTTTTCATTGATAATAACATTAAAAACATATAAAGGGGGATTTGAAAATTATTTAAAACATTTCTGGATGAATTTATCATTTAGGATTTTAATAACACTTTACAAAACATTAAATCATTATAAAAATACTTTTGATTGGAAACAACATTGAAAACAAATTTAGTAACCATTAAAAATCATTTAAAACATTTCGTGAGAAAAACATCCTTCATACATTAAAAACACGTTTTAAAACATAAAAATTGTCAAAAAACAATTTATTTGAAAATAAACATGAAAAATTATAAATACATATTAAATTAAAATAATTTTCATGATGGTATGAAACTTCTTTCTAGTCATACTCAATAAATATTTCTTTCCCATTATCGTTAAAATCAAAACATGCATTATTTGCAAAATGACAAGAAGATTCCATTCAAAAATATTATAAAAATAAAAACATGTATAAAAAAATTATTTTATAAATAATTTTAATAATTCTAAAAAAATAAAATACCTTTATAAATTATGTTTTTTGAATAAAAAATTTTTTATCCAAAGAGGGAAATAAATATAATTATTCACAAAAACATTACTTTTATATCATGAGTATACAAAGAGATTAAAAAGAATTTAAAATATTTATTATCATGAAATAACCATGAAATTAAAAATATCATCAGTTTTTTGAGATATATAAAATAACATTTCATCATTTGAGGAAAAATCGTAAATAATCCTGATAAATAATGATATTGTAATATAAAACTCCTATAACATTGATAACATTGAATTATAGTCCGTATTAAATAATAACATGATATTAATGTAATAATATCATTAAAATAAGTATATTAATTATATAACTTCTCAAATGGGTGTAATATACATGTCATAGCTGAAGATTGGTGCATAACATATCTTATTTCACAAAGAAGATAATTTGAGATAAAAATGCTTGTTACCGCTTTGGTAAATTATGAACTATAGACCCCAAGAATTAGAGATCCTAAAGTGGATATTTAAATCCCAATAATTTTTAGTATATTAATTATAAAATACATTCATATATTTATATACACCACCTAAAACAAATGCATGTTGAATGTGGGATGTGTCTCGCAGAAGTAAATTGTGAGATGAAAATCTTTTACTATAAGTCTTCATTTTAATCATATATATTTGAACCTAGTATATAATAAATATAGGTATATTATAAATATAATAAAAACCCAAAAATATATATTCACCATACTATATATGATTTATTTATGAGCATTAATTACCAATTTAGTAACAATTCCAGTGCAATGTCATGTTACAGGCAATAAATGCAATGTTTTTTTAGTATGTATTGATTTTTTATATTTTAACTTCTTAATTTGTTTATAGTAACACAATATACATAATTTTATCAATTATATAAATATCATATATATATATATTATACATGCATTTATAATTATCCATAATAGTATAAGTTATAAAATGAAGCACCCGTTCGTGGAGACGGTAGGTTATACGTACCCATAAATGTTGTTTCCATTTTCATGAAGTAATGAAATAAAAAAGTTAAATAATATATTATAATTCTATAATAATTTTTATTTCGTATTTATCACATATTTTCAATAATACCGGCCTTATTACATTACATTTAATTGGTGAATGAATCACATCACTTTGTGATGCTATAATTTGTCGTACACACGAGCAATATTATCGTATTTCCATAAAATGGAAGGTATGAAGGTATGTGTGATATAATATTTCAAGAAGTATAATAATTTCATTAATATAATATATAAAATTTTAATACCTAATTATATATACACACATTATGTGATAATGAAAAAATGTATGACATTGGTTCGTGAGGCGGTAATCCGCTGCACAAACCAATGATGATTTAATAACCCATTTTATGTAAGTGAATTGGCATTTAGATTATTAAATTAACATAATAAATTTTTAATATGAGTAATATTCATAGTTTTTATATCATAATGGTTTAATGAAAATTTAATTAGGTGGAGGAATAAATAAAATAAAATGCTCCATTAGAAACATTACCTCATCTTCTGACAACATTTTTTATTGGCATCGACAGTTTTATTATGTATGATTTATAGAGAAAATACTACTTATAGGATTATAGTATACGATTAAATTAGTTTTTTGGGTATTAATTATAAAAACGAAATTCTTTTGGAAGTGTGAATGGGAGAGGATATGGGGTGGCCTTCTATAAGTACGGTGAGTGGAGGGCCTCTAATTTATGAAAGAAAGGCGTAGCCACATTTTTTACATGATAAAAGGATTCAAAAGGGGAAATTATCAATCCATGAATACATAATTTCAATATATAGCCATAAAATTATTATTGTAAAAAAATTTCGTAATATTTAATCCTTATCTTTGTAATTTAATCTCCTGGTATACCCATTTTTACACTAACTCCAGTAAATTATTTTTACTATTTTTAAAATTCATTAAGCTAAAAACATAATTTAACCTTATTATATATTGTAATTTATAATTATAAAAAATTAGGAATATATTCTTCTAAGTTACTTTCATATAATTTAAAAATATAATTTAAAAATAATCCAACAAATGCGATGAAAAATAGTGTTTTCAAAACGAAATTGTTCAAAATATTAAAATGTCATTACGTCAAAATTGAATTTGAGAATCATGAAAATGACCTAAATTATATATATATATATATATGAACTAATTTTTTTATTAAAACCATATTAAAAAATTATGTTTTTTAAAGTTTAGAGGAAATGATATTATTTAATAAAACCTTGTATTTTTTTACTATTCATTGAAACATTTATCATTTCAGAAAATTATAAAAAAATCACTCCAAGATAATTTTTACTTTATAATTTTCAAGATTATTTTTTTTATCAAATAATTTTTATAATACCGGAAAATGTTATTTAAAAATTATTGTCCAAATGATTACAAAAATACTTTTTTGAAATATACACTTAAGACTAAAATTTGATTAATTCTTATCTCATGTCTCCAAAATGAATAAAAGGAATGGACAAAATTTGAATCAATATATAAGAAATAAATTTTATTAACAACATTCCCCAAAATTTATTTTCTTAATATATTTTTATAAAACACATTTCTCTGGATAAAAATAGTTTTTCAAAAAATAAATTCACTTTATATTCAATTGATTCAATTTTTTTAGTTTATTGGTCACCAAAGAATTTATTTTATATACCTGTGTAATATGAATATAATCATAATTTGTTTAATATTACTCATTATTTCACATCCAATGGCTTGGGGATTACTATAATGTTATGCAATATTATTTTTATAGCATGTTACATTTTGTTTAAACTTGTTGATGTGTCAAATGAAATCCATACATAGTGTTATGTGTAATGAAATGTAAATTAAATGTTATGTGTAATGAAATATAAACTCATTTTTTGTGTAATGAATTTTTTATTAAAAAAATTATTAAACATATTTGAAATATATATATTTTACAAAATATCAGTGGTGTTAAATTCTCCCTCCTTGAATAAATTGTGTCATCACATTTTGAACATGTTATCAGTAATCAATGGTTTATCAAATGAAAATACCATTTTGGGAAACCAACATCATAAAATAGGTTAATAAAACTTCCTATTTAAAAAATATTAACTAATGTGTGAAATTCATCCTCAATAATATATACTATTTTACCAAGAACCTATGTGGTAATTTAAAAAATGGATATATAAGACAAAATTAACACCCAAATATTGATGGAGAGTGATATAGATCATGGTCAGGAGAAGGTCAAAAACATCATTGTTATAAACTAAATAGGCATTAAAATGTTAATTGATATAATATAAATTTATGATAAAAGGACAATATTTTATTTTAAAATATTTTTTCTAATTTTGGTGAATTTTCTTTGGATAATATACTTACATGATTCCATTGCCTTTCATAAGGAAAATATTATCCTTTGGTTGTGACTTTATCAATTTCAACATAATCTCTTTATATAATATATGAATTTTCCAATTCTTATTTACTAAGTAAGATCCCAGAAATAATGATTACTCATTCATTCTGCATTTATGTTGTTATCAAAAAAGATACCATAAGTAATGCATAAATATTCATAGGGTGAAACTATATATTAATCAATAAAACAAAATCCAAAATTTATCTTCATCCAATCCATAAATGGTTAACCTTATAACCTTTTCAAATTTAAAATTATTATATAAGTCTACTAAATTTCTCAAAATAAACTAAATATAAATCCCCCAAATCTCTTAAAGTATATCTTGATTGTCACATACAAAATTTATGAATACCATAGTCATATATTTTCTTGAATCAAGGTAATAACCATGATTACCATTAAACCATAATGAAATCATACACACTTCTCATTCCTTTAATAAAACCATATATTATTGAATATATACGATAAATTAATAATTGTTTTAAGCTCTATAAATTATAACACAAACCCCATTATCCTTAAATCAATAATCGCTTCCAAGGTCATTAATAGTATCCAATTAATGTTTTTCGAATAAATCATCTCTTTATCATAAAATACAAACCATTTCATCAACATGAGGATCATATTACACGTTATCTTCCTGTTATCAAAATATCACCATACCATTATATCACTTTTTAGTTCATCAGAACCATTTATTTTTAGTTAGAAAATAATAATTGAAAATGTATACTAGACAATACTTATATATTTCTTGATTCATATTACCCGATTCACTAATTAAAATACATAAGCACTTTAATCATTCCACCTCCTTCTAAAAACATTAATGTGGCTTCATCATCTTATTCTTTAATACATATTTCCTATAATATGAAATAAGAATCATGTATTATAAATCATATAATTAAATTTAATCATTCTTCCCATATTAATAAAAAAGATTACTATTATAATTTCTCAAAAATCCCATTCCTCATTCGTAGATTCCACATCATAAATACTATAACCATTACATGTTCCACCTTATTGATTCTGTTGATGTTATTTCCATATAAGACATTGATTTTAATAATTCCCACACTTTCAACATATGAAAAATTTACTCTATGATGATATCTATGAGAGACCATTATTATCATCCATTGCATCAACACACCTTTTCCTTTTTCCTCTATAATAACTACTTTGTGTACCACATTTCTATAGTTAAAACATCTTAAAATATTTCTAAGACATCCACTTCGGTGATTCTTTTTAGATTATGGACATATATAAAAATGAATATTCATTCATCCACTACAGAAACTCTCAACAAACTCTATCCTTATTATCTTTTGTAACTCCAAGAGATGTCTAAGGTGTGATTTTCGAATCATATTTCATGATAACTGGTTAGAAATAATCATACAATCTTTTAGTTGAGTTTTCATCCTATTTGGTTAATCATCAATAAAATTTCAATGACAATCAATGTTAATCATATTTCTTTTGTTTCATTCCATTTAATTAATCTGAAAAACATACTATGAGAAACAATAATCATAGTGGGGAACCAAATAATCAATAAATAACACTTATATGATTTTTAAATCCTAAAAACTTATTTTAATTATAAGAAACCTGGGATTTATCATTGTTCATTCATGTTCATTATTAATATCTTTTATAATGGTTAGTAATGACTGTGAGAATTTCCAATGCTTGTCCCTCAGTATAGTCAAACCAGGTGTGATTAAAGGCCCATTTTTGTACACCAGAAGGTGATCGAGTCAAGCTCAATGAAACATTTTAAATTTTATTACCCCTAGGTGCCTTTGTGATAGAGCCACATCTACTTTTAGCATCCTGACATGGATTCAATTTCTTATAGACCACATTCTATATCCTCTACAGAAAACCTTGGATAATTTTGTATACTTTGATTCATCATTAGAAAAATCCTTAGATAAATCCATATAAAATACCATATAAATAATCCTATGTATTTCACTATTTTATTCTCAAGATAGTTTCCAAATTATAGCAAAACCTTCCCCCGGATACCAATAATGAAAACCCAAGCTTTTCATTAAACAAATATCACATATTTTATATGAATTTCAATACATTTTTTCAAAACATGCCTGAGGACCATAATTGTTTTGTGTCATTGGAGACTATAAATGAAATATTTTTATTTCATGAATAATCTTCAACATCTCCCAAAAATATATTCTCACATACCACTCCTCTTTGACAAATCATACATAATCCATTCTTTATAACCTATAGATGGAAACAAAATTAATGATGAGATCAAATTGTAACACCTCGACCACAGAAGATCATACCGTGTGAATTATTTTAATACATTAGCATGATTACAAGGAATCAAGTCCTGAATGATTGATCAGTTTACCAGTCGTTGAAAATAGATTACATACATGGACGTTACATTTCACTTTCAATCATAAAAAACAAATTAATTAATCCACTATGAACACAATTATTAATAGAGATTAAACTTGTATATCAATCATAATACATTTCATTGAATCTTGGGAAATTAAAACATTAGAAAGGGGTGAGCTCAGAAGCTCAGTAAGGGTAAATAATTTAGTAAAAGCTATAAACATTTAAGCCAAGATGTGTAATTAAAACAATACCCTTTTAAATAAAAAATTTAAAAAAATATAGAAAAATTATCAAACATTACCATATAAACATGCACAAAGATATTCTCTAAGTCAAATAATCACATGTAATATATTATTACATAATGAGGAAATTCATAATTATGGACATCATTCCCACATAGACAAGGCCTCATTCCAAGACTACAAATAAATTATTTTTCATATAATTATGCCAAGACCCTATTTTGTCTCATGATTACTACTCATGAATTGAGGGGATATAGTGGGCCTCTCCCATCATATAATAAGTTCAATTAATTTATCATACGAAAAGGTTGAAACAGAACATAAACATTCATATTAAAACTAGCATACGAAATATCAATACATTAACATTAAAAAAAGAATGTAATAAAAATAGATCACCCATAGTCAGACATATCATAACCCATTCAATACAATGTAGAATATTTTAATATAATAAATAAACCTTAACACTGAATAATATCAAATAAATTATGTCGACATAGTTGAAAATGAACAGAAAAACTATTTGAGAGAAAAAAATATACCTTTATCATGAAATCATAAAAAAATCACACAATTTATAAATGAATAAATTTAAATGGCATTTTTGTATCAAATTTTACAATACAAATTTGAAACTTTGGAAAGGAATTAATATTTTAAAACATTCATTTTCTATATAAATAAATCCTTAAATCTATTTTCCAAACATAGACCTCAATGAGAATGATTTAGAAAAAATAATTATTTAAAATATTTTAAATGAATTTTTAGTTAACCAATCCTCTAAAAATAATCCTTTTAAAAACACTTTTATTTAACATTGTCATTGATAATAAATAAATCCTTGTAAAAACATACACATAAACAATTTTTGATAATAATGAGATTGACGATTTGACCCTTACATTATACTTTTCTATAGCCGAGGGTACGTTTAACCTCATGTATGATAACCATAGTATGTTATTAAATTATACTAGAACCATATTAATATATATGATATCATAATTGATTCATTTTTGACATTATATTATCCATTAAATAATAATTTCCACGTTAAAATAACAATTTAGGTAATAGTCACTTTCTTTATCGTTTGTGTTTTATGTTGGTATTCATGAATGTATCACTTATAGAATTATTTAAATGCTTCCAGAATATAAAACAATATTTATGTATCCTATATATTCAGAATATAAATATATATAATAGATAGATATATGATATGGGAAATACTGTTTATAGAGACAGTTGGTCGTACGTACGCATAAATGATATTTCCATTTTCATATCGTATTGAACATATGTAAGTGAATGCGATATACGTAAATATATATACAAATATATATCTAGTATAATGATTATTACATATATTACATATATATTAATAATATATATTTTTATAATCAT
The DNA here is from genome assembly GCA_963277665.1 of Viscum album. NCBI lineage: Eukaryota > Viridiplantae > Streptophyta > Magnoliopsida > Santalales > Viscaceae > Viscum > Viscum album. The sequence goes on along the minus strand of OY728139.1, from coordinate 978,990,848 downwards.
TGTTAAATGGTGAATGTGGAAATGAATCTCACCGCGTCGTGGAGACGGTAAGCCTTATGTACAAATATATTCGATGATATCATTATATTTCGGGTGAAATAGTATGTAATTGGATGGTATATTATATATAAATGAAAATTAAAATGTTATATTTATTATATACATAAATTAAACTCATTATTAGACCCATCAAATTAATGATGTGTTAAATAACAGACTACACCATGACATGGAGATAGTAAAACATACGTATGCATGTATGGTGACATTCTCATTCATAGGATAGATAGAATAATTAAAATGGTTTTACCATATTTGTAATAAAATCTCAGTATGTATATGTTACTGGAGTTATTATTTTAGTATGGAAACAACAAAGAAAGAAGAAGTAGAAGAAGAAAATAACCTTAATAGAGGTGATAAAATAATTACATATTCTTCGAGATATTACTTTTGATTTGAGAAATATGGACCCATTGGATGGATTTATGATCAATGTATGGCATGTTAGTTAAAGTTACGGTAGTTGAGAAGTGATTTGAGCAGGTTTTGGCAGAGAAAAATGGATTTGATGGTGTGAATTTGAGAGAAGGTGGGGTACCCATTCATAAGAGAGGTGAGGGGCACTTTAGGAAAAGTTTGAAATATTAATTTATTATAAAATCATTTTCTGTTTTTAAAATATAACAATTTATTTTTCAAGGATAATGTGTGTGTGAATTGAAATACTCTCAAACAATAGGTTTTAGACATGTTTAGGTCATCATATTAATCTTATCATTTAGATTTAACCCTAAGTTAAATATTGAACTCTTATAGTGTCTTATTATTTTTTACCACAAGACTAATATAGTTTCCATATGATTCCAAAAGAACCTAAAGAATATAATTTATGATATTTTAACACTATAAAAGTTATTTTGGAGAACCTAGGATTTTTATAAATTTTATAATATTTAATAAAATAGTATTAATTTTAAACTATCATTTATGTCATTTTAGTTACTATTTAATATGTGATTTTTTTAAAACTCTTAATAACTCAATTTCTTTGAAAACAATACATTGATTCAATCCTAACATGTCATAGTCACCTAGAAAATTATTTTATGGATTAAAAAGATTCAAAATGTATACATTTTAATAATTGTATATCATTTCTTTCGATCATTCATTAATAATGAAATTTCTGCATCATCATTGTGTCATTAATAAATAAAATTATTTAATGTAAAAATATTATAAATAAAATACCCCGATGTAGATAATATTTTTATATTTATAACGAATAATATAGTTAAATTTATCTTATGTAAAACCCATTATTAAAGATTATTTAATTCAATAAATTTGAATTCAATACTTTTAACTCTTCTTTAAATAAAATATAATAAATATCATATTTTATCCCATGTAAATGAAAAATGATCTATTTTTTATCATAAGGTTTATTTTGGTCTAAAAACACATATCAAATTAAATAAAGACACTTATTGGGTATTTTTATATTATTATAATATTATTTTTACCTTTAATCGCACTATTTACTTTTAACCATGGTAAATACAATTCAAAAGTTACTATTAACCAGAAATTACATTCAACCTATTGAACCACATTTTACTTATTAATTTTAACAGTGTCTATTTGATTTTCTTACATACAAATCATGGTAGCGGTAAAATTATATTTTATGAAAATTTGTAGATGTGCCTATAAGGTAGTTAAAATATGTTAAAAAGTTCAATAAAAAGTTATATATTTAATATTATTATAAAATAAATATAATGATTTAAATTAGAATAATATAGGTATTATGTATCCATTTTTACTTTAATATAAATTTAAATTTAAAAAAATTATTTAAATAAAAATATCGGTTTTTATGTACTATATAGTATTTTTTCATTATTCATAAAAAATTGAATGTTTGCAAAAAAATACCAACCAATCTGCTTTTGAAAATTTTGATATTCCCAATTCAAAAATTAAATATATTTTACCAAATTAAATTCATAGGAGTATTTAAAATTTATTTTATTATTCTTCAAAAAAGGACATAAAAAGTAGTAATTTTAAGAAAATAGATTTACATGATATGTATCTTTTTTAACAAAACATATACGTTTCATTATAAATATTTATTATTTATATCACAACATTATAAATAATATCTCAAATGTATTTTTGTTTAATTTTCATATCACAATATTAAATTGTCAAATAAGTATATCGTTTTAAATAATTATAATATTTATCTTCTGTTTCGTAGAAACTCATTCATGAATATAACGCAAGACAAGTCAGCATTATGTGAAATATAATATATTAAATTACATTAAAGAGATAATGTACTCTGAAATAATGGGGTGTTACATTCCCTCATCCTTCAATAAATTGCGTCCTCGCAATTTAAAATTGTTCATTGAAAATAAAAGGTTGAAAATAGAAAAAACCTTTGTGGATAACCCACATCAAAAATAGAGATAATAAAAAAAATTTATATGAGGTAAGTGGAAATCAAAAAGTCACCACAATATTTTGATATCAAATGGAGGAACATTTCTGTAAATTATAGACACATAATTGGAAGAAAAATGTAAATATTTATAGGGATATATTGAGGCCATTAATCACAAAAAAGTAAACAATAAATGTAAAATTGAGGTCCTCAAAGCCATAAATCTATGATGATTTATTGTATCATCAGTTTAACAATACATAATGTATTAGGATAACATACATTTTTTATACATATTTTATAAAGATGATGGATTAATTTACTATCTAGATTAGAACTCAAGAAAACATACTTTATTTCATTACATGTCATAATCATAATCTCATGATTTGGTTGTGCTTCGATCTATTTTCACGTCATCTCTTACACAAGGAAATGAATGTTCAAAAATGAATTTATTATGCCTAAAGCGCATTTGATAAATCACAAGGACCAAATGTATTTCCTTAATCCTCTTTATGTTTACTGAAATCCAAAAAGATATTTAAGAGTATCTAAAACATTATACATTAACCTCAAAAAAATATCAACTGTTCAACTTACTCTATTCTATACTATAGACTTATCAAAAAATACGTGTGTCCAACTCATAGTTTAAATATTTATATGGTAGGTAAACATAATGAAGATCTATTTTTCCACATAAAAACATGTGAATAAATTCATCATTTAATATCATAAAACATGGTAACTCCCTTAATTACCAGAGAATCTTATTGAATATGTTCATGATCCATAATTCCTTATATAATACCAGATAAACTCCTTAAATACAAAAATGTTGTAAACTCCATCAATGATAGAATAAACAAACAAATAATAAATTCAAATGTAGTCAATAATATCCTATATACTTTATCAAACTCAATTATATCTATCTATAAAATCACTATATCAGTTTTTGAAACATATTAAGGGTTATATTTCCCCCATCAATATATTTTGCAAAATGTTTTACTTGAAACTCGGTCACATTACATGGTACCATAAAATATCAAATCCATAATGAAATAGAACTGTAGTAAAATAATTATATACTCTATAATTATTATAACATGTATATCATTAATAAAATACTCAATTGACCCAATTCTTTAATATTAAAAAAATGAAAACTAAGCATTCATCTTCATATATGGTGGTATCATAACTTGATTATTATCAAATAGAATCATTTGGGGGTATACTCTCATGATTTGTACATTGATTCGCGTAGTTTCCCAACTCCTTAATGTTGATGCATTGTAAATTTTAACCCTTTTTCGCACCCTTACAGTTAAGTATATGGTTTCTTTTTTTTCCACAATTATAACAAACTCCCATTCCCTTATAGCATTTACAAAGGTGATTCCTTCCATAATTATCACATGTGGGAAAATTCTTTATTCCATACTTCCCTTTATCCATCTTTTTCCCTGAAATCCTCTTCTTCTCTTTTAGCCCGTCAAATCCATAAGACTCATAAAATTCATTAATTGACTTATTAACACATGATACTATTTGATAATGTGATGAGAATACATGGGAGAATATTTCCCTTCTAAATTTTACCTTAATATTGTGAAATATATATCCCTTCTTACTCTTTGGATCATGCATATTATTAGAGTTCTCAATCATTCTACTGGAAACCATTTATAAATGATGACATACACAAGGTTAGATCATATAATAATTACAATCCAAAAAACAAGAAAAACCCTCAACATTAATATAATATTTTCACACATCTAGTATCATATTCATAAAAATGTTTTCATTGTTGACATATTTACTAATAAATCCTTCATAAATGTTTGAATAGAAAATGTAAAGTACCTAAATCATATCCCTTGGGAGTAAAAAACCATGTTTGAAGTAAGGCTTCTTTTCAAGTACAAAGATACCCTAGGTCAAGCATGATCTCATTGTCGGAGTTTTCACTCCTCTGTACATCGGTTCTAGAACCATGTCCACTTGTAGAATTCATATAGTGATGTATTTCATGGAAACCCCACATAATACTGACATTACCAAAATAATTGGATGTTCTTCAATACTAACCCTCAAATTCTATCTTAGGGTAATGTTTCTTAATCCGAGTTTATCTAAATCTATTTCCAAGGATGTTTCAAATCTACCTCTGATACAAAATCTAATGCCCCGACCTGAAAATCCCCGAGCCAGTGTATTATTTTAATACATTGGAATGATTACAAGAAAAAAATTCCTGAAGGACTCATCTATTTTGAAGTTCAGGAAAATAGATTAAATACATGAATGTTACATTTAACATTCTAACATACAACACATCCTAATTAATTCATTGAAAACTCCATTATTCCTTTAGCTGCACCCTGCATATCAAAAATAATACACATCATGGAATCCTGAGAAAACTAAACATAAGAAAAGGGTGAGCTCAATTTATATGTAAGGGTAAAAAATTTAGCAGAAGCTATATAATTTTAAGGCATGATTTGTAATAAAAACAATATCCTTTTAAACAAAATATTGAACATAACATGTAAAAAATAAATCAACCATTACCATATAAACATGCACATGGATATTCAACTAGTTGAATAATCACATGTAATATCTTATTTCATAACGAGGGAATACATAATGCCAGACATCATAACCATGTAGTCATGGTCTCGTTCCATGACTACAAATACAAAATTTTTCAAGGCCTTGGGCCAGGACACTGGATGGTCTCATGATACCCTCAGATGCATCAAGAGGCTATAGCAGGCCGCTCCCATCACATATTAGGTCCAACACATTCCTCTTATGAAAAGGGTGAAACATAACATAAACACTCATATTCAAACTAATATACGAAATTTCATTACATTAACCATAAACCATAAACGAAATAGAAATGAAACATACATAGTCAAAAATATCATAACTCATTCAATACAATATAGAATATTTTAAATTAATAAATAAATCTTAATCAGGAATAATATCCAATAAAGGATGTTGACATAGTTTAAAATGATCATTAAAATAATTTGAGTGAAATATCAATTTTTCATGAAATCATTTAAAATTAACAAAATTTATAAAGGATGACAATTAAATGAATTTTTTTAATAAAATGTCCCATTCAACATTGAAACTTTTTAATGGAATTTAAATTTTAAATCATTTAGGTCTATATAAATAAATCCTTAAAACCGATTTGAAAATAATGAATTGAATGAGTATGAATTAGAAGAATTATAATTTAATGCATTTAAAATTATTTTTTAGTTAAGGATTCCATTAAAAACAATCATTTTGAAAACTCTTCAATGAACAATGTACATGGATAATAAATATTTCCCAGTACAAACACAGACATAAACAATCTCATATAATAATGAGGTAGAGGAATTAACCCTTATGATGAAATTTCTTTTGGTCGAGGGTACGTTTGAATTATAGTATAATGAACATAGTATGTTATTAAATTATAAAAGATCCATATTCATAGTTAGGATATCATTGTGAATTCATTTATGACATTATACTACAAATTTAATAATAATTTTCATGTTAAAATAACATTTTAAGTAATAATCGCTTTCTTTATCGTACGTGTTTTAACAAACTTATTCTTCATCATATCACATATATCAAGATTTAATTTCTCAATGAATATAAACTATTTTTTATTTATAATATATATTAATAAAAAAAATACTTATTATGGATAGATATGTGAAATGGAAAACACTATTTTTGGAGATGGTAGGTCGTACGTACGCATAAACGATTTTTCCATTTTCATATCATATTGAATGGAAGTAAGTGAATGAGATACACGTAAATACAAACACACACACACAGATATATATATTTATATATATATATATATATCCAATAGCATTATTATTTCATATATTACATACATTTTAATAATATGTTTTTTTATTCATCGATGAATGGTGATCGTGGAAATGAATCACATCACGTTGTGGAGACGATAAGCCTTACGTACCCACGAATGATGATAACATTTTATTGGGGGTGAAATCATATGAAACTAGATGTTATATTGTCTATATAGAATCATTAACATGTTATATTTATTATTGACCACAATTATTCTTCTTATTAGACCCATCCAAATAATGAATTGTTGAATAACTGACTACACCCCGATGTGGAGACGGTAAGCCGTACGTATTCATGTATGATGACTTTGTAAATCATACGATGGATTGAATAATGAACATGTATGTACCATATTTACAAAAAATTAACAATATTTAGATGTTACTTGAGTCATTATTTTATCATGGAATCAACATAGAAATAGGAAGTACAAGAAGAAAAGAACATTGGAAAAGGTGTTAAAATGATTACCTCTTCTTCGGGAGCATCCATTTGATTTGAACAAAATGGATTCTTATGTTGTATTTCTGATCAGATTAAGGCCTCTATGTTGTTTTTAGGGTAGTTGGAAGGATATTTGAGTATGTTTTTGGCCGATTCAAATGATATTGGAGGTGTGAATTAGGGAGAATGGGATGTACCCTTTTATAAAAGTGGTGAGGGGGACTTTAGGAAAAGCTTGAATCATTAATTTTTAATAAAATCATTTTTGGTTAATAATAGCTCCAAATGGATTTATTTCGAGACTATGGTGGGGATGGGACCAAATCCTCTCAACCAATAGGTTTTAGACATGATTAAGGCATCATATTAACCATATAATTTATATTTAACCCTTTGCAAAACAGTTTAACTCTTACCATGTCTTATAATATTTTTATACTACAACGTTAATATATTTACCATATATTTCCAAAAGAAGCTAAAGTATATTGTTTATGACATTTTTACATTTTCTAGGTTAGTTGGAAGAACCGTAGAGTTTTATCATTTAGGTATTATTTAAAAATGTTGTATTTATTTTTAAATATCATTTATGTCAATTTTGTTAATGTTTAATACATTATTTTTTTAATGTCATATAAATCTTATTTCATCAAAAAAATACCTTTAATAAATACTAAAATGTCATAATCACCTTGAAAATTAGTGTATGTAATAAAAAGTATCTAACTATACATATTTTAATATTAATAAAATAAATTGTTTTAATCATTCAATAATAACGTAATTACTACATCATCATTGTCTCATAAATAAATGTATTCATTTAATTTCTAAAAGTTATAAATAAAATTACATGATCTAGTAAATACTGTTTATCTTTCTAATGAATATTTATAGTCTAATTTATATTTTGTATAACCCAATATAAAAATTATTTTGTTATTAATATTTGAATTTAACACTTTTAACTCTTCATTAAATAAAATATAATAAATGTCCTAATCATACCCAAGTGAATAAAAAAGGGTCATATTTTTGTCCTAAGGTTTCTTTTGGTGGAAAAACACATACCTAATATATTAGGGCATGTGTTGGGGTAATTTTATATTATTATAATATTATTTTTACCTTAAATTACATTATTTACATTTAATAGTGGTAAATAAAAAAAATATATTTTTCATTAAAAATTATTTTAATTCTATTGAACCACATTTAACTAGCAGAAGTCAGCTATGTCTCTTGGAATTTTGAAATTCAATTCACAGATGTTATAGGTTGAATAAACATTTAGATATCTAATATTATTATAAAATTACCCTAATTAATTACATTGGACTAATATAAGTATTATATATCTAATATTACGTCAAAATAAATTTCATCTAAAAAATAATTATTTAAATAAAAAAGTCACTTTTTATGTACTATGTAGTATTTTCACTATTCATCTAAAATTGAATGTTTTCAGAAAAATACCAAAATTTTTGACTAATATAATTTTAAAATTACAAATTCAAAAACGAATTATATTTTACCAAATTAAATTATTAAGAGTGTCTAAAATTAATTTTATTATTGTTCAAAAAAGGACATAAAAAGCAGTTATTTTAAGAAAATAGTTTTTCAATATATATAACTATTTTAACAAAACATATGCATATCATTATAAATATGTTTTATTTATTTGAAAAAATTATAAATAATATTTAAATTTTATTTTATACTATTCAAATCATAATATGAAATTGATAAATAAATACATTCTTTTAAATATTTATAATACTAATGTGTTGTTTCACAAAAACTCAATCATGGGTATAATGCATTCTTTGTCCGTGTTGCATGATATTTAAGCTATTAAATTACACTAAAGAGATAACAAACTAATAAATTTTGGGGTTTACACAAATTCTTAGTAATGGTAATAATAGAATATATCAACATATGATCACCTACTAGAATATGATAAGTATAAGGGTATGTGATCATGAACATAACATATAAAGCTAAATCAGAACCTATCGGAGATCATAAACATGATTTATAGAATATAAATTTATCATTTCTGAAGACATGGTCTATAATATTGGTAAATAATCATTATTCAATCATCAACCATAATCCCAATTCATAAAATTGTAGAACCATTGTAAATATTGAATAATTTTTTCCTCGTAATGGTTAACTAGGAATACCATTAACATGGTGGATCATGACTAGTCATCTATTTCCCATTTTAGATTTGGATACACCTATTTCTTATAGTGGATTTGGATTCCTCTATTTTCCATAGTGGATTTGGACCCACCTATTTCCAATTGTGGTTCATGACCATCAACCATTTTCGCATTATTATAATGTGTGATTTTTTGTTTTATGCAATGAATTAGAGGGGTGTATAGGTCTAACACATCTCATAATGAAAACCATACTTCTGTGATCCATAATATCATAAAACATTCTTCATATCATCACTTCATAATACATGTAAATAAAACATGTCTCATTAAAATTTCATCAGTTCACCAAATAATAACCCATGAAAAGTAAATGGGTTTCCGAAACATTTAATCAAATTAAAAATTTACTATACAAGTAAATAATAAAGATGGTATCATTCATTATTATCCTCGTTAATGCATAACTAACATCAAAGGATGTTATCATTGTTTGGAAATGATTTCCAACGATCCCATGGAACATTTCTTGATGAATATATCCTACTCACATTGAAATTGATTTTAAAAAATACAAGTCATTTTCAAAAATTTATTTCTTTGAAAATTAAACTAAAAACATATAAGTAAATCATTAAAATCATTTAAAACATTTCCAACGGAAAATAAAATTTTTTTCTTAGAAAAATAATTTTAAAAACATAAAATATTTTGAAATTTCTATTTAATGAAAATAACATTAAAAACATATAAAAAAGCTTTAAAAATCACTTAAAACATTTCCATATAAATATAGACTTTCCACTTTCCAAAATAATATTTAAAATAAAAAACAATTGGAAAATAATTTTTATTATAGATAACTGTGAAAAATTATAAAAAAATATATAAAAATAATATAAATAAATTCAGGATAAAAATAACTTTTATCCTTTGAAAAAAACATTTTAAAACATAAAATAGTTTGGAAATAATTTTCACTTAAAATAACTATGAATACATACAATGGAGTATTAAAATAAAATAATTGTCCTAATAATGAGAAGTTTGGTTCAGGATGTTCATGTTAAAATATAGGTTCCTTTCATCTTTTTTGTAAAAGAAAAATGGGAACTGATTAGAAAATGAAATGAATATTCCATTCATAAAATTTTATAAAAATAAAAAACATAATAAAAATTTATTTAATAAATTATTTTAATAATTTGAAAATTATATTTTAATTTTTTTAAAAGTTGGTTTTAGAAGAAAAAGGGTTTTCGATAGAAGAAAGAAATAAAGACGATATTTCATAAAAACATTGTTTTAAAATCATGAGTACATAAAGAGTGGAAAATGAAAGGAAAAAATGTATCCTAAATAAATAACCAATGGATAAAAAAATCATTATTTTCATTATATATAGATCATAATATTTCATCATTGGAAGCATAATCAAAATGAATCATGATAGATGATGAGATTGTAACCTAAAACTTTTACAACTTTGGGATGATTGAATCATAATACCCATGACACAATATCATTAAATATTTTTTATAATATTATAAAAATAAGTATATTACTTCCAAAATTACTGAGATCTGGGATTTTCTGAGTGGAAGATGACTACGTTGGGGTGTGGGTTTTATCATATTTTCTGTCCCTCATATGAAATTAAGCAACGTGTCTGGAGTTTTGTCTTGGTTTTGCTCAAACCTGGATTTATTCGAATTCATGAATGGGATCAGAATTTTGACCCCAATTCTGTCAAGAACACATACGCACAAATAGAGATAAGGGTCTCGAATTTGAACATGTTTTATTGGCATCCCCAAATACTATGGGATATTGCTTCGTCAGTTGGGAATACCGTCAGGCATGACAGTCAGATGGATAACCCAATGTTTGGTCATTACACTAGAGTTCTTGTGGAAGCTGATAAGTCCTCTTCTTTAGTAGAGGAAGTGGTGTCATCTACAAATGATGATACTATTACCCTTGGAATTTTTTATGAAAGAATGCCCAAATTTTGTCTCAATTGACAATTCATTAGACATATTGCATCAGATTGCAACCGAAATAAAGTATGTAACCTCTGCATGGTCAGTGGGCATAATGATGAGAATTGTAAGACGAGGGGTAGGAAATCAGCTCCTTCTACAGATCTTGGGGACTCATTTTCTAAAGATACTCCTCATGTGAATGATAAGATGGAGCTGCTGTAGGATGAAAATAAAGATGGATGTGATGCTGGATTACTACAGGTTGTGGGAATTTCCTCTCATGTTGCTGAGGATGCAGTGATTCATGATACTCATTATAAGGAGTAGGTTGTTATGAATCCTGACTTGGTCAGTATGCAGGATGCTCTTGATTCTGATAATGAATTGGTCACAACATCTGATGGTGATTTTGTCCATATACAAAACATGGGTGATGACCCACGGAGCACATCATTAGAGTCTGATCGTAATTTACCTTGAATTCATGACAATGGTCCTGGAGATAATGTCATTGCAGTGCATGGTGAATTGGTGACATCATCTGATGATGTTGCTGTCCCTGTACAATACATGGTTAATGATCCATTGGGCTCTTCTATAGATTCTGATCGCAATATTTCTTCAATTCCTGAGGATGGTCATGGAAGTGATTCTGTTATAGTTTGTGGTGATTTGGTCTCTGATGACCCTATTTTTATGCATGTCTATGCGAATATGGCTGCATGGAGTGTCCTCTCTTCTAGTTTACTAGCTCATCCGATTGACTATTGCAATAGGTTTTCGTTACTCAGCACTGAGGACTCTTCTGAGCAGGATGATGGTGAGAATGTGTCTGAATCCAGTGACAGTGATTATAATTCATCTGTAAAGCAGACATCACATGCACATGAAGGGCCTAGTACTAGGCTTAGATCAAAAAAATGAAATTCCTTTTTTGGAATTGTCAAGGGATTGGTAATCCTCCCATTGTCAGATCCCTTAGACATTTTATACTGACTAATAAACCTCTTTTGGTTGGTGTTGCTAAACCTAGAATGAAGTTTGAAAATTTGAGATCCTTCAAATGGGCCTCGTTAGGTTATTCCTTTGTTCCATGCAATCAGCTTGAAATGAATTCTGAATCATTGTGGGTGATTAAGCATGATAGTGTGTTATTTAGTTCTGTCCTACTTGATTCTCAATATGTTTCTATTACCTACCTCTATGGTAATGTCCCTTTTTCAGTGACTTTTGTGTATGCTTTAAACATCCATACAAGGAGACAATCACTGTGGAGAAATCTATTGGATCTTTCTGATAATATGGTGAATAGATGGATCCTACTAGGTGACTTCAACACTGTCGTCAAACCATAGGAAAAAACTGGTGGGAATTTCTGTTGTGCTTCGGCTGCTAATCTGTCATTTTGTATTGATAAATGTGGTCTTACAGAGGTTCCTATTTATAGGGATGATTTTACATGGAGTTGATGTACTATTAATGGGAGGTAGGAATGCAAGTTAAGTTGGTGTTTTGTGAAGGTTGATGATAGGAATAGGGCGATTAATGTTTCTAGAATTACATTGGAAAGGTTAAATTCTGATCACAGTCCCATCCTAATTGATGTTTGTTTTCAAACTGTGAGATCTTTAACTCTTCCATTCAAGTTTAATAATGCATGGCTCATTATCCCGGGCTGCTGAGAAATTTTACTGGATTCTTGAAAAACTGGGTATCTGGGCAGTCCCTCCTACATTCTTTGGTAATGCCAAGCTCGTTATCCTGGGCTGCTGAGAAATTGTAATGGATTCTTGAAAAACTGGGTATCTGGGCAGTCCATCCTACATTCATTGGTGAAAAATCATGTGTGTCAAGGAAAGGCTGAATAAATGGAGCAAGGAATCATTTGCTTCCATGGATAACGATATTAGGGAGTCTGAACCCACTCTTTCAAGGCTCCAACAGTTCAGTTTGCATATAGATTTACCAACACAAGATGAGATTCAAGCTACTTCAAATCTAGAGAAGCTGCTGCATCTGAAGGAAAATTGTGCACAAAATCAGATGAATATTAGATGTTTAAATAATGGTGATAGAAACACAATGCTGTTTCATTTCACGAATAGAGAGAAAAAGGCTAAGAGGAGTCTTCAAGCCCTGAATATTTAGTGGAACCTTTTCTCATCTACGAATGATATTGCAAGTGCATCCATTGAATACTTTGAGAGGATGTTTTCAGAGAATGGTGAGGATAATTCTGAAAAAATTATTCAGTTCATTGATCCTTCTATTGGGGATGATTAAAATAGGATTCTTGTTGGTATCCCCAATCCTAGAGAAACTTATGATGCTCTTTATTTTCCGGAATATTGACATTGATGCAGGTCCAGATGGCTTTACAAACAAAATTTTCATGATCTATTGGGATATTGTTCATCTTGATGTAACAAATTCTGTGAATGAATTTTTTAGATCAGTCCACATGCCCTTTGGGATGAATTCTAGCTTTATTGCCTTAATCCCCAAGAAAGAGAATGACCCTGATATCAAGGATTTTAGACGCATTTCTATTGGAAACACAGTACCAAAAGTGATTAGCAAGATTCTAAATCATCGTCTAGGTTGTATTGAAAAGAGTATCATCTCCCTTAATCAGTTTGGATTTGTTCTAGGACGGAGCATCCAAAATTGTATTTACACTGCATCTAAGTGTGTTAATGTCATGAAGAGAAATGTTATGGATGGTAATATGGCATTGAAGATTGACATTTCCAAGGCCTTTGACACCATTTGATGGAGTTTCTTGTTCGACATTCATAAAATTCATGGGTTTTCCAAGAGATATATTGATCTTATTAGCTCCATCATCACAAGTGACATGCTCTCTATTCTTGTTAATGGCTCTTATAGGGGTGTCATTTAATGCTCAAGAGGGGTCAGGCAAGGAGATCATCTCTCTGGTATGCTGTTTTCTATTTCGGAGGATTACTTGAGCTGTTGCCTCATTGAACTCTCCAATTTTGGATGTTATAAGAGAATGAAAATTGGGCATCATCTACATGCCCCCTCACATTTGTTTTATGTTGATGACATTCTTCCTTTTGGAAGTGCTGATAAAGGAAACAACTCTTGTATTATGGGAATGTTCTCAAATTATGAGTAGGTTACAGGTCAAGCTATTAGATGGGGGAAATATTTGGTTCTGTATGGTAAAGTTATTAGCATCTCGAAACAATATAGAGTGGCATGATAGCTTGGTTTCCAGTGGGGTGTTATTCCCTTCATTTATCTTGGCGTAATATTATTCTGGGGTAGGGTTAAAAGGTGTTATCTAGAAAATATTTCTCTAAAAATCACATATCAGTTAGCAAGTTGGAAGTGGAAAAACATGTCCCAGGCAGGAAGAATATGTTTGGTCAAATTTGTGATCACTTCGATGTTTGTTTACTACTTTTCAGTGTATCGTTGTCCTAGAACTATGATTAATGAATTAACTAGAATGATCAGAAATTTTATTTTGACAGGATCAGTTTATGAGAGAAAATTGGTCATTGTGGCGTCGAAAGATTGCATTAAACCTCTTCATATGGGTGGGATGGGTGTCAATTACATCAGATTTTTCAATGACACCATGATCAATAGGTTTGTTTGGAATTTAATTTTCAACTCTGATGAGTCCATGGAGTTTCTTCGAATCAGGTTTCTTGGAAAGTTGTATAATGGATACTTTCAATACCATGGATCATCTGTGTGGACTACAATTAAGCAGGCCTTTTCTGATATAATGTCTTTCTCTAAATGTATTGTGTGCAAGCAATCCCATCTTAATTTCTGAACCAAACATTGGTTGGGTCAGCCTATATCTGAGGATATTGCAATTCCCACACTATTAAAGGGGACATCCATTGCTGGATTTCGGAGCAATTCAAGAGAAATAAACTTCTTGCTCCCAACTCATGTTGGAATGGAAATAACCAGGTATCGATATATATCGATTGTGACACTCTGGTTAAGATGTCTAACATGAATGGAAGATTCAATACACGCGACTGCTACTAGTTAATGTGTGGCGCCTCCCTCAATCTTCCATTCTAGGTCACATATTTCTATAAAACTTTCATCCCTCTATCATTATCATTGCTTTTCTAGAAAATATGGAGGAAGAGACTCCCCAAGAAGGCTATGCCTCAGCATGTTGGATTCAGTCTTGCTCCGACTTATATTCTTTGTCATCAGGCTAGCGAAGACTATGATCATCACTTTTTCTCCTACAACATTTCTTCTAGGTTATGGACCAATGTTCAAGAGATCTTTCATTGATACATCCACTCTCAATCGGTTGAAGGGATGTTGAAATTTGTTTGTAGGATTAAAATCAGTGAGAAGGTAAAATCTCTCCTCCTTACCGCTATGGACAGTTTGTTGTCTCACTTATGGAAGGCGAGGAATGATATAATTTTTAATGGCATTGCCCCCAACTTCCACTCTGGTGTTCTGGAAATTCATGGTGCCGTTTGTACTGCATCCTCCATCCAATCTGGATCAATAAGGAATGATGTAACTGATCATATTTTATTAAGATCCCTTTGTGTGAATGGCAGGGCAAGGAAACCTTTGATGATGAAGCATGTACGCTGGATTCCTCCCATCACACGATGACTGAAGGTTAATGCTTATGGGGCTGCCTCGGGTGCACCAGGCCCCTCCGGATTCGGTGGTGTATTCCGCACTCATAAGGGTATTGTCAAAGGGTGCATATTTCATTATATTGGCAATGTGTTTTCCATTGATGCTGAGCTATGGGACATGATAACGGCCATTAGATATGTTGTCAAATATGGTTGGCATCACCTATGGATTGTTTCAGACTCGACTTTTGCAGTCCAAATTATTCATGAATGGTCAAGAAATGATCCATGGCGAATGTTACCGGTTTGGGTGGAATGTCTCCAGATTGCTACTCACTTTCACTTGAAGTTTTACATGTCTATCGTGAGGCTAATCAATTTGTGGATTCTCTCCCTAAGCGAGCTATTGCCGAGGTGAGCTCATGTTGGACTTTTGTCTCCCTCTATTTTTGTGATAGGCTTGTGCAGGCTGATTGTTGTGGTGAGACTTACACTCGCCTTTGTAAACCGTCTCTATGGCTTTTCCTTATGTACTTTTATTTTCTTTTATAAATTTTTTTCTAGGAGCTGGTGTGCCTAGCTCCTAATCTTTATGGTTTTGATTAGTTATTTTTGTTTATATAATTATATAATTGTTCAATAAAATTCAAAAAAAATTAATAATGATAAAAATATTATATATATTCAATATACATGTATTTATACTGACCTATAAATGTTAGAGATAGAAAATGAAATTAATCTTTCATTGATATGTTTGGCTATACACACTCATTATTATTGTTTTCGTTTTCTTGATTGTTTGAAATAAAGTTAAATAATATATTACTTTTAAAAACTTCATTTTATTATATATATATATATATCAAATATTTTCATTAAACCCATTATTGTTATCTACCATGTAACGCTTCAATGAATCATGTCATATCAGGAGGCGGTTGTCCACCATACACATGAGTGACAATATTTTATTCCCACAGAATGGAAATTAAGAAGCTATATATGGTATAATAATTAAAGAAGTGTTGTAATATCTTTAATATCACATATAAACCTTAAATCCCTTATTATATCATGTCTTGATATGTGGAAAAGGAACGAAAATAATGACATTATATCAGGTGGTTGTTGTCCACCATACACACGAATGATGATTTTGTAACACATTTTATGGAAGAGGAGAAGAATTTGGGTGATGAAATTAACAATGTAACATATAAATATATGGAAAAATATGATTATATTGTACTATAATTATTTAATGAAAATTTAATGAGGTGGAGGAATAAAAAATATAAAATTCTCGATTACATTCATTACAACTTCTTCATACTACTTATTTTGTTCATCCCAAAAAGGCTTCTTAAGAAAAAATTATGAAACAATATTGCTTATAGATTGATAAAATTGAAAAAAATAAATTATCTAGGTAGTTAAATTCTAATCCAATGGGTTTGTTAGGTTTGAATAGTATAGGAGAGGGTGTGGCCATTTTTATGTTGGGTGAGTTGCATAATTTTAATTTTTTACTAGAAAAATGGGTATCATGTTTTTCACATGACACACAGATAAATTAATTTAATTTAAACACGATATAATCTATAATGTCTAAATAAAGTCTTCCTATCAATGTTGTGCAATTATTGTTTCCATTTTGGCCCTTATCTTTTTAGTTATACCCCTAGTAAACACTTTTTTACCTTAACTACAGTACTTATTTTTAATTTTTTTATTATTCATTACAGTCTATTATTAGTTTTAATTTATTAGATAACATAATTTATTATTATTCCAAATATTTAATCTATTTATACAGATTTTATTCACTTAATTTGAAATTTTTAATTTAAAATTAATCTCATGGACATGATGAGAAAGTGAGTTTTCAAGGAGAAAATGTTCATAAGTTTAAATTTATTTTACAAAAAAAAAATAAAAAATGATATAATGACCTAAATTGGATTTCAATATATATAATTCAACTATTTTTTCACCAAAAACCATATTAAATCAATTTCTATGATTTTGAAATATTTATAATAAATGATATGTAACGACCCAGACATTAATTAATTGAAATACTTCTTGATCTAATTAAATGACTCTTAATGAATTTTTTTTTTAAAAAATGTCAAATTCGTTGTTTTTTTGTTAATAATTGTGATCATTGCTTTTGTAGTCGTTGAATAGTGATCACATGATTAGTATAAATATAGGGCTTTAACAATCCAATTTACATAGACAATGGATGGGATGGCCTCATCCCACAGACATGACCCATACGAAGACCATTTTTCAGAGCTCGGAAAGGAGGTGGTGTCATTGGTCTTCGATCTTGACCAAGCCCAAGCAGAGCTTCAACAGGTTAAGCTCGAGAGGAGCCATCTATGGGAGATGTGGATGTTGACAGAGATTACTACGCGATAATGTTATCAGAGCCTCCCAAAGAGTCTGTCACTATCGCACACCTCACCCTTCAGTCTTATGTGGGTGTTTTAAGGGGTTATTTAAAAAGTCCCTTGTACTATGTATACTTTCATTATTTTTTTTATATAATAAAGAATATACTCTTATTTTATTATTGTTACCTTGTAAATAGTTTTTATTGCACAAATAGTATTTTTAGTTTATGTTCATCTAAGAAATCTACTTTGATGAATTAATGGATTTATGAATTAAATATTCATTTAATAAACTATTATAATTATTAAATTAATTTCAATTAAATATAAATGATCGTATAATTCTATGAATGTAATTGGAATTTTTGTTAAGGTTTGAAAGCCATTTTTTGTCAAAACTCGTGACATTTCGATAAATGTTGGTTTTTATTTTAAAAATAAAAATTAACATATTTAAAAAATTATTTGGATAAAATAAATATTATCTTTGGAATCAGGACATAGAAATTATCCAAAGGTTAATTTTTCATAATATTCTGAGACAGTAATATTTTTTTGTAAATATTAAAAACCGTTTAAATATATAATGTGTTTTATGACATCATAATTATCTAATAGTGATGTAATAAAATACTATAAGATTTAGTTTCTACCAATATATGTTTTACCAATTAAATAATATGATTTTGGGTCTGTTTGACATATTTTACAAAGCATTAATGGACCCTTCAAAACATATTAAACATCATGTCTTTTTAAATTGTTTTCATTTGGAGTGTGACTCACCTCCACATAAAAAAACCAGTATATTAAGAAGTTTGGAATTTAGTTTTATAATATATTTTTTTCCAATTCCAATTTCTAAAAATCATGGGCAAAAAACATTGTCTAGTTTGTGGTTTGGTTTAGTTTAATGTGAGGTGTCCCAAACCTAAATAATAAATAATTGCCTCACCTTTACCATATAAACCCTACCATGATCCCACTTCATCCTCCCTTAAAGCCTTTACAGTTCATCCAACCACTAAATTTATCTCTCTAGAATCCTCCCAAAGTTCCCCAAGCTCCCAAGAAGCCTCTCTCAAGCCTTTGGAAAAACACATCCTAGTAAGTGAATTTTTATCCTTCCTCATTTTTGTCTAATTTTCATTAAGTTGTTATTCCCTTTTAATTTCAATAATAATTGTTGGGGTATGGATTCAGACCTCCCCCAAACTGCCCTCTTTATGGTTGAATGATGGAAGACCACTTTCTCTCTCACTAAATGCCTCCCATGTACACCTGTTATTATGCCGAAATTCCGAAAGTAATTTCCCTCTCCTCATTTACATTCAAGAAATTCTATTGTATCATGAATCTAAATTCCATTACATATGTTGGGACAAATATCTATATGACCCCATTACTATCCATGTAATGTAAATATGATGAGACACCCCTATCTCTCTCATCAACCATTTTTTATGATTTCTTATGTCATGCGGTCATGATGCTGAAATTGCACTACGATTTTCCATGACAATGTCATTTTGTAGTGAATATCATGCCCATTTCTCTATCAAGGGTATTCAACTTTATGCACATTTACATATTATTTAATAATTTTCATGTATTTTAGCCACATTATTTTATCGTCGAATATATGATTATGTTGAATGATTCATTGTTTTATGATCCATGTGACACACTTATGCATTAAATGAAATGTTTTATAAGGGTGTGCCCTGATAGTACTCCAATCCATTGGGTAAAGTATAGTATCATGATACGCCATGTGCAATGGGCTCTGACTCATGCTAATTCACGTGCAACAAGGGTTTACTCGTGCTTCCTGTGCAATGAGGGTTTACTCATGCTCTATGTGCAATGAGCCTTTTCCCATGCTAATTCCATGTTAAGAATTGCTGCAACATTTCCAGGTCATGATTATCATGAATTATCAATCCTTTTTGTTTATGTTTCACTTGTGCTCTATTGATATGTCTATTGTCTAACATGTATTGTATTCCTCTTTTTATTCCATGTTTATTCCATTTACTGGGCTTTATAGCTCACCCTTTTCTTATGCATGTCCTCAGGTTATCCCATGCAATGCTAAGTACGATGGAATGTAGTGGTCATGTAAAGGAAGTTTTCAATAATGATGTGGTGTGTTTCATGTTTTAAGTTGTTATGTAATTATCATAAGCCCCAAATACACTAGACCTCATGATATTCTATGTTGTAGCTAGTGAAGATCATGTAATCATTTATTTTTAATTTTGTAATAAAAGATCAGGGTTGTCGTTGTTGGTATTAGAGGATTTGATTAGTTATTTTTAGGATTAGGATTAGAAAACCCTAGTATAGCATTTGAGACATGAATAAGTATAATAAAATAACCCCAATTTTTTGGTGAGTATTGAGTAAGTGGTTTATCGAGAAAATACATCCATGTCTGGATATGAGTAGGTAGAGGCGGCTCTGGCATTGATGTATCATGGGGGTAAAACATGAAAACACTGCTTTGAGTAAGACATGAACAGGAACTGGTGCACGACAACGGGCCTTGCCGCACTCTTGGTCACTCCCAGGGGATGTGCTTTGGTAGATTCATAGGCTTAGTACAGACCCTTATTATGGAAAAAAAAACCCCATTAAAATATATGTTAACAAATGTATCGAGGATAACCTAGATTTAAACCTATGAAATCACAAGTTAGGATATACTTCTTCATTATAAATTATAATTTTATGTGAAATGATTCCTATTAAAGCTCCATGGATAAGTATTTAAGACCTCTAATTATACGTTCTTTTACTTAGTTAATGGCAGTAAATAAAAGGACAGGTTCCAACAACTAATGTGATAGGCAATGTGAGGATTTCCCTAATGATATGAATGATATGATGGGAGTGGGTGCACCAAACATCATGAAAATACTTTCTCTGATCGATCGAGTTATGAATAATAAATTGAATCAGTAGGAACTCCCTCCTCCTCCATGACAATAGCATGTTGTTGTAGAACACATTATGTGGAAAAAGACTCCCATGTTTAGTGGATCATCTGATCCCCTCCTCATGGAACAATGGATTAACTCTATTGAAAAGATATTCTTCGTACTCTAGTACTCGGAAGAGGAAAAATCTATACTTGATGTCTATCATTTTTTGAAGAAGCTGATCAGTGGTGGACACTAATCAAGAATAAAATATACCAAGAGGAAATTGATTCCATGAATTGGGGGGAATTCAAGAGGATGTTTTCCCCAAATATTTTCCTCAAACCCTCCATTTCAAGATGGAAAGAGAGTTCCTCAGACTCAAGCAGATGAAAGATGATTCCATCGGGGTGTATGAATCAAAATTTATAATGACTTAATTGTATTACACTGGCTTTTTCATGAACATCGAATGAAAGGTGGATCTCTTCTTTAGCGGAGAAAGATGAGTCTACGAAAAGAGTTGGAAATTCGAGACTTCGATAGTTATGAGGATATTGTTCAGTGTGCCCTCAAGGTTGAAATGGAGATTGGAGACTCTCAGTGGTCACATGGGTCCAGTGAAAAGAAGCAGAAATGGAGAACAACATTGGTGGGCCATCATATAATATCCCATGATGGAATGAAGATTGACTTTTCCCCTTGAAAAAATTGTTGAAAGAATGAACCTGCTAACTGTCTAAAGGGAACCAATAATTGTTTCAAATGTAGAATGTTTGGTCATCCGGCCATGAATTGCCAAAGGGATATAAAAAATCCCACTAATGTTGAAGAAGAATAGAAGGTTCAGATAGACACTCAGCTGGCAGTGCGGTGTTAAAATTGCAAGGATCTTGGGCATTATGCAAACCATTTCCCTCAGTCGAGGGTTGTTGGAGGCAATCAATAATATCCTCAGAGGCGACAAGGAAGGGAATATTCTTACACTACAACTGAGGTGGATCTAGACAACGATGTTCTCACAGGTACACTATTGATTCATACAAAAATAGAAAATGTATTATTTGATTCTGGTTCTACGCATTATTTAATATCTTGCATGTTTAGTAGAACAATTCAAACACCACCTCAAAATTTGGAAGAAAATTTTTCTATGAGAACAGTGAATGGGGAAATCGTTGCGTCCATTCTTCTTCTCCCTGATTAACATTTGAGGACTGAACCTCCTTGAAAATCTCGTCATACTTCCTTTAGTGGAGTTTGACAATATCATGGGCATAGATTGGCTGTCTTTATACAAAGCCACTATGAACTGTTAGGAAAAGGATATCACTCTTAACATCCCAAAGAATCTTCCAATTCATTACAAGTGCTAAGAGGGAGATGAATCTTCTTTCGAATCATCATCTCTAGTGTGGATATTTTTGACTTATGATCAAGCATATAAAGCTCAATTTATTTAGACAATGAAGAGAATCATGCTTGAAGACATGTCCATCGTGAGGTATTACACAAATGTATTCCTAGAAGATTTGTCTGGTATTCCTCTGGACCAAGAGGTTGTGTTCTCAATTGAACTTAACTCAGGATCTCTATCAATCCCAAATACACCTTACAGAATCACCATCATAGAGTTGTAAGAGTTAAAGAAGAAGTTACAGGAGAATATGGAGAACAGTTGTATACGCCCGAGTGCATCACCTTGGGGTGTTCCAGTCCTCTTCATCATGATGGATGATGGATCAATTCACCACATCATTGACTATCATGGTCTCAATAAAATCATGATAAAAAACAAGTATCCTCTACCATGGATAGATGACTTGTTTGATCCGCTTCGCGGGGCCAGTTATTTCTCTAAGGTAGACCATCATTCGGGATATCACCAATTAATGGCGAGGAAGGAAGATGTTCCCAACATTTCCCTTCAAACGATTTATGGACACTATTAGTTCATAGTGATTCCCTTCGGAATCACTAATGCTCTGGTGATTCTCATGGATTTAATGAATAGAGTTTTTTGAGATTACCTCGACAAACTATTGTAGTCTTTATTGATGATATTCTGATATACTCTATGAGAATGTATCAACTTGACGAACATTTGAAAACTATTTTAAAGACTTTGCGAAGGAAGAATTTGTATAAAATGTACAATAAATGTGATTTCTGGAGGGAGGAAGTATCATTATTGGGGCATGTTATCACCAGCAAAGGGATATCTATGGACCAGACCAAGACGAAGGCAATTGAAGAGTGGCCCAGGACAACTTCTATAATAGATCTTCGCACTTTTTGGGGTCTAGATGGATATTATCAATGATTTTTGAACAAAGTTTCATGATTATCAAACCCAAATACCATTTTGAAACAGAAGGGAGTAAAATCATTTTGACACCGAAATGTGTAGATTATTTCAAGGAGTTGAAAAAGAGGCTTATCGATGCGCCAGTACTCGCACTCCCTCATGTTGAGAACTCATTGTGGTGTATAATGATGATTCGAAGAAGCTCTTAGGTTGTGTGCTGATGAAAAATGATAAAGTGATAGACTATTCATCAATGATGTTGTAAATCCCTAAGCAAAACTATCCAACGCATGATCTGTAGTTGGCGGCTGCGATCATTACCTTGAAAATCTGGTGGCATTATCTATATGGGGAAAATGTGAGATATATACTGACCACAAGAGTATCAAATATATATTCAAACAAAAATATATTAATATGCACCAGTGAATATGGAAAAAAATCATCAATGATTTTGACTTCTCAATCCACTACAATCTCTGTAAGGCAAACAAGTTGGCAGATTCTCTAAGTAGAAAGAATCGTACATATTTATCTATGACGAGAATTTAAAAGGATATGATCGTCTTAGATTTACAATGGATAGATATGGGAATCATTAATGGAGAAACATCATCAATACTTTCTCAAATGATTTCTCAACCATTCCTCTTGGATATAATAAAGGATGATCCCAGAAAAGATGTGGAAATTTAGAAAAGGGTGAAAGCTGTTAGAAATGGGAAATCCTTTGATTTCAATGTTTATGTGGAAGGAGTTGTACAATTTGGGATGCGAAAATCTGTACCAACGGATCCATAGATAAATGAGTTATTAAATGATTCACATAACTCGACCTTCATTATCCACCCATGGAGCACAAATATGAATCAAGACCTCCGAGAAATCTTTTGGTGGGACAATATAAAAAGAGATATTTCTAAATATACATCATAGTGTCTGGTATGTCAACAAGTGAAGGCTGAGAGTCAAAAGTCTAAGGGGATGATGAAACCACTACCCATACCCACATAAATGTGAGAAAACAATACCATGGACTTTTTCACTAGACTCCCAAGGATATCTAGAGGAAATAATGCTATATTGGTCATTGTGGATTGTCTTAAAAAGATATCTCACTTTATCATGATTCAAGAGGACATCTCAATGGATCCACTTGGCGGATTTACTTCAAGGAAGCTATAAGTCCACATGGAGTACAACTATCTATTGTATCATATCATGATCCTAGATTCACCTCGAAGTTTTGGAAGAGTCTCCAACATGCTCTGGATAATGAGTTGAACTTCAGTACAACATATCATCCTCAAACTGATTTCCAATCTGAGTGAACTATCCTAACACTTGAGGACATGTTGAGAGTGTGATCAATGGACTTAAAAGGAGGGTGAGATCAACATCTTCCTCTGGTTGAGTTCTCTTATAATAACAGTTTCTCCTTGAGCATCCAAATGGAACCTTATGAAGCCCTGTATGGTGAGAGGTGTAGAACACTAGCATGCTGGGATGATGTTCATGAGAGTAATCTATTAGTACTTGAAATGATCTATAAAATGGTGGAGAAGGTAGAATCCATTTAGCATCATATCAAGGCAGCCTAGAGTCGATAAAAGTGTTATGCAGATAACCGTCGAAAAGACCATGAGTGTAATGTTGGAGACATGGTATTTCTATGCATATCTCCTTGGAAGAAGGTCATGAAGTTTGGAATGAAAGGGAAGATAAGTCAAAGGTACATCGACCCCTTTGAGATTCTGCATCATGTCAGGGTTGTGACCTATAAACTAGCACATCCACCTACCGTTGCCAAAGTAAATGATGTCTTCCATGAATACATCTTAAGGAAGTTCATGCAAGACACTTCTGATGTACTCTCTTATGAGGTGGTGTAGTTGGAGGATGATTTTTCCTATGAGGAGCAGCCAATGAAGATCTTGGATAGTAGGGTCAAAGTTATACGTAACAAGACTACTCATCTGGTGAAGGTGCTATGGAAAAACAATATGTACGAAGAGGCAACATGGGAACTGGAGGAAGCAATGAAGGATAATTAACCCCATTTTGTGGCCTATAATGTGAAATGAAATTTCGTTGGTGAAATTTCATAAGGGGGGATGATTGTAATGACCCAGCCTTTCATTAATGGAAATATATCTTAATCTAATTAAATGTCCCATTATGTAAAAGTTTTATATAAAATGTAAACTTATTTGGTTTTATGTTATGAATTGTGGTCGTTTCTTTTGTAGTAGTTGAAAATTTATCACATGATTAGTATAAATATAGGGCTTTAACAATCCAATTTACTCAGACAAAGGAAGCGATGGACTCATCCAGTAGACATGCCCCATACAAAGCCCATTAGTTGGAGCTCGATAATGAGGTGGCATCATTGGGATTCCCTCCTGACCAAGCCCAAGCCGAGCTTCAACATGTTAAGCTTGATCGGAACTGTCTATGGGAGAATTGGATGTTGATAAAGTTCACCATGAAAGCAATGTTATCCGAGCCACACTAAGAGTCTGTCACAATTGCACACATCACCCTTATGTCTTATGTGAGTGTTTTAAATGGTTATTTATCAAGACCTATGTACTATGTTTATGTACATTATTTTTGTATATAATAATTAATATACTTTTATTTTATTATTGTTACTTTGTAAATAGTTTTTAAAGAAGAAATAGTATTTTTAGTTAATGGTCAACTAAGAAATCTATCTTGATGAATTAATGGATATTATAATTAAATAAGATTTTAATAAAATATTATTATTAAATTAATATTTATTAAATATAAATGATCGTATAATTCTATGATTTCAATTTGAATTTTTATTAAGGTTCGAATGCCATTTTTGTCAAAACCCATGAATTTTTGATAAATGTCCGTTTTTATTTTAAAAGGAAAAATTAACATATTTAGAAAATTATTCGGATAAAATATATATCAATTCTGGAATCAGGATGTCGATATTATCAAACAGTAATTTTTTCATAATTTTCTGAGGCAATCAAATTTTTGGGTAAAATTTAAATATAGTTTAAATGTATAATGTGTTTTATGACATCATAATAACCCAATATTGATGTTATAAAATACTATAAGCTTCATGTTCATCCAATATATGTTTTCCAATAAAATAATGTGATTTTGGTTTTTTTTGACTTATTTTAAAAATAAATAATGGACCCTTCATTACTTATTAAACATCTTGTCTTTTTAATTTCTTTTCATTGGGAGTGTGACTCACCTCCACATAAGCAACACCATTATTTTAAGATATTTGGACTTTATCCTTATAAAATATATTTTTTCAAATATTTTTTCCATAAACCATGGTAAAAAACAATGGTATGGTTTGTGCTTTGGGTTAGTTTAATGTGAGGTGTCCCAATCCTAAATAATAATAAATTCCCTCAACTATAAAATATAATCCCACCCAAGTTCCCACTTCATCCTCACTCAAAGCCTTTGGATTTCATCCAACCTTCTCCCCCATCTCTCTATAATCCTCATAATGTGCCCCAAGCTCCCAAGAAGCCTCTCTCAAGCCTCTCTCAATCCTTTGGAAGCACACATCCATGGGTTTTTTCTTCCTTTCTCATTTTTTTTCTAATTTTCCTTAAGTTGTTATTCCATTTTAATTTCATTTATAAATGTTGGGGTATGGTTCTACACCTCACCCAAACATCCCTATTTATGTTTTAATGATGGAATACATTTTTACCTCTCATTAAATGCCTCCCATGTACACCCGTTAGTATGCTGAAAATTCAAAATGAATTTCCCTCTCCTCATTTAAATTCAAGCAATTATTTAGTATCATGAATCTAAATTCCATTAAATTTATTTGGAAATGTATCTATATTATCCCTTTACTATCCATGTAATTTAAATATGATGATACACTGATTTTTGTCTCATCAACCGTTTTTATGAGTTCTTATGTTATGTTGTTATGCTGCCGAAATTGCACCACGTTTTTTCCAAGCCAAAGACATTGTGTAGTTATTACCATGCCCATTTATCTATCATGGGTATTCACCTTTATGTACATTTAAATATTGTTTAAAGAATTTCATGTATTTATTCCACATTAATTTATCATGGAAGAATTGATTATTTTTTGAATGATTCAGTGTTTAATGATCCATGTGGCACCCTTATGCATGAAATGAAATGTTTAAGAAGGGTGAAACCTGATAGCACTCCAATGCATTGGTAAAGTAGAGTATCATGATACGTCATGGGAAATGGATGTTGACTCATGATAATTCATGTGCAATGAGGGTTTCCACTTTCTTCATGTGCAATGTGGGTTTACTCAAGCTCCATGTGCAATGAGCCTTGGCTCATGATAATTCCATGTTAAGAGTTGTGGCCACATTTCCATGTTATGATTATCATGCTTCATCATGCCTTTATGTTTTTTTCTTTTGTGATCTATCGATATGCTTATTGTCTAACATGTTTTGTATTACTCATGTTATTCCATGTTTATTCCCTTATTGGGCTTTTTAGCTCATCCCTTTCTTATGACTGTCCTCAGGTTATCCCATGCAAAGTTATGTAGGAGGGAATTAGTGGTCATGTAAAAGAAGTTTTCAATAAAGATGTTTCATGTTTCATGTTTTAAGTTGTTATGTAATGATCGTAATCCCCAAAGACACTATACCTCACGGTCTTCTATGTTGTATCAATTGATGTTCATGTAAAAAATTATGAATAATTTTGTAATAAAAGATCAATGTTTTCATATGATAATAATTTAAGAAACCAATGTTTTTTACAATTCATCGAAATATTTATATTTCAAAAATAAGTTCATAAATTCACTCCAAGATAATATTGAGATTATGATTAAAATATTAATGGTTATTTTATCAAATAATTTTTTAATTTTTTCAAAAATTAATTTTTAAATATGTGCACAAAATACAATAAAATCTCTTTTTAGAAAAATACGGTTTTAAGCGTAAAATTTGTTTTATTTTTTTCTATTATCTAGAAAATGCATAAGATGAATGTTAAAAATATTATTGAATATATAATTATCATTTTATTAAATTTATTTAACAATAGTGATTTGTTTAATTTATCAATATAAAACTCATTTGTGAGTATAAATATAGATTTTTGGAGAAAAGAATACCTTTATTTTCATATCGTCATTATTTTTATTTCAAATTTTTTTTTAATGAATAATTTATTTTAGTATAATTTTTAATTGATATTTCATAATAATTTTTTTAATATTATTCACACTTATCATCTAATGGAATGTTGATAACTATTATAATAAAAAATAATATTTTAATAGTATGTCACATTTGATTTAAACTTGTTGTTGCATGTTACAAAATACATACATAGTGTTGCATGTGACACAAGAAAAACATAGTGTTTCATGCAATGAAATATAAAAATGGTTTTCTATATAATTAAAAATATTGAAATGATTAGCTTATTGTGACCAAAATATTTTACAAAATCATAGTGGGTTACATGGAGCATAAAGAAACATTCAGATTTATTAATAATTTTAATATAATTATATTCTTAGAACTGTTACATATTGATTTAATTATCCCTATGAATATTGTTTGTTTGGGATATACAAAGTATGTTTTTAAAATTTTAATGATTTTATTGATGATTCTGAGGTGCAACGGAAGGGCTTGGTGATTTACAAAAAATTGGAAATTTTTTAACATCATTGGATTCCTATTTAGAACTAGATTATTTGAAACCCTGGAATCCATAAGACACGAACATTAAATATAATTTATTGTTAATTTGAGAAAATAATGAATTAATTTTTGATGAAATTCATTATTTATTGATGAATAAGATAATAGATTCACATTACACCACCATTGTGTTAGTGTAATCATGTCTAGAACCAATAATTTATACATGACCTAAAAACATATGAATGTCACAATAGAAATATTTGGTTAATGGTGCAGAAGAATATATACTTGTTTTATTCATCAATGATCAACATAAGAATAACATTTAGGAGATAGTATTTTTATATTGTATTTATTCCTCATAGGGTGGTGTTGGAGGACATCTCTCTATTCTTGGTAATGTTTTAAAAAATATCTCTTGGGCTTGATATGAGTTATTGAGAATTTCTCATTGCAAATTACCATTATGGTTGAAAATGAAAAATATATATTAAATAGATCTACTGTTGGGGAATAAAAATCACACATGGGATGATATCATTCAATAAATCCTAGAAAACCACATGTATAAATAAATATAATATCATTATTTACATAACATTCCCTCGTATTGAAGATTAATAAATATTATTTAATGAATAAATAAAATATCATTTATTAAATAAAATATTTAATAGATTATATCTCACTGAACCAATAACACAACCTAATATTCATCATCAGAATTTATTAAACCCAGAATAATGAATATTTTCATAAATATATATCACAGAATTACTCACTAATAAATAAATTAATATTATATTGACAAGAATAGAAAATAAATATTTTTTACATATCAAAGTCGCATTTATTCTCTTCAATAACTACTTATTTAATATTAATGATCAATATAAATATGAATAATTAATAAAACATATATCGGAATAATAATTATTCAATATTTTAAATTCTTATAGAGTTTAATTGAGATTCTACATACACTTAGTTTGTGATCCTATGGGCCCTTTTCATTCGGGCATTAAGAGGAACTTCCAAAATTCCATGGTTAGTATCATGCAACACACCAAGGCACCATAAGATATATAATTTAATGTTGTAATGGAATACAGACTCATATAAACATATACAATGTAATATTATATAATTATGTCAATAACCCTAATCAAACATATTTTATATTGATATCAACAACTGATATGATGGATGTATCATTCATGGACTTTCTAGAAATGATATTTTTCACAGGATTCCATGGATATGAAAATAATTTTTTATTTCTTATTCCCATTCATTTTCAGGTGATATAATATTAAATTAATGATCAAAATGGGTAAACCAATTCACTTGTTATTCATTAATTCAATATCAATCATGATTTACCCACAATGTCCAACCATGTTGTCGGTATATAATACAATATAGTTTTCATTAATATATAAAAGTTTGTCAGTTAGGATATGTGTTAATAATAATTTTTATGTATAAAAACCATTACACGTATTTTTAGATTGTATTATCCAATGACAAATATATTTATATATGAAAAATTTCCTACTAGTATACCATATGCCCATAAACTCTTCTCTTTATATTATCAAGGATGAACATTATGAGAAGAAGACTCAATGTATTTTAAGCCTCCTAACCCTGATATATTTTATCATATATTTTCCATTATATGATTTTATTTGCCACAAAATATGTATTTTACATTATGGTCATATCACAGTATGGTTCTCCCAATGTTGGGGAATTTTCATATACTTTGGGTGTGACGTGTACCATTAAGAAATTATTATATATATGTCATGCAGAGGAAAATTCATCATAATATAAGATATTATTTAATATTTGAGACTATGAATTTTTTTCTGATCAAAATTTCAGTGTAATTGGTTCTAGGGAACCAATAACATCATTTAGTAGGTTTTCCTGGACATTATTCTTGACTCATAAAAGCAAAAATATTACAGTATTTATGGATTATTGAAATCTAGTTCAAAACCAAATGGTCAATAGTAATTTAAATTAGAAGTAAAGAAGGAGTTTTATTTTATAATATATAAATTGAAATAGAATATGAAGATAAAAAATATTTTCATTAAAAAATCTACACTTAGAACTCTAAATAAAAATGGTGTGGTTGAACAGAAAAATATTCATGAAATTTCTTGGACCATGATTAATGAATATAATATTCCAAAATATTTTTTAAAATATATTAAAATAGATATTTCTATTTTAAAAGTATTTTTGTTATTCCATTGTTAAAGAAAACACCTTATGAATTTTAAAATGAAAAGAAACATAATATTTTTCCCTTTAGTTCGTTTAGGTGTATGGTTTTTATTTTATATATTATTTATATAGTTGAAGAATTTTATGGTAAAGGTGATTGATTTATCATTCTATGATACTATAATAATAGTAAATATTATAGAGATTATAATAATATATCTATGTCAATTAAAGTGTTCATAACTATAAAATTTTCTAAGAATAATAACAAGAACAAATTATATTTAGAAAATAATGATGAATAATTAAAATAATATAACATTAGTGAAGATAGACATAAAAAAGATAATATATCAGTTAAGGAGAAGAAAGTATATTCTCAATGTAATTCCAAATATTGGAAAACACTAGAAGATAACACTCATATGAATGTAATTATAAATATATATACTTTAACTCAAATATGAAATTTGGTATTAAAATTTTGTTCTAATTCTAATATTTCTACTGATTTTATACCTAATTTATATTTTAATATTTTAATTATTTAAGTTAGTTTATTTATGTGTATCATACACATAATAAATTCACAAAAAATAATGTTTAAACTCTAGTTGAACATTTCCTTAATAAATTAGTTATATCATCCAAATGGATATTCTAGAATAAATTGGGTTATTCAAGAAATGTAATAAAATATTAATCTTGATTTTTTTTCTAATGGTTTTTCACAGATGTAATAAATTGGATTTAAATATTAATTTACTATATTTTATTAAAAATAAGTAATTTAGATTTTATTATCATATTCATTTTTTCAAGGTTTAAAATTATTTCAAATATATGTGAAATTTACATTCATAAAGGTATTAATTTTGGAAGAGGTTATTTTTAATAAACGACATTGATTTGAATAATAAATTTTTCCAAAATTTTTTTCTTAATCGTCAAAATTAATATATGATTTCAAGAAATATCTTTGATAATGGTATGGTAAACTATCATTGTATTTATTATATAATAGTTTTAATAATGTAAAATTTGATCCAAGTTTGATTAATAAAATTGTTCCAGATGATATTCTAATTGTGTAAACATATTTTTGTGATGTTGTATTTAGTTCCCCATGTTAATTTTTTTGTAATGAATTTTAAAATTTTAGGAAAATCGAATATGAAGTGATTGTAACGGATCTACAGAAGAAATTTCATTGATTAATAGTTTTTAAAAGAATTGATGGTATGGTATTGAATCAATATAAATGTGTTAAAGATTTAATTAAAAGGTTTACATTTTAATATTATAATAATATGAGAACCTAAATGAAAACTAATTCTAAATTGGATCTAGATGAATATAGAAAACCAGTAGATAATTGTTTATTGGGTAATGAAATTTTTCATTTTAGTAATAAGAAATCACGTTTTTGTTATAATGAATTAATTATATGTTTAATAAATGATAAATATTTAACTGGATAACATTGGAAATTTTTTTATGCCTTTAATCAGTGATAATGATTATCCAGACTATTAACGACATCATGAGTCCATTGAGAAGAGTCCAAAGTAGAAATTTTGTAAACTACTAGACCAACCAAAAAATCTGAATCATCCATGGAAGAAAGTAATCAAGTGACTATAAGACAAACTAATTGATTGCATGTTGTATCTCATGTGATCATTGTGACCAGGATTTTTTTAATGGAATGAGTCAACTTCATTCCTGTCAAATTGACCATGGATGTTTTCCTTCCATGTATTGGATCTACCATATAGAAACCTTGAAGCATCAAAACCAAATGGAAAAAACATTATATATATCAAAATATTGAATAGTATTTTATTAAAAAGATGGTGAAATCAGAGTTTATATAACATTATAATTGGACACAAGTTGAATGAAAATTACCATATGGGAAAGTTGGAATTTTGGAAAAGTGATGATGTGACCATGAATCATGTAGAAGAGACTATGGTTAGAAGTCCTAATATAAGAAAGTTTGTGATTGACTATAAGTTCAAGTGATTGAGCATAAGGTCCAAATGATCAGCTGTATATATTTTTCATGTTATTTGATCAGAATTATCATAAAATTTTGGACATACAATATAGATAATGTAAAACTCTATAAAGGGACCATGTCTAAAAGTGTAAGCAATATTATGAAATATAATATACTAGACACATTTCAATATAAAATTAAATGTGTTTATGAAAGAATTATTGATCTTGAATTTCATTTTGTGAATAAGTTTTTCCAATTATGTGTTTCAATGTCTCTTTTTGAATAAATCTTTTTCTTTTATAGAATAGAATATAATGAGAATGAAAAAGACACAAAATACAAGATGCAAAAACATCATGATTTTTCCCATGAGCTAACTACTCTAATTTTAATTACTATAACTATATTTTATATTGATATTTGATAGAAAATAATGGAACTACATCCTATCTTCTCAAAACATATGTGAACCAGTAGAGTACATTGATTTGAGAAGAATAATTTTGAAAAATAAAAAAATTCATTGTTATGTCGAATTATTTCATTTCTCTTCTTATACTTTTAATACAATTTATGTTGGGTTTACTGTAACTATTATATTTATTAAGCATATTATATTGAATATTATTATATATTACATCGATTCTCTCTCTACCTCTCTTTTATTATATCTATCACATGAACATAATGGAAGAGGATTTGTTGCCTGAATTGTCTATGTATAGTTTTAGGTAAAACCATATCGAGGTTGTGGATCGAGTTTATTGTTTTATAAACTGGAACTGTAATTGTATGACTTTCAGGTGGAGTAGATTTCATCTTGGTTTGATACTGAACCACTTGTATTTTTATTCTGTTGTATTTCAATGTTTTTTTACATTATTTTTTAAACAGATTATAAAATCTGTTTAGCGGAACTAAAATGTGATAGATAGGAATTACATGGGTTAATTATACAATTTAATTAAATTACATTGGTCTCAAAATATTTTAATAATACGAATATTATTGTAGTTGAGTTTTGATCATACATGTAAAGACCCATACCCTTATAACACGAATCTAGATCCTAACATTATTAAAAAGGGATAGATACAAAATTTGGATCCCAAAGTACTGATCTATTTAATAGTCTTAAAGAACGTTATACATGGATGGTATCCGTTTTTTATTGGTAATCAAATATAAAACAAAACAAATAAAAATAATTAGTTTCCTTGACACTTATGCAAAAATTTCATTTTCATTACCTAGTGAAGGAAAAAAAATAAATGGTGAGATCAAATGGTCGGTATGGGTTACAAACAAATGAAAAGTGAATTACTAAAAATTGACTCATAATAAATAATCAATAATCAATTTGGTGATGTAAAAATCTGTGAAACCCAATCTATTTAATCATTAAATGATAAGGAAAATATATCCAAAGATTTTTTCATAATGAAAATGTCATGGATAAGAATAATTGAATACTTAGTCAAGGAAATGGTTAATTATTTACCACCATTTATCAATCACATTAACCACTATTATTGTGACCTTTCAAAATAAATATTATGTCTACGGGTTGAAAATCATCTATATCTTCTAGGAAACAAGAATGAAGGGTTTTCCACAAACTAATATGTCTAATGTGACTGATGGATGCATTATGGGGCTATATATAACTAGGCCCCATTCATGTCTGCATGTCCAAAGAATTCCTAAAATATAAAAATTATTGTTTTAAAGAATCAATAAATATTCCTTATCAAAAAATATTCATATTGAGTAAAAGATACGGATTTAATATCATTTCCCTAGTTAATCAAACAATATAGAATGTATACACCATATCATAAATTAGTACGCATCTTCAGAAATAATCATATAATTGAAAAAGAAATATAGATATTCACATAAATCTCCAATGACTAACTATAATAACTAAAAATTGTATTATCTATGCCATTGAAAAGAAAATAGGTGCATAGCATCAAAAATATCTGTCTATAGAACAAAATTGAGATAATGTCCCCTATAAGGATCATATCATTAATCAAATGAATAGATTATGTGTATTCACTATAAATCCACATAAAAAGTGGAAATACAACATAATATAAGAATAATATTACGTGTAACCTTTCAATTGCACAATGAATGAAATAGAAGTTTAACCCAATGAATAAAAACTGAAATTAAAAATCCTTTACTCATTTATAATCAGTCAATCATATGACCCATGAAATTAATAATTATCAAATGAACACTTGAATACCATGAATATAATTAAATTAATTATATAATATAACAAATTTCATAATAAATACACCAGATAAAAGAAATTATTTGTGAACAAGGCATATCTCATAGAAATTAAAGTGAGCCAATAAATCATAACTTACATCAAATATCATTATTCAGTTTTTTTAATTCCATAGAAAATCAATTGAAAATAAATAATTACATAATTCAGAGCCTATTGAACATATATTTGATTTATTTTAATTATATTAGGTTCATAAATGGCCTTTATGACGAGTTAAAATGTTAAAATTTGTTGTTCCAGGAGCATTCGTTTCATGTTTTCAGGGTCAGTTCCCTTGTGTATACTTTTTGGTGTCCATTTCAAATGCTAAAAAACTCCATATGTGGAATTCAATGATTGTAATACACCTCAATTATTTTAAATATTTCCATATATAATTTTTCTGGTATGAGTACTATATATTAGATATAATGTTAATGATAAACATTTAGTGTATTTTGGTGGTTTTCTGATCATCATGAACTAGTTATGTTTTCATTATTTAATAATAAACATATATATAAGTTATAGAACATAAAAATGTTATTATTTAAAATTTATAATCATATTTATACAAAATAATTTTTTTATAACCATTCATGAAGATGATATAGGAAAACTAAATAATGTCATCCCTGAAGATGGTGAATCGGCATATCCAAGGTGATGTTTCAATTTTTATAATAATAAGATAACATAATAGATATGATGAATTATAAGGAATGATATGTTTTAACACAATGCAAGAGTCAACTCCGCCAACACTCTAAGTCTACGTGAGTAATGCTTGGTGTAGAAAACACGAGTTGAAGCATGAATTGAGTTCCTGTGTTTTGGAAATCTCAATGCTGCCCAAGAAGGATTACTTGTCCAAAGTATTCATTCTCATCCTTCTTCCTTCTCATCCTTCTTACCCTATCACTGACACTGAATTTGCATCGTGTCACAGAAGGATTACATTCCTGAAACGCCTGATCAATCCGTAATCTGAAACGCCTGATCATGTCTGAATTTATTCTTTTCTCAACCATTGAAAATAAACCCAATGACCGGTAATTTGTTTATTGCTTAGCTCAAACCATACTCCCCTTCGATAGTATGGCACCCACAAACCTTCTCCACATCCATAGACAGAAAAAATTGTTATCATAATCAGGTAGAGAGGTATTGCATAACCTCCTTATGCACTAGGAGGAGGCTGAACACCAAGGTTCAACCGATGTTTCTCAAACATAGCCAGTGACAGTGGCTTGGTCCGGATATCATCCACTTTCATATCCGTTCCTACATGATCCATTCTAATCACCCCTTGTTCAACTTTTTCTTTGATAAAATGATACCATATATCAATATGTTTCATACCATAATGGGGAACGAGATTCTTTGTAAGATCAATTGAGCACTTTTTATCACAGTAAATAACCATAGGTTGCTTTACCTTAGCACCAATATCTGTTAATTGTTTCTTCATCCATTGTAGTTGAGTGCATGCCTTTGTGGCGGATATATACTCAGCTTCAGCAGTACTAAGAGAAGTACTTTCTTGTTTCTTTCTCAACCAGCCAACACATTTCTGCCCGATATAGAAGGCTCCACCATTGGTGGACTTTCTGTCTACTACATCACCAGCCTAGTCAGCATCAAAAAAATGATGATAATTCACTGTCCCCACCTATAGCAAAAAATAACCCAATGTTATGTGTTCCTTGAATGTTCCTCATGATTCTTTTGACTTCTGCCATATGTTCCTCCTTTGTATTACTCATAATGTGAGCCAAAAGGCATGTGGCAAAGACAATATCTGGTCGTGTCACTGTCAGGTGCAGTTGGCTCCCAATGATCCTCATGTACATGGTGGGATCTACAGAGGTCTCATCCTCATTCATTCCAAGTTTAGTTCCAACTGAAATTGGAGTTGACATTGGTTTGGAGTCTTGCATATTAATCTTCTTCAGCAGCTTTGGTGAATACTTTTCAAAAGAAATGAAAGTGTAATCCTTCTTTTGAATCACCTGTTTCCCTAAGAAATATGAGAGCTCCCCAATCATAGACATTTCAAATTCTGATTTGATGTGATTGGCAAATTCGTCTTCTGATTTCTTCCTACTGCCACTAAAGATAATATCATCGATTTAGACTATAACCATGAATTGATCTTTTGGATAACTCTTCACATATAGATTGTGGTATACTCCTCCCCTTTTGAATTCGAGCTTCTTGAGATAAGAGTCCAGCCGGGAGTACCATGCCCGTGGTGCCTCCTTCAAACCATATAGATCTTTCATCAATTTTCAGACCTCTATCTCATGAATACCAAGAACAAAACCCACCAGTTGTTCAATGTATACTTCATCATCTAAAACTCCATTCAAAAATGTTGTCTTGAAATCCATTTGATATACATTTTATCCTCTTTGGAGTGCCATGGCAAGGAAAAGTCTGATTGACACCAGTCTAGATACTAGAGCAAAGGTTTCATCAACATCAACACCTTCAATCTGGGAATATACCTTAAATACCAGTTGAGCCTTGTTTCTTTTAACACTTCCATGCTCATCAAATAGGTTTTTGAAGAACCATTTCGTAACAATCACATTGTCACTTTCAGGTCAATAGACAAGATCAGATGTCTGATTCTTGCCAATCTGATCTAGCTCTTCATTCATGGATTTCACCCAAGATTCATCCTTTGCAGCTTCTTCGAATGAGGATGGCTCCACAACTGACAGAAATGCAGAATGTGAGTTATTCCTTATCCTCTTTATTTTTGTGGGTGCACTACTATCCCCAATTATGTAAGATGGATCAATCTCAACTATACGATTTCTTCTGTGTTGTTCAGTTGCATTCTCTCTAGCCACAGTTTCTTCATTAGATTCATCTTCTAAGTCAACATCAGGATGTGACTGCTGAGCTTTTTTTATAGCTTCCTTTATCTCTATATTTGTATTATCTCTATGTTCACTTTCTTATTCACATTCTATCACATCGGCATATGATGTTCTAGAAGCATTTGTGGTTTTCTCTCAAATTATCATAACATCACTGATTACCACAAACCTTCCTAATCACTTGTTCAAATACTTATAGGCTTTTCTATTCATTGGATACCCAACAAAAATTCCTTCATCGCCATTATCACCAAACTTCCCTTCATTTCCTTCATTGTTCCAGATGAAACATTTGCTTATGAAAACACAAAATAATTTCAATGATATATTCCTTCCACGCCACAATTCATATGGTGTCTTTATTTCTCCAATATAAAGCCTTGTTTGATTATGAATGTGCACTGCTGCTTCAACAGCATCCTTCCAGTAATGGCGAGAGATACCACTTTCAATCATCATAGTCCAGGCTATATTGTTAACCTGACGATTTCTGTGCTCAACAACTCTATTTTTCTATGGAGTTCTCATGACAGCTAACTCATGTTGTATCTAGTGTTTCTCCAGAATGTTTTCAAATTTAATGGATGTGTATTCCCCTCCCTTGTCTGATCGCAACACTATGGTTGTCCGTCCAGTATCATTCTCGGCGTTCCGACGATATGTTTTCATGTAGTCAAGCACTTATCGTTTCCTATGTATAAGCATTACACATTCCATTCTACTGTAATCATCTATGAAAATGATGAAGTACCTTTCTCCATGAGTTCTAGCAACATTTACTGGGCCACATATGTCTATATGAATGAGATCATGAATATGTGATTCCCTTTCCTTCTTTGGCCGATATTAACTATAGAATAGCTTCCCATGAATGCAAGTATCCTATTATATTTCCCTTTCACGTTTTAGAATCTGGATATCCATGACTATCATCATCTTTGATATCTTTTCCATGTCTTGATGGTTAATGTGTCTGAGCCTTTGATGCCACAAATTGTTTTTTTCTTCAACAGACTAATAGTAGGAGTTCACTTTGTTGTCGACCTAATATAAGTTTACATCTGTTCTATAGCCTTTCATAAGAGAATTCTCTATTTTTCACTTTTT
Source organism: Viscum album (assembly GCA_963277665.1). Lineage (NCBI taxonomy): Eukaryota > Viridiplantae > Streptophyta > Magnoliopsida > Santalales > Viscaceae > Viscum > Viscum album. The sequence continues at coordinate 978,951,368 of OY728139.1, read as the reverse complement.
AGTGCAGCCTTTTGAATTGAATGTTACTATGAGCCCTGATTCATAGAGTTGACTCGCACATAGGAGATTGTGATGTAGACCGTCCACATAAAGAACTTCAGTTTCTTTAGCTCTCCGTTTGTGAGAGCAGTATTACCACTACATTTAATCTCCAAAGAACCATCCTTAACAAACCGTACTGTTCCATCAACCTTCTTTTTAATGTTATTTAGGAGGCCATAATTTCCCATCATATAGGAAGATAATCCACTGTCAAGATTCTAGGTGCTACTTCTCTTTGTAGCTTTGAGGGCTACTTCTGCAAGATTGGATTTCGTGATCTTCATCTATTCTTTCCATGAGATACTGGATTGAGTATAGGATACTGATATCCTTCTAACACATTCCTCCACAAAATCAGATTCTTCATACCCATAATCTTCTTACAGAGGAGAGAAACTATTTGTGTGAACAACACCATTTGAAGGGTGAAAATGGCTCATCTCTGAGAGCTGTAAGAATTTCTCCTATCGTACCTCTGCCTGAAATACATATCTTTATGGCCAATGTTAGAGCAATTAAAACAGTAACCATAAAAGCTATTTCTTCTATAAAACAGAGGATATGAATTCGGTCACTTTGTTGACATCCTAGATCTTCCCCATTTAAGTAGCTTTTTTCCTCTTCTCAATATGACATGGTATGACCCAGATAGCCACATAATTGACACTTCATGAGGGGAAATGTCTTCTCACTTATGTTTCTCCTCATGCCTTCTTCCTTGGGAGAATGGTTGAACTGCCTATTATTTCTAAAAGTTTGATGATAATTTTCAGTTCTTCTTTTAGTTTGGATTGAGGGTTCCTTTTTCATCACATCAGGAAATGTTTCAACATGTCCAACTTTCATCTTATCTTTATTTTGGCTCTCTATACTTCCTACAGTTGAAGGCCCATATTCACAGCCAATTCCACACATTCCCATGCATGTGGGTCTTTGATCACATAGGAGTTTTCCAACCCCTTATAATCCACTCTTAGCTCTTTCCAGTAACTTTGCGTCTGAGAATCTTCCAAAATGAATTTTCTTCTTACCCACATTTGTAGTTGATCAACACTCATGTTTTCTTTTATGAATAACAACTTCATCCTCAAGACCCTCAACAGTCTTGGACTTCACTTCTAGTCTGGATGTAAGATCATTTACGACCTTTGCATGTTCTTCAATTATATGGTTCAATTCTACAATGTCGTCTATTTTTTCAAGGATTGAATATTGAACTCTCACAAGTTCTTCTAGTCCTTCAATATCATCTTCTAGCTCATCCACATATTCTGAAGATTCTTTCACCATTTCTTTCCACATACTAAAATTCTTTCATTTTTTCTCATGTTTTGAAAAAGAATCCTTAATCTTCAAATTAGGATCACAATTAAGAGTCATATGATTGTCTATGTCTTTATTGATATAGGGTTCTATCTTTTCAACGGTATCCATCATGAAATTATGGTCTCCAGTTTTAAATTTGGGTTCTTCTTCTTCACCGAATTCAATATCATCATCTTCCTCTTCATAGACAAATCTTTTCTTATGTATCTTCTTTCCAGATTTGATGTATCCTTTTCTGAAAAACCTTTTCTGAGGCTTCTCAGTGTCTTCAACTTCACTTTCTTCATTATTGAACTTTCTTTGGCACTGAGAGGAAATGTGCCCAACACTTCCACTATGAAAGCATGCAAGAGGTAACGTACCTTTAAATTTACCTTTTCCCTTTTCAGCCTCTTGGAAATAAGAGAAAGAGTTTTTTTTTCCTCATCATCTTAAACTACACTATCTTCAGAAATTTTCATTTTTTCCACGGCTTGGAATGCCATTTCCTTTCTAACTCGAGTCGTAGCTTATTCAGGTTTGACTCTCATCTCATATGCAACTAGACTACTTAGTAGATCATCCAGAGATAGTTTAGATATCTCTATCTTCAAGGCCTGAAACCTTTTCATTGTACATAGGAGGAAGTCTTCGCAAGATTTTCTTTACAATATCAATGTCTTTGATTTCCTCTCCAAGCCCTAGAATTTCTCCCACAAATTCAGTGGTTCGATTGAAGAAATAATTTTCATTCTCATTAGGATGCATCTTTAGATCATCAAACCTGTTGTGAAAGACCTAAAGTTAGTCCTCCTTCAATTTTTTGTCTCCTTTATAGATATTTTCACGTTTATCCCACATAGATTTTGTAGAGGTTCAACTCATCACATTTAGATAAATATGATCAGAAAGAGCTACTATGATAGCATTCTGAGCATTGGAATCTACATCAGTAACTTTTCTGTTTTTATCAATCATTTCGGTACTTGTTGGATCAGAAACATGTATTCCTTGCACAGTAGAAAAGAGGACTTCCATTCCTAGATATCTTAAAAGTGATATCATTCTATTATTTCAGATCTATAAATTAATTCCATCGAAGTGAGGGACTCCCCTGGTATTGATTTCATTTTCCATGAAGACAATGTACAGGTTCAACACCAGCAACCTTTACCCTCTGATACCACTTGTTGGACCCCAGGACACCCTGAGAGGTGAGGGATGAATCAGGGTGTCATATTTTTTTTTAAAGTTATGGATAAATTTCCCACATTGGTAGGAACGTGTTAAACCTTTTTGATGAATATGAACAGAAATCCGGCATTCCCATGATTAGAGACGACACAACACTTTTAACTTGGTTCACCACAAAGGACTACGTCCAAGGAGAATACGCCAAAAAGTTTTCAGTCGTACCAAATTCCACTAATCTTCACTAGTTGTGGATTAAAATGGTTTGGTCACAATCACTCTATCCCAGGCTCACTGCATTTACAATGGTTTAGGGATAGCTCACTGCTTCTCTCGGGTCACTCTCGTGGACTCCCCCTGGTTCGCTGGCCTCGGTAAAGTCACACTCAGTTTTTAGACATGGAGGTCTCTTCATCATTGCAAAAGAATGCATCCCTTGTTGTATGTAGTTGCTCTGTTGATGTCAAATTCTCACCTGTAGAAAAATCTTCCACTACACCAATGGTATCGGGCAATCTTCCAACTTTCATTCAAATTCAAAAAGGGACGGGCGAAATTCCCCAACACTAGGCGTGCTTCTCCCGGCCGGCGCGCATGTTCTAAAACTGGCATCCAAGTCACAAATGGCGCGCAAGTCTACCTGAACCACTAGTGCAAAACACCCATCTTCAACTCCAAACATGCACGACTCATCAACTTTTAACCTTAATCCTCCTTGGTCACGCAGCCAACAACCAGCGCGCAGCCTCTACTTGCGTGATCCAATGACCAATTTTGCGAGTCAACCACTAGCGCGACGAGAGCTCAAAAAATATCTATGTCTTGATCTTCGTTACAAATGAGGAGGGGTGGTCTTCTATTTATAGGACAACTGGACCACATATGTGGTGGCGCACACGTCCTCCCTTCGGCGCGCAAGTCCCGGTGCGCAGCTCCACCTGTCCAAGCTTCTGTCGCGCAACTTACTTGTGCGACCAAACCAATAATTGTGCGTACTTCTTTACATTTCCATATTTTGAAGTTTTAATCAAGAAGAACAAAATTCATGCATGTTTCTCAACCTCGTAGGCACCGGCGTGCAGGTCCCTTCTCGGCGTGCAGGTCACTTGCGCAGCCACACCAATACTTGCGCGACCCTTATCCCTTTGCCATTTTTCAATGTTCTGATCTTGATAAAAATCTGACGTGCAAGTTTCCACTCCTTATACATGAACTGTATGATCACTTTTCTGGTTCTCATTCTGAACATCCACTAAGTATTGACAACAAACACAAAATATTATTTAATTCATGCATATAAGACCATGGTTCCAACAAATAATTCTCCAATATACAATGAATTTCAAGTGAGAATAATCTCAACAAGGCTTCCAATGTTTGAATATTACATTAATATAATCCTTTAGTTTGAGGGTGATAAATGGTACTTAAATGAATCTAAGTATTCAAACCCTTCTAAGGAATCTTTCCTAAATTTGATGAAAAATTGTGATCTCAATCATATCAATCGATATAGGTTCACCATAAAATTTTTCAACTTAATTTATATGGTTTCTATCATATTCATCATATTTTAAATCATCTCTAATTTTATGAAAATGTGTTTATTTTTTAAGGTGATAAAAAACAACCCATATCATATCATTCTTCTTGGGGTTCATTAGTAAGATAATGAAAAAGCCCATAGTAATTTTATCCCACTTACACATAGTAATACATATAGGATTCATGACACCAATGGAATATTGTCTCCAATACATCACTTGCTATCAAGCTAGAAATAGTGACACATATTCAGAAAATTTCCAATTCATATTATCCCACCAAAAAATTTCCTTCATATCTCCATATGTTTCTATACAATAATAGTGTATAGAGAAATTTGATCTCTGAGCATCTTCCAATAATCGATTTTAGTCTCTAATATTGATGGCACACATAAATTTTTTCAAAATTTCAGAATCCTGTACTCAAACAAAAAATTTATTGATCTTCCATTGTTAATTTATTTAAATTTTTTTATGAATATTTTCATCATCATATTTATATTTTATTCTTTTCTAATAATGATGATTTAACAATAATCTCATAAAGTTGTTATTTTTACCTATATTAACAATTTATATATTCATATTTACTATATCTAAGAACATTGGATCTTTTTCACCCCTCATTTGGGTCAGAATGCTATGATATTTCTGTATTAATGAATCTGCTACCCTATTTTCTTTTTTGGTGTTGAAATGTATTGAGAAATCATAATATGTGATTAACTCAAGACACTATATTTTCCTCATCTTATTTTCTATATATATAATTATTTCTTTCAAACTCTTATGATCTATATATATTTTATATCATTCACCATAATAGGGTGTCTTCATATCTTCAGTCAAATGATTACGACTATTAATTCAAGATCATTTTTTTGGATAATTTTGTTTGCAAATTTTTAATTGCATTGATTTATATATAATAAAATTATATTTTTTCATATGGACACAACCTATTATTTTCTTTGATGCTTCACTATATATCATGAACACATCATTTCATAATGGTATAGTCAAAATCAAAGCATTGAACAAACATCCCATAAATTATTCAAAATAGTATGCACACTATTTTTTACATGAGAAATTATATCTTTTACATGTGTGAATGGATAACAATATCTCCAATAATATAAAATTAAGAATTGAATGATTATTGTAACCTTCTAAACAAATGAAACAATTTACCTGAGTTATGTTCATGGGAATAAGACTTTCTTGCTCTGCCTTTATCATTATAGGATCAACTGAGATTCCATACATAGAGATAATATATCAAATATATGAAATATTTTGAATCCATAATTTACACATAATAAAGTTACCATATATCTCTTTTCTTATGAGAGTCTCAAGAATGGTCTATAATTTATTCTCATTGTTTTAAAATATTTCAGAATACACTAGAATATCATCAATGAATACTGAAACAAAACAATCTAGATATTAAATGAAAAAATTGTTCATTAGATCCATGAAAACTAATTGGGAAACAGTAAATCCAAAATGAATTATTATAAAATCGTAATTTCCAAATCTCATAAAAAAATTATTCAAAATATATTCCATATTTTCTCAAAGATGATGATACCCATAATAAAGGCCAATCATAAAAAATTATTGATGACCATGAATATTATCAAATAAATCATCGATGTGAGGTAGATGATACTTGTTATTTATTATAATAGCATTCATTTATCTATAGTCAATACACAAGATCATGGATCCATATTTCTTCTTAACAATTGGAATATGGGCTCCCAATAAAGAATATATGGCGAAAGTAAATACCTTATTACCCAAATCCTATAGTTGTTTCTTTAGCTCCACTAATTCCACTATGGACATTCTATTTGGAATCATTGATATCGGTCTTTCATAATGTATGAAATCAATGGTAAACTCAACATCATGGTATTCTGGTGTTATGGTAATTCTTCATGAGTTACATCAATATAGTTTTTTATAATAGGTAAAAGATCAAATTTAAGATCACCATAATCATCCCTTAATGTTGTTCCCTCTTCCACCCTATGAATTTCAATACTGGGAATCAAGATAAACCCATAGTTTGAAAACATTTGTATAACCCATAAAAATGTGGGTTTAGGATATACCCATGATTTCATGACTTCTGGGATACCGAGGCATTGGTATTGGCCAATACCAATTAATTTTAATCACCCATGGTAAAAGGACATAAAAATTATGCACTACCAACATTTAAAAAAATGAGTATAAATATATACCCACAGTTCTATAAACCATGGGTATAGCTATATAACATAAAACAATATAGAACATATACCCACAGTTCTCTAAACTATGGGTATATGTCCCATTCCCTCTTTACATCCCCATCCAGCCACCTTCTATTCCCCCAAACCCTTCATAATCTCATCCTTTCCCCTTTACAGCCCCTTCACAACCCCACTACTGCCCCTTCACAACCACCTTCTAGCCCCATTACTTCCCCCTGAACATCCCCCGCAGACCATTCCTACCAACTTCACACCCACTTCATATCCGCTTAGATTATCTTTAGTGCTAGTTAGGTGATATTTCATAGGTGTGGGAATCCAGGTGACAAAAATCCTCGAGATGATATAGATCCCACTATGTTTGGATAATATAGAAAAATTAGGTGTCAAAAGTTATTTTTTATAAATGTTTCTCGAGTACCAAGTGAGAGAGAATCTTCACCAATGCCAAATTCTAGAAATGGATCAACATCATTAGCTTCATATCAACTAGGTAGTTAGAGTAGTAAAGTTCTTTCGGGCTAAAGAGGATGTTGTGGCCGATTGAGATAGATCTATGATAAGTATCACAAGAAGTGTGTTACATTATAAGTTAATCAAGATGTATCATGGGGATGTAGATAATTTCTTCTTATGTAGTAAAACATTATATAATAGGTGGGTTTCTGTTCAATCTACCTTGTGTTGTATGATCTCAGTAGCATTGATGTTAGTATCAAAATTATTCAATAAAGGCACATAAAATCCACTATATTTACTAAGCCTGGTTTCAACCAGCCTTAGGTGTCACTCAACCAGCCTCCCACGTCACCCATTTCCCATCTCGATTTACCATTACACCGTCCACCTTTCACCGAAATTCCTATCGTATCCTATAGGATACCGCGATGCCCGACGCGGTTATCCCTGAAAATTTTTCCGCCACCGAATAGATTACTCACATCGGTGCTTCATTAGGGTTTTGTCCTCCCAGGATCTTCCTCCCGCAGCTCCCCGATTCCGGTTTCCATCACCGACCTTCTTCGTCCCGCAACACACCTTCGATCGTTCTCCCAGCTTATTCCTCCCGCGGATACACGGTTACGGTATCCATCTCCGACCTTCTTCATCCCGTGGGTCCCTGATTACAGTATCCACCTCCGACCTTCTTCGTCCCGCAGCGAGCCTACGACGACGGCCTTACCAACTCCCATCTTCAGGCCGGCGGTTTACCTCTTCCAGCGACTACGACGGAGAGACTGCGTCTACTTCCCTTACAACAAACACTTCAACATCGTCTTCCTCCAGCCTTATTATCATTCTACATCGATTTCTTCCAATACTAACTTGATATTTGCATTCATTTTCTCAGGCTATTATATGTCGACTATGGTTACCAGATTCCGCGTTGTACAACTCCTCGGTATATAAGGGATTCCCGATTACTTCTACTGCATCACCATATTCCACAGCCCACTGCTACACCTTCTACTACCAGAACCAACAACTATATTCCACTGCGTCGGCTAGCGGACAACCAACGGATTTTCGGAAGAATAGACTTTAAAGCAATACTCTGTTGAGGTAGCAGTATTCTTACTTTCAACAGAAATATGCTACCTACATCATTCAATTGATTATGAATTTTGCATTACCCAGTAACGGCACAATGATTTACTCCTGACAACGATTCCTCTTCATAATTTCATATATGCTGCTGCTAATTTTTGACATTTTGAGTATACCATACACATAATAAAACCTTCTAACCACTTTACGTAATACTTTTTTTTTAACTACAAACAAATTCGTCACTTTACTAATTCCATTTAGCACAATCTCAAGTATATAAGAGAACAGCTGTTAGCATACGAGCCTCATGTTCCGATCAAATTGGTTTTAATCCACTATATTTACTAAGGCTGGGTACCTCCATACTTACGTGTCTCCCCAACAGCCTCCCACGTCACCACTTCCATACCTCCATTTACCAATACACCATCCATGTTCCTCCAAAATCCCGGCCGTGCCCTACCCGATATCGCGGGCTTCGCCTCCCACCCAAAACTGTTACCTCTTTCACCTCGCCTCCTCCCGCGTCTCTTCCATTAGGTTACCCTCTACCGGGAAACCGCTCCCGCAGCTCCCCACGTACATCAACCTTCTCCGACGACGACCGTCAGATCCCACGGCCGGTAGGATCTTCCTCCCAACTCCTTCCTCCCGGTTCTCACGATTTCGATTATTTGCAGCCCGCTACGCGCGAACCAGCTCCATCCGCGGACATCCGCTCTGGGGCTTCCCTGTTCCGGCCAGTGCTACAATTCCAACTAAGTCCGGTATGATATTTGAACCTACTACCTCCTCCCGCTGCTCCCGATTTCGACCTTCTTGAACCCGCATCGAGCATACCATCTTCCTCCATTAATTTCTCTCCCGTAGCAAATTCTTTCGCCACGCAATGCGCCAGCGACGACGGCCATATCACCACCCGACTTGCGCCGTGCGGTTTCCATGTTCCGGCTACTACTACAGATTGCACTAGAACAACCGACAACCCTATTTTCACTGAGGTAACAATATTCTTAAAGTAGACTAAATCATGCAACATACATCATTCAACTGACTATGAATCCTGTATTACCCAGTAACCTGACAACGATTTCCTCCTGGCAATGATCCATCTTCTGCTGCTGCTTATTTTCACAATGTGAGTATACCTTACACATTACATGGGCCTCGTACTTCTATCCATTTGGAGTTCTTTTCCAATAAGTGCAACCGGCACCTTCCACAAAGTCATACAGGCATGTTTTGTTTATAAATTTCTGACAGTTACATATAGTTGCACACATATATCTTTAGCAAATTCTGAGTCTTCAATCACAATTTGAACTACAATTTATTTAATGCTCTCCTTCCATACAATGGTGTTAGTACACTCCTTTACAGTAATATATATAGATATAGAACCAAACAATTCGCTCCTCGACAACCTCTACGAATGACGTGTTGCAGAAAAGAGTGCTAACAATGGAACAACGGAACTGTTAGTTTACTGTCGACTTAGTTTTATACATGTTTCTTTCATAGCTTTATTCCATCATATGGACAACCTAATTTTGTCACGCTTGCAGTGTCAAAAACTTCAAGTCCATAAATGACATCTAAAAATCTCTCTCCTGCACTAACAAGTGAACCGCATTCTATAAATGGCGGTGCAGATGGAGTCATACGGACGCCCCTAACACCATTATCTGTCAATGGTCTGTTATATTTACATTATATTATATATATCCATACTTTTCTTATTACTCTTCATAATAACTGAGGACATGCATTCTACAAATGGGAGTGCAGGTGGAGTCCCACTAACGCCACTAACAGCAGCGTCTATACTGGGTCTGTTCTGTTTACATTGCACTGCAGAAATCGCTCACTTACTAAATAATTTGCATATTAATTGAATATATCACTCTCTAACTACTTTTTCAGCAGTTCAACAACAGTCTGATACAGGGAGAACATCTATTGCAAATGCAAAGAAGCGGAAGCAAACATCATATGCCTTCAAACAGTCTCCTATCCCTTTCTGTAAGTATAATGACCATTATCTGCAATTTTCATACTGCACACCGCATGAAAACCAAGACATGGTCTAACTATTCCATTCACAATTTCGATAGCGCTCATAACGAACGAAAACCTCCACTGCCCGTCGACCTCTAGAGATGCAAGGTTCCAAAGACGATTGCACATGAGGGAACGACACAAATGTGATTTCAATAATACCTTCACCCGATACTTCTTTCAATTATGTAATAATACAATAATTATTATAACGAACTGATGAAACAGTGCCAATGTCATCATCTACCGGAGGTGCTTCATTGACATCTACACATGGCGGTGAAAATGGAGTCACACGCACGCCATTACAACCACTGTCTTTCAAAGGTTACTTCTGTTCAAATTTTAGTATGTAAGTACATAAATTTCAAATCCACTATATCTACTAACATAAGCTATTTGTCTTCAATTACTTCGTCTACAGTGCAACATCAATCATCAGGTACGACATCATCCGTCGTGGGAGAAAACAATCGAAGGCCAAGAACAAATTCCCTCATACACACTCCTATTCCATATTGTAAGTATGGTGACACATATCTGCTAAAACCATTCCGTACACCACAATACTGGGATATTATTCATCTAACTATTTCCTTCACACTTTCGGTAGCGATCGTGACTGATGATACCAATCTGTTAAATTCATCGCCGAGATCGTTGACAATGTAAGCACGTAATTCAGCATTTAAATATTACTATAATTATTACGGAATCTTCAAAAATTAACAATTTACTTTCCCATTTGTTGCAGGTTGAGTCGACCAAATAACACGGTATATAGTAATATATCATCTACAGGTTCAACGTCGTATTTAACACAAATATACAGCATCACACGCACCCACACTTCAATTAGCATACATTTTTTTTCTTATAATGTTTTATAAAAAAAATAACAGACCATCGTACAGTGCTGTTTCGTCCACAAGCAGCAGTTTCTAACAGTTCAGAAACAAATTACGACATCAATGGTGGAATACAGCGTACAGGAAGCACTACAGGTATTTAACGAATAACCCTAGATACTAACAACAGTAATATCTTATTTATAATAAGAGATTTCGGTATTAAACTGGTTACTGTTGCAGGCTGCTCTGTACAACAGGTGATTTCAGATAACACAGGTCAGCGTACTAATTTTTTCAACAATAATAGTAAGAAAATACTGGAGGAAAATACCGCGCACGTTATCTACTTTGTAAGTACTGACAGCTACTATATATTTTTATTCAACCAGGATATTTAGACATTGGTCACCCATCTTACGTCTGTCAGTACTGTCATGCTTTAATGTGGTTCGATGAAAGAAACAAAAAATGTAGCAACCGACAAAGCCAACGTTTCTCTGCATGTTGTGCTATGGGAAAGATTTCTTTGAGCTTTACACCAGCGTCTCCACCGTATCTAGAAATGTTGCTCTTCAATACAACATCCACAGTAGCAAGAGCATTCCAGGAAAACTTACATATTCACAACTCCATGTTTTCTTTCACTTCTATGGGTGGTAAGATTGATAGGTCTATCAACAAGGGTGGATCTCCATGAATATTCATATTGAATGGACAAAACTACCATCGTATTGGAAGTTTATGTCCACCAGATGGTCACCGACCGAGATTTGCACAACTATACGTGTATGACACAGCACATGAATGTCAGAATAGGCTTCGCGAGTTTAGGTATCGCTGCATTTATCTGTTGTCGACTTATTTCTCATTATGGCTTATTTCTGTATTAACATACCTATTGCCTGCAGCTCAGAAAATCAGAATGTCCAATCTCGTATTGACAACGACATAGTCGAAAACCTGCAACAAATGCTTCATGACAACAATGGTTTAGCTAGACACTTCAGAAGTGCAAGGGATGTTCTTCAACATCAAGGTGTGCAGAATTTGAAACTACGTCTGCTGAAGAGAAGAGAAACTAATCCCAGTACATATAACATACCAAATAATTCTGAGATTGCAATGCTTATCGTCGGTGATGTTGAAGATCTCAAACAAGAGCATGAAATAATTATTCATACCAAAACTGGTGATTTTCAACGAATTGATGAGAAGCACCCACTATATCTTCCATTGCAATATCCCTTGATATTCACAGATGGTAGTGATGGATATGTCGACAACATTCTACATCGCCCAACTTCTTTCACAACAAGTACAAAATTTAAGAAGGTTACCATGAGAGAGTACTTCTCTTTCCACCTTCAATTCCGTGAGAATCAATCTTCAACACTACTACATTCAAGAAGACTATTGCAGCAGTTCGTTGTTGATGCTTATACGATGATAGAGTCTCAGAGACTATCATTCATTCACTTTAATCAAAAGAAATTGAGGGTAGATCTATACAACAGCTTGCAAGATGCATTTCTACGAGGCGACATAGAAGGTTCTTCATGCGGCAAACGGATCATTTTGCCTTCATCCTTCACAGGGGGTCCAAGGTATATGATCCAAAATTACCAAGATGCAATATCTATTTGTAATTGGGCAAGGTATCCAGATTTGTTTCTAACCTTTACATGTAACCCAATGTGGCCTGAGATCACTCGGTATCTAAGATACAAGAACCTTCGACCAGTAGACTCACCTCAAATTCTATCTCGAGTTTTCAATATGAAGCTTGAATATCTAATGAGAGATTTACGAGAAGGATGTTTCTTTGGAAATTCAAGGGCAGGTGACCATCTACTTGCATATATCAAATAATATTTTCCATGCAGTCTGCAATTTTATCATCACTTACAGACTATGGCACTTTTGTTTCCATTTAGTAGTTTGAACTGTAGAATTTCAGAAATGCGGCTTGCGTCACGTTCACATCTTATTATTCCTCTGCCGTGAAAATAAAGTGGACACTCCGTTGGCTATAAACAAATATGTCAGTGCTGAAATCCCGGATAAAGATGCCTGCCCAAACCTACATGAAGTTGTCAAAAGCTTTATGCTCCACGAACCCTATGGTGCTGCAAACAGATCATCACCTTGCATGAAACATGATAAATGTGCTAAATTTTTTCCAAAAAAATTTGCTGAAAATACGACAGTAGATGTGGATGGCTGTGTCGTTTATCGGAGAAGGGATGACAAAAGAACTATTCTGAAAAATAACATTCCTCTGGATAATCGCTATGTAGTCCCATACAATCCGGTGTTGCTATTAATGTACCATGCACATCTAAACATTGAAGTTTGTAATCAGTCGTCATCAATCAAATACCTATATAAGTATATTAGCAAAGGAAATGACCGGGTAACGGCAACACTCTATGACGGAAACAACGAACAGTCCACACATAATACGGTAGATGAGATAAAAATGTATTATGACTGTCGTTACATATCTCCTTTTGAGGCATGTTGGAGGATTTTTTCATATGATATCCATTACAGATATCCACCAGTTGAGAGGTTGCATTTCCATTTGCCACAACAGAATTGTGTCACCTTCTTGGACTCCAATATCATTGAAGATGTATTGAATCATAGAAACAGCTCTCAGTCAATGTTAACCTCTTGGTTCGAAGAAAATACTAACTACCCGGAAGGAAGAGGGTTAACTTTTGCAGAGTATCCAACTAGATTTGTTTTCCACTCTCAAGATAGAAAATGGCATCCCCAGAAACAAGGATTCTGTATTGGAAGACTGTACTATGTGCCTCAAACCACAGGTGAACTCTACTACTTGAGAATACTTGTAACAAAAAACAAAGGTGCAACTTCTTTTGAGTATATCAGGACTGTAAACATCATCACGCATGGTACATTTTGAGAGGCTTGCTCTGCTATGGGACTACTAACAGATGACAGAGAGTTTGTTGAAGCAATAAAAGAAGTGTCTGCTTGGGGAATGGGACAACATGTACACAGACTATTCACCAACATGTTAATCTGCAATAACATATCTCACCCAGATATGGTCTGGGATGCAACTAAAGACATACTATCAGAAGACATTTTATATATACAGAGAAGGACCCAAGAAATTCCAGGTGCACATTTAGTCATGTTCCTGCTTCATAGTTTTCTTTTTATGTCTTCCCAATGTCTAATTATTTATGCCCTCTGATCAGAATTCTTATATTTCAATTGAATTTATTTATTCTGCTCTGTAAACACTCAAAAAAAATTCAGTGCACTAATTCACATAAGTATATTGTCCACAGTTTGTGATAACAAAGATTGCAGCCTTTCTTTTCAAATAAAATTACAGTAATTCTAGCATACCTAAAATCTGTACGATGCTGTGCAGATATTTGGCACATTAATGTATAATTTAGTAACATTAAATAGCCTTCTGTACTGAAATTCTTGAATCTGTATAAATAATCTGCATCATAAAAAATTAAAAAAACATGTAATACTTCGTAGTAAATTGAATATGCATTCATTGTAAATTAATAACTTCTATAAATTTGTTTATATTCAATATAATCCTGTACTTCAAATTTTACAGCCCTGCTGTTCAGATATATTTTCAATATATTTTAAACTGTAGAAATCCGTACACATAATATACATATACTTATATCGTTTCTTCACATTACATTGCCTTATGTACTGCAATATTGGATTCCGTACAGTAATTCTGCATTTTTTTAAATTCAATAAACATATATTTATTATTCAGTATAATCCAGTACATCAGAGTTTACATCCTTGGTGTTCAAATATAATTTGAATATATATTAAACTGTACAATTCTGTACACATAATCAACATATTCATATATCATTTGTTCAGATGACAGTGCCATTTGTACTACAATATAAGAATCTGTACAAATATTCTGAAATTTAATAAATTCAAAGAACCTATGTGTTTTATTCACATTACATTGCCATCCGTACTGATGTTTTCTATCAACGTTTTTCAGCTTCAACTATTTTTCTTATATTCAAATAAATGTAAGATGTTGTAATGACTTCATTAGCGGTTACTCGTACTACTGTTTAACATTATTCCTCAACATTGTAGATTTGACACTCACAGATCACCAGATAAAAACGTATGCTTTGAGAGAGATAGACCGCATTTTACAGAGCAATGGAAGAGCACTTCATTTATTTCCTCCTATGCCACTTCCAGATTCAGATTCTGATGCCACTGCAAATCGTTTAATTGCAGAAGAATTGAATTACAATAGAGAAACACTTCTAGAAGAGGGAAACCGTTTACAAAGATTGCTTACAGATGAACAGAAAGATGTTATGTCTACCATCCTCTCTTCACTGAATACCAACTCAGGGGGGTTCTTCTTCTTGCATGGTTATGGAGGCACAGGAAAAACGTTCGTCTGGAGAGTATTAACATCATTGCCGCGAGCACAGGGATCAATTGTACTTGCAGTTTCATCGAGTGGAATAGCTTCACTACTGTTGCCTGGTGGACGAACAGCGCATTCCAAGTTCCGTATTCCAATCTCCATTACTGAACAATCAGTTTGTAATATTCAGCAGGGGAGTGACGTAGCAGAACTTCTGCAATTGACTAAGCTCATCATTTGGGATGAGGCATCTATGATTCATAAATTCTGTTTTGAGGCTCTAGACCGTACTCTTAGGGACATTATGACTGTCAGGAATGATAATGCTCAGAATTTTCCATTCGGTGGATTAATAGTTGTCCTCGGAGGAGATTTTAGGCAAATACTGCCAGTTATACTGGGAGGAAACAGATGTGACATTGTCTACGCTAGTGTGAAGTCATCGTTTCTTTGGCAACACTGTCGGGTGTTGTCTCTTACAAAAAACATGAGATTGCATAGTACTACTAGCACTCCTGATGCGGCTGTGTTACATGATTTTGCAAAATGGACCTTAGATATTGGTGAAGGTCGAATTGGAGAACCAAATGATGGTGAAGCACTCATTCCAATTCCGTGAATGTTTCTTCTTACAGACACTGTTAATGCCATGGCTGCAATTTTCAACCATACATACCCGGGTTTCCCTGGCAGACATGGAGACAGATCATATCTACAAGACCATGCAATTTTAGCTCCAACCCGTGATGTCGTACAAGAAGTAAATGAATATATGTTGAGCCTCACTGGTGGTGAAAACAAATATTACTTCAGCTCAGACTCTGTTTGCAATGCAAGTTTTGATACAGACAAACCAGAAAATATTTACACATCTGACATGTTGAATTGTATAAATGTCTCTGGGTTACCAGCGCACAAAATTACACTTCAGCTTGATGTTCCTATTATGTTACTCCGAAATGTGGACCAATATGTTGGTCTGTGTAATGGAACTCAAATGATAGTAACACACTTGGGTGAACATGTTGTTGGCGCTGAAGTATTAAATGGGTGCCATTCGGGAAATTCAGCATTCATTCCATGATTAACTATGACTCACTCTGATAGTAAATGGCCATTCAAACTACAAAGAAGACAATATCCTTTGACATTTTCTTATGCGATGACTATTAATAAAAGTCAGGGTCAATCACTGTCTTCAGTTGGGCTTTATCTTCGGAAACCAGTGTTTTCTCATGGTCAATTATATGTTGTAGTGTCTAGAGTCACATCGGCTACTGGGTTGAAAATTGTAGTTGAAGGTACCAGTCCTGAGTCCAACATTTACATAGAAAATGTTGTCTACAAGGAAATCTTTCAGAATTTGTCTTAGGTATCATTTCAAATTATTTCTATGTGCTTTATTCTATGCTGGAAAATTATTTTGTTTACTGTCATGGGGTTTTTACATGCTTAATATGTATTATTTGGACACTTACTGATTATGTACAGTCAGAAATATGTCACTCTCAATAACCATGATGAATGAGACCAGCCCAGACGACGATGAAACACTACGAATACAAGTTTGTGTCCTCTACATGTGGTTCAATTCGTCTTCCAAATACTCCAATGAAGTTGTTGCTGTTGATCTTGTACTCTGCGACATCCAGGTTAGTTTTCCTTACAACAAGACATTACTATTTATTTTCACTGTTTGTCACCTACGATGAGAACATTTATATATATATATATAAATAATGTTATCGTTCCTTGCAATTTGTAATGATTCCTCATTAACCAACAGTGAAACATACTATATGCAGGGAACCAAGATTCAATGTACCATTACGAATCGTCAACTTATCTCTAAGTACAAACAATTGTTGGTTGAGGGACTATGCTATATTTTACATAACTTCCAAATAACATCCAATCTAGGATGTTACCTCGCAACAAGACACCCGTGTCGAATCATGTTCACATCGACGACGTTTGTTCGTCCGTGTGAAGTACAACTACCTCTTTTTAGTTTTCATTTTACTTCGTTTGATGACATAATTCCGGACAAAGTCCCTGAGGAACATCTAATAGGTACATGTGGTTAATACGACCTATTTACACTACCTTTGACCAAGTTTTGTTAAATTAACATGCAGAATGTATTTCCCTTCAGCCAAATGTTTTTCACAAAAACATTGTTTCTCTGTACTGTGATTTAGAAATAATTGGAGTCCTACGTTACTCACATCCAATGCAATCAATGGGCACTTCGAACCACAGAATGCAGATTGTTTTAGAAGATGACCGATACTTTTTTTGGACTGATTTCATTTCACAACTGTATCAGAAAAAAACTACTAATTTACTCACTTTGTTTTACTTGCAGACGCTTGAAAATAACCTACATCTTATGGGACAATTTTGCATTTGAAATGTTACAGTACATGGAAAACAACTCAGACCCCACTACCATATTGATATTACAGCTTGTCCGGATTAAGAAATTGACGAGTATGGTTTCTGTCTATAGTTCATAATCTCAATCTATCTACTTGGTGTTTTCAAAATTGTGGTTTTAATGTACAAAAATATAATCCTGACTTCATACGGATTTTAGCCTCTGTTCTTGTCACAACAACTGCTAATGCAACCAGGATTCTCTACAACCCAAACCTTCCACCAGTTGAGGACTTCAAAAACAGGTAACTGTGTATCTTACTTTTCTTTCGAAGTACAATATTTTATTCTTCTCATCGTCAAAACTGTACTACCGACATTCTTTTAGTGTTTACTTACATTATTCTTGATCGGCCTTTTCCAGGCTTGCTGTGATAATAGCATCACCAGCACATACCACATCACCAACAACTCCCAACCAAACAATGGAAATACCATATTGGAATAACAAGACAACCTTTTTAGATGTGAAAACCTATCTACAGGTTATCAATATTCAATTATTTTCCGTTTTTTGATTATGCAATATTATTATGTGCTAACTATTGTCCTGTACAAAATACTATATTAACATGTAATTAATCTACTGCAGAGTACTAGGTGCTTAATTGCAGTTACAGTTCAGAAAATTCAAAGCACCCACAACTGGTTCTATGAATCATGCCAGTTTTGCATGAAAAAAGTGCAGATTATAGATGGAAGCATTTGCTGCATGTCCTGCAAGTCCTCACCTACAAGCATTATTCCAAGGTTTTCATGTATTCAATGCTGGAAAAATATCTTTTTATCATTATGCTACTTCATTAAGCAGCACATTCAAAATGATACTGAAACTGTAGTCATAATAACAATTGCAACGGGTTTAGAGTTCAACTAATGGTTACAGACAAGACATACTCTTTTTCTGTGGTGTTGTTTGAAAAACATGTCATGCAATACATACAAAAAACAGCAACGCAACTGAGAGCTAATTTGTTACAGGTAAATCCATATCCTTATTTCTTCTCTTTTAAAATTATTTGAAATATTTAAAATTACACTGACAATGGGTTTTTTTATTAGGAAGATGACGAGTTTGGTTTCCCTCATGAATTGAACTTCTTCAAAAGCAGAAATTTTCTGTTGGGAATTGACCCGACAGATTATAATATTAAGAATCGTCATCGCCCATCTGAGCAAAACTGTTACAAAGTCATTTATATGAATGATAATGAGAAGTACATCAACCTCTTCAATGATGTCTTAGAACATAAACACGCCAGTCTGTATTTAATTCACGTTATCTATAAACCCAACAAGTCACAATAACTTACAATTTTCGTCAATAATATGCAGGCTTATCAAAGCAGTTCTTCTTCTACAGTAAGTAGTGTTGATCATTATATGCAGGTAACTGTTTTTCAATTACATTACTATGTGTTTCTAACAATGGATTTCAGATTATTGATATATTCCTTTTACATTTCCTCGTAGGCTCATCAAACAGTGGGGTCTTCTCCTGGCACTTTAAACACTGATACAGGATTACATACTTCACCCTTCAACCCGTGTTCTACTAGGGTATACATATGTTATCTTCTATTACTCCTAGATTATTTCCATTACTATAACAAAACAATGAATTACTATTGTGAAATCTGATTTTTAAATATTTATAAGTCATAGATGTACGTAGTTATTACATCTATGTGCTGATAAAAAGCAGTCTACATATTCAGGTTGAGAAACTCTTAATTTCACTACTTTTAATTGCTCTACTTTATAGTTTCAAGTTATTCTAACATGAAACCTCTCTGTAGAAAAATCTGTCGCGTTCTTTTGATATTGATAATGGTGTGGAAGATACTGTCCAGACATTTCCAGACATCATGCCTACAACATGTCCATCTACTGATTTGCAGAGCATGCTGAAGGGATATATAAACAAGAGAACCAAAAAAACAGACTGAAAACTCATCCTGGAAATAGAAGGTAAACATACATCTACACTGATGAAATACTTACCATTAATGTGATCATAATGCTTGAGGTTTCTGCTACTAGAAGTTAATGATGTAGGTTTCTAATGCTGCACTGTTTCTTATGTTTTTTATAGATTGCTTAGGTTGGTGATTTAATGCTGGACATTACTTCAATCTGGGCATTTTGTTGTATTCTGCATTTCCCAATATGTTGGACGGTTTTCTTCACTTCTTGATTACTAATTTATCGGATTTTCATGGACTCAATAGATTTTGGTACAACATAAGTTTACTGTCATTTTCTTGGTGTGCATGATAATTATATTTTATTTGAGTTGTTAGTTACATTTAGTTATACTAAATGTGACTTTACATTAATTATACCAGTGGATTGTTTTTTTAGTAGTGGATCTTACATTTTCTGAGCAGTAGATTGGAGCATGTATTTTTCTTCAGTAGTGGAACATGTTTTCCCTATAAGCAGTGTAACATTCAGTTTATTGGGTACTGGATCATGATTTTTCCAGTAGATCATTTTTTATAGTAGTGGATCGTGTATTTTAGAGCAGGGGATCATGTAATGTATAAATTGGACATGCTAATCTCGTCAGACGGCCTACAATCCAAACATCGGGGCATAACGACTTCCAGTTTCCCTTTAGTGGCGACCATTACTGATTTGAAGGTGATGTTTCTTGTAAAGACCCGTAAAATTCAAGGGAAATTTTTTCTTAATTTTCTTTAGAATTTTACAAGAGCGCGGTTTCAGACGGCACCTGATTCCGAGGCCCGGAGTGCCCGGAATTAATTTCTGAAGTTTGGCTCGGGTACGTTTAGTGAACGAACGAGCGGGTTTTTCTAACTTTTGATACGGTGCTCGGAATTGAAATCTGAGGGCACCGATGAACTCGCAGCGCCGATATTCGCTTAAAGAGACCTTTTCGGGAGTTGCGTTTGTTGCGGGTTGAAAGTTAATTTTAGGGGTTTTTAGTTTGAGTTAAATAAAATTTGTTTAGAACAAATTTTATTTTAACTTGTTAAAAACCTACCAAAGGAGGTTGGAAGTGGGACCCACACCCACTTAACCTCCCTTGGGAGGATTAAGAGTGGTGGGGCCCACACGAACCCCTAAACCTTTCAAATCCTCCCAACTCCTTTAACGCCTCTTTTAATGGCTTAAGTTACTTAATTAATTAAGGGAGTTAAACCCTTTTTGAATTTCAAAACTTTGAAATTCTTGTGGTTAAGTTATGTAATAATATAAGTTAAAGCTTATATTATTCTAGGGGATTCTTTTACCACCTGGGGAGGATTTCTTGAGAGCTTTGGAAGCTTTTCTTCTTCTTCTTCAACTTGACGAAGAACCTTCAAACTTGACGAAGAACGCTCAAGCTCCGACGAAGAACGACGCCTCTCTTCTTCGTCCTCGGTGTCAACGTGAGGGAACACCGCTTCCTCCTCGGATTCCCTTCGTCGACATAAGAGGTTTCTCCAATGACGTATCACATCGGACGTATCTCCTCGTCAACGGAATTGACGAACGACTACCGCGACGCCCGATCTCCGCGACGTCGACTTCCGCGGACATAGTCAAATCCTCGAACTTATACCCGAGGTAGGGGTTGATGTTTCAATATTTATTTATTTCGTTCTTGATCGTGGATCTAGCACGTCTAACGTGAGACACTTGATTATTTTAAAGTTGCGTTATTATTTTAACATGAGGGGGCCGGACCGCACGAACGCGGCCGACCCCCCTCCATCGTTCTTGTTTGTTCTTGCGGGTGGAAGCAAGTGGCGTGGTGCCGTCGCACCACGCGGATGATCGTGCATTTATTTTACGAAACGCCGTCGCGCCGCGTTGAATGAAATTAAAGTGCGGCGGAGGGGCGCGGTGCCGTCGCACCGCGCCGGACGACGAACGCCGCGGCCGGTTCCGGGCCGCGGCGGGACGAGGAGACCGCGGCCGGTTCCGGGCCGCGGCGGAAGAGAAGACCGGCGGCCGGGCCGCCGGCGTCGGAAGCCGATAGGGGGACCGGAATTTCCGGTCCCGTTAGAGAAAACCGGTCGGCCAGCTGGCCGGCCGGATATCTTTAAAACCGGGGGAATTAATCCCCCGGCCACCTAATATAAAACCCCCCTCTTTAAGAGGGGGGCGGTTCTTGAAGGGAGGGGGGCAGCCGGCCCCCCCCCCCCCGGATCCGCACCAGCAGGCCCCCCACGTGGGGGGGGGGGGGGGGCGCTTTTATCAAATAACGGCGCGGCATAGCCGCGCCGCCTTTTGAAAACCGCGGGGGTTTGATTCCCCCCGCGCGACCTCCTTGCGGCGACAAGCCGCCCCACGTGCGGCCCCTCGCGGCGCCAGGCCACCGCGGCCCGCCGCGCCGCCGCGGCGCACCGCCGCCTCCGCCGCGCCGCCTCCGCGCGCCGCCGCGCGCCGCCGCTGGCCGCCGCGCCGCCGCCGCCTGCCGCCCAGGGGGGGGGGGGGGGTCGGGCCGGGTCGGTCCGTACCCGGACCCCCCGTTTCGAACCAGATTTGGTTTTTGGCTCATAACTTGAGCCTCGGACCTCCGATCGACGAACCGTCAGCGGCAACGCGATCCTCGGATCGAGACGGTCGTTTCGGTATATCGCACTCAAGGTTTCGGGTTACTTTGAGTTCGGCCGGGTTGGTTCGTTCACGAAACCAACCGGGCCTTCGGAGCGGAAACGCTCATATCTTGAGCTACGGACGTCCGATTGACGTGCCGTCAGCCGCGTTGTGTTCCTCTTAGAGAGACGGATCTTTTGGCATACTCCGCCCGAGGTTTGGACGCAGGTGGAGTACGGTCGGGTTTGGTTCGCTCACGAAACCAACCGGGCCCTCGGGACGAAAAGGCTAATAACTCACAGACCGGGCGTCTGATTGACGCGCCGTCTATTGCGTTGACTTCCTGTTGACGATATGGAACTTTTGGCATCCTTCGCCCGAGTTTTGGATACAGATAGTAGTGGCCGGGTTGGATCGCACCCGAAATCCAACCGGGCCCCTGGAACGGAAAAGATGATATCTTTCAGACAGGACGTCCGTTTGACGAACCGTCAGCGGCGTTGGTGTTTACGTTTAGTAACGGTCCCTATGAGTATACCCTATGGGATTTCAGGGTACAGTTGAGATACGGCCGGGATTGGTTTCGCTCACGAAACCAACCGGGCCCCTGGGACGAAAAAGCTAATAACTCATAGACCGGGCGTCCGATCGACGCGCCGTCTGTTGCGTTGAGACCCCTGTGACGAGACGGTCTTTTGAGATACTTCTTTGCGGGACTTGTGATACTTTGAGTATCGACCAGTAGCTCGTGGAGCGGATCCTCCCGGAGACGAGCGTGCAGTTACGATTTCGATAATGAAAATCCTGGTTTGAGCTGAGACTTTTGACCTTTGTGTTTCCTCATGATTGAGATGGGTTACTTGATAACTTAGGTATATGTATGGGCATATACCTGGGTAGTGGTTATCCGTTGATCTCATGATCCTTGTGTTTCCTCATGTCTGAGATGGGTTACTTGATAACTTAGGTATATGTATGGGCATATACCTAAGTAGAGTTTATCTGTTGTGATCTTCTTGTGGTTATCCTTGTTGGTTTTAGTGAGACCTTGAGGGTCTCGGGGTCCCTACTGAGTATCGTTATACTCACCCCTGCACGGGCTATGCCCGCACCTCGTTGTGTTGGTTGCAGACGACGGCCAGTACTGACAGAGGCCGAGTGTTCGAGGACTGGACGATACCTGGAGGTGGACTATACGACGAGGCGGTACCCGGAGGTGGACCACTGGACGGGACATACTCGGAGCGGACGGCGGGACCCGAGGAGTAGAGGAGCTATCTGTACCCACCCTTCAGGTGGGATTTCCAGTGGACAACTCGGCGTAGCAGCTTTACTTTTCAGTCGTTGTTTTCCCTTTCGAGTTGTACTTTACTGTTGGGCTTGTACTTCCGACCCTTTTACTTTTCCGCACTTTCAGTTGTACTCTGCTTTTGTTTAGTGTTTACTTTCCGCTTGCTTACTCTGTAGTGCTTGTTTTCTTTTATAAAGGCAATGCCTTCCCAGTTATCGGGATTTTACGCCTTTGGTGCTAGTCGCCAGCCCCTGGCCTATGGAAGGCGGGCTTGGGGTAGTCACGGCACGGGCCCCGAGGACGGGTCGTGACAAATTGGTATCAGAGGAGTTCGGTTCTACCGCAGAACTTATAACTCTGATGTTTCTTTATGTGAAGCAATAGTGTTGAGAGTACCGAGTGTGGTTTTCAGTTCAGGGAGTCCAGTGTTGGTGCGGGCGGCCGACGTATCCATACACCAGGACCCTGACAACTGATTTCCGACTTTGTGCACGAAAACACTGATTGCGTGTGTGTTTTCAAAGGTTTTTTCCCTTAAAACAGCTCAAACCAGGTCAGCTCACCAGGTATAATCGTTTGATCGTGTTACGTTGTTTCTTTCAGGATGGCCCTACGACGGCAGCCAGCTAGGGTTCTGAGAATCGAACGTGACAACAGCCCACCGAGGGACGAGGCCTCGGTGCAGGGCCCTTTGTCAGCAGTGGCACCGGCGGTAGCTCTACCCGCCGAACCCCCGATGCTTCCAGTAGCAGCCGCTGACGATGCACGTCGCCTCAGCGCACTGCATGAGTTTCAGCGCCAGCGACCGCCCAGGATTCGTGGGGAGACGGATCCCCAGGCTGCAGAGGACTGGCTGGAGGCAGTGGTACGAGTGTTTAGGCTAGTGAGGACACGAGCAGACCTCATGGTGATCCTCGCTGCGAGCCTACTACACGCAGCAGCAGGTAGGTGGTGGAGCCACTTGTTTCAGTTTTGCGATGAGATGAACTTCGCATGGGAAGACTTCAAGACCTTCTTCAGGGTGGAGTTTGTGCCAGTATCTCTACACCCCGAGCGTGTACAGGAGGTTCTGCCTTTACCGCGTGTTTTTCGATCAGAAGCCGAGTCATCTGTGGGCAGTAGACAGATGATGCAGAGGTCCAGGAGGACCAGACCAGCAGTTGGGCGATCTCGGGTTTTAGGACCAGTGGTGCAGGGCACCCGGAGTGGGAACAGAGCTAGCCGTGCAAGGAGCAGGTTGTGTTACTCATGCCGCGGAAAGGGTCACCTGGCACGTGACTGTCCGACTCCTCGATCCGCAGGCTTGGAGGGAGCCACCGAGGTTGAGGCAGCGACAAATGCTTGAGCAACAGTAAAGCAGGTGGAAAGGAGCGGAACTAGTGGATACGTCTTTTGTACTTCTAGTTCCATGTTGATGTTGCTTTTGTGTAGCGTCTTGTATTATGAACTGCAATAATAAAAGACGCATCCTTTGTGATGTTTTCATTCCTGTCCTCTTTTGTGATGTTACTAAGAGGTTCCAGTTGACTGTTGACTTGACCCTCACTTGTGAGACATCTACTGGAGGAGACCAGTTACCACACACTGATGCCGACAGTGTGACTCAACCCTTGGAGGCGAGAGTAACGGTTGGATCTCTTAGTAGTAGCGTCGAGGCCTTACGACGTCATCCTTGGTATGGATTAGTATTATCCATGTTAGGATTGACTGTTTTAGGCAAAGAATGTGGTTCATCCAGGGGATGAGACCAGGTTTCTCTTATCGGCAAAGAAGAAATCTCGCAGCTCTTGTGGGACCAGAGATGGTCCGGGCCACGTCAGAAGAGGTCCAGGTCATCCAGGAGCGGATGAGGACAGCACAGAGCCGGCAGAAGTCATTCGCTGACAGGAGGCGGAGGCCACTAGAGTTCGAGGATGGTGACCACGTCTTCTTGCGGGTCTCACCTCGACGTGGTATTCAGAGATTTGGCCGAGGAGGCAAGTTATCTCCGCGCTTCATCGGACCCTTCCAGGTCCTCAGCAGGGTTGGTGAGGTGGCTTATCGCCTGGCTCTACCACCTCAGTTGCACCGGGTGCACGACGTCTTCCACGTATCTCAGCTGAGGAGATACGTGCACGACCCGACGCACATCCCTGACCATGTGGAGCTTGACGTTGATGATAGAGCGACATGCACGGAGGTTCCAGTGGGTATCAAGGATAGACAGGAGCAGATCCTACGAGGATGATCGATTCCTTGGGTGCACTTCCTTTGACAGTACGTGAACCTCCAGGTGAGCACATGGGAGCGGAAGGCTCAGATGCGTGCTCTGTACCGTTTTTGTGACCCTAGTTTTTTATGAAGCTTTACGGCGACGTAAAGTCCTGAGGTGGGAGTAATGTAAAGACCCGTAAAATTCAAGGGAAATTTTTTCTTAATTTTCTTTAGAATTTTACAAGAGCGCGGTTTCAGACGGCACCAGATTCCGAGGCCCGGAGTGCCCGGAATTAATTTCTGAAGTTTGGCTCGGGTACGTTCAGTGAACGAACGAGCGGGTTTTTCTAACTTTTGATACGGTGCTCGGAATTGAAATCTGAGGGCACCGATGAACTCGCAGCGCCGATATTCGCTTAAAGAGACCTTTTCGGGAGTTGCGTTTGTTGCGGGTTGAAAGTTAATTTTAGGGGTTTTTAGTTTGAGTTAAATAAAATTTGTTTAGAACAAATTTTATTTTAACTTGTTAAAAACCTACCAAAGGAGGTTGGAAGTGGGACCCACACCCACTTAACCTCCCTTGGGAGGATTAAGTGTGGTGGGGCCCACACGAACCCCTAAACCTTTCAAATCCTCCCAACTCCTTTAACGCCTCTTTTAATGGCTTAAGTTACATAATTAATTAAGGGAGTTAAACCCTTTTTGAATTTCAAACCTTTGAAATTCTTGTGGTTAAGTTATGTAATAATATAAGTTAAAGCTTATATTATTCTAGGGGATTCTTTTACCACCTGGGGAGGATTTCTTGAGAGCTTTGGAAGCTTTTCTTCTTCTTCTTCAACTTGACGAAGAACCTTCGAACTTGACGAAGAACGCTCAAGCTCCGACGAAGAACTACGCCTCTCTTCTTCGTCCTCGGTGTCAACGTGAGGGAACGCCACTTCCTCCTCGGATTCCCTTCATCGACATAAGAGGTTTCTCCATCGACGTATCACATCGGACGTATCTCCTCATCAACGGAATTGACGAACGACTACCGCGACGCCCGATCTCCGCGACGTCGACTTCCGCGGACATAGTCAAATCCTCGAACTTATACCCGAGGTAGGGGTTGATGTTTCAATATTTATTTATTTCGTTCTTGATCGTGGATCTAGCACTTCTATCGTGAGACACTTGATTATTTTAAAGTTGCGTTATTATTTTAACGTGAGGGGGCCGGACCGCACGAACGCGGCCGAACCCCCTCCATCGTTCTTGTTTGTTCTTGCGGGTGGAAGCAAGTGGCGTGGTGCCGTCGCACCACGCGGATGATCGTGCATTTATTTTACGCAAAGCCGTCGCGCCGCGTTGAAAGAAATTAAAGTGCGGCGGAGGGGCGCGGTGCCGTCGCACCGCGCCGGACGACGAACGCCGCGGCCGGTTCCGGGCCGCGGCGGGACGAGGAGACCGCGGCCGGTTCCGGGCCGCGGCGGAAGAGAAGACCGGCGGCCGGGCCGCCGGCGTCGGAAGCCGAGAGGGGGACCGGAATTTCCGGTCCCGTTAGAGAAAACCGGCCGGCCAGCTGGCCGGCCGGATATCTTTAAAACCGGGGGAATTAATCCCCCGGCCACCTAATATAAAACCCCCCTCTTTAAGAGGGGGGGGCGGTTCTTGAAGGAGAGGGGGGCAGCCGGCCCCCCCCGGATCTGCACCAGCAGGCCCCCCACGTGGGGGGGGGGGGGGGGCGCTTTTATAAAATAACGGCGCGGCATAGCCGCGCCGCCTTTTGAAAACCGCGGGGGTTTGATTCCCCCCCGCGCGACCTCCTTGCGGCGACAAGCCGCCCCACGTGCGGCCCCTCGCGGCGCACCGCCGCCTCCGCCGCGCCGCCTCCGCGCGCCGCCGCGCGCGCGGCGCCGCCGCCCGCCGCCGCCGGCCACCGCGCCGCCCAGGGGGGGTCGGGCCGGGT
The DNA here is from genome assembly GCA_963277665.1 of Viscum album. Classification (NCBI taxonomy): domain Eukaryota; kingdom Viridiplantae; phylum Streptophyta; class Magnoliopsida; order Santalales; family Viscaceae; genus Viscum; species Viscum album. The sequence goes on along the minus strand of OY728139.1, from coordinate 978,923,702 downwards.
TGGCCCGGACACGGACCCCCCGTTTCGAACCAGATTTGGTTTTTGGCTCATAACTTGAGCCTCGGACCTCCGATCGACGAACCGTCAGCGGCAACGCGATCCTCGGATCGAGACGGTCGTTTCGGTATATCGCACTCAAGGTTTCGTGTTACTTTGAGTTCGGCCGGGTTGGTTCGTTCACGAAACCAACCGGGCCTTCGGAGCGGAAACGCTCATATCTTGAGCTACGGACGTCCGATTGACGTGCCGTCAGCCGCGTTGTGTTCCTCTTAGAGAGACGGATCTTTTGGCATACTCCGCCCGAGGTTTGGACGCAGGTGGAGTACGGTCGGGTTTGGTTCGCTCACGAAACCAACCGGGCCCTCGGGACGAAAAGGCTAATAACTCACAGAACCGGGCGTCCGATTGACGCGCCGTCTGTTGCGTTGACTTCCTGTTGACGATACGGAACTTTTGGCATCCTTCGCCCGAGTTTTGGATACAGATAGTGGTGGCCGGGTTGGATCGCACCCGAAATCCAACCGGGCCCCTGGAACGGAAAAGATGATATCTTTCAGACAGGACGTCTGTTTGACGAACCGTAAGCGGCGTTGGTGTTTACGTTTAGTAACGGTCCCTATGAGTATACCCTATGGGATTTCAGGGTACAGTTGAGATACGGCCGGGATTGGTTTCACTCACGAAACCCACCGGGCCCCTGGGACGAAAAAGCTAATAACTCACAGACCGGGCGTCCGATCGACGCGCCGTCTGTTGCGTTGAGACCCCTGTGACGAGACGGTCTTTTGAGATACTTCTTTGCGGGACTTGTGATACTTTTAGTATCGACCAGTAGCTCGTGGAGCGGACCCTCCCAGAGACGAGCGTGCAGTTACGGTTTCGATAATGAAAATCCTGGTTTGAGCTGAGACTTTTGACCTTTGTGTTTCCTCATGATTGAGATGGGTTACTTGATAACTTAGGTATATGTATGGGCATATACCTGGGTAGTGGTTATCCGTTGATCTCATGATCCTTGTGTTTCCTCATGTCTGAGATGGGTTACTTGATAACTTAGGTATATGTATGGGCATATACCTAAGTAGAGTTTATCTGTTGTGATATTCTTGTGGTTATCCTTGTTGGTTTTAGTGAGACCTTGAGGGTCTCGGGGTCCCTACTGAGTATCGTTATACTCACCCCTGCACGGGCTATGCCCGCACCTCGTTGTGTTGGTTGCAGACGACGGCCAGTACTGACAGAGGCCGAGTGTTCGAGGACTGGACGATACCTGGAGGTGGACTATACGACGAGGCGGTACCCGGAGGTGGACCACTGGACGGGACATACTCGGAGCGGACGGCGGGACCCGAGGAGCAGAGGAGCTATCTGTACCCAACCTTCAGGTGGGATTTCCAGTGGACAACTCGGCGTAGCAGCTTTACTTTTCAGTCGTTGTTTTCCCATTCGAGTTGTACTTTACAGTTGGTCTTGTACTTCCGGCCCTTTTACTTTTCCGCACTTTCAGTTGTACTCTACTTTTGTTTAGTGTTTACTTTCCGATTGCTTACTCTGTAGTGCTTGTTTTCTTTTATAAAGGCAATTCCTTCCCAGTTATCGGGATTTTACGCCTTTGGTGCTAGTCGCCAGCCCCTGGCCTATGGAAGGCGGGCTTGGGGTAGTCACGGCACGGGCCCCGAGGACGGGTCGTGACATTTCTGTTGCATCTTCTTTATGTACTTCCCACCTCTAGGGTATTATTCATCAAAATTTCAATTTTTTTGTATAAAATGTTTGATCATATGCTTTTTAGTTTTTTTTCTATGATTACTTATAGGTGGGAACCTATGGGTCATCCTTTTGACGCGCCTAACATTGGAAAACTGCAGCAACTAGGTGAGGGTTTGTAAATCTGCCCAGTAACCGCCTCTGCCCTCCCCAGCCCCTCCCCTCCCCTCCCCTCCAGCACAGCCAGCCCCAGCCCCTCCCCTCCCCCCCAGCCCAGCAACTGCCTCTCCCCTCCCCTCCCCCCCTGGGCAACCGTTTCCCCCTACCATCACCCTCCCCTCCACGCCCCTCCAGCTTCTCCATCCCCTGCCCCTCCCCTCCTGCCCAACCTTTCCCCCCAGCAACCCCCTACCCCCTGCCATCACCCTCTCCTCCCCTCCCCCTGCCTCCAACCTGCCCAGCCCCTCTCTCCCTCTCCCCTCCCCTCCAGCCTGCCCCAACTGAGAACATAACTTATTTCATTCTTCATGTTCAAGAATTATTCAAATTTCTAACAATCAGATTGTTTAATGACAGGGTCATTAACACAAAATTGAGGAGAAGACACCATCATGGAAGACTGCAGCAAGGGTATATTTTCAATAATTAGGTATTTTTTTTAATTATTAGTTTATTTTACTTGTATTAAATGTGAGATGTCATTCATTTTTTACACTGCATGTACTCTCATTAAAGTAGTGGATGTTTTTGACCTTAAACCTAGGGCTGAACCTGTTGTTTTATCCATTGAGGCATGTCATTTTTTTTGTTTGAGGGAAGTGGGGCCTGGTGGGGGAAGCGGTTGGGAAGCGGGGAAGTGGTGGGCGAAGGGGCTAGGCAGTGGGGTTGTTGGAAGATGGGGCTGGAGGGGGGGGGGTCTGCTAGAGGGGCGGAGGAGCTGGGGCTGGGGGCTGGGGGGTGGAGGGGGGGGGGAGCTGGGGGGACTGCTGGAAGGGGGGGGGATGCGGATGGGGCTGGAGTGGGGGGGGGGGAGGTGGGGGCTGGAGGGGGCGGGGGGAGCTGGGAGCTGGAGGGGGGGGGGATGGGGGGACTGCTGGAAGGGTGGGGGGGGGGATGCGGATGGGGCTGGAAGGGGGGGGGGGGGTCTGGGGATGGGTCTTGAAAGGGGGGGGGGAGCTGATGATGGATCTGGAGGCTGGAAGGGGGGGGGAGCTGGGGATGGATCTGGAGGGGGGGTGGCTGGAGGGGAGAGGAAGTGGCTGGAGGGGGGGAGTCCTGGGGGATGGGGGCTGGAGGGGGGGGGAGCTAGGGGGACTGCTGGAAGGGGGGGGGGGGATGCGGATGGGGCTGGAGGGGGGGGGGGCTGGGGGGATTGCTGGAAGGGGGGGGGGATGCAGATGGGGATGGAAGGGGGGGGTCTGGGGATGGGGCTGGAAGGGGGGGGGGGGTCTGGGGATGGATCTGGAGGGGGGGGGGGTGGCTGGAGGGGAGAGGGAGTGGCTGGAGGGGGGGGAGTTCTGGGGGGGGATGGATCTGGAGGGGGACGAGTGCTGGCTGTTAAGGAGTCCGCTGTAACAGTGAAATTGGATTTCTTAGAACTACTAATATTTCATCTATTCATAATATTTTTGTATTTTCATCACTGTATTTTATATTCATTACATCATTGGAGTATAAATGAATATTTTTTCAGTTTTATTTACAATGTTTATTTTATTAAAACACATTGCATTTGTTGCTGTCATATGAAAATAGGTAAACATCAGAATTCTGAAGTATTTTTCTTTTTTAATCAGTATATAATTTACACTGAACCAAATTCTCTGCTTTGTTTTTCTCAGATATTATTAATTATTGTAGGGATTGACACCACTATCAACCACCAGCAGTTGGGTTTGCTGATTTATGAAACCAAAAGAATGATGTAATTGCATGGTATTTCATAAACAAGCATTAATCAGTTATTTTCAACATTGTTTCTTAATTTTTATTTCCTCTATTGTCTATACTGGTAATAGATTACCATGGATTTATTCTACTGCATAAATTCAGTGAATTTATGCTACTACATAAAATCTTATGCTACTGCATTACCATGGATTTATTCTACTTCATAAATTCAGTGAATTTATGTTACTGCATAAAATCTTATGCTACTGCATTTACCATAATTCTTATGCTACTGCATAAAATCTTATGCTACTTCAATTGAATTCTTATGCTACTGCATTACCATAATTTCAGTGAATTTATGCTACTTCATTTACTCATCCATGCATTACCATTTCAGGTATGAAAAATTAGATTACCACCTGTTTATTTTATGACCTATCATGAATGAAGCAATCCAGATTATATCATTCTTGATGGACATATTCTTCCATTATCTGGGTAAGGTATAATCTGATGAAGATTAGGAAACAAGTTTTTTCACTTCCCTACTATCCTTATCATTGTTTCATCCTTCAGTGAATTTATGCTACTGCATAAATTCTTATGCTACTGTATTTACCATAATTCATATGCTACTGCATAAATTCTTATGCTACTTCAATTGAATTCTTATGCCACTAAATTTCCATAATTTCAGTGAATTTATGCTACTGCATTTACCATGAATGTTTGTGATAAATTATATATATAATTTGGGAATAAATTTATAAATTTTATTTAAATTTACTGACTGTAGTGATTATGTTATAGATTTGATAAAGAGTTATTATTTTGAGATGCTGGAATATAAATATCAGGTAAATAATGTTCACAAACTATTTATTTAGTAACCTAGGTTCTTTAGGAGACCATAAATAAAGTAGGAAGTTTTGATTTCATTATTTTTTATAATGTCAAATTGTGTCCTATCAATATGCTTTATCAAAAATTTACGATAAGTTTATTGTGATTTTTCCAATAATATCTTACTTTTATTGGTCCATGTTTTTAATTCCAATTGGTTAGGGGCACAAATCTGGATACTGCTCTGCCTACCCAGGATGGGTGAATGTCTCCATTTATGGGAACTGAAATCTGGATACCGCTCTGTCTACACAGGATTTATCTCCTTTCATGCATGCTATAAAAACAGAAACCCAGGTAAGTGTTTATTTTCACTATATTTTATTTTGATTACATCATCACATTAGACAATACTGCCTTTTGCAGTATCATTTTCACTGTATCATTTAAACACAATTTAGTTTTCTATCTCAATTTTCAATTTTTAAACCTGAAATTACTTATTCAATAATAAATTTGCTATGTATTTTTTGCAACTAATTGATTTAATTCATCTCTTAATGTACAGAAACCTATTGACATCGCTGATATATACCCCACAACGAAACTGATCGGCGCATACAAGGAACGGGAGAAGGAGTGAATGAGGCTGAGTGAGGTCTCCAATGGCGGAGGAATCAGCGCCGAAGGAGAAACCAATGATTGTGGTGGTGATGGATGAATGATATCACAGCGTGTACGCTCTGGGGTGGACGCTTGATCACTTCTTCGTTCCTTTCACTTCCAATCCCCCTTTCAAGCTCGCCGTTATCCATGCCAAACCTTTTATGAAACTGTTCTTCTTATCAATGAATTATTTCCACTTAATTTATGTTACTAATTACTAGTCATTGTACAGTTAACAACTTTCCCAGTTTCATTTATTTTTTTCAAAATATTTTATTGCCTCTATAAAAGCAGTGAACCATATCGTCTGGAGAACGCATGAACTAAGAACTTTGTTATATCACCGTGCAAGTGCACGGGCGAGTACTAGTTATTTATTAAATGTGGATATCATGGAAATATAATGGTTTTAAATGGAGTAATTCATTATAATGTTGAAAATTGTCACACAATTAAATGTGACATCAGAAAGTGTATTCAAATGCATTTAATTGCCTCTCAGGATTAGTGGGTCATTGTGTGAATCAAACTACTCCTTCAATTGATCTTCAACAAAATATTGATGGTTCTTGTAGCCAAGGTAATATGTGAGGGAGTGTTATTGTTTGTGATAACATAGAATATTTTATTCTCTGTTTTAGGTATTTTTATGGGAATGGTAATTCCCTTTTGTCTGCACTAAAATGAATAAAGGGAAGTTCAATAATAAAGAGGCATCTGTTAACCCTGGCATGATTTCACTCCACATGGAGACACACACTATCTTAGTGGTGAAAACATGATGTATTTCAAATTATTATAATGATATGAAAACATTATGGCACTTTGGTGTGACATGTAGGATGATGAAAGAAATTAATCTAAAATATATAATATGGATCCCACCCATTTATTCATGGATCAGGGTCAACATTTATAGAGATGCATCTAGTGTATGATAGAGTTTTTTTGGTCGCATGGAATTTTTATAGTTTAATTGGGATAGATTATAATCATTATGTAATGAACATTATTTCATGACCTGATATTACATTAATAAATTGTTTATGAATGTGGATTTTCATTTATTAGTCCCAATGCATTACCATATCACAACCATTTATACCAATAGCATTTACATAATCAATATATATCTCCTAGTATTCCATATAATCTCATTATAAATTTCAATGTCCTAATTCCTTATTAATAGAAATTCACAATTCATTCACATAAATTATCAACCCCTCTCTAGTTATCCATGTTTCTTAGTCCATCATGTCGGTCCTCCATAGACTCTAATATAGGAATACTAGGATTTAATAAGGTTAATGGGCTATGACAACTTTTTCAGACAATTTACTAGGGATCAAGGAATCACCACATGGGAATGATTTCACATAAAAAAAATAATTAAAATATAATCATTAAATAAATAAAACATTTGAGGCTATAGTTATCATAATATAATTAAATGATTGAATTGAAAGTACTAAAATAATCTATGTATAGATTTACTATATTCAAGGTGGATGTTTCATGTTTGAAATTGTGTAACTCTATAATTTTGAACAAGCCACTGAATTACTATTCATGGGATAGTTTAAAAGGATTGCTAATTAAATATTTTTACAATAAATCCATATATGTTGTGAAGTTAATTGGGTTATATTTTATTCAGTAGGGTGAATATATAGTGTTAGAAATTATATGTGCTTTTTAGTGTGGGTGTTGTGTCTACCTAAGCTGGTATTAGATGATATCTTGACAGATAAATGGTTTAGATAGGGACTTTATTTGAAATTTGAGTTTTGGTTTTATTTGTATAATTCACCCTCTAACGTCGAAACCATGTATCGATACATTTAGATAGAGGCCAATACTTCTATTCTCTTAGGAAAAAATATAATTTTCTCCATGCTTTGGATTTTTCTGTCATGGTCCATAAATGAGAATAAGATGAATGAAAAATGTTGTTCATCCTATAATGTGGGAATAAAAATATAATATAAAATTTAATCTTCAATGAAAACAAATGGTAAATCCATATTATGCTATTAGTGTGTAACATAGGGCCATATAAAGATCTATTCTTTAATAATTGTTACTTTTTTCATTGTCCCACATTTATTTTTTTATTTGGAGGTTTTCGATTGTTACCAATTTAATGAGGATTCCTCTTACCTATCCACACATACCAGGGAGAGTAATGAGGTACCTTCTATTTTAAAATTGCACTCATGTATTACACATGTCATTATTCTCTAACAAGGTACCATAAAATAAAACACATGTTTATACTAAGTCACTGCAACATAATACCTAGCTCTTTATGACTCAAGTAAAAAATTCATAAAGATAATGATTGAAATATATAATAGGAAAAATAATATTTATATTTATATTTGTTATGTGGCACTCCCTTTGGTGTCTTAGACAAGGGATTAATCGCCCCTCTCCTTGGATCGATATGTTTGAAAGTTGAATGTAGTACAAGGGGAATTCAGTTTGTTTTGAAGATATTGAGAAGTCATTCTTGAGATCCCAACTATCATGTTGTATTTACAAGTCCTTTTCTAGGTGAGTGGAATTATATTGAAAATCAAAACAATGTGGCGTGGTTTTGAGAATGAAGAAAATATTCATAGATGAACCAGTGGGAAAATCCACCATGTTACTAACATTGTATCGAAGAATAAGGGATGCTTTGTAAAAACTCGTGCATTTATTTTGGGGATATTGTTGTATTTAGTGTTGTGTGGCTCTCAAGTAAGTTTTTGTTATAAGGTAATAAGTTCCCTACCCCATGTTCGATCTAATAATTGGTCTTGAGTCCAGCCATGAGGCATTGTTGTATTTCTTATGTATTTTATTAGTCAATTCATGCAAAAAAACTATCATGAGTTCTTTAGGAGTCCTTTTATAGAAGGGCCAGATTCCCAATAAATAACAATGTGGTTTATTTGAGGTACTTATATTTCTTTAAATCATGGTTATGCTATATTTCTACTTTATGGTTTTGTTAACAATGTTTTTAATCAATTTTTATCACTTTTGAGTTTAAAGGATGATATATTTGTGATTAATTATAAGCTAGACCATTTCAAAAGATGTTTTTATTTTTAAAAATTATTTGGGTTAAGTATTTAATGAAGGTCCATGAGTCCATTAGGCCCTGAGGCCGATTATTCATTAGAACATAAGTCCATTATGAAATTAGGTAAATTTGTCCATGGCCGATTAGCTAATAACAAATGTTTCCTAGGCCCTTCCATGTTTCAATCATATTAATGACACAATTTGACACTAATATAGGAATTACTATGATTGACCTATGGGAATGGGATTTACCCATGGGTTGACACAAGTGCTTGGGAATCAATGAATTACCACATGGAAACAATTCCACCCACAAAAAATTAATTAATATTGTAGTAGAAAATAAATAAATTTTTTGAATGATCCGTCCATTTGTAGGATATCCAAATTAAAGGAAATGAAAATAATCATAAACAACATAGTATAAAGGGAATAACATGAAATAAAATAATTTATCATTCAACTACCTCGATCCCCATCCCCTACAAAAAATCGCATAGCCACCTCCAGTCCCCTTTGGACCCCCTTCAGAGATTATAACAACCCACCATCAATAGAAAGTTGTAAAAGGCCAAACCGGATGATGGATAATGAAAAAAAATAAAATCTAAAATATAACAAACCTTTCTCCTATAATTATACATGTCACCACCCAAAAAGTATGAAACAAAATATATGCAACTGTACCTGTACGAAAAATTGGACTATTATTATAAGTATTAAAATATATAATAGCAATATGTTAATTTACTAATGGGGAACAATAATTTTCTGTTATAATAGTGCACACATGTATTAAAATTTTAGAATAAAATTAAAATAAAATTAACACCTGAAAAGCTTATTGCCATATTTATTTACTAATGTTTAAAATATAATCCTTCAAAATGAAACAAATATTTATAACTTTTGTAATGTATTTTTTAATGAATTTAATCTTAAAGGATGTTATTATAATATGTATTTGTGAACTCATATGTTATAAAACCAAAAATTTGGATATTATTATAGTTAATAAACTACATCAAATTAATTTGACTATTTGATTTATCATATTAAAATATATTTTAAAAGAAATGTTAATTACATGTTATAGATTATAAATGATCATGATATAAAATATATAGTTTTATATTATATTTAGTTCCATTTATAATAATAAAATAAAAGAGTGAAAATTATGATATGTATGGGCAGAAGATGAATTTTAATGTTTATCACGAATGTCTGGAATATAAATAAAGATTGGAATTTTAAATTTTTATCTAAATTTTATTTCTATATTTATGAAAAAAATAAACATAAAACTAAATAAGTTAAAAATGAAAAGATTTATAAAATCATGTCATCTAATAACACTATACTAAAAAAATGAAACACAATAAAAAATAAACGTACTGGAATATCCAGAATAACAACAATACACATTAACTGGGAGAATTGTTATGGATATATATATATCAAATCATTGAAATGTATAATTTTAGTCATTGTGTTATCCATACATATATCATTCCTTGAACTAGTTCCATCTAATAAAAATAATGAAATAATAGGAATGCCTAGTTGAAAATTAATTCAAATTTCTTCTTATTTATGTATATTAAAAAAATAGTTAGGTTATAATAATAAAATAAAAATAGTAATTATAGAATGAAATTATAGAATTATATGAATTCTAGGATTAATTGAAATGACTACATGCATTTAACATACATTGGTTATTCAACATGTGGAAAATAAGTTTTTGAATTTTCCAAAAATTCATGATATATTCGGTATGTTAAAAGGAAAAAATATAAATAAGGTCACTTTTACAAGAACTATTTTTAGGGTATCATATTATTTATATTTATTTTCATATAGGATAACAAAAAACTAAACAAATATAAAATATAATATAATCAAAAAAATACTACTAACAATATAATGATATAAATAAGTCATATTCATACAAATCATACCTAATATAGATTTTACATAGGCACATAAATCACCAAAATACCACGGTTAAATTGCTTCAAACAAATAGATCCTAATAAAAAAACTCAAAGGGTAGCAGAAGAACCAAGATGATCCAAACCAATGTCTTTTAGTAGTAGATTCCCAAACACACCCATGGAAGAGGCTAGAAAACCAATATATAACCTAGAAACAATGATCAGTGTTAGAATCTCAATACCTCAAAACCCGTAGGGTTTTTTCAAATGAAATAAGTGAATGGTAAAAAAAGAAATGTTATAGAGATATAAGAATTAAATAATAAAAATGATTACCTCATCATACTGACTAAAAACCTTGAATAATTTGAGGATAAATTGCTAGAGGAGAGGGAGTTAGGATAGGGGACGTTTCTTGGGATGTTCAGATGTGGGGAGGGGTATTGTGAGTGACTAGAGAGGATATGGGGGGGATACCACTGGGAGGAGAGGTAGATGAGAGGGGATAGGGGATGTCACCGGAGTAGAGGGATATAAGAGGGGGGAGGGGACATCATCAGAGGAGAGGTAGTCAAGAGGGGCAGGGGTCAGGTGATGGTGGTCGGGACGTTGACAAGGGGGATGAGATAAGGAGGTAAAGTTTGGTAAGTAGAAGAGAGGGCTAGGAGGTAGAGGTATGTGAGGAGAGGATTGGTTTTACAACGGGAAAGCACAATAGAAATAAAAAATCGATAGGGTAAGCCGGATGAAATTATGAAATTAGGAAAATGTATACCCATGATTTTAACAAAACCATGGTTATTAAAAAAATATAACGTATAGCCACAGTTTTTCTAAAACGTATGTATATATTCATGGGTAGAAGCCAATTTTACAACAATGTTTCATTCACTAATGATACTAGGTTGGATCTAGATAAATATTACATGATGATTTTTCTTCATTAAAGATAAGGATTTTTATATCTTCCTCATAAATAATAATTTTCTTCTACTTGGAATAAATTTTCACATCATATTTTTGGAATCCATTGCATTATATAAACTATCTAAAATTAAATCGTATGTATGATGACAAGATTAGTTAATAATGGAATTCTATATTCCATAATGGTGATTACCCGACACAACTTTGTTGGAATGAGAATTCACTTATTGGTTTTTACTGACAACAACCTTATTAAATTAAAATGGAAATATATAATTTTATTTAAAAACAAGGTAGATATAAAAGATTTTGATGATCCAAAATCAATTAAAGTGTTGTACTAATTTCAAAATATGATTAATCTTTCTACTACCACATCATTGGGTGCTTCTACCTATACTATAGTGATTTCATTAACGTGGACATCTCCCCTTGGCCTATTCTACGATATATTTCATTGGAAATAGGGATATTGGTTTGAATAATTCTCTAAATATTTACAGTTTAATCATTGAAAATCATGGATTTGTTTCTTCCCCTATAATTAATTTTCTTAATGACCAATTTCTCTATACTTATAACAAACTACCATTCCTTAAAGCATTTCACATGATGTTTCTTTCCACAATTTTCACCTAATATGAATTTAATTAATAACCTATTATTATTTGATTATTTACCTCTTTCTATTTTATAAAAAAGACTATTATTTTCATAATTTCTTATGGACATATAGGATCTAGAAAATTATTTCACTCTTTTGATGGCACCTAAAACAATTTCATCATATGATGAAAATATTTTAAAATTTAATGCCCGTTGGAGACAAAGCTTAATTCCATATAAGAAATCATCAATCTTGCTCTATGAATTATGTATGTAATTTTTATCATACATGGATAGTCTTGTAATTAATGTATCATACACCGCAATAATCTCTTATTCATTTTTATATAATCTATGTATTTGTCACATCATTTAAATTCTTTTATCCTGAAGGAAATATTTTTCTATAAATTTTTCATTAAAATTTCTCCATTCCATGTGTTTTTATTTCATCTTAATCCCTAGTATTCTACCTCAAATACCCATATTGATTAGTATATACCTTGAGGGAGTATACTACTATTTCTTTCTTTTCCCTTTTATCACATCCCAAGGATAGAATTATCTTTTCAAGGGACATGATCTATTTCTCAGCAACTACTAGATTAGTAGTCCCTCTAAAATATGTGGGCTTCTGATGCATGACATGATCCAACATAGGTGTAGTATGGTTATTGGTCATAACCTGAGTATGTTTTCCAAATATGGTATTGATTTTATCTTCTACAATAGTAAATATGTTGAATTTATGAGTTGGGAAATGCCTAAATGTTGTTTGGGTATTGATTATTTTCCTTTAATTATGAGCCATCACTATATAAAGGAACTTACTGAGTTATCCCACAATCATCAATAGAATTCTCCAATAGAAGAAAAATTCATATAACGGTAATTTTTTTAAATACTATAAGAAATTATCATAGTTATCTTGTTTTTTATGTTTATTTTAAAATCTAGTTCCCAAAGCCTCTACTAAACTTTCTCTAATACCAACTGTAAACACCCGGACCCCAGTAACCCAGATCCAGAGCCTTAAAATATAACAATGGAATATATAAAAGATTAAAATCCCAAAGGACTGATTATTTTAATTTTATTAAAGAACTAGAAAAATATATAGTACCCTTATTACATTGGTAATCAAATATAGAACCCAAAAAAGAAAAATAAACAACTTCTTTGACACTAATTCAATTATTTCATCTTCATTGCATGGGGAAGGAAGAAAATAAAAAGCTCATCTCAAATTCTCAGTAACAGTTACATACAAAGAAAATTATCTGATAATAATTTAAGCATAATAAAATATGGTAAGGTGAATAAGTGATTAATTAATGGAATTTTTCAATAATGTGAGAATTAAAATGCGTATATAGATTAAATCTTAGTGAAAATCTCATGGATTGTAATAATTGAATATTGAATGATGGAAATGATTAATTGTTGGATGTTATACATCTTGAAAATAAAACACATTCATCCAGACCATTTACAGATGGTTTATGTCTGTGTATATAATCATATCAGATTCTTCTTCGAAATAAATGTGAACGGTTTTTCTCCAAATGATTTGTCTCACGAGACCAGTAGATTCATCTAGTTGATTTAAATAATCAGGTCCCAACCATATTTGGGTTTCCAAAACATTTATCATATATAAAAATTATTGATTTAATTCATGAATCAATATACCCAATCAACAATCATCCGTATTAAGCAAAAGATTTAAATTTAACATCAATTCCTACTTAATCAAATAACATCCAAACTAAACACTACATGAAAATATAGTATACAGATTAGGTAATAATCACATCCATGAAACAAGAAATATTTATATTTAATGAATTTTTGAATGAATTATTATGATTAATATAAAGAAAATTATAAACACCATATAAAATAAAATAGCTTCATAACATCAAGAATATGTGTCAACGGAAGAAAATTGATACAAAATTACTAAAAAAGATCATATCATTAAAAAAATGAATAGATTAATTGTATTCACTATATATAGACCAAAAATAAGAGAAAATAGAACTTATTATAAATAAAATAAATTTTACAAATAAATGTATCCTAACATAATCGATGTAATAGATGTTTAACAAAATGAATGAAAATTCAGTTATGAAAACCCCTACCATGTTGTAATCAGTCAAATCGTATTCCCCCATGAAATAAATAATTATAAAATATATATATAATATAATGAATTTATTGGAATTCAGGATATGATATATTAAATTCAATTATTTCTACACGAAAAAATTAATTAGTGGTGGATAATGGTTAACTCACAGAAATAAAAGTGATACAATAAATATTTACCTTATGTTTAAAAGAGTAATGAACTTATACCAGATAACCAAATAATATTTATTAATTAATTGATTAATAACGTAATAATTTAATATTTTATTTTTTAAAATTTAATTAGGTTCATTTATGACCTTTCTTATGAGTAATAATTTTTAATTTTTTAGTTATGGGAGTGTTCATTTGGTGGTTTTATAGTTGGTTCCCTTATGTATAATTAGGATATTTCTTGTAAAATGGATGACAAAAAAACAAAATCGAAGTAAATGATATGTATATACTTATAGGATTTTAAATTCTTCACATATATCATTTGTTCATGTTTTAGAATGATTCATTAAATAAAATTTCAATGATAAATTGTTAGTTTATCATGGTGGTTTTTAGATTATCATAAACAATTTTTTTTTCATATTTAATATTATATACATAAATTAGTTCTTGAAAAAAATAATAATAATAATTACATATAATAATCTGATTTATCTATAATATTAAATTTATGACCATCCTTTTAGGAGGTAAAATAAAATTAAAAATCATTATCCCTTGCGTCTATAAATCAGCATATCACGAACAATGTTTTCATTTATAGAAGAAAAAAAGAGAAGAGAATAGATTTTATTATGTATATTCAATAAAAATAATTACATTCTAGTATATCTAAGAAAATAGATTTATCATTTGACTTTGTATAGGGGAGGTGATAAGAGGATATGAAAAAATAATAAATTAAATGAGAATGAAGTAGGATTTTACCTCATGAATATTGTCTCTCGGGAAACCCCATTATGACACTTGGATTTGGTGTTTTGGTAAGACCAAAATGAAATATAAATGGGGAATAGTATTGAGAGAAAAATTGCTTTGAATATTAATAGGATTCAAGGAATATAAGGTTTAAAGAGAATGGGTGGTGATGGGTGGTATTTATAGTGGAGGAGAGTGGAGTTTTTTGATAATTTTTTCCATTCGATTATCAATTCGGCCCAAGACAATCAATGCTATTAATTATTATTACAATATATAGAATCTAGTGCATGTGAGTTCAAAACAATTCTTTATTACATTATCCATCACTCAAAAATTCATGTATTATGATTAATGTGTTAAATAACTTAATTTACCATATTTTACAATTCACCAAAAAATCAATTATTTCAGAAAATTACTAAAAATACACCATACCCATTATTCAGTAGGTATATTTTTTAGATGGACTCCGTTTTATGAAAATAATTTTCAAAATATGATAAATTTAATTTCTAATTAAAATCTTCGTTTCAAAAAAAATATTGATTTTATAATTATTATCTGATTTTATGACACTTTGAAAAAATTAATTAATTTATCATAAAATTTTATAATAATTATAAGAAAACAAAATATTAATTTCTTAATCTATTTTGAGATTATAAATTTTATTTTCAATTTTAAAATTTATAAAAATTCTGTAAATAAAAATTTACATTTCACAAAAATACCAACACATAATTTATCATATTTAAAACATTTCATTACATATTACATGTTATAAATATGTCAAATTTTCAGTTATGAGATACCTAAATTTAATTTATAATTTCATAGGTGAGGTTATTATTCTTATGGAATGTTTTCTATTCCTAAGTCCATATTACAATTTCAACATTCATGTTAATATTTAATAGTATATCATTGTTGGTTTGAGCTTGTTGTTTCATGGAATGTAAGCTATCTAATAAATTTAATTAATTTTATAAGATAGATCCCATAAAATCTTGTGGTGTTATAATTTATTTGTACATTATTCAAAAGAATTTAATTAGATTTACCTTCAATATCAATTAGCTCAAAATTATTCAATTTGAGGGATTTAATTTAATAAAAAAATTATTAGAAATTGAATTGACCCCCCCCCCCTTCAATTTTCCAATTCGACCAATAGTTGGTATCATAGTGTGTTTTTATTTATTTCTCTTGTTTTAACAATGACTGTGTGAAAAGGTAAAAATTTATGTTATTTCTAAATTTCTATCTTTATATATAATATTTTCTTGAGGGGACTTCTACTAACAAACATCCTTATTTTAATCATACTAATTATTCTTATTGGAAAATGAAAATTAAAATGCATCTATATTGGATGGGTTTTGATATATAGAATGTAACTGAAGATAAATATGAGAAACCTAAATATGATACAGTTGAATTGATTGATTCCAATAAAGATTTTTATGAATGTAATTCCAAATACATGAATGATTTATATTGTGCATTAAAGGAATATAAATTCAATGTAATATCTTCATGTTCTAGAACTCTTGAAATTTGGGATTCCTTACCTATGTCATTGAAATGTACACAAAATGTTACGTAAATGAGATTAAAAACATTTACTACTAAAAATTATATAATTAAGATGAATCCTATATAATCTATTTCTCAAATGTATCTTTGGATTAATGAGATCAAAAATACAATTTATTCACTTAGAAAGACCATAGATGGAAATTCTCAAGTATTATGAATTCTATGATTCTTACTAGACATATGTCGAGGAACTACTAAGTTTATTTGTTTGTTAGGTTATATAATAAAGATACATATAAATGAGTTAATAATATAATCATGATGTGTGAATAAGAAATCACGGTAAATGTTGAATATTTTGAAACAAAAAGATCAATTTTATTTCACACATCAAAATCAATGGCTACAAAAATAGTCCAGGAATGGATCACCAGTGGAAATGATGGTGACTCGGTTAGTGATGAAGATATGGCTCATCTATATAGATGATTCACAAAAGTATACAAGGAAAAAAGTTCATCAAAATGTCAAACATAAATGTAAAATATAACAAAAAATTTTATTGGAATAAATATGGAAACTTCAAGGTTACCTATTACAAGTGTAAGATAAAAATATAGGTCATGACTGGTTTTATAAATATAAAATACAATAAATTGAATAAGTATATAGGGAATAAATTTAAAATGGATTCGAAAGAAAACTGAAGTGATTGGGAGAACTGATCTAGTTAATCTTATTCATGTAAATAAGATAACAACGAAGGGTAAATATGTGTTTTATGTAACATACAACTAAGGTATCAAACAAAATTCCAAATTCTTCATATCATATTTCGAATATTTTTTAATTGAAAATTATCGACAAAAATTGGACTAGGGGAGATTTAGTTTGGTAGTAAAATATAATGAAGGAAACATATAATGATCTTAATGGTAGGTATAAAAATGAATAAATGGCATGATTTTCTATTAATATTAAATATTGTCTTTCTATTTAAAGATAAAATAATCAACTAATTATTGAAAACTAATTAAAATTATATAATTATAACTTAAAATGTATATTGATTATTTGTCTTCAATAACAGAAACTCTTACCCAAATTAAGGTATGTCATTTTGTACCAAACCTGAGAGCTAGTTTTGGTTATCAAACTAGATAGAAGAATAAAAGTTATAAAAATTAATTTATTCCATGTTCAAATAGTAATCATATTGTAAATAAAATTGTTAGAACATCTAAATCTAGATCAATCCAATTTTTACCTAAGAAAACATAATTTTCTAATTCATTTATGTTTTTTCATTAATATTGGAAAAATCAATTTAATATATATGGATTCCCAAAGCTCTAATTATTATCCTATATGGAACCATGTAGATATGGTTACAAATTTTATTGTGTATTTTGTTAATTTTTTGACAACTGTTTGAAATGATCTATAAAAATTTATTGTACCTGGATATCGGGTGCTCTAGATATATGACATGGGACATCTGGAGAATTCAAAATTTTACTAGAGAGGTTTATTTTCATTTCTCATTTTTTGAAAACTAAAGAGGAATAATTATTGGTCATATTAAATTCTTTAACAATAAATTAGGTTTAATTTTTAAATGCTTATTTGATGATGGATTAATGTGAAATATTCATAACTTATCTCAATTGTTTGGTGATGTATTTCGTGTCATCATATTAGAGTAATATGTTTAATATTTATAGATCTAAATTTAAATTATTATATACAACTTTGAAAAATGATAATTTTTATGTTTTATATTTAAATTAATTATTTTCTAAAATTGATTCATATTTAAATTATTTTCATTTTGAATACTTGTAATTGTATAAGAGACTACATAACTGTAACATATACTATATTAAAAAGTTATTCAAAAATGGTATAGTAAAAGATCTACCTAAGCTAGTTTTCCCAAAAGAAAAACTACGCAGTCCATATAAAATTTTAAAGGAATACACAGACTATTTTAATTAAAATAAAGTACCTTCTACTTATAAATCATTAAAAATGGATCAATGGATTTTTTATAGCAACATGAGTTTCTATTTTGTAGTAAAACATTATGATATTGTAATTATTGATGACTATTCAATGTTTACATGTGTATATTTCATGACTCCCAATAGTGAGTCATATAGATTCTTTGAAAATTATAAAAAATTATTAGAAAATCATAATTTAATTATCATTAAGTGTGTGAGAAGTGAACATGGTCATCAATTCAAGAATCATGATTTTGAATCCCCATACTCACAACATCGATATAATCATAATTTTTTTTCTCATAAAAACCATCAATAGAATTGTGTACTTAAAAGAATTAATTGAACTCTTTAAGAGATACCCAAGACTATGCTTAGTGAATATGAATTACAAGTCTATTTTTGGGTCCAAGATCAAAGTATAAGAGGTTATGTAATTAACATAGAAATAATAATACCACATTTAAATAATACTATATATGATTTTTTTAAATGGAATAAAACCTTATGTAAATTATATCATGGTTTTTGGCTGCAAAGATAATATTATTAATAATAAGGATAATGTGAAAAATTTACATCCAAATGTGATGAGGTGGTTTTGAATGGATATTCAACATAATGTAGATATTATAATCCCTTTAATAAAATAATGATCATTTTGGAAGAATGTTCATGTACAATTTGATGAGATATATCCACATGAACGAAAATTTTCTTTAGAAATCCTATAGGATGATATATAAATTTTGAATCTTAACAAAACCTCTAAAACAAAAAATATTGCTGGTGATTTTTTTAAATAATAACCAAGAAAATAGCTATTGTAAGACCAAATCGTTATGAAAACCTTGAGAAATCTAGTATACATAATCCATTACAAGCCACTAATATCTTCCTTTATATGCTGTAGTTTGAGAACAAAATTAAGGAACTCATACTCGAGTATCACATAGAAACTAGGTTTAACATAAAAAATTATTATTAAATCTTGTACCCAAATTCATCAATGAGAAAATTACTGATGAACATTAGGTACTTGAAATGAATGAAAAATTTAATCAAATTTATATAAATTATTTTTGTTATCTAGTTGGGAGACCTTTGTACAATTTATCCATTGGTACTAAATGGGTATAAAAAATTAAGGATCATGAATATGAAAATATAATCATAAAAAAATCTAGATTAGTAGCTCAAGGTTATAGTAATGAATAATGAAATGACTCTAAAGAAACATTTTCTCTAGTAACAAGACATGAATCCATTATAATACCAATTTAATATGCAATTCATTTAACTTTCAAATTATTTCAATTGATGTTATGAATTTTTTCCTTAATTGTTATATTTTTTATGATGTTTTTTTTGATCAAACCACTAATTTTTAAATAAAAATTATTAAAATCACGTTTTCAAATAAAATTAACTTTATGTTTTAAAAAAGAAATTTGGTATTTGTATATAGGTTCTTCAATAATCATATTTCAAATAATTTTAAAAATATATTTTTATCATAAATTTATTACTAAAATCAAACAAAAATATGATTTAGTTACACAAATATATGATTATGATATTATTTATTGCTCTTAAAGTTTTTCCTTATGCACTATATTTTCTTAACTAATTAAATTGAATTTGAAATGTGTTGGATGTGTGAAATAAAATTCGTTCATAGTTTTCAAATAATTAAAAATAAGGTATTATTGAAATCAAAATAATTTCTACTAAAGATCATTTATAATTTTTTGTCGATAGCCCAAAATGAAGCGATACACTTATCAGTACAACCTCTAAATTGGATATTGATGATACTGAGAAAACTATTTGATCAACCCATTTACAAAGGTATAATTGAGAGTTTATAAAAAAATTGTTATATTGCTATATATTATTGTTACATTGGGCATGTGTACATGATTTTATGCAAAACCTATGGAGTCTCATTTAACGTGTATCAAAATAATTTTCAAATACATTAAATGTACTACCAATTTAGGCTTTTTATATTATAGAGGACATGATTTTTTATTTAATTAACTATTCAGATGCAAACTATAGTGGTTTTAAGTATGATAGAAAAATCCCCTATGGAAGTTGTCAATTTTTGGGCTATTCACTGGTTTTATTTTTTAATATGAAACATTTTTTTGTTGAATGTTTGCCACTGAATATGAATACCACATTGTAGGTAGTTTTTGCTCATATTTTTTGGATGGGACACACTTTACTAGATTATGGATATTTATTCATACATGTCCCTCTAAAATTTCTCAAAAAAAGTTCTATTAAAAATTATAAGAACCATGTATCTCCTTATAGTTAAAAACACAATGATATATAACATCAATTTTTTAGGTATCTTTTTCAAAAAGATGATACCACTATTGAATTAATTCATACAGAACATCTTCTTATTGAATTATTTAAAAGCTAAAAATTATGGAAAAATAAATTATATAAAACAATAATTATATATTATTAATTATGATAAAAAAAATTGTGAATACTTATAACATTATTTTTTATATTATAATTAATATATATACATTTATGTTCTGCCTATATGAAATGTAATTTTATATAATTCTTTTTAAAAATATATATTATTGGATTTTAAATATTTTAAATATTTATTTTTATTTCCCCACATTTTACTTTTCTAAAAATACAAAAATTATTGAAATATCTCAAATTTGTATTTGAATCACCAAAATCTATTATAACTTAAAACATACACTACTTCAATGATTCCTTCACCAAAACCATAACAATTCATTTTGTGAATATCTATCATATGTGGTCAAGAAGAAGTGATCATTTACAGAATATGTTTTGGAATCATCTAATGCTCCCAAAATAAAAAAGGAAAATATTAGTAGAACTTTTATGATTATAAAACCCCATATTCACATGACGTTTTTCTAAAAAGCAATTGGATTTTGAATGGTTTAAGCTTAGTCATTCCATGGTTTGGAGAGAGTTTATTTTTCAAGGATGTATTAGATGGGTTTTTGATGATAATCACCACATAAATCTATGATAAGAAAAATGTTTTTATGCAAACATGGTTTTCGAGGATGGATATCATGAAGACATGATTATGACTATTGTGTACAGTCACTAATGTGAATTATAATTGATTATTTGTACTAAATGTTTACGGATTATATTACTTATATAATTTAATAATTATCATAATTCTTATCTTTTGAATCATCCCCAATTTGAGATTTATAATGTGCTAGGAGAACCAAAAATTGATTAAACTATTCAAAGAGGATGTGAAAATGTTTTATGTGGACAATTTATGTTGTTATAAAAGTTCACAAAACACTATATCTACCCTGAAAAGTGAAACATTAGCCTAATCAACTATTAAGATCTCTTTTTTCACAACATAATGGTTTGGGGTGTTCATAATGGTCTACCATGATTATTAATGGGGAATATGGAAGAGATAAGTAAATCTTATTCAATATGTAATACACTTCAATACCCTTGTTCATCCCTGTTATGCAAGAATAGAAAAGGATAATTTTAAATTCAATAAAGAGATTTGTGTTTTATGGTGGTGTTTTTTTAAATTAAACCATATAAAATTGAATAAGGTTAATTATAATTCATTGAATAGAACATGGATATTTGATGAGGAAAAACAAAATGAATGCTTCAATTAAGTGTTGTATCCTATTAGTCTAAGGGATTTCTTAATCCATGCTAGGATCCTGGACAAATTGTTTAAGAAAACTATTACTCTAATGAATATGATTATCAATATATAATAGATATAGGTGAAGGATAAAGACATGATTATGATAATATATTGAGTCCCTATTTTATTCCAGTGGTTCTAATGGAATTTGAGGTTTATATTGAGGATGAACTTGTATTAGAAGGATTTACATTTGATGGGGTGAAAACTCCATGGTTCTTATTTTTTGAAACAATTGTCATCGATTCTGATAGTGACATAAATATGATCTATTTGGTGATATCTTGAAAATATTATATATTTTGGGAGCTCTAATATTTGGTTTGATGCATCTTAGAGAATACAGATCTCCAGAGAACCCTTTCTATGACATAGATCTATTGGCTTCTAACTATGATGTTGAAAATTCAGATGGTGATATAAATATTGGTGATGATTGTTGAAACCCTCATAGGCTGGAAGTTGATTCCATTTTAGTATCATCAATATTTATAGAGCTTATTGTTCCATAGACAACTTATCATATTCATGAATATCATAATAGATTTGATCCCTCCGATAATCAATTAAAACAATTGGCCACTCCATCTTTTCCTAGACTTGTATTATAAAAACTCTTTGAGGGAGAATTGGATTACGATTCATCATCTAGAATGGAAGTGGTGGAAAAGGGAGATTAAATGGAAGAATAAGATGCCATTATTATTGAATTTTAGATACCAATAATATTATATCTCCTAAATGAGAACCTAGGATAATACATTATGACATTGAATACAATTAATCTTACTCTTCACCCTCTCCTCAGGCAGTTTATGCCCCTCCATAAGCTACTCTTAATCTATCTCAATTTTCCCAATCTCTGGAATCTTAGCCTTCCCCTATACCACCCTCTATAAACACTTCTTATTATTTAATTAAGTATTATAATGATAATCGTGAATTTTTAAAATATATTTTTCTCAACATTAATTGGAAAAATAACTATGATTGATGTGAAGGCATTTCCTACACAATTTATAGTGTTGTAGTTCATATCAAGATATAGTTGTTCCTTAATATATATCATAATATTCATGAGATTATGAGTTTCAGAACACATATGGAAGATTTTATACCGCCTACCTTAGCCGCATATCATCCTACCATAAACTCTACTAATGAGGATACAATTATAAAATTAATCCATGAGGAAATTCCTAATATCATTAATAATTTGAAGATGTATAAATGGATATTCATACACATGGTGAACATTTTTTTGATATAGTTAGAGCATAATCAGTCAATGATGCAATGTAAGAGGTTGTAATAAAGGGTTTTATCCAGTATTTTCTCAGAGGAATTTACCCCAAGGCAGATATAAGACATTGTTTACTTTTTTGAAGGAGGCCTTAAAATGCCTCCTACAACAGTAGCACTCATGTCTATTGTAGATAACTTGTTAGTCGTGACTCTTCTACTGAATCAATTTATGTCAACAAAAATCAATTCCTTCATATTATGGAACATGGATACTACGAACTAACTAATGTTACATATATTTTTTTTGCGTTATAATTAAATTGAAAATTCCAGTATTATAGATTCTCCAGATTTACTTGATCACAAAATATCTCTATCTCTTTCCATGATTCTATAGTAGATTCGGCCCTAGTTTCTATAGCTTCCTCTACTCCATCCACTACCTCACCTATTGTAAGTCCAATAAGAAAATATTGTCACTCCTTTTCTTAGTCCTTTCATCAAATCAAACATGTTCCCAAGAGTATTATGATACTAGGTGCTACTTTAATTTCTCATCTTGTACCTTCTCGTATTCATTTTAAAATTAAAACACCCCTTTTTCCATATACCTTTCTGGGACTTGATGATTCTATTTTGGAATAGATATTTGGATATTTTCTTTGTAATATATATTATCATTACTGAAATATATTTTTTTAACTTTCTATCTCTTAATTTTTATATCTTTATTTTACATCATTTTTAATCTACTTCTTTTATGGAATTTATTTTTTTAATATCAAATGGGGGGAGTAAAATTTGGAATATTAAGAATCATTCAGGATTATCTATTTTAGCCAATAGTATTTTACAAAATATTATAATTTTTAATTAGTATCTTAATTCCATATATATCTATTTATTAAATTCTTTATGAACATCAAAAAGGTATATTTTTACCTTTTCTTTTAAATTATAATTTTAGTTAACATAAATCATGATTATGTTATTTCAAATAAATTCAATGTTTTATAAAAGAATAATATTTCGTTGAATACCAATAGAAATATTTCTAATTCTTAAATCAATCATAAATCATAACTAGACTATCGACTGCATGAATTGTTCATCGACCAGGATTCAAAGTTGAAATCATTTCGATGTATCTGATCAACCCGAGAGTATGTGCATTGACCATGGGAGGTATGAAAAAGTAATTAAGCAACCTTAAGAATAGCTAAGCAATCTTTTGTTTTTATCTCAAGAAAAAAAATTGTTTCCTCAAAGGCATGAATCGACCACACACCTATCAGATCGACCATAGTTATTATCTCTCTAGGTATTTGATCAACCACACATGCAACCATCCGATTACAAATACAAATTTAAGAGACCGCACATTTTTCAATGTATAAAAAATTATATTAAAGACTAAATAATGAAATCGGAGCTTCCATTAGATTCTAATTGAACACAATTTTAAGGAAAGTGATGAGATGAAAATTTTGGACTTCTACAAAAGTGATGAAGCCACCAAATTATGTTTTGATGATATTGTGGGAAGAAGTAAGCATTTTAGAATGTATGTTATCGACCATAGGTTCATGTGATAGAACATTATATAAAATTATTATACTATATTTTTTTGTAGAGATTTAATCAAAATAATGTGAAAGTTTTGAGGATACTTGGGAAAATTATGTGGCACTTTTAAAGTGACCAAATCAAAAAGTGAGTATTATTTTATTAAATATAATAAGCCAATCTTTTTGTTTCATAGAATTAAATGATGGTCAAAAGAATTAAATGTGGCTTGATTTCATACCATGTATGAGGATTGCTAATAATTTGTTTGAAATGGATATTTTTGAAGAAATATTTTTCTTTTATAGAGTACTAAAGATATAAAAATAAAAAGAGGCAACATATGAGATTCACATAAATCGGTATTTTTTCTCAAGCATAAAATTCAAACCAGGCAGTATTTTAAATGCCAACAACTTGGTTTTCCTAATAAAAATAAAAATCAAAGAACTAGATATTTTCTATGTGGATCATCTATGAATAAAATTAGTCATTCAAAAGAGATGAATCATTTACAAAACAATTGTATTACATTATTCCTTTAAAAAATTTATATTACATCAATTACAATATTATCAAATAATATTTTTCATTTTATAACTATTTTATTTCATATTCACAATCTTTTATGTCTTATTAGAAAGTATTTTGATAATCTATTTTCATTTATTTTATCATTTATATCCAATATAAACTCTGTAAGAGGGTATGTAGCCTTGACATTTTTCATGCAGTTGTATATAAAACACAATCTAGGTTTTTGTTCAAGTTTATTGTTTAATAAATTGACAATGGATGTGTATTAATTCATGAAACATTGGATTGGGATTCTGATTGATACATATTCTCTGATATTTTTATTCCTATGTGTTTCAATGTTTTTTTACTCTATTTTTTAAAGAATTTTTAAAAACTGTTTTACAATTTTTTACATTGATAGTTTTCTCTTACTTGAGATATGTATATTTATTGGTGAAAGAGTAGTAATATCAAAATCATGGAATTGTCCTTAGTTTATTCTTGTTAAAATTTCATAAAATGTCTGATAGATTACTCAAAGTCGTTGAATTATGTTTACAAAAAGTATCAGTTAAACGAGTGTTTTTAAAATTGGGGGATTTAATTTTTAAAAAAAAAAAAATTTAAATTAGAAAATCAATCCATCACCCCATCCACCATCTTATGTTTTACTCTTTTAAAAACAATAATATAGATTAATCATTAGAATCCTACTTTATTTTACTATCTCTAGACCTAAAATATTGTTTTCATTATTTGTGTGTCCTACATTTTAATCTAATCATAATAAATTTATTAATATAGGTTTATTATTTTTAATCCAAAATATTATTATTTGAAATCATACTATTATTTTTATTTTGAAGGATGTATTCTTGAGAGGAAACGAAAATCTGCTTTGTGCCATGTTGTAACACCTTATCCCGAATCACTAGGTATGAGCTGGAGTGGAACATGACAACATGCATGCATCCAAGTTTCCCAGAGTATGCCGAAATGAAGTGCGGGTATAATTAATTTTTTGGGGAGACTATACCCACCATTAGAGTGTATAATAATTGATTAATAACAAAATATGTTATGATAAATAGTAAATTTGCACATAAAAAATAAAAATCCATTATAAATGAATAAATAATGAACCAACATACTCAAACAATAATACAGGTACATTGATCTTCCACTAAGATGATCGCAAACACAATATAGAAAATGGAAAAAATATATAAAGAGGCTCTTCATCCATCTCCGAGACTCACCTCCTCCGAGTCTCCAAACTCTTTGTGAGCATACCCACTCAATGATCAAACTCTGATCTTAGAGAAAGCTGTACCAGCAAGATGGGATGGATTCTTGGGTACCCATGTTCCATGGACACAAGAGAATGATGTTATTACAACTATGTACCAAGATGGTTTAGTACCAAACTAGTAAAAGCAAAGTGCATTCATGTTATTAGATCATAATAATGTAAACAAGATATTCCAAAAATTGAACAATTATAAAATATAATCACAAATTCTCAAATAAGAAATTAACATTCATATGTCAATAAGTTGAATGCTTATAAGAATTCCCAAAACCATTATCATACCTACATTGGCTGCATATAATAAGGAACTTCATTAAGCCACCTGACACATCCCCCACAATGGGATAGCGTAAAAACAAACTTAACTCATCCTACTATAAGGGATATCCCATATACATGATGAAAAATATCTAATAAGTCCCTCATAAAAGGATAGTCCATATGGATCAAACTGTATACTCAAATTTAGAAGAAACAGGAATAATACATTAAATACCTAGTTTCAAGATGATAGATCAATTTCGCAACAAATCAAGAAAGAGTCATAACAACCGCAAATACACATGTGAAGGAATAGAAATGATAGGGCTTCTGGGATAATCATGCACACCACATCTGATTAATATCAAGAAAAGGTCTTATGGGATTCACACGCCTTCCACATGTGATAAATATCATGAATGGGTTTCATAGGCTATTCACGAACACAAATTTGATTAATATCAAACATGGGTCTTGTGGTTTAAGGACACAAACACATATGATCAGAATCAAACATGGCTCTCACGGACTACACCTACATATACATGCGATCAAACATCAAACATGGGTATCACAAGCTACTCCTGATCACACACGTGAAAAAATACCAAATATAGATCACATAGGTTACATAAATAGATATGATCAATATCTATCATGTGTATCCCAAGAGGCACACACATGTGACCAAAAATCAAACATGTTTCAACGGGATACTCTCACACACACTTGTGATCACAATGTCATCCACAAATAACTTACATCAAGCTAGTTTACAAGGGTATGTAGTGGCACTTTTCACATTCCTAAATTAGATTAGAAATGTTTTTAAAAAATTATTTAACACCTACATATCTTTGGATAATTAGTAATTTCATGAATTTCATAATAAATTTATGAAATATGGTTTTCCCCTACTACTACCTCAACATGTATCCAAATCCAATTCAAGTAAATTCATTCTTCTTTTTTGGAGTCATCAAATTACAATCATCCTCCATCAAATTCTATAAGGTTCAAAATCAGGCCAAAGAATTCTAAATTAAATAATTATTGCTAAATTAATAATAATTAAATGATAAAAACAAACATGTAACTAAAAGAAAACAGATATTTGTTGAAAGGCTTAACAAATATCAAATCCTACATCGAACTATGACCGACCACCCATGAATGGTCTGAAACACTATTCTAAAATTATTTTAGGGAAAATTCCTATCGAAAAAAACAAAGAAAATGATAATTTATTTTAACTAAATTGGAATCTCTATAAGAATGAAATTGTCTGACATACATTAGTAAAAACATCATCAAATGAAATTTTAGCCACTCCTAGCACAATCCAGATTCGAATGCAATTAAAACACCCAATTAATTACATGATTAAATGGCCGATTGAACATAGTTTAACAAAAAAAATATAATTAATCTCTAAGGGATAGTAATTTAATGAACCTTATATCAACTAACTACATTCATCATCATAATACATCCACTAGAAGTTCTAATAATAATCCCTATCACTCTAGGATAGTTCAACCAGGATCTAGTGGATCTTTCATTCAATTACCTTTTAAGAATCAATCTAAAAATCAGGCAATGCTAAAGAAGATCATTAATGAAGATAAATTGATTCATAAATGGTATGAAAGTATTAATACGCACCAATAAAAATCATCTGAGATGAATTACATAACTATCCACCACCATATGAGGAAGAGGGAGTAAAGATCATAGAATAATAGATGACATCACATAGATTTCCGAAATGTTTTATTTTAGATCCTACATAGATAAAGGTAAAATCATTGAGGGAGGATAATATGAGTTCCTATCCAAATTTATCTCAATAAAATATTCCATAAATATCATTAATAATATGGGATTTGATGTCCAAAAACACCAAAATTCCCTCTTAAATAAATTACCCAGTATGCCCCTTGGTGGATGGTGAGTACTGCTTTCCTGAAGGTTTGCTCCCCACCCCACTATCTAGCTATTGACAGCTGTAGTAGATATGACTTCTCTTGAACTCATACACTAATTATCCAATATCTGAGTAACCCACATAGCCTCCTTTCATGCCTAAAAACAACTTAAATTTTGTTAAATAGTAATTATCTCGGTTCAACACCGAGTTCCCAGAATGATCCGTCCATCAGACAAAAAGTACAATATCACTCCAAAAAAATAACTGAAAATGGATGAGGGTTGTTATGAATATACTTATCAAAATTTTAATATAATATTTCTCAAAATTAATATTTTACTTTATACATAGCTGATTCTGAGAATATTGGTTCTGGTAATTATTGTTCTCAAATACTGCAAGTAAAAAAAATATAAATTAATTAAATATTTTTTTGATAAACATTTCTCTATATATTGATAATAATTCAACTATTTCAATATCTAAAAACAAATTACAAAATTCTTGTTAAAAACATATTGATGGTAGATTTTATTTCACAAGATTTCATGTCAATAAATGGGATTTTTTTGAACCTATATCAACATAAAATAAACATACTTATATATTCACTAAAACATTATAAACTATGATGTTTGATATTATAAAATTTGAAAATTGAATGATGGATATTTTGCTTCAAACTTTTGCTTATGTATTTAGAGATATTTTTATGTGATAATAGATATGTTGTATAGATTTTTTGAATCAATCTTTTATGAACTGATTTGATGTGCTAACACATAATATTTAATTATCCACTTAAACTTAATGTAGTTATATCTATTATTCTTATGATTATTTTAATTTTTTATTCTATATGTTAATTATGATTTTATTACTCAATGTGTTTTATGTTTTTAGGTGATTTTTGTATCAGAACTATTATTGCATATTTGATATTTCTTAAATTTACTTTTATATATTTTCATGGTGTATATTCATTTGTTAAGGGGGATGTTTAACTAACTTATGCTTATAATAGTTTTAATATACCTTATTTTCTACTATATAATGATGGGAAAATTTTTAATGTGTTTTAATATATTAACATATTACTTATTTTAGTATGTGAAATTGATTTGAAAAAAATAGATAGACTATTTGCTATTATCTTATTATTAATTGTTAAAAGGGGTAGATTTTTTGTAATTTCTATGAAATATAGTTTGGTTTTGTAATTTTTTATAATTTATAAATAGGAGTATATTTTTAGTGTTAATTATTTTTGATAAAATGATATTTAGTGATTGAGTATAGTGTTTGTCAAATTGATGTTTTTCTATTTTTAATATTAAAAATTCCTAATATAATAAACGCCTCATGTTTTCATTAAAGTGTTTATAAATAACTCTCATTATTAAATAATATAATTTTATTTTCCCAAAATTTCGTTAAGCCACATTGTGTTTATTAATTAATTGATTAGTTTCTATGATTTTTTTAAATGATTCTTTAGTCAGTGAATTTTAGATTTGGATATTTTGTTTTTTTAAATTTCACCATAAATATAAATTTTCTTTAGAAATAATTCATATAAAAACATGTCTCATTGTTACACTAAAATGTAAAAATCTATGGGAGAACTACATTTTGGGTTAAACATACATAGATGATGTTTACATATGGCTATGTTCATTCATATGCAAGTATAGTTCATGGTTAGGTAGAATATATAGTAATGGTTACAAAAACATAAATATTTGCTTATATATAACGTAAAATAATGGTTAGGAAATTATATAATGATGGTTACAAATAAATTAAAATGATTTTTTACATAAAAAAATAAATGATTCTTATGCATAAATTATATATTCATTTTATGATAATTTAGACAATCCTTTTAAAAATAGATCTATCGAAATTTTATATGAGTTTCTAATTTTCTCTATTAACATATAAAACACAGATACATGATAATGATTATATGTGATGTATTTTTGAATTACTTGAATAATGTAAAATTTGGGATATTTCCATAATTTGTGAATTGTTTCTATTCCACAATGAAATTTCTTCTAACAATGGAATCCTAAAATTAGATATTAAGAAACACAAACATGATAAAAAGATCATGGAGTTAATTAAGTTTATATTTTTTTGACATCAAAATTTTGACTGTGTTTAGAAGTCATTATTCGCAAACAATTTCCAATTGGTTTGTTCGTGGTAACGGAAACACCCAAGTGTTCTGTATACATAGAAACCTGCTTTTCAAAATCTAGCGCTCCATAGAGATTTTGACCCACGACACATAAGTAACTTTCACTAGTCATCAGGATGGATGTTCGGGATCATCTCACTCTTTTTGAGGGGAATTATTTCCTACTCTCGAACTCTATCATAGATTTAAGATATATTCATGAATACTTTATTAATTCTCCTATAATGATATCGGTTTCCATAGAAATTTTTTGGAATCAATTATTAGAATGTATTAAATTTATAATCATCTCTATTTATCTGAGGGACTTTAATAATGTAGATATCTGTGTGTATCAAAGGTTTTCTATAGACGGTATCCTCTTATGTACTACATAGAGTTTTTTTATTTTTTATTATGATGAAGCTAGTTTTATATCCATGTAGTTGGGCACTCTGGAATTTATTATCATACTTGTAGACTAGATTCACACTGGGGGTTATCAGCATCTAGTGTGATGGGTGGTTAATCTATAGTTTATCATCATCAAGGGATATAGATTTTATTTGATGTTGAGATAGAACTCGTAGATTGGCTACCTATATATACATGTTAAAGGAATCCGAACACATGTGGTTTGGTGACTCTTAATGAGACACATCATGCCTTTAATGGTCATGTGATAAGAAGCTAACCATATAGTTATAATTCTTGTGGCATCAACTTCTATGCTGGTGGTTCCTAGTCAATGTTTTGTGTACGACTTGTGTAGAAGAATTATAGGGAACCTAGAAAGGATATGAGTTTCTAAGTAAAATTAGACCTTGTTGGGAATATGGTCCATAAAGGATATGGTTGGTTTTGTGGTGTTGGATTTCATCCTCAAGAATGCTTTCTTTGTAACATGTTTAGATGTGAATAAAATCCCAGATAGTTTGGTAGGTTTTATAGGAGAGTGTGGTATTTTTAGAAAAATAGGGTTAGGGTTTAATCCTAGAAATGATTCTTAGTTAAAGGTACCATGAGTATAATATTGACTCATGGTAATGTGGGAATTTAATTTTGGTCTTAATCTAAAAGAGGATTCCCCGTAATATGTTCTATGAGAGATGTTATATCTCTTGGAGAAATTTGGGCTTATCATGGGGATTATTCTGAAGAAGGATTCATGGATTAATGGAATTAATATTTGGCATTAAACCTGAAGAGGATTCCCATTGATCATGGGACCGAAGTGGACTTCCTATGTATTTCGGTAGGAGATAGAATAAGAGTTAATGTAGTTCAATCTAACAAGAAGAAGAGTATATCCCTTTGAGAGAAATGAGTTGGGAATTATTCATAAATGGTATTCCATGAAAGATGGATCTTGAGTGATGTATTACCTCATGGTTATTTGGGGTGGTTTATACATTAGGAGAAGTCATATTGAAAAGGTCATGAATTCCTATCTCAGGGATGAGATTACATAGAGTTTTGGCCTCTAAAATTCAACTAATGTATCCAAGTTATGATAGAACTTAGAGTTATCAATGTTCATTCTCTCTCACAGGAATGAATTTTCATTTGAGAGAAATATTTTGGGGTGTATTCGTGAAGAGGATTCCCTGAAACAAGGTATATGATAGATTTCTTAACTAGAGGGGATTTTTGTTCTTAACTCGGGGATTAATATGAAATAGGATGTCTGGATTAAGAAAATCATTATTGGAAATAATATTTGATGAGAATTCCACATGATCTCAAGCCTTAGATTGGTGTCTTAAGTATCCAAGTTAGAGAAGAATCGGAGTTCTCTTAGTTCATTAGGGATGACTTATTCCTATGGACTCTCTGTAGTTTTTTCTCATAGGGGAGTATAGCCAATTAAGATGGTTATGTCATGGTTTATTCCTAATGAGGATTCCCTGGGATATTTTTCATGTGTATTTAATGGTCAATGTTAACATCTAACGCCACATGAGTCATGCTCGGTGTGTGAAAGATGAGGAATAAAAAGTCCTATGTACCACAAAATTCATGTTGTCCACAGATGGATGAGTGCTAGAAAATATAAATTAATACCCTTAAGAAGGATTCCCATTTGTGGTTTTGTTGGGGCTTACTCATAAGGAGGATTCCCATTGAGATTTGGTTTTTCCTTTCTCATATGTAGGATGGCCATTGAGGTTTCTTGGGGGCTTATTTTTAAGGAGGATTCCCATTGATCATTGGTTGAGGCTTAAACCAAGGAGGTTTCCCTGTGAACATTGGTTCTTAGCTTAAGACATTGGCTCAAGTACTGGTTGTAGGTCCTCTGTGCAGGTCCATGACATAGGTCACTATGTTCTACTACCTGATAGGACATTGATCCAATAATTCCCTTTTAATTAAATCTTTTGTCATGATTCAGAGAGATGCATTAGAGTTTTGGAGAACTTTGGAAATTGGTGGATGTGCAATGATATCTTTAGGGATTCTTTTATTTTTTAATTTTATAAATGAGGATCCATGGGGTCCTATTTATAGGAAATAAGGGGACTTGGTCAAAGGATTTTGTCCACATAGCATTATGGAATAATTATGTGCCATAGATCATTCATGTATTTATGATAAAATAACATCATCTTGTAGGTCTATAGAATAGGTCCCCATTATAGTTATCCTGCATTTGGGGTTGTGCCTTTTGGATTACGCTAGTAGGGTAGTCACTGGTTTCTTTTCTTGTAGGGTGGTATGCATAGGTGTCCAGCCTAGTTGTATCGTAATGGGTGGCTAGTCGAACCCCCATGGAAACCCAACTTGCCTATACTACAAGGGTTGTTCCCACAAACACCAACTCAGGATAAGTGTTGGGTTGTGATCCTAGCCCTTCGAGTTTATATTATATTTATTGTGTTAATAAGATGTTGTCATTGCTATACCATACCATATCTCCATAGGGGGCTTTATTGGTTTTTATAATCCTCTCCCTGTCTATGAGTATTTCTCATTGGAATCGATATATGGTTCTAGAGGGTCACACACTGAGCATTTCAAATAGTCAGGGTTATTCTTATAAATTGGAGCGAAGGACATGTTGGGCCCCACCAAGGGGTGTGGGCAATGTTTTGTTTGAATGATCACCATAAAATAAATATATTAATATTATTTTATTTTAGAATAATTATTATTGAATTTATTTTTTCATGTTATTCATAATTCAAGAAGTGAATACATGGAAATATATTTAATAAACTAATATTATTTTAATATTCAAGGTTCATTTAATATTTACAGGAATAACAAGTCAAGTTAATGGCTCACATTAATCTTATTATATATTTATTATATTACAATTTAAGTGATAAAAAAATAAATTATATTTATGACGCAATTAATAGGTTATAATATATTTTTATAACATGTTTAGTAGATAATATATATTGGGGGGCCAAAGAGCCATTTTTGGGAATTTTAACATCACTATTTAAGAATGTGTAAGCATTTGAGTTACTATTCATCCACTAGAATCTTGCGAGATCCACATTAATTTCTCTTGTATCTTAGAGACAGAATTATCCTATTCCCTGTATTGATCTAGGTTCATATTTTCAGAATCAAGGAATAAAAGAGGTGATCTTTGGGATGTAAAATTTAGTGTTGTTTCGTTCTGTTAGCACAAAAATATGAGCAATCAGCATACCCAACAACGTTTTAAGTGTATATGAATGATATATAAGGGTTCCATATTTGGTACCCTTGATCAACAGTCACCGAAGAAAAGTGGTATTTAACAGCATCTTCAAATAGATCTAGGTGTTTTATCAATTTAATTTTATGATTAAATCCATTCAAGTGGGATCATCACATTTTATATTGATATTCACTTTTCTAGAGAAAATTTTGTTACGTTTGGCTGTTGATAAAATATTTAAAACCATAGTGTATATCGTTCCACAGTGTGGCTAGGTTCCCCGAATTGGTATCAGATAAATAGTGTGATTGTTTAAGGAAATATTAAATTAAATTTTCATTAAATTTGGGAATATGAATTATAATTGTATCAATTCTATGAATCGTGCTTTGATCCATTCATGGAAGACAATGTTATGGCCATCCAATGATTTAACTCATGTCTAACACATTTTTTGTGGGTTTAAAAATTGAAGAACACACATGAAAACACACACAGATATATATATATATATATATATATATATATATATACTGTGTGTGTGTGTGTTATAATTTACCAATAGGTTCTGCTCGGTGATGGTTTCTGGGGATACCTTGTGTTTGGGCCAGATTCTAGGGGCTTGAAATGTTCCCAACCATTGGGTACAAATTCCACAAACTTGTGGAATATCAAAATAAAAATATTAAAAATTATTTTTCAATTGCCTCATTTAGTGTGCTTGAAAAACATAAAAACCAATCTAAAATGGGGGTGGTTGTAGAAAGAACTATAATAAAAATTTTCCCTCAACATGGGGTCATTCGTGGACTTATCCACCTGCCTATGGGGGGAAGTACTATTTAAAAAATAAAAAACTGTGTGGGGTAGTTGTGTCAACCCTTTTCAATCCTCTATCACCATGAATCATACGGGGTTCCTAACACCGGTTGACCCAATGTAACATACATGTTGACCCAACATGCCCTATTTGGAACCCTTTTTTCAGGATTACAGACCATAAAGGGGTGTATAAAAAATATAGTTAACTAAAAATAAATTTAACTTTTTGGAATGATTTAAGAAAATTTAGGGACCATGAAATTAATAATTTGTGATTTAAAATGAAAAAAAATTAATTCATTTAAAGCACCCTTGGATGGATGTTATTGAAACTATAATTTCATATAAAATGTTTACCGATTTCTCAATTGATCCTGATCATCGATTGAAAATTGTATGTTTTAAATTTTATTTACATATTATTTATT
This sequence comes from Viscum album, assembly GCA_963277665.1. NCBI lineage: Eukaryota > Viridiplantae > Streptophyta > Magnoliopsida > Santalales > Viscaceae > Viscum > Viscum album. The sequence continues at coordinate 978,887,781 of OY728139.1, read as the reverse complement.
GAAATTTCATGAAATGATTTTAATAATTAATTAATAAATTCAGGTTTGTGCACCATCCTTCTCACACATTATTTGTATAGGGGAATGTGTGTTCATGTGAATTATTTTTTAGGTATGTTTATAATTCTTGTGTTTTTATTTATGATTTAGAAAATGATATATGATATGGACCATGAGGATTGTTGGTAATGTTCCAAATGATATGTTGATACATTAGACAGGGGTGTAAGCTATGACATGAGTGACACACAACTCTTTTATCCAACAATTAGGATCATGGTTGATTGATTTATGCTCACTGGATCTACCAATAAAATATTCTCTAGATCAGTCATGTTATTTTCTTATTGTGGAATGGTTTCAAATTATTTTCTAAATATTCATATTTAAATGATCAAATAGAATAATAAACGAAGATATATTATATGAATTAAATTAATTTGTGATGAATTTTTTATATTTAATTCTTTTTATGTTATGATATCAATAACGTAGTATGATCATGTTAAATAGAAAATTATTTTATTCTTCAATATGTTATAACATATCTAAAAGTAACATTATGTTGTAACACTTTTTATCAATTGAATTTGAATTAAATTGGGTTTTTGAGATGCGCGTCAACCTCAGTTAAGTGTACCTACTACTATTCAGTAATTACTAGGATAGAAATGTGTTAAAATAACTAGATTTGGAAATGAAGAAAAATCCATATCTATCTTATTTCATATTTACATGCAAATTGTTGAGTAAATCAATGTTTCAATTCTTAGATGTTGGAACATCACTTAATTTTTCTAGGAGCAATGAGTCAAAGAGGATAACTAGCCAAAATCCTTCCTTCAAACTCATTATGTAATAGTGTAGCCAAATCATGGACTACGTGGTCAGTTTTCAAGGATCCTTTCAGCAATATTACTCATGAGACTTGTTATTCTGAGTATAGTTGTGATGGATACATTGATTCAATAAAATTGAGGGAGACATTTAATGGGGAACTAATTAGTATTGACTATTGATAATCAAGATAATGTATTAATCCGATAATTTTATTTATTTTAGGTAAATTGAAAATAACCACCAATAGTTCAATATCACAACATTCAATGTTGGATAAAGGGAAAATCCCGACCAGCCATAACATCTAGTAGTGATACAAGATCATGTGCATAGTACAATAACAAGAGAGGAAAATTTGTGTGTTGGAATCCCCACATCCTACTGAACCTTTTTACGGTGATGCAAATATGGAAAAGTATAAGTATAAGAAGCATATAGATGATGTACTAGATGTAAAATATATCATGATATTATCAATGTCTAATGAAATGCCTTAAATTCAAAAGGATAAAGATGTCTGCAATATGTTATCTAATCTCTAAGTGTTATATTAGGAGATAGTTGTGAACAAAATATATGAGATATCTTGTGAATTATATAGCTGTATGATATTATAAGGAAATCATGAAATGCCTTGTGTACTCAATATCATGGTGTACATTGTGAGACTTGAATTTTTGGTCATCAAAGTGAACTAAGAACTATAAACTTACCTTATTCTTATCTCTATGCCACCTATATTCTCAAGATTTATTTTCCATTGAAACATGAATTAAATGAATATTTATCTCACAAAATTATTGTATTTTGTTCCCTAATATAACAGGGATATGAATAATACCAACTCTTCAGTCCTTATAGTAAATTATAGGATGAAGGGTAAGGCTATGGTGTCAAAGGATAAACCTAATACAAGGACACCAAAAATTCACCCATCCAAGAATATAAAGATATAGTTGGAGGTAAATGAGAATTTGTATTCCTGTATTTCATATGGAATCAAATTTCCCTAGAAGAATCCTCAACAATGTTATTATAGTATAATATAAATGGAGTTGGCAAATTATCATCTAGGATAAAAGAAATGGTTATGTTTCCCCCTTATAATCAGATAAGAGAAAGTAAAATATTGAATCTATTATAGGTATAAAAAACAATTATTCAGATATATTATATGGGAGATTTTTTGGTTCTAGATAGGATATGGATTCGGGATAATGATGGGACACTTACCAAGATCACCAACTTAGTCACTAATTCTAAAAACATGTTTCTCTTTTTCATAGGGAGAATCACACTCACTAATTGTGTGTTGTACTCAATTCCTATGCATGTACTATCAGTTAAAAATGATCTCATGAATATTTTTAAATAACTAATGAATATTTTATTCTAATTTAATTAGGACTCCCAAGGGTAGCATATATTCACCCAAGCCTCCAGTTATAGGATTTTTTAAAAAATGGATCATAGGGGTATCAACATGGAGAACGTAGAAGATAAAATTTACCATCTTGAGAGAAAATTGATGTGGAAGTGATTTAGGGTAGGATTATATGAATTATATTCATTTATAGTAGGTATGGATTGGTTCCGAGAAACATAGACAACCACCCCTAATCCTCTGGAAATTGATTCAGTACTTTATTTTGGATCGTCAGCATCTACCCAGGTGGATTCATCATCATCAGGACAATAACATTTAGGATTAATACTATGAGGGTATGGTTTTGGCCTATCTAGGATTCCTAACTCTAAATATGACCTTTATGAAGTCTAGTCTCTACACATTTTTCTTCACACTATTCTGACTCCCACCCTGAAAAATAATTTTAATGAGATCAGGATGGAGGATGCTCCCAACGTACGTAATTTCATGTGCTATATGAATGGTACAATATCTGAGAATTCCTATAATGTAGTGATGCATTTGATTAAATGGATATATGAGTGTGGAAGTCTTCTCTTATGTAACTCAATGTTTGAAAAATTTAATTTTCTATTGTGGATAATCTAGAATTTTGTTCTTCCTATTGATATGGATGTTAAAGAGAAGGGTGTTCATCTTGCCTCCAAATTATCTTGTTTCTTGGTTCATAGGGGGGAAACTATTGTGCATCTATTTTGTAAAATTGATAGGGTGGATATCATTTGAATACTGTTGGTTTTGTTCATTAGACAACCTGTTGTGGTGGATTCTATTTAGGATTTCTTGCAACAGTGGTTAAGTGGTGTCTTTAAAAAAAATCATGAGGCGTGTGTTGAGTTCTACTCCTAGCGGATGGTTTCTAGTGTATATGGGAGGTAAGGAACAATTCTCATAACAACGGATCTATCCTGTATGGTTAGTATATAGTGGTGATAGCTTGATGCTATTTCTTGGATCATGTATATCTCCTAAGTTATTACGATGAGTCACCCTCCCTTAGGAGCTATATTGATAGTAGTTTTCCCTCTATGTTTTCCAAACATTTTATTGATGGGAAATTGGGTGATATGGTCTCCTCCTTCTAAGGGTATTAAATTAAACATTGACCATTATTATTTCTTGGGTGGTATGTGGGGGGGAATCACCCATGGATCTATAGGTTTTGTTCGGTATTCATTAACTCCATTCTATGGGAATGGTCACTCACTAAAGGTGGGATGAAAGGCCATTCTCTATGGCCTTGAATTACTCTAATCAAATAATATCTCATTTTTTGCTATTGAAACATACTCAAATACCATGTGAAACACCCTTAAGGGCATCTCCCCTATCCCTTGATAGATTATCTACTTGATTCATTATTGTAAGCCCATCCTTAAAAATTTCATGAGCTCCTCTATACAAGGATTGAATTAAATAGTGTGGTTGACTTCCTAAATTTAAAGGCTTCCCAAGAGTTCCCCATACTAAATTGCATTAAAAGGAGTACCCTCCCCTGGGTGGTGTTGACATTGCTATTGGATATTCCCATGGTCATCATTTTTAGAGGACACCTATGTTTTATCTATGGATATTTATCCATTTATCTAATAAATAATAATAAATTTTTTCTTTGTGTATACAATATGTTTTCCATTCATTTGTTTTAATATACTATTTCCATGTAGATTCTATAAGCTTTCAAAGGTGATGATGGATCTCCAGGTCTTCAATGGTGCAGGACGAGTTGTATTATTAGTGAGAGATTATCATCAAACATTTTTTAAAGGTTTAGTACTCTTATTAAACACCTTTTATTTGGCACCTTACATTATTACAGACATAATATCAAAATCTATTTTAGACAACATGAGGTTTTATTTCAAGTTTATAAATATGTGTTGTTTCTTTTATAAGGATAACATATGTTATGGCATGGATCATCATAACAATGGCATGTATAGACTTGAACTTGAAAACCCTATATTGTAAATAATGGGAGAAACGTTTAGAAAAGAATCATTTAATACCTTCCTATGGAACATTATACATAATTAGGTAAATTAGAATCTATTAAATAAATTACATCAAGCATGGTATACAGACTCAAAAAAAAACATTTGATGTATGCCACACTTTTTAGCAAGGTAGAATGACTAAATCACCTTTCACTAGAAAAGGAGTAAGGGACACCAAACTAATAGAATTGATTATACCTAATGTGTGTTTTATGTTTTAAATAGAAAAAATGGGTGGATTTTAATATTGCATTACTTTTACTAATGACTGTAGTGTGTATGAATATATCTACATATTGATGTATAAGAAAAATTACATGTAGATATTTAAATAATATCATCATAAATTATAAAGACAACATGGTATAATGAGTTTGGAACTTTGAACGAATTGAGTCAGAGAGTATCTCAAAAAATATTACATTGATTACTTAAATGTATATTGGATTGTATCCCATCTAACTCCTCTTAAAACTCCTCAATGATGTAGTGTTAATGAAAGGAGGAATTTTATCTTTCATGATATAGTCATATCCTTGATGATTCATGAAACACATAAATTATTCTTTTAGGGATATGTGTTACAGGAATCTGTATATAACCATAATTGAGTGCCAACTATTTTTGTAGATGAGATTATATATTAGTTATGTTATAGATGGAATCATAGTCTCTCATACATACATGTGTGGGGATTAGAGCCTTTTTTAAGATGATAACAAGTGAAAATAGCATCCAAAAGAAAATCGTGCATCATTATAGGCTATAGTAATGAAATAAAAGGATATTACCAATATAAACCTTCAGGAATAATATTTTTATGGTGATACTAACCATATTTCTAGAAATAAAACACATTTCCATTGGAAAAAGAGGAAGATTTGTTGACTTCATTGAAGTTGATCCTGTAAATTCATGAGAGTTGTTATGAGAAAAATATAAAAAAGAAATAGTGTGAATGAAGACATTATTGATACATAAGTACTATGTATGTCAACTAATGAGGAGACAAATCCTGATAGTAATTGTTTTCTTATCATAAAGTCAGGTTACACGTTACTCCAACAGATTTATTAACATCACACTGATAAGAAAGTGGTATATGGAAAGCATATTTCTAAATTTAAATAAGCAATTCATTATAAGATTGTGTCCATGTACCGAAATCAGGTTTTTATTTTGGTAGATCCTAAATCTAATGTAAAACCTATTCGATATAAGTGGGTATTCAAGAAAAAAATTTACATGAATTGTAATGTAAAAACCTATAAAGCATGAATGGTTGAGATGGGTTTTAGAAAATTTTAAGGAATAGAAGATGAATAAACCATCGCACTAGTTTTGATATTGAAATCCATCAGAATGCTACTTGTAATAGAATCCTTACATGATAATGAAATTTTTAAAATGGATGTAAAAACTAATTTCCTTATTGGGATGTTTGTTAAATACATCGATATGTCTCAACCCATAAGATTCATTTTGTCAATTAATACTATTAAGGAATGTAAGTTGTATAGATCCATTTTGTTGTCGAAGTTTGAATCATGATCAAGAAATGATAATTTTGATAAGTCCAAGATAGAATCTGGTTTTTTTTAGAATTAATGTGACCCATTGGTCTATATGAATGTTAGATGGGATGAATTATACTTTCTAGTATTATATGTTATTATAATATTGAGTATGGGAAACGTAGTGAATGTATTATAGTACAAAAATATCAAGTTAAATAAAGGATTCTCCTTCAAAGTCTTACGTTATGTAGCATATAATCTAGGGATAAAGATTTATCATGATAAATCTCATAGGCTATTTAGGAAATGTCAATATAAAAATATTGACAAGGTAAACTGAAGGAATAATATGGAACAATCAAATAGAGGTTTCATTCTAATTCCATATACTATTAATCTCTGTAAGTAATTGTGTCCACTAACATAGGAGGTGATTGAAATAATAAACAAATTCATATATGCTTCAGTTGTGGGATTTATCATGTACGTCTTGTAATATTGTATGTTTTATATTATTTCCTTTAATAATGGTGGACATGAATCATGATATTCTCATGGAGCTACGTTGGACATACATAAAAACAATCATTAATTAATTTAGACATACACAGGATATGTTCTTAGTTTCTGGAGGAGATGAGGAACTACTAGTGAGAGGATACATTAATTCTAGTTTCTAGATAGATCACTATTAACTATATAATGGTCAGTATATTTATTTTCCTTAATATTGATGTGTTTGGATAGAGAACCTCGGAGAAATATATGTTCACTAATTCTATAGTAGAATTTTAGTATATAGTAGCTTTTAATTTAGCTAAGGATCCAATGTGGGTATAAATCTTTTTCAATGTTATCAGTTTTGTACATATAAATGAAATGTCAATTTTATTTTATTGTTATAATAATGTAGTAGTGGTACATTACAAGGAATCCATGTCACACTCGAGGACAAAGCTTATACATTGATAGTTTATTATATTTTGATGTATTTTCCTCATAACAGTGTAGTCTCTATTAAAATAGTATCAACAATGGATAACATGGAATACCCCTAACTAAAGACATATCTCTATAGAATTGTGATTCTTAGTTGATATCTTGCAGGTTGAGATTTTTTTGTAGATGTTTGTAGTCAAAATGGGTGTTTTGTGATTGGGTGTCCTAGATCCAACTCCTTTGGGTACATTAATTTCTATTACATGTATGCAGTTATATATAATCATGTGTTTCTCATACCATTATAATGTAATTACATCAGAATGTTCTATTTATATTTTAATTTACTTATATTACATATCGTATCAAAAGGTTATAGTAGTTCCCTGAATATAATGAGAACTCCTAGATAATAATATATTCATCTTAAATATATTTCATATCGTTTAGTAACATGATATTGATAGGACATAGATGATGATTTATTATTAATGGTTAGGGGATAGTAAGCATCGAGATTTCTTCTCATGAGGTTCACACTTTGAGATCCCAAGTAGATGAGATCATGAGGAAGGACCTGCTAGTAGGAACACAATCTAATTTTGGTCCAATTAGTATTTCATATTTTCAATCACATGTTTTGGTCTCCTAACATGATATTATTATCAATGTGTACCATTTTATTACATACATGGATGTAAGATAAAAACCAAGGAATTTCTATCATGGAGAGGTAGCTTCTGTTTGGTGTGTCATTTGTGTTATAGAACAGATTAAATGGTTATGATTGAATTCGTCACATCCAATAATAATTAATATCCTAGAGCCAATTGATCAGGATGGTTGTACCTTTTATTAAATCCATGTATAAGGTAGAAACATTTATGTCCATCCAAAAAATTGATGAATAATTCATCAAGAGAAGATGATGACATGAAGTGTGCATCCAACATTATGAGATATTACAAGACGAAGGGATTACATTCCATGATGTGTGTTCATAGGAGGTAGTAATTGTTATGATTTTTCATTGTATCTATAGAATCATTGATGGATTCCAAGACTATACTCTTAAACTGTGAGTAGTACTCACTATAATCGAGATAATGATGTAGAGGTTTAAACACATAATGAATTCAAAATTCTGGCATATCCATATGAATAGGAGTGAATTATATAGTGTGTCCGACCATGGGGTTTTGGTGACGACTGAGTTTGATCACTAACCATAAAATAAAAAAAATAATATTATCCAACATTAGAATATCTGGTATTGAATTTATTTATTAATTTTAATCTCAATTTATATAATGAATACATAGAAAAATATTTAATCAACAAATATTATTTTAATATTCAAGAATTGTTCAATATTTTTGGTAATTATGATTCATCTTTATGGCTCAATTGAATCATGTAATATATTTATTATTCTAATAGTAATTGATAAAAATAAAAATTGTTTTTATAATATAGTTAATAGATCATAAAATTTCATATATGGAATATTTAGTATGTACTATATATTTGGGCACACATATCGATTTTTGGGTATTTTAGCTATTCTATTTAAGTAAGAGGATTCTCTGATTCGAGTCACTATTCATATAATTAAATTTGAGAGCTCCACTCTCATTTCTCACTCATCCTTGAGAGAGATGCATGATGTTCCAAGTATCAATCCATTTTTCTCTTTGTAGATAAATGAAATGAAAAAAATCAATCGTTAGGATATCAAATTAATCGTCAGTAATCCACACAAGCACCTCGATATTAATGATTGTTGTACCCAATATCTTTTAAAGCATGTGTGGACAATATTGAGGATATGAAATTAGTTCTTTCAAGAAATGGTTGTCGATAATGTGTGGGATTTATGAATAACCTCAAATCGAATGAAGTATTTGTTTGGTTTAATTTTTTTCTTAAATCCTTTCACATGAGATCATCAGTTTTATTATCGGGTTTAACATCATTTGAGAATATGTTGTTATTTATATATTAGTGACAAAAATATTGAATCTATGGACTATATGTTTACACAACACACTCCAGTACCATGAATTGTCATTAGAAGAAACACATCATTGTTTAATCCAAGATTAAATTTTCTTTAATTAAATTTGTGAAAAGTGTGTTTTTGAAGTCCCATTGAAATAAACAACACTGAAATCCAATCACTAAAGGTGAGGTTATGTCCACTCGAAAATCTAAATCAGATCATAACCATTTTTTCAGGTTTAAAAAATCACGAACATATATATGTAATAATTTTATCAAAGGAGGTGTGCAGTAGAGATTTTAATTGAACCCTAGTGTTTCGACCAAATTCTATTGACCAAAATAGTTTTCGGTTTTGTGGTGATAATTGTACACTGGAGGAATATAAAATTCAAAATCATAAAAAAATTATTTATCAAAATCGTCCCGTGGAAGGACGGAAAAAAAATAAAATAAATAACTAAAATGGGGGGTTTATAAGGCCTCCCCCATGATTTATGTTTTTCCCCAAAGTGGGGGAATGTGTGGACCTATTAATCTGCATATAAAAGGTTGTATTATTTAAAAATGTTAAATTTCTCAGTGTGGTTTTGTTTCCAATTTCATCGATACCGGCCCAACAAATCTCATGGGAGACATACCATCAGACATCCTAGAAATATAGTAGAGTTAGGTTTTGGGTTTATTTGGCCCATTTTGGGGCCTGAAGAAATATTGAAAATATAATTTTAGATTTGAGGAATGATTTAAAAATAAAATTGTGGATTATACGGTTAATAATTTGTGAATTGAAATTAAATAATGTCATCATAATTCATTTAAATATCAATCAAGTATAGTTTATTAAAAATATAATTTAATATTGCATGTGTATCGCTAGTATGATAACCATGAGATCTACTGACCATTGGATATTTGGAATATTATTTATTTAATATATTTTCAAATTGTTGGTGATGATTCTGAAAATTAATTTCTAAATTATAGTATATGCATCGTCCTTCTCGCACATTTTATGTATAAGGGAAATCCATTTCATGATTATTAATCTACATGTATATTTATAACTCTTCAAGGTATGTATAATGTTGTACATTATATAAGATGGAATCTAAACCATGATTTTTTGAATTTCCATACAAGACATGGATACATTGGATAGTGGTGCTAGTTGTCACACAAGTGAGAAAAAGATCATTTACTCATCCCCTGGGATCTTGGTTTCTCCATTTATTCTCAATAGATCAATCAATGGTAAATAATAAAAATTCATCATGTTATTCATTTATTTATTCATGTTTTATTATTATTTTGTGAATGTTAATATTTTCGCAATCACATCGAATAATAAACGAGCATACCTGGATAACATAAATAAATACATGATGATTGTTTTCTAGTTAACACACTGATAAGTTATGAGTGTGATCACACCGTACAAAAAGGATAAAAGTAAAATTATTTCATCATTTAAAAATGTAATAAAATCCATAAAAGTAATATTAAGTGTTAATTCCTTCTATCTCTAGAATTTGAATTAAATCGATTGAATGCGGTGTTCATCTTCCATAGTAGAGGGTACCGGCTATTACTAGGGTGTTCTTATTAGATTGATGGGTTGAATTATATAATGTAGGAAATAAATAAATATTTGTAGATAGATTATTGAATATTTAGTGGAAATGTGTTTAGTAAATCAAGGTTATGATTCCTAGAAGATAGGACATCACACAATAATTCAAAGAACCATGAATCAATGTGGATAGACAGTCAAATTCCATCTTTGAAACTCTATATATGGTGGTGTAGTTTTATATTGGACAATGATGTGACGTTTAAAATATCTTTTCTACTAGAATACTCAAGAGGATTAGTATTCTCAGTCTAGTGGTGAGGGATAATAAAATTTGATAAAATATTGGTGGGCTTTTAAAGATTAATTAATCAGTAAGGTATATCAATTATCCTGAAAATGTTCTAATCTAATAAGTTTATTTTTTTCATATAAAATTAAAATCATTGCTACTAGTTTAGTATCATTATCATCAATTATATATTAAAAGAATATTTTGGCCAACCATAAGTTTTGGGAGTGGTATAGGTACCTGTGTATAGTACTACAATAGGAGAGGATGATTTAGGTACTATAATACCCACATCCTATCGAGATTTCACATTCAGAAATAAAATAGGTTAAATATAAATATAAGAATCATATATATGATTTCCTTAATGTACATTGATTCAAATTTTCATTGACATACAATGAACAACCAAAAAATGAATGAGGATAACGATTCAAATGATGTGATATCTTATCTCTAAGAGTTATATCAAGAGAGATCTTGGTAAGAAACAAATGAGATTTAAAGTGAACTGTATAGGAGTAGGCTGTCAAAATGGATCAAAGTAGGACCTAGTGTACTCATGAAGAATGTGTACATTAAGAGACTAGAAACCCATGTGTTCAAACTAAACTAAGAACCAGAAACTCATATTATACATTCCATTAACATTTATTGTTAATTATGACATGAATAACATGAAAAAGACTATCCAATAATTATTGGATTTAGATCTCTGTGTCATTAAGGACATAATGAATATTAACCATTCAGTCCTTATGGTGAATAAGAAGTGGAAGTGTAGGTATAAGTTATCAATGGTTAAACCTAATAAAAAGACACAAATACACAACCCATCCATGTACCCAAAGATATAGAGGGAGAGAAATGAGAAGGAGGATCTCTTCATTGATGGGGAATGAAAAGACACTGGAAGAAGAACTGAATGGATATGAAGAAGAAGTAAGGTGATGTTTCTACCTTAGGTATGTTATTAATTTAATGAAACATATAATTATCCAGAATTTTGGTATTGGATAACACATATAGATCACACATTTGTATTTATATATATGAACCATGTAATTTCCAAAGGATTTCAAAAGTTGGGGTGGATCTCTAGGCCAAAAATGGTGTGAGACTAGTAGCCATGATAGTGGGATATCATCATATGACAATTCATAAGGGTATGTTTCTTGTATTGAAAACTATTATTATGTACATTTACATACCATATACATATTCTCAATTTCGGTTTTGGACACTATTGGGTTTTATTTACTGTTTGTAAATATGTTTTTCTTGTTTCAAAAGATAACATATGTTATGGTATGGAACATCTTAACAATATAATGTATATACTTGATCATTAAAACCATTTATTGGAAACTAATAACGAATACAATGAAAATAAATCATATAATACCCCCACCCCGCTTTGGAACTTTATAGTTGTTAAAGTAAATGAGATGTGTTTACAAAACTTATATCAAGTAGGTTACATAGAATCTATGGAGTTAAAACCCTTGGATGTATTTCATGATTTTTTTCAAGGGGAAGTAGAAAAATAACCTATCATTAGGACAAGAGTAAGGTCCCAAAAACTTCTAGAATTGAGTCCCAATAATGAGTGTTAGTAGTTTATAGAATATTAAAGTTATTTTTTTTCATACACCATTATATTAATTGATGACTATAGTAGGTATGGATATATCAATGTAATTAGGTATAAGTAGAATTCCTTTCATATGATTAGGGAATATTACCATAATGTATAAAACCAACATAGTAAGAAGATTAAGGATCTTTTCTCAATCTATGTTAATGAGTTTCTAAACATAGAATTCATTGTTCTCTTAATGAATTGTTGTATATTATTCGAACAAACTCCTCTAAATACACCATTGTGGAATGGAATTAGTGAATGGTGGAATTACCCCTTTATTAACATGTTAAAATCAATGATTATTTAGGAAACTCTTCTATTAAAAAATTTGGGAGATGAATTGTAGTCCTTGGTAAAATACCTTAACCAAGTACTAACTAAAAATACATATGGTATTTTATATGAATTATGGAATGGAATGAAACCAATTCTATCACACATACATGTGTCGGGATACGTTTCTTTTTTCAAGACCATAAACCGTGAAAAATACAATCTTGAAACAAGAACATCATTATTATGGGTTATACAATGTAAAATAACAAATATCTGTAACACCTATACATATTGTGAAATATTTCTTAATATATAATTTTATTTCATTAATGGATTTGGTTACATGCAACATTTAGTCAAAACATGAAACTTTTTTAAAATATTATGTGTATGTAATCACTATGATGTTGGATTGGCTAGTATGAAAAGTAATAACAATAATATGAAAAATATACAGTCTATGTAATTATAAAATGAATTCACTAGTTATCAAATTATTAAAATTAATAATAAAGAATATTTGAAACTAAAAGTGATGTTTTTTATGAAAATAAATTTTTTGTATACAACGTATTTTTATATTAATAAACTAAATTAATCATCATTAGTAAATTATTTTAATGAAATTTATATATTATTTAATTTTTTAAATATTTTAACCATTCAAAATAATTCGAGGAATTGGGTAAAAATATTTCTATTTTTCTAATTAAATTTTGTTTCTTAAAAATATTTTTTTTTCTCATTTGGCAGACTTACATTAGAAATAATTTTTTCTTTTTATAGGTATTGAAATAGATGAAATAAATTACATGTTTATAATCTGGAGGTTAAAATTTAGTAATTAGGACCCCATTATTTTTGTTCAATATGAATATAAACCATGGGAAAATTTATCATCTGATTAAAGGGTAAATCAGGTTAAGCATGGTTAAAAGCTATATGATAAGGCTATAATATTTCATCCTGATTATTATTTTGTGAATGTAATTTGACCCTTAATACCTTAATTTCTAAATTGAGTTGTTTAATGGAAATGTGTCCTTGAAAATGGGATATATATTATTTAAATAAAAGAAAGTTACAAAATTTCACTCTCATTATTTTTAATATATTTTAAATATCCACATAATGAATGAATATATGTGATTATTTTGAAATTTAAAAAATTATTTTCATGATATAAAATTATTTTTAATTTCCAGAAAATTTAGAATGACCTTAATTTCTTATGAAACACCGATAGAATATTTATACAGTTAATAAAAAATATAATAAAATATTAAAACTAATAAAATTTGAATTATTTAATATAATAAATGAATTTTATTGATATCTGTCAAATATTAAGAAGGTTTTGAAGTAATATATTTTAACTATCCTTTTATATTTATGTATTTAAAGTTAAATTAAATGAATAATGTCACAATTAAAAATACATATATTTTCTCAAAATATTATATTATTAAATTATTTTAGAATCATAAAAAATTTTAAATATGAAAATATAGTTTTGATATGGAAAATATATAATAAATTTTCCATTAACCTTTCAATTGTCTCCTTATACGTAAAAAATACAACAGTTTAATAGAAAATAATTTTTTTACCGTAGTTAAAATTAAAATTGGTTAACTAAGGATTAAGAAAAATGTCAAGGATAAAAATTACCGCAAGACATGTATAAATTCTATTGATTGATGTGAGGAAAAACCTTTCATACCTTATCATTGAATCCAAGACCATTTAAGAGTATTTTTCCTGAAAATGAATTTATTATAATTTAAAATTTTGAGAATATCAAAATGTTCTCCTCACCTCAATTATATAACAAAACCTCCTCCCTCACTGATTTGTTGTAATTTAAGACCTCTATAACAAAAAATATCTAAAAATTTACCTCCTCAACATAAATAGACATGTATTATAGGTTTTTCTCTTCCTAAAAGACTAACCCTAAAGACCATTAGATGAGATATAAAGGAGTTGTTTCAAAAAATAGGGAATCACCTATATTGATCAATTTTTTCTTATACTCATGGTAACACATAGAACAACAAGTGTCTAATCATGTTTATCGAGCCAATACGGGACCTAAACTCAGGTGTGCCTCCTCATACATCAAAAGCCACAAACTAGCAGCAAGGTTCTAATTGAACATGTGGTGTGACTATGCCCTCTTTATCAGAGTAAGCCAATTCATATAAAATATGAAACAAAGGAATCAAGTAAACAATAAAAATTCATAATAATTTAATTTTTCAAAATTGTGTGCAATCCCACAACGATATAGTAATTATCACAACTACAAAATTGGGTTTATCCATCATTAGGAATTTAATAGTGCTAGCTAAATGCAATATTAAATACTCTCATTGTCATCTTTTACAAAATAATTTTTAACAAGTGACCACTATCAGCGCTTTATTACAAGCGTTTATAATGGTCCAACCTATATTAGTGCTTTTAAAAAAGCAATTATAAATGGGGTCTTTATGAGGACATGTAAAAAATCACTGATAAAGGGGGTTCTTTATCACCACTTTTTTAGAAGTGATAATAAAGACCCCCTTTATCAGCATTATTTTTGTAGTGGTGATAAAAGGTATGTTTTAGAAAAAACATATTTACTTTAAAAATATATTTTAAATTATAAATATAGTTATATTGATATAAATACATTATATATATATATATGTATTTTAAATTTTTTTTAGATAAGGTAAATATGAATTTTCAATTATTATAATGATATTTAGTGAAAATGCATTAGACGATAAATAAAATATATATTTTCAATCAATAACTTGATTATTATTATCATGTAGTTGTTATTTAATATCAATTGGAAGAGATAAAAGTAAAAAATTAATAAAATATATAAAATATGTTTAAAACACAACAAAAACATCAAATGGACATAAGTTTTTATCTAGGTGTCCATTTGAGCTTTATTGCATATCAAATCAAAGCATGTGATGCGCTCTATGCCCCTAGGTACATGGGTAAATATTTATCACTTTTTTAAGGCAAAAAATGGCCTATATGGCCTCTAAAACTATTTTTTAGTTGGGGTACCCTAATTTTTTAGAATTATATAGATTATAAGCCTCGTTTATGGTGGAATGTTTTACCTATTTCATTGGGGACAAAATTTATTACTAGGGATTTTGTTCTTATTGATATTATAGCTTTATAATTTAATCAATTTAAAAAATTAAATATTATTTATAATCAAATATACAAGAATATATACATGTTTGTTTATATATTCACACATGAAAATTTAATTTTACAATTAAACAATTAAATATGTTTACATAAAAAATATATTTATTAACATATAATCATATATATTAACACATATATAAATATATGGATAATAAAATGAAACAATATATATATATATATATATATCATAAAATTTAAAACAAAACAGTATAGGGGAGTGGAAGAGGCAGTGGCGTATAAGCTTGAGATCTTAGGATTTAAACTCGCTGGCGGATGTGGCATGTGCAGGGGGTGGGATTTTCTAAAGCTCTGATAATGTTTTGGGGAAGCACTGATAAAGGGTTAAGGTTGGGAAGCATGGATAAAGGGGGTTGGGCGTGGAATCAAAATTTACACCATTTATCAATGGGGCCTTTATCAATTCGTTTTTAACACTGTTGAAGGGGTCCCCTTTAACTCTGCTAAAAACTATTAAAATGGGCCTTTAATAGCATTGTAAAAAGACCCTTTTAACGGTTATTTTTGACACTATTAAAGGGATATTTAATAGTTCTTTTTTAATATAGATAAGAGTTTCAATGTTTTAACTTTGCTTTGATTATAATCCATTTTTAGCACTAATAAAGGCATATTTTAGCAATATTGAATAATGAGTTTGTAGTAGTTCATGTCATGCCATGTCATGTATTACAATTCCAAGCTAAATGTAAAACATAAAATAAATACATACTAATGAATCCCCAAAATGGTTCTCAAAATCAAGTCTATTCCATCATCTATGAAGTACCCATTCCCAAAAAAATAATTTATCATAGGGCCCTTTCCATTGTTCTAACCATTAACCATGAAGGCTACTTGGGTACCCAGTTGTGGCATGATCAACAAGCGAGTTCAACTCAGTAGGCCACAAAAAATGGTGTCTACAAAATATCCATTCCAAATATATTTGGTATGAGGTTGCAATAATCAAGGATAATTAGAAGATAAATCATGTGTCATTAGTTGAGATGATTCACCCTAGCCACTTTTCTCATTATTTCCATCGGTAAGCCGTTTTCACATATTCATTTCATTATCTTTAACCAAAGAAAGTTATTTGACTATGAATAAGTTGTAGTAATGTACCAAAAATATAGGGATATAGGCAAACAATAGTACATAACAACCTACCTCAAAGACTCAGTCTATATAAACATATAACATGGATTATTTATAGGTATAGAGCCTCAGTCTGACTACCTACCACATGCAATATAGGTGTGTAGTTTAGAGCTACTATCTGGCCTGACTCATGGGAATAGATCCAAAAGTCCAATAACACATGATGTTGATCCATGTGAAAATGTTTCATTATCCATTTCACATTTTCTGCAAACCAACCATATTACATTTCCCATATTTACAATTAACCAAAAACCTCCTTATGTTATGCCAACAATTAATCACAATCATCATCAGTTCATTTCCTACTATTGTTAACATCTAAACAGTTGTACCAATATTGTATTTTATAACCCAAATTAACATGTTAGTATATTTACTATGGTTTCTATCTCATTAACCATTCAGTATAACATTTAACACTCTGATTCAACATTTAATTGAGTCACACATGGGTTTTATTTCACTAACTCTCAATTTCATATTTAACATCTTAATTCTATGAAAACATAAGTGGTACACACTATCGGTGGCCAATAGTCAGGTATATTCAACCTCAATGAATCCATCATGGATGAAAAGGTGTTCAATTCATTAATTATTAAACCAATTTATCATTTCTATCAAGGAAAACCAAATAGATAGCCCAACGAAAAAGCACAAAACCACATACAAATAAAATAATGAATTAATGGCATGGGATAAATATATAGACCACCTACCTTATATTCATAGGAAAATGAATGCTCATCCATGTCTATGGATTTGAACCCAAACACACCTTTTATCTCAAACTAATAATCCAATTGAAATATTTGTTTTGGGGATTTCAAAAAAGAATAATGAGAACCCAATCCCTAAAATAGAATATAAAAAGAAGTGTAGTGTTAGTCTCAACTATAGCTATAATCCAAACACAAATACACTCCAAATAGGATAGAAATGAAGGAGGTGAACCCTTGATATGTTTGGGCAGAAATCATCTTCAATCATGGCTGTTGTAGAAGAAATGAGGAGGAAAGACATGTAAGTTTTCACTAATACAAATGGGTGAAATTGTAAATTTTTTAATTAATAATAGCGCACAAATATTGGTTGTGTAGTTGGACAAACAATATTCCACCATCTATTCAGGGTGGGCCAGGTCACTTGGAAAAATAAAAAGCCAGTACGGTTCAACAAACTATGTGGTGGTCTTGTAGGATGGATCTATCCAAGCCTACAACCTTTCCCCTCACCCTTGCACAATTTCATATATCGTGCTCCATCTCCTATAGGCAAGTGTGGTTAGGGTGTGTGGTTACATTTAACTATGCGCTTACCATGAAACATAAATTTTCTATCCATTTTTCTCTTTTTTCATTGTCCTAAACCTTCATGATTCTCCCAAGACTGCACATCAACTCAATAAAAATTCCATTATCTAAACTAAAGGGTGTTTTAACCAAAACATAAATATGGAAATACCTCAAGAGAAGTTATGTATATAGAAAGCTCTGTTACATAAAATGGATCTTCCTGGAGTTTCACATTTAAGCATTACAAATCAGCCATTATAAAGAGATCAAGACAGTGAGCCCATATATCAGTCTCCCTCTCCCATGTTTCCTCCTAAACATTTCCATGCTACCATAACACTCAAACCAACGACATAGTCTTACGTCCGTAACACTTTATCACAACAATCTATAATACAAACCGGATGCTCTTCAAATGATATATCAACCAGAAGATCATATTCATTCACATATATTAGATGAGAAGGGTCTGGGTGATACTACTGAAGCTATGACACATGAAAAACATTGTTTATGCCACTATACAACTATGGAAGATCCAATCAACACACATCCAGACTGATTCGCTTCATAATATCTAAATTTCCAATGTACCTTGGAGCTAATATCGTTATTTTTGAGTATGATGGTGACCCATATGTGGTCAAACTCAAAAGAATACAAGATCACCCACCATAAACTCAAGAGGTTGAATATGTCAATCAACATATGACTTCAATTTACTCTGAGATTCAGCTTAATGTTTTTAAATCAACTAAACCTATTTTATCATCTTCTATTTGGGACTCAATCCCATCAACTCTGATTCCCTAGACTCTATAAAACATAATGTAGATATATAAAAACGACCAAATAACACATTATATTGATCAATTTAAATAGTTCCCAGATAACTATTTTTATTGGAAAAATTAAGTTGTTACAAGATCCTCTCCCATGATTCTCCAATGTTTAGGACATATGTCCTCTTATACCTGAATAGTACACTTTGATTAACTTTCTATCTATTTGTGAAAAACTATAATAAAAAAAACTTGGGTTCCAAGAACCATTGTCAAGTCCTTCTACAAGCATGATGTAATGTTGGGATCATGGTCCAAAACTATATTCTATGGAACCCTGTGCTACAATAATATCTCCCAAACATATAACCCACCCAATTGGTCCATGGTAAGAGTGTCAACTCCATAATAAATGTGACACCTAGGTCAATTAATCAAAAATTACACATATATATTCATTGTTATGAGGCATACATGGAAGAATAATTATAATATCCATTGTAACAATGTTCCACTTCCATTCCAAAATGGGAAGTGGACACAACAAACCACTCAGACACTGATGCTCAGCCTTCACCTGCTAAAAGGATTAGCTTCACATCACAAAACTGAAAAGTTATTTCATCATCCCTGGTCACCAATATTTTGTAACACCCTAGGATTTCATAGTATGTTATTTTATTAAAGTAATTCAATAATTTTCACTACACGCAACACTGAGTTCAAGTGCAACACGACTTACAAAACTAGCCGTTCAAAAGCTAATATGAATAATATTAACGGAATTTTCAACTATATAAAATCTTTATAATTTTAGAATCCATATTATGAGTTTTTTAGACATAATGTAAGAACAAATTATTTTTTTAGATAAATAAAGTATTTATTTCAAAAAATGCACTTTTACCGCCTTTTAATGATAAACCTATTTTAAATCAAATATTTGGAAATTTTATAAATTATATTTTACAAAATAAACTTCTTTTTCAGAATTGGGACATGAGAATTTAGTTTCAATAAATTTTTTTTGTTTTTCTGATAACTTTCATATTTGGGTGAATAATGATAAATAATATATTTTAACTGAAAACATCATTTTTAATGAAAATAATTTATATTGTTAAATTATAAAATTTAATGGTTTGGAAGTACAAATAGATTATATTTTTTCTATTTACCCATTTCTGGTCATTTTAAGTAATTTCCATTAGAAATTGGACATGAAAAAGTGTAAATATTTTGATTGTTATTATTTCTTGAAAATATGCCTTTTGGTATTGACAACAAGAATTAATTTTAAATTAATAAATGCAACTTCTATGTTTTTAATTTTGTAAAATAGACTTCATTATTGAATTTGGAATATAAAAATTATTTTAAGCTGAATTTTTGGTATTTTACTGAAAACTCTCAGTTTTTGATGAATAGTAAAAAAACACTAAGTTATTATTTAAAACGGAATTTTTATTTAAATAATTTTTTATTTTATTTATATTTATTTTAGGCAAAAATAGATACATAATACCTATAGTTGTTCAATATAATTCATTGGAGTCATTCTATAATAAGATTTGATATATAAAAATTTTATTGAACCTTTTACCGTCTTTTACCCACCTCCTAGGAGATTTTGCAAATTTTCTGAAAACATAATATTAGTGCTTCTGTAAGATGAATTTCAAAAATCCTAATGAGATGGTTAATATCAAGGAGTAACATGTGGTTAAATAAGATAAATATTATTTTTGGTGAAGAGTAACGTTTTACTTTTATTTACCACAGTTAAAAGTAAATTGGGTAATTAAGGGTAAAAATGATATTATTATTATCCTAACACATGTCCTAATTCTATTGGATAAGTTTATTTACACCAAAAACTAATTTTGGAATAAAATATGACCCTTTATGTATATTTGGATTAGATGAAGACATTTATTACTATTTTATTTAAAGAACTGTTTAAAGAGTTAAAATCAAATTGTAATAACTAAACCATTTTTAATATAGAATTATACATAAGATAAATTCGCATATAAATATTAATTATAATGAAAAAATGATTTCCTACATAATGGTATTTTATTTATAATTTTAATGATTATATAATTAAATTTACTAATGACACAATGATGATGTTGTAATTACCTTATTAATGAAAGAATCAAATAAATGGTATTATAAATATTAAAATAAATATAATTTAAAAGTTTTAATGACATCCACGAATTTTCTATGTGAATATTAAATGTTTTAAGTAATTCAATGTAATTTAATTAAAGTAACCATTCTTTTATTATTTTAACAAAAAACCAATACCAAATAGTGTCAAAATTGATATAAAATAAATTTTACAACAAATATTATATTTTTAATTGATATAATGGTCATAAAAATATAATGTTCGTCCAAAAGGCTTATATAATAATTTATATGACATTAATTAACTAATTGGGGTTCCATTGGCAGTATATAGTATGTTTATTAACCATATAATGTAAGAATACAAGAAGACACGGTAAATGATAAATTATTTAACATAGAGTTAAATCTAAATGATAAGGTTAAAATGGTAACCTAAACATGTCTAAAACCTAATGGTTGAGAGGATTTAGACCCATCCCCAGCCTATCCTCTAAATAAGTCACTTTGAATCAATTATAAACTGTGTATGAAATTATTATAAAAAATTATTTTATGTTTTCCAAAGGTGCCCCTCACCCTACTTATAAAATGGAACTTCCCCTTCTCTCAAATTAACATCTCCAAAGCCATTTGACATAGCCAACCCCTACCCAGATATCCTCTCAACTATTCTTCCTTCATCCTAAATGCCATCCTTTTAGAGAAAGCCAACATAAGGAGACCTTTTGATCATATCAAAAGTAAGAACCCGAAGAAGAGGTAAATATTTCATCACCTCTTTCAAGTTCCTTTCATCTTCCACTTTCTTTTTCATTGTGGATTCCATTATAAAATAATTAAACTAGTATATTATATATAATATGATTTTATTATGAATATGGTCCATCCTAATTCATTATTCTATCCATCCTTTCAATGACATCTCACCATACGTGCATACGTACGGCTTACGATCTCCACGTCGTGGTGTAATTGTTATTTAATACCTTATTATATGGATGGATATAATAATGAAGTGAAATTGAGGTAAATAATAAATATAACATGTGAATGATTCAGTATATATGATATAAATTCCAAATTATATATTATTTTAATGTCAAAAGAATGATATTGTCGCTTGAGTGTACGTACGGATTACCGTCTCCACGACTCGATGAGATTCATTTCCAATGTTCACCATTCATCGACAATTATAAAAATATATTACAAATAAGTATGTAATATATGACATAATAAATCTACTGAAGAGAGAGATAGAGATATATATATATGTATTTATGTACATACACATATCTTATTCACTTACATCCGTTCAATACGATATAAAAACGGAAACAACGTTTATGTGTATGTACAGACTACTATCTCCATAAACGGTGTTTTCCATTCCATATATATTTCTATTATACATATTTATATTCTAAATATATATGATATATAAATCATGTTTTATATTCTGGAAGTATTTAAATCATGATCTATGTGATACAACCAAGAGTAACAAGTTAAAACATGTACGATAAAGAAAGCGATTATTACCTGAAATGTTAATTTAGCATGGAAATTATTATTAAATGGGAAGTATAAAGTCATAAATGAATAATGTATGATATCATAAATATTAATATGGTTCTAGAATAATTTAATAACAAACTATAGTCATCATAAAAGAGGTTAAATGTACGCTTGACTAAAGAAAAGTTCAAGGTAGGGGTTAATTTTACAATCTTTTTATTATTTGAGGATGATTTTTACATAAGTATGTACTAGGAAATATTTATTATCCTTGTCCATGTTTCATGAAAGAGTTTTAAAAGAGATTATATTAAGGGACATTTTTACTAAAACATCATTTCAAATGTTTTGAATATTTATTCTTCTAAATATTTCTCATTAATGTCGTTGTCTTCAAAATGGTTTATAAGGATTTATTTATATGGACATGAATGTTTCTAAAAACTTAAATCCTTTCAAAAGTTTCAAAGTGGTATGGGAAACTTTGATTCAAAAATTTCTTTAAATTTATTCCTTTTTTATTGTATGAAATTTAAATGTTTTCATGAAAAGGGTATTTCTCTCATAAAAATTTACAAATCATTTTCATCTATGTCAAAATTCATTAATGGATTTTAAACTTGTTTTGAAGTTTATTTATCATGATACAAATCTTGCATATTGTATTGAAGGTTTTGTGATATGTTTGACTATGGATGTGTTATTTTTATATTATTCATGGTTTAGGGGTAATGTATTGATATTTTGTATGCTAGTTTTTATACGAATGTTTCTGTTATATATTAAACATTTCATATGAGGAATGCATTGGACTTAGTAAATGATGGTTGGAGCCCGCTATTGCTTCATGATGGATCAGTAGGTCCCATGAGACAAACTAGTGTCTTGGTACATGGCCTTGACAAAATCTTATTTGTAGTTTTGGTATGAGGCCATGACTATGTGGTTATGATAGTCTGGCATTATGCATTCCATCATTATGAAAGTGGCTATTGATATTGCATTTGATTATTCAACTAGTTGAGTATCCATGTGAGTAAGTTAATGGAACTATTTTGATTTATATTTTCCATATTATTATAAAGTGTACGTTGAAAAATATTTTTTAGTCTTATACATTGTGTTAAATGTTTGTGCTTATTTATGAATGTTTCTGTTGTATTGCATACCCTTACTGAGTGTTTGAGCACACCCCTTTGAATGTTTTATTTTTCCCAGGATTCGAAGAAGTCCATTGCAATTTATATTCCGGGTCAATCCAAGGAAATAATGGCATTCATAAAATATTATTTATGTGGTTTTGTATGTTATAAAGTGTAATGTAACATTCATGTATGTAATCTATTTTACAAGACTGCTAAATCAATCGGTTTGTCGGGACTTGATTCCTTGTAATCTTGCCAATGTGATGAAATAATGCACCGAATCTGGGTAACTAGGGTTAGGGAGTTACAATTGGTATCATAGAAAGTTTATAAATAACCATGGAAACTAGATTTAGATAAACTTTGATTAGTGAACATTACCCCAAGATAGACTTTGAGGATTAGTATTAAAGAACATCCTAGAATTTTGGTAATTTATAGATTTTGACAGTTTTCCTAGAAATGCATCCATATCTGGATACAAGCTGGTACAGGTGACTATGGCACAGATGTACCTATTGGTAAAACCCAAAAACACCGCTTTGAGATAGAATCGAATGGAAACTGGTGCATGACAATGGGCCTTGTTGCACTCTTGGTTACGACACTCCTGGGGAATATGCTTAGGATAATTCTCATCTTTTTTAAAACCATTATGAAAGGTTTATGAATATATAACTCCTTAAAGAATTTTTTTTTGTGATTATGTTTTATATCTATAAACTCTTCAATTAATGTTAGGTATTTTACATGTTTGGAATTAAGAATTGTGATTCATAAACTGACCTAATGTATTCCATTATTTATAAATGTTGCCTAGTAAAAGGAATGTGAACTCCAGCAATACGTATGATCTCAAGAATAAGAAGGGTCTTATCTTTCATGGTATTAAACCAACATCTAGAAGTGAAATAGTATCCCATATATTCTCAATATATGAAGAAATAATATCATGTGTTAGTAAGATATGTAAATAATTATATGAGACCTATGGATTTGAAGGGAAGCATGAGAATAAAAGGTTTGTAGAGAGAAAGATGGATAAAGGGAATAGGGGAAAGAAGGGTTTTCCCATATGTGAAAAATGTGGAAATAATCACCTTGGTAAATTTTTAAAGGAAATGGTTGTTTGTTATATGTGTGAGGAAAAAGGACACTAAGTACGTGATTGAAAGTGCGAGGAAAAGATTTCAAATGTAAAATGCTTCATTTGAAAGGTGTTGAGACACTATGTGAATCAATGTCCCGGTCATAAGAGTATAACACAAATGATGTTATTGGATAATAATCATGTTATGATGCTACCTCAGATGAATATGAATGACTAGTGTTCTTATGTTGTTATTATAGAATTATTTCATTTGAGTGTTGTATCTACAGTATACTGGTTATATGAATTATAGAGATAAATAAGGATTATACTGCAGTACTATTTCATTAAAGATTTGAGATTATATTGTTCAAATAAAAGTTACTTAATAGTAAGCTACACTTTTTGGAAAACACATGGTTGAAGGAAAGGTAATCCTTAATATGGTCTGGATAATGAGGTAGTGATTTTGGAATAAGAGATGGTTGATTTGGATAATTTATATTGGTTATTCTTGACTTCCATCAAACTCATTAATGATTTGTATATTCCATCATTGTTTTAGTTTTCAACATTTTGGATAGAAGGAGTATATCCGGTATTCTATAAGAAATAAGGGAGAATGAATGTAATAAATAAGGTTTTATGGTAATTCGTGATGTTGTAGTTTTTTAAAAGAATACATGATGAAGGTGTTCACATGTTATTATGTGGGAAAAAGGATCTTCATTTTGTTTACCATACTTTTAAATTTAGTACTGTGAGTTTGTAAAGAAGTATTTTGGATAATTATTGTTTGAGTTTATTTTTGGATTGCAATAAAAGGACAGCCTACAGGTCAGGCAGCAACCCATCGCATCCGACAAGGCCGTGAGACTTGAAGCTCCAACTGAAAGGCGGCAAGGGTTTATCACCTACCACTAGACCATATGATGTCTTGGATTGAATAATGTATCTCTCTGATTTTCGTGGATGGCCATCTTCGATCTGGCAGGGGAGCTTCCCCCACCTGCTTCAGCTTCTTCTGATCCTGATTCTACAAAAATCGAGGTGGGAAATCTTGATGTTCC
The DNA here is from genome assembly GCA_963277665.1 of Viscum album. Taxonomy (NCBI): domain Eukaryota; kingdom Viridiplantae; phylum Streptophyta; class Magnoliopsida; order Santalales; family Viscaceae; genus Viscum; species Viscum album. The sequence continues at coordinate 978,861,835 of OY728139.1, read as the reverse complement.
CCTTCATACGTTACCGGTTTCTTTCTGCGATTCCTTGCAAGAGTCTGAGCTCAATATTGCGAAGGCGTGCAAGCAGTCACTTTTGAAAAAATTAGATGATGGTGGGAACATAGTGTATGCAGATCCGGAAGCCCTAAAACAAAGGGAGCATCTATGAAAATACTCGGTTCTCGGCCAAGATCCATACAGCTCAGGCGATCGGCCCTGGCCCCTATCAGATCTAAAAATCGGAATTGCCCACTACTGGGGCTCATCGAAATGGAAGATGGTTCCCATCGACAAGGGTTATTACCATATTCTTTTCAGCACTCAAGGTGAACTTGAACAGGTATGGAAACTCGGGAACCTGCAACTTAAGCCTGGTTTTCATAGAATTCTAGACTGGGATGCTTCTTTTAACCCAGACACACACAAGAATTATTTATCTCATGTTTGGGTTAGAATTCATGGTCTTAATTGGTAATATTGGCACTCGAAGATCCTTAATGACATTGCTTCATGTATTTGGACCCCGATTAAAATTGATCATCGGACCTTGAATGGAGATCTTGGCATTTATGATAGAATTATGGATGAGGTTAATCTAACCAGTGAACTACCTTCTAACATAGGTTTCAATGCCCCTGATTATAAAATTTACCTTAGAATTGAATATGAAAAGAAGACCCCCTTCTGTGAGGTGTGAAAATTGATTGGGCACAACCTTGACAATTTTTGGGTGGTTCAGAAACAAATGGATCCCCCAATCAACAATGATTGGCATGAAGTAAAAAATGTTAAAAAGGGGTAGAACACCACAGATAAACCTGAACTCCTCAAAAAGAAAAAACAAGACATTTCGGTTAAAAAATCCAATGTCTTTACCTCTCTAGAGGGTAAATCCCGAGGTTATTTAGTTGAAGAAGAAGAGGCTCTTCAACTTAATGACAACACTCTCGCTGGTTTAGAAGAAATTGTGGCTGAGGCTAATGGAACGAATCTGGTCAAGAGTACCCCTACCAATAATACCAACTCAGCCAATGTAGCCTCTTCCTCTGGTACACTAACTTTGTATGAAAATGTTTGTAGGGACTTGGAAATATCTTCCTTGGCTTCTTTGGATCTTAAGGGTACCTCTGTTCCCCCTATTAAGGGTCAAGGTATGCTAGAAAAATTTCAAAACTAGGTAATTCGGTTCAATCCACTACTGCTATTAATTCTTCTTCTGGTGTTTCTGAAATGAATGACCTGGTTTCTCATGTTGTGAATTCTATCACTACTGTTACTAATTATGCTGATAGAAATGCTTACATTCTTGTTTCTACTAGAAATGCTGCTGCTAATAATTCTTTAACAATTGCACACACTCCTGTTTCTGCTACTATGCAATCTGATTCTTCAGATAAATGTTCCAGTTCTGTTCCTGAAATTGAGGTTCCGATCCCTCGTTCTACTAACATTGGCTCTTCTGCTGCTAATATGCCTCTCAACACAGCACATACATCTATTTCTGATTCTATTTCCCACCATGCTACTCAAATTGATGTTATCTGTCTGGCTAACAGGGTGGCGTCTACTGCCCCTGTTGATAAGAATACTCCTTCTTTGATTCAGTCTCCTGCTATTAATCTTAATCCCATTCCTGCTGAGAATTCAGTTTCTCCTGCTCCTGTCACACATGCTGTTATTTTTAACACTTTCACTGCTTCTTCTTATCTTAGTACTCCTATACCTTCTCAAGACTCTACTGTCCCCAGAGGTTGTGCTGTCCTGCCTCTAGACCACCTAAATCCCCCAGCAAATCAATCTCCCTCTCAAGTTGATGCGATTGTCCCCTCCCTGGACAGTCCTCCTACTATTGGTACTACGGTTTCAGAACCTTTCCTAAATCCTTCCCTGAATCTTGATGCCTCTCCACGCTTGCAAACTCATGAGGACAAACAAAATCCTTTATCCTCCCCTATGATTACGAGATCAAAAAGGATGAAAGAATCTGGAAAATCTAAAAACAAGAAGGGTTCTAACCCTAAACACAAACAAAAATGAATTTTCTTAATTGGAATTGCCAATGATTGGCCAACAATGATACCTCCATAACACTTAGGTGGTTCGTAAACATTCATAAGCCCTGTCTTTTTTCCATCTCGGAACCTAATGTAAAATTCAAAATGAACTTCATGAGATTTGGTTCTCTTACTTACAGTTTTCTAGGTTCTTGTAAAAATTTTCCAAAAACTGACTCTATGTGGATCTTTTATCAGAATACCCCTCAAAATCTCAACATCTTTAAAAATACTGAGCAACACCTTACCTGTGATTTTTTGATGAATGGGCTTCATAACTTCTACACTATGATTTATGCCAATAACAGATATCAGGATAGAATGGATTTATGGCATGATCATCTTGATATGGCCAATGTCATCCATGATCCTCGGGTTTCTATGGGAGACTTCAATTCCATTCTTAGCCCTTGTGAAAAAATTGGTCCTTCACATCATTCTATATCCTCAAGGGAATTTTGGTCTTCTGTTGAAGCCTATAGCCTTCTTGAAGTCACACTTACTGGTGCCAAATATACGTGGTATAGAAAGCACTATAACAAAACTATGGCCAGTAAGCTCGACAGAGCCTTTGTTAACATGAAGGCTCTTGAAATTTGGGATAATATATCTTGTATAACTCAGCCTCGTCTTAATTCTGATCATCATCCTATTCTATTTATCTTCTTTATGAATAACTGTATGCTTGTTCTTCCTTTCAAATTTAATAATGATTGCTCTTCAAACCAGGATTGTGTCACTTTTATTGAAAACACTGGGAATTCTATGAAACACTATACAGATTCCTTTGCCTGTTTGTTTAAATTGAATGTTATAAAACAGGCCCTCAAAGGATGGTGTATTTCTTCAAAAACTCAAATGAAACTAGAAATTTCCTCTCTTGAAAATGAACTCAGCCGAGTTCAATCTCAAAGCACAAATTCAGATTTTAATATGGATCCCCAATTGGAAACTAATATTTCCCTCAAACTCAATTCCTTTCACACCATTAAGGATAATATTTGAAAGAAAATGTTCAAAACTAAATGTCTTGTGGATGGTGATCGTAATAAAAAAATTTATAACTCTCTCCAATGAATCAGAAAGGCCAATTGTCCCCTCTCTAAACTTATTCATAATAACTTGATCATCGATTCTGAAGAAGCAATAACTGATCATGACACCTCATACTTTTACAACATCTTTAATGGTCCACAAATAAATATTAATCTCAGATCCGATATTATCCCCTTAATGGTGGATTAAATAGATAATGAATCTCTTTTAAGAACTCCTCTTGACCTTGAAATTAATGATACTATTTTTGGCCTTAATCCGGACAGTGCGCCTGGTCCAGATGGGTTCAATAACGGCTTCTACCAAAAGCATTGGGCCACTATCCACAATGAGGTTTATAACCTTGTTAAGACCTTTTTCATTCATGGATCTCTGCCTCATGGTATCAATGCACAATTTCTAACTTTAAAACCTAAAGTCGAAAATGCCACAGAGATCCACAAATTTAGGCGAATTGCTCTCATTAACACACTTTATAAGATCGTTACCAAAATTATTGCGAATAGACTGACACCTATTTGCAATAAAATAGACTCTCGGAATCAGTTTGGCTTTATTAAAGGATGGTCCATTCATGACTGTATCTGTCTTGCCTCTGAATGTAATAATATTCTAAATAAAAACACTAGAGGGGGGTGTGTGGCCATCAAACTCGATATCAGAAAGGATTTTGACACCATAGACTCGAACTTTATTTTTAATGTCCTTAAAAACATTGGATTTCATGATTATTTCATTGGAAGTATTAAAATCTTATTTCACTCTACCTTTATTACTATCCTGATAAAATGGTTCCCCTAGAGGTTTCTTCTAATGTTCTTTTGGAGTCAGGTAGGGTGACCCTCTCTCTTCCATCCTCTTTTTTATCGCAGAAGATTACTTATGTCGAATTCTCAATAATCTAGTCTGTCAAGGTAAACTTAGGCCTATTCAAGTATCTAGAAACCTGAATACCCCCACCCACCTCTTTTATGGTGATGATATTATCCTGTTTCTAAAAGGGGATCAAAAGAACATTCATCTCCTCAAGAAAACTCTTCAACACTATGAGGAAGCCTCCGGAAAAGCGATCTCCTGGAATAAATCTTTTGTTTTTTTGGAAAACGTTTTCCTGGCAGAAGAAAATCTAGCATTACTAACTATCTTGGAATTAAAGAGGGTCTCAGGGAAAGGGAAATCCCTCTCCGTGGTTGGAAGGATATGTTTGGTCAAATCTACCATTGTCTCTAAAATGGTCTATTCCCTCATGATTTATAAATGGCCTGTTGGCCTCTTCATGAAAATTAATAATTAAAAAAAAATTTATTTGGACAGGAAGTATTCTTGAAAGGAAATATGTCACTATCCCTTGGAAACCATGTTTTCAACCCCTTGAAAAAGGTGGCATTAGCATTAAAAATCTAAATTTGTTCAATAATGCTCTTCAAGCTCGGCTTACTTGGCGTATTATTAATTGTACTGCTAAATCTTCTAAATTCTTGAATCTTAGATTCCGCTCTAAGCTCTTAAATGGGAATTTTAATTACATCAACTCTTCGATCTGGCCTTCTATTAGGGACTCGTACCACAATATCATGGACAATTCTAGATGGATGGTTAGTGCTAACTCTTCCATCAATTTTTCTGTGAAAAATGGTGTGGTAATCCCTTGATTTCATTGTTCCCGCCTATTATTTTTCTTGAAGACCCTAGCCTCTATATAAATGATGTCCTACATTTGCATATGTATGTCCTCCCCGACAATATTGCGCAGATCATTGATAATCACCCTTTTTCCTCTAATGGTGACTTCCTTGTTTGGGAGACGGCTCCAAATTGCATCCTAGACTGCAAAAACATCTACATGCATAAATTTTTCGGGAATGAATCTAACTTAAAATGGGTCTGTCAATTTAACAAGCCATGGATCAAACCTTCTCGGCTCACTCTCATTTGGCGTATTTATCACAATAGATTACCTACGGAGGCTGGTCTTCAAACTTTTATCATACAACTCTGTTCGAAATGTTGCCTGTGTAATCAACACAGGGAGGACGCTGATCATCTATTCATGTAGTGTGCGACAACATCTGCATTATGGAATTATGTTCTTGATTTATTTAACTGTAGATGGTCCATTTCTGACTCTATTTGTTTTTTTCTTAAAAAATTCATTAGATATGAAGCCTCTCTTTAGGTTAAAAATCACTTCGTTACGGCAGTGGCGGCGCTCCTGCATGAGATCTGGTACGTTAGAAATGATCTTATTCATAATAAACCCTCATTTAGTCTCAATTTAGGAAAATCTCAGATTCTTATTACAATTTATGAAGCTCCTTCAATTCAAAAAGACTATTGCAACAACTCGATTAGTGACTTTGAGATCCTTCGTCGTATCCATGTGCCTGGCATTTTTTCCAAGGACTAAGCGCTCCTTTGAGGTATTCTGGAAATCACAGATGCCAGGATGGATCAAAGTGAATGTTGATGGTGCTTCTAAAGGCAATCCAGGTCCTTCCAGTTGTGGTGCCATCTTCAGAGACTCAGCTGGATAGTGTCAGGGTTTCTTCTATGATGGATGTGGGCACTCTTCGTCTCTAGAGGCAGAAATGTTGGAGGTCATCCATGTGGTTGATTTTTCCCTTAAAAGAGGCTGGAGAAAGCTCTGGATTGAAAGTGAATCTACCACTATTGTTCATGCCATTTGGAATCGCATCATTCAACTTTCTTGGCCACTCACCACTCTTTGGTTGAATTGTCTGAACTACCTCCAGGGGATTGACTACATAGCTACTCAAGCCAACTGTGAAGTGAATTTTGTTGCAGATACTCTTGCCATCAAAGGTGTTCACCAAAACATGAATTGGATGGACACTCTGCCAGTTGACTTATTATATTTTTTTGATAGAGACTCTAAAAAACCCTATTCTTTCCGCCTTTTTTAATCTCTTTCTTATCAATAAATTGTGCTTTGGTGTTTGACCAAAGCATTACCTTTAAAAAAATAGATTTGTTTTTTGAATTTTTTTAGAGTGAAAGATGAGTTTGTGGTAGAAATTAGTAAAATGATGGAACTATACTTGTCATGTGTATATATATATATATTCATCTCTTATTCTATGAAGAAATTAATTCTTGAACATTAGGTAAGGGATTGAAAAACTAAAAATGTGTTATCCTAATTCCTTATTTTTTGTTGAACCGATGATATTTTAAATCATCATATATTAAAGGATTTGAGGCCCTCAACTCTACAATTGATTGTGACTGATGACCTCAATAAATCTCTATAAATATTTATGTTTTTCCTCTAATTATGTGTCTATAATTTCCACCAATGTTCTCCTAATCGAGATCATATTTTTTTGGTGACTTTTTTATTCCCCTTTTCCTATTATTAAGGCCAAATTTTATTAACCCAATTTCCGATGTCAGTTTTCCCACAAAAGTATTTTCTATTTTCAACCTTTTATTTTTGAAGAACAATTTAAAATTGAGAAGTCGAAATTTATTGAAGGAGGGAATAATGTAACACCCGAGGATTTCAGAGTATGTTATTTCATCAAAGTAATTCAATAACTTGCACTACACACAACATTGAGTTCAAGCGCACCACGACTTACCAAACTAGCCGTTCAAAAGTAGTTATGAATAATATTAACTGATTTTTGAACTATATACAATTCTTATTATTTTAGAATCCATATAATGAGTTTCTTAGACATAATTTAAGAATAAATTCATTTTTTCAGATAAAAGAAGTATTTATTTCAAAAAAGTGCACTTTTACCACCTTTTAATGATGAACCCTTTTTAAATCCAATATTTGAAACTTTTTTATATTATATTTGACAAAATAAAATTCTTATTTGGAATCGGGACATAATAATTTAGTTTCAAATTTTTTTGGGTTTTTTCTAATAACTTTCATATTTGGGTGAATAGTGAAAAATATTATATTTTAACTGAAAACAACTTTTTTTAATGAAAATAATTTATTGTGTTAAATTATATAATTTAATGGTTTTGAAGTGCCAATAGATTATATTTTTACTATTTAATCCAATTATGATCATTGTAAGTAATTTCACTTCGAAATTGGACAAAAACAAGTGTCAATCTTTTGATAGTTATTGTTTAATAAAAATAAGCCTTTTGGTATTGACAACGGGAATTAATTTTAAATTAATAAATGCAACTTATATTTTTTGAATATGTTAAAATAGAATTCATTATTTAATTTGAAATATCAAAATAATCATTGGTTAATGTTTTGGTATTTTTCTGAAAACATTAAATTTTTGATGAATAGTGAAAAAAACACTGAGTTATTGTTTAAAATGAAATTTTTATTTAAATAATTATTTATTTTATTTAAATTTATTTTTGGTCAAAATAGATACATAATACCTATATTAGTTCAATGTGATTCATTTTAGTCATTTTATAATAAGATTACATATATAAATATTTTATTAAACCTTTTACCGTCTGTTAGCCACCACCTAGTAGCATTTGGAAATTTACATAAAACATAATTTTACCACTTCTGTGAGTTGAATTTTGAAAATACGAGAGACATAGTTAATATCAAGGAGTAAAATGTGGTTTAATAAGATAAAAAAATTTTTTGGTGAGTAATAACTTTTTACTTTTATTTACCACGGTTAAAAGTAAATAGGGTAATTAAGGATAAAAATGATATTATTATTACCCTAACACATGTCTTAATTATATTGGATAAGTTTAATTCGACCAAAAACAACATTATGAATAAAATATGACCCTTTTGGTCAACTTGTATTATATTATGGCATTTATTATTATTTTATTTATAGAAGAGTTAAAAGAGTTAAAATCAATGTCTAATAACTAAGACAATTTTAATATGGGGTAATACATAATATAAATTCCACTATAAATATTCATTAAAAAGATAATAATATTTCCTACATAATGGTATTTTATTTATAATTTTTAAAGATTATATAATTAAATTTATTAATGACACAATGATGACGCTATAATTACCTTATTAATGAAAGAATCAAATAAATGGTATTATAAATATTAAAATAAATATATTTTCCATGTTTTTATGACATCAACGAATTTTATAAGTGAATATTACATTTTTTGAGTTATCAGATGTATTTTTTTAGTTAGTCATGCTTTTATTATTTTATCAAAAAAACAAATAACAAATAGTGTCAAAATTGAAAAAAAATAATTTTTAAAAAATATATTATATTATTAATTGATATAAAGGTCATAAAAATATAAGGATCGGTCAAAAGACTTATATAATAATATAAATGAAATTAATGAATCAATTGGGGTCTCATTGGCAGTATATAGTATGTTTATGAAGCATATATTGTGAGAAACCAAGAAGACATGGTAAACGTTAAATTATTTAAATTAGTGTTAAATCTAAATGATGAGGTTAAAATGAAACCAAAAATTTTCTAAAACCAATTGGTTGAGAGGATTGCGACCCACACCCACCATATCCTCGAAATAAGTCACATTGGAGCCATTATTAACCGAATATGAATTTATTATAAAATAATATTTTATGTTTTTCCAAAGGTGCCCCTCACCCCTCTTATAAAAGGGAACTTCCCCTTCATTCAAATTCACACCTCCAAAGCCATTTGTCTCGGTCATCCCCTGACCACATATCTTCTCAAATATCCTCCCTTCATCCTAGTGGCCTTCTTTTCTTCAGAATTCCAACCTATGAAGCCCTTTTGATCAAATCAATAGAAAGAAGTGGAAAAAGAGGTAAATATTTGATCACCGCTTTCAAGTTCCATTCTTCTTACACATATTTTTCATTGTGGATTCTATTCTAAAATAATAACCCTTGTATCATCTATGTAATGTGATGTTATTATAAATATGGTTCATCCAAATTCATTAATCTATCCATCCTTTGAATTACATGTCACCATACGTGCGTACGTACGGCTTACCGTCTCCACGTCGTGGTGTAATTGTTATTCAATACATTATTATTTGGATGGGTATATTAATGATGTCTAATTGATGTAAATAATAAATAAAACATGATAATGATATTGTATATATTATATACCATCAAAATTATATATTATTTTCATGTCAAAATAATTATATTGTCACTCGTGCGTACGTACTGATTACCGTCTCCACGACGTGATGAGATTCATTTACAAAGTTCACCATTCATCGACGATTATAAAAATATATTACATATATGTATGTAATATATGACAAAATAATAATACTGTAGAGATATATATTTATATATATATGTATTTATATACTTACACATATCTTATTCACTTACTTCGGATCAATACGATATGAAAATGGAAACAACGTCTATGCGTACGTACGGACTACCGTCTCCATAAACGGTGTTTTCCATTTCATATATATGTCTATAATCCATATTTATATTCTAAATATATATGATATATAAATCATTTCTTATATTTTGGATGTATTTATGTCATGATCTAAGTGATACAATCAAGAGTAACAAGTTAAAACACGTACGATAAAGAAAGTGATTATTACCCGATATATTAATTTAGCATGGAAATTATTATTAAATGGGTCGTATAAAGTCATAAATAAATAATTTATGATATAATAAATATTAATATGGTTATGGTATAATTTAATAACATACTACGGTCTTCATATAGGAGGTTAAACGTACCCTCGACTAAGGGAATGTGCATGGTAAGGGTTAATTTAAAAATATCTTTATTATCCAAAGATGTTTTTACGTAAGTATCTACTGGGACATATTTATTATCCATGTCCATGTTTTATGAAAGAGTTTTAAAAGGGATTATTTTAAGGGAATTTTTTACTAAAACATCATTTCAAATGTTTTAAATATTTACTCTTCTAAATTATTATCAATAATGTCCATATCTTCAAAATGGTTTTAAAGGATTTATTTATTGGACATGAATCTTTTTAAAATGGTAATTTCTTTAAAAAGTTTCAAAGTGGTATGGGAATCCTTGCTTCAAAATTTTCTTTAAATTCCTTCCATTCTAAATTGTGTGAATTTTAAATGTTTTCATGAAAATGTGGTATTTCTCTCAAAAAGTATTACAAATCATTTTCATCTTTGTCAAAATCCTTTAATGGATTTTAAACTTGTTATGAAGTTGATTTATCATGATACAAATCACCCATTTTGTATTGAAGGTTTTGAGATATGTTTGACTATGAATGTATAATTTTTATACCATTCATGGTTTATGGGTAATGCATTGGCATTTTTTATGCTAGTTTTAATATGAATGTTTATGTTATGTTTCAAACTTTTCGTAAGAGGAATACATTAGATATAGTAAGTGATGGGTGGAGCCTGATATAGCTCCTCGATGCATCGATAGGTCTCATGAAGAAAACTAGTGTCTTGGAATAAGGACTTGAGAAAAGCTTATTTGTAGTTTTGGCACAAGGCCTTGACTATGTGGTTATGATAGTCTGTCATTATGCATTCCATCATTATGAAAGTGGATATTGATATTGCATGTGATGATTCGACTAGAAGTGTATCCATTTGAGTAAGTTAATGGAATTATTTTGATTTATATTTTCCATATTATAATGAAGTTTATGTTGAAATGGCTTTAGTTTTAGTTTTATACATTGCCTTAAATGTTTATGCTTATTTATGAAAGTTTCAATCGTATTGATTATCCTTACTAAGAGTTTGAGCTCACCCATTTATATGTTTTATTATTCCCAGGATTCCATGATGTGTATTGTGATTTATATGCAGGGATAAGCCAAGGGAATAATGGAATTTATAACAGATTATTTTTGTTGTTTTGTATGTTTTAAAGTGTAATGTGACATTCATGTATGTAATCTATTTTACAAGACTGGTAAATCGATCAGTCCATCGGGACTTGATTCCTCTAATAATGCCAATGTATTAAAATAATGTACTGAATCTGTGTAAATGGGGTCAGGGTGTTACATATTTCATACGAAGATCACAATGCATCTTGGTCAAACCAGGGTGTATCAACCTCTTCGGAGTATGAAACATGCTACTGTTCTTCTCTCACACATGTAGTTAGATCCATGTTGATTTGAACATAAAATATCTCATCATCATCAATAGTCCAATCATAAGGTTACTCCCATCCATTAAGAACATTCTGTAAATACAAACACATTAGAACCTCTTACTACATCTGCATGACACAACTCAAAATAATGGACTCAACTACCAAAGATGAACATGTCATCTTCCTCTGAACCTCTTAAAACTCTATACGCTTCATAGAAAATAGGCCATCATCTTCCTCATTGAGCTTGACTGATAAACATCTTGAGTTTTTATATTCTAAATAAAATATTAACAAATAATATTTCCATTCCTTGGAATGTAATATAACTCAAAATAGAATTATTACATTTACTCAACTCATCATCACTTCCAAATATTAAAATATTTAAGGTATAAATATATACATAAGACCTTTATGATGGGTATAAATAAAAATTATTTCACTGAATAAGTAATGTCTCCAATACATTTAGGAATAAAACACCAATGCTATCTTAATATCACATGTACAGTAATTCCATTCTAGGGGACTCAACTGTCATAACTCATACTTTGCAAACAAATAACCCTATATCATCACTTGTCCAAAACCAAAAATAGCTGAATCACAAAAAAAAAATTCCTTACGAGTCTTGAGTAGGATCAAAATCGGTGCAGTAATTCATATGTATTCAACATCACGAAATCATTCTCACATGCCCCAGATCTTTAAAACATAATACCCTTCCTGGTGAATCCCAAAATTGGTGCTGACAAATGGTAGAAGCATTTGATGAACCATCTATAATACATCTCCAAACGTAAAATAATCCGAATATTAAAAACTTTATTGGGATCTTCCCAAGATACAAATGATTTCACTTTCTATTTGTCTACTAATACACCATACACAGGGATTAAGTTACCCAAGAAATATAACTTTTAAATCCAGAACTATTATCTAGTTGTCTTGGTGTATATTATATACTCTCATAGTGTACATAGGATGATGTTAAGTTGTTTGGCATTATTTTCCTGAGCCTTAGATTAAACCAAGATATCATTCACAAAAACAATGGAAAATTAGAGTAGGTATGGTTAGAAAATTAAGTTAATTTGGTCCATAAACATTGTAGGTTCATTATTTAACCCAAAAATCATGAAGAAACTCATGCATATAATACCCACACGATATATTGGTTCATAGTATATTAAAATTTTTCACCCTCAGCTAATGATTTCCCAGTGTAAAATTTATATTGGAGAACACTAAGGCTTCAGTTGGTTGTTAAAAAAATATCATCCATATGTGGAATAGGATATCATTTCTTAACTATAACATGATTCATCTTCTAATAATAGACACGCATCCATAACATACCATCAGCCTTCTTAGAAAACAAAACTATAGATTCATAAGGAGATGTAGTTGGGAAAATAAACACATTAATTTTCAATCCATCAAATGGAAAGTTAATATCCTAAATTTTTATTGCTTTTATCTTTTGTTGGGGAAATGAAAAAGGATTTCATCAAGAGTCAACTCAATCATGAACTCATATTCTCTATATGGTGGTATCCTTATTAAGTCCATGGGAAATAGAACATGATATTGATACACCACAACAGTAAATGGATGTTGCTCTAATCCCACATCATCTAGTAGAAGACATGCCACATGGTCTATATGCTCACCCAACTGTTGAAAAACATTAAACACATTGCCTTCCTAGAAATCCCATTCCCCACTATGAATATCAGTGTCTCAGTCTAGAGACATGAATGTTACCCTTTAGAGGTAACATTTGATATGGGATCAACACAACATGATCCAATCCATCCATAGTATTAGGTCAAACCTTGACATCGGAAGTATAAAAAAGACCCAAATAAAGTTGTTTCGACCAACCTTGAGAGTACCCTCCATACACTATAAAATATTTTCTTCTTACACACCTAATGGTGTGTCAATCGATATAACCTAAAACCTAGGTTCCACTTCTATAGAAAAAATATTCCCAAACGGGGTAGATATAAAAGAATGATACAGACATGTATAAAATAAAATAGAAATTGTGGAATCTACATGATTTCTACATGAATCAATCGATGGCCCATCCTAGGAACTACCAACTGTGGGATGAACTATAAGAAGTCGACGTATCCCTCTACACTAGGATTTGTTCTGAGTTCATGGTGTTTCATGACCCCTCAATAAAGGATGCACATGTCAAAAAGCACCACATCCACCACCCCTAACATTACAGTCCAAAAAACTCCAACTTCCCTAATGATATAGGGTAACTGAACACCTTATTATACATTATATCATCCTTCATTTTCCATAAATTCCCTTCTGGTGAGGGATCCTATAGAACCTATATACATTTCTAATACATATAAATTCATAGAAGACAACTAGTAGTTGGGGACACTGAACGTGCTTTTGTACCATCCAACCACACTAAAAAAAATGATTTATAACCACCATAAACAACCTATCCTCTTCCATGGCTACCACTACCTTGGTCACAACTCTCAAAGTGAAACTCCCTACTATGAAAAGACACACTGCTACTACACCTATCTTATATAACAATTCAAATACTAGGATCCTTCTTCATGTTCCCTTCAGAAATAATGGATTGATCCACCATCTCAGAAAACCTATTTTGATGAAATATATTCACTTGAGATCTAATCTCATGTCTAAGACCTTTCTAGAAGCATATTTTTTGACTACCTCATCATCTACCATCACTTGAAAAAAAAACATTGTTGTTTAGTGAAATGGTCTTTGTAATCCATCACCAACATAGTCCCCTGATTCAACCTCCGAAAATCAGCTACACTATCCTACCTCAAATCCTCTACATAGAAATATTCAAGGAACATTTCCTAGAAACCCTTCCACAATATAATATATGTATGCTATGTTTGAACCAGAATTTCCCACTAATGATTTTGGTCCTCTAAACATAAAATTCTCCACCTTGTCTCTCTTCTCAAGAGGAGTATCTATGTGATCCTGAATCATATATATAAACTCTATAAATAACTTAGTTTCATAGATTTAACCCTATCTGTTTACCATTGTTGGGTGTTGTAGCTAAAACTCCTTGGTCAGATCAAACATACTTCGCAAAAACCACATTATTTATCACTCAATCATTTATATAAAATAATGAAATTTTTTTTGTAACTGTTCTTCCCCTATGTTTTCTAGTACCAACAATGATTCGTACTATTCTACTGGATAAGTTATCTCTATGATATCCCGACGTCTCCCCACCAGAACACATCTTCATGGTGGAAATTTTCAAAATGATAAATGCACATCTAAAAAATATATAACGCAATGTTTCTACAATTTACACAAAGAAGACTCACAACTATCTATAAGAAACACATTTTCAATACATTTTCTCATTGGATATGATCACATCACCATCACTACCCTTAACCATCTCTTCCCCAATTTACGATCAACATGTGGTAAATCAACATAGTCAAATTAAAACTATACACCCTTTTTAACCATTTAACTTTAAACAAAATTTATCTTTCTCATTTTGTCTCTAACATAACCCTAAATAAACAGTTTTAATTCATTCCATTTCCAAAAATTCATCCATTTAATATCTCATTATTTCTTCAAAATTTTCCAAACTAAAAACCATCATATTTTTCACATCATATATTATTTTCATGTGTGTTCCTAACATGATTCATGTTACCTAAACCGTTATATACCTAAAATAATACATGAATTTACAAAAAATATGTTCCATTTTGGGCCAAGAGTTAGACATCATAAAAAAGTCACATCACACATCATTTGCAACACCCAAGGTGAAATAACATGCAACATTAACCATAAACATCATGATCATCAATCCATCCTTCGGTACTTGTGTTTTCCGACATATATGGGTTAGATACATTCATTCAAAAGAGTATATACAAGGCCTAAAAAGTTATAATAAACAATCTTCCATTTCAAAATATTAAGACAACACAATAGAAAAATTCACTAATACCAGTTTGTAACTCCCTAACCCAGATGCCACTAATTGTGTTCCCTGATCTACTATGGTATAGGGCCTCAGTCACACCTCCCTATATTCCAAAGGATGTTGACATGCAGTGAGGGTTTGACCTAAAATTTGGGAAGATTATAGCATATTATTCAGAGTAACCCACAACAGATTAAATATGAAACAACGTATATATGTAAATAATATGCATGAATCGGAATTCAATTTCCCATAACCAAATAGTAATTTTTCTATGTCTTGTCATGTCATGCAATGCCAAGTGTAAATAAAAATCCAAAATAAATACAGACTTAAGTATCACAAAAATTGTTCCTTACCCCATGTTTGGGTCCCTCATACATTAACCTTGCATTCCTAAATCAACCATCTAGAATAGGGTCCTTTCTCATGTCTGGAATAATAACTGTGAAGTCTTCTCGAATAACCAACGGTGTCCCAAGAAATGAGTGATTACAACTCAGAAGACTACCACAAATAGAGTCTATAAAATATCAGGTAAAACAGATAGTGGATGAAGGTAAAATAAACAAGGGTAAATAAAATTTAAATCATGATTCTTTAGTTGAGATGATTTACAATAGCCACTTTTCTCATTAGTTCCATGGTTAATCCATTCCGTATATTCAGTTAATTCTACTCAGCAGAAGACTTCCATTTTATTTTGCATAAGGGGGAAGGAATTTCCCTACATCTAGTGTAATAACACAGATGTTGTATATAGAAACCTACCCCAAAGCCCCAATATAGGTAATAATATAACTTTCGTTTATTATAGGAATAGATCCTTACTCTATATCCCTAACCCATGAAATATAGGGGTGGGTTTTAGGGCCTTTGTCTAACTTGACTGATGGTAATAGATCCCCCCATCCCATACCCCATGAAAAAAAGCCATGTGTCCATTCTTAATTAACCATTTGACATTTTCTATTATCCAACCATATCAATTTTCACATATTCACAATAATCCAAACACACAATTATTCCAGACCATTAATTAAATACCATAATTATTAGTTCATTTCATACTCATGGAAACAACTAAATAGACTTATGAATATTTCATCACATAAACCATGTTAACATGTCAACATAATTACCTTATGTTTTATCTCATCTACCATTAAATAAAACATGAAACACTCAAATTCCACATTCAATGGAGTGACATGTGGGTTTTATTTCACTAACTCTTCAATTCATTATTTAACCACTCAAATTTATTCCCAAAGATGAGTTACACTCCATGGATGAACTTATCCTGGTCAATTCAACACCAATAAATCCCATGGGGATCATCAAGGGTTAAATTCTTAAGTAACTAAACAATTTATTGTTTCTATTATGTATAACCAAATTGATATCCCAATGACATAAGTTCACAACCACATACAATTGAAATAAACCGTCAAGATTGTGGGATGAACATTTAGACCAACAACATCAATTTTATAGACACATTATCACACAACCATGGACATTATGTTGATCCCAAATACCCCTTTTAGATTAAACAAATAAGCCTTAGGAAAAAGGATTTTAGGGCTTTGTATAAAAACGAATGATTACACAAGTCCTGAACAAAAAAATTGAAGGAAGAGGAGTGTTAGACACACCCGAATCTTCAATATATATAAAAACCACTCCAAATGTCCAAGAAATGAATGAGATAAACCCTTATTTAGATTAGGCTGAAATTATCATCATCCATGGCTAATGTAGGATAAATGAGAAAGAAACTCGGGAAAGGTTTAATAACTGCAATGGTGCCAATTTTTTTTCTTTCTATTTTTTAATGGGTTTCATGGTTTGGCAGCAAGGTTTGATGAAACATAGTATAATTATGCACCACCCTCTACCCAAGTAAGAGGGTCACACATATTATTCGGAAGCCTTTATGGTTTTAAAAATTATGTGGTCTCTATTCATGATGCATATTCTTAGGCTCTCATTGTTTACCCTCCCCCTTTCGTGGTTTCACCAACCCTACTCCACCACATCTTACATAGAATAGTTAGGGTGCACGGTTACTTACAACTATGTTCCAACAATAAAACATGAAATTTTTGGACATTGTATCCTTATATCATGAACCAAACCACATGAAACCCTCAATCAACCACATCAAATTCGAAGACATTCCATTATCCAAATTTTCGGGCATTTGAACCAAAACATAAATGAGGACGTATATCTAGAGAAGTCTGCAATCTTATACTCTTACTTACAACAAATAAATCCCCATTATTTTTCAAAAAAAAATAGTATCCTAAATTTTATGAAATATAATTATGTATAAAAAAAACTATTATACACCCTCTTTCTTATCAAATGAGAAGTGAATGTTTTGATCATATATACATAAGGATTACCGTATCTACAAAAAGATAGAATTAAATTTTCATTTCCATATTTTATGGATGGGTGTTATGATGGGTTTCTTGTATATATATGATACATATAAAATAATAAGACTTATATAATTATAATATAACATCTTTGTTCTTACCATCCAATCCTTTGTGAAATGATAATGACTTTCATGCTTACATGTATACTACCACCTCCACGATGTGATGTGATTATTTTTTTATTTATTTTATACCTGGATGGTAATGATGATGAATATTAGGAATATATATTATAAATATTATATAATAATAATTACATATAAGGTGAATTATTATTTGTCTTTCTTTCATTCCATCTATTGAAAAATGAAAAGGTGTTCATGCATACATACGGTCTACCATTCCCATGAAAGGTGTAATTAATTTTTCTTAATCGAATTTTTATCCATGATTATAAATATGTATATAAATAAAAAATTTCATTTTTATAACATTATTAAAATTATATAAGTAAGGGAACTATGATAAAATTATTGGGACTGAGAGTGAAAAATCGATACATTCATGGAAAACGATGTAGTTATTGCCCCACACAGGGGTTTTAATAACATATTATTAATAGATGAGTGACATGATATCATTAATAAATCATATATGTTATGATATATATGAATATAGTAATTTAATACATGTATAATAAATCCATATTTATTATATAGGAGGCTTGAATGTGAATAAAGAAAGGAAAGACTTCAGTTAATTGATTTTCATCTCACAATTATTTTAGGGTGAAGCATTCCATATTCAACACTTGTTTTTTTGTGAAGTGTATATACCTACCATTAATGTATTTTATGATTATTCTCATAATAATTATGAGATATACATAATAATTTGAGATTCTTTCTTTCAAGGGTCTTATGATTCTAAACTTACCAATGTCTTATGTGTATAATTTCACAATTTCATTAATATTTGGGATTGTTTAAATTTATGACTCTTCTAGGAAATATTTTCCTTCCATACAAATATCTAAAAAAAATATTTAAAAAAGGTTTTCTCCATTCTTTTATAATATTTTAATGTCATTTCTACCCTTGTCTTTCTTTTTACAAGACAATTTGAGTATAATATTTTTATTTATTTTTCAAATGAGGTACATTGTGATTTTTTGAAAAAAGTATAGAAATATTGTTTTTTATATTATGTAGAATGAATGGAATTTTCTAGAATCATTGATCATAAATTATTTGAATAATTTTTTACAATTTTACAATGTTAATTTAAAATATAATGGTTTTTTATTATGGTTGAAATTTTTATATTATAAAGTATGTTTTTTAAATTTAAAAGGGTATTTTAACCAAGAAGGTTTTAATAACACTTTATTGGTTTATCTAGTCATTAATTAAAAAATCCCTTGTTTATAAATATGATTTAATATTGTTATTATCAAAGGATACCATAATTATTATATTTGAGGATGGATTATGATTATGATGAAAATTGTTTAAGAAACCCATTTCTAGGGGTTATGCTATAATAAAATGATTGTGAAACTCGTTTCTTTTCATGGGTTCTAATTTGATGAATATTTTGTGATTATATGTCACTCATATGTATGTTTTTTATTTTTTTATTGATAATACCTATATATCTATCTAATTTACTTGGTAAAGAATTCAATCTCATGAGATAGTTATGGGGAAAAATATGAAGTGCCTGGTTAATTTTTAGAAACATATCAAAGTGCTTTATATGATTCAAGAAACCAGTAAATGTGTTTAATCCAAAATGGTAAATATTTTTTGATTCATAATATGATGTTCTTGATAATTAACCTTGAAATATAGAAAATAATTATACTTATGATAGTGCCACACACATTTATGACATGGACTTATAGTTCAAGATTTAGTAAAGATGTGTTCACATTTTGATCATTCATTTTTTTGAAATGCAAATGTTTTAAGTCATAACTCATGATTATTATATTTTTCATATCATGAATGAATTTTATAATTTATGTCCATGATATCATAGAAATTTTTATATCTTATGCATTCACATGATCATATATTTATATCTGCCAAGTTTACCCTTATTGGCTATCTGAGCTCACCATTTTCATATGTTTCTTTTCCCTACATTATAAAGAATTTTTTTAGTAGTGTATTCATATGAAGAGTACTATGAAGGAAGATAATTATGAGGGATGTTGAAGTTCATTAATAAAATAAGAATATTTTATATCTAGTCTCTAAAGGCTAAAAAGCATTATATCTCTAATGTGGATCATAATTTTATGAATTTAACATAAATCTAAATAGATGGAAAATTTATGTATAAAAATATCAGGACACTGTAGTTAGTAACAAATCATAGTTTAATAAATCATTGGAAATTAGGGTTATAAAACATTTATAAAAACCCTGGTGATATGTGTAAATATATGATAAAATAATAAATTTTTGGTAATTATCATGAATGGAATAGGTTAAAACAAAGGTTTAATATAATAAGTAGTCATGATTTAGAAATCTATGAAAGATTTGACAAAATTATGTTCTCTTAAACTATGAATATAGTTTCTCACACTATAATTTTTATGTTGATTCCATGGTTGGAACCTAAATGTAATTGGAAAATGATTAAGGTTATGTAAAATGCAATGAATGATCCTCTAAGTAACCAAATGTTGTGGAATTTAGAATGTAGGATATTTAAATTATGCTCTCACAACATTCTTAGGCTATTAATTATGCTTAGTTTCAAAATAATTAAATGAGGGAATAACATATTTTTGAATCTTCATGAGGAAAGCTACACATTCTTTTATCAGATCTTCTAATCCACTAAGTTCTTAGTGATGTATCAATACCATTGAGAAAATGTATTCCATTATTCAATGCTTAGGATAAGAAAAAGTTGTCCTACATATTTATCACCTTGATGGTCAAGTATATTAATGGTGGAATATTATCATGAAATGGGGGAAATAACAAGAAATTAGATCCATTGAATGAGATGAAACGTCATGGATAAAATTTCAATGGAACTAAGGGTGATTTAAATATGTATAAGAGGGTTATATATCTCATGAGTTATGAAAGGTGGTGAATAGAAATTTCGATTCAATGGAGGAAAATGAGATACCAAATAATTCCCAATCCATGATCCAATACTTAAAATTCTAGGATTATGGTAATTATACATTCCAATAAAAGAATAAAATGGTTTTATATGATCATCTTTAATAACCTCTTAATCCCAAAGACAAAGGGAAACCTCATGTGGTCACAACTACTAAAGTGATTTATGATAATTATGTGTTGAAAGGTGTAGTTATCACTCACTCAAGAATAGAAAATGTATTATTTGATTTTAGATCCACCCACTCTTTTATTTATAAATAATTTTCAAATGTTGTCACAATAACACCTCAATGATAATATGTTTAGTTATTTATAAAAACATCTAATGAAATAATGGTCACATATCCAATTTTTATTTTCTAACATCTTGGAATTTGTGGGAAATTAATTCCTAAAAATAATTAGATTCTCCAATTAGTTGAGTTTACATGGAATGGATTGAAATTATCTATATAGATATTATATCAACTTTTTAGGAAGGTATGTCACATTTTAGATTTATAATTAACCTCTGCACATATATTGATGTGAGGAAGAATATGAAATTCTAATGGAAGTTACATCAATCTTGTGAGTCTTAGTTTCTATAAATGAATTTTATTAATATTAGATGGTTTCTAGGAAAATCATCCTTTTAGGTATATCTATTTTATGAGAGTTAGATATTGGATTTCTAGAAGACATTATTGTTCTTTCATTAATTCGTTATGTTTAGTTTTCTATATAACTCATACCTGATGTTTTGCCTATTTCAATGACTCCTTAAAAAATGTGTGTAATTGAGTAGTATAAATTGAGTAAGTATCTCCAAGAGAATCTTGAAAATGAATCAATTCGGGTAAGTGTTTCACCTTAGGGTGAACCTAGATCAATGTGACTCTATATTCATTATAGAGAACATAAGAAGATCACTATAAATAAAATTCATCCTCTACCCAATATTAATTATTAATTTGATTAACTACGTAGATATCAATACTTTTCCAAGATTTTCCTTCAATATGAATATCATCAACTAAGGTTCAAGTAAGTATATATAACCAAGACATCATTCCGTACAGGGTATGGATGCTATGAATTTATAGTGATTCCTTTTCATATTACTAATTCTCCTATTATATATAGGTTTCAGGCATAGTGGAAGCATTATGATGGGGATTTCCAAATATTTATTTCTATCATGGTCGATGAGAAATCCACGATATATATGATAATGAACACAATAACCTATGGAATTGAATAAAATAAAATAGATTGGGGATTCCATTCCAGAACTAGAGGGATGAACATCACATATTATTTTTATTTAATTTATTTAATTAAAAATTTACTTTGTTGGAATTATTTATTCGTGGATGGATCTGACAATAGAATTGTGTTGTTGTGTTGTTTCATTGTAGGAATCAAGTTCATTTTTCCTCTAGTGGTGATCCACACATGTTCCAAAAATCTCAAAACATCATTATATGATTCTTCGGGTTCTACAACAGAAGATTATATCGTGTGAATCGTACACCTTTGATAGCCTGAGAATCACATCCAAACAATTATTTGGATCTCTCTTTTCTTGAGAGTAGGAGGTGGTGGAATATCACTCTCTTTTATTATTATATTCTTTGAGAGATAATCTGTTTGGATCAAAAAAGAATTCTCCAAATCCTTTATGCACACCCAAAACAAAGGAATTAGATCTTATAGAAAATAATATTGTTGGTTTTATATAATGGTAGGTTTAAAATAAAATAATTGCAAAAGTTCTCGGTAGTATTGATTTAATCCCTATAGAACCACATGTCAAATAATAATAATAATATTATTTCATGACAAGTGCATAACTATCAAAATAAATTAAATTTTTTTAATGAAAAAATATAAAATATTTATTATTTCTCTCTAGATCATTAAACTAGAACCTCTATTTCTCCATAATATTTATCATGCCTTGAATAATGACTATTTATTTTTAAAATAAATAACACTAAAGTATTTTCTATTTAATAAATAAATGTCATATTATCTAGATAAAAAATAAATATTTATTAAATATTCTTCTCAAATTATATTCTCTCAAATAACTGGTGATAGAATATATACGATCAAGGAAAGATGAATAATTATTAACCAACATGTGGAAATAATATTTATTACACTTGTTAAATAATAAAAAATAATATTTTATTTAACATAGATTTCAGATACACATAGTGTGTGACCTAATAGGCCTCTTTGTTAGTGGCATTAAGTGAAGTAGCTTAATGTCCAACGATGGAATCAAGAAACACATCATGGAACACATAGATAATTAATTTAATGCCACTATTACATAATACCTCATATATACACATATTTTTTTAATATAATCCCTTTATCGTGATATCTCTAATCTTGCAGGTTGCATGCTGGTTCCATCAATCGATGTGCTCGACGACACATTTTTTGTCATTCCAAAAATCAATCATTCATATAAAAAACATGTCCATGGATTTATTTAGATTATACCATTTCAATAAAAGGTCATGAGATATCAAAATTCATTAAAAAACTAAATGGAAAAAGAATGTCTCTCATTATTCATTAATGCAATATTACTTGTGATACAATCAATGTATCCTAACTCAATGAGAACATATTTCAATGTAGTTTTCATCAATAAATCAGTTTACATTACTCATACTAATCATTAATAATAACCATATATTATATGGATCAATCTATACATTCATATATAGGAACATTCAATGACACATATAAATGTCGATTTTCTACTGGCGAGTCTCATTATCATAATACCCTATAGTGGATATGTATAAGGGTATAAACCATGAGATGGTGGCTCAAAGTCTAATGAGTATAAACCCATGATAGATTGTATCATTTCTGTCCTTAAAATTAAATCATCTGGTAATACAAGATATATTTATGAATAATGGTGAAGAACTATAGGGTTCTAAATATAGTGGGGAACAACTATGACCTTTTATTGTGATAGATACTCTTGGACCATTATAACATACTATGTGACATAGAAAATAAATCATTATTTGATAATAGGATTATTAATATTCCGAATAATGACTACATATTATCATAAATTACACAAATGTAGGTTATAGGAAACAACTCCAATAGAATCCCACCTGTACTAGAGTAAACAACTATAAAATTTAGTTTTCAATATCTCACATTATACTCATGTTTCTTCTAAGATAGGCCTTTAGTCAAGGGATCCCTTATCTTCCCTTTTGTGGGTACTCTACTTTCTCCAAATTCACATATTGAAAGAATCACTCAAGAGGTGACAATTATGCAGTATATGTTTTGTCTGAAGGTGTGACCATGGCGCTTTTGTAAGAGCCACAATTTTAGTATTATAATAGTACAATTTGATATGATCTTTACTACTATGTACCAATGTAAACTATTAGACAAAGTTATGTATCCAAATGATTCTTTGATTACATTAGAATATTTCATATACTCGGACTCCAGTGTAGAATCCTTGAAAATTAGTATCTTTGAACTCATCTTGCACATTGTTCATCCATTGGGGTAAAAACATATCCAGACTATGACTTTAGTTCATTATGATATGTTGGAAAAAAAGCATTAGTATAACCCCTGGTGACTAACTCCCCATCTTCACTATACACCTAGGACATAGCTTTATTTTTCCTCTAATAGTTGAGGATAACCTTAACATCAGACCATTTTTTTCTCTTAGATCTTCTTAATATCTAGATACCATGCTCAATGCATAGACGTCATCATGTATTGTACATAACATTTTATACATGATTTATCCCATCACTAAAGTGTATGGTAACATGATCATTCTATCACTCACCTATTGTGTCTGGGGAATCATTTTCATAGAAGGATGTAAACCAATTGACATTAGAACAAATACCCTCTTGGATTTTTTTCATTCTAAATATCATTTCTATACGATTAATATATTTACATTAAATTAGTTCAATAAGCCTCTTAATCTATCACAAATGATCTTGATCCCTAGAATATAGGATGCTTCACCTATGTCCTTTATAGACAAACACTTGTTTAACTAGTCCTTCATAGACTACATGACTAATATGTATTTTTTAAATATGTAATATATCATAAAAATATACTACAAGGAAAATAAAATAATTTACAAAGAACCTCTTGTAAACACTAGTATCATATTCATTCTTCATGAAATGAAAATATTTAATAGCTTCATCTAATTGAATGTTTCATGACCTGGGTCCTTTCAATAATCCATAAATTAATCTCTAGAAATTAAAAAAAAAGGAATGACACGGAGTCACAAAACCTTCTGGTTGAGTCATATAGAAATCTTCTTAATGTTTTCACTTTTGGAAAACAATTTCAACATACATCTTCCAAATATCATAGGTATGATAAAATTCTATAGTAAGTAAAATTTTGATTGAATAAAAGAGGGATACTAGTTAAAATTTATCATCATAGTCAATTCCTTGAGACTAATTAAACCCTTTATCCACTAGCCATTCATTATTGGTATTTAAATTACCTTCAATGTATGATTTCTTCTTGAATTCCCATTTTCATACTATGGTCTTCATGTCAACTGATGAATCGACTAGAAACCAAACATGGTTTTGATACATGGAATCAATTTCATAATTCATGTATTCTTATCATATAGCAAAATATGAGATCTCTACTACCTATTTGTATGGGGTAGGTACATCATTGTCAACCAATAATGAGTCACCATATTTTTTGACTAGAAAAATATATCAATCTGGTTCTCTTACCTCCCTGGTGATTATATATATTACTTCTGCTTCAAAATCTACATCTTTTATATGGACCTTTGCAGCCTATTCCAAAACCAAATCTTGTGTATCTTGAGCATCAACTTTTTCAAATTCAATCTTGATCCCACTATCCATTTTGATAATTTGATCCCTCTGAATAAAGATGAATTTTTTGGTGAGAGTAACATTATTATCGGAGATGGTTTTATAGTTAGTGTTTTTTTATTTTATTAGGATACCCTATAAAGATACACATTGTTCTATATGGTTCTAGTTTGTTCCCTGATAAGATCATATCTGATGCCATGAAACCCCATACACATGTTTGTGGAAAAACAGTTTTCATTCTAATCCATTAATCAAAGGAAATTCGATTTTATTATTTATTTGTTAATTAGTTAAATGTGTTTGTCAAAACAATAATTAATATTCCAAAAAGTATAATAGAGGATATTCATGACTCAATCTCAACCATACAATGTCTAAAATGGTACGGTTCCTCCTTTCCCTAACACCATTACAATGTTTTGAATAATATGGAGTCAGTTGAGATAGAATCACAAATTCCAATAATAAGTTGATAAACTCTTGGTTAAGATATTCACCACCATAATCAGGTCAAATTTTCTTTATCTTATTTCATTGTTGATTCTATTATTAATTAATTATTTCATTTAATTTATCCATGTAAATGGACTTATATCTCATTATTTATACATACTCATATCTAATAAAATCATTTATAAAAGTTTTGAAGTAATAATACCCACCTCTATATTCTATTGGTTAGTCCACACACATCATTGTGTACAAATCCTAGAATCTCTATAAACCGTTCACCCCATCCACCAAATTGTGGTGTTTTCAATTTTACTAGAAAACAAGAAAGGAATATTTCAAGAGGTTTTATCTTATATGTGTCTAAATATCTATCCTAATAGATCTTTCCCAAAAGCTTCTTGTTTACATGACCATGATTGTGATTCCATATTTTGGTGTTATATGAGTCATGTGAACTTGATTCATTATCAATTTTCAGTACTTGGTTTTCATAATTTAATACATAATGATTTTTATATAAATGCTCCATACAATTACATTTGATTTCCTTATAAAATAAATATCTTTTATTTATACTCCATAAAATAATCCCAACTGCCTCTAGGCATGATAAAAAAATTATATTCTTGGTAAAATTTGGTTTATAATAAAAATATTTTAGAAACAAAATCATTCTCAATAGAAGTAAATGTTTGTAGTCTCCAATGGATAGAGAAGCCATCCTCGAACCATTAATAGCTCTCAGCTCCACCTCCCATTGAGAATTCATTCATAATTTACACGGTTCCTACATTTGGATACAGATGTGATCACCACAAGAAACACACAATACCCAATGTGTAGATATTGAAATGTTACACTCAATAATTAAAGAACCATTATCTTCCCCTCACTTTTGTGTGTAGTTATTATTCAAGTGGGCTTGATTTTCACATGAAAAACATAAAGCCTCCTTTTTCTCAACATAACTATGGATCTTCTTCATCATTAAAGGATGGTGCTAGGGAGCATTATACTTATTATAAGTCTTGATCCCTGTTTCTTTATTCTTCCTTTTCATATTCAACAGAAGGACCATGGGTTTATCATGTCCTAGGGTCTTATCAACTTGGTGAATCAAATTATGATGTTCTCAAGGATTGTTCTTATTAAATCTCATATTATAAATATAAATATAATTGGAGGTGGTATTCATGAGTTATGAAATTATGGTAACTCTTTGAAAATTATCTAGGAGTTTAATCCCTAATATGCTCAAGAAATCGATGTAGTCAATAAGATTGAATACATGATGCTCAGCTGGCATAGAAACTCTAAGATTAGTTTTAAACAAATCATTTGAGATCTTTTTCCTCACTTGTCTCATCATATATTAACCTGGATTCCAAAGGTCAGACATAATTATATTCAAATATTTTTCCTGATAATTCTTAAAAATCTCATTGGTCTTGGATGATATCCTGAAACATTGAACATCTATGGAATCATTCAAATATTTCTCAATGAGTGATAACTCTTCATCACGTCCCTCATGAACATGTGCATCAAAAATATGTTCTTATATAACATTCAATTTCTTTTAATGGTGAAGGATAACTTTTATGAACCATTACCCCTAATGTGGATTTGTTCCAATGAGACTGATATCCTTATCATATAAAGATCATAGTTATATTCTTTAATTCATTTTAATGTTGTTTCTAAAAGATTATATGAGCATAATTATATTACCTTATTATTTAAATTTAGATAAATATACAAATATTATTTTTATTAATCTCCCACTAATTTATCGAAATGTAGTATCCCTCACAATTGGCTTTGAAATATCACGATTCTTGGATATTATAGTGGGAAGGATCTATATTCACTTTATCATTATCTCTACATTTGTATTTCGGTCAATTTTAATTGTTTATATAGGCATTCCAAATTCCAATTGCATTAATTCACTATCCATTATTTGTTGACTGGACTCCCTAATCCTGAAATCCTTTTAGTGGATTTCCTCAACTCTTGCCTATCAACTACACCAAGAGATGATTTAGCTGTCAATCATTAATTTAAACTAAGTTAAAAAAACCTAAAACAACAAGTTATAATTATCTGATAATATAAATCACCCCAACATAGGCTAGTCAAGAACATTAAACTATCCTTCAACTTCAACTAATGTAGTTGAAGGCAATACCATCTTAATTTATTTTATTTGTGGATATTATCCTTTATTTAAAAATTGGAAATTATTATATTTATCTCATTCTTATTAATATTAATTGGATCTAGATATGTTATTAACCATTTCATGAACCAATCGAATATTATCCAATAACTAGCTTGATTCGTAGTGTGGACCGAAGGGTATTCCTGATCCCCATAGGCTTAAAACTAGTACTTGGGTTTCATCAATTCATCAAGGAAATTATTTCACCCATTTATATAATCATAAAAAACCACATTAATAAACATCATAAGGATGAATAATCCTAATCAAACATAGTGAAATAATTTTTAGATTCAATGGTTAGAACATTAAATAAAACCTAAAAGTAATAAATCTGAATGGAAATAACAAAACATTACCAAAACTACCACAAAGAATGAGGGATGTCACACTCATACGACAACCAAAAAAACCTACATGAAGATGAAATCTAGCAACTAGATCCACCATCACCATACAACATATTTCCTCTACCTGGGTCGTACATAACAGTATCTACATACACCCAAAGTTGGTTGTAGTGTGTGAGCCAAATCCAAGTAGGATATCACCCAAAATAAAATATTTCATGTTATAAAATTATAAGAAAAATTAACAGGTGCATTTTTATTATAAAATTTAAAACATTTTAAATAAAAAAATAAAGGATTATTTCTCAAGAAAACTATTTATAAAAAGAAAACCATGATTCACACATAAGATTTACTGATTTAAAATATACACAAGGTCTACCATGTGCTAATGGATAGAACCACATCACATCATTATCATATCACAACAGAAAACCATGGGTAAATCCCAAAGTGTATCTAAAACAACTGAGTCACTAATATTCTAATTTCATGGGGATCAATATGCTCAAACACAATTACAAAAAATATTCTTATGCATGAGCCACTATGTGGGATCCATCCCAAGGGCCTAGTTCTCTCCATATAATAATACAATTCCACTATGATACAATATATGAGCCTCTAGGCGGTATCCATAAAAAGGGCCCAGTGGTCTCCAATTATATCACATGTTTATTTGGTTTTGTAATCATAAATCTAATTAGATGAATCTGGGCCTTAGCCACTATTGAATTGACCAGCATACTAATTCAAAATTTCCCACCTAGGTACCCAGAATTTTTATTGTGCCCTAGTTACCTTTTACACAACACATTAATCATTAATATAACATAAGTATGGAATGAATCATAATTTCATCATGAATTTAATTCATTTATAATAAAAACATATTCCTGTAAACGCAAATAAAAAATCTATTTGAAAAAACTCTTCGCATCATTTTTACAATCTGCTTCAAAATTCATATGACACACTATAAGTACACAACCAAGAAGTCCAAAGAATCCAAACCCATATCACATGATAAACCCAGTTTGGAAACATACACACTTTTAATATATTTAGAAAATATTTTACAACTTTTATACAAGGCATATATCATATTCCAGAAACAACAAAATGATGGTCACAAGGAATAAAACAACTTTCATTTAGAACCCCTTTTTTTTACATGTGAATCATAATATCCATCCAAAATTGTTTCACAACATCCAAGAAATTCATGGAAACCATTTAATAATTCAG
The DNA here is from genome assembly GCA_963277665.1 of Viscum album. Classification (NCBI taxonomy): domain Eukaryota; kingdom Viridiplantae; phylum Streptophyta; class Magnoliopsida; order Santalales; family Viscaceae; genus Viscum; species Viscum album. The sequence goes on along the minus strand of OY728139.1, from coordinate 978,831,950 downwards.
TCAAGAAATATAAACTCATTTAATAATGTAAATTCATTGAACAACCTCTTTCAATCATAGAAACATCTGCATATTTGAGTGAAACAACAATCGTACCTCAATGAACCATAAAAAAGAAATATCAAACCATAATCATTAATATTGATCCATAATAATCATGACTCAACCTAAAATAAGTATCCCAACATTCTAGATAATAAAATCCCATAGAAGAATGAATATATACAAAAGAAATGATGCAAAATATAGAGATAAAAAACATACATGGTATATATTGGACAAACCATACGAAAGACACCACGAAAGTGAAGATACATGGGGGGAGGAGAGAGGGAGGAGGATCCTACGGTGAAGAATCCAAAAATAGGTAGTATTAGGGGTCTTTTGGTATAATAATTTAAGAGGAAAAATATAAAAAACATTATTTTTAATGACCTAGTCATGTTGCAAGGTTTCCCTATATTTTCTACCAAACCATGAAGCAACCGTGTGCTTGCCCAAAATCCAAAATTTCAAATTGGATACACTGATTCTTGGGAAAGTATCATAGTTTCTCTTAACTATGTGAACTCCATGAACCACCTACATTCAAGACCAAAATACCCCTTTTCATCAAAACTCTGTGGTTAACCCATGGATAAACATTAGACTGAAAATAAAGAAGGAATACTTCAAAATAAAAACACAGATATGATAACCATATTATAGATAATATTTACATATGACCAAATTTATTTCAGCACTATCATTCATACATGTTAAATAATTTATTTATGTGATCGTGAAACAACATCCCTTATAAAATAACCATGAAACTTGACAGAAAAAAAAATAAAGTTGTATGATCATGAGTTTTTACAAATGGTTAGTTGATCTAGATATTGATAAACAATCTTTTGTCCAAGGGGGAAAATCCATGGACAAATTTTAGGTTCATGTTATAGCTTTCCAACTATCTACCTATGTATCTCTCATAGATTGGTTTTATCTCATATCCAAAATTGAACCACCTCCACTAGCATGGGAGCTCCATACGTTGCATATTTATTTACTCACATAGAGGTGAGGGTAAATCATTTACATTGAATTAAAAATTGGCACACAGTCCCTTACAAAATAAGAGGAAAGAAGGTATGCCTGCCAAAATTTCAATTTTGGAATAAATTAAATGAAACCAATCACATACAATGGTCTGGTTTATACTCATGATCCTAAAAATCCAAAAAACAAATTTTTCATTTGATAAAAATAGCAATCAATTCATAATAGTTCTTATTTATGAAATATAACACTCAAATCAATTAATTATATTCTTTAATTAATAAATTATTTTATCTTAATTCCCTTATGATTTACCTTGAGATTCTCATGCATAATAATTTAAATAAAACCAAAAAACAATATTTAAAATTAATTGTGTGCCTAAAAGTACCATGGAGGAAACATGGTGAATACCCATATAAATATAACCAATATGGATTATACTCATATATTATTCACTCCTAAAACATATATCATAAACAATGTATCATATACATTCCTGACATGTACAATAAAATTAATGATTACCTGGATTATGTGATTTTTCAGTCATGTGTTATGCTTCTATGCCCGTAGCTTATTCACTATAATAAGACTCCAACATGATATGTTGATCTGAACATTATGCAGTAATTAATTAAACTTATATATATATTATCCCATCACATTGAATTATTAATCAGCATTGTGACAATACATAAGAGCGTGTTGAAAATTTTTACACTGTAAAATAATTTTTTTAAATTTTATGTAATTTTTTATAAGTACACGGTGTGTACATATGGGCCACACGTCATTTACTTCTCTCACTATCTATCTGAGGAACACTCCTAGGGACTCATCATGTAATATATGCCAAAAAAATGTATTACATTGCAGGAATAAATTACTACATTGATTTTGGACTCCATGTAACACAGTTTCTAGTTATGTAGGTCATGTATGGAAATACATGGATCATCTATGACATAAAAGAACTACACGATATGTATATGAGCTAAATAGTGTGTATTCTGGCTGACTGTGTGCGAGGATAGCTTGTTCAACACATTATGTCAGAAATATAATGAACCAAATATATTCAATGGATAAGGATTAAATTAATTTTGGGTGTAGTGAACACAAGTACACGGTCTGTGACTACGGTTAAACGACGCGTACTCCTGTGTTATCCAACCAAAATCCTTGGCACCTCCAGTTGTGTTTTCATTATTATTTAATTGATAAAACTAATTAAATTGATTAGGTATATGTGAAAATAATGAAAAAGAATAATAACTCATAATTAAAATTTAAATAATGATTAAACTTGAATTGAAAAAATAAATTAAAAATAAATAAATAAATTGAAGATATTTAAATATTTATAAATAATATTGTGACATATCTAATACTACTTTTAGGTTCTAGGAAAAGCATATGTCTTATGATATGGATTTCCCAACTTTGATTTTTTTCATGACTGATAATCAATCCATGATCAATACGATTATGAATGTGGGGATCTAATAAATTGATTTAATGAAAAAAAACAAGGGACATAATGCTGGAACTATAGAGAGGATAATAACATATTATTTGTAATTAATTTATCCAATTAAAGAATTCCCTTAATGGAAATCATTCATTATTGATTGATCTTAAAACATATCTATATTATTTCATTGTTTCATTTTAGTAACCAATAGCTAATTTCCACTAGCAGGGATCCACAAATGATTCAAAAATCTACGAATGTTGCTAATGGGATATCTGGGTGCTTGAACAAAAAATCCCATCACTTGTGTCATTTTCCATTGATCCCCTTTGGAGTCACTTCGAAAGGATTCTGTAGATTTCTATTTACTCAAGAGTGAGAGATGAAGGAATTTCACTCTCTGTTCATGGGAGTGTTCTTGGAGAAGGGATCCTATTAGGGCTTGAGGGGATTCTCTAAATCTATTGTGCACACACAAAACAAATGAATTGGCTTTCTTAGAAAATAATATAATTTGGTTTACATGCTTCTAGGATTAAAATAATATTACATCACATGATTGTTCTATTATTTATTTAATCCATACAGAACCCCATGTCAAATAATAATATAGATATTATTATTTCACAACATGCACATAACCTTTAAATTAAATTAAATATTATTTTATCGAATAATATTCAATGTTTATTATTTCTGACCAGACCATTAATCATGGCCACCACCATTCCTCTAAAATATTTATCAGACCTTAAATAATTAAAATTTATTTATTAAACAAATATCACTAAATTACCCACCAAAAAATAAATAATTATTATATTCATAAAATACAAAATAAATACTTATTAACTATTCTACTCAACATTTATTCATTGCAATAACCACTGAAGAATTAAATGTGATAAAAAAAGAATAATTTTTAAACCACACGTGGTAATAATATTTATTCAACTTGTTAAATAATAAATAATAATATATTATTTAACTAATATTTTGGATAGACTATGTTTGTGGCCCTCTTGGCCTCTTTCCCAGTGGTGTTTGGTGAAGCAGCCAAAATTCAAAAGATAGTGTCAAGAAACATGGTATGGCACCCATAAATAAATAATTTAAATCCTCAATTACGAAATACATTATATGGACACTTATTTCATAATATAATCCTTTTTATCATAGTATCTTTAATCAAGCTGGTTGCGTATTAGTGCCATCAACCTATGTTCTCGATGTCTCATTCATTGAATTTATTAAAATCAAACATGACTATAGAGTACCATGAAAATGGATTAATTTAGTCTATATCATATACATAAATTTTTTTGAGATATCAACTTATGTTAATGGACTTAAGGGATAAATCATTTCTCACATTATTCATTAATGTAATATTACACATGACACACCCAATGTATCATACCTAACCATGAACATATTTCTTCACGGTTTTTGTTCAATACATCAATGTATGTTACTCATGATAATCATTAATAATAATCCTAAATTCCAACAATCAATACATAGGTCCACATATAGGAACATCAAATGATACATAAAAATTAGTATTTACTAACAGTGGGTCTGGTTCCCATAATATCCAAAACAAGATATTACCTACAACGTATACCATGACAAGGTGCCTAAAAGTATTATTATTCTCCTCCCATGATAGCATATATCATTTTTATCCATGAAATGATATTATATGACTATATAACATATATTTAAGAATATTGTAAGGGCACTTACATGATCTTATCATAGTGGGGAACTGTTATTCCAATTTAGTGCAACAACTATGCTTGGAACATTATCACATACTATGTTATGCAGAAGAATAATCATGATATGATAAAAATTTCATTTATAATAAAAAATATGAATATTGGTTATCATAAAGAACACATAAGATGGTTATATGGCACCAACTCTGACACACTACCACTTAAACTAGTTCCAACTTCTAACCACATTTAGTTCGCCTGATCACAACTGATACTCAAGCTTCTGCTAAGATAGAACTTTAGTAAAGGGGTCCACAACATTCTCCTCTATAGGTGATTTCCTTTCTATACCTTCACCCCTTTTATAAAAATACATCAAGAGGTGATACTTCAAGAGTATATGTAATGTCTGTGGGTTTGACCTTGGCTATTTTTCAAGAGCCACTATTATTTTATTATCACATTACAATGTTATAGGATCATTACTACAGGGTACCACATCAATCTCTTATACAAAGTTATATATCCTAACATATTCCTTGGTTACATAATAAGCCATTATATACATAGATTCTATTGTAGAATCAGTGAAAACTCACTACTATTGACTCTTCTAATGTATAGCTCCATGGTTGAGACAAAAAACATATCCTGAATGCAACTTAAAATAAATATGATCTGTTTGAAAACTAACATCTGTATAATCCCTGATGACCTACTACTCATCTCCTTCAAACACTAGGAACATATCCTTCACAAATATTTTAGGATAGCCTTAACAGCAAACCAATTCAGTTCTCCTGGATCTTCTTGAATTTTTACTACCTTGAATAATGAATAAGAAACATCAATTATAGTAAATAACATGGAATATCTAATTGGTCCTATCACTAAATCATATGGGATATTTCTCATTCTCTCTTTCTCATGTTGTGTCTACGGACAAAAGTTCGTAGAACAATGTAAAACATGTGACACTAGAAAAAATCCCATTTGAAATTGTTCAATACTAAATTTATTTAATATATGGTAAACATATGTACTTTCAATTATTATAATCATCTTATTGGATCTATCAAGATTGATGTTTATCCAGATTAAAATGGTTACATCACGTAATTACTTTATTGAGAAAAACTTGTTTAACCAGTCCATAGCAGACTTTAAGAGAGTATGTAATTTCCAAAAAAGTAATATGTTATATAAAATAAACTACTAGGATAACAATACCATTTCCAATAATCCTCATCTAACCAAAAAGATCAAATTCATTCATAAAGAAAACAAATTGTCTTATAGCTTAATTGAATCAAATGATCCATGACATGGATTCTTTCTTCAATCCATAAATGTATATCTATACATTTCTATCACTTTTGGAATAACATGGTTTCACAAACCCTTTTGGTTGTGTCATATTGACATCTTCCTAAAGGATCCCAATAAGGAATTCAGTTTTAAAATCTGTCTTCTAAATCATATAATATGGTATGCTCTTATAGTATGTAGTATTCTGGTGGAATTAAACATAGATACTGGTGAATGGTTTCAACATAGTAAATTACATGACATTGTTTGAACCCTTCGTCCACTATCCATACTTTATATGTATTTAGTTTACCTTCCATATCTAGTTTCCCCTTGAATACCGATTTGAATCCTATATGCATTACATTAACTTGTACATTAACTCGAAATGAAACATGGTATTGATACATGGAATCCTTTCCAGAATTATATATTATTACCATCTTACATCTTCTAATATCTCAACTACCTATTTGTAGGATATAGGTTCTTCATTTTCAACCAATAAAGAGTCAGCATATTTGGTGACTAAAAATCAATATCTCTCTGGTTTTCCTACCTCTCTTGTGCTCCAACGGAGTACTTTTGTTTCAGGAACTACTTCATCCATAGGGACCAATGGAACCTATTCCTGTACAAACTCTTGTTTATCATGAGAATCAACTTCATCAAATTAAATCTTGATCCCATTATAAATTTTGAGTATTTGATCCCTCTTAGTAAATAAGGCATGTTTGGCGACAATCACTTTCATATAAGAGGGGTCTTATAGGTAGTATCCCATTATTTCCATGGGATACCCGATAAAGATACACTTTGTGCCTAGAAATGCAAGTTTGTTTCCTGAGAAGGCCTTATCAAATACCCTACTAACCCATTAAAATTTATGTGAAAAAATGGGCTTCTTTTAACTCCCTAATATGAATGAAATTCCAATTTATACATTAGTTAATACTCTAATAAATGTGTATGTTTTAAATTGTAATTCATATCACCAAATGGATAATGGAATATTTGAATGACTCATTATCAACCATACCATATCTTACAAGGTATGGTTCCTTCTTTCTCTAACACCATTCCACTATGATGTATATGTTGGAGTGAGTTGATATTGAATCCCAAACTCCCATAAGAATTTGATAAACCCTTGTAAAAGATATTCACCACCATGATCTGATCAGAGTTTCTTCATCTTTATCACAAGTTGATTCTTCACTTCATTCTTGACTTCATTGAATTTCATAATGATCTCAAACATATACCTCTACATGTATACATAACCATATCTACTCATGTCATTAGTAAAGGTTTTGAAGTAAGAATACCAACCTCTATATTCTACAAGAAATGGCCCACACACGTTAGTGTGTACCAATCATATAATATTTTTGGAACATTAATCATATCCATTGATTGGAGGATTGGTTATTTTTTCATGTAAATAAGAATGTCATCTTGCAAGTGGATTTAGTTAGAAGAGTATATATATCAATATTGATATATATTTGTCAAGTGCTTCTTGTTTATATGACCAAGACAATGATACAATATTTGGGTGTTATATGAGTCATATGAACATGACTCATTATCAATATACAAATTTTTTTCATAATTTAATACATTAAGACCACTATTTAAATGTGCCACACTATAACTTAAAAATTCATTATAAGGTTGAGATATTTTATTTCCATACTGAAAAAAACCATCTGTATCTAGGCATGATATAATAATTATGTAATTGGTAAAAGTTGGTACATAATAACAAAATTTTAAAACCAAAATCATTCTTGTTTCAGATGAAATGTGGTAATAAAAAATGGCTAGAGCCTCCAACCAAGCACATCTAGAAGCTCTAAGATCCACTTCTTCTCTAGCGGGATTTCAAAATCAAAATAGTTCCTACATTTGGATAGAGATGTGAGAACCACAAGTTATACCCAATACCCAATGCATGGAAATTTATGGATTAAACTTGATAAAAAATACACCTTTTCCTTCTTCTTTATTCTAGGAATAGTTCTTCTTTTAGTGGCTATTCATTACACATAAAAATTTACTCTATCTTTTTCATATTGTGCCTCTAGAATTTCATCTTATTGGAATGATGGTTTTTGGGAGATTTACACTTTTAATGATTCTTGATCCCCTTTAATTTGTTCTTCATTTTCTTATTCACCCTAAGGACCATGGGTTTATCATTTTGCATGTTTTTTTCCACTTAAAGAATCAATGTATTATGTTTTTAATGACTATTCACATTATTTATCATATTATAATTAAAATTAAAATTCATGAAGTTCTTGTGAAGTGATGAAAATTTGAGAATTGTATGAAACTCATCCATGAATGTTAACCCTGTGATGTATATGATTTCAATGTAGCCAATAATACTGAAGATATGTGGCCCAACTTGCATAATCTTTGCAAGCATAGTGGTTGAAATTTTTTTGGACATATCATACCTCTCTTATCTTGTGTTCTCTTTATAGAGATATCAAATTTGAGACATCATTATATACATATAAATGTCCTCATGTTTCATTTAAATCTCATTGGGCATTAATGATAGCATAAAAAATTGAACACCTATGGAATCGTTCAATTATTTCTCATATATTGATAAATCTTCATCACTTTCCTCATTACCTTGTGCTCTAGTACTAGGTTCTTCCAACCCATAAAATTTACATTAATGGTTAAGAATAACACTTATGTGACATTTCTAGTCTTTTATATCTATGATAGTGAGAAGGTTATCCATAAAAACTAGGTATCATAGTAATATGTTAGTAGTCATTTAAATTTTAAATCTAAAAAATATGATGGGAAGAATATTAGTACATTATCTGATAAAATTCAGTCAAATAAATAAATATTATATTTATTAATATCCAACTATTTTATTGAAACACAATTTCCCACCCAATTAGAATTGAAATATCACGTTACTTGTATATTCTAGGGGAAAGGAACAACAATACCATTCTCATTACTCAAACTTTGGTTGGTCAAGAAATTTAAACTGGTTTAGGTAGGCATTCCAAATACTAACTACATTAAAAAATTGTTCCTTGATCAATCGAGTGGACTGCACAATCCTGAATTCATCAACATGAATTTTCTCAACTATGTTCTATCAGTTATACCAAATCTTACTTTGGAAATAAAACATTGATGTGAACAAAGTTAATTCAACCCAAAACATCATGTTAAAATTCATTGATAATTAGATGCACTACAACATTTTCTTGCTAAGCCCATTGAACTATTGTTCAGTTTTAACCGATGTAGTGGATGGCTATACCATTAAAATAAATTTTATTGAGAGATTTTATCCATTTATGCATAAATTGAAAAATATTTTATTTATCACATAGTTTTTAATATAAGTTTGATTTACTTATGTTCATAGCCCTGTCATAAAAAAAGTTGGGATCCCCACACACCCATCCCAATTGGTGGCATGGCCCAAATGGAATTCCAAATCCCCATTGGCTAGAAACTAGTGAATGGGTATCAATATTACATACTGTAACTGATTCCACTCATTTATATAGTCATAAACAACCCAAAATATTAAACAACATAAGGATGGATAAAAATAACTATCCCCTATACAAAAAAAATAAAATTCAATGTTTGCAACATAAAATAAAACCCAACAGTACTAAAACTGAAAGATATAAACAAAAATATCCTAAAGACGCCATGATATAAGAGGAAAATCACCCTCAAGTCACTACCACAAACACATGCATGAAGTGGAACTCTAGCAACTGGATCCACCATCATCATGCAACATCTTTCCTTTACCTTGGTCATATATAACAAAGTCTAAATACACCCAAATATATATGTAGGGTGTGCGCCTAAGCCAAGTAAGATGCCACCCAAAGGAAAATATTCATTGATATAACATTATATGAAAAATGGACATGACCATTTAATAAAAACATTGGAATCATTTTTAAGAAAACATTTTCAAAGAATGATTTATCAAGAAAATAATTTCAAAAAATTGAAAACCATGTTCCACACATAATCCTACTTGAAGAAAAATATACACAAGGTCTACCATGTAGTAATGGATAGGATGACATCAAATAAGAACTATATAAAAAGAGAGAACCATGGGTAAGTAAATAAGGATAGAAAACACAAGTGAGTCACTAGGAGACTCATAACTTGATTATCAATATCCTCAAACTCAACTACAAATATCATTTCCATGAATAAGCCACTAGAAAGGATCCATCCCAAGGGAATAGTGGTATCTAGATAATAAGCCAACACCAATACATTCCCATGCATGAGCTACTATGATAGATCCATCACAGGGTCCTAGTGGTCTCTGATTTTATCTCATTATTTGTTAATGTTGTAATCATAAATCCTTCTATATGAATTTTAGCCTTATCCACTTTGGAATCAACTTGCATACAAGTTCTAGTTCACCCACGTAGGAACTCAATATCCCCCTTGTGATCAAGTTCTTTTTGACATAACACATAAATAATAATAATCACATAAGCATGCTAAAAATCCCAAACACATAAGTAAATCAACAATTTCATCATAAAACCATTTTCCATTTTACACCCACACCAACTCCATTTAGAAATATTGTTCGAACCATTTTCACAATAACTTTCACAATTAAAATGACACACTAAAGGTGAACAACCAAGAATTAACTAGGAATGAAACCCATATAATGTGAAAATCCACTTTTAACACATATTCAATTTTAATTAGATAAAAAAAATATTTCACACCTTTCATACAAAGCATAAAACATATTCCAGAAACAGAAAAATTTGGCACAAAAGGAATACAACAACATTCATTTATAAAACCCATTTTCTTAACATTTACACCCAAAAATCTTTCCAAAACATGTTTCATAACAACCATTAAATTCATAGAACACGTTTCATAATTGTTTCAAGCATTTTAAACACATAGAATAATGTAAAATCAAGTAACCACATTGATCATTCTAGGAAACATTCATAAATTGGTGTGAAACCTCAATAATATATCAAGATGACCCTATAAAGGAAATATCAAAACACACATGTTATGATAGATCCCTAATAAACATGATTCAACCATAAATTGGTCACCCAACACACTAGAGAACCAAACCTTAAATAAGGAGGAAGAGAATCCCAATAAAAGATAAGAAATCAAGGGAAAAGGGGACTTACATGGAGATTCCTAAGGAAACCACACCAAATATGCCACAAAAATGATGATCCAAAAGAGAAAGGATGGATAAAAACGGTTCCTAGGGTGAGTAAACCCAAATGGGGTGGAATAGGTGTGTCTAGAAATAAAAATTGAAGGGGGAAGGTAAAGCTCCAAATTATTAATGTCATGTAAAAGTCACATGGTATAACGACCCATACATTACATACATTGTTAATAATTCAAAATTGAAGCACACTTATTACAACATATGACAAAACCACAAAGGACCGTATAGGTATAGTGTCTTTAGAAACTGGGAAACATAAACAACTGGTTCATAAATCTTCTACAGTGTCTCCAATTTATTTCCTCATATCTAGGGTCCCTTTTAGCATATTCTACTTAATATCCATCTTCCTGACCTGGGGAAAAGAAAACATAAAAGTGTGAGCTCAAATGCTCAGCAAGGGCAAATAAAGGAAATAAAAATCATATCATATCTTTTTGAAAATCATAACCTCCAAAAGAGATCATAATATCTTAACATGGACTAAATCATAGAAGTGAAAATGAGATCCCCATAATCATAACATAAAACGTGAAACCTTGTGGCATGCACACATAATCATGGAAAATCATTTCTTGTTAGTCATGACTCATTGCCAGGATTATCTTAGCAGACAAAGTCCATTTCTGAACCGAGTTCAATCCTCGTTTCAGTCATGTATCACTGAACCGAAATAACCTTCCATTCCAGCCATGTCTATCTCATGAGATATAAATCTTTACCCAATGCATTGGAGGGAGATATAGTTCCCACCCATCTTATAATGAATCCTTTCTTATGTGTGCCACATAATCATAAATCATACATCATCGCATAACACATGTAACAAAAATGGGATTCTTGAAACATCATGACATCATAAAACAAATCATATAAGGTAAATGACTTCATAAAAGTAATTCCCTCAAAACATAATCAAATCAATGTAATAATAGGGATAAAAACAGAACCCTTTATTATCTTAGATGGAAAATAATTTTGATAAAACACTTGAACTCCATTCTTGAGGAAAATATCCTTTCTTCTTCAAAAACACTTTTCTTTTCTTAACATGTCATACAATTATAAACTAAAATAAGTTGATTAAAAATAAAATTGAAAACTTATAAAGGGAGATTCATGGAAATAATTTTTTAAAAATCCATTCTTGCCGTATAAGTTAAATAAACATTCTCCGTACTTTTGTCGGAAAAGTCGAAAAGTACCTCTTACGAAAAACGACAAAAGATTCCTTTCATATCCTTTACTAAAAACTCACATAAGGGTAAAATTGGATTTAAAAAATTGTAGGTGGATGGAAATAATATTACATATTGAGTAAACATGGATGTGGATGATAAAATACACCCCAGTAAATACCAAAGTATAAACAATCTCGGATAAAAATGAGATTGTGATATTTCCCTTACCTTAGGTCCGATTTTCTTTGTACGTGTCTGATGCTCCTGTATAATGGTTTAAATAATGTCATTGACTTATTCCAGAATCATACATATTGATATGATATCATATATGGTCATATTCATAGCTTCTTATTAGTAATATTTCATTGTTACTTGTTACTCGGGTCTTTATTGCCTTTTGTTCTTTTGCGTGTTTTGCCAAATAAATTCTTATTCTTCTTTTAAGGTTATAGATACCTTATATCCAGAATTGTATTAGTGTAACCTATATCATATTTATTCATTCAATTCATTTATATAATTACTATGTAATGATGATCATGTAGAACGAGTCGCATCACATCGTGGAGACGGTATTCCGTACGTACGCACGAGCGATGATATTGTTCCCATGATCGTGGAATTGTATTTAAGTGTATTTATACTATTTCAGTATCAATATAAATTTATAATAATCATATATAGTTACTCATTACACCATTATACCCATCCTTGTAAGGTGATGGTGGAAAATAGATTACACCACGGCGTGGAGACGGTATTCCGTACGTACGCACGCGCGGTGATTTCATTTTTCCATAGGATGGATAGAAGGTGAATTAGGTTTGTTTCATATTTATAATAACATCAGTATGTAATTAATACTAATGTTATTACTTTATCATGAAACAACTAAAGAAGAAGAAGTTGAAGAAGAAAGAAGTTGAAAAGATCGGTAATGGATATTACCTCTTCTTTGGAACGCCTCTTTGAATCCTCCACTTAGGAAACTAAGATTGGTCTTTGAAGAAGACCAGGACCTCTTGGATTGTTCTAGGGAAGTGGAGAAGGTATTTTTTCAGGGGTTGGACGAGCTTGAGTGCTCAAATTGGTGTGAGGAGGAGGGGAAGGAGGTGCCCTTTTATAAGGGAGGAGAGGGGCACCTTAGGAATATCTCAAAATATTATTTTATATTAAAGTAAAAATCGGTTTATAATGGTTCCAATGGGTTTTATTTCGAAGCTAAAGTGGGGATGGGTCGAAATCCTATCAACCAATAGGATTTAGACAAGTTTAGGTTATTATTTTAACCTTATCAATTAGATTTATCTCTAAGTTAAATAATTTAACTTTTACCGTGTCTTTTTGTTTTCTTACACTATATGGTTAATACACTTACTATAACATGCCAAACGATCCCCAAATTGTTTAGTATTAATATATATATCCTTATCTAAGTCATTTGGCCGATCCTTAGATTTTTAAGAATAATATAACAATTAATAATATAATATTTGATTTAAAAACTATTTTGTGTCAATTTTGACACTATTTGATATATGATTTTTGTGAAAGTCATAACAGAATTATATGTTCGATCCAAGTTGATTCAATCAACACTAATATATCATAGTAACCTAGAAAATTAGTGGAATTCATAAAAAGTCTCAAATTACATTTATTTTGGTGTTTATAACATCAATTATGTCAATATTTCATTAATATGATAATTACTGCATCATCATTGTGTCATAATTAAATTATTTAATGTCTAAAAATTATAAATAAAATACCATTATTTTGTAAATCTTTTTAGCTTTCTACTGAATATTTATAGTCGAATTTATCTTATGTATAACCCCATATTAAAAATGATTTTCTTATTAAACTTTGATTTTAACTATTTTAACCCTTCTTTAAATAAATTAATAATAAATGTCCTAATCTAATCCAAGTGGGCCTAAATGGTCATATTTTATTCATAAGTTTGTTTTTGGTCGAATTAAACTTATCCAAGAGCATTAGGACATGTGTTAGGGTAATAGTAATATCATATTTACCCTTAGTTACCCTATTTACTATTAACCGCGGTAAAAAGGTAAAAAGTTACTATTCACCAAAAAAATATTTTTATCTCATTGAACCACATTTTACTTACTGATATCAACCGTGTCTGTCGGATTTTTGAAATTCTATTCACTGAAGCGGTAAAATTAAGTTTTATGCAAAATTCAGTTTTTAACCTACCACTTAGTGGTTTCACTATTTATCAAAAAATGAATGTTTTCAGAAAAATACCAAAATTTCACCCTAGGCTAATTTCGGTATTCCGAATCCAAAAATGAAGTCCATTTTGAAAATTAAAATTTATAGAATTTCAAAAAGTGGTTATTACTATTCAAAACGGCTAGTTTTAATAATTTTTTAATAGTATATCGTTGTTTAGTGAAACTCAGTATTGCGTACAACACAAGCTATCGAGGAAGGTCGCGATTGCGTTTAAATTAAGCCAAGCTAGTATGTAGTGAATGATTCCTTTGAAGATATATAAAAACAAAATATTACTCATAAAAATCTCGGGTGTTATATTCTACCCCCCTTAAAAAAGAATTTCGCCCTCGAAATTCGTCACTTTGTAACAAACAGATGAGGATACTTCTCCTTCATTATATCCTCATGCTCCCATGTAGATTCTTCAAGTTGGTGGTTCCTCCATAAAACTTTCTCCAATCGAGTGGTCTTGTTTCGTAGGACTTTTTCGCTATGATCCAGAATCTCTATCAGTTGTTCTTCATAAGAAAGATGTTGCTCCAGCGGTACAGCTTCTAAGCTGAGTGCATGTGATGGATCAGGTATGTACTTTCTCAGGAGAGATACATAGAACACATCATGAACTTGAGAGAGATTCGGTGGAAGCGCCAATCGGTAAGATACCTTTCCAACACGATCCAGTATTTCGAATGGACCAATATATTTAGCGCTCAACTTCTCCTTCTTTCCAAATCTCATAACCATCTTCCAGGGAGATATTCGTAAGAACAATTTATCACCCACTTCAAACTCTAGGTCTTTTCTTCGGTTGTCGGCATAACTTTTCTGTCGACTCTGAGATGCTCTTATGTGTTTTTGAATAGATCTGACCTTTTCTGCCATTTCATCAACAAGATCAGGTCTTAATAGATTTCTTTCCCCAACTTCATCCCAGCAAGTTGGAGTCCTGCATTTCTTTCCATAGAGAGATTCATAAGGAGCCATCTGAATACTGGAGTGGAAGCTATTATTATAAGAAAATTCCACCAAAGGTAGGTGTTGATACCAACCTCCTTTGAAATCCATAGAGCAAGCTCTCAACATATCTTCTAGGGTTTGAATTATTCTCTCAGACTGACCGTCTGTCTGAGGATGATAAGCAGTGCTGAAACTCAACTCTGTATCCAGAGTATACTGAAGACTTCGCCAGAACTTCGAGGTAAATCTTGGATCCCGATCAGATATAATAGAAAGTGGTACTCCATGCAATCATACCACTTCCTTTACATATATCCTGGAAAGCTGATCTAGAGAGAAATCCTCTCTAATAGCAATGAATTGTGCAGACTTTGTAAGACGATCAACTATGACCCAGATAGCATTATTGCCTTTGGATGTTTTAGGATGTCCTGTGACAAAGTCCATAGTGATGTTTTCCCATTTCCATTCGGGTATGGGTAATGGTTGTAACATCCCCTTTGACTTCTGTCTCTCATCTTTAACTTGTTGACAAACCAAGCATCGAGAGACATATTCAGCAACATCTCTTTTCATGCCATCCCACCAGAAGTACTCTTTCAGGTCCCTATACATCTTCATGCTTCCAGGATGAATAGAGAATGAAGAACTATGAGCCTCATCCAGCATCTCCTTCTTTAATTCGGGGATGGGAGGAACACAAACCCGATTCCTGAACTTTATTATCCCATCACAATCAAGGTTGAATTCAGGAACATTTCTCACCTTCTTTTGTAACTCAACATCTTCTTTCTGTACCTCTTTAATCTTCAAATGTATAGATGGTTGAACATTCATTTGAGAAAGATAATATTTTTCCCCGTACATTATAATTCCAAGATCCATCCTTTGTAAATCCATAAATATTGGATCTTTTGTGATCCTCATCATGGATAAACTACCATGGTCTTGTCGACTTAATGTATCTGCCACCTTGTTTGCTTTCCCAGGGTGGTAATGGATTGAGCAGTCATAATCATTAATCAGCTCCAACCATCTTCTTTGACGCATATTCAGCTCCTTTTGTGTGAAAATATACTTTAAACTTTTATGATCAGTATAAATATCACACCTTTCACCATAATGGTAATGCCTCCATATCTTTAATGCAATGATTATCGCAGCTAACTCCAAATCATGTGTTGGGTAATTTTGCTCATTGATTTTCAACTGTCGTGAGGCATAAGCTATCACCATATCATTTTTCATAAGAACACACCCCAATCCCTTCTTGGATGCATCACTGTAGATCACAAACCTTTCTCCACTACAAGGTAGTGTGAGCACAGGTGCACTGGATAACCTTCTTTTCAACTCCTTCAAATTCTCTTCACATTCCTCTATCCAAACAAACATAACTCCTTTCCGAGTCAACTTGTTTAGTGGATTAGATAATCGTGAAAAATCTTTTACAAAACGTCGATAATATCCAGCCAAACCAAGAAAACTTCGGATCTCAGTTACTGTTGTTGGTCTCGACCATCTTTTGATAACCTCTGTTTTTGCTGGATCCACAGATATCCCCTCTTTTGAGATTATGTGACCCAAAAATTCAACTTTTTGAAGCCAAAATTCACACTTGGTAAATTTGGCATAAAGCTTCTCTTTTCTCAGGGTCTTCAATATAATTCACAAGTGATCTTCATGCTCTTCCTTGCTCTTTGAATAAACAAGAATATCGTCTATAAAGACTACCACAAATTGATCAAGATAGTCTCTAAAGGCTCTATTAATTAGATCCATGAAGATAGCAGGGGCATTAGTAAGACCAAATGACATCACTATAAATTCATAGTGTCCATACCTTGTACGGAAAGTCGTATTTGGTATATCCACCCTTTTGACCCTTAATTGATGATAACCTGAACGAAGATCAATCTTGGAAAAGTATTGAGCTCCGCGTAGTTGGTCAAATAAGTCATCAATGCGTGGGAGAGGATATTTGTTCTTGATAGTGATCTTGTTAAGTTCTCGATAATCAATGCAGAGTCTCATTGATCCATCTTTCTTCTTAACAAATAGAACAGGTGCTCCCCAAGGTGATGCACTAGGTCGTATGAATCCCTTATCAAGATTCTCTTGGAGTTGATTCTTCAATTCCTGCAACTCAATTGGGGCCATTCTATAAGGTGTCTTTGAAATAGGCAAAGCACCCGGTACGTGTTCTATTGAAAACTCAACTTCACGATTTGGTGGAAGACCCGGTAATTCCTCCGGAAAGACATCATCAAACTCCCGTACGATGGGCATATTCTTAATCGCGAGTTTCTCACAAACCATTTGAGATAAATAACCTTCATTTAGTGGAATCACGACCCATAACATGGAAGGAATTTCCACTGGAAGGTTATATTCATCCTTGCATCGATAGACGATCGTAGATTGATCTGGAATATGAAATGTGACTTCCCTTATTTGGCAATTGATATGAGATCCATGTAGAGAAAGCCTATCCATGCCAAGAATCACATCAAATTCCACTATAGGAAGGATCACAAGATTTTCCAGAAGCACTTTCGCACAAACATCAATCAGAGAAGAATTATAAACTTTTGATGCGACTGTTGTGCCATTCGGTGTTGTCACAGCTAACTCAACATCTAATTGTTGAGGTAATACGGTGATACCCTTAGAAAATTCTTTAGAAATAAAATAGTGGGTGGATCCAGAATCAAATAAAACATTTGCTACTTTAGAGTGGATGGTAAGTGTACCTTTCACCACTTCGTTATCGTACTCCACATCACTGATAGAAATTGCATGTGACATTCCTTTGTCTTTAGCCTTAAGATTTTGTTGACGACGACCATCATCATCAACCCTTGGATTTGGGCATTGATTGGCATAATGCCCCATCTCCTTGCACTTGAAACATTGAAGTGTAGTAGGTTCATTCTGTGTATCCCTTCCTTTGTTTCCATCATTAGACATCTTCTTCCCATTATCACGGCATTCAAATGCCCGATGACCTTCCTTTCCACATTTGAAACATTTACTTGTCCCTTTAAGACAACTCCCTCCATGTTTCCTTCCACACTTTGAGCATAAGGGAAAGTTCATATTCTTTTCAGTGTGCTCTTTAGATTTTCCTTCGAATTCCATCTTCCTCTTCTTATCAAACCCATTTGACTGATGGGTTACTCCAATCTCCATCTCGAATTTGAGAGCACATCGAACGATTTCCTCGTAGCTATTGAAATCCCTTATGCCTAACGCATTTCGAAGACTTGGATTTTAGCCACTAAATAATTGATCGATCTTACTCTCAGGTTGGATAATAATACCAGAAGCGTACCTTGCAAGTCTTGTAAAATTTGCTTCATAGGTACCAACAGATTTATCATTCCTTTGCTTCAGTTCAAGAAACTATTTCTCCATCTTTGTTTGGAGAATATGAGGGAAGTACTTATTGAAAAATATTTTCTTGAACTCGTCCCATTCCATGGACTCAATTTCATCCCTTTGCCTCATATTCTTAATAAGATTCCACCATTGATCAACATCTCCTTCCAAATGATACACTGCTAGGATGATTTTATCATGTTCAGAACATTGAAGAACTGAAAATATCTTTTCAGTAGTACTAATCCATTGTTCAGCAACTAATGGATCAATAGACCCGCTGAAAGAAGGTAGACGCTGCCTCATGATGGATTCAACAGAATGTTGCTACTTCCTTTTCTCGTTTGGAAGTCCTGCATGATTCATCGCTTGAGAAAGTTGTGTGAGCATGGCTACAAGATTTTTCATTCCAGCTCCCATATCGTTTGGTTGCTCGGGGGGACAATCATTGCATTGCCCATCGCATTCCGCATTAACACGGTTCCTTCGGGTTCCAGCCATTGACTAAAACCAAGAAAAATAGTGTGAGCAACACTAAATATAATAGGAAAACCACATAATTCAAGAATAAAATTTTCACGGTTAAGGTCTTATCCTAGGTTATTCATGTCCATTTCTGAAACACTAATATTGTGTTCTATGCTTAGACTTATCCATAGGGTTCTTACTAAGGCTTTAACATCCTAGTTTCCAAAGGTTGACTATACCTTTCATTCGATACCAACTATAATGACCCATACTTTACATACATTGTTAATACTTCAAAATTAAAGCACACTTATTACAACATATGACAAAACCACAAAGGACCGTATAGGTATAGTGTCTTTAGAAACTGGGAAACATAAAAAACTGGTTCATAAATCTTCTACAGTGTCTCTCATTTATTTCATCATATCTAGGGTCCCTTTTAGCATATTCTACTTAATATCCATCTTCCTGACCTGGGGAAAAGAAAACATAAAAGGGTGAGCTCAAATGCTCAGCAAGGGCAAATAAAGGAAATAAAAATCATATCATATCTTTTTGAAAATCATAACCTGCAAAAGAGATCATAATATCTTAACATGGAATAAATCATAGAAGTGAAAATGAGATCCCCATAATCATAACATAAAACTTGAAACCTTTTGGCATGCACACATAATCATGGAAAATCATTTCTTGTTAGTCATGACTCATTTCCAAGACTATCTTAGCAGACAAAGTCCATTTCTGAACCGAGTTCACTCCTCGTTTCAGCCCTGTATCAATGAACCGAAATAACCTTCCGTTCCAGCCATGTCTATCTCATGAGATATAAATCTTTACCCAATGCATTGGAGGGAGATATAGGTCCCACACATCTTATAATGAATCCTTTCTTATGTGACATAATCATAAATCATACATCATCGCATAACACATGTAACAAAAATGGGATTCTTGAAACATCATGACATCATAAAACAAATCATATAAGGTAAATGACTCCATAAAAATAATTCCCTCAAAACATAATCAAATCAATGTAATAATAGGGATAAAAACAGAACCCTTTATTATCTTATATGGAAAATAATTTTGATAAAACACTTGAACTCCATTCTTTAGGAAAATATCCTTTCTTCTTCAAAAACACTTTTCTTTTCTTAACATGTCATACAATTATAAACTAAAATAAGTTGATTAAAAATAAAATTGAAAACTTATAAAGGAATATTCTTGGAAATAATGTTTTAAAAATCCATTCATGACATATAAGTTA
Organism: Viscum album; assembly: GCA_963277665.1. Classification (NCBI taxonomy): domain Eukaryota; kingdom Viridiplantae; phylum Streptophyta; class Magnoliopsida; order Santalales; family Viscaceae; genus Viscum; species Viscum album. The sequence goes on along the minus strand of OY728139.1, from coordinate 978,811,615 downwards.
AAAAAACGTTCTTCGTACTTTTGTCAGAAAAGTGAAAAAGTACCTCGTACGAAAAACGACAAAAGATTCCTTTCATATCATTTACTAAAAACTCACCGAAGGGTAAAATTGGATTTAAACAATTGTAGGTGGATGGAAATAATATTACATATTGAGTAAACATGGATGTGGATGATAAAATACACCCCAGTAAATAACAAAGTATAAACAATCTCAGATAAAAATGAGATTGTGATATTTCCCTTACCTTAGGTCCGATTTGCTTTGTACGTGTCCGAAGCTCCTGTATAATGGATTAAATAATGTTATTGACTTATTCTAGAATCATACATATTGATATGATATCATATATGGTCATATTCGTAGCTTCTTATTAGTAATGTTTCATTGTTACTTGTTACTCGGGTCTTTATTGCCTTTTGTTCTCTTGCGTGTTTTGCCGAATAAATTATTATTCTTATTTTAAGGTTATAGATACCTTATATCCATAATGGTATTATTGTAACATATATCATATTTATTCATTCAATTCATTTATATAATTACTATGTAATGATTATCATGTAGAACGAGTCGCATCACATCGTGGAGACGGTATTCCGTACGTATGCACGAGCGATGATATTGTTCCCATGATCGTGGAATTGTATTTAAGTGTATTTATACTATTTCAGTATCAATATCACTTTATAATAATCATATATAGTTACTCATTACACCATTATACCCATCCTTTTAAGGTGATGGTGGAAAATAGATTACACCACGGCGTGGAGACGGTATTCTGTACGTACGCACGCGCGATGATTTCATTTTTCCGTAGGATGGATAGAAGGTGAATTAGGGTTGTTTCATATTTATAATAACATATCAGTATGTAAGTAATACTGATGTTATTACTTTATCATGAAACAACTAAAGAGGAAGAAGTTGAAGAAGAAAGAAGTTGAAAAGATCGGTAATGGATATTACCTCTTCTTTGGAACGCCTCTTTGAATCCTCCACTTAGGAAACTAAGATTGGTCTTTGAAAAAGACCAGGACCTCTAGGATTATTCTATGGAAGTGGAGAAGGTATTTTGTCAGGGGATGGCTGAGCCTGAGTGCTCAAATTGGTGTGAGGAGGAGGGGAAGGAGGTGCCCTTTTATAAGGGAGGAGAGGGGCACTTTAGGAATATCTCAAAATATTATTTTATATTAAAGTCAAAATCGGTTTATAATGGTTCCAAAGGGTCTTATTTCGAAGCTAAAGTGGGGATGAGTCGAAATAATATCAACCAATATGATTTAGACAAGTTTAGGTTATTATTTTAACCTTATCAATTAGATTTAACTCTAAGTTAAATAATTTAACTTTTACCGTGTCTTTTTGTTTTCTTACACTATATGGTTAATACACTTACTATAACATGCCAAAAGAACCCCAAATTGTTTATTATTAATATATATATCCTTATCTAAGTCCTTTGGCCGAACCTTATATTTTTAGGAATAAAATAACAATTAATAATATAATATTTTATTTAAAAACTATTTTGTGTCAATTTTGACACTATTTGATATCTGATTTTTGTGAAAGTCATAACAGAATTATATGTTCGAACCAAGTCTATTAAATCAACACTAATATATCATAGTAACCTATAAAATTAGTGGAATTCATAAAAATTCTCAAATTACATTTATTTTGGTGTTTATAACAGCAATTATGTCAATATTTCATTAATAAGATAATTACTGCATCATCATTGTGCCATAATTAAATTATTTAATCTCTAAAAATTATAAATAAAATACCATTATGTAGGAAATATTTTTATCTTTCTAATGAATATTTATAGTCGAATTTATCTTATGTATAACCCCATATTAAAAATGATTTACTTATTAAACATTGATTTTAACTATTTTAACCCTTCTTTAAATAAATTAATAATAAATGTCCTAATCTAATCCAAGTGGGCCTAAATGGTCATATTTTATTTCTAAGTTTGTTTTTGGTCGAATTAAACTTATCCAATAGAATTAGGACATGTGTTAGGGTAATAGTAATATCATATTTACCCGTAGTTACCCTATTTACTATTAACCACGGTAAAAAGGTAAAAAGTTACTATTCACCAAAAAATTATTTTTATCACATTAAACCACATTTTACTTACTGATATCAACCGTGTCTATCAGATTTTCGAAATTCCATTCACTGAAGCGGTAAAATTAAGTTTTATGCAAAATTCAGTTTTTAACCTACCACTTAGTGGTTTCACTATTTATCAAAAATAGAAAGTTTTCAGAAAAATACCAAAATTTCACCCTAGGATAATTTCGGTATTCCGAATCCAAAAATGAAGTCCATTTTGAAAAATAAAATTTATAAAATTTCAAAAAGTGGTTATTACTATTCATAACAGCTAGTTTTAATAATATTTTAATAGTATATCGTTGTTTAGTGAAACTCAGTATTGCGTACGACGCAAGCTATCGAGGAAGGTCGCGATTGCGTGTAAATTAAGCCAAGATAGTATGTAGTGAAAGATTCCTTTGATGATATATAAAAACAAAATATTTCTCATAAAAATCACGGGTGTTACACATGGTTTTCCTGCACAGTTTTCAAAACCATGTGGTTTCCCACTATCCAAAAATTATAATTTGATTCATGGTTTCCTACGAAATGTTCACATTTTCACCTAACTATGTAAAAACCATGTTCCACCTACTTTTAAGCCCAAAAAAATTCATTTTTAATCAAACCTAGGGGGTTAACACATGGATAATAACTAAATTAAAAATATATAAAGAATTCATAAATTTAAAAAATTGATTTGTAAACCATATCTTAGATAATAATTACCCATAACCCATTTTTTTATCTCTACCTTGCATTATTGTTAAATCATTAATTTATGTGATTACGAAAAGAACATCCAAAACAAAATAACCATTAAACATAAGGGAAATAAATTAAAAAACTAGTATGATCATGAGATTTTACTAATGGTTAGTTTATCTAATGGTTGATAAGAAAATTTTTCCTATACGAAAAACAACATAAACCAATTTATGGTTCATGTTACAGCTTTCCCCCTATCCACATATGTATCTCTCTTGTATTGTTTTCACCTAGCCACCAAGCATGAACCACCTCCACAAAATTGGGAGCTCCATCCATTACATAGGTTTTTACTCACATGCATGTGAGGGGAAAGGGATTGCATAAAAGAAATCATGGGAATTTAGGACAATGCATAATATGAGGAGAGAAGGCATCAAGAAAAAAATATTAATTTAATAATAAATTAAATTAAACCAATCATATACAATGGTATGTTCTATACTCCTGATCCTCCACATTCATGCACCAAATTATATATTTATTAAAACTAAAATATGATTCTTAATCGATCTTTTTTATGATAAATCATGCTCTAATCAAATAATTATTTTTATAAATAATCTATCCTTTTATCTTAATTACCATTTGAATTACCATCATGTTATCATTCATAACAATTTTACACAAATTAAATAAATTTATTTAAATTTAATTGTGTACATTAATGTACCATGGAGGCAACATAGCGAATACTCATCTGAATGAACCCAATATGTATTATAATAATACATTATATACTCTTTCGACATATTGAATACAAAAAATATCACATAATTTAATGATGTGTAGTATCAACATAATGATTACATGGATGACATGATTTTTTGGTCATGTGTTGTGATTTAATGCGTATAGAGTAATCACTATAATACAACTCAGACATTATATGATGATTACAAAATTGTGGAGAAATTAATTAAACATTCATATATATATATATATATATATATATATCAAAACAATTATCATATTGTGTCCTATAAGCATCATGGCCACATGTAAGAACATGTTGTTAAGGTTTTCACAATAAAATAAATCAATTTTAATTCTTCATAATCTTGTATAAGCACATGGAATGTACATCTGAGCTACACGGCATGTACATCTCCCACTATCCATCTGGAGAACACACCAAGAAACATGTCATGTAAAATATTTTTTAGAAAAAAATGGATTACACTGCATGTATAATGGATTACACAATGTGTGGACTCTGGGATACATAACCACCAGTCAAGTGGGCCATATATGGAAATAAATGGCCCATCTTTGACTTAAAAGGACTACACATAGTGTATTTGGGATACATAGTGTGTACATCAGATTAATGTACACTAGGATGACTCATTCAACATATGGTGTCCAAAATTTGATGCAACGTGTGTAATCAATTCATATAGATTGAATTAATTCATGTTGCATTTAACATAAGTACATGTTGTGAAACTCATGTTACATGACATGAACTCCTATGTTATTTGGATAAGATCCTTGGAACCTCCGTATGCATTCATATTTTTAATTTTTTCTCATGAAATTAATAATTTGATTATATCAATAAGAATGTATGGAGGAATAAGAAATTCTTGTAATTCAAATTTAATGAATGACTAAAATTGAATTGAAAAAATAAATTACAAATTTGTAAATAAATAAATGATCATTAAATATTTATAAATAATTTTTTGACTTCATTAATATCACTTGTAGATTCCAGACATAGTGGAAGCATTATGATGGGGTTTTCCAAAGAGTACTTTTTTCATGATATATGATCAATCCGAGATCTATATGATGATAAATGTTGTGATCTACAAAATTAAATCGAAGAAAACATACAAGGGATAAATTTCTAGAACCATAGGGAGGATCATTGAATATAATTTATAATTTATATACTTAATTATAGATTTTTAGTGTTAGAATTATTTCTTCATTATTGGATATTACAATATATAGGTGTTGTTGATACATTTCATTATAGGAATCAAGATAATATTGCATCATGTGGTGATCCACAAATGTTCTAGATATCATTGAATGTCGTCATTGGAATATATGGGTGATCACAAATAAAATCTTGTCACTTTTTTCATTTTCCAATGATCTCCTTGAGAATCACATCGAAATAATTCCATAAATATCTTTTGACATGAGAGTTTTGTGCAGAGGAAAATTTCATTTCATTCTTGAGATAATTATTTGAGAAGGTAGATCTCTAATAATTGAGAGGAATATCCCAAACCATTGAGAACACCAAATACAAATGAATCGTCTCTCAATGAAAATAATATAATATGTTTTAAATACTGCTAGGGTTAAAATAAAATAGTTACACAAGTTCCCTTTATTATTTATTTCATCCCTATATAACCCCATTTAAAATATTAAAATTATTATTATTATTTCCCTACATTCTCTTATCATGGTTCATAAATATTAATATTAATTTAATAAAATAATATTCAAAATTTATAATTTATCACCAGACCATTAAACTCGGTTTTCCATTACTCTACAATATTTATCAGGCCTTGAATAATGACTATTTATTTGATAAAAAATATCATTGCATTATTTTCTTAGAAATAAATAAATATTATATTCACTTAATAGAAAATAAATATTAAATTAACATTATGCTCACATTACACTCTCTCGAATAACAATTTAGAGAATATAGGAGATCTAGAAACATTAATAATTATTAAATCATGTGTAGGAATAATAATTATCCAACTTTATAAAAATATAAAAAATATATTATTTAACTTATATTCTAGATACACGTAGCGTGTGAACCTCTAGACCTGTTTCTCAGTGGCATAAGGTGAAGAAGCCTATCATCTAATGATAGTGTCAAGAAACACACCTAGGTATCCATAGATAATGGAGTTCATTCCATAATGATATAATAACTTATGAGGATAGTTTTGTGGTTATATATTCCCTTTATCTCGATACCTTTAATCAATAGGGTTGCATGTTGGTGCCATTAACCTATGTGCTCGATGTATCATTCATTGATTTTCTAGAAATCAAACTCCCTTATAGAGAACCATGTCCATGGATTTATTTAGGGCATATAATTTCCATAAAGGGGACTAAGATATCAACTTCTATTAAATAACATAAGGGAATAATCATTTCTCACATTAACCATTAATTAAATATTACTCTTGGTGCACCCAACATATCGTACCTCACTATGAACATATGTCTTTATAGTTTTCTTCAATACATAAAAGTATGAAACTATTAATACTCATTAATAATAATAATAAAGTTTAAGGATCAATACACATTCCCGTAGAAAGGAACATCCAATGACACATAAAAATGTGCCTTTCCTACTAGCGAGTCTTTTTCTCATTATATCCTACACTAGATATTAAAAAAGTACACCATGAAGAAGATGAATTAAAATCCAATTATACTCTACCCATGATATCCTGATTCATTTGTACTTTTCAAATGATATCATCTATAAATATAACATATATTTATGATTAATGTTATAGCACATTCAGTTTCTCATCATAGAGGGTAACTGTTATGGCCTTTTAATGTGATAAATACTCTTGGGACCTTATCACATACTATTTTATGTAGAAGAAAAATAATGATGTGTTAAAAACAATAATATTATTCAAAATTATAAATATAGGTTTTTATAATGTACATAGAAGTTGGTTCTAGAAAACCATCTCCAATACTATCTTCAATAATTTAATGAATATAGTGTTTAGAGAATACCTTGATTAGATTATTGTAGTCTTCCTAGATTATATTCTTATATATTCAATGAGTAAGGAAGAGCAATCAAGTCACATGGGGATTGTATTAAAGTCCTAGAGGAAGTAGAATCTTGATGAAAAATTTAAAAAGTGTAAATTTTGGTTTTGGAATTTTTCTTTCTTGGGATATATAATCTCAAGTGAGTGTATATTAGTAGATCCTTCAAAATTCTCTAGACTGACTATGGTAACTGATGTCCATATCTCTCTAAGGTTGGATAGATATTATTGATTTTTTTGATATATTTATCATGTTTATATAATCCAATCAAAAAATAGACTCGCAAAGGAGTTAAGTTTATATGGATGGAGGAATATGAATATAATTTCAAAGAGTTGTAAAGAAGGATTGTCAGTGAACCTGTACCCACACTACCCTATAGTAGAGAAAGATTTGTGATCTATAGTGATGTATCAAAGAAGGGACTGAGATGTGTACTCATGAAAATTGATATGGTGATAGATTTTTCCTATTTCTAATTGATGGCTCATGAGAAACATTATCCAACACGTCATTTGGAGTAATCTATGGTAATGATTTCCTTAAAGATATTAAGGAACTATCTCTATAGAGAATGGTGTGACATATATACTATTTACAATAGTTTAATGGAAAATTTCACTAAAAAAGTGATGAACATGCACCAAAGAATATGGTTGGATTTGATTAAATTTATTGATACCTCAATAAATTATCACCCTAGAAAGGAAGACAAGGTGTCGGGTGCATTGTGTCTAAAGGACCATGTTATCATATCTATGATTTGCATCACAAAATATCCAATATTTCGTAATTTTAAAAGGATGGGTTTTGGAATCTTTTTGGAAAGGGAATAATATTATATTTTTCAATTGAATATTAAACCATCTATCTATGTAAGTTTTAAGGAGGATACCATGGAATATGTGGAGTTGTAAAATAAGGTGAGAATTTTTCCTGAGTTAAACTTTGACTGTGAGGCAATAATAAGGTTCAGGAACAATGATTATATACCACCCATACTAAATTTGAAGATAGAGTTGTTGAATGAAGATCATAGTTCATCATTCATCATTCTATAATCATCCTAGAAGCAAAAATATGTATAAAGACTTGAAAGTGTATTTTTAGTGGGATGGATTAAAAGGAGATTTAAAAAAAATATGATTCTCGGTCCTTAGTTTATTATTAAGTTAAGGCTGAATATTTGAATTCTTAGTGTATGTTAAAACCACTAACCATACATGAATTGAAAAGGGAAAACATCACCATGGATTTTCTCATCAGACACTCTAAATCATCTAAATGACATAATTATATATGTGTTATAGTTTATCACAATACGGTGATAAAACACATCATTGAAATTACATAGGATTTCCCTATCGATCAGCTTTCCAAAATATATATTAAAAAAGTAGTAACATTTCATGGATTACCACTTTTCGTCATATCTAATAAAAACCCAATGTTTACCTTGGTGTTCTTGTGAAGTCTTCCATAGGATATGGATACAATGTTGAGTTTCAGTATAACATATCTTCCTCTGATAGATGTTAAATTTGAGAGAACAATTCAACCCATAGAGGTTATGTTGAAATTTTTTAAATTGTTTTTCAATGGTTTTTGAGATCAATAACATCATCTATTCATGTTTTCATATAACAATATCTTTCACTCAAGTATTCTGATGGATCCCTTGGATTAACTCTATATAAATAAGGTTAAAAATTCAATTTTCTAGATGAAGTTGGAGAAATGAATTTATTTGGTCATACGTTTGCATAAGAAATGGAGTATAATGATAGAACTATTCAATATAAAATCAAGGTAGCTCAGAGTCGATAGAACAATTATGATGAAAATCAATGATGTGATTTGGAATTTAATGTTTGTGGTAATTATTTTAAAATAATTTATACAAGGAATCATGAACTGATATGAGAGAAAAAAGTTATTTTTTGAATTATGTATATTGGCTCCTTTGAGGTTCTTGATTGAGTATGGATGGCAGCTTATCAAATAGTTCTTCCACCATACCTCTCCCATGTTCATTATGACTTCCACATTTCTCTCCAAATAAAGTGAAAACTTAATCCTTTATATGTACTGAACATAGATGTCATACTAGTTGATCATGATCCTTCATATGAGAAAAAACCAACAGAAATCATATGTCATAGTGATAATGTGTTACAGAATAAGTCTACTCTTCGAGTTAATGTTCTCTGGAGAAAACATAATTTTTAAGAATTTACTTAGGAAACTAATGATGTAATAAACAAGATATGTACTCATTTTTTGTATCAGTGTTAACAATTTTGGTGGTAATTTTTATTTTAATGGGTCTATAATGTTTCATCCTAATATTTTATAAAATATTTCTCTTTAAATAAATTAATTTCGTCAATGTATTTCATTACACACACCAATGAGTTTAGATAAACAACTAAAAATTATTAAAATATTATGTCGTTGTTATCACCATGCTATTGGATTGGTGGGTATGAATAGTTCTAAATATATTATGTAAAATATACTTCCAAAACTTTTATAAAATTAATTCATTAGATATTGAATGGTTATGTCACGACTAGTCCCCCGAGGCCCGTGAAATGACTACCACAAGACCGCTTTCCAAAGACCAGGGGATGGAAACTAGCATTGAAAGGCTTATTATATAAAACCGGGAAGGCACTGCCTTTAAATCTTGTAACAAAAACAAAAATGAACACAAAGAGATATGATCACAAGTACACTATATAGTGAAAAGATTGTGTACAATAAGAAAAAGGGGCCAGAATACAAGCCCGACAGGAAAGTTCAAGAAAAATAGAAAGTACAAGTAAACAGAACAGATCCTGTGAACACCCACCAAGGATACAACCTAAATTGTAGTTACAGCTCTCAAATAGTCGTCTCCATAGTACGCCTCATCTAAGTTCCACATCTGAGCAACCTCCTGTCCTTGTACCATTTTCCTTAGTCAGCGTTGTCCACATCTGCACCATATACAACAAGGTGTGGGCATAGCATGTGCATGGGTGAGTATAGCAACACATGGTAGTGAACTCGAGACCCCCAACATTCTCACAAAATCCACAACGGATAAACCAAAAATCATGAAAACAAATAACAACTCACCTTAGTTATATTCACATATACATACCTACGTTATCATGTATACCCATCAAATTCATGAGAACTCAAGGCCCAAATCCTTACCCAATGTAAAACTGCTCCCCGAAGGATAGAATACCACTAATGTAACACCATAAATGTAAGTTCCACAAGGGTAACACCACATTGAAGAATAACACAAAGTTATCATCACGAAGGCAACAACCCAAAGGTAATTACCACATTGTTAACACTACACAGACGAATACCACAAATTTATCACCGAGAAGGCAAGTACCCCAAAGGTACACCACACAGAAGATGACCACCAAGGTAAAGACACAGCTCAAACCAGGTATAACTTAGGTATGATAGTAAATATGATTAGATGTAACTACTAAATCATCTTACTCTATTAAGAGCCAGACCCACGTAAGATCCTAAATCATCATACCAACGTAGGATCCTAGTACAATAGACCCTCTTTGGATCTTAGTAATGCAGACCCACATAGGTTCCATGATTAGTCTCGCATGGATCCAAGTGGAACTCTTGAACATAGACCAATATAGGATCCTAAATCACATACCCACATTGCATCCCAAATCATAGACCCACATAGCATCCTTTTCACAGTTACAACCAGCTATAGGGTTACCGCACTAGGCTCACTTGATTCTGGGAGGGTATGTTCCTCATGAAATAGGTCAAATTATCTAACTGTCATAAATTCACATTAATAAGTATCCCAAAGGAACACCACGTAAAATTGGTCTCAATAAAATAGACTGCGCATCAATTGGATGACTGGTCTGTATGTTATTGGCCTTTTAGTCCTGAGGTCCTGGATTAATCAGTGCTAGATCCAACCTAGTTGTACCCCAAAATTATCCAAATCTGAAGTAGGGTATACAAAAAGGACAGCCACAGTACAAGGTTTTCAGTACCATAGATCGTTCGTCAAACGGACTCTTGTAGCTCATGATATGGCCGAAAGAACAAAAAGGGGTCGAAGTTGGTATGGGTCCGGTCCGACCCAATCGAACCGACCAAGCCAGACCCGGCCTAGGCCGACCCGAGTCCGGCCTCAGATCTAATCCTGCCTACGGGATCCATCCCAACCCACTAGCGTGGCCTAGCCCATGGAGCGGCCCACGCTATGCGGCCGGCGGTGTGACGGCCCACTATGCTCTTTGTTGGCGAAATGGGGAGCCTCCTCCACACGGCGTGGTTGTGCACTGCACCTTCATTAGTGGTCATTAGTAAGCCGAACACCCTCCTCTATCGACCATGGCACAATGTTAGGGTTCATGTACGTCGGGAGGTGCGAACGTGCGCCGAAATCCACTTCGTGTGGCCGACGGGCTGCGGCCCTTCTTCGGTGGCTCAGTTGCGATGCGGCATTCGTCACAGTCGGCTGGAGTGCCAGCCTCCACTTTTGACTCCCATTGAGGACGTTCCTTGGGTCATAGAGTTCACCCTCATGTCCCGTTCATCATTCTTAAGATTTACACACTTTTCACGGAACTTCACCATCGTTTCAAGCCCCATAAAAATTCACAACGATTGTGGGGAGGTCGGGCCATGTTCATTTGGCCTGCTCTCTCTCTATTAGAACCAAAACAATTGGCTTATTTGTTCTTGAATCATGAAGAACGTCAAGAATGGGTAAAGTATGATCAAAACAAAAATTCATACCATGAAGGTTCTGAAGGAGGAGGCATGAGGAAGAAGATGAAGTCATTTAAGTGTTAGTGTTCATTGCTTCCATAAGGCGCTTTTGATATGGGTTTGGGGTCAGTTCCTTTTTCTACAATCCTAGAGTATGTTCATCATTGGAGAGGGTGTTCTTGATTAGCGGAAGAGTTTATCCAATTTTCTCCCCAAGCCACCCTTATCCAACAATTTCCCCATGGAAATGATGAGACAACTAATTAAAATAGGTTTATCAATTTAATTTACATTTGCACTATTAAATGGAACAATTATTTTTATTTCATTGGAAAAATTAATTTTATTGCATTGGCACAATAAAATGGGAGGATTCCAAGGGACTTAACCACATTGAAGAGGGGCATGGGTGGTCTCCTCCACTTGAATAAAAAAGAATTTTTATAAAAATAAAATAGATGTTGTTCTTTATATTATTTTAATTTCCATGAAAAACCCGAAAACTAACATTCACTATTGACTTACTACAGTCAAGGTGAAGGTATCTTCAAGAGAAAATTTGTGCGATGAGTCCAACGGTGCCCTCATATTTCATTTCTATGAACCAGTTATAATGATATAAAAACCTGCTCACACATTTGCTGAATGTACTTAAAAAACGTCATAAATTCATTATGGGAACACCGGGAAACAGAATCACGCATAGTCAATTTTCGGGGACTCATACAATTACCATTTAATTTAAAAAATTACTTGATAATTTTTGATACCCTACATTCTCCCCACCTCAGGGGTCTGTGTCCCTAAAAGCTACATTAAAAAAACATGGAATACAAGTTGGGGTACTAAGCATGAATAAAATCCACCCACACCCATGTGCATTGTTGAAGGTTCTTATGCTGCCAGCATACACACACCAAAGGAATCGATCACCCTTGAAGGACTCTCTCCTTTCATTCCTCAATCACCATTGGAACCTCTGTAAACGTCGCCCCATCGTCGATGCCTAGCTTGTCGTGGTCGATGATGTGAGATGGGTCATGCAAATATCTCCTTATCTGGGATACGTGGAATACATCTTGCACCCGGTACAAATGAGGGGGATGTGCTAGGAGATAATATCCCTTTCCAACACAACTGAGGACTTGAAAGGGTCTGATGATCCTCAGAGCTAAATTTCCACCCTTGCCAAATCTCCTCAAACCTCATCGGCGTGAGACCCATAGAAAGACATGGTCACCATCCTCGAACTCGAGTGTTCTCCATCTCCGGTCGGCATAAGAATTTTGTCTTCTCGGTGCTGTCTTCATCTACTATGGGGTGATCTGCACCTTCTCCATGGTAGCCCAAACAATATCTAGTCCCCTGAGTATTGAATACCATGGGTTAGTTCAGTATAAAGGTGATCTGCATGGTCGTCCATACATAGCTTCGAAAGGTGTCATCCCAATGGTGGAGTGATAGCTGTTGTTGTATGCAAACTACACCGAGGGAAAGTGATCCTCCCAACATCGACTGAAGTTGAGGATGCAAGCACACAACATTTTCTTGAGGGTCTGGATGGTTTGCTCAGTCTGGCCATCCATCTGAAGATGGAAGGTAGTGCTCAAATGAAGACACATCCTAAATGTCTCTTGTAACCACTTCCATTGAAATGAAGTGAAACATGCATCATGATCGGAGAAAATCATCGAGGGTACTCCATGTATCTGCATAATGACATACACATATAGGCATCCCATGTTGTCTACTTAACCATGATCTTTGATCGGTAGAATGCGGGCCAACATGGTGAGTCTGTCAAGGATCAATCAGATTAATTCATGACCCCTGGATGTATGTGGATGTCTTGTCATGATGTCCTTGGATATCTCATCCCACATCCACTCTGGAACCTCTAAAGGCTGAATTAAGCATGCTGGTACCTGATTCTCTGCCTTCAATTACTGACAATTGAGGCACCAAGAGACAAACTCTTCTACTACATTCTTCATTCCTGGCCACCAGTGTTGTCGTCAGAGATCCTAGTACATCTTATCCATTCTAGATGTACCGTTAGAGGGGATGTGTAGAATTCCCTCAACAATTTCCCCTGAAATTCATTTGGTTCCATAGTAAATTCTCTGAAGAGGATGACGTGCTCACCACTTTCAGAAAATCCATTATGTGCCGGACCTGAGGATATCTGAACAAGTTGTGCGTCTTAGTCAGTGTCCCCATGCTATGCCTCCCTGACTCATTGAAGATGTGTGGGAGTGATAGTAAGAGACTGAAGAAAATATACTCTATATATATCCACAAATGTTATCTGCATAGAGGCCTACTGCTCCATCCACTAACCTAGTAGTCGTATACCAGATCATCTACTATGTTCATATGCTACAATGTTCCCCTTCCCAGGAGTATAGACTATCTCGAAGTCATAGTCCTAGAGGAACTCAAGCCAACATTGCTACCTCAGGTTCAGGTTCTTCTGAGAGAAGATATACCCGATACTCTTGTGATCACAGTAGACTATAAAACATTCACCAATAATGTAATGTAGCCACATATTCAAGGCGAAGACCACTACTGCTAACTCCAGGTCATGGGTAGTGTAGTTCTGGTCATTTTGTATCAACTCTTGAGAACCATATGAAATAACTTCTTGCTCCTGTATCTGGACACATTCGAGCCCAGTCCCTGATGCGTCGCAGTAGACTACATACCAAACGCCCTCCTATGGAAGCCTCAAAATAGGGGAACTAGTCTTCTACTACCACAATTTCTGAAAAATCCATCGGCATATCTTCGACAACATGAAGGGTTGCAAATACTTCATCAACGCTAATAAATGTGCTGCAACTCTGGAGAAATCTTGAACAAATTTCTAGTATTATCCGACCAAACCCAGGAAAATGTGTACCTCTATCACACACCTAGGTGGTAACCAAGAAAGAATAGCCTCAATATTTGTGGGATCCACTGAAACTCCAGCCTCTAAGATAACATGTTCCAAAAATTGAACATCTTAGATCCAGAACTAGAACTTCAAGAGCTTACAATAAAGCCGGTGCTCTCAAAGTGTGTCCAGAACTACCTGAAAATTATAGGCATTCTCCTCCTCAGTAGTTGAGTAAATCAAAATGTCATCAATGAATATAACTACAAAGAGATCAAGATATGGCTGAAATATCATGTTCATGAGTCCCATGAACACTGTTGGAGCATTGGTTATACTGAACGGCATGACCGAAAAATTATAATTTTCATATTAACATCTGAAAGCCATCTTTTACACATCCATTTCATGTACTCTGAGATGGTGATAACCTGATCTGAGGTCTGTCTTCGAGAACCACCGTGCTCCATTCAGAAGATCAAAGAGGTCATCAATCCTTTGGAGTGAGCACTTTTTCTTCACAGCCACCTCATTTAGGCAGCAATAGTCATCACAAATTCTCATGCTCTCATCCTCCTTCCTGGTGAACAAAATCACGTATGTCCAAGGAGAAACACTGGATCGAATGAACCCCTTCCAATCTAAGTCCTCCAGCTGTACCAGTAGCTCATGATGCTTCGCAGGAGCCATCTAATATGTTGGTGTAAATTTCGGTGTCATCCTGGGGTGAAAGTCAGTATAAAATTCCACCTCTCTATGATGTGGTAGACCCGGAACATCATCACGAAAGACATCCACGTACTTGTCTACCACTACAGGATATCTTGGAATCTCTATATCAACATCTCTGAGGGTAAGTCTAGCCAAATGACGAGTGATTGGCTACACTCTCCTCTGAGTAAGTCCATCATGTGCAGCAAAGGCTCTCTTCTCACCGATGAAGGTAAACCTAGTCCCATCCATGAAGACACACCGCACATTGTGCCTATACAGTCAATCTGAGCATGGATTGTAGATAACAAGTCCATACCCAAGATGACGTCGTAAGGTCTCATCACCACTACAAAGAGATCCCTGCTGAAGCTCTCACCTCGTAGGGTAAGATCACACTACCGACACCAGTTTTTGTTCATCGAATCCACTCTTGTATAAGTCTTTATCTATAAATGATTGAGCCAATGGCTCCACCACAATCTTCGATCTCTGAACAAGGGTAGTGGAAACAAATGAAAGACTGGAACCTGTTTCTATAAGTACTGTAGCTAAGGTGGAGTAGAAACAGATCGTACCTCATATCATCTCCAGAGCACCATGGTCGTAGGCCTCAGCTGCCTGGAGTTGAGCTGGCCCCTGTCCACCTGCTCCCTATAGTCGGGGTGGGCCACTTGGTGGTAGTGGTGTTAACACCTTGAATTGTCGCTCACCTCCAGCTGCATGGCCAGCTCCTCTCCCAAATCTACCTACTCCCTATAGACCTCCTCGATCAAACCTCTATCTCTTTATTGGAAGTACTTCGAGAGTCTTCTAGTCCTCTGTACGGCAGATTATACAGTCACAAGCCATGTGAACCTTCCCGCTGCATGTATAACATTGCTTACTCTTTGCATGACTGGAACTGTCTTTGGTGCCCTGCACAATGGACAATGAATCATGCACTCATCCACCAGTAGGTATGGTTATCTTTGACATTTGTGACATTTGTTTGTAGCCAGATGAAGAATACTCCACTACGTGATGCCCGGTGGTGGGTCTCGTTGTTCGTGACTGCTCAGTAAGAAAACTCTCCACTATGATGGCTCACTCTAACACCCCAGAGAGTGTTGGGATGTAGAGAGAAATCATTGAAGCCCTGATCTTCTTCCTGAGTCCCTGCTCAAATTTTGGGGACTTGAAGAATGTGTATCGCAACATATTAGGGGAGTATCGTGAGAGGTCGGTGAACCTCTATGAGTACTGAGCCACAATCATGTTTCCCTACAGAAGATGAAGATTATTTTTAATGTGCAATACACGATGGGTCACTAGAACAAATGCTTCCCGAAATAGGATCTCAAAGTCTGCTCAGAAAAGTGTCACCTTGTCCTGAACCTGCAGCTTCAAGCCACACCATCTGCTTGTTGCTTCTTGTAAAAGATTAGCGGTGAGGATCAACATGAGATCAGGGGGTGTCCCTACCAGTCAGAAGATTATCACTATGGCCTCCAATCAACTCTCAATCTCTTGTGGGTCCATCTCACCCCTGAAAATGAATGTCTTCTGGTGCTGGAACTCGTGCAACGTGCTCAAGCGGCGTGCACCATCTACTGTTGGAGCTGGTTGCATTGATGGACCAATGGGTAGTGGTACTGTTGGTGCCTCCACTACTGCCCCTACTAATAAAGGGCCCTGTAATGAGGCCTCGTTGCTTAGTGGGATATCCTCACATACTATACCCAAAACCCTAGCAGTCTGTCTTAGTGAAGGCATCTTCAAAAGAAACAGGTGTGCCATAGTCAGTTAGTTATTCCGTGTGAGCGGACTCAAAGATTTCATAAATAAATCTTTTGGAAACACACATGCAATCAGAGTTTTTCTGCACTATGTCATAAATCAGAAGTCAGGTTCCTGGTGTATGGATACATCAGTCACTGTACCAACACTTGATTCCTGAAATGGAAAACCACACTCATAACACTTAACATTATTTCCAATAAAAGACCAGAGTCCAATGATCTATGGTATAACTAACTCCTCTGATACCAACATGTCATGACCTGTCACATAGGGCCCATGTTTTGACTACCCCAATTCCTCCATCATTAGGCTAGGGGCAGGCAATTAACACCGACAGGCGTATTCCCAAAAACTGGGAAGGCATTCCCATTTAATACTATAACACACACAACCAAGCACACAACAATATATGAGGACATGTATAATGTATTGTGAAAAGAGTGTGTACAGTAAGAAAAAGGTGCCAAAATACAAGAGAAACTGGAAAGTACAATAAAACTGGAAAGTACAGTAAACTGAACAGCTCCTATGAACACCCACCATGGATCCTACCTAAAGGGTGGGTACAACTCTCGAACGGTCAGCAATGCAGTAAACCTCGTCGAAGGTCCTCCTTCGAGCTACCTCTATTCTTGGTAACCTCATACTCTATTAGTGATGTCCCTCGTCTACAACAAACACAACAAGGTGCGGGTGTAGCCCATGTAGGGGTGAGTATAATGATACACAGTAGGGACCTTGAGACACAAAAAGGTCTCACAAATTCTAAAAAGGATAAACCACAAAGAATAAAAACAACTAACACCCCTAATTTGGTATATTCCCATATATATACCTAATTTATCATGTATAACAATCTCATTCCTGAGGAAACTCAATGCCCAAGTCATTATCCCAAGTACAACTACTACACAATGGAAAGAATACCACGAATGTAACACCACAAAGGTAAGTACCACAAAGGTAACGCCATAATGAAGAATACCAAAAAGGTATCACCACGAAAGCAACACCACAAAGGTATGTACTACATAGGTAACACCACACAGAATAATACCACAAAGGTATCACTATGAAGGTAAGTACCTCAAAGATGTGCTTCAGAGAAGAATTCCACAAAGTTAAAGAGTCAACTCACACCAGGTATAACTTAGGTATGGTAGTAAAGATGATTAGATGTAACTAATAAATCATCACACTCAATTAAGAGGAAGACCCATGTAGGATCCTAAATCATCAGACCCATGTAGGATCCTAGTACAGTAGACCAATGTAGGATCCTAGTAAAGCAGACCCACATAGTTTCCTAGAGTAGTCCCACATGGATTCCTAGAGCAGATCCAACTGGAACTATCGAACACATACCCACGTAGGATCCCAAAGCATAGATCTACATAGGATCCCAGAGCACAGACCCACATAATATCCTTTTCTCATGATATAGCCATCTATAGTGTTCTCGCACTAAACATGCTTGATTTCTGGAGGGTCCTCTCCTCAATCAACAGGTCCAATACTCCAACAGCAATGAAGTCCCATGAAAAAGTATACAAAAGGACCTCCATGTAAATGGGGTCTCATCACAACAGATTGTGGGTCAATCGGACACCCAGTCTGTATGTTATTGGCCTTTTAGTCCAGAGGGCCTGATTGGAATCATTCTCGATCCAACTTTTCCATACCTCAACTTTATCCAAAACACTAGTGGGGTATACCAAATGGATAATATTGATTCTAGGTTTCAAGTGGCACAAACAGTTCATCAAATGAACACACGTATCTCATGATATCGTGAAAGAACGAAAAGGGGTCGAAGTTGGTCCGGGTCCAGTTCTACCCAGTCAAATTGACCATGCCCGCTAGGTCTGGCCCAACCCGCTGGCGTGTCCTATGGTGCAGTGGCCCACTGGGCTCACAGTTTCCAGGATGGACATACTCCGCTGTGCAGAGCAGTCACACGCCGCACCTTCACCGGCAGCCGACAACGAGTAGTCCACCCTCCCCTCGCCACCATGGAAAAAAGTTGCAGCTCCTGCACACCAGATGGTGTGGACGCATGTTGTTGTCCCCTTCACACAACTAGCTAGAGTGTTGGTGACTACCCTTGTTCTGTCGTGTTTGACGGGCCTTAACCCCTCTCCGGCGGTGAATTCACGCTACTGTCGTTCCTGAGTCCCACCGGTGACATTACTCGGGTCACCGGGCATGCCCCGGTGTCCCATTATTCATTCTGAATATTTCTGCCCTTGTCTCAAGACATCTCAATCATTTCAAACCCCTAATAATTACACAAAGGTTGCGGAGAGGTAGGTCCATGTTCATTTGGCCCGCTCTCTCCGCGTTAGAATGATAGCTATCCGCTTTTTTGTTCTTGAATCATGAAGAATGTCAAGAATGGGTAAGGGGTAATCAAAACAAAATCCCTACCTTGAAGGTTCTGATGGATGAGGCACAAGTAAGAAGAAGAATTCATTGAAGACCCAATGTTCGTTGCTTCCATAACGAGCTTCAGATCCGGGCTTAGGGTCAATTTTTCGTTCTTTGATTTCGAGTACATTCTTCAATGAAGTGGGTGTTCTTCATTGGAGGAAGAGTTTTTTCCAAAGTTTTCCCCAAGCCTCCATTTTCCAACGATTTCCACAAGGAAATGAGGATCCATCAAATTAAAATTTGTTTATCAATTTAATTTTTGTTGCCATAATTAAATGTCACAATTAATTGTATTGTGTTGGCACAATTAAATGGAAAAATTAACTGTATTATGTTGGCACAATTAAATGGCACAATTAATAATATTGCATTGGAAAAATTTAATGGGTTGATTCCAAGGGACATACACACATTAAAGTGGGGCTCAGGTAGTCCCCACCACTAGAATTCAAAAGTGGGGTTATAAAAATAAAATAGAGTTGTTCTTTATTTTATTTTGATTTCCATGAAAAACACGTAAACTAAATTTCACCCTTGACCAACTTAGATCATGTTGAAGGTCTCTTTATGAGAAAATTGGTGCTATGAGTTCAACGGTGTCGTCAGATTTCAATTCTGAGCACCGGTTCAAATGATATAAAATCCCACTCGCACGTTTACTTAACGTACTTAAACAAAAGTTTAGAAATTCATTCCTGGGACACCGGGCCTCAGAATCACGCGCTGTCAATTTTTTCATACACTTAAAATTCCAATATAATTAAAAAAATACATGGAAATTTCTGGGTCTCTATAGGTTATAATTAAAATCAAAACTATTCAAAAATATAATTGATTTTTTAAAAAATTTTATTTATTCGCATAATATATTTTTATGTTACAAAATAAATTTATTCAAAATTGGTTTATTATTTAAATTATATATATATATATTATTTAATTTATCAATTGTTTTTATATTCAAAAAAAATCTAGGAATAGGATAAGAATAAATCCTGTTTTATGCTTAAAAATATGTTTTTTCTACAATACGTTTTTTATCTCAGTTTTTACAAAAACATTAAAATTAATGGATAATGTTTATATGTATTTAATTAGATAAAATAATTTGAATATTTAATATAAGGAGGAAAAAATTTTGTAATTAATTGCCTTTTGTTTTTGGACAATATTAACATTAGTTGTGGTAAAATTTATCACCTCAATAAATAGTAAATCAGGTTAATCAAGGTTAAATATAAATAATAACGCCATAATGATTCATTATAATTATTATTTGATAAAGGAGATTCAACCTTTAACTCCTTATATTCAAATATTATTTGGTAAATGGATGCTTATCCAAAAAACTGTATTTTATGTTATTTAAATCAATGAAACATAAAAAATGCCCATCTCCTTGTTTTTAATATCTCTTATGTGGAACCATAGAGACAAAACCTTGTGAGGAACAAGTATAAGTTTCTAATTTGAACCTATTAAAATTATTTTCTTGATAAAAATATATTTTTAATTTTTATAAATTATATAATTATCTTTATTTCTTATGCAACATTGATCCAGTATTTCTCCAATAAATAAAAAATATAATAATTCATTTTAAAAATATTAGAAGTGATATAATTATAATGTGTAAAAGTGATAGATGAATTTTATAGATCTATATAAAATATTAATAGGGTTTTAAATCATATTACTCTAATCCCCTCAATTTTTTTTATTAAAATTAAAATTTGATTAATAGTTTCAAAGTTCGAAATAGTTAAATTTTACAAAAATAATATTTAATTAAATTATTTAAAAATCAAATAAAATATGGAAATAATATGAGGTGGGTGTTATATGCATACAAATTCCATAAATTTACCATTTATAGTCCAGTCTGTACCATATATGTAAATATCAAACCCCATAAATATTAAAACAGTTGTTATCATAGTTAAAATTAAAATTATTTAAATAATTGTTAATCCAAATGATAAGATTTAGAATTACAAAAAAACATATCGAAATCATATTTTTATGGGATTATTACCTTATCCTATATTATATTATAATACATGACGATTGGAATTATTTTTTCTTCAAAAATAATTTATTATAATTTAATATTTAGAGAAATTCCAAATGTAACCCTTGCCTCAATTATAAAAGGGCACCACCGCCCTCACTTAATCATACTAATTTTTTTTATCTAATAAAAACACAGCTATAAACTATCTACGAACATACTATGGGTTTTTTTATTCCCAAAATACAAACTCTATATCATTTTAGAGGAGATATAAAGGAGTCATTTCTAAGAAGATTTGATCACCGTAACCGATCACTTTCTTTTTGAATCTTCCTCCCTCGTATAAATAAGTTGCATTTTTTCTAACACAATAAAAATTGAATCCTCAATATGATGAAATGTTATTATTATTATGAAAACACCTATATAATAATTCATTCCCAACATGTGATATGTGAACGTATCGCTTCGGCAAATGTATGGACAACCCTCCCCACATTGTGATACAATTCAATTTTCATCACCATTTTTTATGGGTATTATGATGGGTTTACTGTTGATATATTATAATTTTTACATAATTATACTATTTAATGGTAATATAAAATCTAATTTCTTACCATACAATCCTTTGGTATATAATAACTTCGTTTTCTCGTACCTATGGACTACCACTTCCATGAAGTGATATGAATTATTTATCATTTATATTTTACATTGTTGGTTAAGTGGACGGTATTGATTAATATATATATATATATATATATATATATGATACATATGAAATAAAAATTGTTCATTAAAATTGACTTATTATTTACATTACATTATTTCCATCTGTTTGAAAATGAAATCAATGTTCATGCATATGTACGGTCTGCCATCTCTATGAATGGTTTAATTCATTTTCCTATAAATTAATTTTATGAATGATTATATATATAGATATAATATATAACATTTATATAATGATTGAAATTCAATAAATGGTAGAACCATGACCAAATTATCGGATGGGTATAGTCGAACCAAAACATGCTAGGGAAACCAAGCAGTTATCAACATGAACAGGGATTTTAATAACAAATTATTAATAAAGGGTTGATAAGATATAATAAATAAATCATACTTGGTATAGTAGATATGAATATTTCTATGAAATAAATTTATAACAAATCCATATTTATTATATAAGAGGTTTGAACATGAAGATGGAAAGGGGAGAAATGAGGTAAGGGATTTGTATCTAACATTTATGTTTATGGGACACATGTCATATACACCCCTTCTTTCATTCGTGTGGAGTATTTATTATCCATGAATGTATTTTGTGATTTTTAATGAAAACAATGAGATATAAAAAACCATAGATGTTTCTTTATTTAAAGTGGATGATTATTCAAATTATACTATAGTAGTAAGGGTTTTATTTCACAATTTCATCAATATTTAGGATTATTTATGTTTAAGTATCCATTAAGGAATATTTTTCATCCCTTAACATATTTTCAAAGAAAATTAAAGAATTTTTTTACTATTATAATATGATTTTATAAGGACATTTTTAACAATGTTTTCGTTTTAACTAATTTTTTTGAAAGGGATCTTTTTTTCATTTTCCATATGAGTTACTTTTGGACATTTCTGACAAATTTATTTAAAGAATGTATTTTTAAATTATCAGCATTGAATGGAATTTACCATAAAAATGAAACCTAAATTCTTTAAATATTTATTTACTTATTTAAAATGTTTTTTAAATGAAATTGTATTCTTTATTATGTGCATATTTTTTTTAGAATTTAAAAAGTTTTTTTAAAAAATTTCAAAGGTTATTTTTCTCAATAAGGTTCTAATGATATTTTAGTAGTATCTCTATTCATTAATGACAATAGTCATTGATTCAAATTATTTATTAATATGTTAATTATCTAAGGACAGCATCCTTATTCTTTCTCTATATGGATTATGATTATGATGAAAAAAATTATGAAACCTAGTCTATTGGCTATTTTATGATGAAATGTTTATGTAACACATTTCATCTTATTAGTGATGATCCAATGAATGTTATTTTATCCTAGCATAATAATATGTATTATTTTTGTTATGTGATCTGTTGAAACCATATCGTAATCTAATTCCAAAGGCAATGAATTATATCTTATTACCTAGTCATAGAATACAAGTTGAGATTCTTGATCCGTTATGGGAAAAAAGTAGAACTGCTTAATCTATAATGGGAAAATAGTCAATGTTCTTGATCTATAATGGGAAAAAGGTGTTGATTCTTGATCTGATGGTCCTGTTTGTTATCCTTGAAATATGAAATGGTTTCATTATTTAGGAACTTCTGGTTCATGATTTATTTATGAAAAGTTCTCATTCTTTTGAATCCTGTCTTTTGAAATGAAATATTTTTATGACATAACTCATGCTTATGCTATTTTTGAAATTTTACATGATTTTTCTAGGTTATGATCATGATCTCATAACTTTATGGTTATATTATTCATTCACATTATCATCGATTGATGTCTCCCATATTTAACCTTATTGAGCATCTGATCTCACCATTTTATTATGTCTCCTTTCCCCCGGATATATCGAACATTTCTGTAGGGTGTTCCTATGAATATTACAATGCGGGAATAAATTTATGGGATAATATGAATATCTTTTATAAAATAAAATATAGTATATATATTCCTCAAAGAATAAAAACCTTTATAGTTCTAGTGTGGACTATATTATTGTATTTTGAATATTCATTTAAATGTTCATGATATTTATATAAGAAAACATACGAATACTATTATATTACCTATATAATCCTTCATATAGAAAATATATTTTGGTGATAAATGCTATAATTATATAAATGGGACACCTTTTCCGTGGAAAGGGTGGGAAAAATATTGACTTCAATGAATTTGATGATCTTGATGCATCCAATATGTAATGGGAGAATCTCTATAAGAAATTCTTGGAATTGGAGATGTTCCCTAGACACAAGTACATCATAATTATACCATAGAGGTTATAGAATGAAATAGATACTGTTTTATGGTCACTAAATCAGGTTAAACATTACTACTAGAGAATAATAAACTGCAAACTTATAAGGAAGTGGTGGATGGTAGGGAAGCTTATAAATAAAAAATAAGACATACATTCTATGATAGAGTCCATGTACCAAAATCATGTTTGGGTTTTTTAGATCCAATATCTAATGAAAAACCTATTGGATGTAAATGGGGATTACTGAAAAAGTTGTAAATGAATAGTAAATTAAATACATAAAAATCATGTCTGGTTTCAATGGGTTTTTGGAATCATCAATGGATAGAATGTAATTAATCCTTAAAACCCATTATAATGCTAAAATAAATCAAAAAATTACTATTAATTTTAGTTTTCCATGATTATGAACATTGAAAAATGGATGTCAAAACTACTCCTCTACAGGGGAAGATTGATGAAGACATCAATATCAATCAACCCTAAGAGTTAATTAGGTAGAGAATTTACAATTATTTAAACTAGATGCCAAGATATAGTTATGGGTTGAATTAGGTATCACATTCATGGAATTTAAATTTTATTTTGTCTATGATAGAATTTGGTTTTAGCAAGAACGAATGTGGTCCATGTGTCTATATGAAGGATGGTGGGGATGCCATCACTTTTATTTGTATTATATGTCGATGACAAATTGATTATGGAAAATATAGTGTAATTATTAATACTTTGTTAAATGAATGTGTTTCTATGAAATATTTAAGTGAGGAAACATATATTATATGGATAAAAAGCTATCAATATAGACCTTGGCTGATTGGAAAATGAAAAAATACATATATTGACAAGGTAATAGAATGTAATAATATGGAAAAATCCAATATTGGGTTGTTTATAATTTCACATGGTATCAATATTTAGAATAAAATGATTCCACAAACACAATAGGATGTTGAAATAAGGAATAAAATCCCATAAAATCATGTATTGGTATCTATTATGTATTACACATTGTGCACTATGTTGGATTTTTCCTTTTATTTTAGAATTGTGACAACCCCAAATATAGTAACCGAAAATAAATATATATTTATTACATTGGAAAATGAAAAAAGGTATCACATCACCAAGGATAAATATGTTATGTAGTATTGAAGAACTAGATACATACAATATTTCATTTTATTACATTGGAAATAAAATATAAAACATTATAATAGTAAACATTGTGCATCCTTGAACTCATTTAAAGGATCCTTCTTCATATCATTTTGAAAGGAAAACATAATTTTCCTGAATCAAATGCTTATTAAAAGTTACATACAATAGAATCGATCATGAGTATATAAGGAATAATTACTATGGAATAGTAAATAACAAAAAACATATGTCATTTAATCTATAACATGATACTGAAATGCATACATGGATAAAAATGTTGAAATAACATCATGGATATTAAAAATGAATTCTTAGTGATGAAAATTCACCAAGTTGGACATCATGATATCTTACAATTAGGACCTTGTTCTAGGAAAATAATAGTAAATTTGTATGTATACAATAAAACCCCTTGTAATAAGGTAAGTTAACTAGTTTTTCTCATGAAACATGCCCATGCATTGTGGGGATATGTGATTCTAGGCCTTATCCATCATTGAATGTACAATTTAGCCCTCCTATATTGAATTAGACATTTATTTCATAAAGAAAATTCTTTATCAAAAAAATATCCATGTTAGATAATGAATACATAATATCATGATTTCCTCTGTCAATCAAATACATTTTATTTAAAACATTGTTCATGGAAATGGTATACAGTTTAGGTAATTATAATATCAATGACATAAAAAATGTGAATAAGAAACAGAAATGTAATTTCTAATGAAATATGATCATAATTAAGTTAATCTATAAATATAATGTTAGTGACCTCAAAATTAACAATAGAAAAAATATATCGCTCAATTCATTAGAAAATTTGAGTTCATTGTTAAATCAAGTCTTTATGATAATATATGGAAATATAATTCAAACAATTAAAAAAATATTTCATTAAAAAATTTCTTTCTAAAACCATTGAAAACATGTAGAATAATACAAATAGTTTAAAATATTTATGACAGAATAAATATCCATTCATATTGTATGAGTCAAAAAGAAACAATACATTTGACTTCTTACATTGAATGAAAAATATCCCTTCAGATAAAATTAGAAATAATTCATTAAAAATATGTGAATAAGTTAATTATTACATAAAATGCACTTAATAAATAATTTTTATAAATAATAATTACTTTTTGAAACAATTTTTTAAAAAATGGAGATGGAATAAAAATATACCCGATGAAAAAGATAAATAAGACTGGATTTTATTAAAAAAAATCATTGATTGATTCAAGTGTAAAAGAGAAAAAAAATTATAATAAAACATTGAAACTCATTAAAAATCTTGAGGATAATATAATAGATGGATTTTATGAAGGTTATATTATATCATTCCTTTAATGAAAAATATAGGCAAACACAAGAAAATGATATTCTACATTAAATTATTACATCATTGGTAAAATTTTAATCGTAACCCATTGAATGAATAATAATTAATTGAAACATTAAAAATCGTATTAAATATATATTATTGTTAAATACATAAATATGTTAGTATATAAACCACATGAAATAAAATATGTGTATAATACCAAATATGTCTCAATGGAGTGGAAATTGAGATGAAATCCCTTACCTCACACTTCTACTTAGTATAACATGATTTAACCACATAAAAAATAAATTTGATTTATTTTAATTACATAAAAACAATAAACATATTAATAATATCATATTTGTTCTATTTATAAAATCTTATTATCTATTTTTTAATAATATGTCATTATTATCCCTCTTTCGGGTGTTAACTGCATCATTTTTCATATATGTATTGTTCCAGCGGTTTTGGTTCTCAATTGTTCATTTTGGTTTTAAAATATATATAATTTTAATCATTAAATAAAATCAATTCATATTACTTATATACATATTTATAATAATCCTTGAAAAGGTATACATTAACTATGAATCACATCACTTCATAGAGGTCGACACACATGTGACATTATCATTTTTTAATGATTGGATGGGTATGAAGGTAGATGATATATAAAATTTATAGATTCAATATTATTTCCTATGTATCGTATATATTCATTAGTTATATTATTATTAATATCCTTCTGAGGTATTGATGGAAAACTAACTACATCAATTCATGATGTGGTAGTCCTCCTTACACACGAGTGATGGTTCTGTTTCCCAATTGACAGAGAATGAGATGGATAAATATTATAAAATAAAAGTAATAAATCAATTTTATATCATATAATTGGTTTTATTATATTGGAATGGTAAGAAAATTATTGAACATGATAAAAATTTGTATAAAAATGAAATTGTTTGGTTAAGATGATTACCTCTTCTTTGAAAGATATTCTTTAGATATCCTCTTATGGAGACTAGTATTAGTTTTTAGGGAATACCCTAACATAAAAAAAAATATAATGATTTATATGATATATTTAATTTTGTTTTTATTGAGATAAATGTCTAAATAGGTGTGACTAATTGACGGTAGGGGTGCCCTTCTTTAATTGACCTGAATGTCACACCTGTAATTTTTCAATGATTTAAAATATTATTATATAACATTTAAGGAAAATTTGATATAAAATTGATCATATATTAATATAATAATTTTATTTTATAAATAATCTCATCCAATATGTTTTAAGAAAGTTTTAAGTCATTTAAACCCTTATCATTTTATATTAACACATGGTAACCTGTTTTAACTGAAACCTTAGTAACATATTTTTTTAATTTATAATGTTCATTATGTACAAAAAATACTTAAATATTATTAAATAATATTAAGTATGTTTATTAAAAATATGGAATCCATTTAATCAAAATCAATTCTTATATGTGGTATAAATTAATTTAAAAATAAACTTGCAAAATGTGGTGCAAAAACAGTTTTGCATTGTATTTTTCAAGCATAAAATGATCGTACATTAACTTTGTGATAAGATATAATAATTATATTAATATATATTCATATATTTCGATATATAATCAATATATTTAATTAAAATATTTAATTATTATATATTATATATGATTAATCAAAATGAAAAAAATCAAAGCACATGAAATCATTTTTTTGAAAAATATCTCTTATTACCTCAAAATGATCATGTAGCAGCACAATAGCATGGTACTCTAGAATTAATGTAGTATTTGTGAAATTGTTGATTAGTGACCTAGTTGCGAAAGCGGTACTATACCGGTAGTTGTAGTAGTGGTGGTACTGTAGCTGTCTGGGTATTGTATCTATATTATTCACCAGATGGCCATTTGAGCCCAAACAAATGCTTGTTTGCCTTGTATTAGATATTTTATTCCATTGAGACATTGTTCCATGTTAATGTGGCACATGGAAATAGGACTTTGATAAATTTAATTGAAATCGTTCTACATAGACACAATGTGGTCTTTGATATATAATAAAAATGAGGCTTTAACCCCAATGTTTTTAAAAGAAATACATGATTTACACATTATTATAAATAAAAAGACGAATAATTAAATAATAATTTTTAATTATATATAAAAGCATATTAATATGGTAAAATATTAATAAACTTTGTATTCTTATTTTTACAAAATATTTTCAAAATTAATATTCATCTTATCAAATTATAATTTTTTACTATGAAATATTAAAAATGTTTATTGCACTATATATTTATGAAAATAAAATGTTCACATACTATAATTGAATAGTTATCTTTAAATTCTTCCCTAGGTTAAAATTTTATACATAAGTTGATTTTTGGATTTTACATGCTAAACAAATGAGTGTGGTTCTTCTTCATAACATATTTTGGTTCCCATGGGCTTCTTAAATACTATGATTTCTCCATGTACCTTTACCAATAAATTCTTTTGATTTCACAATAGTTGTTCTTTAATTTCAATAATCTGGACAGGAATTTCTTATTAATATAGATCAATTTCTAATTCTATATATTCAAAGTTGGGTACATGTGTTGGGTATGTCATATACTTCCTTGAAAATGTAATTTAGAACACATAATAGACTTTAGAGACTCTCGAGGTAATTTCCAAATAGTAGTCCATAGCTCTAATTATTTCTAGAATTTTAAATTGTATAACATACCTAGGGCTCAATTTTCATTTCTTTACAATCCATATAATACACTTCTATAGATATACGTTCATGAAAACATGATCTCCCACATGAAATTAAAAAACATTTATTCAATTATCGTCATAACACATTTACATTCATTAAGCTACATTAATATAGATCTGAATTGTCATTAAAATTAACATTGTATCCTTAACAAATTATGGTCCTACAAGATTCCTTTCCAAAAATTCATCCTAATAAGTTGGAGTATGACATATCCTTCTATATAATGCTTCATAATGCACCATTACAATACATGAATATAATCCATTATTATAGAAAAAATATTATAAAGGTAAATACAGATTCTATATACTATTAAATTCTATTGATCATTACCTCATCACGTTTTCTAATTTTTGAATATAGTTTTTAGACTATCCACTAGCTTAAAGACGATAAACAATGCTCAAATGACAATCAGTATCAAGATCCATTCGAATACGTTTTCAAAATATCAATGAAAAACATGGATCATGATGAGAAAAAATTGAAAAAGAAGACCTAATGTCTTAAATGTTCACTAAAATAGAGTTTTGTGAGGTTCATAAGAGTTAAATTTTTTCTAATGTTGTGGAAATCTATCGATTTGGTGAGGAAATTAATAATAACCCATATGTAATCATTCAATCTAGGATTCATTGAAAATATAATAAGAAAATACATAGTAATTTCATCCAATGTCCATATAGGAATAGGTAGAGGTTGGATGAATACTCTAGGATGTTGTCTCTCAACCTTAACATATTGAAATACCAAGCTTCTCAATAAATATTCAACAATTTCCCATAAAATGTTTTCCTCCCTATCCTTATATAGTGTGATGCATCAACGGTGTATAGAGAAATTCCAGATATGATCATCATCTAATAATTCTTTTTTTAGCTAACATATATATAGAACAGATATAATTCTTCCAAATTTTATAATTCTAACATCATAAAATTCTTATCCCAATTTCCCATCATTCATAGCTATAATATACTTTTGAAAAATCAAATTGAATAATAATTTTTTATGTTTTACAATAAATATGGTTTCGAAATCATTTGAAAAATGAGTGATGTTTCCCCTTCATTGATTATTTATATATCAATATTTACAAAATCCATTAATATAATATCCCTATCATTCTTCATTTTTTTCCAGGACATAATGTTCTTTCAAGAACAATGCATCCTCTATCTTATTTTCCTTCCCTATTTGTTAGTGTCCTATTAAATCATAATAATTTAGTAGCTCAAGCCATTGAATTTTCCACATATTTAGGTATTTATATAAAACATTTCTTTTATATTATTTTGTTTTGAGTATATCTCACATTATTAACCATATATATATAATCTCTATAATTTTAAAAAAATTATAAAATTACCAACTCAAGATCATGAGTTGGATAGTTCTGTTCATGAATCATTAATTATGTAGATGTATAGTAAATAAATATGTCATTCTTCATAAGAACACCAACATCTAACTTCCTCGATATATATATCAAAAATCTAATATTTCCATATGGTAGACTCAATATCAAATAATTAACAAATATCCCCTTTAATTCTTTAAAAAATTCTTCACATTACTTATTTCTTATAAACAAAATCATTTTACTTAAAATCTTAGTAAATGGGTTATCTAATTAGGTAACATTTTTTTTAAATTACTAATAGTAACTATCCGATCCAAGGAAACAATGTGCCTCAATTATGGTTTTCAGTAAAGAATATTCTTTGACGGCCATTATCATCAAAGGGTCAACTATGGTTAAATCCATGGAGACAATATGGCCAAAAAAGATACATAAAAAATTCAGAATTATGATTTTCTAAATTTTCATATAACTCGTTTTCTCTAAGAGTATCGATAATGATCCATATTTGATTCTCATTGTATATTTAGATTTTAGAGTACACCATTATATATTTAATAAATACCAAATAAAAACTATCAAGATATTCATTAAATACATTATTCATTTGATCCATCAAAACATAGGGTTTATTAGTCAATCCAAATGGAATTACATTAGAATCCTAACATCCATACCTCATATGAAGTGTTATATTCAAAATATCATCCATGTTTACATGCAATTGATGATACCCTTAATGAAGGTCGGTATTTGAAAATCATTGAGCTCCAATAAGTATATCTAATAATTCATCAATGTAAGGTAGATGAAACTTATTATTTATTGTGCTATTATTAATTTATCAATAATAAATGCGTAGCCTTATATATGAATCTTTCTTCAAAAATAAAATAATAGGGGCTCCATAAGGTGAAATAAAAGGGCATATAATTCCCCTATCACATAAATATAATAGTTGTATATTCAACTTGACTAATTATAATATATACATTATTTTGTAATTCATTGGTATAGTTCATTCATTCGAGTTTAAAACAATGGAAAACTCCACTTCATGCTCTGTTTGATTATTATGTATTTCCTCCCATCCTTAGATTGTGTCAACTCTTCTTCCTTAAGAATCTCATTTAGAAGAGCTACTATAGGTGGATCTTGACATGACCAAGATGGTGATTTCACACCTCTAAAAACATGTAATTCAACATCATCGACATGAATCATAATGTACATGTTTTTTAAATAAATTGTTTTCATTATATTTTGAATTATAATCCATATAAATGATTAAAAATATTAACAATTAATAAAATTATCATGTAAGAAAATTGGGTATGTTTATATGTTATAATGGGATCTGACTGAAACATCAATATTTATATAATATTTTATTTAGATTCATGATAGATAACTCACTTTTCATGTTACTAGGTAAATATTTAGTTAACATGTAAATCATTTTAGATATAAAAGAGTATGAATATCTAGTATCAATTAATGTATTTTCTAAATTTGAGTAAATGATTAAAGTACATACTACAACATCATTAGGAACATCAACCATAGCTACTATAATAAAATAATCGTGGAATCCTCCCCTTAACCTCTTATATTGTATGTTTCCTTTATGCTTGGGGAATTCAAGTGAATTATTCACCATTTTCACTACAGTTGAAGAAAAATATAGAAATGTTTTCCCCCTTATATTAATTAGAAAAATGAGCCTTATATTTTCACTTGTAAAAAAATAAGATTTCCTTTAATATGTATCTATGATTTTTCTTTCCACAACATAGACATGATGGAAGTGTTTTTGTCTTCATCTTCCACATTGATTCGCTATCTTTTTTATAGTTCTTATTCATCCTCTTCTTCTCTTGATTTCCCTTGAAGATATAAGATATAAAAGATTAATCTTCTACTTTGACAACAAAAATTAACATTTTATTATATACTAAAAACATTTGAGAAACTAGTGACCTTTAGGCACATCACATAATCCCTTCAATGAAATATTCAATCATTTTGTCTTAATTAAAATTTTAATCTATAGTATGCCTAGAAGTACTTTTAAAAGTATCCTCATACTCTAAAACACACTCTTCATTTTTTATTTAATTTGAAGAGTTTTTATTCATTTCATTTCATTACTCATGATTGAAATATTAGTAAAATAATGTTACTTTTAAATATCTCCATATTATATGTTATATTTCCTTTTCATCCCTAGTAGTCTAGATCAATGACTACCACATTTCAACACCCCATTAATACACTGCACTACAAGCATAACATTTTCCCTTTAATTACATCCCAACACCATAAATATATTCTCAAGGGACATAATCCATTTATTAGCTACCACAAGACTATTAGTAACACTGAATTGTGGAAGTATATGTCATAGGAATGATCCAATATGAGTGTATCATGTTTTGGAACATCATGTTTCTCTATATGTTCAAGGTTGTTCGTCATAACCTATGTTAGGTTTCCGAATATGGCCATGATCTACTCAACTCCTCACAAGTTCCATTGGATATCTTATTAGTGAAATCTCTACATTTACCAAAACTATTTAATCCTTTAGTTTATATGAAACCATTTCTAAACAATGAAATATATTAAATTAACTCATAAGATTATCAATTTTAAATCATAACATATAATTCTAAATCTGGTGTTACACATAACAAAAATTTAAAATTTATGCATTTTTAATATCATAATCGTAATTATTTTTTGTTTGGGAATACAATTAAATCCTAAAATAATTTAAAATATTTCATAATGATTTATAATTAAAATATGAATTAACCCATGAATATCCCCTAGGTGTGTAAAACCAAGTGTGGAGTAAGTGCTGATTCACTATGTACTAGAATGATATTTGAGATATACTCCACCAACTATGTTTGGAATTATTACCCCTAGATTAATTTGTTCCAAATCCATGTACACATGTTGTATCCAAATAGGAATATATTTTCTGGAAAACCACATAATTTATACCTTACTAAAAACAGTTATGATATTATCTTAAAATTATATATATCCTAAAATTCATTCATAGGATTATGTAACCTAATTTATGTTCTCCTAAATATAGTTACCAATATTTCTATTAAACATTCCTATGATTCCAATTGTTACCACCTGACTACAATATCCCAGAGTTGGTTCCTACATTATTACATTGGAATAAGATTGAATATATCAAATCATAATTGATCATTCATTTTAGTAGTCTTGAATAACTAGATACATACATTATTCCAATTTTTACATTCAAAATAAAATAAAAACATTGTAATAGTAAACAGTCTACATCCTTTAACTCATTCAAATAATCATTCTTAATATCACGTGGACAGAAAAAAATATTCATGATGATGTCAAATTCATAGTAAGGGTTGTGTAGAGTGGAATATATCCTAACTATTTAAGGAATAATCAATATGGCAGGGTAAATAACTGTAAAAATATTTCATTTAATAAATAACTTGATAACAAAATACATCCATAGTTAATAATAATGAACTAATATCAGGGTTAATAATTACTAAATTCTCAATCAATTAATAGAATAATGTTTAACATGGGTATCTATTGGTGTAAAAAATGAATTTTTGGTTCCCACTAAACCATAAATTGGATTTAGAAAATACTAAAAAAAATTTATGTTTGAACATGATGATATCAAAATTCATGATATCTTTTTATCGTGTGATTTTTTTCAATACAGTTTATGTCAATGGATATGTATACCCTAAAAACAAAGTTAATAAGGCCATATAACTTGTATATCTAATGAGACATCTTCATGAATTGAGGGGCTCTTTAATTTTAGGCCACACCCTTCATTGCATGTCCCATGTATTCCTATTTAATTAAATGATCAATTTAATTAATAAATAACATGTCTTATAAATAAATCTCAATAATTAAGAAGGAATATGTAATATCAATAATTCCTCAGTCAATCAAATAACTTTAATAGTAAAACAATGCATATTGAAATTGTATATAGTTTATGCAATAAGAATATCCATGATACCATGAATATAAATATGGAAGAGAAATATAATGATTAATGAAGTATGATAAAATATTGAATGATTTAGAACTATTTTAATGACTAAAAAATTAATAAGAGATAATATATTAAAATAAATTCATTGCAAATTAGATTTTATAGTAAAATTAAGTGTTTTTTAGAATGAAACAAAATCGATGTGAAACTTTTAATATAATTTTTCTTTATAAAACTATTGTAAAATTATAGATTAATATAAATAGTGTAATATGGTTATGGATGTAATAAAATTCATTAAAATCATATACATTAAAAAGAAACAATATTTTTTCTTTTTGATAAAAAATTCAAAAATTATCCATTCATATAACATTAAATATATTACTTACAAGCCTTATAAAAAATTATTATTAATAAATCATTTTATAATATAAAAATTACTTTTATAAAACATGTTTGAATAATATGGATATAGAATAAAAATATATTCATTCAAAAACGAGAAATAATATCAGATTTTGTTTTTTGAAAAATTATTCACTATATTCTAGTTACAATGTAAGGAAATTTTGTAAGAACACACAAAAATTGAGATTGAAAAATAAATTCTTACATCAATGATAATGTTTGAATGGTAACCCCTTGAAATATTAAAACTGAATTGAAATTTTAATAAAAAAATATAATTATTTATTCATGTTAATTAAATTTAAGTTTCAGTAGATACACAATATAAAATATAATATGTTCATAATACCAAATAATTATCAATATAGTGGAAATTAAGACAGAATCTCTTACCTCATTCTTCTACTTAGTAAAACATGATTTAACATCCTACATAATAAATTTACATTTATAATAATTATATAATGGAAACATATACATATTTATAATAACATATATAATCTAATTATATCATATTATAACCTCTTTGTTAACAATCTAGTATTATTATCATTGATTTGGGTGTTAACTGATTCATTTATTCATCTACATTTTGTTTTGGAGGTTAAAATCCTTGTTTCTTGATCAGTGTAATTACATGCCTATAATTCTATACATAAAATTAAAATCCTATATACCCATTAAATATATATTTAGAATAATATATGAAAACTAAATATGAAAAATGAATCACATCACATCATAGAGGTAGAAGCCCACATGTACACACAAGTGAAGTAATAAATTTTGAACAGGTGGAAGGGTAAATGGGTATATGATATATTAAATTTCTAGAATCAATATTATGTCATAATTATCATTTATATTCATTATTTACATTATTATAAATATACATGTAAGGTAGTGAAGGAAATTATTACATCAGTTTGTGAGGTAGTAGTATATCGTACATGCAAAAGATGGTTTTGTTTCTCATTTCATGGACAAGGAGATTGATAAATATTATCAAATAAAAATAAATACATTTCAATATATTGAATATACAATTGTTATTATATTTTAATGTTAATGATATAATTTAATGTCGTAAAAGAAGAAGAAATATGAAAGTGTTTGGTTGAAATGATTACCTCTTCTATGAAAGATATCATTTATAACTCAAATTAAGCACCATAGGGTTGGTATTTCAGGATGAATAGTACCAATAGATCATTAATAATGATCCTGTGGGATATTTTGGTAGGTTATGGTTGAGCTTAATTGATTAATAGTTGTGAGGAACTGAGGGGAGGAGATAACATTTTATAATTGAGGTGAGTGACACACTTGTAATTTTTAAATGTATTTTAATATTATTAAGTCATGTTCTTGGAAAAATGGATACAAAATGAAAGATATTAAAAATTAATCATATTAAAAGGTGATTAGTTTACGTTCAAAATAAACTCAATCAACTTGATTTAAATAAGTTTTTAGGCCATTTATGATTATCAACTCGTAAACCTATTTTAAGCATAACCATAATAACATATTTTTATTGATTTTATTATTCATTATACCCAATAATTCAGTTTAAATTAATTGATAATATTAATTATTATGATTACAAATTTCAAATATATTTTATCAAAATCAATTCTTAGAGGTGAGATAAACTAATTTAAAAATGAAACTGCAAAAAGTGATGAAACAATGGTTTTTCAATAAATGAATTTTTCAATTAAAAGTTGATATTAAACATACATGATGAGTATTAATGATATTTATATAAATTTAAATCCATATATATATAAATATATAATATACAAATTTCATTTCAATCATTCATTATTAGAGATTACATTAATTAATTAAAATGGAAAAACATTAAGTACGTAAAAATAGTTTTCTGAAAAATATCCCTCTTTACCTCTGAATGTTATTATCTTTATTTATATCAAATTTATAATCAATACATGGTTAATTATATATAATATAAAACATTATTATAAAATAATTAATATATAAAAAATATATTTTCAAATATATATGAAATCATATTTTTAAGGTAAAATTTTAAAAATTCCCTCTATTATTTTTTTGAGCTAGTATGTTTAAAATCAATATTCCTCCTATAAAATTAGAATTTTTTTTAAATGAATTATTAAAATGAATATTTTAATAGAGATTAGTGAAAATAAAATTTTCACTTACTACGATTAAAGCCTGAGTGTAACCAGCATTGTGGGAAGATATCAAGCAAATCTTGGGGTGATGTATTGAGAAGATTTAAAAATAATCCTTAATTACATGATTTTTGAAAAGGATATATTCTTGATGTATGGAGGTGATGATGTTCCATATAATAAATAAACATTCTTTTAATTATCAATGATGTATTATTGAATTAATTTAATTAAAGAAAAGTGGGGGATATTTTTCTAACAGGTAGATCGATATTATTGCATGACTATATTTACTATAACTATGGAAAAATATGATTAAATAACAAGAAACACACATGTGATCATAAGATCATATATTTTATGAAGATTTAATTAACCATAGGATTGATCATAGTACCTAAATAAAAATTCCATCACAAAATTTTCAAGGATATAGCCTTGATATTCCTGTGAGAAATATAAAGGTGTTGAAATTCTTCCCCTTTGAATACCATGATTTTATGTGGTTATGAGGTAACTTAAAGGTTTGATACATGGATTATAATGAAATCAACAATAAAATGTGATGGATCATTTTCAAACTTTTTCCCTTCATTTCATTTTTATTTTCAACATTTTAGTCGTTTAATATTTTTATTTATACTATGAAAATTGGGTTTTGTTTCTTCCAAACAAGAGAATGAATGATTTTGATTATACCTTCTTATAAAAAGTTATTTCTATTGAGTTGTGACTCAAAAAATTTAGTTTTCCCTTAGTTTTTCCATAGTTTGTAGAAAGGTAGTTGTTTTTTGGATTATATCCACGTATGAAAATTTTAGGGTGTGTAAAAAAATTACTCTTTTCATATGTTATGCCATATTCATTGTAGAGACTTAAGCTCGAAATAAATGGAAATTAAATTACTTTTGCAGAATACTTAATACATAACAAAAACAATCACATAAGGACCTTAATAGTTTAGTGGCTTTGGAAACTCGAAAAAATAATCTTCTAATCATGGTGAATGATCTTCATCATCTCACATAAAGATCTTCCCCTTTTGTTTTTGTTCTTAAAACCATTATTTATAACCTAAGGAAAAGAAAACATGGAAATGGTGAGATCAAATGCTCAGTAAGGGTTAGTATGGAGAAATTACACAACCATATACATTTGAACTTAAAAACATGAACATAAAGTTTAAACATCAAAATCTTAAGCAATGACATAAAGCATGACAGTACGTAAGGATTAGATCACAATATAGCATCAATCATGATAAAATAGCATGGGAGTAAAAAATGTAATTGTGTAAAACCATTAATCACATGATATGATTTCTATAGTATCCAAGTCATTAATGCCAAGACCATCTCAGTGGACAAATTCCCTTTCTTAATCGAGTTCACTCCTCATTCGAGTCTTGTATCACTGAACCAGATTAACTTACCATTCAATCCATTTCTATCTCATGAGATATAAATCTATACCCAATGCATTGGAGGGAGATATAGGTCCCACCCATCTCATAATGAAATCATTCTTACGTGTTCCACAACATAATCAAAAATCATTCATCAAAACCGAAAGAATAAAATAGGTTTCATAAACATCATCCCATCATAAAATAATCTATATAAAACAAATGGATATCATTTCATCATAAGAAAATTAAAACCATGTAAATCATAGAGACATTATACTTGAAACATATACATATGAAATAATGTCATCTTATATAGAAAATGGTTTTGATAAAACACATGAAATGAATTCTTGTGGAAAATATCCTTTCTTTTTCAAAAAAATTTTCTTTTCACAAAATACCATGAAATTTTAATATAAAAGGATTTTTATGAAAATAACCATGAAATATTGTAGTGTAAACTTCATGAAAATAATAAATTATAAAACCGTAAAAATCCATTCATGTCGTATAATTTAAAAAAACATTCTCCTCATACTTTTGTAAGAAAAGTCAAAAGTTCCTCGTGTAGTAAAAAAAATGTAAGATTCCTTTCATGACAAGTGGAAACCTTCAAAAATGAATAATAATGACTTTAAACATACATGAAATCATTTTTATAAAATATCTTCATGGATGATAACAATAACCCCAGAAAAATCTAAGAATAAACAATCTCAGAAAAAAATGAGATTGGAAAAGTTATCCCTTAACATTTATAATCGATGAAATCATACGTGTCATAAAATAAGGAAAATTACATGCATATGTGAGTATCATATCCTTTATAATAAAAATCATAAAACATTCTTGGTAATCATAAACACCATACAAAATAAAGAGGTGGTCATTAAAGTATATGTCCCATCGAAATAAAAGTGAGAAGAAATAACCCCTTACCTTAGATATGATATGATTTTTACTTATCCGAACCTCCTGTATAATGATTTAAATAATGTAATTTACTTATTATATAATCATATTTATTGTTATTATATCATATATGGTTCACTTATGACTTTATATTACCCGTTCTTTTGTAAATATCATGTTAAAGTAGCGTTTTGGGTAAAATCGTTTTATTTATCGTACGTGTTTGGAATTGTTGTTATTGATATTATTATTACTTATATCATGATTTACATACATCCAAAATGTAAATCATGTTTTATATATCATATATATTCAATATATATATATAATAGATAGATGAATGAAATTAAATACACCATTCATGGAGACGGTAGGCTGTACGAACGCATGAACGTTGTTTTCCTTTCCTAATTGACATGAATGGAAGTTATTTGATGACATATATATATAAATAAATCCAGTAGATTCATTATTTTATTTATTTCATTATTATTCATTATATATACTTTATAATCATTCTTGAATGGTTAACATTGAGAATGAATCTCATCGCGTCGTGGTGACGGTAATCCGTACATTCGCACGAGCGATAATATCGTTCCCATAATTATTGAATTGAATTGGATTGGATGATATAATTATTTTATAATGACTATATATAGTTATTATTTACACCATTATACCAATCAAATTTAGGTGGTGGTAGAAAAGCAGATTACCTCACGGTGTGGAGACGGAATTCCATACGTCCGCACGCGTGGTGATTTCGTTTCCTATAGGTTGGATAGAAGGTGAACTAGGATTGATTCATATTTATAATAACATATAAGTATATTAATTATGCTGACGATATTACTTTATAATGAAATAAATAATGAAGAAGAAGTTGAAGAAGAAATAAACATGAAAGAATCGGTAGAAGTGATTACCTCTTCTTCGACGCACCTAATTTAAGCTTCCTCTTAAGGCACTAGAGTTGGCCTTTTGAGGGGACCAAAACCTATATAATTTTTTTATGGAAGTTTAGAATGGAAACGTTTAGGGTTTGACTGATCTTGAAAGCTCAAAATTGTATAAAGAGAAGAGGGAACAGATGCCCTTTTATAAGGGGGGAGAGGGGCACCTTAGGAAAAACGTAAAATATTATTTTATAATAAAGTCATATTATTTTTATAATAGCTCCAAATAGATTTATTTTTAATCTAAAGTGGGGATGGGTCAAAATACACTCAACAAATAGGATTTAGAAATGTTTAGGTTACTATTTTTTTCTTATCATTTAGATTTAACTCTCTGTTAAATAATTTAACTTTTACCATGTCTTCTTGTTTTCTTACATTATATGGTTAATAAACATACACTAACAATCCAAACGAACCCGAAGTGGTTAATTATTAATATATATAACCTTATCTAAGTCATTTGAATGATACTTATATTTTGTGGAATAAAATAACAATTAATAATATAATATTTTTTTAAAAAACAATTTTATGTTATTTTTTACTCTATTTTATAATTGATTTTGGTGAAAATCAAAACAGAGTTATTAGTTCGAGAAACATTCATTGAATCAATACTAACATGTCATATTAACCTAAAAAATTATCGTAATTTATAAAAAGCCTCAAATTATATTTATTTATTTATTTATAACATCAATTATGTTATAATTTCATTAATAAGGTAATTATTCAATCATCATTTTGTCATAAATAAAATAAATTATTTATTTTCTAAAAATTATAAATAAAATACCATTATGTTGTAAATTTCATTATCTTTCTAATGAATATTTATAGTCGAATTTATCTAATGTATAACCTTATAATAGAAAAGTTTTACTTATAAAAAATTTATTTTAACTCTTTTGACTCTTCTTTAAATATATTAATAATAAATGTTCTAATATAATTCATGTGGACCTAAATGGTCATATTTTCTTCCTAAGATTGTTTTTGGTCAAATTACACAAATCCAATAGAATTAGTATATGTGGCAGGGTAATAATAATACCATTTTAACCCTTAATTACACTATTTATTTTTTACCGTGGTAAATAAAAATAAAAAATTACAATTCACCAAAAATTATTTTTATCTTATTGAACCACATTTTACTCCTTGATATTAACTATTTCTCTGGGATTATCGAAATTCCACTAATAGAAGCTGTAAAATTATGTTTTAGGAAAATTTTGAAATTCTCTTATGTGGTGGGTAAAAGACGGTGAAAAGCTCAATAAAATATAAATATATCTAAAATTATTATAAAATGATTCCAATGGATTACATTGAACTTATATAGGTATTATATATCAATTTTTACCTAACATAAATTTAAATAAATTAAATAATTATTTAACTAAAAAGTCGGTATTTAAATAGTAACCCAATGATTTCACTATTCAACTAAAATTGATAGTTTTCAGAAAAATATCAAAAATTCACCCAAGGATAATTTAGATATTCCGAATCCAAAAATGAAGTCCATTTTGAAAGAAAAAATTTATAAAATATCAAAAGGTGGGTATTACTATTAATAATGACGTGTTTATTTAATATTTTAATAATATATCGTTGTTTAGTGAAAGTCGATATTGCGTACAACACACGCTATCAGGAAAGGTCGTGATTACTTGTAATGCAAGCCAAGTCAGGGTTGTGTGTAGTGAAAGATTCTCTTGTTGTTGGGTATAATAGAATCCAACCATATTTCATTTATACATTGAATATATATATATATACACTCAATGTTGCATAGAATGACTTCTATCAAACGATCTTGAAATTTTGTGTAACATGTTCCAAGAATAGTGTTGTGTATACTGCAAGCTAATACGGTGTTGCGTATAGCGCAAGATAATCTTGGTGTAGCATACAAGAGAAGACATCAAATAAATTAAAAATAATACTTCTCATAAAATCTTGGGGTGTTACATTCATATTGAGTACTATTCCTATCACTGAGTTAGTGGGGTGTAAATAGTAGTAATATGATAATGATAATTTGAACGACTATAAAAATTATTTTTTTATATAATTTTATTTTTCTGTTGAATCTTATTTTTTAACACTACTATATTGGACTGCTCCTGCATGTGGTAATACAATCTAGTTATTAATTATTTTGAATGGAATTATCTTTGTTTTCAAAGTTCTATTAACCCCCCCCCCCTCTTGGCCACATTTTTCATCACAAATTGTACAACACATACAAACACATGCACATACATAAACATACACCTACATAGATATTTACATACATCCACATTCGCACATATACAAATACACACACAAGCTCACAAACATACACATTCACACACATTCATACAAAATCATTTACATGTGTAAACATACACACACATAAACGTCCAAACACACGCATACATGAAAACATACATACGTACATACATACCTAAATATATGCATGTGTGCTTGCATGATCATATTTGTACTTGCATACACATACACATACTTGCATTCATGAACATTTATAAATATACCTAAATACATCTATACAAATATGTATACATAACACAATCATATAAATAGACAGACATACATTCATACATAAATAAACATACACATACATACATACATATCTGCAATCATATTTTATATATGTACATGTATTGACCACCCCCCCTTAATATTAAATTTTTATCTTTTGTCACAGTGCAATATTTTAGGGCCTTTTAATGATTCATGTCACAATACCAACAAATATATTAATATTTATTTATTTACTAGTTTTGTTTGTTTTTTTGTTTTGTTATTTATAAATTTATTTACATGTACTATATATAAATATTATTAAATGATTATCTGTTCATTTATATATTTACATGATTATTTAAATGAAATTTTAATTTATTACATTTACGTATATAAATTTTTAAAATAAGTTTGATGATAAATTTTGATTATGAATTGAATAAAATTTTTAATAAACGTTTTTTATCTTTATTGATATTTTAAAATATCTGTTTGTGTGTGTGTAATCACACATAAAATTATTAACATATATATATATATTGTAAATTAGAAAATATGAATGTAGATATATGATAAATTTAAATACACATAATATTTATTGACTGTATATATATTTATATATATATATTCTTCATATAGTATTATATTATATATATATATATATTATATGTGTGTATATATATATAAATATATATACACACATGTATATTTATTTGTAAATATATATGTATATTGTGAATATATGTGTATATTATAAATTATTAATATGAATATATATATGTATATTGTATTTATGTGAATAT
Organism: Viscum album; assembly: GCA_963277665.1. Classification (NCBI taxonomy): domain Eukaryota; kingdom Viridiplantae; phylum Streptophyta; class Magnoliopsida; order Santalales; family Viscaceae; genus Viscum; species Viscum album. The sequence continues at coordinate 978,767,437 of OY728139.1, read as the reverse complement.
ATATTTTTATTGTTATATAAATCATATTTATGAATAAGTGAATTTTTATATAAAATTATTTCATATATGGTAGCTTTTATAAGTGATAAAAAACACTAATAAAGTGCATCCTTTTTTAGCACTAAATAAAACAATAAAAATGGGTTACCTTTATCAGTGCTAAAAAACACTATTGGTGGATGCTCTATTATTATTGTTTTTTAGTACTATTAAAGAGTACCTATTTTAGCGGTTTTATCTTTATGAGATTTATGTACTCCCTTTATCATCATTTATTATTATCATCCATAATAGATAGCACTAAATATAGTGTAATATTTAGTAGTTTCATGATTATTTCCAAAAATGAGAAATACAAGTCCAAAATAGTTGAATAAAAAACATATAATGAAATCAAACTACCCAACGCATCCAAGAAAAGAGGTGACATACTCAAAACCAATCAAGACATTATGTAATTAATATTGAATTAAAAAATCAATCTCAAAGGCTAATTCTTAGAATTCATATATTCCTAGCTATTGATCATGGAAAAACATCGATGTTGTAGTTGCCTCAAGTTAACCATTTAAGCGTCATCTCTAGTAGACTTTAATATTACAGTGTGAATAAAATAAAGTTTTTTTGATAATAAATTATATTTCACAAACTTCATTTCTACACCATTAAACCTTCACTGATGTTCTATTCATGCCACACTTCATCAATTTCTACATGACACATTTAATTTGTGTCAACTCAACTCTACACAACAACTACTATTGTTCTACACAAAAAAAAATAATGTTTATTTACAAATGTTTTTCCAAATATACTTCATTGTTACTATACATGACCATCACTTATAGTCATGAAATGTAAGAATTAATTGATGATGATGGGTTAGATTGAGTTGTGCCCCAACCTGTTGTGTACGGTGGGGAGAATACTGAAAAAATCCTTGTGGGTCCTGAAATGGATGGGTCCATTATGAAGTACCACCCTTCTATGTCTTCTAAAAGAAAGGTTCATAAAAACACAATCTATATGGAAATTTATTTTGGGAATAAATTCACACCTCTTAATTTAATTTTTTGTTCTGTTGTAGTGGATGATTTACAATCCACTAAGCTGGTTATCTCTAAGGAGTACATAGGTTCCCCAACTGATGATATAGGGGGGTTCTAATGATGAAAAAACTAAACGTGAGTAAGATGACTCCAATTTTGATTTAGGTATAGCTCCAAAATCAAATAAGAAAAGGAGAATGGAAATAATGGAAATGTCCAAATAATTATGTTGAAAATGGAGGAGACCCTAACAAAGAACCAAACATGTCCTTGTTGAATATACTATATTTGAACTATCAAGTTCTTCCAAATTCTCCCATGTTAAATGTCCTTATTCAATACATCTTGGACTATAAAAAAATTTTATAGTAATTTCAGAGAAGAAAATAGTTTTTTGGAAATAAGAGAACATGCAAATAGAATTATCTTGGGTATAGAATTGTGTCTCAATATCTGAATGACAACAATGTTGACCATGATTGGGTGGTTAATCATGAGAGTATTCAAATTACCACTTGTATCAAAAACTCATAGTAGATCTTCTTCTCTTTTATCGATAAGGGATTCATTTATGAGGCATCCTTTGTCTATGATTCCACCTCTTACATTATAAGAAGGGATATTTGGAGAAATATTGTGGTCTTTTTTTGTGATGTTAATTCTAATTGGGTAATAATGAGTGATTTTAATACCATCCTTAGTCCTATAGAGAGAACAATGGTGGATTTTAATTCAGTTTCCTCCAAATACTTTGACTCTTTTATTGATAATTTTCACCACTAAAATGATTCTATGTACCATTCTATATTCACATAATGTAGGTACACTTTGAATGGAAGAATATCAAGTAAACTAGATAGATGCTTTCTTCATATTGATTATGATAACTCGAAATTTTCCATTTCCGTCACACGCTTCTAAAATTTCACTCAAATCGCAATCCTATCCTAATGGATCTTTTCTATCACATGATTATGTACAAAACCATTCCTTTTTTTTAATAATGAATGGATCAAGATTCATGTATGTAGGTAACAAATTATGAAGTGTTGGATGATAAGCATTCATGGAATCCCACAACATTGTTTTTCTAAAAAACATAAAAATGATTAATTAAACGTGCATGATTTGAGAAAAGATAATTTTTCTAATGTTGAACTAGATATAAAAGGTGATGAGGATTATCATCCAAGATATAAACTAAGAAATCAGAATCTGAACATCCCCTCTAGATAAAAACTTCAATCTGCCTCAAGGTTGGATGATCTCCCCACATTAAAAGAAATATTAGACAAAAACAAACTCCATATTAAATGGATTGTAGATAAGGATAGGAATTAAAAAAATTCACATATTAAAAAGGTAGATAGGTACTTGAGAATGAATGAAGTATATCAAATTTATAGGATGCCTCTACACCTCAGAAAATGAGATTTCTAATGCAGTTTTGAACTACTTTACTAATCTTTATTCTGGGGATTTAATGGACTGTACTCCAGATATGGTTAATATTATATATCCTTTCATTGATGATCATCAAAATGAGGCTCTTCTAATGAAACCATTTAGGTATAAAATCAAGAAACAATTATTCTCCCTTAACATTTAATGTGTGGTAGTTCTATATAGATTCACCATCCTTTTTCTTGTTTTATTTGGAAATCATTTTGGATAACTTTTTCAATGTGGATAGAAACTTTTACACTCACTTTCACACTCCTTATGAGATAAAATTGAATTTCATTTCCTTAATCCCAAAGAATATGAATTTTGTTTAATTAAAAGCCTTCATACTCATGTCTATTGGTAATTCCATCCCTATGGTAATTGGAAAAATTATGTTGACTAGATAGGGATGTTTCATTAGTGACATTTTTAAATTGAATCGGCTTGGGATAGATCCTGGGTAGTGCATTCAGAATTTTCTTTTCACAGAATTATAGAGTATTAATCTATTGAAAAAGAAGTCCACGAAAGGGATATTTTCCCTCAAAATGGAGATATCAAAGCTGTTAGATACCTTAATTTGGAACTTCATTTTTGATGTGATCAGATGGTTTGGGTTTTCAAATGGGTTTGTTAATATTTATTCTGTATTCTAAGATCTACATGGTTGTACATATTAATTAATGGATCCCCAGAGTTGACTATCAGTGTTCAAGAGGAGTCTGACATGGAGACCCTCTCTCAGAGATTCTCTTTTCCATTGCTAAGGATTATATGAGTATATTCTTTCTTGATTAATATGATTTTGGTGTCTATAAAAAGATAAAATCTTGTAGGGACATGCTTATCACATCATACTATTTATCCAATAATGAAATACTTCTTTTTGGAAAATCCTCTTAGAGAACCATCTATCAAATTAATGTTTTCTTTCAATATTATGGGACAGTGGCTGGTCAATCCATTAGTTTGGATATATCTTCTATTGTCTTTGTAGATATCAAATCTACTGGATAGAAAAACAAAATTATCTGGAATCTTGGTTTTAGGAATGGGTCATTACCCTTTGTTAATCATGGTGTCCCTTTATTCTACGGAAAGGTATCTAGGTAATATCTTCCAGATATAAGTTGTAGAATTATAAATCAGGTAGAAGGATGAAAAGAGAAAAGAGATGCCTCATGATGGAAGGGTATTCCTCATTAATTTAGTTATTATATCAAATCTTGTATACACATTTCCCTTTATAGATGTCCATGGAGAAATCTTAATTATATACAAATCATGATGAGAAACTTCATCTGAATAATATTTTTGAATGAAATAATGTTGATAATAGTTGTGTGGAATGACAGTGTTAAACCTATGAGCATGGAGGCATTTTCATCAAGTATATCAAGTTGTTTAATGATGGACTCATTAACAAATTCACATAGAACCTCTCCACTTAAAATGAATCATACATGGATTTCTATTTATGAAGATTTAAGATAAAGCTTCTTAATTGGTACCCTCACTACCTTTCCTCATCTGTTTGGCCTTCCATCTGGCACACTTTCAATGATATAATGAAGAAATCTAAATTTATTATTTGTTGGATGTCCGTTCTCAATTGTTTGAAACCAACTTAGACTGCACTCTTATCATTTAACCTATACGTCCCATGTTGTTTGAAATGATGGTAGCATATTTATTGACTAAGTATGGATGTATTACTGAATTTATCACTCCTAAATATCATATAGAAATAAAGAATTTCACCTTTATGAACTTTTATAATTTTATCTAGAAGCCAGACTAAATTAGCCTTTACAACATGATATACTTCTATAAAATTCAATTTGATTTCCATACCCAGATTCCAACATGATTCTTAATTTAAAGTCACCCCTTATCTCACCTTCCAGATTACTCCTCCTATGGAAACCGTGGACGAATCACTTTCTTACACATGTTAATATGAGGAATGAAAGCCAAGTCATAGTATCAGCTTGTCCTTTATGTTCAAGGGAATATGAAACTGTTATGCATGTTTTTCTTCAATGAACTTTTGCACAGAAGTTATGGCTCTACATTTGATGTGTTTTTGTCACCATTTTTTTGCATCGATATGAAAATAAAGGAGTTGTTGACACATGTCACTAGTAGTGACCGAATCAAGAAGCATGAAAACCTTCTTTAAGTAGCCACTTCTATTTTTTTTCTTGTTATTTGGACATATAGAAACATTTACATGGATGATGGAAAACATACCACCTTGATTTTAGGTATTCTATAGGTACATAGAGATGTACATGCCGCTGCAGTAATATAAGAGGGAACTATGGCCAACTACATGGACAACTTCAATTCCCTCTTCCTACTAGAAATTTTAGGTTAGTAAAGAAAGCCTCTTATGGTCAAATGTATTTTTTGGATCCCTCCTGACTGGGAACATTTCAATGTAAATATTGATGGATTTGCACTCAAAACACTAGTTTTATAAAGATGTGCTAGTTTTTTTCAAACACATTGAGGATTTTTCAATTGTATCATTCACTATTATATTTTTCATGGGACTACTTGAGAGATAGAATTGTAGGGTATTTCTTTATATGAAAAATGTTGTCTGTCATAACTGGAATGATATATGTATTGAATCCGACTTTATTCTTGTCATCAATGTCATCATGTGGAGAACTAGGAATGTTTCTTGAAGGATACTACCTCGCTGGTTTTGATTTCTAAACCATGAAAGGTTGCATAATCATTTTGATAACCATGTTTATAGGGAGTCTAATCAGGTTGCTAATGAACATTCAAATAGAGTAGTTATGGAGATGAAAACCATTTGTTCATTTAGGATACACAACCAATGTATGCAGTTTGTGGAGGAAGTTATAAGGGGAGTGTTGTCATCTCACTTATGTAGAAACCACTTTTGATGCATTTCTTTTAATATTACATTTATTTATCAATTTATTGGTCCATCTTATCTGGATTCTAGACTTTCCATGTTCATATGAAGACACTAATTCTCTCCAAAAAAAGGTATTACTGACCACCTATGGGGGTCCCCAATATACAAAATTATATATATATATATAATCATAAAATCCATGCCATAAAATACAAAATAACGAAATAGTGATCCAAAAAGCTACAGGTCCTTCCATTATTCCTTCCCTATCAACCCGTAGATACAATAAGAATAATTAAATATAGAAAATCTAAATTAATTTTTATATTAAAATAAAATTTAATCAGTTTTTATATATATATTAGTTAAAATAGTTTATATAGTGTTACATACATAAATAATTTTAAATTCATAAATAATTCAAAACTAATCTGAAATGTATGATTACACTAATTAATTATCAATTCATAAATGACTATTAATGTTGATAACCAGATTTACTACATACCAATAAATCCAAGAATCATATTGACACATTGTGGATTCAAATAGTCCACAAATTATTTGAGGAATTTTCTCCAAGATGTTCACATCAATATGATTTTTTCTTTTTTTTGACCCCCCAACTGGAGGGATGTAATTTTAATAATACAATACAATGTTACCCATTGTTTTCCATCAACCTAAGTGACATGAATATCCAATGGATGTTGTATTAGTTCCTACATAACAAAAATAACATAGTGATAATTCTCCTATAATTTTATGTTAATCGTTTTATGTTATCTAGGTATTGACCCATTTTATGAGAAGATTAACATAATTCCAAATCTGAGAGGAAAACAACAATTTTGATCACATAAATAAATTTAAGTATCTAATCAACAAGGTAATGATTCATACGACTTATAAATGAAATAAAGATCATTTTATACGATTTCATGTTAACAGAAGCTCATTTATTCAATTATAACCCCTACACACATTATTTTATCATATGTCAAATCATACATTATTCCATACTGATCAATATGAGATTCATATTGACATATTGAAGATATTTCATTTTAATAAAACTATAAAACATTACCTCTTACATAATATCATGAGGCACAAGCATCTATTCGATGTGGTTTTAATTTCTATATATCATAAATTACTTTTTGATTATTATCGAACAATTTTTGGTCATTCCATGTGTGATATCTTGTTATTGACTTGTTACTTAACTCAGTATATGTGGAAAAAATTGAATTTTTAGTTAAACCTATAAATTCATGTATCTGATAAATGTGCTAATATTCCTATAGATTATAAATAACTTAAATATCATTTCCATAAGATTATATTTCAGACAAATCGTGTTTAGTTGGATTTAACCCCAACATAAATGATTTTCCCAATATTACAAAAATGATAATAATGTCAAATCATATATTAAGACATACCAATCAATCTTGGCATTTGAATGATGAATAGTTGACTTTAACATATCAAAAATGATTCAAGAAATATTATCCTATATTTTTATATATATCCAAATTGATTTTCTCATTTTTTGACCCCCACCCCTGTTGGGGGATCAGTGATTTTATTAAAACTATAAAATGTAACATGTTATTTTCAATTATGTCGACCGACATAAGTATCTTATAGATGTAGAGTTGATTCATACAAATCGTAAATGAATTGATGATCATTTTAAATTTATTTCAAGTTAATACAATTTTTCTTTCTTGGTATTTAACCCTCGTAGATAATATTTTATTTAACTCTAAATCTGAGACGCAATCACCACTTCTGATCATATAGAGAAATTCAGGTTTCAAATTGATATTTCAATGATTAATATTGATTTTTAAATGATTTAATGATGTTTTTAATCATATTTAATGTTAATCGGAGCACCGTTATTTATTTTTGACATGAATACAAAATATTTATTCATTATCACATAACATTGAATAATTTCAAATCATACCTAAAGACATACCCATCAATGTGGGCATCTTATTGATGCAAGGTTTATTCTAATGGATCAAAAATGATATGATAAATTTTACCATATCCTTTAATGTCAAAATGAATTCATTTTCTATTTTTTTATTCATTGATGGAAGATATTTAATTTTAAAAAACATATACATTGTTATCTGCTATTTTCAATCGCATTAGGCGACATGAGCATTCAATAGATATGTTGTTGATTCCAACAGAACAAAATTACTTGGTAATTATTCTACCATGACATCATATAAAAATATTATCATTTTTATGGTATTAACACCTCAAAGTGAGATGATAATTTTGAAATTCACGTATGATATTCATTGAAAATATCCCCAAATTGAAATAAAATACCGAGAAAACTAGTGATTCTTTTATAACCATGTGAACTCTGGACATAATTATTAACAAATATTAAATACTATATTTGTATATTATTAATTTTTGAAGTAATTTCTGAATCCAGATATGAATATTGAAATTTGAAATTATTATCATATTTCTAAAGGGGGCATTTTTGTGAATTTCAATTATTTGGTTCATTTTGTTAATGAAATCCTTGAACAAAAATTGAATTTTTTCTAAAAGGTGTGGATTAAATATTATAACATGTTTAATATGGTATTTTATAATGTGAATAAAATTATTCACTTTGAAATAAATGTGTTTTTTGTAATATTTTATTTTAATCTCTCATTGAATTTATTATAAAATACTAATACTGGAAAAAATCATTGATTGTAAATAGAAATATTGGTTCATGAAAAAATCATTTATACTACATGTTTTTCTATTGTTATTTCAACCATTGGAATAAAATAGTGCTACCACATAGTTTTTTCCACAATGATAATGGAAAAGCACAAATACTACCATCTGTGTAAATTCAGTCATGCTACCACCAATAATAAAAAACTGATAATTCCACTACGCTACCACTATCTTACTGAGGGCGAATCTAATACCACCATCACATGCTACATCATACATGTTTTTAAAGAGGATAGGGCCATGGATCCTTCCCTATCATCATGGATGTGATTCATCATGATATTGGATTGTCAGTTCTCCTCAAATTGTTAAAATAAGTCTGAGTCGAGAAATACTTTCATAACAATTCCATATGAACAAGGATTAGAAGACACCAGAAATTCATTATATTTTTTCTATTTAAAAATCATTAATCAATGAATTCCATTCCCAACCAAGCATTTATATTTCTAAATTCATTTTAAAACTTCACAGGTGATGCTTCGACATATAACTTCCATTGCGCCCAGGAGATAGTGAAGCATTCCACATGGATAATTTTCTCAAAAATGACCACTACACCTATAATTCATGAGAACAATTCTACTTTGAATAATTTGAAAGGAAATGTTTATGATTGTAAGAATAATTTCCCCCAATATAATTGATCACAACCATCGAAGTGTAACACTTGTCATCCATCTGACTGAAGTTGGATCTTTCCTTGACACTCAATGAAGGAATAAAAACATTGATGCCTTTAAATAACATTCCCTCTACCCATATAGGATTGTTTAGCATCTTTCAATTTTAGTAAATGTCTTATTTTTTTTATTTTAATTTTCATATTTTTTTTCTTTTATTCATCATTTTGTTCTCTTCTCCCTCTATTCATCAGATTTATTTTCTCTATGAGGTCCTAGTGATTTCAATCTCCTTGATCAAGGTTAACTAACACATTATGGGTTGTCCAGGGGGAATAACAACAATGTTCTTGTTTTTATTCATTTAATTTTTAATCTATCTCCTCTCTAATTATATTGTTATGATTATGGTAGAATCTAGAAGATTAAATCTTCACAATGAATTCTGTTGACACTATCATGCCCTTCTAACCATTTCAATTCAATGTCTCCCTATAATCATACGACACCTCATACCAATAGATTATTGTGGTTCAAATAGAAAATTGTATGAGATCACATCCAAGTGTGTGAGTATGTTCATTCACTTGATTGAGAAATTTTCATACATGTTCATTGAGAATAAAATATACAAATTCCAGTCTTTTTAACAATTTCGTGAGCAGTTGAGTGGTTTCATACCAATGAAAATAGTAGGGGTGAATGGTTTAATGATATTGAACATTCTTTTTAAATTAGCTAAAATTGAACAAAATTAAATAATGATAGATCTGAATATAATTCATCCATATGACCATTTTCATTTCTTTCATACATATTATGAGTATATACAATTTGAATTGGTTATTTTTTAATTGCATAAAAAACAATGCATAATGTATTTGGTGATTTAAATGTTAATGAAACAAAATAAATATTATTAATTTATTAAATTAATTAAGAACCAATACACACAAACTCTTTTAGAAATGACCTTGATCATACCAGTCATTTATTCCAATATTATGATAAAAAAATTTATTTGACCATGGTCTAGAAAACCATATAATCCTAATGGAACCAATTATAGAGACTACGGTCATAGATTCACTGTTCATTTTCAACATTTTAAAAACATTATAATTTTAATAATTTAAAGTCAAATTAAATTAATTTAAAAAAATGGATCATCACATAAAATGATTTATGAGAGTGCCTATTTGTGCAAATAAAGAGATAGAACTATTACAATTTACCACTTTGATGAAATGATGATCGTTTATAAGATTATTTAATTTTATTTTAAAAAGCTAATTCTGAAATTATATTACTTAAGGATCATAGAAAAAAACCAAAAGTGTTATTAGAATAAATCTTATAGGTATAATTACTAAAGGATATCACTCTCCCAAATAATTTATATTTTATTCTTGAGTCACACCAGGAGAAATACGAGAAACCAAACGAACAACTTGAGTGGGATGCTCAATATCCTAACTCTCTTAGTTTGAATTATTTTCAAACTCAATTAGAATCTACACCCCATTGTTTTGATGATTCAAATTAGAAGTGTTAAAGAATTCCTTATAGGGAGATGAATTTGATTTTAATTTTTTCTACATCCATCTCATGGAAGATAAATTTTCTCTTTGACTGATGTGTGTTAATTATACAGATTTATCTACATTACTACAGGACCTCGTTTTATAATAAATATAACACCATATATATCACAATGAAAATCATATTGAGGTTCACACTATAGAATAATAATACTCAGTGGTCCCTCATAAAGAAATGAATTAACAATATGTTATAAATTAAGGGTGAAATATGGATTTGAACTCATTTTTAATTAATCTTATACAATGTGAAATATTAACTAACTCATCCTTGTTTGAACCTGTCCATGTAACACATGTAGAGATACTAATAGAAAAGGAAGAAGCCAATAATTTGGCTATGCTAGAATAAGAGACCCCATAAATAATCCTTCCACCCCCACCTAAAGAAAAACCTCATAAATATTAGGGGGAGGACATACATTACTCTATTCAAGGGGACCTCCAACAAGTGCAGCTGAGCAGCTTCAAAAAGAACCTAATTTTGTGGTTATCATTAGAAAAACTCCATATCTTATATATTGGGGATAGTTACAAGACTTTTTGGTTGTGGACAGTACAACCAGTGTCACCTTTTGGGTGATTGATCACAATAATATCATGCCTTATTTACATTTTTCCATTTTAACATTAATAAAAAAATTCTTATATTTGAAATTTTATTTTTATTGGTTTTACCTAAGTGTACAAAACCAAGGAGATTAGCTCAAGTTTGTTTAATAATCACCAAGGATTAGCTTAACCAAAACCTACTAAAAAACAACAATTAGGTTGAGTCCAACTAATTAAAATAGTTAATCACGATATTTTTTATTCTTGAATGTTGGAACCTAAGTGGAAAGAGATGAAAAATGTTTGGAGAGGGGATTCAATATTGTTTCGAAATAATTTTAATTGATTTTATGTTATTTTCTTATATTCTATAAATTTAAAAAAATTGTTTACTATTTTTTAAAATAAAATTTGGGAATGTTTAAGTAAATAATATAAAATAAAAACAAAAATATGAAATAGAAATACGAAAAAAAATCTCTAATTATAAATATTACAACCACCCATTATTTTAAGATTAATTTTGAATTTAATTCAAAAAAATTCATACCATTAAAAGAAAAGAAAATATAAATTTTTTTTGTAAATATTATATATATATGATTGTATGGGTTTTTTATATATTAAAACATTTCATAAAATAAAATGTATCCCAGATAGGATCTAAAAATTTTTACATCAAAATTGAGGATTTTTTTTTGTTTTAAAAATGGGAATCATTGATTATTTCATAGGGAAATTGTTAAATAGTTTCATATAATTTTTACCTAAGAACATGGAAATGTAGTGTGAATGAAACTAATTTTGTGTAAACATAATTACAACATAAATTCCATATAATTTTGAACATAATCCAAGTTAACTTGGACTCTATAAAAAATAATTCATTTTTATATAACATAAAAATAAATGATATAAGTCCATTGAAATTGAGAAAAATGAGAAATTTTAATCCCATAATGAATCATTGAGATAATTTAATGTCGTGTGTGAGTATCCATTTTTACATATTCAAATAAGTACTTTTGTGCAATTCCTTTCATATACATGGCTGTGAAACAATTTATTAAAAAATGATTATCTGCATAATTAAAACATTAATTCATTTAGTTGAGGGTAATAGTTAACCCATGAAGGGGGAAATTCACTTAAAACACTTTCAGTAGAGTTTTATTATTAAGGAGGAAATTAAACTTTGGTCGTAGAAATCTTGGGAGAGAGAGGGAAATGGAAGTGATTTTTTAAATTTTTATTCCACTAATATATAATCCAATCCACTCTTAAACTTGGAACATTGATTATATTAAAGTGAATAGTTTATTGATTCAATAATGAAGCATTATATTTCAAATATTGGATGAATTTTTGTTTTCATCCTTTTTGGGTTGGAAAATTTTTATCTCGGTAAGTTGTTCTTATTTTTTGTTTTTATTTTATATAATTGAAATTTAATGATAAAATTTTAGGGGAGTGTAGTATTTCATATTTGGGGTAGTGATGTTAGATGACATTTTTAAAAAAAATTATTATTCATTACAAATACCAAATATAAAATTAAATAATTTTGAAAACAAATAATTTTCTAAATAAAATTGTGATCATAATTGTTAATAATGATTCAATACTATATTTTATTAAATTTTTATTTTTTAGTAAAATTTTTTCGTCACATATGAAATTTAAAATTTAAAATTATAATTGTATTTCTTAAAGGTATTTTTTGTTAAATTATAATTATCTCATTCATTTTTTACTGAAAACCATAATCTAAAATAGAAATTATATTTTTTTAAAAAAAAATTGATTATATAAAATCATGTAATTTTCAATTGGTTTCTTTTAATATTATTAAAAATGATTCACTAGAAATTAATTTTGTTTTTATAAAATTAATTTGCTAATTTATTTTTGAAATTATATGAAAATTTCGGCACTAGAAAATGGTTTGGATTGTGAATTGAAATATTGGTGCATGGAAAAAAAATTTTGACCACCAGCTTGCCCATTTTTCATAATATTAATGGAAAAAAATAGTTCTACAATCAGTGTTGTGCTGCCATGAGAATGGAACAACACTACTAATGCCACCTATGCAACCGTCGACATGCTTCTGCAGGTAAGAAATAAATTGGTTCCTCCGTTGTGCAACCGATATATTTCTTTCGGTGAGACTTCTACTACCATCGCATGCTAGCTTAAACCATATTTTTGAAGAGGATGGGGACATGTATAATTCTCCACCAATATGTTTGTGAGTCCATAAGATATTGCACACTTGGTGATTGTTAAATTCTAAAACGAGCACAAGAAAAACTATACATTCCTATTAAAGCCTAAGCCAAGGGCAAGGAGCTTCCTGATTCCAAAGACCATGATTTTAAGAAAAATTTATTTAAAATTATATATATAATTTCTTATAGGTAATATTTATTTTATCATTCGTTATATACAACAACTCATTTCTTCAATAGCGTTCACGACATATGACCCCAAGCTTCAGAAAACCAGGAAAAAATCTTATTTTAAATATGGCCATTATAACCTACCTATTAAATAGGCGGATATAAATATTATTAACTAAATTATGGAATATACATATAAATATAAATTAATTTATTAATTCTTTGTAAATAACCAATCAAATTTTAGTAAATTAATTATCTTCATTAAAAATATGTCTCCTCCAAAACTGATTTCTATTATATAATATTTTAATTTATTTACAAAGATTTTAGTATATTTATATGGTAAACGAAATTTATTTTTTGAATCATCATATCAATGTTAACTCATGGTGAATGTTTTTCATTTTTATGAATATGATTATTTTTCAGTGAATAAGGAAAAATAATAATTTTTGTAAAACAATCACATCATTTCAATAAATTAGGTAATATAAATTCACCATTATGTTTTCAAGTAACATAATTATTATTTTTATATATTTAAGAAAATTAATTACTTTTTAATTGAATTTATATAGGATTTTAGTATATGATTATTTTGGGGATTAAAAAAAATTGAAAAATAAAATTAAGTGCCTAATGTATCTCCATTTCAATTAATTAAAATAATAGCTATGGAGAAATGTATTAAATGAAATATATTGATTATAAATCATTAATTTCTAGGATATATTTATATAATAATTATTATTAAATATAGAGTTATTATATATCATCTTATGCTTGAAACAAATACATTTCCCAAAAAACCTGTTTTTTGTCATGTATGCAAGTTTTGTTTTAAATTGAATAATTGAAAATATGAGAAAATTTATTTTAAAAAAATAATTTTTTTAATAATAATATCAAATCTATATTAATATTATCATTTTATAATTCTTTGTAATGATTGTTTTTTATGAACAGCGAAAAATAATAAATTGTAATTCATAAGTATCTTTTCATTTAAATTATTTATAATGTTAAATTATTTTTTAAATTAGTTATTAAGAAACAATTAGATCAGTTTTATATCTATTAATAAAAAAAATTCATTATAGTCAATTTCATATTACAATAGGATTTAAATACATTGTAAATTATTGAACATTTTATCTTTGAAAACTCATTTTCTTATCAAACCTATTGGATTAATTTTAAAATATATTTTTACATTTATGTTAATATAATTTAGAAAAATGGATTCCATATTTATAATAAGATTCATTTATATTTTCTGTTAATTTGAAACACATTTTTCAACAAATCAAATTCTAAAAACCGAAAAAAATTATTTACCACGGTTACGGTAAATATTGTTTTACTTGGGGTTAAACTAAAATGATAAGGGTCAAAAATGACTCACAACTTGTAAAAACATATTTTTTGGGTATATTTTGATCTAGAAATTTATAGTATCTATAATTTTACATTATTGTTTCTTTCTTACATGAAAAAAATGCAGGGGATTATTTCTTTCAAAAAATTACAAGTGTGTTTCTCACCACACTTATAAAACATTATCCCTTATCTTCTTCTATTAACAAAATAAAACAATTTTGGGTCAACCAATACCTAAAAATATTACATAAAAATTTTCCTCTTTAATAATATAAGCATTATTTTGGACATAAATCTTACCTAGGACGTATTATGGTGCAAACCTGAGGATGATACCTGAATAAGAGGTAATGTTCCTCAACGGGTGTTTCTATTTTATTTCTTCCACAAACTCATTTAATTATTATTATACCCTGATTATATAATATTAAAATTATATTAAATATAATGATATGTTTTTATGTTATCTAATTTCCCTAAAACCATCTGTTCTTTCATTAAATGGGTTAGGAAATCATCGATTATTGTACGTTAGACTACCGTCTCACAGACCGATGTCATTAGTTTTTCGATTACCACCTCTCAAAGTTGGGTATGATAATGGGTTAAATGTATATATATGATATTTATAAAATTATTATATATTATTATCCACTATATCATATATACCATTATACTTTCCATTCTTTAGGGGATACAATAACATCATCCCTATGTATTGAGGACTACTGTCATGTGAAGTGATGTGATTCAATTTCACTAATGTTATACATTGAAGATAATAAGGATAAATATATGTGATATAAATGAAATAGTTTAGATATAAATGAAATAGTTATCGTTTAAACAGAATATATTGAATTTTCATTCTTACGTTTTAACTTACTGAATGATGATGACATCATTCGTGTATGTGAGGACTATCGCATTCACGAATCGAGGTGACTCTATTTTCATCACCACACTACATGTATGATATTTATATGAATATTAAAAGAAAAACTATTTTATTTATGATATAATTATAAATTTTTATGGATCATATATTACTTACCTCTTTTCCATAATGATCATTGAACATTAGAAATGTTACTCATGCATACATATGGCCTACTATCTCTGTGATCATAACGTACTTACAATCCAAATACCATATTTCATGATTTCTATAAAAAAACATAATTGATTTATATATATAGAAATTAATTTTTTATTATTATTCTGTATGTTGTGGAACCATTATCAAGGTATTAGGAATGAATATGAAAAATCAAAACATAAATGAAAAAACAAAGCACGTGTTATCAGAAACATGACATTAACATGGAATCGATAATAACATTGTAATAAAAGGAATTTTTTAAATAATATATGGTATGATATATATGTGTGTGTGTGTGTGTGTTTTTATATATGTATAATAAATTTATATTTAATATACAGGAGGTCTGAATGAATGAGAAGGAAGTCGAGACTTACAGTAAGAGATTTTTAGTCTCTATTTTATTTCTACTAGACAAATACAAATTCACGACTCAATTTTTATTTTTGGTGTATATAATTCCTATTTGAAATTTTATATCATGAATAATATTATTTTCAAGATATTTAATGTTTCATTTTATTTTATTCTTTATTGTTATTATGATTTAAAATAGTACTTGATTGGAAAGGGAATTGAGTCCCAATTTTCATTATTTGAGACTTCTGTCATGTTATAAACCTATATTTATTTATGAGCTTTATATACACCCCCCTTTAACATGTAATATCATGAAATTATTTATTCTAATGATATATTATGTTTAATTAGAATATATTCTTTCTTGGTTTTTTAATTTAAATTTACCAAAGTGATAAATATTTTAAGTAACGATCTTATCGTTTATCAGGATTATTTAAAAATATGTTCCCGATGGTCAAATATTAAAATCCATTTCCAAAGAAACTATTTAATTTTCTTATCCTATTTTTTTTTCATGAGAATAATTTTTTACTTTCATTTTCCTCTTTTCATGTACTTATGATTTCAAAAAAAATATTTTTAAGAAAAATAACTTTTCTATCAAAAAATATTTTCCTTCCAAAACCATGTATTCTAAAAAAGTTTTCAAAATGAAATAGGTTTTAAAAATTATTTCTCAGAACAAAAATGTTATTTTCTTTATTAAATGTTTTAAATGGTTTTTAATGATTCCATTAATAATTTTCAAAATTATTTACAAATATAAGGGTTTAAAAAATGTTTTATTTTTAAAAAAAGTATTTTATAAGAAAAGTGATGAACCTCAAAAAAAAGATCGAATAAATTTATCATTCAGTATTATTTTATATATATTATGAAATACTTTTAAATATCATATTTTTTCTGGTTATTTAACCAAGGATACCATTCTTATTATTTCTCAAAATGGTTTTTTTTTGAATGATGTTTATAAAAATCATTTCCCTGCCACAGTTTATACAATGATAAATTTTTTTTTGAAAACCACTTATTTCTCAATGGTTCATACAATGATGAAATGCTAAAATACTGAAGAAATTTTTCTATTTTCCATAAGTTATAATATGCTTATAGTTTTATGAAACCCGTTTTATTTCATGGGTTATGTATGATTAATGTTTTATGATCTTATGGTAGAAATAGAACGGTTATCATTATAATATGGGTGGTACATAAATATCTCTCTAATTAATTAAGTAATGATAGAAAAATCACGAGTAAATAAGATATGTATGAACATGAATATAAGATCCCGATGTTATACATGAATCTGATTACATGTTCACAATGTTATCTGTGAATCTAAATACATTTTTGTAATGTAATGAATGAACCAGATTTCATGTTCATAATGTTATTCATGGACTAGTCTTTCATGTGAATAATTCTATGTGAACAACTATCCTTCATGTCCATAATATTATGTGTGGGAATAGTTTCATGTCTCTAACTTCATGGGAGGGAATGTTTTCTTGTTCTTAACATAATGATTGAACTTGCCTCTATTTATACATGTTGAAGATGTTATAATCAGATTTGTATTCCACATATCTATGTCTTATGACAGATTTAAACTCTCATGGATCATGTTCTTTGATTACCTTATTTTTCATGTTTTATGAACTACCAATCATTTTTTCAAGACTCTAGTTTATAATATTTGATATGATGTGTATGTGTTTCCAATTTAATTCACTTGTCTGCATACACCTATGATCATGTTATGATTATGTATATCTATATTTTGTCCTTACTAAGAATCTGATCTCATCCTTTCTTATATTTCTTTTCCCATGTTATGAATAAAATTTTTTAAGAATGATTAATAAATAGGGAGATATTTATCTGAGACATTGAATATATTTTAGAAATTATGATGATTTTGTTCCATGTTTCCAAAGTCACTAAACATTTATAGTACTCAGATGTGTATTTGTGTAATGTATAGAATATTTATCTAAAAAGATTTAATATCAATGTATGAATGGCTTGGGTCACTATAGATGGTATCAGAGGAAATGATTAGTTTACCATAAAAACTATGATGAGAACATATTAGTGAGATCCCAATGGGAATTTCTAGTGATGTTTTTAGGGATATCTATTAGGATAAGTCTATAGATGATTCAATGTATATAAAACTCTCTTGAATTTTGGAATAGGATAGAGTGAGTAGTTTCTAAGCAATTACACCCCTTTCTGGATACTTCAAGTTGATATAGATCTTTAATAGATGTACATAGGTGTAATAACTATGAAAAGGTAACATTAACATGGATATTATCATCACCTACTATATAAAAATGGACATTTCTACACACCTTGTTTGGCACTGATGGGGGATGTGCATTAAAAAATCAAAAATAATTTATTAGCCATCATGAATTATTTAAATAGATTATGACTATGAATGACTTAGGATAATTCTAATTTATCATAGACTAAAAATATTTCATCCTTTTTTAGATATTCTATTTGTGATTTTTTCATGATTATGTGGTATTATGCTAGGATTATTGTTTATCATACAATACTTTTTGTTTTACTCAATAGTTGGACCATTAGTAGTTGGGTTAACATTGAATGTGATAGAAAATTTATAATATGAATCCAAATGGGATGATGAATAGATGAAAGGATCTTGTTTTTATGCATAATAAATTATCATGGAACATGATTAACAATGTTCACTTTTGTATATATCGAGAAGGTGGGATAGAAGCACTCAAGGTAATATATCAAAGGAATTAAAAGATTTTTTATATATGGGGAGGAAGGGAATATAGTAAAAAAATTAGGGAAAATAAAATTTTCATTTAATGCAATGGATGGGAATATTCCTCTCTATATGTTATTATCAATGGATTAATGTATCATATTTGAAAATTAAGGGAATTAGGAAAAATGATGTCCTAAGATGAAATCAATAGAGGATAATCAGAAACGTTGTACAAGTAATGGTTTTTATGTTGAAGTGTTTATTTATTAGAATTAAATAATTATTTGATATGAAATTCGAAATATATAAGGAGTGTTCACTATATTTTTTTTGTTTAGGAATTAAAAGAATATTTTGATAGATTTAAATGACCTAGAAATGTAATTTAATTTAATGGTGATATACATATAAACAACTTGATTTAACGAAAGATATCCCTTAATATGATCCCAAATGTTCAGACAATGATGTTGGGATAATGGGATGATTAATATGCATAATGTAAATTGGATTGTGTCGATTACCTTGGAAGTGAATAATGATGTGTTTAAAATGTTTATTATGATAACATTGATTGAGTTTACATCATTATTGGATTCATTGAATATATTCAATAATCTATGGTTTTATTCAAGGAATGAGGAGTTATTCATATTTCATATAATGTATCTTGGAAATTCATTTTATTAAAATATTCCAAGAGAATATATTATGCATATATTCACCATTTTGTTATGTTTCAATTTAGTGAAAATTTATTTTATTTGGAGGATTAATGATAACTTTATTTAAAAATTATTGTGACATTAATTCTAAATTTCATGGATTTTAATCTTTGGGAATGGTCATATGGTTAACAATTTATAGAATTGTTTAAGTTAATCTTTGGAAAAGTCTTTAAAGAATAATGTATTACTTCATAATATGATGATTTATACAAATTAGATTAATAGTTCTAACCATTTTGACCAGATCCTGTACTTTTTTGTATCATTCTATATATGGGTCTTATGATCCATTAGTGCTTCATGCATAAAAAATTAACCAACATATCTCTGAGTAAATGATGATGTGTAAATTGATCATGGCACAACCAAAGGGTGATATTGTTCTAAAAAATCGAATAAAATAATGTAAGTATAACATTGCATGAAAATTATTCATTTTTAGGAAAATAATCTTGAAATAAAATATTATCGTGTTATCATTATTTTTTATGATATCAATTAAATTTTTAATTATTATTTGGTAAATGGTTTGTGGGTCGTTATCCTTCTCCAGGTCACCCACTGTCTTGTGATCAATAATCATTATTACTCAATTTAATTTTGTATACTTTTCATAAATGTAAAAATATTCCCTTCCCATCTATGTTCACCTATATGTAATCACAGTAATGAATAACATTTGGTATACCTTATGTTTCAAATTTTCTCTTTTTAACGGATGCTTTATTAATCATTTCTATGATCTGGTTTTCTATGAAGAAATTTTCAAATGTTCAATATTTGATGACTGAGACAAATTTCGATGGTGAAATTGATTTTAAGTGGGGAAGAATGTAACATCCAACGATTTTATGAAATATTACTTTCAAATTATGTTAAATTTTTAGATAGTTTGATTTATGTAAAACATTGAGTTTATCTAGTGTGACACGCAACAACGTGTTTCTTCAATAGTGTGCATGACAAGTGACATCAAGCTTCAATGAACCATGTAAAAATTTTATTTTTAATATGACCATTATAACCTATCCTTTAAATATATAGGTATGAATATTATTAAAATAATTATGAAATAAACATATATATAAATTTATTTATAAATTCGTAGTAAATAATCAATCAATTTTTAGTAAAGTAATTATATTCTTCAAAAATATGTTTTCTTCAAAAAAAAATTTTTGTTATAAAATATTATAGTTATTTTTTATATATTTTAGAAAATTTATTTGATAAAAAAATCCATTTTTGAAATCATCATATAAAAATTAACTCAATATGAACTTTTAGAACTTTTCAGAATATGTTTATTTTTCAGGGAATAATGAAAATAACAATTTTTTTTAAACTATCATTTATTTTAAATTAATTAACAAATTTTTATTCATTATTATGTATTAAATTTATATAAAAATTCAATAGTTATGTTTAATAGAATTGAATAATTTGGAATCAACTTGATGTTGGATTTTAGCATAACTTTATAATATCGTTTAAAAAAGGGTGTTTCTGAAAACTATTTTAAAGTGTATAATATTTCTCAGTTGTAATTAACTAAAATAATCCATGATGATGTGTTTTTTAGATGAAATATATATATTATATATCAATAAATTATAATTTATATTCATACAATAATTATTAATATACATAGGGTAAATATAAATCATCTTATGCATGAAAACAATACACTTGTCAAAAACACTCTTATTTATCGCAACTAAGGGTTTTGTATTAAATTAATTTCATCCCAATTTTATAAAATTTATTTGAGAAAATAACGTTTATTTAATAAATTATCATATAAATATTGTCTTATATTGAATTTTATATATTTTTTGGAAGGATAATTTTTTTGAATTGTCGAAAATACTGAATTCAAAATCAAAAACTACCTTTTCAATTACATTTTTACAAATTTAAATTATAATTTATATGGGTTTAATAGTTAAATGAGTTAAATTATATATATATATTAATCCAATATATGTCATTTTAATAAATTCCATTTTGAAATTTGATATAAAAACTTTGTAAACATTTGACCATTTTCTCTTTGAAAACTCATTTTCTCATCAAGTCTGGTGGATTATTTATTAATTTTACTTTTCCACATCTATGAATTGAATTTAAATTATAGATTCAATATTTTAAATTATATTAATATAAATTATTTAATATTTTCAAAATAATTTTTAATTAAAATGTATACTGAATACTGAAAAAAATTAATTAGTTCAGTAATGTTTAAAAAAGGTTTTACCTGGAGATTAACTAATAAGATATTGGTCATAATGACCCAAATCTTTTTCAACAGCCACTGTATGTACATTTTAGGCCTTAAACATATTATTATCAACAATGGTACATTATTTGAGATTTGTGAAATGAAAAAAAAATTGTTTGTAATTCTTTCAGTCAAAAAATTACAATTGTGTCCCTTACCTCACTTATAAAAAGTTACCTCTTCTCTGCTCATATTCACACCTTCAAACAACTTTTCATGGGACAAGACCTAAAAATTAACTTCCTAAAATATTTTATTTCATCATAGAAGACTTATTTTTTATACAAATGCAAATTAATAATTTTTTTAATGAAAACAAAAGAAGGATGCCTGAAGAAGATGTGTCATTCATCAATGAGAATTTTTATCTTATTTATTCATCTACCAACATTAATTATTTTTATATCATGTTGATATAATATCTTTATTATCTTAGATATAGTGATACTTTTTTATGTTAATTTAATTACATAAAATCATTTCCACATTCATCAAATGGGTTACAAAATTATCGTTCATGTATTCCACGGACTACCACCTCATGAACTAATGGCATTTGTTTATCTATTAAAAACTCTCATTGTTGGGTTAAATGATGGATATAATATATATATATGATATTTATAACATTATTATACCACCATATTAATTATATCATATATACCTTTTTTACTTCCATTTCATATGGTATATAATAACGTTGTTAGAGTGTTAGGAGGACTACCACCTCACAGAGCAATGTGATTTGTTTTCACTAACATTTTACTTTGAAGGTAATAAGAATAAATATTTGTGGTATACATGAAATAATTATTATGTAAATGAAATTTTTATAATTATGAAAACATAATATATCAGTTTTTTTTCTTATCTTTTTTTAGCCTAACTAGTTAAAATACCTTGAGTATGGGGGTGAATCAGGGTATGATAGATTAAAAGAACTACCCCTTAGGATCTTGTTTTTTCATTATCATATATCCATTTAAAATGAAAATTTGTGAAAAGAAATTAAATAATTAACGATTCGTGGAAATTTTACATGTTTCGTCCTCATTAGGCTTCTTCCGAGGATCATACAATTTAAATGCTCTTATATTCAAAATCAATTAAGTCTCACTGCCAAAAAATGAATCAACATGATCACCTTTATGCCTAGGATCAAAACTTTTAAAATGATTATGGATAGATTAATTATTTTAAAGGGTAACTCCCTCATTCTTTCATTTGATGGCTTACTTATGGTGGAAATGATCACATTTTTCACTTATGTTTCTAACTACTCTGGAAAGGACTAACACAAATTTTATGGACAAGTAGGTTCTTTCATTATTAATAATTAATCAATCATCTATTGTATGAGTAATCTCTATTGAGGTAATAATTTCATCCAATTTATTAATCCCAATTTTCCATAGATTTGTTTGTAAATACTGTTTTAATACGTTGAGGATTCTTACTAAATTTTCAAATATCACACATCCTTCTCA
The DNA here is from genome assembly GCA_963277665.1 of Viscum album. Classification (NCBI taxonomy): domain Eukaryota; kingdom Viridiplantae; phylum Streptophyta; class Magnoliopsida; order Santalales; family Viscaceae; genus Viscum; species Viscum album. The sequence goes on along the minus strand of OY728139.1, from coordinate 978,743,982 downwards.
AAACAGTCCAATTATTTAAATGTATATATTTTCATCAAGAATCCCACAAATTTAAAAAATATTACCTCATTTTTGAATCAAAACTATCATTATCTATGTAACCACTTTTTGTGAAGAACAAACACTCTGGTGAAGTTAACATATTCTTCATGAAGCTCGCAAAATTTGGTGCACTTTATGTTTCCTTCGCGAACATCAATGCATTTGCGTTGCTTAAAAATTTCTTTCAACATTCATATCCTTAGAGAATATACTTTCTTCAAAACATTTCTATAAGGAAAACATCATAAATCACCTTCATGAATTTAGAGCCTCTGAAACTTTTTCAAATATTGATTTTCTTGTATGAGGTTGGTAGAGGCTAATTTATAGGAAATGCCTTCAGTTCCAGAAACTTCCATCCATGTTATCAACTTTTCATGATGTTTTCCTATATCATTACGAGTTAACAACCATGATTGAACTCTAAAACTGACCATGTAAAGTGACATTATCATTAAATATAATCAACCAAAAAACACTACAATGTTACCTTGAGGTATTTTTTAACAACAATATCCCCCATTTCTTTTATAGACAATAATTACTTTTTGATACCTCGTTAAAACTTTTTTCATAGTATTCCAAAATTTTATTCTTATAATTCATATAGAGATCATGGATTTACTGAACACACACTCTCTGCCCACATGAGTTATACTCGGTGTGTGAAACAAGAGTAGTATGCAGTGGTCAGAAATCGATAACATCATTCCAAAAACCACCCATTTTCATTAATCACGAACCACATCTTGTTATGATTTATAAACTTTAATCAAACATCATTAGTGTCATTCAATTTAAAACTCCCCCAACTTCCATGCTCACCCTGTCAGCTTCTCCCATATCTTCATTATGACATTTTATCCCCTTATATAGCCACAGTTTCGCCGTATTTTTAAAATAACCCAAAAGTCACTCCATTATGGTCCAAAATATGGTAGAGAACATAGAAAAACACTTTATGAAATGAAAAATCATACCCCTGGGAGAATGGGTCCCATATCCACACTTTTCAAGTATGGGAAGTGAACTGAACTCCAAGATCTAGTAGATCCCTCTCAAATGCCTCTTTAATTAAGGCCTTTTGTAGAATTTCTATAACCTATAACTCTATAGGAACATACTCTAACTTCACAATCAAATTTTCCTCCTTTTCCATGATATTATAATACTTGATATCTATGATTATATTCCATGAGTGATGGAATGGACTTTTACTGAGATTTATAGCACATTAATTTTCACATTGGATTCTAATTATATTCATCCCATTAGCTCCAATATCATAATTTTTTGATTCATCCAAAATAAATTTTTTCAATATAGAGTAGCCACAATATATTCAGCTTTTTCGGATCTAAATAAACTACAATCTAGTTTCTTACATAGCCAAGAAATATACAATCTTCCAAGATAGAATTCACTACCTTATGTTGATTTTTTATAATCTATATATCTGGACCAATCAATATATGCATATCCAAATAACACTGTATATGATTAGACACTATATATAAAAACAAAATCTCTCATGCTCGGGATATCCCGAAGTATTCTATTCAATAAATTAAATTGGGTTTCCTTGATTTTTCATTGATATCTTACATCAAGGCATGTTGAAAAAACAATATCAGGTCTTGTTACTATCAGGTAGAGTAGACTTCCAATGATTTTCCTGTATTCTATGACATTAACAATATTTTCTTCATCATCCAATTATATTTTCATCAAGGTTGCCACTAGATTCATTATAAACATGTAATTATAAATTCCCATTTATCTGAAACTCTTCTTAACATATTTATATTGAGAATGGAATGTTCCATCTTTTCCTTATGTCACCTATAAACCAAAGAAAAATTTCAATTCACCAATCATTGACATTTCCAACTCACTTTCCATGAATTCCAAGAACATTTTTCACTACACTTCATCAGGAAAAAAATTCTGTATTCAATATACACAAGAACTAAAATTATTTTATTACTGTCATCACTGACATAGAGATTGTAATCAACTCCACCATGATGAAATCCATGATTCTTCAAAAATTGATCCATTCGTGAAGACCATGATCTTGGTTCTTGCTTCAACTCATATAGAACCTTCCTCAACTGAAAAACTATATTCTCATCATTATGAATGCGATAACACTTTTTATTATCAGTATAAACTTATTCTTCCATAACCCCATTTAGAAACATAGACATAACATCCATCTGGAAAACGTTGAACCTTATTTTCACCGTTATTGCCAAGAATAATTTGATTTCTAGGTATCTAACAGGCAAAAACATTTCATCAACATTGGTACCCTCTGTCTAGGAGTACCATTTTCATATTAATCATTCTTTGATTCAAATTACTACACCATCTTCATTCTTCTTGTTGTGAAATAAATATTTTGTGCTGATTAAATTCTTATCTATTAGTGTCGAAACAATCTCTCATGTATGATTCTTCTCAATTTGGTCAAGGACTTCATTTATAGCAAGAACCCAAATTTTCTATCCAACTGAATCCCATTTAGGTTCCACATGATATAAGAAATATGTATTTTCTATGGACATCATTATTCATTTCTGAATTGACACTGCCTAATCCCCAAGGTTGTTTTGTATATCAATTCTGGCTCAACGCTTTTGATTTCATGCATATATAGATTTTACTTCTCTATATCATCATCAGTGCCTTCTTTGGAATTATCATTTTCCACTTGAACTCCACCTGAGTTTCTAACCACCTTATCACATTCATCAATAAATAGGTCACTATGTAGTCTAAGATTCTGTTTATACTTTACTATAAATACATCGTTTCTTTCAAATACCATTCTAAGCCTCTTGTGGAAACATTTATGTGGTTTTATTTTTACTAAATATACAAGAAATATCCCTCATCTCTATGAGATAAATATTTCATATGTTTCTCTTTATTGAGAATAAAACACGTACTTACAAATATTTTAAAGAATTTCAATATTGGATTCTACCCAACACATATCAAATATGGATTCCATTATTCTTTCACACATTACATATATTTATTGGATATGTAGACTAATGTCAATACTACTTTCATAATTAATTTATATAGTTGGTCCTTTTAAATAATAATTGTTCTTTCCATTTTTTTATAATCTTATTTCTCCTATTTGCCAATCCATTTTTTAGGAGTTATCTTTAATGAAACTTTATGACTTATACCATGTTTCTGAAGATAATCTTCTACATGACTACTTATAAATTTTGTACCATTATCAGTACAAAACATCATAATCTTCTATCCATGAATCTATTGAGATTATGTGTAGAAAAATAACACCATATATTCTTTAAATATACATATATTCTTTGTAATTTTTATATAATTCTTTGAGTCACATTATAGACTGACACTATGAATGTTTTGACTGAGACCTTCAACAACTAAGACATCAGCATGTCTCATTTCTTCCCCCCCCCAATTTTTTCAATTCCCAAGTTAATAAAAATAAATACTTTATCATTTAAAATTTTTAAAACACATTCCTTATCATACATTATGTATAAAAATATCCTTATTTATAAGTGTCAATAGTTTCTCATAATCTTTCACATTCCATTACATATTGTAAACCTCCTCATTATGATTTCTGATGAGTTTTTCTTGAATGTTTATTGTATTATTGAAATCATTAATCACCCTTTTCTATTCTTCGTCTTTGATCTTGTAGTCACTGATCATTTCTAAGATCTCAGGATATAAATACTTAAACATTGTAATTTATTCCATTAACTCATAATTCTCTTCTTCCTTATACTATATATAGTGTTTGGAATAATAGACAACAATTATTGCTTTATTCGTTTTCTCTGTCAAAATATCTCTCTCTTAAGGATCAACTTCTAATACTTATGGAAGGTCAACTCTTCCCTTTACTTATTCTTCATCATTATCTCTTTCTTACCATTTCTAAGTGATACCTAAAACAGCCTCCCTAGAATTTTCTCCATGATCTTTGTAGTTATCCATATCTTCAACCATACATTATTATTAACTATAATTTTCTTATGAATGGAGATAATTTATTTTTGATGAAATTACCATTAAAATTTTTCTTACATATCCCATAGTCTAAATAATTTTTCTTGGGTAAATAAACTTAATCCTCATCATCTTATTGAAACTTCTTGGGGAACTATTCTATAATATTTACAACCTTACCACATTTAATCAATGCAAGTGGGGGATTCCATTTTAATGTTCATATTCCTCATTGTAGATTTGAGGAAATAAATGAGATCACCTCATATGTTACTTCTTCTTCTATTCCATCATCAATTGTGATAATCTTTATGGCCTTGAATAACACTTCATTGTAATCCTATTTTTTTTCATAGACTTATTACTATCATTTCTCATATTTTATGCAATAAAAGTACTATGTAGACTATCCAAATCTCTTTTGGATGTTTATCTTCTAGAATAGAGACTATTAGATTAAATTCAGGTGTAATTAATCTCAATATACGATTAACTATATTTGTGCCTTCTATAATTTCTCTGAGACCACGCATCTCCTCAACAGTAACATTGACCAAGTCAATGATTGGATAATTGATTTAGTAAGGAATATTATCAGATCCTCATACATGTTTTATAGAACTTGTATCTTTTCTTCATTATCTTTTGAGTCACCATCATAAATATTTAGCAACTTATACATCACATGATATGATCTCTAACATGACATAACCTTTGTATGGATTGTATTGAATAGATCTCCCCCTTGGTCATTAACTCATTTGGATTCATCATCCAATTACCTTCAATCATATTCTAATAATGAACTATTATCAACATTGGCTAAACTACTATGCATAACTACTATAAAGACATTAATTCCTAAATATTATAAGTAGTACTGCATCTTATTCTTCTATAAATGAAAATTTATTCAATCAAATATTGTAATCCATTTATGATTGATAACCTCCATTGATTCCACTTAGAGAGAAACACTAAAAATAAACATTATCTCTAATTCCAATTATTATCCCAACGAGGTTAAATACCATAAGATCAAGAGTGAAACATTGCATGACAGATTAAAATAATTTCCCCTTCAGATCATTTTTATTAATTCAAACAAAACACATTTTCTCATTTTCATATAGCAATGTATGAATATAAATTAAACCATACATGAGACATAAAAAAATTTCATAGCTCACCCTCACTTGGCTAAATCCAAGGAGCATACAATGGTAATGTACCAATGTACCAAATACACTATGTATCATTATCATATAAGGTTTAGGCTAGATCACTTTTGAATAACCTTTGTGATAAAAAATTTTAACAAAGATTTTCTATTTGATGAAAACTAACCTTTTTTATAAGAATGTTATTGTTATTTGGTAGTTGGAACCAACCCATGATAATAATATTTATTTTATTTTGATGAATGTTTGAACTCAAAGATAAATGGGGTTAATTTTTTTGATTTAATTAAATAATTTTTTTCAGAATTAGAGGATCAGACTGATAAGAGATAGACTCAGAGTATCCTATTCATATGCATTAGATTCAGATCATAGGATCTAAAATAACTAGAGGAAGAAGTTTTAAATTGATCTAATATTGCCTTTGACTTAATCATAGTTTGTTATAAAGTCAAATATTGATGTTTTAATATGTAATATTGTTGATTAATAGTTATGAAAGATGATTTTGAATTTAGGAGTTTGATAGTTTCTATACATTCAAAACTAAGTCAGACGATTCTTTGTTATTCAATAAGTATTAATAAATCAAGAAAAATACTCATGGTAAAATATTTTGATGATATGGTGAAATGATAATTATTGTATTGGTTGGAGTGATATGGATTATAAATATCTTTCCTAGAAGTTAGATTGTTTGAAGATGATAATGTTTTAAGAAGGTAAAATTTTCTATGTGGAATACTTTCCATCGTCATGGAGAAATCATCATAATGTGATTTATCATATAATGAAAAATTTTATCCTAATGAGAATTCCATCAAAATGAGAATTGAATTGTAATTGCAATTACATCATAATGACTCTAAGAAAGAATATAGAATCCTAATGTCTAGAGAAGTAAATAGATTCGTAGTGAGCTGAGGAACAAGTAGATCATAATAAACTAATAAATAAATGTAGATCATAATGAGATAATTATGTAGAAGACTTAAAATGATTATTCCAAAAAAATTATTAAGATCTATGTAAGTATTATTGATTAAGTCAATTTTTATGTTTAAATGTGAGAGATTTGTGGTGTTTTGAAATTTGAGGAAGTGGGGAATGTTTTCAAGTTTCCTGGTCATTCATTTCTATTTCACCTATAAATAATTACACATATTATTTTCTCATTATTAAACTTTCACATAAGTAGAAATGGATGTGCAAAGAGTAAATTAGGTAAAAGTCCTTTCTTGTTAGATATCTTATGAGGAGGATTAAACAGCAGAATGTTTGTTTATCATATTGAGTATATAATTATTGAGAATAATTTATTCAGTCTATCTGATTGATTAAATTATACTGAATAAGACCATATATAGCATTTAAAAATAGTTTGAGTTATTCATATTGAGAATGGATTCATCATATTGAGTTCACCATATTTCTAGAATAAGATCCAGATTCATCATATTGAGAGAATCTAATCCTAACTCATCATATTGAGAAAATTGGATCTGGCTAAATTGGGCTGAGGATTCAGAATAAGAAAATATGGAGAAGCATCAACAAAGTGTTCATTCATTTGTTTGAATCTATTTTTTTATAAGAAAACATTGTAATCTTATGGGAGTCTATATAATCATTCTTTTCAGGTGATAGAATGTGCTCATGGGAATTGGCATTAGTTGTATTCACTTCATCATAATAGTGCATTTCCATAAACCCATCAGAGTAGCGGTGGTAAGGATATATGTTCTCACACTTTTGCCAACCCATGTAAATCATGTGTTCTTTACTTTATTTCCAACATTTATATTTATGAGGGTTTAATTAAATTGGATGAAAAAATAAATTTTTATAGGGTTGATGGGTTATGTCTCTAAAATTTTAGATAATTATAAAAAGTGAACAACTGATTCAAGGAGAACCCACCCTATTTTGTTGTTATTCCATCCTGAGGAACATCATTTGGTATCTGAGATAAGGATACCTTATTGAATCCTTATCATATATAATATTAATTGTTTCAATAATAGAGAAATTTCAATATTTTCTAGAAAACATTACTACGGATAAAAAATTAGGATGATTCTTTATCACTTATTTCTTGTCCTTTAAGTTGTTGATGCAACTATAATTGGTTTTCCACTTATTGAGAAAGATGATCCAATAAAATATGAGTAAAATGGGAATATATAATTTGATAGAAATTATAGAAGTTAAATACTTATTCCCTTACTAGATAAGTTTTATCAGATGGTGATAAGGGTCAATACATCAAAAAGTATAGGGGGAAAGATGGAAAATATTCTTGAAGGGAATACTAAAGTGAAGGAAGAGAAGATACAAATCTAGCATAGTAAGTATATGGATATAAAAATGAGAGATGAAGAAACTATTTATTAATAATTCACTAGGGTAAAAGACATTTTTTGCAATATCAGAGGATTCTGAGATGACTTGGAAGATTCTATAATTTTGAAGAAACTTCTGAGAAACTTTACGAAAGGGTTTGTTTCTAAAATATATTCTTTATAAAATAAGGAAGATTTATATCTTGCTGAATTTAATCAATTTCATGTAGCTTGTAAAACGTAGAGAGAATCAATTTTTATAAATAATATAAAATATGAAATGACTTTTGAAGCTATGAGAATGATTAAAATCTAAGATGTTGATGAAGCGAACCTTGTGAGTCCGAAGATAAAGGGGATACTGAGTTGAATAAAAAACATGTTTCTTATATCACTGAACTATTAAAGAGGAAGAGTAAAGTTTGGAGGTAAATATCAACTAAAAAGTTTTGACTGTGCTGGAATTGGACACATTGCTATGAATTTCCCCAACGATAAATATGGATAATATAGAGATGATTCTAATGAAAAACCTTGTTTGAATAAGTGGAACAAAAATGTTAAAGAAGAAAATTATTTCAACAAATACAAGAAGAATTACAAGAGAAACAAAAAAAAATGTAGGTTAAGAAAGTTAAATCGAACTCAACTGAAAAAAAATTATTCTCAAGATGAATATTCATAAAAATTCAAAACGATCATTGAAAAAATTTAGAAAACAAAATATTCATAAGATAGTGAATAAGTTGGTAAAGAAACATATAGAGAGTATCAACTCAGAATAGAACATGCTGTATGCCTTGAGAAATAAACTTTCAAGAAAGAAATTAGATTTATGAAGATCGATTTTGAAAAAATATATTAAGGAAGAAAATATGTCTTCATGTAGGAAGATGAATACATTCAAGAGATCATATGTTACAGATGTAGAATTTATGAAAAAGAATATATGGTTGAAGATATCAATATGAAGCTAGCGGCTATGTAAGAAAAAGATATCATGTTTCAATTAAAACTTCTTGAGTTCTAAAATACCCTAAGGGAGATAAATTAAATATTTAAAAATCCAAATATGTAAATTCTAATACTTATAAAATTTCTAATAATGCTTAAATAATGAATCTGGTGAAATCCTCACCCAAGAAAAAATAATGTTTCATCTAATTTTTATAACATTTCTAGTTTTGGAAATAGAATTGTGAAATAATGGATGGAAAAAGTATATGAAAAACTTATCACATCTAAAAAATTTGAAAACTCACATAGGAGGAACGATGGTCTATGTATTGAGTATATTAGAGTTGAAATAATTTACCAAGCTCAAAAAAGTTTCTATAGAAAATGATATTTCTTAAATAGAATATCAAAGTTGGATGGCTATTTTCGGTGTTATATAATCTAGGGGCATAGGGAATATAATTGTTGGCATAACATATCTCTATCTGTAATTAATATTCAAGGAATGTGGATGAAATAGTGGATGTATAATAAATATCATACATATCTTACATAAATTTGAAAAGGTGAATTCTCAAGTTGATAGAAACATTCCACAAAAAGCTATTTGGATGTATGAAATAACAATGTTGAAGATGTGATCAGGCTGGTAATCATGCCAAAAATTTTATGACACTCCTTCTGGAAAAAATTCTTTATGATAGAAACTAAAAGCAAATGAAAATAAGAAATTTGATGAAATATAATTTTTTATGGAGACATCTTTGAATGAAAGTAAATTGAACAAACAGTGGATACCGGGTAGTGGTTTTCATTACATATGAAAGATGGTATAAAAATATTGAATCATGTTTAATGTCATGATGGAGGAGGTTTATCCTTTTTTAATGGTGGTTCCATAAAAATTATAGGAATTAAAACGACTGAGATTGAAGTAGAAAATATAAAATACAAGAATGTTTTATTTGATGATGGGATTAAACATAACTTACTTAGTGTAAGTCGACATTTTGATGATGGAAAATATTTTTTTATAGAAATTATTTGTGTATCCTAAAATGTTTGAATGATTGAAAAGTTACTACAAACGGAGAAAGAACTGATAGGAATCTCTTTCAAATAGGTTAATTCAACCATTCATATTAGTTGAGTGTTGAAGATGAAAACAAAATATGGAAATGTAAGATTTTCCAACTTGGGAAAAAACATAGATAAAATTTTTAAATTTGATATTGTCTAGAATTTTCCATAGTTGAAAAAAAGAGATGAAGAGTTTGTATTACTTTCCAGATTGGAAAGAAGACTAAAAACATTTATATGAAAATTTAGATTCAATCTACCAGAGCACTTGAAACTATTAATTTGAATTTTTGTGGGCTGATAAGACATCAATCAAAAAAAGTATATTTATGCATTATCTCTTTTATTGATGATTTCAATTGGATAAAAAATCATTTTTATGAAACATAAGTTAGATTCTTTTGAAATGTATATGTTTTTTTAGAAAAAAATGTTGAGAATGAAATATGTGTGTATATATAAAAGTTGAGAATAGATAATGGTACCGAATTCACAAGATATGTTTTTGAAAATTATCTGAGAAAACCTAGTATCAAACATTAGTATAGTGATCATTATACTCCACAATAAAATAGAGTAGTAGAAATATAGAATAGAATCATGGTGGAAATGGGAAGAAGTTTGTTAGTAGAATACAAAATTTCAACATCCTATTGGAGAGAAGCTATTAATACTATTTTACATGTTCAATGTAGATGTTTTTAGAGACCAAAAACCAACATGACTCCTTCTGAAATGTGGTATAACAAAAATCATTCATTGAAATACATTAAAATTGTTGTAATTCTATGTTTTTTTAAAATAAAAAATATATATTTTGGAATGTTTGACGAGAAATATGATGAACTAATTTTTATCAGTTATTTATCAAAGGGGAGAAGATAGAAATGATGGAAGTAATGTTTAAAAAAATTGGACTATTTTTATGTGAATGTAATTAAAAATAAAAATTCCATAACAAATGTTGTCGAGAATGTTGAGGAGGATAAACCATAGATATCCAAGAATAGATAGATTAATTCAAAACACAATTTTCAAAATTTAAAAAATTCTTGTGATGAGGAATGTTTAGTTGGGAAAGAAACTTTGAAATATCATACCTTAAAAAACATGTTGAGACAGAAAATAGTTCTGTAAATTAGAAGGAAATAGTTCAGACCATATGAATGTTGACATTAGAATATCAAACTTCACTTATCGAAAAAGTTGAACTGGAATCAGTTTTAGATGTTATTCAACACAAATAATGGGTGGATGCTATGAATGAAGAGTTGGGTCAGATTAAGAAAAATGAATCTTGGGAACTATTTCCCCTGATAGAAAATAAAAATTACATTGGAAGAATATGTGTTTATAAAAACAATTTGAATGAGAATGGGTAATTTTCGAGAAACAAAGAAAGACTTGTTTGTAAAGGACATGCACAGGTGGATGGTGTGTATTATAATGATACCATTTCACCAGTTTCAAGGCATGAATCTATTCAAATCTTTCTATATCTTTCCACACATCAAAATTACAAAGGTAATCATAGGGATATAAATTCATCTTTCTTAATTGGTGATATTTATGAAGAACATTACATTGAACAAACATGCAGGTTTCTACATGATGAGGTTGAAAAAAAGGTTGTAATTTTTAAAATGATTTTTATGTGATAAATCAATCTTCACATGCTTGGTATTATAAACATGACAATTTCTGGAGTATTTTGATCTTTTCTAAAGAAAAGGTTTATAAAAACTTATATTGGAATGATGTTGACTCCCAATCTTTAATTTCATTTATTTATGTGGATGATATATTTATTTTTTGGGATATAGAATATGTTTAAAAAACATTTTCTGAGGAAATGAAGAAGAATTTTTAAATATCTATGTTCTGAGAATTAACATTTTCCATTATATTGAAATTTCAAAAAAATGAAAAATACATTTTCTTTTCTTATGATTATTATTAAACAGAATTTTTTAATGAATTTTGGGATGGCAGAATTCAAAGGAGTTTGAACTCCTATTTCAGTGATTACAAATTTGAGTAAAGATAAATCTGAAGAAAGTGTGAATTAGAAATACTTTTGGAAGATGATAGGAATTCTTCATTACCTTACAGACTCAAGGCCTAATATTGTCCACGTTTTGAATTTGTGTGCCATGTATAAATGTAATTTGAAAGAATCACATACGATTGAAGAAAATATGATTTTGAGATATTTTAAAGGGACAACATCTGATGGGTTTTTATATAAAATAAATAGTGAGATAATTTTTCATGATTATAGAAATATCAATAGGACTGGATATTGTAATGATTAAAAATTAACCATTGGAGGAATATTTTTCTTGGGTGATTGTTGTGTGAGTTGTCATAGTAAGAAACAAAGTCCCGTAACCTTGAGTATATATGAATCTTAATATATTGTAGATACACAGGATTATACTAAAATGTTATAGATGAATGTTTAGCGAGATGATTTGAAATTAAAAGACTCTAAACCATTGAAGATATCATGTGATAATAAATGTGTAATTGATATTTATAAAAATCATGTCCAACATTCTGGATTAGAATACATTAAAATAATGTTTTACTTTATAAAATAGTAAAAAAAATTAATGATTTACTAGAAAATGTTTCAATAAAATTTCAGATTGATAATATCATTACAAAAGGAATTCCAAAAAGGGTTTGTGGAATTGAGGGTGAAACTTCATGTTCATGCTCCTCACATATCATCTTAAACATCATAATTAAGACCCCACCTCCCCACTGTGCATTAGATAATGTTGAAAAAGGAGGATTGAATTTAACAAACTTCTACTATATAAGATGTTTTTACTTATTTTTTTTTATGAATCTGATGCTCTGTTTATCGTAGAATGGGGTAGAGAATATGAAAATTAGGAGTAAAAGAAAAATATGTGGGGGGTTTATCTATACATGGATGAAAAACATGGTTTCCCCTGAGATATAGAATTCCATAAAAAATATAATTTATATAGTAGTGTGGTGTTAATAAAATCTCTTTTGATACTGTTTATGTTTTAATAAAATTCAAAAAACACAAGTTTTTTTAAAAATTTGAGTTTTGAAAAAAATATGAGAGTTAGAAAATTTGGTAAAAAGTGTTGTTAACAAATCCAAAGGGGGATATTTAAGAACCATTGTGATATATGGTTTTAATAATGTTTTTGTATTTTTTTACAAGTAGCATTTTTGTATAAAAACCATTTTTTATTTTTTTAATTATACTGAGTGCATCATAATAAATTTTGTTTAAAGTTTATAAAATTATAAATACATTGATAAATGAATAGAATTGTTTTTTAAGAATGATATTTTTTATAATTAGAGGATCATATTGAGAAGAACCACACTCAAAGTATCTTATTTAGCTACATTAGATTCAGATCACCCGATCTAAAATAATCTAATGTAGAATTTGTTAGGTGATTGATGTTTTCCTTTATTATAATCACAGTTTGTTAGAAACTCAAATATTTGTGTTTGAAGAAGTTGTATTGCTATTGATGTGTTCTGAAAGAAGATTTTGAATTCAAGAGTTGGAAAATTTTCATACATTATAATCTAAATCAAATGATATTTTTATGACCAATAATTTCTTATAAATCATCATACATTCTTGTGAGAAAATATATTTATTAAATTGAAGAATTATAATGAATTAATCGGTTCCAGTGATCATGAAAAAAAAGATTAGTTCCAAAATTCAGAATGTGTGTTGCTAAGGAATTTCTTAGAAGTTCAAAGTTTCTATGTTTAATACTTTCAATCACCAAAGAAATATCATTTTAATGGGATTTCCTTCATAATGGGAAAATCCATCGTAATGATAATTCCATCCTAATGAAAATTTTATCATATTTAGGATTCCCCAATAATGACTATATAAAAGAAAAAAATTGTAGTGGCTCTGAGAAGGAAATAGGAATCATAATGTGATAATAAGGGAATAGATTTTTATTGAGCTAAGGGAGAAACATATCATAATGAACTAATAATTAATGTATGATCATAATGATCTGATTACAATGAAGACTCAAAATGAAGATTCTAGAAAAAAAATTAGGAGTTATAGAGGATAAAACATGATATTCATTTTTATGTAAATCTCAAAGAAATATAAAGACGATCGATGGAGTAAATGTTGAAGTTTAAATGTAAGTGATTTGTGGAATTTTGACATTTGAAAAAGAGAAAAAAGTTTTAAAGTTTCCCACTCTTGCTTTTATGTGTTGCCTAATAAATTCTTTCTCAAATCATTCATTCATTTTCAAACATTCATACATGAAGAAAAGGATGATTTCTTAATAAATCATGTCAAAGTCCTTTCAGACCAAAGATCTCATGAGGAGGATCAAACAATTATAAATTTGTTTATCGGATTGAGCAAGATCATATTAAGAAGATTGTATTGAGTTAATAAAATTGATCCAATCAGATTATAGTGGATCTTGATCATTTGAGTAGACATTGAGTTTTGCATATTGAGAATGAATTGTTCATATTGAGTTCATCATATAGAGATAAGAATATCTAGACTCATCATATTGAGATAATCCTATCCAAACTCATTGTATTGAGAAATGTGGATACAGCCAAATCAGACATGGGATTCAGATTGAGAAATTATGGAGAAGTTTCAAAAAAGTTTTCATTATTTTTTTTGTATCATTTGTTTTATAAGAAAATATTTTAAACTAACAAGTGTAAACATAATATTTTTTATCATAAGATAAAATGTGTCTAATGGGATTTGGCACAAGTTGTATTCAATTATTCATAACAGTTGATTTCCATAGACCCATGAGAGTGGCTATGGAAAGGATATAGCTTCTCACACTAAGGCTGAACCTTGTAAATTTGTGTACTTTACATTATTTCTTATTTTTTCATGCATGATTATTTATGAATATTTGATATGGAAATATAAATTAATATTTTGTTGGGGTTACGTTTATAAAAGTTTTGAAACTAAAAAAATGAACAATTGATTCACCCCCCCCCCCACCCTCTATTTGTTATTCGGTTCTTTAGAACATCACCTTATATGATCATTTTCACTGCCATTATATTTTTATGGATAGATCACTATTTTCCAAGGGTCACTCCGTAAATCATTCCTTTGATGGCTCACTACCAGTGGAAAGGATCACCTTGTTCCTCTTCTTTTTCTCGTTGTTCTAGAAAGGACTCACACACCATTTATGAACATGTCGGTCCCTTCATTATCAAAAACGAATACATCCAAAATTGTAGGTAGAATCTCTATTGATGTTATACTTTCTTCCACTTGATTAATCCCATTTCACTATAGATTTACTAGGAAATCTGTTTTTAATACTTCCACAATGTTCACTGCCATTTCCAAGCCCACACAAGGTTCACAAAACAACCAAATTATTCCCCAAATAAATATTTTTGTATTTTCTAAGAACCACTTTATGTTTGACTAACATCCTCACAAATATCAAGAAAAGTCACCGAGTTCAAAATTAGAAAAAACTACCCTCCATCACCTTTCCAGTGATCTACACCGGTAATTCAAATTAAAAGAAACACAGACGTCAATGCCTCATGCAGTTTACCACCTTATCGAAACTCACCATATCACATTCTTAAGAATACATCCATGTATCATGGTTTTTTCTAAATAAATAATTTAAACCCTATATATTACAATTGAACTATTAACCACCTCGAGCTAAAAATATTGATGTGTAAATACCCATTATCTACTTCCACACCAATGGAACCTATGAGGTCCCTCATAAACCTAACAACAATATATTATATGACCACCAAGACCAAAGAACAAATAACAATATTGAATAAGGGTCAACTAGAAATTACCATCACCGCTGTGGATAGGGCATTAAACTCTATAGCTTATTGTCAATCTGGGATCACAACCAGTAGTACAATGATTGGGACCAGCATGAACATAGTCAGCAAGGCCTCACCTGCTGGAACACTGAAACCCACACAAACACATCCCAAAACCTCTATGAGATCGACTTCACCAGACCGATCTATAAAATGAAAGAGATAGACCATGATGCAAGAGAATATTAAAACTAATATTTTATCCACCTATCTGTTCCTTTAATAATCTGTACACATTTAATATAAAGAATACAGAGAATGATGATCGAGCATCCTAGAATACCATTGCTGCTTGCTCAACACATCTCAAATCCTTCTAGAGAACCATCATACCAGACTTGACTATAGAGGAGTAATGGAACTTAAAGCTAGGGAAGTGATATAATTGGATGAGACCTCGACAGAGAGGGAAAACCAACCCAAACCAACATCATCTACCATTAGAATCCTAAACCACATACATCAATGATGAAACAACTAAGCCAAAAACATTGAACCATCATGAACATTGGAACTGCACAAAGAGAATTTGTAATCCTGTGATAAAAAATTAAAACATATTTGAGAAAGGTAACCCTATAATAAATAGGGGAAATTGGAAGGGGCCATTAAGAATAAGGGGATGAAGTAGGAGATGGGTAGGTTATACCAATGAGGAAGTGCATGGGCCTCCCCCCTCGAAATCACTATTGAATTGGAACCCTAACAGAGCACAAGGATAATGATGTTCAGAGGACCTCAATCATCCAATTATTCTAAAGTATATATTTCCTTTACCTACCCCTCATATTTTGTGAATATCAACTATTTTTTTAATTTTATCGTTCCATCATCAATCAACAACCTTTAATAAAGCTCAAATACATTCATGAATCTCACATTTCCTTTTCGAATCACATTAATTTCTGTAAACTTTTTATAGCCATTAAAAAATTCAATACTTTCGTGATTATTTTATCTTTTGGGAATCATTGATATCCATCACAATATACATTTCTTGATGAATATTTTCACAATAAAAAACCTTCTAGAATTTAGATCCTTTTAATCTTCATTAATCCATTCTCTTCTTTTCTTAGGGGGTAGAGGCCTTTTTATTAGAATTTCCACCCATTATAGAATCTTCTATTCTCACCATCACCATTTCTCAAAGCTCCCCAATCATGTTCATGAAGTTCCTAATTTCATGTAGCTCCAGGTAAATTTATCAATTCGTAAATATTCTCATCGTCATAGAGAGTATCATTTTTTCCATAACATACTTGTGATGCTCCACACCTTTGTGAAACCCAAAATTCGTGACACCAAATGCATTAACGAAGCTTCATACCTTCATGAAACTCTAATCTTCACAAAACGCATACCATTACTTTATTATTATGAATCATTAAAAAAAATAAAAATTTCACAATTATTGAGTTATCCCAACAATTTTTGATCCCAAATAATTGGATAACACTTGGAAATTATGCCACCTTGTATACGTATCTTTATGTACCACCTCCAAAGCATCCATTCCAATGTCATGGATCTTTGTCAAAATTATTAGTCAAAAACCATGTTTGATGTAATCATCAAATGTTATATCAATAATATTTCCCATCCTATGTCTATTTAATACAATATAAATCCCATAAAAAGACATGGAGAACATAAAGAAAACATTATTAATGGAGATTGAATGAAATAATAGGTATTTCTAAATGTTAATAAACATATATTGATTAATTATAATCTTACTCATAGAAACAATAACATGAACCTTATGAATAGTAAATTGGCCTAATGAATAGTAACCTCACCCATGTTAGTGTATATAAGATTTTGGCAACCCATTAGTAAAATTATGATATAATTGTATCATAATAAAAGTAAATGAATATTTTAAAAATAAATAATTAAGTGCTACATTTTTTGTGAGTAATAAATATTTAATTACATTTTTATAATTAAAAAAACTATTTACAAGAAAATTCATTTTTATAAAATGGATTCATAAATCAAAATATTTTTGCCTTATGTTTTTTGGGATAATTTAATGAGATGTTAGATAATTTCTCATAGTGTTATAAAATCAGTTTTTAATTTAAAATCTATATTTTTCATGTGGATGTTGATTTTATTAAAAAAATAAATTTCTCATACATCGAAAATAATTTTGTTAAAATAGAGTCCATTTTTTAATTCCACATGTTGAAAAATGGGTAGGGTTAATTTTTTGGATCTCTCTAAAATAATTGATTTATTGTGAATAGTAAAATACAGTAATTTACGATATAAATACATTAGAAGCTGAATACACTATTCTTTGAGTCATAACTGAAGTAAGAACCTAAATACTGAAATTTCCTTCATTATTTTAATATTATTGATGGTAATGATCTAACTATTCATAGTCTTCAGTCAAAATAATAAACTAATGATTAAAATATTCATAAATCACCCCTCTCCTCCCCTATAAAAACTATCCCCACCACCTCTTATCCTCACACCTCTACGCTTTGATGATTTTAAATATTTTGGAAAAATCCTTTTCCCTAGTCTCTCCCCTCATCCAAGAGCTCTTGGTCTTTCCAAAAGAACAAAACTCTTCCCCTTAATGAGGTTCTAATGGAGGATATTTCAAGAGTTAAATCCTCTTCCTTTTTCGTTTCATTTCATTTCAATTTATTTCATTATTAGTCTCTCACTCACCTAATTTATCCAAATGAGTATGAAAAATTCACTATCATCTATATACTAGAATGATATTCGGTTAACAGAAGATCAATCATCAATCGTTTTACCATCTATCTTTTTTTAAATGAAATCATCATCCAGGAGGTGCCGATTTACAACCCTCTGGGATGATGATCCTTCGTTCATCAAATTTTCCATAAATTATATTCATAAAACCATTTATTCGGTCAAAAAATCTATAATATATGTATTATAACCTATTTAATGTTCATTAACCATTCATGGCCCATCCCCCAGGGCATGTGTCATGACTACCCAATGCCCACCTCTGATAGGCCAGGGGCTCGCGACTAGCACCGAGTAGGCATTTCCCAAAATGGGAGGCATTTTCCTAAGAAGCCATAAACACACACACAACTCCAAGTCAAAAATCCTAGGATGTAAAAAATAATTGGTAATGAAAATTAATTCATACCATTATAACCCAATAACATATCACAATAGAAAGTAATGTAGGAAAGTTACAACCAGGAAAGAACAAGCCCAAAAAAATGAAGAGTCTGTAAAATAAGTAGTGAATCTCATCTATAGAAAAATCCACCTGATCCAACTATATGGTTAGGCACTAGACTGATTCATATATCAACTAGAATACACCTCGTTCGTATTGATCACACTACACCCCACCTGGTTCAGGTCTGCCTAAAGTACCATCCAAGAGTCGACCATCTGCACAATACATGACACGTGAATGCAAATCCCATGCGAGGGTCGGTTAAACAATACTAAGATGGGAACCCCAAAACACAATGTAAAATACTACATGGAAAACACCACTATGAATATATAGACATATCAAAACAAGTATAAGTCAACAACACATATAACAATATTATCTAGATACACTTGTAAGGGATTCCAAGACACACAATCTAATCCACTTACATCCATATGGTTTCACTCATAGCACACTCGATTCAGAGATATCACACTCCTCAAAAATGCTAACAATAATAATGTATATTATTTCTAAAACAATTATTGGAGATAACATCTAGTCTTGATATTTCCCAAAGATTCCATGAGATGTCCATTCTTTCTAAGATAAGGATTATCGATATCATATCCAATCAATGCTCATAATATTCTACTAAAGTCAGGATTTTGTGAGTAGAACTCTCTCCTCGATCTATGAAGTCATCGGAGACCCTCTGAAGGAGGTCCCACTAATTTGGAACCCACCCAAATTGAAAATACTATGAACTACCTGAATCACACATGTCATGTCAAGTCACAAATGAAATAATCTGATCTCGATATAGAAATAGGGGTTATGATAGACTCAATGATCACTAGAGGGAATCATCACCCTACTCAAAACATCATCCTAGATAGGGGATATGTTCCCATGTAAATATTGGTCACACCTTATCCACAAACCCTATCTAATGTACAATAAATAGATATGAGGATTGACCGGGTCTCTCAGTGTGATACATTATCTATCCCACTATGTTACAGTCAAAGCCAGGTTGAGACATCTCACATCAAAATACAGGTCATTATATTTGATTGAAATGGGATCCTACATCGAACCCTCATATAAATAGAAAAATAGGACACACTTCACCTCTTCTGGGCCAAATAAAAACCCACAATGTCATCTCAAAATGACTGCCCCATCTCTAGGGTCCCAACGCAGCCGATGGTTCACCAAACAGACCTCCTGTTTGAACGTTACGGTCCTTTTTTAAAAAGGGCCTACTTGGGTATGGGTCCAACCAAACCTGACCCTGTTGGAACTGGGCCAGCCCGAACCAGTCCAGCCCCTCATTTAGTCCCATTAGGCTGCTGGACCATGGCCATCTGGGCCTCGATGTTCAGTACATCGGCTCAGTTTTCCTAGTATAGCCTGCTTTGAGCGGGCCATCTCCTCTAGAAGGCAGCCCAACCATATGCTTCACTACACCATTGCACACCAATCCCCCTATCCAGCCCAATCAGATATGACAGACCAGATTTTTTGCACATGTTTCTACTTCGTGCCACCATCGATGGCCCCTATCGCAAGACATTGAGTTAATTATAGTTCTCAGATTTTTTATTTGAAAGATATTATATGATCCTAAAGTTACCAAATTCACATCCATGGGATAGAATCTAGTCCACAATCCCTCCCGATGAAAATATAATCGAGGGGTTATATCTCCCACACTACTTCAATCAATCTATAATTGTCGTCGTTTCACCTCTGTCGTACTGCCTCCATCACTGATCTGTGATAACGAATCATTACCACAAGAATCAGTTGCAGAAGAATTGATTGATTAGAAATTGTTGATTTGTGGGCTAAACAATTAATGCCCTAGATGAATAATGAATGGAGGATGAAAGGCATGAACCGAAAAATAAGAACAGATCATGATAGATGTTTGTGTCAATTTTGGTTTCTTTCCATTAGAATGATTAGCGAAAAACCACTACAAAGGATAATTGGTATCAACTAAATAATTCCTAAAAAACCCAAAAAAGTAAAACCCATCTTGAAATATGCATGACCCGTGGATTATTCCATTGGTGGATTAATCCTTGGTTGTCATATAGATAAAGAACCTGGAATAAAAACTGATTTAAAATCACACCCAACCAGAAGTTTGGATCATTCAATGTTGTTGTTAGATTGTATTTGATGATCCTTATATCCTGTGGATGAATAAGATTTTCCTAATTTTTTTTAGAAAATACCTTGAAAAATTACCACACTATACGCAGAGACAGCATGTGATTCTGAGGGTGGGTGTGACCGAAACAATCATTCAAAAAAATTATGTTTTTTGTTAGTGTGTATGATTTGTTTTCCTTAAAATGTATAATATCATCTAAATGGTTTCGTGAATCAGAAATCCAAGGGTACCATTGATATCAGAGTAGTTGATTTACCCATGAAGTGACTTAACTTTGTCAGTGTGGGTCTTATATGGAAAACCCCAAATGGATGTTACCATAAATAAAATAAATAAATAAAAATTATTGTAGTTTGAAATCTTAAGAACATATAAACGGTAACACATTTTGGAAATCTGGGACCACCCTTGAGTTTTTAATGGGGTGTTTTCTTTAGGCGAGGCCTAACATCGGCCGGTGTGGGCCTACTGTAAAAGTGAGTTTTTGGATGCCATCATCTTTAAAATATTTAACAAATATATTTTCAACATAACTGTTATTTGATGTTTTTCAACGATATATCATCACTACGATGTAGCGACTCTGTGATTCTACAACACTGTGACATGGTAACGCTAAAATACATTACCACTAAAATGCGTCTTTATTATTTAAATGTTGGTATGGATACATGATTAGATTTATGATCCTAACGAATTTTCTTATAATAAATAGAGAGTAGCCTTGGTGTTTTCCTCTCATTGGCGATCTATTTAGGGTCATCATGATATGTCGTCTGGTCTATCCTCGATCGTTGTCTTGTCATCAACTGTCGTTATCTGATGAGAGATAAATTCAAAGGATCATATTCATCAGCCATAGAGAAATTATCCAGGATCATTATTCTAATATTGTATCCCTGAAAATGGTTAAAGATGAATGACTTGTTTCATCATTAATGTGTTTCAATGTTACCATGTCACTACATTGTAGCATCACTGATTCACTATGTTCCGGTGTTTATTTGTCATTATGTAACATCAAAGAACAGTTATGTTTAAAATATATTTTAAAAAATATTTTAATGATGGTTGCATCCAAAAACTATCTTTTACTATCCTCCCATTATGTCTGATGGTTGGCCTCGCCTAAGGAAAACACCTCGTAATGAACTCAATGGTGGTCTTGGATTTCCAATCTGAGTACCGTTTATGAGTTATTCTGATTTTAAATTATTATAATATATATTTATTTTTTTAAGGTTATTTCCTTTTTGGATTTTTCCACAGAAGACCTGTAATGACTAAAGTTATGTCATACATTGGATTAATCTCATGCTCTAAAAATTTAATAGGGAAACTCCAAGTCATTACATTATCCCCACCATAAGGCTTTAAATCCTCAAAAATCCAAAAAATAACTAATCAAAAAAGATGAGGGTATAGAGCACGAATCTATTCCTCCCACTCCCACGTGCTCTTCATAAGATTCCGATACCAACTCTGAACACGTACCAAGGGAAACGATTATCCATGATGGATCATGAAACATCATAAGGTACTCAACCTAAATCACTCCAACGTCAATTTCGATAATTCACTAGATTATTTATTGTTAGGGTTCATGTAGAAATCTCTTTATATGTGGCATGTGGAAGACGTTGTATACATGGTCCTGTTGTGGGGTAGAGCCAGGAGGTATGCCACCTCACTAACTCTGTGCAGTACTTTCAAGAGGGGATATTAACATTAGATATAGCTTGCAACCCTAGAAAAACTTATGTAACCCTCACCAATTTGAGACCCAAAGGAAGACATGATCTTCTTCCTTGAACTTCAAAGGTATCTTCTATCTGTCAGCATAAACCTCGAACCTCTCTAAGATTTCATCATCCTCTCCGAGATAATCCTCTCATTCTTTGTAATTTCCTCTTGTATTCCCTTCCAAAATTGGGATGTAAAGTGAGCATCATGATCTAAGACAATCATCAATGAAAATACATGTATTTGAACCTTCTTCTACATGTAGAGCCATCGCAAGCAATCTACTAAACTATTCTCTTATGTAGTTAAGAAGTAGGTTGACTCAGTGAGTTAGTAAATGATTACTTAGATGGTATGGTGACTCATGAATGTATGTGGTAAACCCATCACAAATCCCATAAATATTCCTTCCCATTTTCTTCTTGGTACCCCATGAAATCTATGGAGAAACCCTTTCCATGAAAATGGGGCATGACACGGTGACTTAATAAGCCACAAAACTAATACAAACAAGCATTCAAATTTTATATCAACAGTTTAGCCTTACATAGACCTGTTTTATACCCCTAGTGTCTACCTTCACACCAAAATGAATATCCTGATGCATCTTGACAATCTAGGTGTTCATTGCTACAACTATGTTTGCTATGAAAAGAATGAAATGCTCCCCAACTTTTGATTATCTATTAAGGGTATTCCCTATAGAAAATAGAGAATGTAAAGACTCATAGTCAGTATCATAGAGTTATGCCTTGCTGAATGATTTTAATTTGGAAGGGTTAACAACCAAAGACTGGAGATAAGCTGCTCCATCTCCATCCTCGATGTATAACCGCAACGATTCCTATCGCTCTGAAGCCTCATTCAGTAACTACCAACAAGATTCCTACTAAGAGAATATACTTCCACATTCATCTTCTGATTAGTATAGAAAAAATATATGTCATAGTAGTGGAGGAACTATTAAAATTGGCTATATCTCAATCCCCATTCCTACTAAAATAAGACAAATTTATGAATATTTTGGTCAATGTAGGTGATTAATTACTCTCCCATTAGGTAGTACCCCACATCTTCATTGTGAAGGACACAATTTGTAACTCAAGATCATGGGCCATGCAGTTCATCTCATGTGGTCTCAACTTTCATGAAGCACTGGAAATCACATCATTCCTATACATCATGACACAACCAATCTCGGATCCTAATGCATTTCAGAACACTACGTGCTTGACACCCTCCTCTAGTAACCACTAGATAAGATTTCTCATCAAACATCATCTCAACCTTCACTAGATTTAATGTAACTCCAGCCTATGAGAAGACATGCCCTAGAAAAAGGGACCTTATGAATCCATAACTTACACTAAAATAGCTTCTCGTGAAGCTAGTGATCTCGGAGTGTGTATAAGACAATTCTTAAGTGTCTCACATTATCTTCCTCTGACACTGAGCACACTAAGATTTCATCAATTAAGATCAACTAGGGTTGCCCAGGGTGGAATACTGGGTTTCACTAAGCCCTTCGTCAATAAGTCCTCAATCCCCCATCTGAACCCCCATCTCATGAAGCTCTTCAGGAGCCATCTGATATACTAGCGTAAATATTAGTGACACGCCATGGTGTAGACCAAGAAATAAGACTAACACTTTGTGAAGAGGTAAAAGTATTACATCTTCAAGGAAGACATCCTTATACTCCACCACTATTAAAAGGAACTGATGGACTCATAAAATCCACTACACCGAGGGTTTATCTTGACAAATGAATAGAAATCAGATACACACTTCCATCCTAATTCCATTAAGAGATGCAATGATTTCCCCCTTATTGATAGAGGGATATCTACTTCCATAACTATAGACAAACAATACCCTTTGCCTAAAATTATAAATCTGACCATGAACTATGGATAATAGTTCATATCAGGAAGGATTTAATATGGCCTCAATGCTACTACCAAAATCTCCCAATCGAAACTATTAACTAAAAGAGTCATTTCACTCTGTCAGACTACTGTGTGATCATTGGGTCTCCTGTACTAGGAGTCTCTAAACATGAGGTTCAATACAACGGTTTAACCATAATCTATATGTATCAAACAATAATAGTGGAATGAATAGAAAAAAGAATAGATAATGAATATGCATGCATACCACTACATCCTAACAACATAGTACAATGGAAAGTAATTTAAGAAATGTACAACTGGTCCAGAATACAAGCCAAAAAAAGAGTCTGTATTAAAAGTACTGATGCTCGTCTGCAGAATACCCTACAAGGTCAATGTATAAGACACAACACTGGACTACTATCTCTATCTACCAGAACACACCTCATTTTGTCTAATCACACTATATCCCAGCAATTTCTGTCATTCCAAAGGCACCATCAAATATTTCACTATCTACCCAAGACATGGCACTTGAGGGAAAAGCCTATACATGGGTGAGTAAAACAATACTTAGTAGGGAACCCCGAAACATAGTGTAAAAAATAGTAAAGGAAACACCCCTAAGAAGATATTGTCTTATCAACACAAGTATATGTCAAAAACACATATAACCAGAACATCCATGAATACATGTAAATTATTTCAAGACTCAACATCTCATACACTTCAATCCATATGGTTCTACTTGTAGCACACTTGATTCCAAGAGATCGTGCTCCTCTAACTACCTAATAGTAGGCATGTAGAAAAAGTACACCAAAAGTATCTAATAGAACATCTGATTTCAAAATGTCACAATGCTTCCCAGAGACATTTGGTCTCTCTAGGACAAGGATTATAAATATCAAAATCACTCCTTCTTAATAGGATTCTTCTCAAGGAACACTCATTCAGAGAGAACTCACTCCTCATTCTATGAAGTCATCGGAGACCCTCACAAGGATATCCCACTAATTTTGGCCCCACTCAAAGAGATCACACTTAGAACTACCTGAAGTTCATAGGTTAAATTATGTCACAATGGAATAAAACTGATCTCGATACACATATAGGGGTACTTCGTGCCCTAGGCTCAATAAAGGGACTCCTCGCCCTACTAGAAATATCAACCTAGATAAGGGATAGGTGCCTGCATAAATATAGTTCACACCTTGTCTTGAAACCCTATATAAGGTTCCAAAACGTTAAATGAGGATAGATCAGGCCTCTCGATATGATACATGCTTTAGCCAGCTGAGTCACTATAAAAGTCTGGCTGAGACAACTCACTTAGGAACAAGGGTCATTCTCTAAGGATGGAATGGGACCCTTCATTAAACCCTCATAGGAATAGTAAAATAAGACCCTTCCAACCGCTTTCTATCCAATAAAAAATCCACCAAGTTATCTCAAAATGATCTACTAATTTCTAGGGTGCTAATTCCCTAGAAGTATTGTCAAATGGACCTCCCGTTTAAATGTTACGGACCTTTTGTAAAAAGGGCCTAGTTTGGTCCGGGTCCAACCCGACCATGTCAGGTTCACACAACCTAACCCGGCCAGCTCTAGGATGTCCCAAACCAGCATGGCCTGTTGGACCACATGGCTATGCAGTCCATCCCATCGGGACACCTGGTTGCCAAATTCTCCCAATCCATTCTAGATCGAGCGGGCCGGTTCCTCTAGCATGAAGCCCAGTCGCATGCTTCACTGCACCAGCGCCCATGTGTGTGTGTTCCACTCCCCCTTTTGGGCCCAGTTTGCTGACGTAAATCAGTTCCCTTACACTTAATTCATCTATGTTTGGCTAGTCAATGTAGGTTCCACCACGTTGAAAATGGTGGATGACTACATCCTGTCATCCTCATGGTATCCGCCTCAGGCTCCCATGGTTGCTTCCATGAGTGGTTGTCCTCCACCGCACCGGCACGTGGCCGCCGCCAGCACCGATGCACCGGTGGTCCATTCTATAGGCCATCGAGCTATCTCCAGTGCTCCTATTGTGGATCTGGAAGATGTTCCACAATCATTTCATAGCCACCTTCACTAACATGGGCATGGATCCTTGCCAAGATCTATCCCAGTAGAAGTCATTTTAGCAGCAATATCTCATGCACCACTTCGATCCATATTCTACTATCATCATCGCACCCCCTGGGTACCACATCCATCCCTATTATTGGATATCATATTTCTGTTCCATGAATCAGTTGTGCAAGGATCAATCAGTCTCAAATTTTCATTTTGTGGGCCAAACAAAGAATGTGTGTGACGATTGGAGAATAGAGGGTCGAAGGCATGAATCAAAAATGAGTAACAGAAATTGATCATTGTTTGTGTTGATCGTGGTTCATTACTGTTATAATGGTTAACTAAAATCAAAAAAAAAAAGATAATCAATATCATGTAAACAATCCCAAATAAAACCCGTAATGTAAAACCCATCAGAAAATAAGCACGTCCCATGGATTAATATGTTGGTCAATTAATCAACGTTCGTTGTAGGGATAAAGAGATGGGATGAAAATTGATTAAAACTCACACCCTACCTAGAGTGTGGATCAGTCGATGTTGGCGTACGATCACCATTGGAGATCTGTTGAGGGTCATCACGATCCATCGTCTCATTAATCCTCAATCCTTGATCCTCATCTCATCATCATCTATCATTCTCTAATGAGAGGAAAATGCTATGGTTTTTGTCAAACACTCAGAGGGAAATTCTTCGAGCTTGTTAATCTAATCATATATATGT
The DNA here is from genome assembly GCA_963277665.1 of Viscum album. Taxonomy (NCBI): domain Eukaryota; kingdom Viridiplantae; phylum Streptophyta; class Magnoliopsida; order Santalales; family Viscaceae; genus Viscum; species Viscum album. Next base: position 978,716,652 of record OY728139.1, on the reverse strand, counting down.
ACCAATAGTTACACAAGAATGATGTGTTTCAATGTTAACTTGTTTCAGTGTTACTATGTCATGGAATTACAACATCTATGATTCATTGTTTCAGTACTATTCTGTCGTTGCATAATGTTAATGAATGGTTATGTTTAAAATTTTTTAATAACAGTTGCACCCAAAATTAACTTTTACTGTCAGTCCATGCCTGCCGATATTAGGCCTCATCTAAGGAAACCAACAAATTTTGAACACAATAGTGGGCTCAGATTTCTATTACATGTTACCATTTATGTGTTATTATGATTTTAGAATAAAATATTTTTTATTTGATAATTTTATTTATGGTTATGTCCTTTTCATTTTTTTCCACAGAAGTCACATGCCAACAAAACTAAAGTCACAACTAGGGTAAATCAACTCCACTAAGATCAATGGTGTCCTTAAATAAATAAATCGGGAACCTATTTAGAAGTTATCGAAAATTTTCATTAAAACATCTCACACAAGTTATTTAAAAACTTAACATTTTTTTCGAAGTGTTCCGAGCACACCAGTCCTCAGAGTCAAATGATGTATCGGCGCCTTGTCTTATAATTTTCAATATAATTTACTAAAAATATAAAATATGAAAATACAAGTTTTCAAAGAACCAATATATATATATATATATATAATATTAATTCATACCACCAAACTAATTCATAATAATCAAAATACATACCAAATAATATAAATGATTATCACTAATGATTTATCAAAATGAATCATCCTCATACCATATAACCAAATGATTCATATTTCTATTTTATCTTTTATATGTTCATTAATATCATATATATTCAATTTTGGTGAATTATGTCCATTTCACATGAACATCAAAACTCATATACATGTATACCTATCGTGAAAAACAATGAAACATATGATTATGAGAAATAAAATTTTATCTTATAACTCATCAAAAAGTTTATAACTGAACATAATAAAACTATACTAAATCAAATACATGTATAGATGGTTCTTAATTAATTAATTAATGGGTAAAATTTTATTATCCATGAAGTTACAGTCATGTGTAGAACTCATTTGGTCATAAGGTAAGTGTTTTCTACCCAAAGCTCCATTTTCATTTGGGTTACTCTCTTTTTCTCTTTACACAAATTAGATTATTAATGTTTTAAAAGCATCTTTTAAAAATTATTCCTGAAAAACAGGCCCAAATCAAGGGAACTTCTCGAATTCATACCTTTTTTGAAATTCCCTATATAATCAATATTATGCCAAAATTATTTTTATAAAATCACATATTTTATTTTGATAAAACTACAATAGATAACTTCTAGTTTTATAAAAATATTTTTATAAATGAACCCTTCTTTTCAAAGTAAAAGAACATTTATCTCAAAAATTACATGTTGATTTTATAAGATCATTTTGACTTATTTCAACACTCTGGTAGATTCTTATGTATAATTGGGATTAATATTTTAGGATATATACTACAATATAATACTGAATTCTTTATTTTTATATTGACTATGGATGTTCTATCATGATTCCATTCATCACACTACTCTAAATATTTTTTGTTTATGTTTACTAATTTGGGGAGCATTTTTACATTTCATATATCAGTTTCAATATGAATGTGTATGCCAATTATGTTTCACCTCTTTCATATAAGTAATGAATTGTACTTCGTAATTATTAGGATGGGCCCACTATAGCACCTTGATGCATTGGTAGTTCCCATATGACAATCTAGTTTGGGTTTTTACTCATTATGTATGGTTTTGGGACGAGGCCTTGATAGTATAGTTATGATTTTTACGTTATTTATTCCAACATTATGGAGATATTAATTGATAGTCTATGTGATTATTCAACTATTATAATATCCACGGTTATGTTTTTCTATAAAATTATTAGCTTTTATTCCTACCACAATATTCTCTTGTTTTTTATTGGAATGTGTACTTTTAGTTATTAATCATGCATCATTATTTGTGATTATGCTATATTGAAAACCATTATTGATCATCTGAGATCACCACTTTATTATGTTTTATTTTTCCCCCTGAAATGAATAAGAATATTACTAATGAATTTCAGGGATAATCTGTGATTAATGAATGTTTCCAGTGTATTATTTATAATGTATGTCATTTCAAGCTGAAATGTTGAAATTATGTATGAATATTGATTCCAAAACTACTAAACTAATTGGACCTTAGAGATATGTATTCCTTGTTTATATTTCATTATAATACAATAAGATAAAATCTCTCTGAAAAATGGGTTGGGTCTTTACAGTTGGTATCAAAGGAATTTTAGTAGATTCATGGAAATCTAGATTTAGAAAATGTAGATTAGATAAAAAAACCTTATGATATAATTTGTGGATAAGTGTTTAAAAATATCCTATAATTTTTTAAGGAGTATATTTTGTGGATAATCTTATAAAATACATCTCTTTCAGAATAATATATGAGGATATGGTTTTGGAATAGAAGTACCTATGAGAAAAAACTCTGACATGGTGTTTAGGGTCTGACTCAGGGTAACCTAGTATACAACAACATGCCTTACTACGCAACTGGTTTGTCACTCATTGGGGATATGGTTTGGAAAATTGAAATTTTCATTATAGACCATTAAGAAGTATTTAAATGTAAATATGTCCCCAAAGAAACCATTCCTAAGATTATGAGATTATATATTCCTAAAATTATAATTTATTTCATGTATTTTTCACGTTTGACATTATATATTAGGATTTATAACATATTTTGTGTATGACTTTATTTAGAAATGGATCATAGAAGAAGGAATGGAAACTGAAAGAACATGTGTATCCCTTTTTAGCATTTCCCACCCATAAAAGATAATGATGTTGGTTCTAGAGCTTCAACAGGTGTTGAGAAACGTATAACTATACATGGACAGCTAACTCAGATTATGATTTATAACATTACCCGTATAGAGAATCCATATCCACTACATGGAGAAGTAGTGTCAGACCACATTTTGTGAAAATAACCTCTTTCATTTAATGGGTCTATGAAACCATTTTTAGTGGAGAAAATGATAAGCTTTATAGATAATATATTTCTCACATTGGGATATAATGAAAGTGAGAAGGTTGTCATGTAGTTTATCGACCATTGGGAGATGCAGATTAATGGTGGTCATTGATTAAAAAATCCAAGGTGGAGGAAGAAATAAAAAACATGGAATGGAGTGAATTCAAATAAATTTTCCTAGAGAAATACATTCATGGTGAACAACGAGAAGATACAGAAAAAAATTGAATCTTAGGAAAAAAGAAGATAAAAATGTCACAAAGTATAAATATAACTTCACAGTGTTTAAAAGTCCTGTTATGGACTACATATGTAATCCAAGGTGAAATATTGATCGATTGTGTGATGGTTTGAAACAATTCCTTCAAAGTAAACTAGTCTCTAAGAATTTCTAATCATATGAAGATATATTCTCTTTTTCTATGAAGATCGAGAAATAATTTTGTATGTCTTATGACTTTAAAGGTAAGAATGAGAAGAAGAGGGATACTGAAAACTGTGGAAGAGGAAATAATAAAATGGTGAGGAGGTGATGATATTAATTTTAACCCTATAGTATTTTTTGGAAGAAACACCCTGGTATTTTCCTGATGGGTATGGGTGTTTGTGACATGTGTGATGAAAAAGGGCACCAATCCTATGATTTCAAGGGGAAGAAAGAAGATACCAATGTTCAATGTGACAATTTCAAGGATATGGGACATTATGAACATGAATGTCATATATTTCCAAGAAAAATTCCCCAGAGATGGCCAATGGATCAATGCTAAGCTTATGTGATCATAAATTATGTGGTTGAAGTTCCTAATGATGTGGTGGTAGCTACTTTAATCATTTCATAAATATTTCCAATGCTTTATTCGATTCAATTTTATCAAATTATTTTATATATTATTATTTTTTAAAGAATATTATACATTTTCAATTTGTCTAAATAAAGGAGTTGTAAGTAAAATCTTATAATGGAAGTATCATTGCAACAAATATGTGTCAATCAGTCCCACTTATGATGTATAAATGTTCCTTAGTTGCTGACATTTTCATTATACCTGTGATTAACTTTGATATAATTCATTATATGTATTATCATTCAAATTATGATGTGAAGATTCATTTCCAGAACAGGTATGTTACAATTTTATGAATGATGTAAAATCCATTATTTTTAGAGTAGAAGCATCATCATTTGATTATTATCTTGATCCACTCCTAGTAGCTATATTGATACAATTATTTGGGGAATTTTGAAACAATATCCATGTGTGAGGAAATAAATCTTCAAATTGAGGGTGTATCTATTGTATAAAAATATGATGATGTGTCTCCAAAGGGTTTACCCGGACATCCATCAGAGAGGGAAATTTTGTTTTCTATTGATATAATTCTTGATGCAAGGCCTTTATCAAAGTCTCTATATAGAATGGCCAAAGTGGAATTAGTGGAGTTCTAGAAAGAATAATAGGATTTTACTAGTAAGTGTTTTATTCTACCTAGAGTTTTTCCATGGGGTGGTACTATTCTTTTTGTTAAGAATGAATATGGATCTATGTGGTTGTGCATTTACTACAGTGAGATCAATGTTATTATGATAAAGAACATGTATCCTCTTACTCAAATTGATGATTTATTTGGTCAAATTTATTAATCACATTATTTTTCAATGATTGATATCTGATCTAGATATAATTAGTAGCATGTGATGAATAAATATATCCTAAAGACAGCATTTCGAACTAGGTATGGGCACTACGGGTTTATAGTAATTCCTTTTTGACTGCCTAATGCACCCTCTATTTTCGTGAATCTAATTTATAGAGTTTTCAATGAATATCATGATGACTTTGTTGTGGTATTTATTAATGATATCTTGGTATACTCCAAAATCAATGAATATCATTAGAATCAATTTTTAATTATTCTTATGACTCTGAGAAGAAATTAGTTATCTGGGAAGTTTAGCTAGTGTGAATTCTAGTTTCAAATAGTATATTTTCTTGACCATATTGTCTCCAAGGAATGAAATTTTACTAGATCCTATGAAGACAAAGGTAGTTCAAGATTACCTACACCAAAATATAAAACTGAGGTACATAGTATTATTGGATTATCATGTTGTTATCAACATTTCATTCTAAAATTCACCCAATTAGCAAATCAATTATCCCAACTAACTTGTAAAGGGTTTATGTTTTAATGGAAAAAAGAATGTTAATAATTGATAGAATAATTGTAAAAGTGGTTAGTTAATGATCTAATATTATCTCTATCAGTATGACGTGGTGGATTTGTGATTAATAGTGATTCATCAATGAAAGGAATTTATTTTATCCTTATGTAAAATCAAAGATTTATTGTGTATGCATCAAGGTAGTTAAACATTCATGAATAGAACAATCAAACTCATGATCTTGTATTAGAATCTGTAATCCGTACTTTTATGATATAGATACACTCTCTCTATAATGAATGATGTGAGATATATACAGATCAAAAGAGCTAGAAATAAATATTTCCTTGGAAAGAACTCAACCTGAGGCCATGGGGATAACTTAAGGTACTTAAGGATAATGATTGTTAAATAAACTATCAATCTAGAATGGACAATAAGGTATCATATTTATTAACTAGAATGGATCATGGAATTCTACACAAAATGATTATAGAAAGGGAACTTGTGTCCATGGATCTAGTAATGATGGATTTGGTAATTATCCAAGAAGGTGAAAGATCATCTCATTTTCAGTTTGTTTCCCAACCATATTTATTGAAATTAATTAAATGTTCTCATTTTTATTATGAGAATCTTGAAATTAAAATTAAATATGTCAATGATGTGAAGTTTCCAGACCACATTTGTGAGGATGGAATTATAAAATTTGGGAGAAGGCTATGTGTTCCCTCTATACCTGATCTAAAAAGGTAGTTGTTAGATGATACCAATAGTCGAATTTCTCTATACAACCTATTTTCTCTATGATGTATAGAGTTTTGAAGCAACATTTATGGTGGGACAACATGAAATGAGAAATTACTGATTTTGTATCAATTTGTTTATTATGTCAACAACTGAAGGCTGAAAGACAATATACTAGAGGATTCATGCAACCTCTATGTATTCTTACATGGAAAAGTGATGATAACACCATGGATTTTGTTAGTGTATTTCCAAAAACTGCATGAATGATTAATGCAATATGTGTGATTGTTGACCAACATACCAAATTTTCACATTTCCTCATTATAAGGGGGGATTTTCCATGGGAGGGCCTTGCACAACTCTATATCAATGAATTTTTAAGACTTCATAGACCACCTATTTCAATAGTGTCTGATCATTATACCTGATTTACAAGGAATTTAATGAAATGTATTTAGAACATTTTCATTACTAAACTTTATTAGAGTATTGCATATCACACTCAAACTATTGGAATTAAAAAATAATCATCCAAACATTATATTACTTTTTGATATTTTTCTCAAATAATTATCAAGCTATGTGGGATTTGTATTAAACTTTGGTAGATTTTTCCTACCACTATAGTTTCCATTTTAGTATTAAAATGGCACAAAATGAAACATTGTACAAAAATAGATTTCGTATGCCAATATATTATGATAATATTGGTGAAAGGAGGATAGTTAACCCAGAGCTTGTGAAGGAAAGAACAACTGAGGTAATGACTATTCAAACCCATATCAAAGTATCATAAAGTAGGAAAATGTTTATATTAATAATAAAATGAAGGATTTTTAATTTCATGTGGGAGATAACATTTTCTTGAAAATATCTCCATGGAAGGGTGTTATAAGATTTGGGAAGAAAAGGAAACTGATCTCTAGGTATATAGTAGCTTTTGAAATTCAAAAGATAAGTAAAGATTATTTTTATCATTTTCCAATGCTTTGTAGAATTTATAAGGTAATCAATGCGTTCCACGACTCTTGGTTAAGGTGTTTTAGGTAAGAGACAACACATGTACTCACTTTGGAAGGAATAGAACTAGATCACGACTTATCTTATAATGATGAGCCTAGATGAATTTTGGATAGAAAAAAAAAAGATATAGAAGAATCAGACTATGGAACATTGTAAAAATCATAAAATTGAAGAGGTGATGTGGGATCCTTCTGATATTATGAGGAATGATTACCCAGATCATTTTGTGAGGGGACATTATGGAAATTTCTGGAATGAAATTTTTGTAGGAGGGGAGAATGTAAGGACCCAAGATTCTATCTAAGATATTTCCCTTTCTATGTTTATATCATATAGTGTAAATCAAATATAACCACCTATAGAACACAATGAAAACTTTATAAAAAGATAATTAATTATATAATAGGTATTCAGAGAACATAATGAACCCATACCGATGAAATAGTAACACACCCATAGGAATAGTAATATGACCCTTATGAATAGTACATTGGCCTAATGAATAGTAATGTTACCCAAGTAAGTATAAATTAAATTTCAGAATCACATAAGTGAATGTATGATATTATTATATCATTGTATATTTAAATGAATATTGTAAAAAATATTAATTATGTGTTGGTATTTTAATGAGTCATTAATTTTAATTACAATTTTATAATTAATAAAAATATTTAAAAAATAATAATTTTTATAAAATTGATTCCTAAATTAATATTTATTTGTTTTATGATTTTGGGATAATTTAATTAGATCATAGATAAATTTATATAGTGTTGTGAAATCAGTTTTAATTTTTGAAATCTGTATTTTTTTAGTAAATAAGGATTTTATTTAAAAAATAAAAGTCACATAATGAGAAAATAATTTTTATAAAATGGATTTCATTATTGAATTTTACATTTTCAAAAATTCATATATTTATTTTTTTAGATTTTTCTAAAATACATGAATTTTTTCTGAATAGTAAAATACTGTAATTTATGGTATATATACATTAAAAAATAAATACTCTATTCCATAATTCATCACTGATGAAAGAACCATAATATCGAATTTTACTTCGTTATTTGAACAAATTTTATGATGATTCTCAAACTATTCATAGAGTTAATCCAAAATAATAAACTAATAATTAAAATATTCAAAAATCTCCCCTCTCCTCCACTATAAAAACCACCCCTTACCCCCTCTTCTCCTCACTCAAATAGACATTAATCTTGTCAAATTTATACCCAAATTTTGTTCCATAGTCCCTATCCACATCAAGGAGCTATTGGTCTTTCCTATGGTCCAAGTCTCCTTACCATATGGAGGTTCTCAATGAGGATATTTCAAGAGGTAAATCCTCTTCATTTTTTTATTAATCTCGTTAAAACTAATTTTCTATTCATAGTCTCCCACTCACCTAATATTTAAAAATTATCATGATAACTATATTATAATATATATGATATAATAATATCTTTTTAGCAGAATATCCAACCTCAATATCCTTACTCTATCTCTTTTATTTTAAAAATGAAATCATCGTCCGTTAGGTTCCGATTACAGCCTTCAGGGATGACGATCCTTCGTTCACCAATTTTACCTTCGAGGATGATCATGAAACCATTATATGGTTGAAAAATAATATAATATATGTAATATAACCTATTTAATTATTTAAAACTAGTATATATATAATATTAATTCATATTACAAAACTAGTTCATAATAATAGAAATACAACAAAAATAATCTAAATAATTATCACTAATGTTTTATCTTGATGACTCAACCTCATTCCATATAAACAAACGAATTATATATCAATTTAATGTTATTTATGTTTATTAACATCATATATATTCATTTTTAGATAATTATATCCATTTAACACGATCTTCCATTCTCATATACAAGTGTACTGATAGTGAAACCAATGGAATGAACACTTCCAAGCGATAAAATTGTATCTTAAAACTCATCAAAAAGCCCTAAATGAATATAATAAAATTATAATAAATCAAATATATATATATATATATGGTTATTAATTAATTAATAAATGTATTTAATTTTATTATGTAGGACATTAAGGTCAAGTGCAGAACTCATTCAGACATAAGATGAGGGTTTTCTTCCCAACCCTCCATTTTCGTTTTGGTTACTCTCTTTCTCTACATACTCCAATTAAATTCATAAATATTCTTTTTTATCCTATTTAATTATGTTTAAATTTTCCATATATGTTTACCAATCATAATTATACTTTATTTTATGTGTAGTTACATATTTTAACAGGTTCTTTCAAAAATTCTTTATGAAAAACATGCCAAATTCAAGGGAACTTGTAAAATACATACATCTTTTCAAACACACTCTATAATCAGTTTTAATCCAACATTATTTTTATAAAATAAATAATTTAATTATGAGAGTACTATCTCAGTTTACTTTTGGTTTATTATAATGCTTTTTCCCAAATAACACTACTTTTCTATGTAAAGGAATTTTTATCAAAAGAATTACTCAATGATTTTATAAGAGTATTTTCACCTATTTCAATACACTTGTTGATTATTATGTATAATTGGGATTAATATTTTATGATACCATATACCATATAAAATTGAATGGTTTATGAATATTTTGTCAATGGGTGTGATACCTTGATACCATTCATCATATTACTCTAAATGGTTTGTGTTTATGTTTAAGGATTGGGTAAAGTTATTTAAATTTAATATGTTATTTTAAATATTAATGTATAAGTTGATTATGTTTAACCCCATTAATATGAAGAATGAATTGGACTTAGTATGTGTCTGGTGTGGCCTTCTATATACCCTCGTGCATCGGTAGGGCTTATGAGAAAAACTAGTTTGTATTTTTACCTATTATGTATGGTATTAGAATGAGGCCTTGTTATTGTGGTTATGATGTCCCGAATAATTCATTCTATCATTATAAAACTATTAATTGATAGTCCATGTGATTATTCGACTATTATACTATACATGGTTATGTTTTACAATGGAATTTTTAGCTTTTATTCTTTTCAAATTATTCTCAAGTTTATGTTTTAATGGCGTGTGTACTTTTGTTATTCATGATGCCTTATCATTTATGCTTTTCAGGTATTACTTACTCTGACTGAGCTTCTTAGATCATCCAATTATTATGATTTATTTTTCACAAGTATGCGTAGAAGTGTATTATGAATGACCTTACAAGATAATCTCAGTGTATTAGATGTTTCCTGCGAAATTTATAAAATGTGTTTCATTGAATTTTGTAATGTTGAACTTTTATATTTATCTTTTCTACAAAACAACTAAATAACTTGGTTATTTGGGATGTGTATTCCTTGTTTATATGAAAAGTAATAATATAAGGCACCACCTCTAGGAAATTGTGGTCGAGTCCATTCATTGGTAATCCAAAAATGACCATGGAAACCGACTTTATCAAATAACACAACCAACCTAGAAACACTACAATGTTACAATGAGGAAATTTTTCCAAACAAATTCTCACTCATTGAATATGATGTCATCGTTTGTGTGCCTATGGACTACTGCTTTCACAAATGGATGTGGATCTCTTTTCATCAACACACCACATGGATGATATATATAATAATATTTAAATATTTAATATGATATTTAATATTTTATTATCATTATTTAAAGAAAATATATTACTTACCTACATTCCATAATGATCGTTGAAAAATGGAAACATTACTCATTCATACGTACAAACTAATATCTCTATAATCGAAAATTACTTCATTTCTCAATTAAATAATTCATTATTGGCCTTAAATGTATAATTGATATATAAATCTGATAATTATTTCATATTTATTATTATGGATTTGATGGAACCATGATCAATGTAAGAGTACATGAAATAAAAATTCAAAACATATATGAAAAACAAAGAAGTTATTACCTGAAACGTGACATTAACATGGAATTCATAATAAATTGGCAATAAAAGGATATAAGTAAATAATATATTTCATGATGTATATAAGTATGGATTTTTAATAGATGAATAATAAACATATATTTATTATAAAGGATGTTTGAATGAGTGAAAAGGATGTCGAGACTTATGGTAATGGATTTCTAGTCTCTCTTTTATTTCTTAGAGAAATATGAAAATTCACGGCTCATTTATTTTCTATGGTGCATATACTTCCCATTTAAAATGTTATATCATTATTATCATTATTTTCATGATATTTAATGATTCATTTGATTATATTATTTAATAAGGATTATAATTCAAAAGATTACTAAAGTTGTATGGAATTTTTTTATTAATTTTCCTTCATGAAGACTTATGTCATGTTATGCACCTATCATATTTAATTATCTGTATATATAGCCCCATTGACTTGAAATATCATGAGTATATATATTCTCATTCAATTTTAAGTTTCATTTAATATTATTCATCATGGAGATTATAATTAAAATTTACCAAAGTCGTAATTATTTTATGTTACAAGCTAATAATTTATCAGGATTATTTACAACTATGTTTATGATGGTAAAATATTATGATGCATTTCTCAAAAAAACTCATGACTTTTATTCTCCCCTTTTTATGTCATGACAATAAAATTTTTCCATTGTTTTATTCTCTTCATGTAATCAAGATTTCAAAAGGAACATTTTTAAGAAAAATTTCCTTTTCAATCGGAATCTGTTTTTCTTCTAAAAGAATGTTTTCTAAAAATGTTTTCTAAATGTTTTAGGTATTGAAATTTTATTTTAAATACCAAAAGGATATTTTCCTTAAGAAATGTTTTAAAATGTTCTTAATATTAATTTATAAATTTTTATGTTTATTATCAAATGAAATTATTTAAAAATGTTTTATGTTTTAAAAATATATTTTTAATGAAATGTTATGTTCCATAAGAAATATTCCAATGGATTTATATTTTAATATAATTATCCATATAATATGAAAATATTAGAGGTAACTTAGGCTTTTTTGGGGATATAAACCAAGGATACCATTCTTATTATTTATTTTAATGGTTTGTGTTTATAGTGTCATGATGTTTATGAAAACGGTTTCTCTTCAATGGGTTACACCATGATAAATTTTATATGAAACCCACTTCATTATCCATGGGTCAGGTAATGATGAAATAAATAATTGATTATGAAACCTGTCATTTTTCCATAGGTAGAGATGTGATGAAATGTTTATGAAACCTTTTTCATTTCATGGGATATTTTATGAAGAATGTTTTATGATCATATGGGGAACATAAATATAGTATTTTATTAGATGGGTGGGACCTATATCTACCTTCAATGAATTGGGTATATATGGATAAATCATGAATAAATATGTTATGTGAGAACCCGATTACACATTCACAATGTCATGTGTCAACCTCATTATATGTTTATAATGTTATTCATGAACCTAATTACATATTGTCAATGTTAGGAATGGGCCTATATTTTTTTGCCTAAAATGTTATCTGTGGACCTATCTCAAATATCCATAATGTAATATATGGACCTAGTTACATGTCCATATATTTATATGAGGGCTTGATTTCATGTTCTTAACATAATTAGTGAACATTTCACTATGTGTACATGTTCACAATGTTATAAGATGGTGTGTACGCCATAAATCTATGTCTTATTCAAATATTAAGACCTCATGGATCATGTTCTCTACATTCATTAGGATTAAGGTCTTATAAACTATCAGTATTTTTTCATGACATAAGATTATGATATTTTTTATGAAGGGAATGGTTGTCAAATTTTATGTTCATGTTCTCATAGCCCTATGCTCATGTTATGCTTACATATCTCCCTCGTTTACCCTTAACAAGAATCTGAGACCACCCATTTGTATCATTCTTGTTCCCATGTTGTAAAGAAAAAATATTTAAGTGGGATTTTTAAATTGGAATATCTTTATGGGAGAAATTGAAGATGATTCATGAATTAATATGATTGTGTTCTATGTTTCCAAAGGAACTAAATTATTATGGTTCTCAAGAATGTGTTTCTGTAATATAATGAATATTCATTTTAAAATAGGTAATATCTAGGTTTGAAGAGCCCGAGTCTCTATAATTAAGACACTCTACATTTTTCTAAAATTTAAAATCACTATTAAGTGATGTCCATGCTTGATCCAGTACATGTAGTGTTAAAATAATTTTGAAACTACTTCTGTGATGCTTCAATATATAATTTCCATTCCAACCAAGAAATATTGAAGCATACCACCAAGAAAGTTTTCTTAAATATTTCAACTACACAAAAAATTGAGAAGACATTTTTACTCTAATTAATATATATGTAATACACATGTGATCATGGGAATTATTACGCTAAAAAATTGATCATAATACTTAGAACATCACACATTTTATCTATCCAACTGATGTTGGAACTCACCTCAACACTATTTGTGAGGAATAAGAACATCAATGCCTTTAAATAACTATCCTCTACCCCATATAGGATTGTTCAACATCTACTGATTATAGTTAATTAATTAATTTCATAATTTTAATGTTCAATTATTCTCTTCATCTATTGAATGTTTTATTTTATTCTACATCTTTTCTTTCTATTTCATGCCTCTTTTATGTCCCAGTTATTTTGAACTTCATGATCATTGATAGATAACCCCTTGGTGGTGGTCCATAGTAAATAAAAGCAAATATATGGAATTTATGTATTTAATTCCAAATATATACCATCACTAATTATAGTGTGATGTTGAAGGTGTAATATGTAAGAGAATATTGTTACTATAAATTCCATTCACACTTCTTCACTCTTACTATTATTTCACATCAATGACTCCCACTAATCAAACCAATCATCGTAACATTAGAATTCTGTAGTTTAAAATGAAGAATAGTATATAATCACTACTAAGTGTGTGAGTAATTTCATTCACTTGATTGGTGAATGTTATTTCTTATTCAACAAAGATAACACATGGAATTGTTTTTGAGTCAGATTTCTTACTTCTTGATTTTCCTCGCCTTAATTTTGGAAATCAATAACACTTATTTTAAACAGTAATTTTATCACTTTATATTTCACAAGTGTTTTAGTATATTTTTGTGGAAAAAATTACTTTATACTAAAGATAGAAATAGCTCCAAAGAAAATAAATATAAACTTGTTATTTTCATTCTGATCCAATAGAATGAAGGTTTTTCTAATACATCGAACTAACTAATGGTATGATCAGTGGTTAGACTTGTGTATTTTTTATAAAATTCATGACCATCATACCAAACCTAGTACTAATTCATTTATCTAAACATTATTCAGTTTATTGGATTGAAAATAAATAAGGAAGTCCGTTGGATTATCAAATGTTTATAATTTGTATAATTAGAACTATATCTATCATAAGGATTCTAAAATAGCATTGTAATGGTGATAAACTAAACGGCAATAGAATATCACAGTACACATCATCATTAGATAGAATGTTAAGGATCCAAGTCATTATGATCTATCATGTTCAACATTTCTGAGGTCATTTCAACTAACTCAGAAATATGACCATTGGAGAATCACCTATAAATAGGAGGTCATTTAATGAGTTGGGATATAATTTAACTTGATGCCCAAACCATCTAACGATTGATCTATGTGAAGACCTCATTTATACCCTTAAAATTATTTAATGAGCTGATGATATAGGGAATCCTTGTGAGTTTTTTAATTTTTTAAGAACTACTTTTCTTTTTTTGTCATGTTTTTTATCGTGGTACTGATCGAGTGATTATATGGTTAAGAATATGTTGAATCAGATCTATCTGATCAAGGGGTTTTAGGGATATGAAGATATAATATGATCATTGTTTCAATGGATTTCTTGTTCAGGATTGATATAGCTCAATTTAATCATCATATCAAGGGATTTTAGTGGATTCGAAGATCATGTTTACTCTAATCCATCTGATCGAGAGCTTTACATGTAAGGAAAGATAGACATTACTGTAGGTACTGAAAACTATGGATATATTTTTTCAGGATTTCAATCTACACTGACTCTTAATGTTTAAAAGTAGTTTATTTTATAATCTTGTAATTCATTCTTGCTATTATATGCTTTTTTATTTCTTGTTTATACAAGATCTATTTTTTTCTATGTGTACTATAAATTTAGTTTTTAAACATATTTATCTAACAAAGTATCTTTTTGGTGTGTCTATGATACTAATAAACTCTGATTTAATTTAATAGTGTTTGGATCAAATTGTATTAATCTAATCATCAGAGGATATGTGATTCTGATAATTTTTACTTAAGAGTTTTTGTGTTTTGTTTTACTTTAATTATTAATGCACAATTTACTCCCCCCCCCCCAAAATTGTATCTACTGAATACACTTTTCATCCATCAATTGGAATTAGAGAAGGTTCAACTGATTTAATTTCTTATTATTTACTTTCACTATCAACTACATGTTTATTATTTTTTCATAAAAACATTTTATTTATAAATTTTGTTTACACTAATGTGTTATTATCAAAAATAAGTTTCTTTTGTTTTTACGTTTCAATGCCTTAATCTTGGAAGATTATAAAATTTATATCTCATTTGACCTCAAATAATTAATGATAATGAATATGAGTACCAGGGAGATATAATGAATTTTGTTTTATTAATACTCGAGTAGATAACTTATCAATTCTAACTGGTTATTATAAAAACCCTAATAAGGAATTCTGTAACATTGCAAATCAAGAAAAGTAAGAATATCTAATGAATTATAGAGTATGGAATACTATTTTGTGTTCAATGATAAGAAATATATGTTAGATTTCATTATGTGAATTATCCAATAGTATCTAAAGATGATATAATTCAATAATTTGGATCTTCTAAAGTATATGATACATGGAGAGTCATGATGATAGAGGACGATCAGTTTTTTATTTTCTAACTAGAGAATCATTTGAAAAAAATGCCATAATGATTTATGGTTATTGTGAATAGTTTACATTTACTTTTTGAGAAGGATTTGATAGATGAAATTCTTGATAATAAGATCATAAAAATCAAGCTAAATTAATGGGAATTCAAGTGGATGGACTTAGATGATACAAGGAAGATCACTAATCTTACATTAGATTCTTTTATTGGTACCCTCAAGAAATATGAAGGAATACATAAAATAGAAACTGAGAAAAATAAAATGAAAATTGGAGGTGTTGCTTTTAAAACAACATCTACTATTCCAATTAAAGTACAATCTTCCCAGAATGATGTGAAGTCTTAAAAGAAGAAGTAATTAATTGTTCATTTATATTCAAGTACATTAGAATAATATTGAAACTAATTAGTAGAACTTTTTATAAGAATGAAGAAAATCATGGCCAAGAATGAATTTTAGTATAACTATAATAAAATTCATAAGGATTTGAGTGATAAGAAAGACTCTGCTATAGTTATTTTTTATGAATGTAAAAATAAAATACATTTTTCTAGATTAAATAAATATTAAATGGAAATTTGTGAAGGAAATAAATTTTGATAGAAATTCTAAGAAGTATTATAATTCTAAAGGCAAGAAAAGGATGAATATTCTTTCACATTGAGTTCATGTGGAGGAGATAAATCATTTGACAATTATTCACAAAATGAATGTTCTGGATAAAGAAACAATGGATTATTTGACAAAATTCCAAAGGCAAATAAATATTTCATGGAAACGGTACAAACTATTGAATCCCTTAAAAACCATAATTATTGAAAATTATCTTGATAATAACAATGATAATTCTGATGAAGAATCTTCCTCAGCTGAAGAGGATAAAACATACATATTGTAACACCCCAAGATTTCATAGTGTGTTATTTCTTCAAAATAATTCAATAACTTGCACTACACGCAACACCGAGTTCAATCACACCATGACTTACAAAAAAAAGCCATTCAAAAGAGGTTATGAATAGTATTATCTAAATTTTAAACTTTATATAATCCTTATAATTTTAGAATCCATATTATGAGTTTCTTAGATATAATGCAAGAACAAATTCATTTTCAGTATTGCACTTTTATAAACTTTTAATAGTGAACCCTTTTTAAATACAATATTTTAAACTTTTTGACTAAATGGGGACATCAAAAAAAATTTAAAATGAAACATCCCAAGCTTCCACGGTATGCTTTCCTTTGAATAATACAGTAGCGTGTGTTGTACGCAACTTCGAGTTTTAACACACACCACAACCGATCAAACTAGCCGTTATGAATAGTAATACCTACTTTTTGAAATTATATATATTTTATATTTGAAAATGGACTTCATTTTTGGATTCGGAATATCGAATTTAGCCTAAGGTGAAATTTTGGTACATTTCGGATAACTTTCATATTTTGATGAATAGTAAAAATTACTAAATTTTAATTAAAAACAACTTTTTTAATCAAAATAATTAATAGTGATAAATTATGAATTTGAGTGGTTTTAAAGTATATTTATAATATATTTTTACCATTTAATATAATGTTGGTCATTGGAAATAATTTTACAATTAAACCGAACATAAACAAGTGTCAATCTTTTGATAGTTATTATCTCTTAAAAACACGCTTTTTGTTTTGACAGCGGGAATTAATTTTAAATTAATTTCTGCCACTTCTGTGTTTTGAATTTAGGAAAATGGATTCCATATTTGGAATCAGGATGTTCAAATTGTGTAAATAGGTAACTTTTATTTGTAGACATTTTGAATAGTTACTGTGGTAAATATTTTATTTACCATGGTTAAAGGGTAAATCCGGTAAATAAGGGTTACAAAATAATATTATAATAATACAAAATTACCCTAAAACGTGTCATAAACTTATTGGTGGACACATACCCGACCATGAGCATCCTTGGGTCAATTTGGGGACCCCTTGGAGCCACTTGTATGTGGTAGGGACACTTTATATTAATAAAGTTAAAATAAAAATAAAAATGTCACAAGCTTACATCTTTTAGAAGAATAATTTTTACATAGGGTTATACATGTTGGATTTTCGATTATAAATATTCATTAGAAAGCTAAAAAGAGTTCCTACATAATGATATTTTATTTATAATTTTTAGACATCAAATAATGTAAATTATTAATGACACAATAATGATGCAATGTTTACCTCATTAATAAATCATTTAAATAAATAAGATTATAATGATTAACATATTATCAAAAACCTGTCCAATTCTTATTGGTTGATGTTATTTAGAATATTAGTCATCTTATCTTCGACCTCAATGATTTTTGGACCATTATAAACCGAATATAATTATATTATAAAGTAATACTTTCACACTTTCCTAAAGAGCCCCTCCTCTCCCTTATAAAAAGACCACTTCTACTCATTCCTCACACCTCTCAAGCCACTTGGCTCGTCCAAACTCTGCCCAACTAAGCTCCCCACATCCCTCTCCTCCTCATTGAAGATTCCCCTTAGGCATAAAGCATTTCAAGAAGTCCTTTGGTTCCAACCAAAGTGAGTTAGCTAAATTAAAGGTAACGATTTCTCTTAAATTATTTTCATTTATTTTGCTTCTCCAACCCCCAAACTCTTTTTATTTCCTTTCTTTTGTAACAAAACCAGTATCCTCAATATACTAGGATGTTGTTATAAGAAGGATTAAAACTACACATACACACAACTCCATCTAATGGATGATGAACATAATGTTTCTGTGGATGGCAAACTAACGCCTCACGAAACGATGATTGTTCAAATACATCTTACCGCCTCTCATGGTGGCCATTATGATGGAACTATAATTAAATATGATATTAATGATATATATTTTATATATAAGCTTCTGTAATTCCATTTTATTTCATACCATTATTCGTTTCATGTTGTATATACATACGATAATTTCATTTGAGGAAGTGCGGACTACCGCCCCGTTAAAATGATATGACTCGTTCATACCACACATGGAACGTATAAAGGATGGTGTTAATGAACTTAAGTAACATATATAAAATATTATATTATACTGAAATAGTAATATACATATGTATCATTTGGATTCGATTCTTTTAAAATAAAAAATTAAATGGAAGTAGCGTTCGTGCGTACGTACGGACTACCGTCTCCACGAACGGGATGAGATTCATCCTCCATCGTATCCATTCAAGTATAATTATCATTTGATGATTTAAAAATGATGTTTAAGGACTCGATACCATTCTGGATTTGAATAATATACAACCTATCCATTACAAACATGTCTTACGTAACCAAACATTTAAAAAGAACGAATCGGTTATCACCCGAAACGACGATAATACTAAGATATTATTATCAAATCAATATTAAAAGATCATATATGATATCATATTAATGTATATGATTCTTGTATAATTTAGTAACAATTATTTCACTATTATACAGGAGGTTAACCTACCCCAACCAAGGAAAAGTACAAGGTAAGGGTTATTTCACAACCTCTTCATTATCCAAGGTTGTTTATACGTAATAATCTACTGGGATCTCTTTATCATCCACATCCATGTTTCTTAAAAATGTATTTCAAAACATTTTTACTATTTACTAGAATATGAGTTAAAGTCATTTATACCCTTTTTGACTTTTATAAGTGGTTTATAAAGGAATCTTTCGGTCGTTTTCAAAACAAGGTCCTTTTTAACCTTTTCGACAAAATTAAGGTAAGAATGTTTTATTACTTATACGGCGGGTGCGGCTATTTTCCGCCATTATAAAATCTTCAAAGCTTCCCTTACAAGCTTATAAGAATATTTTCAAAGAAAATGTTTTATTTTATATGGATCTTAAATGATTTCAAAATAAAAGGAGATATTTCTTTAAAAAGAATTTTGATTTCATCTATGTCAACATCCTTTGATGGATTTTAAGATTATTTATGGTTGATTTATTATGATACAAAACTGCTATATTGTATTGAAGGTTTTGTGATATGTTTGACTGTGGATGTGCTATTTTTATACCATTCATAGTTTATGGTGAAATTATTGACATTTCATATGCTAGTTTTAATACGAATGTTTATGTTATGTTTAAACCTTTTCATATGGGAATGCATTGGACTTAATAAGTGACGGGTGGAGCCCGCTATAGCTCCTCGATGCATCGGTAGGTCTCATGAGACAAACTAGTGTCTTGGCACAAGGCCTTGACAAAATCTTATTTGTAGTCTTGGCACGAGGCCTTGGCTATGTGGTTATGATAGTCTGGAATTATGCATTCCAACATTATGAAAGTGGTTATTGATATTGCATGTGATTATTCGATTAGTAGAATATCCATGTGAATAAGTAAATGGCATTATTTCATTTTACTTTTTCCATACTATGTTGAAGTTCAATTTTAAAAGGCTCTTGTTTTAGTAATTCATTGCCTTAAATGTTTATGCTTATTTTGAATGTTCCGTTATATTGTTATCCTTACTGGGCATTTGAGCTCACCCCTTTTCTATGTTTTATTTTTCCCAGGTAGTGAAGAAGTAAATTATGATTGACTTGCAGGGATATTATGAGGGGTTAATAGTGTGGATATGAAGACTTTGTTGTTTTAGTAGTTTTTCACTTTGAAATGTAATGTAAAACTTTATGATTATATCTAGTGTTTACAAGGCTACTAAACTAATCGGTCTTTCGGGATTTGATCTTTCTTGTGATCATGCCAATGTTACGAAATAATGCACCGACTCTGGGTAGCTGGGGCCGGGGCGTTACAGTTGGTATCAGAGGAAGTTTAGTACAAACCTTGGAAGCTAGATTAAGGTAAACTCTGATTAGAGAACGTAGACCTAAGATGAACTTTGAGGATTAGTATAGAAGAACTTCCTAGAATTTTGGTATTGTAGAGATTTTGTGAGTTTTCCGAGCAATACATCCCTGTCTGGATACGAGCAGGTAGAGGCGGCTCTGGCACATATGTACCTAGGGGTAAAACCCAAAAACACCGCTTTGAGCTAGACTCGAACGGGAACTGGTGCACGACAACGGGCCTTGCTGCACTCTTGGTTACGACACTCCCGGGGGATATGCTTAGGATAATTCTCATTTTCTTTACAAACCATTATGAAGGGTTTATGAGTAAATACATCCTCAAAGGAGACATTTTTATGATTATGGATTATATCCATAAATAGTTCAATTTATATTAAGTGTTTTATAAGTATGGGATTATGTATTTTGATTCAGAAACTGATCTAGTGTATGCCATTGTTTAGAAATGGCGCCCAGTAGAAGAAATGAGAACTCCAGAAATGCACATGATCCAAAGAGAAGGAAGGAACATATCTTTCATGGTCTTAAGCTAGAATTTATAAGAGGAATAGTCTCCCATGTATTATCATCATGTGAAGAAATAATATCATGTGTTGATAAGATAAGTAAAGAGTTTACTGAGTCCTATAGCTTTGAAGGGAAGCAAGGGAAGAAAAGGATGGAAGAGAGAAAGATGGATAAAGGGATGAGGGAAAAGAAGAATTTTCCCATATGTGGTAACTGTGGAAAGAAACACCCTGGAACTTGCCTGAAAGGAATGGGAGTTTGTTATAAGTGTGGAGGAAAATGGCACAAAGTACGTGACTGCAAGGGTAAGAAAATGGTTTCAAATGTACAATGCTTCATTTGCAAGGAGTTTGGACACTATGCGAACCTATGTCCCAGTCATCAAGATATGCCTCAAATGATGTTATCGGATAATAATCAAGTTATGATACTACCACAGATGAAGAGGAATGATTAGAGTTCTTATGTTGATTATGTCAATTGAGTATTGTATCAACAATGTACTTGTTATAATAATTATGGAGTATATAAGGATTGTACTGTAGTACTATTTCATTAAGGACTTGAGATTGTGTGGAACAAAGAAAAGTGACTCAATAGCAGGATAAATTATTGGAAAATATATGGTTGAGAGAATGATAAATCATAATATAGTCCTGATACTGAGGTGGTGATTTTGGAATAATATGTGATTGTTTTGGATAAATTATATTGGATATTCTTGACTACCTTGGAACTGATTAATGATTTGTACATTCCATCGTTATTGGAGTTTAAAACATTTTTGGATTAATGAAGTATATCCAACATTCTATATGGAATAAGGGAGCATGAATGTAATCAATAAGGAATATGGTAATACATGATGAAGGTATTCATATGCTATTACGGGGTAAAAAGGATCTATATTATGTTTACCTTCCTTATAAATGTTGGACTGTGAGTTTGGACAGAAGTATTTTGGATAGTTCTAGTTTGGATTATTTTGGGTTTCCATTAAAGGACAACCCAGAGGTCGGGCGGCAACCCGTCGCGTCCGGCAAGGCCGCGAGACTTGAACCCGCAACTGAAGGGAGACAAGGGTGTATCACCTACCACTGGCCCAAGAGATGTCCTGGATTAAATAATGTAGTTTTTTTAAAAGATCTGGTAGATGAATTATAAATTCGTTTATTTTGGAACCCTGTACGAATAGTATAAATAGAATTTTTTTTATGAGTGAAAGATGAGTTTGTGGTAGAAATTTATTAATGGAAAAAAAACTAATTATAAAGTAAGTATATCTCCTTATGATCTTATCCAATCTCATAAATAAATTCCTCAACATTAAGAAAAGGAACTTAGAACAAAAATGTTTTCCTTGATGGTACCTTAAATCATCACTAATTTATGGCTTTGGGATTGTTGGCCTTTTCATAGCCATGTTCTCTACCACTCTCCATCAGATAATTGATGGTTAGATTTCTCTTCCAAATCCATATTTTCCTACATGGAACCCTAGTATGTGTTATTTTCGGTAATCTTCATACTTTCCACTCTTTATTTTAAATAGAGACCTCATTAATTCATTTTTCGATGTGGGATTTCAACTAAGATATTTTGAAACGTCAAAAATGTGTTATCCTAATACCCTATGTTTTGTTGAACCGATGGTATTTCAAATCATCATTGATGAATTTAAGGACCTCAATTATACACTTGTTTGTGATTGATGACCTCAATCACTACCTATAAATATTTACGTTTTTCCTCCAATTATATGTCTCTAATTGCCACCAATGTTCTCCTAATCGAGATCATAATTTGGTGGTGACCCTTTCATTTCTCTTTTCCTCATATTAAGACTAAATTTTAGTAACCCAATTTCTGATGTGGGTTTTCCCACAAATATGTTTTCTATTTTCAACCTTTTATCTTCGAAGAACAATTTCAAATTGCGAGGACGCAATTTATTGAAGGAGGGGAGAATGTAACACCCCAAGATTTCATAGTGTGTTATTTCTTCAAAATTATTCAATAACTTGCACTACACGCAACACCGAGTTCAATCACACCATGACTTACAAAAAAAAAGCCATTCAAAAGAGGTTATGAATAGTATTATCTAATTTTTAAACTTTATATAATCCTTATAATTTTAGAATCCATATTATGAGTTTCTTAGATATAATGCAAGAACAAATTCATTTTCAGTATTGCACTTTTATAAACTTTTAATAGTGAACCCTTTTTAAATACAATATTTTAAACTTTTTGACTAAATGGGGACATCAAAAAAAATTTAAAATGAAACATCCCAAGCTTCCACAGTACGCTTTCCTTTGAATAATACAGTAGCGTGTGTTGTACGCAACTTCAAGTTTTAACACACATCACAACCGATCAAACTAGCCGTTATGAATAGTAATACCTACTTTTTGAAATTATATATATTTTATATTTGAAAATGGACTTCATTTTTGGATTCGGAATATCGAATTTAGACTAAGGTGAAATTTTGGTACATTTCGGATAACTTTCATATTTTGATGAATAGTGAAAATTACTAAATTTTAATTAAAAACAACTTTTTTAATCAAAATAATTAATAGTGATAAATTATGAATTTGAGTGGTTTTAAAGTATATTTAGAATATATTTTTACCATTTAATATAATGTTGGTCATTGGACATAATTTTACAATTAAACCGAACATAAACGAGTGTCAATCTTTTGATAGTTATTATCTCTTAAAAACACGCTTTTTGTTTTGACAGCGGGAATTAATTTTAAATTAATTTCTGCCACTTCTGTGTTTTGAATTTAGGAAAATGGATTCCATATTTGGAATCAGGATGTTCAAATTGTGTAAATAGGTAACTTTTATTTTTAGACATTTTGAATAGTTACTGTGGTAAATATTTTATTTACCATGGTTAAAGGGTAAATCCGGTAAATAAGGGTTAAAAAATAATATTATAATAATACAAAATTACCCTAAAACGTGTCATAACCTTATTGGTGGACACATACCCGACCATGAAATCCTTGGGTCAATTTTGGGACCCCTTGGAGCCACTTGTATGTGGTAGGGACACTTTATATTAATAAAGTTAAAATAAAAATAAAAATGGCATAAGCTTACATCTTTTAGAAGGATAATTTTTACATAGGGTTATACATGTTGGATTTTCGATTATAAATATTCATTAGAAAGATAAAACGATTTCCTACATAATGATATTTTATTTATAATTTTTAGACATCAAATAATTTAAATTATTAATGACACAATAATGATGCAATGTTTACCTCATTAATAAATCATTTAAATAAATAAGATTATAATGATTAAAATATTATCTAAAACCTGTCCAATTCTTATTGGTTGATGTTATTTAGAATATTGGTCATCTTATCTTCGACCTCAATGAATTTTGGACCATTATAAACCGAATATAATTATATTATAAAGTAATACTTTCACTCTTTCCTAAAGAGCCCCTCCTCTCCCTTATAAAAGGAGACCACTTCTACTCATTCCTCACACCTCTAAATCCACATGGCTCGTCCAAAATCTGCCCAACTAAGCTCCCCACATCCCTCTCCTCCTCATTGAAGCTTCCCCTTAGGCAGAAAGCATTTCAAGAAGTCCTTTGGTTCCAACCAAAGTGAGTTACCTAAATTAAAGGTAACGATTTCTCTTAAATTATTTTCATTTATTTTGCTTCTTCAACCCCCAAACTCTTTTTATTTCCTTTCTTTTGTAACAACACCAGTATTCTCAATATACTAGGATGTTGTTATAAGAAGGATTCAAACTAAACATACACACAAATCCATCTAATGGATGATGAACATAATGTTTCTGTGGATGGCAAACTAACGCCTCACGAAACGATGATTGTTCAAATACATCTTACCGCCTCTCATGGTGGCCATTATGATGGAACTGTAATTAAATATGATATTAATGATATATATTTTATATATAAGCTTCTGTAATTCCATTTTATTTCATACCATTATTCGTTTCATGTTGTATATACATACTATAATTTCATTTGAGGAAGTGTGGACTACCGCCCCCTTAAAATGATATGACTCGTTCATACCACACATGGAACGTATAAAGGATGGTGTTAATGAACTTAAGTAACATATATAAAATATTATATTATAATGAAATAGTAATATACCTATGTATCATTTGGATTCGATTCTTTTAAAATAAAAAATTAAATGGAAGTAGCGTTCGTGCGTACGTACGGACTACCGTCTCCACGAACGCGATTAGATTCATCCTCCATCGTATCCATTCAAGTATAATTATCATTTGATGATTTAAAAATGATGTTTAAGGACTTGATACCATTCTGGATTTGAATAATATACAACCTATCCATTACAAACATGTCTTACGTAACCATACATTTAAAAAGAACGAATCGGTTATCACCCGAAATGACGATAATACTAAGATATTATTATCAAATAAATATTAAAAGATCATATATGATATCATATTAATGTATATGATTCTTGTATAATTTAGTAACAATTATTTCACTATTATACAGGAGGTTAACCTACCCCAACCAAGGAAAAGTAGAAGGTAAGGGTTATTTCACAACCTCTTCATTATCCAAGGTTGTTTATACGTAATAATCTACTGGGATCTCTTTATCATCCACATCCATGTTTCTTAAAAATGTATTTCAAAACATTTTTACTATTTACTAGAATATGAGTTAAAGTCATTTATACCCTTTTTGACTTTTATAAGTGGTTTATAAAGGAATCTTTCGGTCGTTTTCAAAACAAGGTCCTTTTTAACCTTTTCGACAAAATTAAGGTAAGAATGTTTTTTTTACTTATACGGCGGGTGCGGATATTTTCCGCCGTTATAAAATCTTCAAAGCTTCCCTTACAAGCTTATAAGAATATTTTCAAAGAAAATGTTTTATTTTATATGGATCTTAAATGATTTCAAAATAAAAGGAGATATTTCTTTAAAAAGAATTTTGATTTCATCTATGTCAACATCCTTTGATGGATTTTAAGATTATTTATGGTTGATTTATTATGATACAAAACTTCTATATTGTATTGAAGGTTTTGTGATATGTTTGACTGTGGATGTGCTATTTTTATACCATTCATAGTTTATGGTGAAATTATTGACATTTCGTATGCTAGTTTTAATACGAATGTTTATGTTATGTTTAAACATTTTCATATGGGAATGCATTGGACTTAATAAGTGACGGGTGGAGCCCGCTATAGCTCCTCGATGCATCGGTAGGTCTCATGAGACAAACTAGTGTCTTGGCACAAGGCCTTGACAAAATCTTATTTGTAGTCTTGGCACGAGGCCTTGGCTATGTGGTTATGATAGTCTGGCATTATGCATTCCAACATTATGAAAGTGGTTATTGATATTGCATGTGATTATTCGATTAGTAGAATATCCATGTGAATAAGTAAATGGCATTATTTCATTTTACTTTTGCCATACTATGTTGAAGTTCAATTTTAAAAGGCTCTTGTTTTAGTAATTCATTGCCTTAAATGTTTATGCTTATTTTGAATGTTCCGTTATATTGTTATCCTTACTGGGCATTTGAGCTCACCCCTTTTCTATGTTTTATTTTTCCCAGGTAGTGAAGAAGTAAATTATGATTGACTTGCAGGGATATTATGAGGGGTTAATAGTGTGGATATGAAGACTTTGTTGTTGTTGTAGTTTTTCACTTTGAAATGTAATGTAAAACTTTATGATTATATCTAGTGTTTCCAAGGCTACTAAACTAATCGGTCTTTCGGTATTTGATCTTTCTTGTGATCATGCCAATGTTACGAAGTAATGCACCGACTCTGGGTAGCTGGGGTCGGGGCGTTACACATATATTTATAGAGGAATCCAAATTTTTTAAAACTTCATGAGAATGAAAATTTTAAAATATTTAAAATTTTTGACAATTTCGAAGATAATCTTTCTAAGGGTGATTCATGAGTTTCAATTTTATATATAGAAATATAATATCATTCTAAATATCATGATAAAACTAATTATGATGAGGGTATATCTCCAAATGTCTTGAGAAAAATATTTTTGTGAAATAAACATTACAAAATGATATTGTGAAACTTAGTTCTAATACAAGTTCTAAAAAGAATAAAATTTTTCTCATAAAAATAAAATCATAAATTTCTAGTTTGAAGGATGTTTTATTTAAGTTTTCTTTTGGGAATGAAAATTTTGATAAATTGATTAAACAATTATACCACATAATAATAATATTGGAATGGTTTATACTCATCAAAAAAACATTTTTAATAACAATTACTCTATTCCAAATAGTTCTCTTTTTTGAACCAATTTGCAAAGTGATGGACATTAGAAAAATAAATGTTCTCTTTATAAAATTCAATCTCTAGGTTTTTAGAAATCTTATTTTAATAATGAAATGATGTTTTACTAAAAAAATTATGTTGGTCAAATGATTTTAACTGATTATTTATTTTCTGATAATTCCATATTCAATAAGGTTATAGATTCAAGAAACTATTTTTTTTTTGGAAAATTCGAGAAAATGTATCAATAAAAAAATTTCGGACATGGATAGTGGTTGTTAACTACATATGAATAGAAAAAAAAAATCATTAAGAAATGTGGAAAAGTTAACTTTAGGGATAGTTCTCAATGAGAAATCATTAGTATATATAACATTGTACTTCTTGGAAAAACAATAATTTCAATTGTTTAATTTATTATAGAACTTAAGAACAACCGTATAATAATATTTCAATTAAGTGATGAGGGTTATCTTGTGAAATATAGAAATGAGAAATTTATTATACAATGTTATAAATATAAATTTATCCTTTCTTCCAATACTCTTTAGAATGTTTACACCATAAATATAGGAGACCATGTAATCTAACATTTAGCTTATCATAGTGTAATGGGAGACTGACCATTGTTATTGAATTGGATGTTAGAACAATATAACTTTAGAAACATAGTTATGTTGAATAAAAATTACTTTGAAATGATCTACTGAAACATAGTATTGTGACATTATTAGACTGTTATCATTGTCTATTTGGTAAGAAACAAAAGTCAAATTTTAAATCTATTAGTGAATTCTCGACATCTGATGCTTTACAGTTAGTGAACATGGAACTATTTGGTCGTACAAAAACTGGAAGAATTGGTGGAAGATACTTTTTATATTTCTTAGTTGATTATTGCACTAGATACACATGGTTATATTCTCTAGAAATAATGTTTTAAGCCTTATGTTATCTTAAAAATTTTGTACCCAATGCTAAAAATAAGAAAAAAATATCCTTGATAACTATTTATATTGATCATGGTGGATAATTTTTTAAATTCTTATTTTGAGGCTTTTTTATTAAAAATGTAATATAACTAACTTTTTGGAACCCATCACTCCACATAAAAATGATGTAGTTGAAATAGGAAATAGAATTCTTCAAAAAATTACAATTAACTATTTTCAGTGAACACAATGTTGCTAAATAAATTTGGACTAAATCATTTATTACTATTTATTATATAAATCATGTTTTAATTATACATTTTATTAAAAAACTATTATAATTTTTGGATAGATTCAAAACCAAAACATTATTACATCAAATTACTTATGGGAAAATTATTCATAATGAATTATAAATAAAACATACACATCTTTTCTCTAAACAAAGGAATAGTTTTAGGCTATTCCAAAACTATTGAGGCTTATAGTGTTTTTAATAAAAATACATATACTGCTGAGGAAACAGTTTATGTTTTGTTTTATGAAATTGGTCCTTTTGTTTTCAAACCACAACTTAAATCTTCAAGTGTTATTTATAAAACCTTTTTTAACCTATTTATGAAATCTCTTCTTCTGAGAAAACAACTCAAGAATATATTTTTGAAGTTTTTCCTCAAGAATATTTCCAACCTATTTTTGAGTAATAGAGTTTTGAAAAAACATAAAGTTAGTTACATACTAATAATCATCCCAGTGATAATATCATTTGTGATGTAGATCAATCGATTAAAAGTATAATTTCTTTGAGAAATGAAATTGAACATCTATAATTTTTATCCCAATTCGAACTTATGAATCCAGATGGGGATCTATATGATCAGGACAAGATTAAAGAAATACAAGATATACTCGATGCATTCGAAATGATCAATGTTTGGACTTTGTTTTAATGTCCTAATGATACTTATTTAATTGGAGTAAATTGGTATTTTCAAAACAAATGTGATTAAAATGGCACAATAGATAGAAATAAATATATAATTGTTAATACAGGTTATTGTCAATAAGAGAGAATAGAATATAAAGAAAACTATGCATTAGTATCATGACTTGAACTTATTCATATACTTCTTTCTTTTTCAGCATTCTTAAATTTAATTATATTTCAAATGGTTGTGAATAGTTCATTATATAATGGATATGTTTAGGAGAAAGGTTATGTATAAAAACCCCCTAGTATTGAAAATAAACTACATCCAAAACATGTTTATAAACATAAAAATGTGATTTATGGACTTAAAAAATTCCCTATAACTATGTATGATAATTTATTTTATTTTTGTTACAAAAAAACATGGTTAAGGGAGCTATAGATCCAACCGTTTTTATAAAATAGGTCAACAAAAACATTATTATTTTTGTAAAAATATATGTTGATGAGATTATATTTTCTTCCACTAAAAATAATTAATATATTACTTAGAGAATAATATGAAATATGAGTTTGAAATGAGTGTCATGGGTGTGTTGACATACATTCTGGGTTTTCAAATTTCAGAAAAAAACAGAAGAAACTTTTATATCTCAACATAAAATTAAAAATGTTATTATTATAAAATATATATATGATATCACTAAAAGTAATAGTACTCCCATCAAAACCTATAATATTTTAGATCTTGATGAAGCTAGAAATCAATTGATCATAATATGTTTAAAGGTGTGATTGGCGGTTTTCTGTACATGATATCTAGTCATCCAGATTTAATGTATTCAATGTTCTTATCTACTAAATATCAACCCAATCCAAAAGAAAATCATCCTAAATCTATAAAACTATTTTTTTTAAATTAATGGTATCATGGAATTATGAATATGTTATTCTTAAATAAATTATTTTGAATTAAAAATGTTTTCAGATGCTGAGTTTGGAATATGTGGAATGGATATGAAATGTACTTCTGGAACATGTCATTTCTTCAGAGAAGATTTAGTTACTTGGTTACGTAAGAAAAATACTAATTAGCACCTCCCACAACTGAATCCAAATCTATGGTAGGTAAATGTTGTTCTGCTAAACTGTTGTAGAAGTAACACACGCTCACTGATTATGGCATGATTTTTAATCAAAACCAAATTTCTGTGATAACACAAGTGCCATTATTCTAAGTAAAAACCCATCACATCACATGTGTGCTAAGCATATAGACATAATACACCATTTCCTTTGATATGACACTTGTAAAAGATATATTATTTTACAATTCATCTAAATACATGAATAACATGCTAATATTGTTACTGAAACCCTTAGTTCTGATAGATTTTAATATATTTAACAAATGTTATGAATGATCAATATCAGGTGAATATACATATCTACTTCTTGTTGTCAATCTCCATACATTAGTTCCGTATTTTTAAAAATGGAATTACTTATGATTTTATTATACTAAAATAGTTTTCTTCATAAAACATTTGGTTTTCTAAAATGTTTTAGTTTTTATATTTAATTTTTTCAGATCAAAAAACATGTTTAATATTTTTCAAAGTCATAATTTCTTATAAAAAACTCCTAATTTAAAATGATTTACAAATTATTCTTTGGATTTAAAAATATTCCCAATACCAAAATATGTTATAAAAATTTTTTAATCTAAATTTTTAATAAAATTTTAAGACTCAATAATTATTAAAAATTGATAAGGCAATATTTATTAAAAAATTAACATAATAAATTTTCCATACAAAAACCAAGAAAATTAATTTACTCGTACCGATAAAAAATTTCTACTCCAAAATTTATTTTTCTTTTATTTTTTACACCGAATCATTACATTAGTTATAAATGTTCATGTTTTCTTATTTTTTTTTGTTTTAATACATTATTTTTTTTTCAAACTTATAATTTTTGAAATCGGAATGACAATTATTCTAATGAAATGTTTTCTTAAGAACATTAAGAGATCAAAATTTACCTTAAATTATTTCTTCAATTAACTCATGATTTTTAGATCAGATTAGTAATTTTAATATAATCTGTTGAAATTCATGGAATTCTAATTTTCAATGTCATGCCTATATAATTGTGGGACAACATGTGTCCCTCATGGGTTCTTAGATACATTTCTCCTGAATCATACCATTGCTATAAGTGATCTGTCCAATGTTTTTGGCATTTTTTATCACTGGTTCTAGTCTCAGTACAATGGAAACATAAAAATATTTTTTATTGGAGAAGTATATAGAACAATAATTGTTGAGAAAATTTTTTTATGAAAAGAATGATTCAATTAATAAAAGGATCATTATTTATCAAGGCATGGAGAATTTTTGTGTAGAAAACTCATATAAGGATTTTGATTTACATTTAACTCATATTATATGAGAAATTTATGCTCTAGTTTGAGACAGAATTAGAATAAGATGAAGAGGAAAGGGAAGAAGATAATGAAGTGGGTGATGAATATGAAAATGATGAAGTGGAATAGGAGGAGGATTAAGAAGATGATGATGAAGAAGAAACAAAGACTGATAAAAAGTCAAATGAAATGAAAATATAGGACTCATCATCATCTTGAAATCTGCTACCTTCAAAATTAGATAAGGATTCATACATTGAAGAATTATTTGATGAAAAATAATCATTAAAATAAGAAGAAAAGTCATCATCAAAAGCTGAGGTAGATGATAAACCATCCTAAACAAAAGTTTTACATAAATATGAATATGATAACGAAGTGGAAATTATTAAATTATTAGAAGATGAAAGTTTTTCTCAGAAAGGAATGGATGAAGTCGAGAATGAAAAAAACAATATGTAGGATCCTCCAGACCAAATTCTTATAAATCTTTATTAAGTTCATAGAACTATGAAGAGATACTAAATTTGAGGGGGGGTAACACTTTTGATCATACTAAGTCATTCTTGTATCTGATCGATATGCCAATGAATCTTGTAGATTGTAAATGAAATATACATAAATTTCTTATGATTTCATGTTAATTAGAGATATTTTGGTTTGTTTTTACCCCTAACCACATGATTTTCTCATTGTTACAAAAATTCTAATAATTTTATATCTTAACTTAAGTTATACTGATCAATGTGGGCATAAAATTCATGCTTGGTTGATTCCAAAACATTAAAATTGATTCAATGAATATTATTCATTATATTCACATCAATATAATGATTTATTCATTATTATTTAACCCCCCCCCCCCCCCACCATGGGAGATATTTCACTCAAAAAACCATGGAATGTTACTCATTATTTTTCATCATATCGAGTGGCACTATAGTCTGATTTTCTTAACATTGATTCCACTGGATCAGAATTGTCTCAGTGATTATTCTACCACAATTTCATATCAATCCAAATGTGTTGACTTGGTATTAAACCCTTTTATGTGAATTTTTACATAACTCCAAATCTGAGAGGGAAACATGATATTCAATTATACTGTGAAATTCAGTGATCTGATCAATGTGCCAATGATTCCTATAAATTATTTGTCACATAAAGATAAATTTCGAAATATTTTATATCAATAAAATCTCATTCAATTAAGTTTAACTTCTAGGGACTGGATTTTACCATTATTTCATAAAATTTTAATAATTTAAATCATTACTTAATCCATAATGATAAATATGGGCATCAGATTAACACCGATTGATTCCAACATTTCAAAAATAATTTTAGTAATGTTATCCTATATTTTAACAAAAATATGTTTTCGTTTTCTCATTTATGAACCCCATGAGGGAATATATTTCATTTTAATAAAACTATACAATGTTACCAATTGTTTTATGCCATACCGAGCAACATGAGCATTCAATGGATGTATTATTGACTCCAACATATCAAATATGAGTCATTGATTTTTATCCCTCTATTTTAGGTCAGTCAAAGTGTGTTTTCTTGTTATTAACCCCCATTATGTGATTTTTTATATAACTCTAAATATGAAGAAAAAACACCACTTTTGATCATGCCGACCAATTTGGATATCTGATCAATGTGTTTATGATTTTTTTAAATTGTAAATGAGTTAAAGATCATTGTCATAGGATTTAATGTTAATCAAACATCATCATTTTGTCAGGATATCACACTAATCCATTTCGGGTTTCTCATTTTTTGACTCCTAAACCATTAATAAAACATTTTTAGAAAGTAATAAATATTAAAATGTACCTTAATTTGCACCAAATATTTTTAGCAGGCAATTGACCAGTGTTTGGAATTTAAAAGTAAAAAATAACTTAATGGCTATTTTCTACTTTTTTTCTCACAAATATAAATTTATTTAGTTGGTTTTGAATCACCACTTGGTCAATTGAAAATTAAAAGAAACTGTATATTTGATTTGTGGATTTAATAAAAATAGAGAATGAAATGATACATTCAATTTTAATGGGAAACAAGATTGATAAAATGAAACACACCTCTAGGATCTGATGCATCTTGTAGGACCATGGCTTGTACATACGTCTATTGTAGTAGGTGCCTACAAAAAATAAAAATTATAAATACACTAGTAATTAATGTAATTAAAATAAACATAAAAATCTAGTATAAACCAGCATCATAGGATCCCCTACACCATCACCATAGAAGATATATAACCATAGTTCTCTGACTTCAATTAGCAGCGGTGTATTTACCATCATGGGAGCATGAATCTAGTATCCAAATATGTCACTCATTGTGTCATCCCATCAATAACAAGAGTCACAGCCTTAGTACATGATAATACAGAACAAGGAATCTTTCATCAATATGTCAAGTTATATCCATGTCAATAATGATCAATGATGGGATGAAATATCTGATCTCTCTACATGGAAAGTTATCGATGGTCATCTGGAATCTATGTTAACTCAGCCACAGATAGATTATGTGTAATACATAAATATAAATATATATTAATATATAGATATATGTATGTTTTGTTAATTAGTACAATAGAATTCTCTAAGAGTCATGAACTTGGGATCATTTTGATCTCGAGTCATCATCCACTGAGATATTCTATCAGTCGGTGTACATTTCTTCAATAACTATTAACCAAGAAGAAATAACCACAGAACACAAATTCATATTTAATAATAATAACAAATATTAAATGATAAATACATCATGTAAAATCTAGGATATGTGATGAGTCCTGATCCTATAAGGTAGTCCGTGCATCACATGATTCTAAGAATAACGTGTCACCATTACCTATATTTAATTTATTCAAATTTGAAAATTTTTAAATGTTACATTGACTGAAAATTAATTTTTTATTAGAATAGTCCCCCATTTTAAGGGTCAGGAGGAACCCAAAATGACTTTAATTACATAAAACAATACAACAAGACCCTACAATCCAAGATCCCATAAAAAAATGAAATTCAATACAGTGAGAACTCCTCCCCATCATCAAACACAATAAGACCTTCTTTCACCATCACATCACTACTCAGCGTATTGTCCCGTGCAAGATTTCATGGGTCTAGTAATAATGGAAAATTCCATAACATCCTGCACATCCAATTCCAAATTGAAATGGGCCATAAAAGCTCACTGCTCTGATCCTATTATGAAGTAGTCATGTGGCTGAACTGGTTGTCTTTCTCCAAGAAACATAGGCTGTAGTGCCACCTTCACAAAATCCCCCCTTCCAGACACACAAAATAAGCAACACCAAAATAGTGTCGGAGCCAAATCTGGCACCACAACCATCCTTAACAAGTTCCCACTCATATCAACCATCAAATTCAAAAAACAAAATCAATGACAGTAGTTGGAAGACAGATCATTAAACCCTTTAATAATCTATGCTACTCAATTTGTATTCTAGTTCTCTAGCGACGCGTTCACCTTCCACAAGAAACTCATCACCTTCAGAATCAAAATCAATCTCCATCACTGCATCGAACCATGTATCTTCTTCGTTGCCAAAGAAAGCCATCCCAAATCAAAAAAATGCCAAATTGGTTTACACAGTCACATCGTGATCGCATCCAATCATGTAGATAACTAGTCCAAAAAACAAAATCCTTACCCGACGCAAACCAAATCACATATTCATACCTCTTAAAAACTGAAACATTCCTGAAGGCTCACTATCGTAGTCTCAGGGGACCCATATGTATCCATATCATTCAACAGAGATGGGAGAACACCTCTCAGGACTCTATCCAGGATTTATAGGTCACCCACATTTTGCACTATGTACTCCCTCTTAACTCTAACTATATAATATTTTCATATTCTACAACAATTTTCCATACACACTTGCAAAAACTCATTTGGGATCACTCTCGAATCATTCTATTTCATAAACAAATTTTTTAAAAAAAAATTGTGTTTTTATGAATAGATAAAAAAATAAAATGATTCCCTTACATGATCTTCGTTGCATAGTCAGTCTAATATGTCCTGAGGGAATGAATCTTAGTCATGTGTAGTCAATGGAAATATATTTGCGTCATGTATTATATGACCCAACTGGAGAATAAATAAAGGGGGCCCTCTCCCATGGGATTGTATGTCTCGTCAAATGATATATCAAGGGTATTTTCATGATAAAATCCTATTACCATAGCCTCTCCTATGAGAGAGAGAAGAGTTACAGGTTAATCCTATTGGAATTAATTTCATAATTATTTTTAATGATGTAAATAAATATATTTAACTCTTAATTAAAAATATAAAAACACATTTACTTTCATTCATACAACCACCCATAGAAGTTGATGCCTCTCCAAAATAATGTGGATCAAGTTCTAGTCCCGCTAACATGTCTAAATTGAAATTTTTTTTTTTGAACACAAGTAGACTATATATCAATGAAAGGGATTGTAAGTACACAAAAAAACATTTTAATAGATTATAAATATATAGAGTTAAAATATCTTAATAAAATTGTCTGAAAAATATCATACCTTTCGCTAAACACAAAAATTGTCCATTTATCCTTCAACTATCCCTCTAAACTATTGAATATATTCTTCACATTGATCTATAGTGTGTTTATCTAGATTTTTTGCAAATAAGTCAATAGTATAATATTCATATCATTCAATTAAAAACACTCATCACCATGACATTTTCATAGAAACTTTCCAATTTGGATTAGATAGCAATGTGGTGAAGAAAACATCTTTTACTTGTGATTCCAAATGAAAAGTGTGTTAATAACTCACTCATCTCTATATAATATTCTGTTAAAGATCACCAATGTAATCTGAAATTTGAAAACTATAGTTCCACAAATGGAATCAAACCAATTATACATTAAAAATATGTTTTCAACTTATATGCATATACAACATCAATTATATCTTTCAATTGACCATATTAAAAACCAAAATTGATAGATGGATATCCAATGTTACGATCTTGTATTTCTCATATGTCATTAACATGTTTAATGTGAATCTAAAAGGCATTAGAAACTTAATCGTTTTAATGATAAATCATTATAGATAGACTTTCATAATGTTGGTTAAATTGAATAATTGGTGTAGGGGAACCAAACTCTTCTTGGTTCTATGCCAATATATTTTTTGGAATTCAATAAATAGTTATTTATAAAGAAATTAGTACTATGCTTCAATCATAATGAAAATTCTTTTAAACATTCAAAATCCTTTAACCAATCATTAAATAAAGAAAAATGGGACTTTCGAATCTTATATTCACTAGCACAAGGCATATCTTGTTTTATTTTTTTAATGTGTTTTCTACAAATTATAATTCCTTGATTAAATGATTGACATTTATATGAAAATAGAACACATAAAATTTAAATCGTAAAAGTGAAATATCACTTGTTATAATAAGGGTGAAACTAATGAAATACTGAATAAGATGTATCGATGAGATTGTACAACTTTGATGTTGTCCATAAGAAATATAGTTTATTATTTATCTATCATATCATGAATCTGAGAGGGGTTATCTAATTTTGTTTCAACATCCATTATATATTCAGAACAGAAAGTAGTACAATCATCCATGAAAAAGACATTGGCTATTGATGACTCTTGATGAGATCTAATATATATAATCGATTCTATTTTATTCATATACCAATAAATAGGATAAATCCTCCTAAATTACAATATTCCAGTAGCAATTACTTCAATGGATAGGTGTACCATCAAATGAACCCTAACATCTAAAATTAAGGGTGTAAATATTTTCTCTATGTGAATAAAAATATGTAAAATCATATCATGTAAATGTTTTAAATAACTCATTCTGTGTTTTTTTAAAAAAAATTGTCTAAAAATTTACTCATCTAAATCGATTGTAGAACGACATTGGGGGATAAAATATCACAAATTGTTATTATAATCAACTATTGAAGTAGTATGTGATTGTTATGAATTTTACACCATAGAAAGTAGAGTATCCATCATGCACCATGAGAATCTACAAAATGGAATGAAATGTCATTTTTACTCATTGTATACTATCCTATAGGCATGCATTCCCCATTACACTCACCCAACTTTAAATGCTATTATTTCCTTAAAACCATTTCATCCAAATCACATCATTCATTGACATGGCCATTTTTTCCACAAACACCCAAAATGGTCTTCTATATATTATCACAAAAAAAATCAATGTTCATACATATATATAATGCCTTGATATGTTTATTTTCAAATAAGTTAGATTAAAAAATATTTTTATCCTTCCAATTGTGACTATGTTTTCTACCCACACCATGAATAGAGGGTAATTTAAGATCCAAAAAATCCTAAAATTTATATACCATGAGAATTTTTCATTTCTCAATCTCTTATAATATTTCAACACATGTAAAGCTCTTTGGTGTGGGGGTGAATTCTCTAGAACCATCAAAATCCAATTTTGTCATTCTGAACTTGTTCTGAGGAGAAAGAAAACAAATATGTCTTGATTATGTCCATTTTTACAATGTTTAAACCAAATAGAATCTTTTATTTTATTGCATCAAGGGATTTAAAATTCATCTTTCATACTCCTACATGAAAATTTTTATAGGCCAAGAATTTATTAATAATCTATATTAAAATAGTCTAGAGATTAAACATTTCATTCATTTCACAATCATAATTCATCACAACATCACCCCATAATTATTTCAACTCATCAATCAGTGGATAAATTTAAACATCAATATTATCCCCTAGACTTCTATGTCTATTAATAAGATTGTAAAGTAATAGAAATTGTTGTTTCATACAATGACACATAAGAAGATTATACAAAACAAACACCATGGGCCATGTGTTATGTGTTACACCAACCAAAGTCCTGAATTAATTGAAATCAGTGGAACCAAACCAAATCAAACATTATGACTATCTTTAGAAAATCTAAGGTGCCACAGATTATGCTCCATCATTGCAAGAGAGTCTGTCGGGTGGATTAGCATATCAGTATCCTTATTTATTTCCACATGTTATCTCATTAACATAGAGACTGTAGATGACATAAAGAATATTTTCAACCTCATATTTAGTGTAAAGTGATCCATTTTATTTACGGCAATCAGTTTCCCCTATTTCATTGTCTATCATTGAAAACTCTGATTTCACACATTAACTTTCCACATAGAAGATCCATAGACAATACTATTATCAAAATTGAATTTATCATTTCTAAACAACATATAATTGTTTTAACATGAATCTATTCAATAAAATGTGAGACCTATGTTCTTTTTCAACTTATGAGCATGGTAATATGACTCCAGAATCATAGCATCTACATGAAGTACATTTTTCAATAACACCAACAGCATGTTGAATGATGTGTCTGACCACTGATTCAAAGCCTTCATGTCAAATTCTTCTATAATAAAATCAATTTAATATAATTAGAATACTATAAATATAATTCTTTTGGTGTATAATCATGTATTTCATTAAAAATTCAATGAATCATGATCTACACTAGAGCTCAAATTGATCTCACTAGTCTAAACATTTCAGATGTTAATTCCTTTAGGATCTAACCCACATAACATTTCATTAATAATTTCATGCATCAGATTAGTCATCCTCACAACAACATCCATCTAAATATTTTTTATTCATTGAAAAAGAATATATTTTCTCCCTTAAAAATTCCAAATCTTAAAATTTTACAAAAACAAATTCAATAATATGTGCTTTCTCATGATATATTGTGTGAATTGATATCTGATTGCACATTTTCTACATAGACAACTAATATAGTCAAGAAGTGTGAAAAGTAATGTAGGTTAAATAAGCAACCCAGTCATCTAACCATTAAACAGGTTCATTAATAAGAAATCATCTCATCTTTCAGTACAACAACGAGAAATCCTATCTTTACCATATTCCATGAACTCCTGTGTTATCCTGGACATCGTCATGCATATCACAATGCATATCGCCGTCATGGGTGTCTTCCACTACCTCAAACTCAGCCCCCCATGCCCATATATCATCATCCATCCTAGTCTCATATTGCATCACATATAAAGGATCATATCTAGATCACAGAGAAGCTTGGAGGAATCAAACATAGTCGGGAAGGAATCTTTCCCCTAATAATAAGGCATCCTGCCTTCACATGCAAACATGATCTCACAACCCCAACAACACATAACATTACGCCTTCACACGCAAATGGGAAACCTTATCCAAAAAAAATTTCTTTATTAGACAATATGTTTTTATTCCATTTTGAATTTGTCAATTCAATTATCATAGGTACTAACTATGGAAAACCTAAGGAATCGGCTATAACAAGTGTTATGGGGTACTGGTGGAATACAACCCACCCCCACACACACACCAATTCCAAGGTCCACGAAATAAAAAATATTGTTTAATTCAAATTACAATATAGAAAAATGAATTTGATTTTAAAGAGAACATTCCAAAATATAGTGCTGATGTGGGAATAGTGAAACAACAAGAATTGTAGGAGAATAAATTATAACAGAAAACATGCGAAACAAAATAATTTACATGTTTCAATCCCATTGGGACCTACATCATGGAAAGAACACCACCCACACATGCACATTTATTAGATTCTGAAAATATAGATTACAGTGTAAATAGAAAAAGTTGATAAGCAACTCAAATGTACAAAAAATGCTAAAATAGAAATTACGCACTAGAAGTAGCACCACAGAAGGAATCAGGTTTTAGAAAATCATAAAACCTTGAAAAATGTTTCGGAATCCAGATCAATTCAATATCCATGAATACTAATCCATCCGCTTCATTGGATCTATCCATAGGATGTTCATTCCAGCTAATTGGATTTGAGAAATGGTCAAACGTCATCAATTGGGATGAACCCTAAAAAGATCCACCATGAGTCAGGCACTAGTGGTGGGTAGGGTTGTCGGTGGGCCACCAGTTGAGTCTACCAATGAGGATGATAACACCACCACCAATGAGATTGAAGTCAAGGAAGAAGATTCTCAACACTGGGTGAGAGAAAAAGTAGCATGAACCAGTAGTGGGGAGAAAACAAACAACTAGCAGTGATATGGCATCAATTTTAAGAATTTGGATCTCTTTTTACCAGATGAACTCAACTTCTTAAAATGATTATTTTCATATATGTTTTTTATGTCGAATGTAGGTGCCACAGGGGTGATGAAACCAAATTCTAAAACCCTAACCAGCTAACTACACAACCAAGGGGTGGCTTCCATGAATCCAACAGCAAACATCCTACATAGAGGTACATGGAACAACTAAAATCAATGGATGGAAATGGTATATTCGGTGGGAAAATCAATCGACAAATAGAAATGATGAGAATAGATATACAATGGATAGTTAATTTGGAATCCCTAATCAAGCAAGACAAACAATTTAGTGGGCCACATAAATCATCTCGTGTGGTAAAATGAAAGAAAAAACTAGTAGATATTAAAATGATAAAATATTTAAGAATAAATTGCATGTGTATAAAACAATTTAAATTGAAAAACAATTTAAATGGTCTAATTTATATTTTTAATATTAAAACAAAGAGTACACAAATTAACAAATCTCCTCCATTTTCAATTCATAATTAGTGTTTTTCTTCCACCTTCATGTTATTCAAGTGGATAGAAGTTCATTATTTCAAAGCAATGCTAGAACATGGATAATGTTGCAACCTTAGTCAAACTATCATCTTTGTTTTCATCCATATATATCTTTGTGACACACACTGATCCAATTTCAATAATTTCTCTAATAAAATGAAGCCTAATATCTATGTACTTAGACCTAACATGGTATACTAAATTGTTTGACAAATGAAAGAAAGATTGAGAATCAAAATGTGCAGTAAGAATAGAATTACTTATAATAAGATTAGAAATCAATCTGTTAAGTCATAGAGATTCATTATCTACTCTGATCAGCAATATGTACTTGAATTTAGTGGTTGAGAGGTACCCCACTGATTTCATATTGCACTTCTATGATATAGGTCCTCCACATGTAGTAAAGGCATAACATGTAATGCCTCGACCCCAATTACCCTAAGTCGGTGCTTTATTACATAACATTGGCATGATCACAAGAAAGATCAAGTCTCTAAATACCGATTTGATTAGTAGCCCAGGAAACCAGATTCATACATATGTTCATCTTAACAGCTTGAAGAGAAATAAAACAAAAATATATTTCATTAGAAGCATCCAAGCCTCCTAGATTATGCCTACAGGTCACTCATAACTAACTTCTTCATATCCTGGAAAATGAAACATAAGAAAGGGGTGAGCTCAAATGCTCAGTAAGGGTAAGTAATACAGCGGAAAATGAAATAAATAGTAAGAATGGTGAATAATTAAAAACCACATGCCTTTACCAATAATAAAAATGAATACTTTTATGACATGAATATGATCTGTGTACGTAATGACATAATAAAAAATAATCATGGGTATTCTATTAGTCGAATTACCACTTGAACCATCAATATTATTTTCATAATGAGGGAATGTATAATGCCGGACTTTCTGAAACATTTTGTCAAGGCCTAAGCCAAGAAATCTAAAATGATTAAGGCCTCAGCCAAAATCATAAATCATATTGGGAAAGGGCCTTGGCCAATTCCACGTCTAGTTGTCTCATGTGACCTACCGATGCATTGAGGAGCTATAGCGGGCTCCAATCGTCTCTTACTAAGTCCAATAGATTCCTCATAAGAAAAGGTTTAATCATTTCATAAACATTCGTATTAAAACTTGCATACGAAATGTCAATACTTTAACTATAAACAATTAATGTTATAAAAATAGCACATCCACAGTCAAACATATCACTAAAACTACATTTCAATATGGAAGTTTTGTATCATAATAAATCAACATCAAATAAACTTAAAATCTATCAAAGGATGTTGACATAGATGTAATCAAAACTATATGAGAGAAATATCTATTTTTATGAAATCATTTAAAAGTCATATAATAATAAAATAATACATATAATTTGAAAATATTCTTATAAGCTTGTAAAGGAAGCTTTGACGAAGTTATAACGGCAGAAAATAGCCGCACACACCGTATAAGTTAAAAAAACATTCTTACCTTAAATTTGTCGAAAAGGTTAAAAAGTACATTGTTTGGAAAACGCCGGAAAGATTCCTTTC
The DNA here is from genome assembly GCA_963277665.1 of Viscum album. Lineage (NCBI taxonomy): Eukaryota > Viridiplantae > Streptophyta > Magnoliopsida > Santalales > Viscaceae > Viscum > Viscum album. Next base: position 978,673,412 of record OY728139.1, on the reverse strand, counting down.
AAAAATGTATAAGGGTATAAAATTCTTTAACCCATTTTTTATTTAAAAGTAAAAATGTTTTGAAATAAATTTTTATGAAACATGGATGTGGATGATAACGAGTTCCCGGTAGATAAATACGTACAAACAACCTCGGATAAGGATGAAATTGTGAAGTAAACCCTTACCTTGTAATTTTCCATAGATGAAGGTATGTTAACCTCATGTATAATAGTTAAAACATTGGTATTAAAATATAAAATAATCATATACATCAATATGATATCATATATGATCTTTTAACATTGCTTTATTAATAATATATTAGTATTATCGTCTTTTTGAGTGATAACTGATTCATTCTCCTTATATGTTTCGTTACGTAAGACATGTTTTTAATGGATAGGTTGTATATTATTAATATTCATAATTATATTAAGTCCATAAACATTTTTTTAACCATCAAATGAAAATTAGTCTTGAATGGATACAATGGAGAATGAATCTCATCGCGTTCTTGGAGACAGTAGTCCGTACGTACGCACGAACGCTACTTCCATTTCATTTTTCATTTTAAAAGAATCAAAACCAAATGATACATAGGTATATTATTATTCCAGTATAATATAATATTTTATATATATTACTTATGTTCATTAACACCATCCTTTATATATTCCATGTATGGTATGAACGAGTCATATCACTTTGAGGGGGTGGTAGTCCGCACTTCCTCAAATGAAATTATCGTTTGTATATACAACAAGGAACGAATAATGATATGATATAAAATGGAATTTCACAAGCTTATATATAAAATAAATATAATTAATATTATATTAATTTATAGTTCCATTATAATGGCCACCATGAGAGGCGTTAAGATTAATTGAATAATCAGCGTTTCTTGAGGCGTTAGTTTGTCATCCACAGAAACATTATGTTCTCTATCCGTTAGATGGAGGTGTGTGTAAGTGTAGTTTGAATACATATTATAACAAAATCCTAGTATATTTAGGATACTGGTGTTGTTACAAAAGAAAGGAAATAAAAAGAGTTTAGGGGTTGGAGAAGCAAAATAAAAGAAAACAATTTAAGATAAACTGTTACCTTTAATTTGGGTAACTCACTTTGGATTGACCAAAGGACTTATCAAAGTGCCTTATGTCTAAGGTAATGCTTAAAAGAGAAGAATAGGGATGTAGGGAGCTTAGTTGGGTAGAGTTTGGACGAGCCAAGTGGCTTGAGAGGTGTGAGGAATTGGTTGGAAGTGGTCTCTTTTTATAAGAGAGAAGAGGGGCTCTTTAAGAAAGAGTGAAAATATTATTTTATAATATAATGATATTGGGTTTCTAATGGTTCAAAAATCATTATAGTCGAAGATACGATTCCTCATGGTCGAAATATAATCAACCAATAGAAATTGGACAGGTTTTAGATAATATTTTAATCATTATAATCTTATTTATTTAAATGACTTATTAATGTGGTAAACACTGCATCATTAATGTTTCATAAACAATTTAAATTATGTGATGTCTAAAAATTATAAAAAAATACTATAATGTAGGAAATCGTTTTAGCTTCCTAATGAATATTTATAATCTAAAATACATCATATATAACTATATGGAAAAATTGTTTTTATAAAAGATATAAGCTTATGTCATTTTTGTATGTATTTTAACATTATTAATATAAAGTGTCTCTACCACCTATAAGTGGCTCCATGGGGTCCCGAAATCAACCCAAGGATTCCAACGGTCAGTTATGTGTCCACCAATAAGGTTTAGACACGTTTTAGGGTAATTTATTATTATTATAATGTTATTTTGTTACCCTTATTTACCGGTTCTACCCTTTAACCATGGTAAATAAAATATTTACGAAAGTAATTATTCAAAATGTGTAAAAATAAAATTTACCTATACACACAATTTTGAAATCTTGATTCCAAATATGGAATCCATTTTTCCAAATTCAAAACACATAAGTGGTAGAAATTAATTTAAAATTTATTCCCGTTGTCAATACAAAAAAGCGTGTTTTTAAGATATAATAACTATCAAAAGATTGATACTTGTTTATGTCCGATATAATTTTGAAATTATATCCAACGACCAAAATTGAATTAAATGGTAAAAATATATTTTAAATATACTTTAAATCCAATCAAATTCATAATTTATCACTATTAAATACTTTGATTAAAAAGGTTGTTTTAATTAAAATTTAGTAATTTTCACTATTCATCAAAATATAAAAGTTATCCGAAAAAATAAAAAATTTCACCCTGGGATAATTTCAATCTTTTGAATCCAAAAATGAAGTCCATTTTGATAAATAAATTTTATAAAATTTCAAAATGTGGTATTACTATTCATAACGGCTAGTTTAATTAGTTGTGGTGTGTTAGAACTCGAGGTTGCGTACAACCCACGCTATCGAATTATTCTAAGGGAAACGTACTGTGGAAGCTTGGGGTGTTACATTCTAATTTTTTTGATGTCCCTATTCTAAATAATTAATTGAATATATTAAATTTTAAAATATTGGATTTGAAAAGGGTTCACCTTTAAATGTCGGTAAAAGTGCATTCTTTGAAAAATACATCTTTTATCTGAAAAAAAATGAATTTGTTCTTACATTATGTCTAAGAAACTCATAATATGAATTATAAAATTATAAGGATTATATAACGTTCAAAATTCAGTTAATATTATTCATAAACTCTTTTGAATGGCTTGTCTGGTAAGTCATGGTGCGCTTGAACTCGGTGGTGCGTGTAGTAAATGTTATTAATTTATTTTGAAGAAGTAACACACTATGAAATCTTGGGGAGTTACATATTCCCTCTTTAATTAAATTGCATCCTCACTATTTGATATTGTTCTTCAAAAATAAAGGTTGAAATTATAAAATATCTTTGTGGGAAAACCCACATTGGAAAATGGGTTAATAAAATTTAGTCTTAATAAGTGGAAAAGAGATATGAAAGGGTCACCTCAAAATTATGATCTCGATTAGGAGAACATTGGTGGCAATTTGAGACATATAATTGGAGGAAATATATAAATATTTATAGGTAGTGATTAAGATCATTAATCACAAACATGTTTAAAATTGAGGGGCTTAAATTCATCAATCTATGATTATATAAAATATCAGCAGTTCCACAAAACATATGGTATTAGGATAACATATTTTTTGTTTTAAGATCCCTTCACTAAAGAATAAGAATTAATTTCTTCATTGAATAAGAGAAGAAAAAAATACATAGTTGACAAGTAGAGTCCTTTCCTTTAACTATGCTCTACCACAAACACGTCATTAACTCTAAAATATAATAGAACTTACAAATAATATTGTATTTATCCTATTCATATAGGGTTCAAGAAAAATGAATTTATAATTATTCTAGAAGAACTATTTAAAAAACTACCTTATTCAGCCCAGGACATCACATGGGTGCGTGGTTGGTGATAAACCCTTGTCACCCTTCGGTTGTGGGTTCAAGTCTCGCGGCCTTGCCAGACGCGACATGTTGCCGCCTGACCTCCAGGTTGTCCTTTTTATGGAAATCCAAAATAATCTCAAACTATAATTATCCACAATACTTCTTTCCAAACTCACAGTCCAAAATTTATAAATAAGGTGAACACAATGAAGATCTTTTTTCCCATGTAATAACATGTGAACACCTTCGTCATGTTTTGTTTTAAAATATTGAACATCCTGAATTACAACAAAATCTTATTAATGACATTGATGCTTCTTTACTCTTTATAGAATACTGGATATACACCTTCTATCCAAAAATGTTTTAAACTTCAACAATGATGGGAATATAAATCATTAATTAGTTTCAATGTAGTCAAGAATATCCAATATAATTTATTCAAATCAACCATCTCTTATTCAAAATTCACTACCTCATTATAAGAACCATATTATGTTTTATCTTTCTCTCAACCATATATTTTCCAAAAATTTAACCTACTATTGAGCCATTTTTCTTGGTTCCACACAATCTCAAAATAGTACATCAGTACAATCCTTATATATTGTATAATTATATTATCCAGTACATTGTTGATACAACTCTCAAATGACATAATCCATTAATAACAACATAATAACTCTAATCATTCATCCTCATCTGTGGTAGTGTCATAACTTTATTATTATCCAATAGCATCAATTGGGGAATACCCTAAAGATTTGGTCTTTGGTTCACGTAGTGTCCCAACTCCTAGCAGATGAAGCATTGTACATTTGAAACCATTTTCTAACCCTTGTAGTCACACACCTGGTGTCCTTTTTCTCTACACTTACAACAAACTCTCATTCCCTTCAGGAATTTACCAAGGTGATTCATTCATCATTTATCACATTTTGGAAAATCCTCCTTTCCCTTATTCCCTTTATCCATATTTCTTTCTACTATTCTTTTCTTCTCTGGCTTCCCTTTAAAGCCATAGGAATCAGAGAACACATGATACTATTTCTTCATATGATGATAATACATGGGAGACTATTTCCCTTCTAAATTCTGGCTTAAGACCATGAAATATATGATCCTTCTTACTCTTTGGATCATGCGTATTACTGGAGTTCTCATTCCTTATACTAGGTTCCATTTCTATACAATGGCATACACTTGGTCAATTTTTGAATCACAATTCATAATTCCAAACATGTAAAATACCTAATGTAAATTGAACAGTATATGGATATAATCCATAATCACAAAAATGTTTTCGTTGAAGAGGTATATACTCATAAACCCTTCATAGTGGTTTGTAAGGAAAATGGGAATTATCCTAAGCATATCCCCCGGGAGTGTCGTAACCAAGAGTGCAGCAAGGCCTGTTTTCTTGCACCAGTTTCCATTCGATTCTAGCTCAAAGCGGTGTTTTCAGGTTTTTCCCCTAGGTACATCTATGCGAGAGCCACCTCTACCTGCTTGTATCCAGACATGGATGTATTGCTCAGAAAACTCACAAAATATCTACTTTACCAAAATTCTAGGATGTTATTTTATACTAATCCTCAAATACTAGCTTAAGACTATGTGCTCTAATTAGAGTTTATCTACATCTAGCTTACAAGGTTTGTAACAAACTTCCTCTGATACTAACTATAACACCCCGACCCCAGTTACCCAGAGTCGGTGCTTTATTACATAACATTGGAATGATCACAAGAAAGATCATGTCTCGCAAGACTGATTTGTTTAGTAGCCTTGGAAACAAGATTCATACATATGTTCAACATTATAGCTTGAAGAGAAATACAACAAAATATATATTTCATTAGAAACATCCAAGCCTCCTAGATTATTCCTACAGGTTACTCATAACTAACTTCTACATATCCTGGGAAAATGAAACATAAGAAAGGGGTGAGCTCAAACGCTCCGTAAGGGTAAGTAATACAGCGTAAAATGACATAAATATTAAGCATCGTGAATAATAAAAAACCACATTCCTTTAACAATAATAACCATGAATACTTTTATGACATTAATATGAGAAGAGTAAGTAATGCCATAATAAAACATAATCATGGGTATTCTACTAGTCGAATTACCACTTTAACTATCAATATTATTTTCATAATGATGGAATGTATAATGTCGGACATTCTGAAACATTTTGTCAAGGCCTCGGCCATGATGTCTAAAATGATTAAGGCCTCGTCCAAAATCATAAATGAAATTGGGAAAGGGCCTAGGCCAAATCCACGTCAAGTTGTCTCATGAGACCAACTGATGCATCAAGGAGATATAGCGGGCTCCACCCGTCACTTACTAAGTCCAATACATTCCTCATATGAAAAGGTTTAAACATATCATAAACATTCGTATTAAAACTAGCATACGAAATGCCAATACATTAACCATAAACAATGAATGGTATAAAAATAGCACATCCACAGTCAAACATATCACAAATACTTCATTTCAATATGGATGTTTTGTATCATAATAAATCAACATCAAATAAACTTAAAATCCATCAAAGGATGTTGACATAGATGAAGTCAAGACTATTTGAGAGAAATATATCTTTTTTTAAGTCATTTAAAAGTCATATAATTATAAAATGATACATTTAATTTGAAAATATTCTTACATTCTTGTAATGGAAGCTTCGACGAAGTTATAACAGTAGAAAATATCTGCACCATGTCACGACCCGCCCTCGGGGCCCGTGCCGTGACTACCCCAAGCCCGCCTTCCATAGGCCAGGGGCTGGCGACTAGCACCAAGGCGTAAATCCCGATAACTGGGAAGGCATTGCCTTTATAAAAGTAAACAAAAAGAACCACAGAGCACAAGCGGAAGTAAAACACTAAGTACAAAAGAAAGTGCTGAAAAGTAAATGGGCCAGAATACAACCCCAAAAGAAAGTACAACTACAACTGTAAAGTAAAGCTGCTACGCCGAGCTGTCCACTGGAAATCCCACCTGAAGGGTGGGTACAGATAGCTCCTCTGCTTCTCAGGTCCCACCGTCCGCTCCGAGTATGTCTCGCCTAGTGGTCCACCTCCGGGTACCGCCTCGTCGTCACGTCCACCTCTGGGTACCGCCTCGTCATGAGGTCCTCCTCTGGGTACCATCTCTTCGTATAGTCCACCTCCAGGTACTGTCCAGTCCTCGAACACTCAGCTTCTGTCAGAACTGCCCGTCGTCTGCAACCAACACAACGAGGTGCGGGCATAGCCCGTGCAGGGGTGTGTATAACGATACTCAGTAGGGACCCCGAGACCCTCAAGGTCTCACTAAACCAACAAGGATAACCACAAAGAAGATCTCAACAGATAACCTCTACTTAGATATATGCCCACACATATACCTAAGTTATCAAATAACCCATCTCAATCATGAGGAAACACAAGGATTGTGAAATCAACGGATAACCACTACCCGGGTATATGCCCATACATATACCTAAGTTAGCAAGTGACCCATCTCAATCATGAGGTAAACACAAGGTCAAAAGTCTCAGCTCAAACCAGGATTTTCATTATCGAAACCGTAACTACTGAAGAGCTCCGTCTCTAGAGTGTACAGTGGTCCTGTCACGACTCTGAGGTACTACTCACTAACCTAAGACTGCTGAAGTACTTCTCCTGTCGAGTACTGCGAGCCATCCACCCAAACACAGTAGTGCTTCCCGCCGAGGTATGTCACCCAAACACAGTAGTGCACACCCCCCCTAGTAGCCTGATGAGGTACTCTCCGGACGAGCACCGTGGGTCTGCACTGTCACACAGGTAGTGCTCTGTCCGCCATGGGTCTGCACCTCAGAAAGTAGTGCTCCGTCCACTGGGCTAGTCGACTCACTCCAAGTCGAGTCAGTCAAGCAGTCGTCAGGTCTCAGCCAGCTACACGGTCTCCGTACTCCGCACGCTCGTCACTGGGAGGGTCCGCTCCCCGAGCTACATGTCGATACTCCAAGTATCTCAAAGTCCCACGAAGAAGTATCTCAAAGGACCGCCTCGTCATAGGGGTCTCAACGCAACAGACGAAGTGTCAATCGGGACGCCCGGTCTGTGAGTTACTAGCCTTTTTGTTCCAGGGGCCCGGTTGGTTTCGTGAGTGAACCATATCTGGCCGTATCTCAACTGTACCTCGAACTCTCATAGGGTTTACTCATAGGGACCGTTTCTCAACGAGATCACCAACGCCGCTGACGGTTCGACAAACAGACGTTCTATCAGAAAGATATCAGCTTTTCCGTTCCAGGGGCCCGGTTGGATTGCGGGTGCGATCCAACCCGGCCACTACTAACTATATCCAAAACTCGGGCGAAGGATACCAAAAGTTTCGTATCGTAAACAGGAACTCAACGCAACAGACGGTGCGTCGATCGGACGTTCGGTCTGAGAGTTATTGGCATTTTCGTCCCCGGGGCCCGGTTGGTTTTTAAGGCAAAACCAACCCGACCGTACTCCACCTGCGTCCAAACCTCGGGTGGAGTATGCCAAAAGATCCGTCTCACTAAGAGGAACACAACACAGCTGACGGCACGTCAATCGGACGTCCGTAGCTCAAGATATGAGTGTTTCCGCTCCGAAGGCCCGGTTGGTTTCGTGAACGAACCAACCCGGCCGAACTCAAAGTAATCCGAAACCTTGAGTGCGATATACCAAAACGACCGTCTCGATCCAAGGATCTCGTTGCCGCAGACGGTTCGTCAATCGGAGGTCCGAGGCTCATGTTATGGCAAAAAGACCGAGACTGGTTCGAAACGGGGGGGTCCGGGTCCGGGCCGACCCGGCCCGACCCCCCCCCCCCCCTGGGGCGGCGCGGCGGCGGCGGCCGGTGGCGGCGTGGCGGCGCGGGGGGCCGCGGCGGCTTGGCGCCGCGAGGCGGCTGCACGCGGGGGCTAAGCCCCCGCTTCCTGGAAAGTCGGCGCGACAATTGCCGCGCCCCTTGATTGAAAACCGCCCCCACGTGGGGGCCGGTTGAAGTAAAAACCGGGGGGCTGCTGCCCCCCCCCCCCCTCCCTCCAATAAAGAACCGCCCCCCTCATAAAAAGGGGGGTATTATGCGCTGGCCGGGGGATTAATTCCCCCGGTTTAACGTCATCCGGCCGGCCAGCTGGCCGGCCGGTTACCTCCAACGGGACCGGAAATTCTGGTCCCCTCTTCGGCTTCCGACGCCGACGGCCCGGCCGCCGGTCTTCTCATCCCGCCGCGGCCCGGAACCGGCCGCGGTCTCCTCGTCCCGCCGCGGCCCGGAACCGGCCGTGGTGTTCGTCATCCGGCGCGGTGCAACGGCACCGCGCCCCTTCGCCGTGCCTTGATTCCTTTCAACGCGGCGCGACGGCGTCGCGTTCTTGAAGATTCTTCCTCGGCGTGGCGCGACGGCGCCACGCAAAATAATTGCACGATTATCAGCGTGGTGCGACGGCACCACGCCACTTTGCTTCCACCCGCAAGAAATACAACAAGAACGATGGAGGGGGTTCGGCCGTGTTCATGCGGTCCGGCCCCCTCAGGTTAAGCAATAACGCAACTTAAAATATTTCAAAGCCATACATTAGACTTGCTAAAATTCATGATCAAGAATATAATATCTAAACAATAATCAACAACCCCTACCTTGGGTATAAGGTTCGAAGATTTGTCAACGTTCCGCGGAAGACGACGTCGCGGAGGTCGGGCGTCGCGGTAGCCGTTCGTCAAATCCGATAACGAAGGGGGTGCGTCCGAAGAGACACGTCGTTGGCGGATACTTGTACGCCGACGAAGGTTGTCCGAGGAAGAAGCGGTGTCCTCTCTCGTTGACACGGAAGACGAAGAAGAGCGGAGCGGCGTTCTTCGTCGGAACTTGAGCGTTCACGTCAAGTCTTGAGGAAAGTCAAATAAAAAGTAAACAACGAACTCAAGAACCCCTACCTCGATAGTCGCACGTTGACGGAGTCGTGGAATATCAGTGTCGATTCCTTTGACGTCGGAGGAGAGTCGTTGTCGATAGCGTTCGTCGCGGAAAACCGTCGCGGAAGAGATGACGCGGAAGAAGTACGTCGCGTCGCGGATTCGGCGTCGCGGATGGACCGTGTTCTTCGGCGGAGAAGTTCTTCGTTGAAGAACGGCGTTCTTCGCGTTCTTCGTTGAGTTTGAGGAAGATGAAAAAGACTTCCCTACTCTCTCAAGGAGATAAAATTCTAACAAAATAAAATAAGACTCTTTCTTATTTTATTCACACAACCCAACCTCTTTGAATTTCAAAGGTTTGAAATTCAATAACCACACACAACTCACCTCATTAACTCATTACATTTAAGTCATAGGTTTATAACTTAAGTTAACATTATTTAAGTGGGATTTGAGGGGGTTTTAGAGGATATGAAGGGGTGGGGTTCGTGTGGGCCCCACCACCCTCATAACCTCTCATGGGAGGTTGGGTGGTTACCCAACTTCCAACAAGAGATATCACTTAGAGTAAAATAATAAAAATTGTAGTGTAATTACAAGTAAACATCCACAATTTTTATTATCAACACTCGCATGAACGTAACTCCAGAACAGGAGTTCCTAAGCGTATACTGGCGCTACGGTTCCATCGGTGCCCTCGGATTTCAATTCCGAGCACCGGATCAAAAGTTAGAAATTCCCGCTCGTTCGTTCACTGAACGTACCCGAGCCAAACTTCGGAAATTGATTCCGGGCACACCGGGCCTCGGAATCAGGTGCCGTCTGAAACCGCGCTCTTGTAAAATTACAAAGAAAATTAAGAAAAAAATTTCCCTTGAATTTTACGGGACTTTATATTACTCCCACCTCAGGGCTTTACGTCCCCGTAAAGATACATCAAAAACTATGGAGACAAAAGAGGGTACTGAGCACGCATCTGAGCCTCCCGCTCCCATGTGCTCTCCTGGAGATTCCCATGCTGTCATCTGATGCACACAAGAGGAATCGATCGCCCACGCAAGACTCGCTCCTGTCGATCCTCTATCTCCACTGGGACCTCCGTAAAAGTCGCTCCATCGTTAACGTCAAGCTCCCCATGGTCAAGATGTGTGTCGGGACGTGCACGTATCTCCTCAGATGAGACATGTGGAAGACGTCGTGCATCCGGTGCAACTGAGGTGGTAGAGCCAGGCGATAAGCCACCTCACCATCCCATCGCAAAACTGGAACAAGTGGCTCCACCACCTGCCTGCTGCTGCCTGAAGAAGGCTGGCAGCAAAGGTCACCATGAAGTCTGATGGCGTCCCCACTAGCCTGATGACTCCCACCACAGCCTCCAGCCAATACTCAGCCGCCTGCGGTTCCGTCTCTCCACTGAACCTGGGTGGCCTCTGGCGCTGGAACTCATGCAGCGCACTCAAGCGTCGTGCATCGTCTACTGCTGGGGCTGGTGGCATCGGTGGCCCAACGTATGGTAGTATCGCCGGTGCCTCCGCTGGTGCCTCAACTGCAAGAGGGCCCTGTACCGAAGCCTCGTCACTCGACATGCTGTCAGCACGCACATCCCTCTGGGCTCTAACTGGTCGTCCGAGAAAAGGCATCCTGAAAGAAACAACGTAACACGATCAAATGATTATACCTTATGAGCTGACCTGGTTTGAGCTGTTTTAAGGAGGGAAACCTTTGAAAACACACACACAATCAGTGTTTTTGTGCACAAAGTCGGAATTCAGTTGTCAGGGTCCTGGTGTATGAATACGTCGGCCGCCCGCACCAACACTGGACTCCCTAAACTGAAAACCACACTCGGTACTCTCAACACTATTGCTTCACAGAAAGAAACATCAGAGTTATAAGTTCTGCGGTAGAACCGAACTCCTTTGATACCAATTTGTCACGACCCGCCCTCGGGGCCCGTGCCGTGACTACCCCAAGCCCGCCTTCCATAGGCCAGGGGCTGGCGACTAGCACCAAGGCGTAAATCCCGATAACTGGGAAGGCATTGCCTTTATAAAAGTAAAAAAAAGAACCACAGAGCACAAGCGGAAGTAAAACACTAAGTACAAAAGAAAGTGCTGAAAAGTAAATGGGCCAGAATACAAACCCAAAAGAAAGTACAACTACAACTGTAAAGTAAAGCTGCTACGCCGAGCTGTCCACTGGAAATCCCACCCGAAGGGTGGGTACAGATAGCTCCTCTGCTTCTCAGGTCCCACCGTCCGCTCCGAGTATGTCTCGCCCAGTGGTCCACCTCCGGGTACCGCCTCGTCGTCACGTCCACCTCTGGGTACCGCCTCGTCGTGAGGTCCTCCTCTGGGTACCATCTCTTCGTATAGTCCACCTCCAGGTACTGTCCAGTCCTCGAACACTCGGCTTCTGTCAGCACTGCCCGTCGTATGCAACCAACACAACGAGGTGCGGGCATAGCCCGTGCAGGGGTGAGTATAACGATACTCAGTAGGGACCCCGAGACCCTCAATGTCTCACTAAACCAACAAGGATAACCACAAAGAAGATCTCAACAGATAACCTCTACTTAGATATATGCCCACACATATACCTAAGTTATCAAATAACCCATCTCAATCATGAGGAAACACAAGGATTGTGAAATCAACGGATAACCACTACCCGGGTATATGCCCATACATATACCTAAGTTAGCAAGTGACCCATCTCAATCATGAGGTAAACACAAGGTCAAAAGTCTCAGCTCAAACCAGGATTTTCATTATCGAAACCGTAACTACTGAAGAGCTCCGTATCTAGAGTGTACAGTGGTCCTGTCACGACTCTGACGTACTGCTCACTAACCTAAGACTGCTGAAGTACTCCTCCTGTCGAGTACTGCGGGCCAGCCACCCAAACACAGTAGTGCTTCCCGCCGAGGTATGTCAGCCAAACACAGTAGTGCACACCCCCCCTAGTAGCCTGCTGAGGTACTCTCCGGACGAGCACCGCGGGTCTGCACTGTCACACAGGTAGTGCTCCGTCCGCCATGGGTCTGCACCTCAGAAAGTAGTGCTCCGTCCACTGGGCTAGTCGACTCACTCCAAGTCGAGTCAGTCAAGCAGTCGTCAGGTCTCAGCCAGCTACACGGTCTCCGTACTCCACACGCTCGTCACTGGGAGGGTCCACTCCACGAGCTACAAGTCGATACTCCAAGTATCTCAAAGTCCCACGAAGAAGTATCTCAAAGGACCGCCTCGTCATAGGGGTCTCAACGCAACAGACGACGCGTCAATCGGGACGCCCGGTCTGTGAGTTACTAGCCTTTTTGTTCCAGGGGCCCGGTTGGTTTCGTGAGTGAACCATATCTGGCCGTATCTCAACTGTACCTCGAACTCTCATAGGGTTTACTCATAGGGACCGTTTCTCAACGAGATCACCAACGCCGCTGACGGTTCGACAAACAGACGTTATATCAGAAAGATATCAGCTTTTCCGTTCCAGGGGCCCGGTTGGATTTCGGGTGCGATCCAACCCGGCCACTACTAACTATATCCAAAACTCGGGCGACGGATACCTAAAGTTTCGTATCGTAAACAGGAACTCAACGCAACAGACGGTGCGTCGATCGGACGTCCGGTCTGAGAGTTATTGGCATTTTCGTCCCCGGGGCCCGGTTGGTTTTTAAGGCAAAACCAACCCGACCGTACTCCACCTGCGTCCAAACCTCGGGTGGAGTATGCCAAAAGATCCGTCTCACTAAGAGGAACACAACACAGCTGACGGCACGTCAATCGGACATCCGTAGCTCAAGATATTAGCGTTTCCGCTCCGAAGGCCCAGTTGGTTTCGTGAACGAACCAACCCGGCCGAACTCAAAGTAATCCGAAACCATGAGTGCGATATACCAAAACGACCATCTCGATCCAAGGATCGCGTTGCCGCAGACGGTTCGTCAATCGGAGGTCTGAGGCTCAAGTTATGGAAAAAAGACCGAGACTGGTTCGAAACGGGGGGGTCTGGGTCCGGGCCGACCCGGCCCGACCCCCCCCCCCCCCCCCTGGGGCGGCGCGGCGGCGGGGGCCGGCGGCGGCCGGCAGCGGCGCGGCGGCGCGGCGGCGCGGGGGGCCGCGGCGCGGCGGCGCGGCGGCGCGGGGGGCCGCGGCGGGCCGCGGCGGCTTGGCGCCGCGAGGTGGCTGCACGCGGGGGCTAAGCCCCCGCTTCCTGGAAAGTCGGCGCGACAATTGCCGCGCCCCTTGATTGAAAACCGCCCCCACGTGGGGGCCGGTTGAAGTAAAAACCGGGGGGCTGCTGCCCCCCCCCCCCTCCCTCCAATAAAGAACCGCCCCCCCTCATAAAGAGGGGGGTTTTTATGCGCTGGCCGGGGGATTAATTCCCCCGGTTTAACGTCATCCGGCCGGCCAGCTGGCCGGCCGGTTACCTCCAACGGGACCGGAAATTCCGGTCCCCTCTTCGGCTTCCGACGCCGGCGGCCCGGCCGCCGGTCTTCTCATCCTGCCGCGGCCCGGAACCGGCCGCGGTCTCCTCGTCCCGCCGCGGCCCGGAACCGGCCGTGGTGTTCGTCATCCGGCGCGGTGCAACGGCACCGCGCCCCTTCGTCGTGCCTTGATTCCTTTCAATGCGGCGCGACGGCGTCGTGTTCTTGAAGATTCTTCCTCGGCGTGGTGCGACGGCGCCGCGCAAAATAATTGCACGATTATCCGCGTGGTGCGACGGCACCACGCCACTTTGCTTCCACCCGCAAGAAATACAACAAGAACGATGGAGGGGGTTCGGCCGTGTTCATGCGGTCCGGCCCCCTCATGTTAAGCAATAACGCAACTTAAAATATTTCAAAGCCATACATTAGAATTGCTAAAATTCATGATCAAGAATAGAATATCTAAACAATAATCAACAACCCCTACCTTGGGTATAAGGTTCGAAGATTTGTCAACGTTCCGCGGAAGACGACGTCGCGGAGGTCGGGCGTCGCGGTAGCCGTTCGTCAAATCCGATGACGAAGGGGGTGCGTCCGAAGAGACACGTCGTTGGCGGATACTTGTACGCCGACGAAGGTTGTCCGAGGAAGAAGCGGTGTCCTCTCTCGTTGACACGGAAGACGAAGAAGAGCGGAGCGGCGTTCTTCGTCGGAACTTGAGCGTTCACGTCAAGTCTTGAGAAAGTCAAATAAAAAGTAAACAACGAACTCAAGAACCCCTACCTCGATAGTCGCACGTTGACGGAGTCGTGGAATATCAGTGTCGATTCCTTTGACGTCGGAGGAGAGTCGTTGTCGATAGCGTTCGTCGCGGAAAACCATCGCGGAAGAGATGACGCGGAAGAAGTACGTCGCGTAACGGATTCGGCGTCGCGGATGGACCGTGTTCTTCGGCGGAGAAGTTCTTCGTTGAAGAACGACGTTCTTCGCGTTCTTCGTTGAGTTTGAGGAAGATGAAAAAGACTTCCCTACTCTCTCAAGGAGATAAAATTCTAAAAAAATAAAATAAGACTCTTTCTTATTTTATTCACACAACCCAAGCTCTTTGAATTTCAAAGGTTTGAAATTCAATAACCACACACAACTCACCTCATTAACTCATTACATTTAAGTCATAGGTTTATAACTTAAGTTAACATTATTTAAGTGGGAGTTGAGGGGGTTTTAGAGGATATGAAGGGGTGGGGTTCGTGTGGGCCCCACCACCCTCATAACCTCCCATGGGAGGTTGGGTGGTTACCCAACTTCCAACAAGAGATATCACTTAGAGTAAAATAATAAAAATTGTAGTGTAATTACAAGTAAACATCCACAATTTTTACTATCAACACTCGCATGAATGCAACTCCAGAATAGGAGTTCCTAAGCGTATACTGGCGCTACGGTTCCATCAGTGCCCTCGGATTTCAATTCCGAGCACCGGATCAAAAGTTAGAAATTCCCGCTCGTTCGTTCACTGAACGTACCCGAGCCAAACTTCGGAAATTGATTCCGGGCACACCGGGCCTCGGAATCAGGTGCCGTCTGAAACCGCGCTCTTGTAAAATTCCAAAGAAAATTAAGAAAAAAATTTCCCTTGAATTTTACGGGTCTTTACACACCACCTTATAAGTTAAAAAAACATTCTTACATTAAATTTGTCGAAAAGCTCAAAAAGTACCCTGTTTTGAAAACGATGGAAAGATTCCATTAAAAAAAGTACAATGGTATAAAAGACTTTAACCCATTTTCTATTTAATAGTAAAAATGTTTTGATAGAAATTTTTAAGAAACATGGATGTGGATGATAACGAGGTCCCAGAAGATAAATACGTATGAACAACCTCAGATAAGGAAGAGATTGTGAAGTAAACCCTTACCTTGTACTTTTCCTTAGTAGATGGTATGTTAACCCCATGTATAATTGTTAAAACATTGTTATTAAATTATAAAATAATCATATAAATCAATATTATATCATATATGTTCTTTTAACATTTCTTTGTTAATAATATCTTAGTATTATTGTCGTTTCGGGTGATAACCGATTCATTCTCCTTATATGTTTGGTTACGTAAGAAATGTTGGTAATGAATATGTTGTATCTTATTCATATTCATATTGATATTATTTATATAGACATTATTTTTAACCATCAAATGAAAATTAGTCTTGAATGGGTATGATTGAGAATGAATCTCATCGCGTTCGTGGAGACGGTAGTCCGTACGTACGCACGAACGCTACTTCCATTTCATTTTTCATTTTAAAAGAATCAAAACCAAATGATACATAGGTATATCATTATTCCATTATAATATAATATTTTATATATATTACTTACGTTCATTAACATCATCCTTTATACGTTCCATGTATGGTATGAACGAGCCATTTCACATTGAGGCGGCTGTAGTCCGTATTTCCCCAAATGAAATTATCGTATGTATATACAACATGAAACGAATAATGGTATGATATAAAACATAATTACAGAAGCTTATATATAAAATAAATATCATTAATATCATATTTAATTACAGTTTCATCATAATTTCCACCAAGAGAGGCGGTAAGATGTAATTGAACAATCATCGTTTCGTGAGGCGTTAGTTTTCCATCCAGAGAAACATTATGTTCTTCATACATTAGATGGAAGTGTGTGTAAGTGTAGTTCTAATACTTCTTATAACAACATCCTAGTATATTTAGGATACTGGTGTTGTTACAAAAGAAAAGAAAATAAAAAGATTTTTGGGGTTGGAGAAGCAAAATAAAACAAAACAATTTAAGACAAACCATTACCTTTAATTTGGGTAACTCACTTTGGTTTGAACCAAAGGACTTCTTGAAGTGACTTATACCTAAGGTAAGGCATCAAGGAGGAGAGGAGGGATGTAGGGAGCTTAGTTAGGCAGTGTTTGGATGAGCCATGTGGCTTGAGAGGTGTGATGAATTGGTTAAAAGTGGTCTCCTTTTATAAGGGAGAGGAGGGGCTCTTTAGGAAAGAGTGAAAATATTATTTATAATATAATGATATTCGGTTTCTAATGGTCCAAAAATCATTATATTCGAAGATAAAAAGACTCAGGGTCGAAATATAATCAACCAATAGGAATTGGATAGGTTTTTGATAATAATTTAATCATTATAATCTTATTTATTTAAATGATTTATTAATGAGGTAAACACTGCATCATTATTGTGTCATAAATAATTTAAAATATATGATGTATAAAAATTATAAAAAAATACTATAATGCAGGATATCGTTTTAGCTTCCTAATTAATATTTAAAATCATGAATACAGCATACATAACCCTATGTATAAATTGTTTTTCTAAAAGATATAAGCTTATGTCATTTTTGTATTTATTTTAACTTTATTAATATAAGGTGTCCCTACCACCTACAAGTGGCTCCATGGGGTCCCAAAATCAACCCAAGGATGCCCATGGTAAAGTATGTGTCCACCAATAAGGTTAGGAGACGTTTTAGGGTAGTTTATTATTATTATAATGTTATTTTGTTACCCTTATTTACCAGATATACCTTTTAACCATGGTAAATAAAATATTTTCCGAAATAATTATTCAAAATGTGTAAAAATAAATGTTACCTATACACACAATTTGGAAATCCTGATTAAAAATATTTAACCCATTTTTCCAAATTCAAATCACAGATGTGGCAGAAATTAATTTAAAATTATTTCCCGCTGTCCAAACAAAAAAGCGTGTTTTTAAGATATAATAACTATCAAAAGATTGATACTTGTTTATGTCTGAATTAATTGTGATTTTATATCCAATGGCCAAAATTGTATTAAATGGTAAAAAAATATTCTTAATATACTTTAAATACACTCAAATTCATAATTTATCACTATTAAATATTTTGATTTAAAATGTTGTTTTTAATTAAAATTTAGTAATTTTCACTATTCATCAAAATATAAAATTTATCCGAAAAATACTAAAATTTCACCCTAGGCTAAATTCAATATTCTGAATCCAAAAATTACGTCCATTTTGATAAATAAAATTTATAAATTTTTAAAAAGTGGATATTACTATTCATAACGGCTAGTTTAATTAGTTGTGGTGTGTTATAACTCGAGTTTGCTTACAACACACGCAATTGCATTATTCTAAGGGAAACGTACCGTGGATGTTTAGGGTGTTAAATTCTAATTTTTTTGATGTCTCTATTCTAAAGAATTAATTAAATATATAAAAGTTTAAAATATTGGGTTTCAAAACGGGTTCACCTTTAAAAGTCGGTAAAAGTGCATTCTTTGAAAAATACATCTTTTATCTGAAAAAATGAATTTTTTCTTACATTATGTCTACGAAACATAAAATATGGATTCTAAGATTATAAGGATTATATAAAGTTCAAAATTAAGTTAATAATATTAATAACCTCTTTTGAATGGCTTGTTTTGTAAGTCATGGTGTGCTTGAACTCGGTGTTGCGTGTAGTAAAAGTTATTGATTTATTTTTAAGAATTAACAAACTATGAAATCTTGGGGTGTTACATAACTAGTTAGATATTTCCTAGTATCAAAATATCCATCATATTCATAATCCAGATAAACAGTCACTAATTCAAATGAATTAATATTCTTACCATAACAAATTGTAAGAGTTGTACTAGAAGAAATGTACATCAACAATCATTTAAGAGCATGAAAATGTGACGAGCCTGCATTTTCAATAAAACTACTCAACGATCTGATTGAAAAATTAACATCTTGAAGAGTACAAATCATAGCATACATAATACATCCAACTAGATTAGAATATGATATTATACAAATATATTCAATATCAAAAGTTGTGGTAGGTTACTATGATTAAGGAAATTTAAAATGTTGACCTAAAGGAACACTAACTGTCTTTAAAGCATCAAACAAATACCTATATAAGAATGTTATGATACTTAAAGAAGCTTATGCTTCTTATCCTTTATAATTTTCATGCCCATAATTTACTTAGCACAACCTAGATCTATTATTTCCAAATTTTAATTCAACTCCATATTAACATGGGTGATTAGTTTCGTATCACCACATATGAGTAACATATCATCTACATAGTGTAATAAATAATGCATGGATTTTTTAAAAAACTAAAAATATACACATGCCTTCAAACTATCTCATACTAAATCCATTTTTTAACATGAATGAATCAAACTTATTATACGACTGTCTTAAAGATTGTTTTAATCCATGTAACGATTTATTAAGAAAACAAACATTGTTAGATTTAAATTCATGGTCAAAACCAGTAGGAGGATTCGTGTTTAATTTGTCAATTAAATCACCATGTCAAAAAAAAAGAAGTTTTGACATCTAGCTATTCTATATGAAAATCTAAATGGCCATAAAATTAAAGAAAAATTTTTATTCAAGAATGTTTCATTATGGCAGAAAAAAATTCAGAGTAATCAGTTCTTTCCCTTTAATGGAATCCTTTTTCTACAATTCTATCTTTAAACATAGTTTTATTTCATGTAGTATTTTATTCTTTGTTTCGATATCCATTTTCAACAAATCACTTTGGTAGTAGGTAGTTTATTGACAATGGGCCAAGAATGGTTCTTTATTAGGGATTTCATCTCATCTTCCATAGAAGATATCCAATTATTAGAGTTTTTGTCATTGACAGCATGTTTGTAGCATTGGGGATCCTCTCCACCAAGATCTCTTGCACATTTATTGAATAGGAAGTCATATATTCATGGTTTTACCATGGAGGATGTGTAATGACGATCCTCTGCCTATCCCTAGTGAGATGATAAACCCTACGGTCACTAGGAACTCCATCATCAGGAGTAACATCAGAATCAGACCAAGATTATGGCTCAGGATAAGAGAGGGGCACATGTGAGGTATAAGGAGTCCTAAGAGGAGACTCAATAACAATCAAAAGATCAACCACAAGATTCATCTTCTATGAAGAATCAACAATGTCATCGGTGGGAGGCTAAACTCTAGCAAGAAAAGACTCTTGAAACACCTCATTCGGGCTAAGAATGCACTTTTGAATGCCAGGTTTATCTTCCCATAGCTTATAACCCTTCACCCCCTCAGGATATCCTATGAAGACGCACTTGACAGGTCTGTACTAAAGTTTATCATTGGATTGGGGGTGATTGCTCCACAATTCAATAAGAGTCTTAATGTTTTTGGAAGATGAGGGACACCTATTTATTAAGTTAACTATCATAGTGACATCTTCTGCCCAGAAATGATTTGGTCAAGCCCGAGCATGCAATCATACTACAAAATTGCTTTAGAACTGTACGGTTCATATGCTAACATAGAACATTCTTCTGATGAGTATGACTCGTGGTTCCGTGCCTTAAAATTCCCTCACTCTCACAAAATTGGAAAAACTAAGTAGATAGCTATTCAAGGCCATTATGAGTACTCAAAGACATTATCTTCTACAAAGATAGATTTTCTACGGAGGGTTTCCAAAGTTTTAAACACCACAATGAAATTAGATTTATTTTTGAAAATATAGACACATACATTTCTTGAAAAGTCATCATTAAATGTGACAAATTAAGAGCCTCCACCATGGGAGGTAGTCCTAGCAGGTCCCCACAAATTAGAGTGAACATACTCGAGTGAGAAATCGGCATTAAAGCAAGATATTTGAAAACTGACACTTTTAGACTTACCCATGAAATAGTCTTCACAAAAGGGTAAGTTACTTGGTGTAACTTGTGTGAGTGGCCATTGCCCGCACAATTCCTCGAAACCATTATCATTCACATGTCCCAGCAACATATGCCAAAGAGTAGTGTTGTCCATGTTAGTGACATAAGTGTTTCCCCACCTCTTAACATGTGTTCATCCATCCAAAACATATAACCCATTCAGCAAGGACCCTTTATGAACAGTGCGATCTCCCTCGAAGATTCTAAGACAACTAGATTTAGATTGAATGGTAAAATCTCTTATATCTAAGGCTCTTAGTGATATCAGATTCTGGCGGGAATCTGAAACCCATCTCACATCCAATTAGGTGACCGGGGAAGGTCAGATAGCTCTGGCATGAAAGAACATCTACCCTTGACGCAACATCTCTTTTTGTTGCCTATAACAACCTCTCCATCAACTCCCTCGGTCAAACAAGAAAAGAAACTCATATCTGGGCACATATAGAAAGAATATATCTAGTGTAAGACTCACTCGACATCAGAGTATCTCAGGACACACACAACAACCATATCACTTTCATAGCCCTCTCGGCAAAGAGTGAATGATCACTGGACTCCTTCAATGATTTTCCAGATTTCAAATCGGGTGATTCAGTTTGGGTTTAGACCGATGTTCGTGTGATTGGCTATGACACTGAATTATTTACTTATGTTTACCTTTTTTCTACCCTAAAAACTTTGAATGACCCCCTCGCATTCAAATTTCATCCATAACGTCTGTTAATTTAAAACAGACATTAAATTTGATTTGTTTTTCAAAAATTTCACGTCGGTTTTACGATATCCAACGTCAAAAACATTGTTTTTCGCGTCGTTTCTTTTACAGCAAACGTGAATTTTTTTTAATATTTATTGTAGATAAAGCGATGTTAATAACACATTTATAATGTTTTTTTTACCGCCGATGCTATAAATGGGTATTTATTTTTTTATGTCGGTTATTTTTATAACCAACATTAAAAAGTATTTAATGCCGGATATTTAAAAACCGACATAAAAGGTATTTTCTGTACAAGTGATAGCTCATTGACGAATCACTTATTTATTGGGTTTAAATTGAAATGTCATGATGAACAATTTTTTTTGGGGGGGGGGGGGGTGGTTTCAATGACGAGGACCCATTAGGGAAAAAGGAGATCCTTTGAGCGGGTATTTGAAAACATAAACTATTCTAAGGAGATTGGTTGACTGTCGAGGTCAATAGAGAATAAAAATAGAAATCAAGGTGAAGAGGGATTCTAACTATAAAATGTAGAAGCATAGTGGAAATATTGACGTGTACAGTTCATCTGGACTGGACATAATACACGAACGCTGCCTGGATGCAGCGTTCATTTAAATATTGTTCACAGTTTGAATAAAAAAAGTTGAGTGGAGATATTCCCCAATCCCATTGGGAATAAATATTCTCCAATTTATTTGTAAAATAATCAACCTCATGTGTGGCCTGAGATTTCCCATTTCCGGTAAAGGGATTTATATAATTATAAAACTAAATCTTACAATAAAATTCCAAACGCAATCACACCCAAAACAAAGATCCAATTCCACCAACAAAGAATTATTTTATTACAATGCAAACACACCCATACGAGTGTTGAGGCGGAAATAGCGAAGCAACATCTGTAGAAGAGGAAACCATAAAATAAAACAATGATCTGATTCCATTAACAAAGATTTATTTTTTTGACGACAAATTCAAATTTATGTATTTCCTAGGGTAAACCCCTCATCCAAGACATAACAATGGACTCAGATTTGTCAGAAGGCAAACTATTTGCGATGATTATTTTTAAAAAATCATGTGCACGTAATATAATATATTTAATATTTCTATTCCTTTTACGCCCAGGCTATACGACCCTTAAATCCCACACTAAGCTTACTCTAAAATTATATGATAGAATATTTCAAGATTTGAACTGGGCATATACCCTTATAAAAAGCCGTTAAAATATCAATTAAGTAATTTTTATTAAAAAATTTCATTTTCACATAAATATTACTATAAATTATTATTAATGAGTGTATTTATTATTTTTTAAAAAGTAGGATGTTAAAATTCTCCAACTCAATTGACTTCTCAAACTCGTGCTCCCACATCTCCTACATCAGACCATGCTGCCACAAAATCTCGAATAGTGGTATCATTTTCTCTCAAAAGTATTTCTTACTGCAGTTTGTAATCTTTATTGGATACTTCTTATAATATGCGTCAGTTTCCAACTCAGCATCCTCGCAATCTATAACATGTGTAGGATCCATCATGGACTTCTTTAGTTATGAAACATGGAACACATCATTTATGTCAAATTAATAGGGAGGAAGGTCCAAAAGGTATGCAACCATCCCCACACATTTGATGACATCAAAGGGTACCGTAAACGATGGTGTTAGATTGGATTACATTGTAAAACATCTATGGTTTAACCAATGAGTCATTCCCACAAATCCTTGATCCCCCACAGAACAATCAAAAGGTATCTTCCTATGGATGACATATAATCTTCTTCTTCTCTTGGCAGTGATCAACCTTTTCTCAATCAGATGCACTATCTAAGTGGCCTCCCGAATCAAACTCAGCCCACAACCGCAACCTCACCTACCTGATGCAAACAAGAGGTGATCGACCTAGTCTCTCTTAATGATCATCTTAATTTTCTATGGAAAGGTGTTCATCTCACAATCTATCGAAACATATGACGCAAGATCGACGCATATGCTCCAATATGCGTATAGTCCACTCAAACCATCTGTCATTCATAAGAAGGTGTGATGTCATTGATCGTCGCTATGTTCCTTATCAATATCCACCTAAAGTAATCACTTATTACCTCTCTCTCGTATTTTACGTTTCCACATCATCATTCAATGATGTATCGTTGAAAGGTATGCTGTTAAAAGATAGCTCTATCGGTGAGTCAAGTCCATACACATCTCAAAAATGTAAGGAAATCACCAGTATTAAACAGTGTAGAAGTCCAAAAAGACACATTCCAGACATTACCTTGTACAATAAATAATTCCTTATCACCAGCTATTTGTTTTTGATCCACTATATTGGCATGGAATTCCTTAACTATACCATCATGTCCACAACTCACCTGAGTCCCCACAATTTGAGCCTGCTGCGGTAGACCCTAACCGGATACCTGGTCCCCTGACCGCGTCTTCCTTGATCCCCTACGGATGCATGTCTTCATATCCCTAGAGAAAACCCGCCAATGATATCCTGTCTTGCCATGTTTTTTTAACTAGCTATGAGGAAATGGGAATAACATATGATAATGTCCAACATCCTTATATTTGAGGCACTATATACCTCTTTCTTTCATAAGAGGTGTTGTTAAGTCCTTTCTCTACCCTGACATTCCACCACCACTCCGGCATGAAACATCTGCCTTCCACTTCCTTATTCTAGAAGTATCATTAGAATGTCCATTTGAAATTGGGAGGAGTCCTACAACTCAACCCCCTACTATCATTTCTTGATCATCAGCGATTTTCAAAGTAGATTTGTGAGTCGTGTTGCATGGAAAATCACTACTGTTAAACTCTATAGATGTTTCATGAAGTCGTGGGAACAAAATGGATTCACTGTACCCAAAATGAACTCTTTGGAGAAACAGTTTTTGAATATTTTCCAAGTCAAACATTCTTATATGCTTATCTTCAGGAATGTTTCACTAGACCCTAACACCACATGGAATGTCCTAGTTTCATAAAATAAGTCACTTCAAAATTCCAGGCCTCTGGTTTCTTATTCAGATTAAAAAATATTCTAATCTTCATATATAATCCATCATATCATACGGTCCTCCAATTTCCAAAAAGGATGGGGGATTCAAATGTTACAATTCTCCAGCACAATCGAACACATACCTTGGTTGATGGAATCCTAGCTGGAGTAGGCCTACTGGATGTACCATTGGTCTAGGTGAGGGAATATGCTAAGGAGAATTTAGATCAGTTTTTGGTCACTCCAAACAAATATGAAGCGACATATTCTATAACACAAGGACCTTTAGGAACAGAACCAGTCCTAACCAGTCTATGGGATCACACAAAGGATTATCTAGGTGTCTACCCTCAACAAAAGGTGTATCCCTCATGACACAAATCCTTGTATTTATCCCTACATGTTAATCATAATTATCATATATATGCTAACAAACAACATTCTCAGTTCAACAAATTAATGTCAAAAGAGATATATCACTCAAAATGTCAATATTTATATACTAGAAGGAAAATATTGTGAATATAAATTACAAAGAAGGCATTACATTAAAGAACTACCTTGCAATTTAACAACAGTTATATACATGTCTTGTGAACCTACATACCAATTCATGATACATGAACATATGTGAAATCACAAAAATCACATATCCACATCAGGTGCATCACTCAGGTGATTTTAATTAACTATAATAGCAAAGCATAAATTACATTTTTATGGTAACTTTAAGGTACACTATATTGTTTTTTATAGACGTTGTGATGGTTCCCATGTTTGAGTCCCAACATCTTATCTCATTTTTTACCATGTCCCAAAGTAGGACAATAGACAAAACATTTTAGAAAGCCCTGATACTCTGATACAATTTTACAATATCCCAACCCAAATCCACTGGTCTGAGCCAAAGTTCCACATTACCTCATGCAACCCTCCCCATATGCTAGAGGTAGCCGACTATAGCGAGGATATCAAGTGGAACCATGGGGATAGTATACCATCCATTAGAGTGCACTTGAAAAATGAATAACTAAACAAAAAAAAATATAGTCAGACTAAACATGGTGAATAATGAACTAAACTTATTAAATGAAATAAACAACTCTCAATGCAGCCATCCAGGCCTGAAAGTAAGCAATATATATTTACTATGATTTTAATTATATAAAATACAAACTCCTGAATAAAATACCATATATGATTTATATTTCATTTCATCCCATTGCATGCGACCTCCCCACCCCACCACAGGACACAATTATATATTTATTAACTATATTTATTTATCCTTTTTTATAAGATACACCACCAAATATCTTACAGTTTTTAATGCCACTATTTATCACTGTTAAAAAAACACTGATAAAGGCAAAAAGTTTATCACCACTATCAAAAATCGATTATAAATGATAATTTTAGCAGTGTTCAAAAAATCAATGATAAAAATGAACTTCTTGTCACCGTTTTATTTAGCACTGATAAATGGTTCCCTTTATCACCATTTTTTTTATGTCGATAAAGCATACCATAAATAATTTAATCCAAATATAAATATTATTATATCTTCAAATATGAGTTACACACTACTGGAAAATGGGGCTATCCCAACGCATCTATTGTCATAGTTTATATAAACCGTGAGTATAGAGTGGTTGGAATCTGCGAATACCAACATCTTATGTAAACCATTAGTATATACCAGTTATCCAAATGTTTATTAATAAATCATTGGTATTGGATGAGATATACCAATGATTTGTTAAATACCATTGGAATAGAGTACTCTCCACTACTACTCATATGACCTTTAACAGCGGACAAAATTGATTTTAATTGTGCTAAAAAAGCATTGCTAATTGTAGTCTTGATAAGGGGGTCCTTTATCTACACTAAAAAAGAGCGGATAAAGGACCCCCTTTATCATAACTCAAAATAATGATGATAAAGGCCTGACTGACTGAAATGTGCTTTTAATATAACCGCACACCCAACTGGAACATGAAATTCTTGCAAAAACCTATAATATCAAACAATAATATATACATTTAATACGACATTAGGAATACCAAAGTGTATTCCCTTGGTATATAAAAAAACTACTATACACATTTAAAACAATATTTTATATAATTAAATTTACAAATATCCAAAAAACATTTAAAAACATTAATGTTTCATTTTTTGATGCATGTGATCCACTCTAAAAAATATACTCCCATGGAATTAGTTGCTGAACAAATCATCTCAACCTGAGAAAACAATTCTGCCTATATATAAAAAAAATATTCTCTTAGTAATACTATAACGAAATAAATTTAACATTAATATGAAAATAATACAATAATAAAATGTCATATTTAAAAAAAAGACACACTTCGAGTCATACCGGTCACACTATGTGTCGGATTTAGGTGGGGCTTTGTCTTACACATAAAAAATGACTCATGGATTGTTTCACTAAATTATCAAAACAATATCAATGTATTTTCTCAGTTTCCAGAACATCACTTGTTCGTTTTACCTAAATTAATGTCAATTTAAAATAAAAAGACACACTTTCAGTCATATGGGTCACAA
Organism: Viscum album; assembly: GCA_963277665.1. Taxonomy (NCBI): domain Eukaryota; kingdom Viridiplantae; phylum Streptophyta; class Magnoliopsida; order Santalales; family Viscaceae; genus Viscum; species Viscum album. The sequence goes on along the minus strand of OY728139.1, from coordinate 978,646,519 downwards.
TATGCGTTGTATTGTGGTGAAGTGACCCCTACACATAAAAAATGACTAATCTCTCATTTTCCTAAAGTATAATAACAATTGGAAGTAATTTTATTGGTTTTCAGTATGCAAGTAGGTCTCTTTTACAAAAATATCTTTACAAACCAGAAACATTCATTTTGAGTCATATTGATTGCATCGTGCATTGGTTTGAAGTGATACTACTTCATAAATGTCACAAATGATTTATGAATCACTATGATAAATTATCAATACATCCAGAGCATGTTTCCTTGGTATTCACTGAGCAACATGTGTTGAACTAAAATGTAAATTTTAACATGATAATAGACACTTTTAGTCATACACATCACAACGTGCATTATATTGAAGTGGTGTTGAGTCCTACACATCACAGGTTATTCTAGGATCCTTTTCTTAAATTCAGAAAACAATCTGAATGCGTTAGTTTAGTTTTTAGTATGTAACATGATCTTTTTAACTAAATTGAACTCAATTTTAAATAAAATGACACACTTTGAGTCATACCGGTATCATTGTGTATCGTATTGAGGTGATATTCACTCCAACATGTCACAAAATGACCTTTTGGATCAATTTCCTAAAGTAGAAAAACAATCTGAATGCATTTTCTCATTTTTCAATATTCTGGTTTTTTTTAATTAAATATCATTTCAAATGGGAAACACTCATTCTGGGTCATACCAAATGCATCATGCATCAGATTGACATGAGACTACTTCATACACATCACAAATGACTTGTCAATATATATGAAAATTTATCAAGATAATAAGAGCGTGTTGGCTCAATTTTTAGTGAGGGACATGTTTTGATCTAAAATGTCAATTTTAAACTGATAACGGACACATTTAGTTATACCGGTTAAATAGTGCATCATATAGTGGTTGGGTTTAGTCCTACATGTTACAAATTACTGATGGATCATTTTTATAAAAAATAAAAACAATCCAAACATTTTTTTCTAGGTTTTTAGTATTCATGTTGTGTTTTTTACAAAAATGTCATTTCAAACTAGAAACACACATTTTGAGTCATATCGGTCTCATCGTGCATCAGTTTGATTTGAGACTTCTTCATACATGTCCCAAATGACGTATGAATCACTATCCTATATTATCGATTGACATAGAGCGTGCTTGATTGGTTTTTTTGTGAAACCTTTTTAACTAAAATTTATAGTTACAACAGATAACAGACACATTTAGTCATATCGGTCACACCGTACATTTGATTGAGGTGGGGTTGATTCCAATACATCAAAAATGACTCATGGAACATTGTACTAAATTATTTAAACAATTATATTGAACTTTATTGGTTTTAAGTAGATCTCTTATTCTGAATAATTAAATTGATTTCAATTTTAAATAATAATATGCACTTTGAGTGGTCTTAAAATATCAAAAAAATATGAATATGCTTTCTCAGTTTTTATTATGTTAGTAGATTTTTTTAAAAAACATATTGTAAATTTTATACAGAATGAATCACTTGGATTCATACTTATCCCATAGTAGGATATACCAAAGATTTATTAAAAACAATTGGGGGAGAGTTCTCTCATATCCCTCAACTTACAACCCTACTTAATTCACTTGAAAGACTTGTTCTACCCTCACTCGAGCACCGAACAACTCTCTTCTTCTCCCAAATTCTCTCATAATTCAATTATTTTTTTGATTTTGATATTCTTCAACATCATATTAGTTAATTTAAAATCCATCATTTCATTTACAGACTATTCTCTTCATTTTTCTTATTTTCATAATGAATATGATTTTAATAGATATTTTGGTTTTTTAATATAGTTATCCAATACTTTTACATAAATCCAATAAATTTTATTGATAATATATATTAAATGATTTTTTTATTAATTAATGTAGTCATTTTTTGGTTTTATTAATGTATTTGGGGGTTATTTTGTACCCTGTGATTATATAGAATAATTCTTGAGTTACCTTTACTCAGATCAGTATACCCTTGTGTAGCCTTCATATTTTTTATGCTTACCATTACATTGGTTAGTGTAATATTGCACACCTTGAAAATGGTATTGAAAATATTTAATGAATGTTATATAGATGCTTCAATTGAATTTTTGACCCATACAAATGATTAAGGAACATACCATTTGAAGAGCTAGCTGACACCACAAAAAATCAATTTCATCAAATTTCTCACCAATGAATCATTAGTTCAAGTGAGGATAACTAGATTTTAAGAGACTGCAATTATCTCTCTATGATATTTTAACCACTATATGCCACATGTTGAAACAAATTTGTGGGTTTAATTATATTTCCACATTACTTCTGAGTACCCTAAAAAGCATTCAAATATACCAATATGTTAGTTTATAATAGGTAATGTGAATATTTTTCCAAATATGCTAAATTCATTAGTAAAACTAAAACATGGATTTGAAACACAAGTTAGTAAAAAATAGGCTTAAAATACACTGTATCATTAATATTTCTGTAGATTCATATATTTTCTATCATGTATGGTCATATTAATAATGCTCTACACATAATTCATATTTTTTGTAATTTCATATTTATCTACAAATTTCATTTCAACATTAACTTGTATTTGTAATACTCATTTTAATGCACACATAGAGAATGACCCACATGGATTGTATTTACACCCTAATCCCACATCACTCAATTTATCATATTTAACAATAATGTAAAAGGAGAGAGGGGTACCTCTGACAACCTCATTTTTATGATTGTGGTTTTTCTTGATGAAATGAAACTTTTATTCTACTCTTACTCCAAGACGTGCTAGTGACCGTTTTTTTGTTCAAACTATTTTGATGATTCCACTAAAAATGTTATCTATGAGAATATTTATCATTCTTAGTTTGGGTTCCTTCATCATTATGAGAACAATACCACTAATAATGGTCTCTTCTTCTGATTCATTTTTCATGTTACCCATCAACATGTTTCCTCTACCAATAGAGAGATCTTCCACCAACATTGACCTATTTCCTTGTGGAGTGATATGTGAGATCATTAAGGAATAATTTTTGATTTTCTTCTTCTTTGATATCCATAAGAGTAACTTCACACTTATTTTTCCTTAGTGAATCCTTATTTAAGGGAACTTCCATCAGAATTTATACACACTCTTTGTGTATATAGACCCAATTTACATTGATTTTGGTAGCTAAAAGTTACTATCTGAGTTAGTAGATTATCATTGGATATTATTCAGGCTTGTGGAAGGAGAAAAATGATACATTTTTCCTTTCCAATTAGAGATGATTAATTTTGGCAATCAATTTTTTTATTGAATTTCATATATCACAAAACATTGAGCTTCCATATCCTTTATTACAGTTTAGTTTTTTCTTATATAAGTCATACATTCAATGATAAAATAATTTTATGAATTTTTATATTTATATAAATTATGGTAGAATTTACATGATATTATTACACAATTTTTTATGGTTTTGATGTTGGGTGACACACTATTTTTATTCATGAGTAAATGATTTTCATCATATATACAAGTGTAAATTTCATTCTTATACAGATTATGAATGATTATTAATATGTTCTAAGGAGGAGATTATTTGATAATGATTGATGGATGTGGGAGCTAGGTTTTTTACCTCCGGATCCCTTAGTGAGAATCAAAATTGTAATATATTCTTCTTGCATTAAATTTAATGTCATTTCCTTATTGTTTATCAAATTTGTTATTGATGTTCAACTGAACCAAATTTGAAATCTTCTCAGCCTACAAGTAATAGTCCACGTGGGGGTCCTCCTAATGATACATGGAATACCCATCATACCCATTCACACCCTTGACCAACAAATAGACACCCCATTTACCACACCTTTTCATCCTCTACTTGATCCTCCAAGGTTGTTCCCACCCATGCCTCCAACATCATCTTATATAGCCTCTCATTCTCATACCATGTCTTCTTTGTCTCTATAAGTTCTTCCACATAAACCATATCGATATCCTATGATGTATCTCCTGTCCTTCTATCCTTATCCCATCATGTCTCCACCACCTCTATTTCCAACAATCCATCTACTATGTGAAGAAATTGTTCTATGAGCTTTAACTCTAGTGCATGCACATGACCGGAGGCATGCATTAGAAAATAAACGTCTTTTAGTGGATTGAGAGAGACTCTACTACAATCATTCAGGCCATCTGGAATGGTACCACTCACCTTTCTTGGCCTATTACTGCCCGCTGGATGGACTGTTTGAATTCTTTCTTTGGGCTAAACATCATCGCCACTCACATCTACCGTGAAGCCAACATGATTGTTGATGGGCTTTCCAACCTTGGTATTGTTCACGACTTACATTGGTTGGATGACCTCCCTTATAATTTAATCCCTTTATATGCATGGGATGTCAGCAAAATTCCTTACTTTTGACTTGTGTAACCCCCTATTTTCATCAATAAAATTCTCCACCTGTTTAAAAAAATTCATTATTTCCCCCCTTTTATCTTATTAAATGATATATTCTAATAGGCGATGTGGGTGAATATTTATTCATGAAGTATGGAATCATCAAAAATAAATAATTTTGGATTAAAATGAAGATAATCAAATGATCAGTAAAATTTTCAAGTAGTGTAGATGTTTTATTGAAACTATATCCAAGTACAATTATATCATTTCGGTATAATCAGTATCATGGAGGCATAAAAGTAATAACATCAAGGAGAAATAATGGGTGGAAATATGGGTAATAAAATTTATTGAATTGATATCTACATAACTTCAAAATTTATATGAATTAACATGTTCATTTCAATATTAGTTTTACTTTCCTGACAGTGAAGATACTAAGGTAACATGATTTTTGGGTCTTGGGAAGTTGTGGGGATCATATAAGCAAGAGTTATATGTCGGTTGTGTTTGAGTTCGTTTCCTAGAACCAAATTTTGTGTAATTTATGATAATAGGTATTCATTGTTTTAAATATTAATAAAATTATTATCACAACATTATTGTTCTTCTACATGACACGATATGTGATAATATTCTAAGAGAAGGTGTCATGATAAAAGGTAATATCAGTTCTCCACTATGATGAGAACCTAGAAATTTCACAATTGTATTTTTAAAATATTTGTAATATAGATGGATGATATCATTTGAGGGACACAAATGATACATGATATCATGGTTGGGGACTCATAGGACTTTGATGCACCTTCTCAGGGTGTACTCCCTTGGTAATATTCAATGTAGGAAATTATGATAATAGGACCCGACAGTAGGAAATCCACATTTATTTCTATCAATAGATATTACTATCTACACACATGTGTATTGATCCTAAGACTTTAATATTTTTATTAGTGAATATTATAAGTTGCGTACTTTGATTTATTGATGAAAATAATTCTGCCATATGTTCACGGTGAGATAGGATATGTTGGGTGCGTCATGAGTAAAATTTCATTAATGAATAACGCGAGAAAGGATTTGTACCTTATATTATTTATCAAAAGTAGATATCTTAGGTCCATTCATCAAAATGATACAACCTAAATAAATCCAGGACCATGGTGTCCTATAGGCCTATTCTATTTTTGAAAATTAAATGAAAGAGGCATCAAAGTCATTGGATGATGATGCCAGCATGCAACCGGCTTGATTAGAGATATCTTGATAAATGTATTATATTACACAATGATCTCCTGTGTGAGGTATTATGTTATTGCAACATTAAATTCATTCTCTATAGGTACCATGGAATGATGCAAGACTCAATCTTTGGACTTTAGGCTGCTTCACCTATTTCCACTGAGTAAGAGCATAGTGGATCACACACTCAATGTATCCAGAATCACAATTAAATAATATACTACTATTAAATATTTAAAAAGATGAATAAAAATTATTCTCAAATGTAGTTTAATAATTAATTTTGTTTTCTTGATCACATATATTCCTTCATCAGTTATTTGAGACAATTTTATGTGACAAAAATATTTAATGAATATTTATTTTCTATTAAGTATATATAATATTTATTTATATATTGGAAAATAATGAATTGAAATTTATTTTTTAAATAAATAGTCATTATTCATGGCCTGAAAATTATTTTTTATGAATTTCATATTGTGTTTATAGTTCTGGTGATACAAAATATATATTTAATATTATTTGATTAAATGATATTTAATTTTAATTTGTGGGTTTAGCACATGTCATGAAATGATAATAATAACAATATTAATTTCATGGGGTTCTAGAGGGATTAAATAAATAATAATGGGTACATGTTCAATTATTTATTTCTAACTATATAGGTATATAAACCAAATTATGTTATTTTTCAATAGATATAATCTCATTTGTGTTGTGCACAATGGCAGGCAGAGAGAATCATCTCAAGCCCTAGGGATCTCCCTCTACAAGAATGCTCCCATGAATGGAGAGTGATCTTCAACCACCATCTAATATCAAATATAGAGAGACCATTAAGATATTCTACGCCAGCACTCGGAGATTCCTATGATGATGTTTGAATTTATTTTTAACAAGTGTACATCACCACTTTTAATGCTCTCGACATGGAAGCCACTAAACCGGAACTCTGATTTGGGTCACCACATGAGTGCATGTGTGGCTACAAGGATTCTAGAAGATATTGTCTAGCTGTGAGGGTCCAATTGGTCAGGTGGGGAGACTATAACGACACTACCAGAGTTTTCCACATTAGATAAAATAATAAATAAGGGAAAAATAGAAAATACACTAGAACATGCATTACCAACCATTTCTCAAACATGATACAACCACAACCAAAAGATAAATAAGCCATTTCATGCTATCAGTGTGAAAAGTGATGGACCACCATAATAATGAAGAACAGAAACATCCAAAAAAATTGGTCCTAACACAAAGTCAAAATCCTCATCCATGCACATCCAAGCCCAACTCAACTCCCTAGTACACCGCTTTTTTCTTTTATCCAATCCTAAAATAATGATATTTAATTGTGTACCTAATGACTTCCCCTGAATGGTTTGAGAAAAACTCAGTAATCCACCACCAATAGTGTCTAAAAACTGTCTAGTCTAAAATGATTGGCATTAAAGTACTAAATAAATGGAATGATAAAGAAAAGAAAACTCGGGTTCCATTAATTAACAATATCCACATTAGAAACTTTCATCAGAAATTCCTTTCAATAACATAAAATCTGTCCATCACTTAATCCCTGGGTAAGGAAATAACATCATTTACACTGTAGGGTATGCTGGTCAATTATCAGACATAAGGGAATAAGTAACGTTTCCTATCTCCATATGGATAAACACTGTATAAAAAATATTTCACACTCACCTTGGATCCTCATTCAAAGTAGTCTCATAAAATGAATCTTTTAGGGGCCTAGAGCCTTAGTCATAATCCCTAACCCTTGCATTAATGGGGTGTGTTTAGAGACTCAGACTAACCCAACTCCAATAAGGATCCTCATTCAAATACTGAACATACCACCAAGCCATGTGCACATGCTTATTCATCCAATTACAACATATACCAAATATCAGACCATGCATAATCAATACACATAACATTCAAAATTCACATTCCATTTAACACTTAAATCATCTTTTGTCCTTAACCCATTAGCACATTTACCACACACCTAACATTTCAAATTTAACAATATTCCATTTCATATCTCAAACCATTTGTCTTATTCAAAAATTTCCATACATTAACCCATTTTATATTATTCAACATTTCACATGTATTATCCAATAAATGAATTTAAATTTCAATATCAAAAGACATTAGAAACATTCAAATTATTCCATTTGACACTATTTATATTGTTCCATACAAACCCTTATGCCATTATCAATTTCTGAGCACAACTATTAATAATCCCTTTTCCGGCTCAACTAACATATCAATATGTTAATCATGATCCCTACTTTATATAAAAATTCAATTAAATACATAAAATTATAATTTTATATGTTCATGAATATTGGCACACCCCATGGATGGCCCTATATCAGTCTAGTCATCCTCAATGCATCCCACAAGGATCAGGAGGGGTTAAATTCATCATTATCCAACCGTTTTACCAAATCCATTAAATGAAATCAAATTCAAAACAAGAAGAACCATTAACACAACCACACATTTAAAAATCAAATTATATAGTATGGAATATAACTTGTAGACCATCTACCTCAAAACTTGAGATGAATGCACAATTCACCTTAGCCTTAGATTTGTATTCATGAACAATTTTAAGTCCCAACCAAATATCAACTAGAAAAAGAGGGTTTTAGGGATTTTTCAGAAGAATAATGAAACCAAAATCCCTAATATATATAAATGATTAGAAAGAGGATCAAAATAATTACCTGTAGTTTTGATCCCCAACCATCTTCACTCTAAACAGCATTGAAATGAATGAGATTAATCCTGGGAAATATTAAGGTGTTTTGGATTAGAACTAGGGCCATTTGAGGATGAATGGTGAAGAAATATGTGTAAGGAAATTAAAATCCTGATGGGGAAAATGTTAAAATCCAACTTTTAATGGGACCCATGGTTTGGACGCATATTTTTATAAACCGTGTGCTAACTATGCACATGCCTCCATCCAAGAGGGGAAAAGTCACACAATTACCAAGGGAGCCATACACGGTTTGAAAAACCATGCACCAACTATGTGGTATTCCTCTATCACTGCCCACATGGTTTGACCGATCATATTTCATGATTTACTAAACCTTGAACTCCTTCTTCTTGGCTAGAATGGTTTCGGTGCACTAATACTAATAACTATCCACCAATTGTGAAACATGCATAGGATGGAAAAAATATCCCTTCTTCCATGTCCTGAGCCACTAAGAAAACTTCAAGGTAACATATACATGTATAAAACATTCCATTGACCATAATATGGATACTTAAACTAAATCATAAAGAAGAACATACTGTGAGAAAATCCAAAATCTTACAACCTACAAACCATATAATAGCTATTCCTCTAGTAGTATTTCCAAGAATTAGTAAACATACAAATAAAATACATTAGGAAACTGAACCCACATATCGTTCCCCCTCTCCCGTGTTTCTTCCTAAAATTTAACATGCTTCCAAAACATGAACCAAAGGCACAATATTGCCTCACAAGGCCTTCTCACTATGATCCACAATTCAAACTGGATGCTCCACAATGGACGCATCAACCTCAAGCACAACATCCTTGATACCAAATACATGAGATGGGTTAGGGTGATACTGCCAAAGCTATGACACATAAAAACATCATGCATGCCACTATACTTCGGTGGATAATCCCATCAGTATGCGAACCACATGTTTTTCTCCACAATATAAAATGATTCCACATTCCAATTTTCCAGCATTCCCCTATTTTTGTATCTGACAATGATCCAACCTTAGAGACACTCGAAGAATTTTTCTTCTTTCCAGGCCACCAATATCATGAAATCCATCATTACATCATCTTAATTCCATTTTTGAATTGGAAATTATTGTAACAAACCACATAACAATTGATGCTAGGCCTTCACCTAATTATAGGTAATTCATCGTGTCATGAAACCTGAAAAATATTTCTTCTTTCCAGGCCACCAATATTGTCTATAAATATCATGATACATTTCGGACGGAATTGGATACACCGTACAAATCAATGCATAAAACTCATGTAATAACTCTTCCTGATAACATGATGTGAAAAAAACATGACCATGAAGTGAAACTATTTGTGAACAGTAATGGTCAACCCAGAAGGTGAAACCCTACCATTAAGACTCTCCGTTAAATATAGACCATTTGAATCCCCATGATGGCATTCCTTGATCTGGCTTAAAATCACAAACTCAACTACCAATGATGCAATGGTCATCTACCTGTGCTAATTCTTCAAAACTAGATCCATCTCCACAAACAAAGACATCATCCTCTATTCAGAACTAGATTCCAGAACTACATGAATTTGAGTCTTCTAGATCAATGAATCTACAAAACTATTCCCCTTTCTCAAAGTGTAAACCAGTTTAATGTAAAAAAGAAACATATACTCAACCCATAGTCACTCTTGAAGAATCAAATTACACTATGATAATATGTAATTAAGGACTTTATGATGAGTATACATGGAAAACTATTCCCCCAAAATGTAGTGTCACCAACACTTTAAAGCATAAACCATTACTGCCAACTCAAGATCATGCGTGGAGTAATTTCATTCATGAGGCCTAAATTCCTTTAACCCTTACACTAAACCTGATCATTCTCCAACAACACTACCCCAAGTCAAATACCATACACATGACAAAACTAGGGGTACCTATTTCCTATGTTCAATAAGAGTAGAATTGGTAATGTTTTCATATGATTATTTAGCTCTTGGAAAACATCCTAATATGCCGCAGACTATTCAAAGTTGATTCCATTCATAGTCAAGCACAAAATAATTGTCACCAAATAATAGAAGTCTTTAATTAACATTTAATAATAAATGAAAAAACCCAGAAACCATTGGATATTTTGAAAAATCATTTGTTGTTCTCAAGATTCAACATCTCACACTTTCTTCAAGTCCACTAATACACCTTCCTCCAAGATGATGTTACCCAAGAATGGCACCCTCTCGGTTAAAAAAATGACATTTGGATATAATGACATATAGCCTATAATATCTTAGTGTACTCATGATGATGTCACAATATATGGAATAATTTTCATGATTTTTAGAGTACAACAAGATGTAATAAACAAAAAAAATTCAATATTGTATAGGTAGAGTTGAAATATTCGATTCATTAGGGCTATAAAAAATGCTGGTGAATTGTTCAATCCAAATATCAATACTAAAAACTCATATAAACCATATGTAATCTTGAATGAAGTCCATGGTATATCAGAAAGTCTCACCCTTTAGTGATGATACCATGATCTTATATCAATCTTAGAGAACAATGAATCCACCCTTGTCTATTTAAAAAGATTATTTTTTGAGGATGAGGGTATCAATTTTTAACCATCATATGATTCAACATCCCATAACTGACTCAAAACCACAACAATCCATCATTATTATTACGAACAAACACTAGGGTTGCACAAGGTGACATACTCAAGAAAACAAATATCTTGTTTTCTAATTAATCGAACAATGTTTTAATCTCCTGGTGTTCTTCTATCGTAGTTCTATATGATGGAATAGAAACTGGATCTCCTCTTAGAGAAAACTCTATTATGATTCGGCAACTCTTTCAAGAGACAACCCTGACAAGTCATTAGGAAAAAACCATGAAACTAATCATCCATAGTAGAAAATACAAGATGATATACTCCCCCATCATAAAGCATATGATAAGAAATATAAGTAATGTTCTAACCCAGCTGCTAACAAACTGGCCCTACATAGCCTACCTGAGTGTCCCAGTCACCATGTTTGATATAAGAATCCCCTTCAAGATATGTTAATGTTAACCTATGAAAAATACAATCGATATGGGCCTAGTAAAACACTAGCCAATCCATTCCAAAAATCAAACCAAAACCTGAAATCTGAAGAACAAACATTCACCACATGAAATTTTACCCACAAAAATTATGATAACACCACTTACACTACGTAATATTCTCTACTCGCATCCTTAACGGTGTATCAATCGACATGGCCCAACAAAATGTTCCATCGCTAGAACAAACATAACCACATTATGAGTATAAATAAATGAATGTGAGGAACCTGTATCAAATAAAGCAATAATAATCATGGAATCTAAATGGATCGTACCTCAAATAGTCGATGATCCAAACTCACCACCTTCTGGGGTAGACTGAAATGTATGAAGCTAACACGCCCCACTACAATCAGCACCGGTCTGAATTCTAGTTGTTTCACTACCCGGGTTATATGGATTCTCACTCTCTAGAGTACCATGTTCTCCAGCTTGACAAGGACGACCAGTATAGCTCTAACTACCTCCTGATATTGGGTAACTAACCCACATTATTCACCTAGCATCCGCATGAGCCCTCCATCATTTTTCATCTATCGAGGGCTCTTGTAGAACCACTTGAAATGCCCTATTTTTTCGAATTCATGGAACTCAACTGGTGTTTTGATAAACTGACCACACTTGTTTCCCATTCTTCCACACTATTAGCTGAAAACTTGATCACTATCATGAGGGGTTGGTTCTGTCTTCTGACTACTCATTCCAATAACACTCTAGTAAATATTATCTAAATTGAGCATTCTTCCATTGGACATTTCACTACATGATTTCCCAACTAGAATGGCATGCCCACCATTGGGAGCATCTTTGAGGTGTCCCTCTGAAATAGGGTCCGGATCCACCACCTCATCAACTATTTTTAAAATTAATATATTCAACTGGCACATAATCTAATATTTAATTCCATCTTAGAAACATCTTTCCATAGCCGACTCACCCCCTACCATCATTGGAACAAAATGTTTCATGTCGGTGACACAAATAGTATATTTCATCACTCTCTTTGACCTCGCGGTCAACATCATAAATTTCACAACATTTTCCTTCCTCAAGGACTTTGAATAGAAATAATCTGGAAATATATCTTGCAAATATATTAATGACATACCATCAGCCTACTAGGTATAAACAAGAATGTTCCAGCAGCTCTTTTACTTCCCATGAAACATGTATGCCGCCAATATGACAATATTCTTAGGAGGAGTCTCTAAGTGACCAAGACACCTCTGGATGGACTCTATCCAGAACTCAGTCACATCAGGTCCACCATCTCCTTTAAAAGTTAGAGGGTCTTGCAACTTAAACTCAATAGTCAGGTCAAACATACTTGGAACAATCCTCCCCCGGTCTCGTTCCAATATCTACATAAAATGGGAGAAGTTATCACGAAACATCTCCACTACTATATTACATAAAACCACCTGGTTTTCTTGATTTTCTAATGGAGGAACATTCTCAATGAAATCCTCTTAATTCCCAAATGACACACGACATTGTCGTTGCATATTCCTATAATTCCAACACACATATCTAAACATATAACATATAATATACTTAGTTTTCATAAATCAAGTCTCTCCACTTGCTATAAACTACCCCATTTGCATCTCTATACACAAAAGACATCATATCACTTTTAACACTACCCATATCCATCCCTACCATAGGTCATGATCGTCATTGGGTAAACCATCTTACATAGTCACAAGTCTTTCCTTAGACACCCCTTTTAAACCATTTCAACATTCAAAACTAAAATATTTCACTTTTAAGTACCCTTATCATCTCTCCATTTATTATAACCAACATTTTAGCTCATTTACCTCCTTTCAACAATCACAATTATTTAACCATTCTTTCAAAAAATTTCCATTTACCCATTCGTATAATCATTATTAGACATTACATTATTCTAATTTGATGAAATGTGAAAAAAATTATACCCTTCATGTATCACTCATCTATCTTGTGTGTGACCATTATTGTGATCCTAGCCTCTTTCACATATCATTAGATGATTTGAAGCTTAATAAAGCATCATATTAGAAGAAAACAATCGTAAAGACTAGTTACCAGGAAGAATAGCTACATAAAACTAAAAACATGGGGAAAAATTAAAATTTTCATTGTTTAATATTCATAATGAGATGCTACATTCCATTTTTCTTATTCATATTCATAGGATAACTTTGGGACAACATGAACAATGGGATGAGTTAAAAATCCCAGTAAGGGTGTAATCATAAGAATATATATTTATCACTGGGTTAGAGGGAATGACATAATGATATAAAAAGGCATGGAACATATCAAATCATAATATACAAATTGGGGATCATATAATCATGGATTCATAGTAATGTGGAATAAAAATAAAACCTATCTTTATCATGAGTCAATAATAGTTTAACATAGAGGAGAACAAGTAAAGGTTTACCACCAAGACCATTGCACATGGTATCATGAGTCAAGGCTAACTGCCAAGACCATTGCACATAACGTATCTTGAGAATCAAAATTACCCAATGCATTGGAGTTATATTTTGGGAACAACCACAATAACATTATCATGAATATTTTAGCAACATATAGAATCATACATAAACAAAAGGGTTACTGATGTAAAGAATTGGGTATAATAATCATGGAATAAAGCATAACAAACGAAAGTACTAAGAAAATTTCCATGAAGGAATAGAATTATATCATGCATGGAGACTCATTGGGTAGAGTAGGAATATATCCGGAATAGTGATTTCAACTTGAAGTAATAACATGTAAAAATATTACATAAGAAACTTTATTATCAAAACATTTTAGTATGGTTAAACGAAAAATATCAAAGGTCATTTAAAACATAAAAATGTCATAATATTTCATATAAAATAATAAATGAACCAAGTATGTTTTCATGATAAAAATATATTTTTAACAAAAATAATGGATTCTTAAAGACAAATTATATAGTGTTCTTGAAAATGGGTCAGAATTCGGAAAGTTCCAACATAATTGGTTTACTTATCGAGAAGAATTTATGAGGGAACCACTTAAGAACATGTATATCCTAGAAGGAGAAAGATTAATGGATATTGATACAAGAATATGGCAAAACTAAAAAATAAATTATAATATTTACACAAAAAAACTACATTTGGGTAAAAATAATGATAGAGCAACCTAAAGATATAATGGATGTTCGAGTAGAATCCCTTACCTTATGTCTAATTGTGTTTATCAATTGATCACAATTTCATTGATAACCTAATTAAACTCATTAATTAATTTTTAAAGATCATATTTTATGTGTAATTAATTTGGAATAACCTTATTAGGTTCATTATTGTCCTTTTTTATTGGTTAATAGGTTCAATTTCATTGTTTGGGAGCATTTGTTTCCTTGGATTTCAGGATTGTTGTACTTATATACATGTAATGATAAACATGTAATATGAGAATGGTTGTCTAAAATTGATTTTATATTTTATTAGTGAACATATATATGATTACATGGTTATAAAATTCATTTGTTTATTAGGAGTGAATATAAATCATTATATAAAACAGTAATGATAATTGTTTGGGTTAATTGGCAGTTTTTTGATCAGAACAAACTCATTTTGATATATAAATTAATAACATTTGTAATAAAATATTATAGAACATTAAATATCATATATTACATATATAATATTATTTTTCAACCATAAAAATGGTTTCATCACCATAATTGAAGACAATTATAGAAATTTAAAACCTGTCATCCATGATTGTGATAAATGAACAAATCTTGGATGATGTTCTCATTTCTTGTATAAAAGGTGTGTAAAGGAGATATGATGATGAATTATTCCATTATAAAAAAAATTCCATTAAATTTAAGGTATTGTAATTATCATATCATTTGGATAGGGAATGTTGATGATAGAAAAGAAAACAATGAAACCTGAAAAGAAAATAAAAGAAAAGAAAAGAGGAATTTTCCTCTTGAAAATATCTTCCTTGAGAGCCTTTTTCGGGGACAGGTTTTGGTATTTTTATGAGACAAATTGATGATAGATTTGGGGAAGGATCTTGGAAGGATATTTGAGTATAACATAGAAAAGGCACAGGGTCTGAAAGGATTCAAGGGAAGAGGTAGGGGTGGTATTTATTGTAGAGGAGAGGTGGGGTTTCCCATTATTTTAATCATTAGTTTAATATTTTTTCTGAAGACTATAAATAGTCTTGATACATGTGACCAAAAAATGTAAATATTGAATGTGAATTCAAACCTAGTGTGCTTACCTCAGCATTTCATCATCCCTTTCCCATTAAATAATGTATTTAGCTTATTTTGCAAATTATCATATTTCACTATTCATAAAAATTCAATAATTTCAAAAAAATCCTAAAACTTCAACCTAACAATTTTTTAACATGTATAATTCAAAAATGAACTCCATTTTTCAAAAATAATTTCATAAATTTGAAAAAATTGTTTTTTATTTAAAATAACAATTTACTTGAAAAAAACAAATTTTATAATTAAAACTACTTTTCGAACACATTGAAAAATTAACTAAGGTCTTACAAAATAATCTTATAACCATAAGACATAAATATACTAATTGATGAATATATTTAATTAATTAATTTCTTTAATATTATTAAATTAGTCATAATATTGCAATTGTATATTTATTATATATAAAAATACCAACACTTATTTAATAATTTTCGAAATATTTATTTACTTATAATTTGATATAATTATACCGTATTTATATTTATAAGATGGATACATTTTATTCATAAATTCATTTGTGATGTAACTATTACATTGGCCGATTTACTATTCATAAGGGTCACATTATTATTCCAATATTCAAGTTACTATTTCCTTGGTATATGGCACTTTACTTCAAGAGATACTCTTTTATATCACTAATTATTCATGTATAAGGGTTATATTGCGTTCTATAATTAATCTTATGTGATTATACAATAAGACATATTTATTTGATGGGAAATCCATTGATAAAACTCTAGGTCATTACAGTCTCCACCTTATGAAATTTCAACTTCGATGTTTTGTTTTACATTCTAGCCCATAAACAAGTGTTGGTACTTTTACTTCATTTCTTCCAATAGTTACCATGTTGCCTCTTCGTTCATATGGTTCCACCATAGTACTTTGACAAGGTGAGTAGTATTATTGCGTAGAACATTATCTCTACAATCCAAGATCTTCAATGGATGCTTCTCACCAGAATGATCATTCTACAAATATACCCCTTTGTAGAGAGAACATGTTATGGATCTTGTATGTACTTCCTCAAGAGGGATTCATGGAATACATCATGTACTTTAGACACGGTAGGTGGAAGTGAAAGTCGATAGGCCACAGCTCCAACACAATCAATAATCTAGAAGGGCCCAATGTACATTGGATTTAGCATCCCTTTCTTCCCAAATCTCAGGAAATACTTCCATGGAATGATATTGATGAATACAATTTCACTAAATATGAACTCAAATTCCCATCGACGATTTTCTATATAACTCTTTTGCTGAATTTCGGATGACTTGATGCATTATTGAATGGTATTCATCTTCTCCACCTTTTCTTCAACCATTTCAGGTCCTAGAAGCATAAAATCAATGAATTCATCTAAACACACTAGTGTTATACAACTTTTTCCATAAAGGGCATCATATGGTTCCATTCAGATGCTAGAGTGGAAACTATTATTGTAAGAGAATTCCACTAGTGGAAAATGTTAGTCCCACTGTCCTTTGAAATCAATAGAACATTCTCTCAATGTATCGTCCAATGTTTGAATAATTTTCTCAGGTTTTCCATCATTTTGAGGATGATAGACCGTGGCGATGTTAAACTCATTGCATAGAGCATGTTAGATACTTTTCTAGAAATTTGAGGTGAATCATTGATATCGATCAGATATAATAGAGATTCGTACTCCATGTAGCCTTACCACAACTTTGATATATATATTTTTTCAAGTTGATCAAATGAGAAGTATTCTCAAATTATGATAAAGTGAAATGTCTTTGTAAGATGATCCACAATGACCCATGTTGCATTATTTCCTCTGGATGTCCTTGGAAGTTTAGTGACAAAGTCCATGATAATGTTCATCCACTTCCATGTTGTTATGGGTTGTGGTTGCATCATCCCCTTAGAATTCGTCTTCTTAGAATTCACGTGTTGACATACTAGGCACATTGACGTATATTCAACAATCTCCATCTTCATATTATCCCACCAAAAGTTCTCTTGTAGTTCTCGATACATCATTATGCTTCTTAGGTTAATAGAGAAGTTTGAGCTTTGTTAATCATTCAGAAGATCCTTTTTATCTCAAGATCAAATGGTACACATAATCATGACCTAAATATCACAACTCATTCCACATCAATCATGAACATAGAGGATTTCCCATTTCTAGTAGCTTCCACCCTTTTCAGAATTCCCACATTTTTTCTTTGAGCATCTTTTATATTTCTATTTGGGATGGTTGAGCAACCATTTGGGAAAGGGTTGATGATGTCCCTCCCTTAATGATTCCAATTTCCATCCTCTACAAATCTATGAATATTTGATCCTTCTCAACACTCATTATTTCTAATGATGAAGGATCATTTCTACATAGAGCTTACGACCCCTTATATGTCTTACCAGGTTGGTAGCAGAATTAGCGGTCATATTCTTTGATGATCTCTAACCATATTTGGTGTTTCATATTAAGCTCATTCTGTGTGAATATATTTTTCAGAATATTTTGATAAGTATATATCTCACATTTCATCCAATAGAGATAATGCTTAAATATGTTCAATGTATGGATCACAACTTCCAACTTCAGATCATGTGTTTGATTGTTTTTCTCATGGGTTATTAGCAATCTGGTGGTCTAGGATATTAATTTATAATTATTCACCAGAATACAGCCCATGAATTTCATTGAATCATTATTATATAACATAATGAGTTCTATACTTTTTGTGAGGGTGAGTACTATCATAGTGATAAGCCTCATTTTGATATCCTTAAGGATTTCCTCACATTCATGAGTCCATATAAATGTAACCCCTATCAACATATGCTTGATCATTGGGTTTTGAAAACCACAAAAAATATTCAAAAATATTTGGTAATAACCAGTTTGTCCAAGGAAGCTACGGATCTCCGTTACAAATGTTGGCCTCAGACATTCTTTAATTTCCTTTTTCTTGGAAGGGCCTATAGATATATCCCTTTTCTAGTGATAGCATGCCCGATAATGATACTTCATTCATCCAAAAATCATATTAAATGTAGTTTACATATTGTTTCTCCCTTTGAAAAGGCTTTAGAATAATATTCAAGTGCTCTCCATGTTCCTCCTTACTCTGGGACTATATCGGGTTATCAATGATAAAGACTAGCACCGATTTGTCATTGTAATATCTAAAGAATCAATTCATTAGATCCATGAAAATTTATGGATAATTAGTGTGTTCGATGAAAATCATAATGAATTCATAGTGTCCATACCTCTTTTGAATGTTAGTCTTGGGAATATCATCATTCGTCAACATCAATTGGTGAAATCCCAACTAAAGGTCCATCATAATGAAATAACTAGAACCATGAAGCTAATTAAACCAGTCATCTATCTGATTTAGGGGATAATTTTTCTTTATAGTGGTTTTTTTGAGCTCACAATAATCAATTCATAGGCATATGGAACCATTATTCTTCTGGATGAAGAGAACTATCACTCCCCATGGTAAAGTACATGGGCATATAAAACCCTTGTCTATATTCTCCTATAACTGCTTTACCAATTCTTCTTGATATACAATGTAAATTCTATAAAGTGTATATAATATAATTATTGATATAGGAATATGTTCAATTGAGAACTCAACTTCTTTATCAAGAGGATGGATGTCCAATTCTTTGGGAAATACATCACTATAATCCCCTACAATGGGAATGTCTTCAAGCATGATTCTATCCTTTGTCCCAAAAATTTGAGCTAGACATTCTTTTTCATGAGGCACTAATATCCACACTTGAGTAAATTATTTTAAAGGAGATTCATCTTCCTCCTTACACTTGTAAAAAATTTGAGGATGATTTGGGATGTGAATAGTGATCTTCCTTTCTTGATAGTTGATGTTGGATTTGTATAAAGATAGCCAATCCAGGCCCAAAATAACATTGACCTCCACTAAAGGAAGTATGGTGATATTTTCTAGGAGGTTAAGTACAAAAAACATTAATTGGGGAGTATTTATATGCAATAGATGAAATAATTGTCCTATTTTCTATTCTCATAGATAACCCAGTCTCTAAATTTTGATGTGGTGTTTGAATAGTTCTTTAAATGTGTGTGATGTGAAAGAATGCATTGCACCATAATCAAATAGTACATTCAGTATTATTGAATGAATAACTATTGTAATTATCACCACATCGTTGTCCAGCTCCACCTCAACAGTAGTGATAGCCTAAGATCTTCCTTTTTTCCTTAGAAGCTGTTGGTGATTTCCTTTGACAACCCTTTTCATATGATAATTGTTTTCTTAATTCCCATCTTCATTAAAGTTTAATCACAACACTACTAGAAGAGCATTGATCTGAACCATCCTTTCCTCTTCCAAATTAGTTGGTTTCTTCATATCCCTTCAGCAATTATTAGTCAGATGTCTCATTCATTGACATTCTATGCAATTATTGGTCCCATTTAGACAATTCCCAGGATGCTTCTTCCCACAATTTTGAAATTTGTTATGTTCAATCTTATATCCATTATGGGATTTATTTTCTAAACCAACCATGTTAGACTCTATTTTCTTCATTTTTCAATAGTCCCAAGAGACCGTTGAAATTATATAATTTCCATTTCAACCGTGAGGGATAAAATTACAATTTACTCATAACTATCAATGTCTCAAATCACCATATGTTTTTTAAGACTTGGATTTAGTTCTCTAAATAAGAGATCTACCATGATTTTGATGTTCATGAAAAAGTCGAAGGTAGATCTTAGAAGCCTTGTAGTGTTCGCATCATTCAACCCGATGGATATATATTCCTTCTACTTAAGTATGAGGAACTTTATTTCCATCATGAGTTGAATGGTCCATGGAAAATATTTATTGAAAAACATTTTCTTGAATTACACCGAAACCATATAATCAATTTCTTTATGGGACTTCATATTCCCGATCATTATCCTCCCGTAATTAGCTTCCCCATTTAAACGATATTCCACCATCACAAATTTCTAATCATCTTAGCACAAGAGGGAATATAACATTTTTCAATGGAGTTAATCCACTATTACATGAGGATGGGATCATGAGATCGACTAAAAATGGGAGGCCTTTTTTGAATGAAGGATTTTAAGACAACCTGCTCATTCCTTGGAGGAGGAGGGTGTTCCACATGATTCATGTTATTATTCAAAACTTGAGCCAGTTGAAAAAGTACCATCATAATGTTTTGAGCTCCCATTCCCATTATATTAGGGATATCATTAGAAAAATCATCATATTTCCTATCACATTGATTATTGGCACGTGTTATTTTATTTCCCACCCTTAACTATGAATAATAACCTACAATTAGAGGCCTTGAATACATTTTTAATAAGCATAAAAACATTTAATCCTAAACGGGTAAAAACATAAAGGAAAAGGATTTCCTAAATCATGATTCCCTAGGTTGTAATTAAGATTAACAATGATCTATTTCCTCAAAGTTATTATTATGGTATTTTTTCCCTTAATAATGGTTCATACAAATTTTTTTAATTTACCAAAGAATATCCCCCAGGAGTGCTGAAACAGGAGTGTAGTAAGGACCATTGTCATTCACCAATTCCTGTTCGAGTATAGATCAATGTGGGGATTTTGGTTTTTACCCCTAGATACATCTATGCTAGTGCGACATACACTTGTTCATATCCAGTTAGAGATTTATTTTCTTGACAAACCATTTACTCTATACTTACCAATTTTTAGGGATGTTTTCATATACATATTCCCATCCATAAGGTTCTTATTAATGTGTTATATTATTAGTATCCAAAAAAATAATCCATCCTTTCTCTCATTTGAACTATATAGACCCTATACATTTTCACATATCATTAAATGATTTTATGTATAATAAAGAATCATATTACAAGAGATGGATCGTAATCTCTAGTGTCTGGGATGACTAGGTACATAAAACTGAAAAAAATGGACTAAATAAAAAATTTCATTATTTAATATTCATAAATATATTATAACATACTTTGTGATCATACATCTTCAAAGGTTAACTAGGGGTTAAAATAAAACATGAATTTAGCATGAGTCAATACTCCTTTCACATAGAATATCACAAGTCAATTTTATCACCAAGGCCGTTGCACATGGTAGCGTGAGTCAAGGTTGACCACCCAGACCGTTGCACAGAACGTCTCATGTGGGTAAAAATTAACCAATTAACTAGAGATCTATTTAGGGGAACCCATCATAACATGCTCATGAATATAATTTCAACATCTAAAATCATATACAATCAATCATACATTAACATAAGGGTTACCCTTGGAAAGAATGGCGTATCATAATCATGTCATAAATCATAACAATTGAGAGTGTCATAAAATGACCATGAATTAAAGGAATTAGATCATGAATGGGAACTCATAGGGTATAATAGGCATATATCAATATAGGTGAGGTCAAATTGAAGTAATAACATATAAAAAGAGTACATAATAAACATTCTAATTAACACATTTTAGTTCATTTAAATGAAAATATCATAGGCCATTTAAAACAAATAATGGTAAAATATTTTATATAAAACAAGAAGTGAACAAAGATGGTTTTCATAATAAAAATATTGGTTTTATAAAACTAACGGTGGATTAAAAATAGATTATATATTGTTATTAAAAATGTGTAAGAATTCAGAAAGATCCCACAAAATGAGTTTGCTTATTGGGAAGAATTGAGGCGATAATCACTTAAAACATGTATATCCCCAAATTTAAATGATGAGTGGATCATGATATATGATTCCAGAACACATAAATATAATTTATAATATGTATATAAAAAGAAAATATAACCTCATATGGGTAAAAATAATGATAGAGCAACTTGACTGAATAATGGAGGTACGAGTAGAATCCCATACATTAAGTCTGACGGTGTACTTCAATTTATCTTAATGTAATTGATAAAAAATTAAATTCATTAATTAATATTTCTATAACCTCTTATACATGTAATTGATTTATTATAAGCTTATTATGTTCATTCATGTCCTTTTTGAAGGGTTAAGAGGTTCAATTTCATTGTTTGGGAGCATTTGTTTGCATGGATTTCATGATTAGTTTACTTATATACACGAAAGGATAAAAATGTAAGATGAGAATGGTTATTTATAATTGAAAAAATATTATATTATTGAAAATAAATAATATTTCATGGTTATAAAATTCATTTGGTTATTGGGAGTGAAGATGAATCATTATATTAATCATTAATGACAATTATTTGGGTTAATTGGTGGTTATTCGATCACAACGAACTCATTTTGATTTATAAATTAATACCATTTTTAAAAAACATTACTGAACCTTACATACGGTATATTACATATATAATAATTTGGTTCAACCATAATAATGGTTTCATGACTAGAATTGGAGATGGTAATTGAAATTGAAAACTCGTCGTCCTAGAATGTGATAAATTAACCCATCTCAGATGATGTTTTCATTTTTAGAATAAAATGAGGGGAGAGGATAGATGTTGATTAACATATCCATTATCATAACAAAATTATATTACATGTAATATATTATGGTTATCATAATATTTGGATGTATTTAGGTGAGGATTGAAAATAAAATATTGAAACATGAAAATAAAATAAAAGAAAAGAACCAATGAATTTACATATTGAAAATATCTTCCTTGAGAGACTATTTAATTCAATATAAAAAATAGAAAAATGAATTTTATTACAATAAAATCACACCAAAATAGAGTGATGATGTGGGAGTATCAAAACAACAACAATTTCAAAAGTATAAATGAGAATAAAAAACAAAGGAAACAATTGGATTTACATGGTTTGGTCCCTTTGGGACATAATTCATTACATAAACACCTCCCACTCATGAAATTTTATTATATGGTCAAAACAAATCTAGATTACAGTGTACATAGAAAAATTATATTTTCCAAATGAAATGGAATGAAGCACTAAAATAGAAACCGCACACTTGAAGTAGCAACACAGAAAGAATCGAGTGTATGAAAAACTTACAACCCTAGAAAAATGGATAGGAATCCAGATTAGATCATGATCCCAGAAAAACAATCTCATTGCGTTATTGGATCTCGATGTATGATGATCACGCAATGTCTTTGGATTTGAGAAATCGTCACACATCTCGAATCATGAAGATCCTCGATATGCTCCACCATGATCCATGAACCAGTGTCATGCAAAGGGGTTAGTGGGCCACCATATGAGTTCGTTGATGGGGATGATAGTACCACCACCAGTGAGATTGAATCCATGGAAGATAATTATCATCATTGGGTGAGAGAAAAAGGAGACTGAACCACCAGTGAGAAGAAATTAAACCACCAATTATGAGAGGGCATCAATTTAGGGAATCTGGATTTATAGATAACAAATGAACTCGACCAACCAAGAAGATGATTTTCAGATATATTTCATATATCATATAGAGGCCCTCAAGGGTGATGAAAATCCTTGCTCGAACCCAAACTGGCTTGCTGCACAACCAAGGGGAGGCTTCCAAGAAATCAACACCAAACTGCCCACCAAACAACAAATGGAATTGCTCAAACCAATGGATGGACATGACAGATTTGGTGACCTAATCCATCAATGGCCAGAAATGAAGAGAATAAGTACACAATGGATATCCAAGTTGGCATCCTAAATCTATCAGTCTAAACAATTAAACATGCCACGTAAATGAGCTCTTGTAGTAAAATTAATCAAAAATCCCACAGATTTTAAAATGAGAAAATATTTAATAATTAATTTCATTCATTTAAAACAAGTTAAGTGCAAGAAAAATTAATGTGGGAAAATTTCATCTTTAAATTTGAAAACAAGGAATAATAAAATTAACAACAAGCAATTAAATTATTTAAACGTGATCTACAACATAAGCCTTCATTTTCAACAATTTTATGGAAGAGAAAAACTCATTGATCATGCCTTTTGTTATCATAAAAAAGAATTCTAGATTAAATTTATTTATCCAATTCAATAAACAAATTGAATAATACATTCAGATAAAAATGAATACATTCATAAATTTAATTACCATCCAAATATGAGAAACATCAGATTTGTTAATCCATTCTCTTCTTTAATTCTTTATCCATCCAATTTTTTTAGGATTTATGTACATTATCAAAATTCATCAATTTCAACATGATAAAAAAAGCATAACAACATGATATAAAAATTTTAGTTTACATAGAACATTATCCAAAAAACAAGAAGAAAACTATTTTCATGGTGAAAATCAACAACAGAAGATTACTAAACATAAAATATTTCCATTATCTAATCTGGTATAATACTTATTACAATAATTTCACCACCATCCAAAAGGGATAATCCATGGTAAATTTAGGATTTCATATAAAACAATAGTTGAAAAATCAAATCCCCAACCTCAATGCATTAATATTCTTCGCATGACAATGAATCAATATTTCAGATCAGTGCTCACTTCTGGCCTGAGGAAACTATGATCTCTCAAAGATGTCATTCCATGAACACATTGATAAATGGAAATGAAGACTCAATTAAAATTATGTGTATCATCTTCCATGATATGGATAGAAGGAATAGGAGGAAACAAGATAAAATATAGAGAAACCTCTAGAAAAGAGGACGATCCTACCACAGATCACCATGGATTGAACTCGGGAATATGGGATTATTTTTTATCAAAATGGGGATTCAAATACTATCAAAATCACACTTGGGTGCCTAGGTTTTAAGAAGATGGAGTGGGAGAAAACTGGGTCTAGGGGCCTTAGGATTATTTTTAGGCAAACTGATTTTTAGAGGACCACGTCACAACCCCTAAGATCACAAAGTAGATAGCCTAGAACACCACACAGTGGGAGGAGACCATATCACTACACCAAGTAAAACTCGTGTCTAGGATCCACTATTGGATCCACAGTGCATATCCTATTTATCCCTGGGAGGCAATACAACCCAACCTACATCCCATGTTACAACCACCCCTAATTTGGAATTATCCTCAAAACCACTATTGCACAACCACCTCACTCCACACCGCATCGTTCGACACTGAGGAAGGACCTACTATATATCCAACCACCATGGAAAACCTAGACAAAAATGAAGTAGCCTTGATTTTACTCCTTCGATCCTCCCTAAAACGTAGTCCGAAGACCACACTATAGAATCCTGGCTTATGAAACAACCCATGGCACTACACGGAAACTTGGCCGCAAATGGTAGTGGAACCCACCTTTTTTCTTCATTTATCCACAAAACTCCTTGAAAAACATTCCAGGTATCTCAAACACCCAAAACAGATATATTGGATGTCCAATGAGGTTCAATTCCTTACAATATTTATGTTTGAAAATTAGTAATAATTACTCTAGATTTCTTATTGAATGAATTTTTAGATTTTTAGTTCACATAAAATATTTAAATAGTTGTAGAGTACTCATTTTAAAAAAAATATTATTTTATATAGATCACTCAACCAAAATAATTTAGGATATCTTGCCTAAACAATTGATAACATAGACTCAAATATATATTAAAAATTATCAATATATTATAAAATCCTCTAATGACTCCCAATATTAACTTATAATGATCACAATTTCAATAACCATTTTAAATGAATTTTCAGTTAATTAATCAAAAAAATTACAGAAACGTGCAACTACTATCTCTATATATAATGATGTTCCCATTTACATTTAAACTATATTTATAAATATTTTAATTTATTCTTATATTTATCTTAGTATTTTTATCCAATTATCATAGTGAACTCTTTATCATATAGATATGATGGTATAAAATTTCCTCCAACTATCCATCCTAATAATATTAATTTCAATATGATTAATAAAAAACAAATTATCCAGAGAAAAAAGGTTATTTATATATAATATAAAACATAAACTCCAAATGATAATAAATAATGAATTAAATTTAGTGTCTACTATATAAACAAAAATGTTTTTCATGTTATTCGATGTTGAATATGTTTTATATTTGATAGTAAAATAACAAAACAAGTTTATATTGTGAGAAAAATCCTTGGAGTTAATGTATTTTTAAACTCCTCTTGTGATTTATTGTGTTTAAATGTATATTTTGATAAAATCCACTTTGAAGAGAGAAGCTCGGTATTTCTAGAAAGATGAATTTTCCAGACCGAGCAAACTTGAAAAATTTTATCTAACAGAAGATGATGAAGAAGAAGAGATATATTTTATTTATATGGTTATCATATTGGGATAGATAATTGAACTGGGAAAATTATATTGATATATATGGACTAAGGAAGAAGATGATCAGAATTTTTCATTGATATTCTAACATAGTTTTATTTTTTGTAGTGTGAAATCAGACATGGGAATCAGACTAGGAAATCAGACTGAGTATCATTACAATGTTTAGGATATTCTCACCAAATTCTGGGTAATAAATTGAAGAATTGTTTTAAAATATCATATTTTTTATAGTTGATCAATAATCACTGTAACATGTTTTTTACTAAAATTATATTACATCTTTTCATGCTACTTAGAGCACAAGCAATGTTGTTTTGAACATAGTGCTACATGAGTGTGAAAGAGTTTCATACTCATTATATTTTACAAAAAGGACTGTTTTATAGTATATTTCATGGTGTTATATTATTTACAATCCATACCACAAACTAGATACTCTTTTTGAATAGTGAACCATGCTCATTTTTATGTTCATGTGGTTATGTGTTTGATTTGTTTTCAGCCGATAAAGAAATCTTTAACTAGAGGTGATAGTTGATTCTTATGAAACGAAACATAAAAGAAAAATATATCACTGATTCACCCCTACCCCTCTCAGAGATAATTAAATACTATATGGGAAACCTTAATAGGTTCCTACTACCAAAAACTAAAGAATCAGCAATAACATGCTATTAAATTAAGTAAACATGTTCTCATTCATAAGATTTCAGTTTCAACAATATTAAGGAAGTAAAAAATTCATTAATCATGAATTTTATTATCATCAACAAGAATTGTAGCTTCATGTTCTTTATCAAATTCAATTAAGACATGTAATAACACTTTCAGTTAAAAATTCATACATGCATCAATTTGATTACCATCAAATTAGGAGAAACACCAGATTTTTTAAAATATGCCTCGTAGATAATTCACTAAAAAACTAACCAAACATTAGCAAAATTATTTTATTTATCCAAATTAATCATTTAGTACCCCATTTTTGAGGTATATGACCCTTATTTATGCATTTTTATGTGTTTAATGTTCATGGGACGACTTGGGAAGAGGTTGGGAGAGTTTGGAATGGGTTTGAATGAGTTTGGAGGCTTTTCTTATGGAGCGCGGTTTGAGAATGGTTAGTGGAAACCGTGTGGATTATAAAGGAAACCAAGTAGTGGGAGACAGTTGGCTTTTCATGGCCTACGCATGGTTTTCCAAACCGTGCGAGGCAACTGTGCAGACCCTTGCTCTCGAGGTATTAGCATGCACATGGTTAGTGCACGGTTTTCCGAACCGTGTAGCCTAACAGTGCGGCCACATGAAAATTGGGTTTTAAAACCCAGGCTCACTCGGTCTTTCCTCATTCCTCTCCAATCATCCTCCCACTCAAGCCTCACTTTGGGATTTTTTGTTCTTAGGGGTTTAGGGTTCACTCCCAATCAGTTTGGAAGAGTTTTGAAGAGGATTCGAGGTTATTTGAAGGTTGTTTCTACCAAGTAAGTCTGTTCTATTGGTTTTCTTGTGTTTTATTCTAGATCTATATCCCTCTCTTTCTTGGTTTTCTATATCTATAATTGTTTTGTATAGATCTAGTGTTGCGGTTGCCTTAAATGTTGATTTTAAGGCTTGTGAATGCAATGGAAATGGATCTACAGAGGTTGCGGTGGTGCATTCGCCGGATTTGAGGTGTGGTTTTTTGTGGGTCTATTTTTCGAGAACCCTAAAGGTAGGTGGATTCTCTCTCAACTCCACTGGGTTAGAACTAGTGGTTCTTTATTACAATTAATTGTTGTGCTGAAAATTAATTGTGACTTTTTATGCGAAATTGGTTGAAAATCCCTTTGGTGATGTTTTTCGGGATTTTTGGGGAAAAATTGGGTTTTATGGTGAAATGCTTTTGTTGTGAATTTTAAAACAGAGATTTTAAAATGGGTTGTTGTGATTGATTTGGAAAAATGGTTTATGGAAAACGGTTTTCAATAAAGATGTTGTTTTTATTGAAATGTGTTTTGGCATGGAAAAAGGTTTTCAATAAATGGGTGATTTATTGAAGTGGATTTATATGAAATGCAATTGGTTGATTTCATGTTGTTGTTACCTTGATGTCTTGTTTTCATGGGTGTGATTGGTTGAAATGTTGTGTGGAAGTGGGAGGGAAGTCTCACTATTGAAGGTGACAGATAGTGGTCGGAAGAACCACTATATGGTAGTGGTTGGGAAGTACTGCAAGTTGTGAATGGATGAACTGGTAGGGCGGAAGTCACATTGTTTTTCTTGTTTTGGTTGTTTTGGTGTGAATGGGTGAATGGGTTGGGTGAAAGTCCCACCATTTTGGTTGTTTGTTGTGAATTTCTTTGCAAGTTGGAAATTTTTGTGTTAATGTGTAAATGATGAAATGGATTGTAACATGTTTGATTGACATTCCCTTGGTGGGTTGGTTTGGGTGAAATGGCTTGGTAAGTTTTTGGTTGGCTTATGGATATAGTATCACTTGTGATTATTTTATATAAACTGTTTTATATGAATGTGCTAATGGTTTTATCCTAGTGGCGTGTGTAGGGAAGTCATTTGGGGAAAACCACTATGTTTTAGTACACCCCCCCTACTTTGGCACTTTGGTGTCTTTGCATATGTCGTGTATCATGACGTGGGAAATGGTAAGGCATCACCCTCCTTTAGTGGAGCACTTTGATCTGTTGGTGGAGCTTGGAACTTGGAGCTTGGTGTGGAGATGTGGTGGTATCATGGGGTGTGGTGTTGTTGTTTGGTTTCTGCTACTACTATGATGTGGTGTAGACATGTCTGGTTGTATTATATTTTGTTGGTATTGTAGCACAACTTTGTTGTCTTTTGGGAATGTGTGTTGTGTGTTTTATTGACATGCATCATATAGTGGTGGTTAATGGATGGTTTTGTTGGTTTTTTCTTAAGGGAAAATCGTTCCCCAACATGATCTTGAATCCCTCAACATTTATTGCATGCATTTGGTATCTTGGGAATGTCTCTTAAGGAAAATTATCCCTCACCGCCTCCTCAAGTTAATGAGGTAGGGGCGGGGTGTTACAAGTGGTATTAGTTTTTTCAGTCCTTTGGAGTTGATTCTCAGATTTGGAGTTGGCATTCGTTGCGCTATATTCCTGGAGTTGGGATGGTAGCAAGGCGTAGTAATGTCGGAACGTGGAATGTATATCATAAAAGAACGTAGCTAAACATCTTATGCTGAACATCAAGTTACCAAATATTTGGGTACATAATTGTTTTGGAGACACTTATAGGCATTGTAAATCTCATTGTCGTGGGTGTATCCAATGAGATGTGCATGACATATAAGGAATAAATTACATCCCACTAGGATTCAAATTTCATTGAGGTATAGTGATTTATGGTGTGATATAAATTTGTGGGTTTTGAAAAATCTGAATTGGGTTTCAAAATGGATGGATTTGAAACATTGAAACTAGTGGTATTTTGAAAATGGTTTGGTTTAAAAAAAATGGTGAAACATGGGAAATGTGAACATGTAGAAAGCCTTGTTGTGATAGTGTTGTGTAATGTGATTAGAATTGAGAATTCTTGATGTCTATGGAAGTGAGACTCATGGTTGCTTGTTTCTTGTTTTTAGAAATTGTATTGGGTAGGCGTCGTAGAGACCAATCGGAGGAGGCAGCTGAGAATGTGGTAGCACCTGTGCCTTAGGTGAACCAGCAGTTAGTGTAGAGTATAGTGCAAGCTTTCCTTGCTGTGGCAAGTGGAAACAAAGAGGATGAAAAAAGGCATGTGGCTCATGTGGTTCAGTTTCAAAAGAAGAATCCACCCATCTTTAGGGGTGATTCAGAGTCGAGAGGGTAGAAGCATGGTTGAATATAATGAACTAGATTTTTGAGTTCTTAGGAACACCGAAAGAGTTAAAAGTAAAGTTGGCCCTGTATATGTTGGAATATCTTTTCCTTCATTAGTGGGATATGGTATTCCATGTGGGGACAGACCAGGGTATGATGTAGGAAGGCGTTGAGGAATTGTTTAATAAACAATTCTACCCACATATGTTCTGAATTCAGCACACAACTGATTTCTTTGGTTTGAGGAAAGAACATATGTCTGTGATGGTGTATGAAGCTAAGTTTATAAACTTAGTGTGGTTTGCACCCGAGGTGGTCGATATCACTTCATTGAAGGCACATATCTTTGATGTGGGGTTAAGGAAAGAAATACATTCAAAGATAGCAGTACTTTGTATAGATGATTACACAGAGATGGTGAATAGGGCCTCAGTGGCTTAGCGGGATTTAATGGGGGCTCTGGGCGGAGGAATCATCGTGGTACCCTTGGGGAATAGTGGTAACTCTAACACTAGGTTCAAGTGAAAGAGGGACACTTATTCTCAGGGCGAGAATATGGCATATAATATGATGGCAGGATCAGTAAATCTTCCTTCAAATCCCTAGAGCAAGCCGAGATGATTTCAGTGTGGTTCTACAAGCCACATCAACTGGGATTGTACGACAAAACCTCAAGCATGTTATAATTTTAAGAAGATGGGACATCTATAGTGTTATTGTTGTAATTCTCTAAGGTCAGGTGAATGTGACACTCCTCAGGGATCACAAACATCATATGCTTCGTCGGGATGGGGACAACAGCACACCCCTCGTCAGCAGAGTAAAGTGGGTCATGGT
Source organism: Viscum album (assembly GCA_963277665.1). Taxonomy (NCBI): domain Eukaryota; kingdom Viridiplantae; phylum Streptophyta; class Magnoliopsida; order Santalales; family Viscaceae; genus Viscum; species Viscum album. The sequence goes on along the minus strand of OY728139.1, from coordinate 978,614,717 downwards.
GATTCTCAAAATAAAACAACGCCTCAGCAAAGCAATAAAGTGTAGAGTGTGGCAACAAAAGCATTGCTCAGAGCCAAGATGGTTGTGGTGGATGATCAGTCAGGACCATACATGGTGCCAGATACTATTCTTTTAAATTCTACCTTGATGAATGTGTTGTATGATACGGGTGCCTCACACTATTTTATTACTGCGCGTATGGTTGAGTTACTGGGTTTAAGCATAGAAATGATTCCTTCAGTTTTGAAACTGCAAACTCCTTTGGGTAAAAGAGAGTGTCGAGCCTTATTGTGTAGAGCATGTTGTATTATTGTTGGCAAAGTTGAGATAACCTGGAATTTTATAGTGCTTGAGATGGATGGGTATGATGTAATCCTTGGAATGGATTGGTTGGCAGTGTTTAAGGACCAAATTGATTGTAATGTGTGGACAATTGATTTTAAAGCACACAATGGCATTAGAAATCTCTTTAGAAAAGAGAGGCATGAAAGGCAGAGTGCAACAGGTTTGTTGGCACCAGATGTCGGAACGTTATCTTATCAGTTGATGGTGTTGCGGTCGGAATCGGTAGAGGGTTTTGAACAAAGTGTTCAACCGGTAGTGGTGGATCAGTTCATGGATGATTTTCATGAATAATTCTCTAGGTTACCTCTCATAAAAGAAGTTGAGTTTACGATTGATCTCTTTTCAGGGACTAGTCTTATCTCACTTCCATCTTACCGAATGAAACCTACTGAATTGTGGGAATTGAAATTCCAGTAGGAAGTGTTAGAAAAAAAATGGTTTATCTGGCATATCACTTCTCTGTGGGTAGAGCCGATGTGGTTTGTGAAAAAGGAATATAGAACATTGAGGCTCTATGTTGATTACCGTAGACTTAACCATGTTACAATAAAGAACAGATATGCACTTCCTCGAATTGATGATTTGTTCAACTAGTTGATGGGAGCCTAGTGGTTCTCCATGATCGACCTGAGGTCAGGATATCATCAATTGTGCGTAAAGAAGGATGATATTCCTAAAACAGCTTTCCAATGTAGATATGGACATTATGAATATGTGGTTATTTCCCTTGGTCTAACAAATGCGCCATTGGTATTCATGGAATTGATGAATCAGATATTTCAGAGATATGTGGAATCATTTTGTTGGTGTTTGTAAATGATATTTTGGTGTAATTCAATGACAAGGGTAGAGCATCAGCAACACTTGGCGACAATGCTGGGGATCTTGAGGGATCAACGGTTGTATTCCAAATTGTAAAAGTGTGACTTTTGGATACACGATGTTTGTTTTCATGGCCATGTAATTTATGAAAGAGGTGTTTCAGTGGATCCGGAAAAGGTAGAGGTTGTTATCTTGTGGAAACCACCAAATACTATGTTTGAGGTATAGAGTTTACTCAGTCTAGCTTGGTATTATCGGTGGTTTGTTTGTGATTTTTCACATTTGGCTTCGCCGATGACAGTTTTGACAAGAAATATTGTTCCATTCCACTAGAATGAATAGTGTCAGTAGTGTTTCGAATAGCTAAAGGGTCACCTTACATCAGCACCAATCATGGTTTTTCCAGAACTAGGAAAAGGTTATGTGGTGTATTGTGATGCATCAGGATTAGGGTTGGGGTGCGTTCTCATGCAAGGCTATCATGTGGTTGCGTATGGCACATGACAGTTGAGGGTGCATGATAATAACAACCCAACTCATGGTTTGGAATTGGCAGTAGTGGTCTATGACTTGAAAGTGGGGTGTCATTATCTCTTTGGTGAGAGATTCACGGTATATACAGATCATAAGAGATTGACACAAATTTTCTCACAATGGGATTTGAATTTGAGGAAAAGGAGATGGATGGAATATCTCTAGATGTTTGATTTTGACTTGATGTACACATCGGGTAGTGGAAATTCAGTGGAGGATGCATTAAGTAGAAAATAATATGCTCAAATGGTGAAATAAGCATTCGATCAGTGTCAGTTGATGTCAGTTATAGCCGATATGCAGTTGAAATGTGAGGACTAGGGCGATAATGTGGTCTTCATTCCGGTTTTATTGAATCATGATTTGGTTGGCATGGTTAAAGAGGAATAAATATCTGATTCTGAGTGTGTGACTATGAGGTTGAGACGTTTTGGTATGGAGACCATTGAGGGTTGGCAACTGAATGGAGATTCGGTTTTGTTTTTTCAGAATCAGATGGTTGTACTAGTTTCTTGTTAGGAGGATCTCTTCGGTGAGAAATTAATTGTATATACAGATTATAAGATATTGAAACACAGTTTCTCACAAAGGGATTTGGATTTGAGGGAAAGGAGATGTATGTAATTTCTCCAGATATTTGATTTTGACTTGATGGACACACCGAGTAAGGGAATTGTAGTGGCAGATGCATTAAGTAGAAATTCATATGATCAAATGATGAAACAAGCATCGGACCAATGTTAGTTGATATTGGTTATAGCCTATATGCTTTTGGAATATGAGGACCAGGCCGATAAAGTAGTCTTCTTTCCGGTTTTATTGATTCCCGACTTGGTTGGCCTGGTTAAAGAGGCATCGGTATCTGATTCTGAGTGTGTGACCATGTAGTCAAGACTTAATAGTGGGGAGACCATTGAGGGTTGGCAACTGAATAGAGATTCAGTTTTGTTTTTTCAGAATCAGATGGTTGTACCAGTTTCTTGTCAGGAGGATATTCTAAGGGTGTATCATCATTCTAGGTGGGATGTTAATTGTAGAATTCAGAAAATTTATAAATCATTGAAAGAGAAGTTCTAGTGGGCTAGTATAAATAGAAGTGTGGTGGAGTTTTCTTTGAGATGCTTGACTTGTTAAGAGGTCAAGGCAATCCATCAGAGGCCAGAAGGAATGTTGCAGTCTTTACGAATCCCTGCTTGGAAGTGGGAGGAAATAGCGATTGATTTTGTCATAGGTCTCCCATGAATGGTCAGAAAGGATGATTCCATTTGGGTTATAGTGGATCGGCTAACGATGTCGGCCCATTTCATCTAGATTCGTGAATCTCAAACGGTGGAGGATCTATCCAAAATCTATTTTCGGGAGATGGTAAAGAGGCATGGTGTTCTGGTTTCGATTGAATCCGACAAAGATCTGATATTTACATCTTGTTTCTGGAAATCCTTGCAGCAATCCCTTGGGACATAGTTGACTATGAGCATGATGTATCACCCTCACACAGATGGTTAATACAATAGGATGATACAACCATTGGAGGATATGTTGCGGGCTTGTGTCATTGTTTTTGGTGGGTTGTGGGAGGAGAACTTGTCATTGGTTGAGTTTCCGTACAATAACAGTTATCAGACATCCATACATATGGCTCCGTTTGAAGTGTTGTATGGGCGAGCATGTCGTTCTCCACTATGTTGGGTGGAAACAGGTGATTCTTCGATGGTTGGACCGAGCCTTGTCCAGGAGACTATGGAGAAGATCAAGATGGCCAGGAACATAATGGAGATGGCTCAGAGTCATCGGAAATCGTATGAAGATCCTCATCGATGACCATTTTTGTTCGAGGTAAGTGATCATGTTTTCTTGATGATGTCTCTTAGGTTGGGACATCATCAGTTGCGGATGAAAATAATGTTATCTCCGAGGTATATTGGACCTTTTGATATTCTTGAGCTGGTTGGTGAGGTGGTTTATCATTTGGATTTTCCACCTTGGTTCAGTGTGGTGCACAATGAGTTTCACGTGTCGCAATTGAAAAAGTATCAGCTGGATCGTGACCATGTGATTCAATGGGATCATGTTGAGCTAGAAACAGCTGTTTCATTGGTGGATGTGCTAGTGTGGGTTGTGGATCAGCATGAGAAAGTCTTGCATGGTAAAATCATCGGTTTAGATCAGGTTTTGTGGTAGCATGGCCAGATTCAAGAGGAGAATTGGGAGTGGGAGAAAGAGATGACTGAGCAATGTCCCGAGCTCTTTCGGCAAAGGATGGGTTCACTACAGTCATAGGACGGAAAGACTAATGGTGGGGAGAATGTATTACCATTGTTTTGAGGTATGTGGCCCATGTTTATGCATTTTTATGTGTATAAAGTGCATGGGATGAGTTGGGAAGAGGTTGTGAGATTTTGGAATGGTTTTAATGATATTGGAGGCTTTTCTTAGGGATCAAGGTTTGAGAACAATTAGTGGAAGCCATGCTAATTATCCATGAAACCATGCAGGGGGAGACAGTAAGCTTCGCACATCATTCGCATGGTTTTCCAAACCATGCAAGGCAACTGGGTGGACCCTTGCTTTCGACGCAGTAGCTATGCACGATTTTCCAAACCGTGCGTGCAAACCCTACGGTCACTTAAAAATAGGGTTTTAAAACATAGAATCACTCAGTATTTCTTCATTCCTCTCCAATATTCCTCCCACTCTATCCTCAATCAAGATTCTGGGTTCTCATGGGTTGAGGATGCTCTCCCACTCGGTTTGGAAGCGTTTTGAAGAGGTTTCAAGGTGATTTAAAGCTGGTTTCCCCCGAGTAAGTCTCTCCTCTTGGTTTACTTTTGTTTTCCTCTAGATCAACCTCCATCTCTTTCTTGGTTTTCTACATATACACTTCTTGTGTTTAGATCTAGTGTTGTGGTTGCATTGAATGTTGATTTTAAGGCTTTTTTACTGCTACAGAAAGGAATCTAGAGAGGTTTCGGTGGCGTGTTTGCCAGATTTGAGGCGCGATTGTTCTTGGGTCGATTCCTCAGGAACCCTAAAGGGGTATGGCTTCTCTCTCAACTCCACTTGGTTATAACTAGTGGTTATTTGTTACAATTTATTTTTGTTCTGAAAATTAATTGTGGTTTGTTATGTGAAATTGGTTGGAAATCCCTCTGGTGATGTATTGTGGTTTTTTGTGGAAATGGTGCGTTTTTTGGTGAAATTCTATTTTTTGGATATTAAAATAGATATTTTAAAATGGGTTGTTGAGATTTATTTTGGAAAATGGTTTTTGGAAAATGGTTTTCATTATAGATGTTGTTTTTAGTAAAATGTGGTTTGGCATGGAAAATGGTTTTCAATAAATGGGTGATTTATTGAAGTGGTTTTATATGAAATGGAATTGGTTTATTTCATGTTGTTGTGTCCTTGATGGGTTATATGTGTGGTTGTGATTGGTTGAAATGTTGTGTGCAAGTGGGCTGGAAGTCTCACTATAAAATGTGATGGATAGTGATCAGAAGAACCATAATATGGTAGTGGTCTAGAAGTACCTCTAGTTGTGAATGGATGAATGGGTTGGGTAGAAGTCCCACCATTTTGGTTAATTTGTTGTGAATGGGAGAACGGGTTGGGTAGAAGTCCCACTGTTTTGGTTGTTTGTTGTGCATTTCTTTTCTTGTTGGAAATTTTTGTGCTAATGTGTAAATGATCAAATGGCTTGTGACATGTTTGGTTGGAATTCTCATGGTGGTGTGGATTGGGTGAAATGGCTTGGTAAGGGTGTGTTTGGATTAGGGTAATGGTATCACTTGTGATTATATTATATAAACTGTTTTATATGAATGTGCTAATGGTTTTATCCTATCGGCGTGTGTAGGAAATTCATTTGGGGAAAACCTACTGAGTTTTAGTACTCACACCCTGTTTTGCATTGTGGTGTCTTTGTAGATGTCGTGTATCATGATGTGGGACAAAGTAAGGCATCATCCTCTTTTAGTAAAGCATTGTGATCCATTGGTGGAGCATGGAGCATGGAGCTTGGGGTGGAGATGTGGTGGTGTCATGGATCATGGTGTTGTTGTTTGGTTTCCTCATGTACTCTGATGTTGTGTTGACATGTCTAGTTTTATTGTTTTCAGATGGTATTATAACACAACATGGTTGTATTTTTGGAATTCATGTTGGGGGTTTTATTTAAATGCATCATATAGTGTTGGTTAATGGATGGTTTGGTTGGTTTTGTCTTATGGGAAAATCGTTCCCCAACTTGATCTTGAAGCCCTCGACATTTATTGCCAGCCTTTGGCACCTTAGGAACGTCACTTAATGTCTTGTATCCCTAATCGCCTCCACAAGAAAATGAGGTAGGGGTGGGGTGTTACACATCAATTTCGACATGATAAACCTATCATAATAACAATATATGAAAATCATAGTATAAATAAAAATACTATATAGAAAAACAAGAAGCTAATTAGTATAACAGTTGAAAGAAACAACATGTGACTATTAAACATAAACCAATTCAATTATTTAATCTAGTTTAATATTTATCAGCATAATTCCATGTCCATACAAAGTTTTAAACCATGGTTAAATTTTCATTTCATGAAAATAAATATGATAAGAAACAAATCCCCTACCTCAATGCTTCAACATTCTTTGCATGAGAATGAATCAATGTTGTGGATATCTAATCACTTATATCATGAGAAAACTATGATATCCCAAGGAAATTGTTCCATAAATTCACTGATAAACTAAGAAAAACACATTACAAATATGGATACCATATAAAATAATATGGAAAACTTATTGTGAGTAAATGAGATCAAACGAAGTGAAAACAATAGAAATGTTGAAGGGTCTACCTGAGATCACAAAATAGACCCTTGCATAGTTGGAGGAGACCATATTGCAGCCCCTGCAAAAACCCGGGACTAGGGTCCACTACTAGATCCACATTGAAGATCTTATTTAGCTAGGGGAGAGACTATAACATAGCCTACATCCAATGTTTCACCTATTCCTGATTTGGAAGTAGGCTAAAAAACCACTATGGCACAACCACCTCATTCTATATTGTAGTGCACGACACCGGGGAAGGGACTACACGACAACCAACCACCACAGTGATGTTAGGCCTAATAATATAGTTGACCCGATTTTCCTCCTTTAAGCCTCCCTACACCGTAGCTAGGATACCACATCGTAAAAACCTGGCATACAGCACATCACATGGCTTCACATCGCAACCTGACCTCAAATGGAAATGGTAGCCACCTTCCCCCCCCCCATTTACCCTCCAAACTCCTTGAAACCTCCTATAGGTGCCTCCAACACCAAAAAACACAAAGGGATGGGCCAATGAGGTTCAAGACCTTACAATATATATATACAAAAAATAGTAATAATTACACATATAATTTATGAATTTTTAGAATATATGATCACATAATAACTTTAAATAGTTTCATATTACCCAATTTAAAACATATTATTTTATATTGGTCACTGTACCAAAATAAATCATGATATATAACGCCAATAATTGATAAGATAAACTCAAATATGTTTGAATAATTATAAGTATATTATTTATTTTTTTAATGACTCACCAAAACACTTTATATTGATCCCAATTTCAATGACCATGTTAAAAAAATTCCAATTTATTCATAAAAAATTTATAGAAACATGAAACTATTGTCTCTATATATAATGATTTTTCCATTTAAATTTTAACATAGTTTCAATATATTTTCATTTATTATTATATTTCTCATACTATTTTTAACCAATTATTAACGTGATCTCTTCATCATATAGATACATTGGTATAAAATTTCTTCCAACTATCTAACTGACCAAAATTTATTTCAATAAGATTAATAATAAAAACACTATCCAATTAAGAAAATTTTATTGAAGTATAATATAAAACTTATAATCCAAATAGTAATAAATAGGGAAATAAATTTACTCTCTAATACCGTGGATTTTTTTTATGTTGTATAATTTTTTATATTTATCTTATAAAATAGTATTATAACAAACCAAGGTCATAATATAGAGAACAATCTTTCAAGTTAATGTAATTTTAAACTCCTCTTGTTAGTCAGTGTTTTGAAATGTAGAATTTATTAAATTATTTAATAGTAATAAATGATTACATGGATACAATGAGTCAGTATGTGAAATAAAGTAATCCAGATGTAGTTAACTTACACATTCTAAGGATTCAAAGATAATTTTATTTCTTTAGAAAACATTCAATTCAATATAGTTAAATAACAACATAAATTCACTCAATTAAGGATTCATAATAAATAAATACTAGTTTTTTAATCAAAGCCCAAAATTCATGAATGAAAATAAGGGGAATGGGAGGGAAATAATATATTTTTCTAGAATCTATGGGTGGCAAGATGGAACCCTAATATAGAATGTTTTTTTCAATGAATAATAATCACTTATTGAAAATAGAATTTACCTAACGAATATGGATACCAATGGAGGGATCAAGAATGGAGGTAATGGGGTCGCCAATGATGGTAGAATCAGCTTGAATCAATGTAAATGGAATGTAAGATATGTGATGTCTGGTATGTAAGATTGGAAATAGTCGCTGGCACTGCTGCGGTGGAATCAGTGGTGGGTTGGTGGTAAGAGAGGTAGGGGAGGGTGCACAATCAGGGTAAGGAGTGCATGAGTAGTGTTGGGGTGATAGGAATTGTTTTTAGTGAAATGACCTCCAATGATAGTATTCTATGTTAAGGGATGGAAAATCACATATCTCTAGTAGATAATTAAGTGGTAGAAGCTCACATTAACTGGAAGAACATTATTAAAAAGGGTAAAATCATATTTATAATATTCAAAAATATTTTTGGTATTGGCAAAAAATATAAATGATGATATCATTGTGACAATGATTAGGATGTGAAATTGAATTCATGGAAATGATTTTATTTAGTAGATATCTTTCAACACATAAAGGGTGATATAAAAGACATGGTCATGTGAATAGGCAACATTTGTTTCAAATTGAATTATTTTTAAATAACATGAAGCACATTCAAAACATGATTGATTTATTTTAATAGTTGAAACTAACTAATAATTTCATAAAAAGAAAATTGTAGATATAGGGGAACATTTTAATGTTATAAATGGGTGAATATTTGAATCTTTATAGGACACCTAGAATGTCATTTAGTGATGATGGTATATATAAGTGAACAAGGCCGGATCGTGGGAGATCCATGTGATCCTTGAGACTAGGGAATCAACCAACATGGGGGAAACCAACAACCCTCTTCCTCTATCTCAATTTCTTTTCATCCCTAGAATCAACAGTTGGTTCCTACCAATACTATTACCTACATCCATTGATGAACTCATTTCATTTCTATTGTCATCATAGATTATACATTGGCACCACTATCTAGGGTTATTTGGCTGTATCTTCTGTATGTTGACATTATTGATATTTCTGGTACATCATGGTCTTCGGCTTTGATTTGATAAATTTCCTCTCCTAGATTCAATTTCTATTATCATTGAAGATATTTTTCATAGAAGATTCTATTAAATTCTTATAGAAGTCTTCTTTTTTTCCAATGTTAGGCTTCTTACATATTTAGTCACCCGAAATATTTATTATGCATGTCGGAGGTTGTCTAGATGATATTTCGTCTAATACCGATACATGTTCCAATTTTAATTTTATGTAATTTAAGGGGTCTATTTGAATAGAAACTCCACTAAATTATCCATCATTATATAAAAATGCCAAATAATATAAAAAATTTTAAATAAATAAAATTATCAAGAATGAATTATTTCAAATTTTTTATAATTTATAAAGGTCCTTGGGATCAATGGGTGGTGGGGAGGTGACCAGATGTGATAGTAAATAAATAAGTAGCTAGATTTTATTTCATCTTATTTTTGGGTTATCAATTTATATTCAGTAGAATAAATTTTTTATGTATTTATTTATTTTTATAGATATAATTTTTTTTGATAAATGCAATGAATTAATTTGGATGATTGGATACTAATCTTATATCTCTCCTATGATTATGTTTCTTCTTCCCTAAAAACACTGAATGACGCCTCCCATTCATAACCTCAGCTTCAAGTTTAACCATAGATTTTATACCCAAGTCACATGAATGCATGGAAGAAGTGCCTTTTTCTAAAGTTAAGGAGTATCTATCATGAATCATAGCATTAATAAGTTGTTCATTTGAACTATATAATGAAATTAAATGTATGATGACTTGGTCCTCATCTTCAACTTTTAAATTTTTATTGGAGATCTCAAATAAGATTTTATTAAACTCATCAATTTGTGTCTGGATGGTGGTTCAATGACACATTGTAAATGTATATAATTTTTTATTCTTATGTATATGACCAATTAATGATGTTTTCATATATTTTTTTTCATGTTTATACAGAATACATGCTGAAAAGGTCTCATAAGAAATGTCTCTTATGAATTTATCACCTAAACACAAGGTCAAAGAGCTACATTCTTTCATTAAAATGTTAGAATGTACTTCAAGATAGGTTTTGACTATTTGACCATCAGTGTCCAGATTTTCATGGGGTTTATTTTGTGTGAAAAGATCATATTACATCCGTTCTTGGACTAATAGGGGTCACATTTTTTATCTCCACAAATTAAAATCATTGAAGCCATCAAATTTTATATTTCATTTTTCGAAGGCCTCATTGTTTATTTGCGTGGCTCTGATACATCTTTTTTTGTCGTAGTAATAGCAGAATACAATCCCCCCAAAAATAATTCCAAGGACCTAATCACAACTCAACGATGTGCGGAACTTTCTTTCTTTATATTCGTGACACACCCCTTGGAATTATTCAATGCATTGGGATATTCAATCTTACACTGGGAGTCCAAAAATGAAAAAAACTCTCACAAGAAGATAAAAAAAATATCCATGAAAAGTAAGATTCTTATGAATGAGATGGTACATCCTGTATCAACTAACGAAATATCCACTAGAGGGGAGGATGTTTCTAGGAAGAGCATTGTTTCCGCAGATTTTTTAGTAAGGTATTTTTACAACCCATAGTTAAAGGTCCTTATTATGACCATAAATTTTTAGGAGGTAGGGTAAGTTGTTATGAAAAAAGATATATTTGGAATAGAATGTATCATCAAATTTTATAAGTCAAATTGTCCTCTCAAAATGTAAATGAAGTAATCACGTTAGTGAAAAAATCCTAGGAAATTCATGATAAATTTGATGAATTAATGGTAGAAATATGTCATATTAATTATCAGCTTCGAAAAGTGATGTAGTTATTCCAAAACCATGAAAATAAATCAGGAGATCCAAAAGGAGAATTTTTTTATTTGAGCAATAAAATATTACCAGAAGGGGATCTTGTATTGGAAAAAATATTCAAAATATTTGGAAGAGTCTTGAAGGGAGAACATTAGGAGATGTTTTTAATCATCTAGAATCCACTATCTATGATATGAATCCACCCATTGATGAAAAAAGGTAATGTTTATTAGGGCTATATATTTTAGATGATTACGCGTGACCTTTAATAGGAGAATCTTAAGAACATCCATAAGCTGCTTTGAGTACTCCTCAATGTATCTAGGAATACAATAAATAGATCCATGATATTATTACATGGTTGAAATTGTAACTTGGGGACATATAACATCCCTCTAAAAACATAATTGAGTACCTTATAAATTTAGAATACCTATAATAAAGAGTTTACAATAATAAGTAAATGAAAGAGGCAAAGTCATCTCCAACCGAAGGACTCAGTGTAAAACCATGAGAAGCCAAACTAGTATGGAAGGGGATCTTCTTTAAACCAATTCCTTTAGAATGATAGAATGGATCATTCAAGTATTTATTTCTTAAAATCAAAATGGAAGTGGACCCCTCATATCCATGATATATATAGAAAGAATATATGACAAGGAAGACACATCGATAAGGTGTTACTCAATATGGAATGATCCTAATGCAACATTGTGAAAAGGATCCTAGAGGATCCATAGATTAATGGGATCTAGGCCTTCCATATTATATACTATTAGTTTATTTATAGTCACGGACCGTAGATAGTGCACTAAATTATAGAGGATCTTCCTTGGGAGGTAATACATGGTGATTTTGGGATATGTTGCTAAGGCACTTAGAAGTAAGAGTAGCAATCTAGGAATATGTTACATTTCCAATTGTGGTTATACTAGTATTAGATTTTTTCCATTAATAGATCTTTTTATGAAATTAACGGGCTGATCAGGATCGATAATTGTAAAAAATTCTATAAAAACATTAACCAAAATCCAAATATGTGACATATGCTAATTTGAAGAATATATTTTCCAGTTTCCACATTGGTATTAGCTTCTTGAAATAGGAGATCAAGGATATTATATAGATGTATTTATTTAGAGTCTTTTATGCAGCTGGCCCCAAATAGTTCAACAAGACTTAAAAATTTGTCTTTCTCAATGTTCAGACATGAAATATACATTGAGAGTTGAAGAAGAAACTCTATGAAAAGTAATAAGACTATATTGAATGTAGTGACATCTCCTATAGGATGTAAGAAATATTCCATTCATGTGTTTTTCAGGATACCCAAATGTAATTGGTGTTGTATGAAGATATAGGTGTGCTCCAAGCTCCAACAAGGTAAGAGCTTGGAAAACCTTAGTAAAGGTCATTCAAAACATAGTTTCTGGATGAATAGTTTGAATGCAATTAACTATTAAAAAAAATATAGAAACAATTTGGAAAAATAAAATTATCAAGTTGATTTTTAGGTAGAAATTGAAATAAATCTATGTGATTTCTTAGAAAAAATAGATTTCAGAAATATATCAGAGAAAAATTTAAGGAAACATATGGGATGTATTGCTGATTACCTAATGGAAAATCTCTATCCAGCTGTGGTTGTTTTTGATTTTGTGAAAATAATGTTCACTCAGTTGAATGTTTCTCAGATGGAGACAGAAGTAGGGGATGTCTCAAAGAAATAACGATGAAAGATTCATCATATATATTGTTTGAGCCCTTCTAGGGAGAATATATAGACTCATATTATGAAATTTTTTATTATTTAAATACATAGAACTCAGAGGAAGAATATTTTATATCATATTATGAAGATGTAAATAAATATATTTTCATCCAGATTCAAATATCTAGGACTTGAATAGGGTCTAGTGCACTTGAGGACTTTCTAGAACTAATAAAACTGGAATATACAGAAGGTGATCTGGTTCATTATTCAAAAATTTAATTCCCTTCCTAAAGAAGATATTTTCAAGAATGAATGATTCCCAGTGATGATTATTTTGAGGTGTACCAGAAGTCTTAGGCTGTATATTAAGGAATGACCAAGATCATAAGAGATAAAGATACACCTAAATTCTATAAAATAGAAAGAGGATTATTTACAATGACTTTGATAAAACCAGAAAGGGTTTATTTTGATATCTATAAAATTTATATTTAAGTGATTTTTTGAATAATATAAATTATATAAGATCCCCTACTAAGAAAGGACCGGATCTACTAATTCATATTATAGTAGTGGATGTTAGTTTTTACAATTTCTCTCATTCACTACTAGAATGAGAACAAGATAATATACTTGTTGGAGAAACATGGGTAATGGTGATCCTATAAATTTATGTAGATCATATGGATATATATTTTAGTAGAACTCTAGAAGTAAATATCAACCTGAAGAACTTGTATAATATGTTATTATTTACACCCCACATAAGATGTGTTAGAGTAATTACTCATCATTATGTAAAGTTCTATAATACTAGAAGACCTACTCTAATAAAGGGTGAAAAATTATTTACACATATTTCCAAAGATGAATTAACATAAATTAGTGAAATGTACCCACATGTGGTAAACATGAAGAGGATCACTTGGCCTAGAGAATGGGCTTCACCAGATCTATTGGAAGAAAGAAAGAAGATGCTACATCTTTCAGATGTTATTACAAAAGTTTGAAATAGACTTTTCATCTATGAGGTCAGAGAAGATGAAGATGACTGTAGATCATAAGGATCAAGAGCAGGTAGATATGATTTGAACATAAAATATTTCAAATTATAAATACTATAGAACCCTTCTGAAAACCATAGGATCCCAATCAGAAACGATGAAGGTACTTCAGTAGAAGCACCAAGAACATAAATTTTTAGAATGATAGTTTTCCAAGAAACAATTCAAATAACTATATATATGGATTAATAAACTAATGTAGGATATATGGGATCATCATTACATAGATAAAAGATATAGGACGTGGTGAAATTAGTAAAATTAAGTATTAATGATACTATATGTATTTCATTGGTTCATACAGGATGAACCTTCCTTTGGATAAGAATCCTATTTTTTGTAGTAACCTAGGAATCTACGGAGTTGCTATAAGGGCCCAACCTTATTTCATTACAAAATCTTGAATTTAGTCAAGAAATCACTTCCTTTCACATTGAGTATATTTTCATGATTAGATTTGTAGATAATTGGGACATAATACATTCATAACATAACACATTATCACATAGTGGATACCATAAAATAGTATTTATTTCATCCAAAATAGAAAACGTTTAAAAAAATTATTTGACAATTCAAAAAACATTAAACATGGATTTATTCTTTATCTTACACATCATTATAACCTATGAAATTCATTTAAAAAACATAGTATGGGCACAAAAATCTCAATAAGGGATATAAAAACAATGAAAAAGTACATTAGTCCTTGAATACATGTAACATATGAAGTCGTTTTGAAAAGAAATACTTGTCACCAATATAAAAATACTTTTCGAAACATGAGATTTCCACAAGATACACACAAAACATAAGAACATAAATAGAACCATAAAGATGTGACATCCATGTTCTAGAATCCACCTAGAGGCGCCCCATACCGAGTTGTTCACATGGTCTCAAGAGCATTTCCCCAAATGTCATAGGCTGCTGACTAGCAGTGAGGGCCTTGTGTGTTATAATGGGAAAACTATGCCCACATTGGGAGAGTGCACAGCAGAAGTAAACATATATACAAAAGCGGAAGCATTAATAATATCATACAAAAATAAACTATAGAATACTGATAGAATAAACTGGAGCAGATATATTAAATGAAGCATGATTCATATGTCTAAGAAAGAATCCAAACACAACACAATGCTGAAATAAAACTCTAATCCAAACTACAGAAAAACAATTTAAACATATTCTTAGCATCGCATGCCACATATTGGTCTTATGCTCTCTAGCTCAACAACACTCATGTACCTAAAGAAGAAGGGCTCTTTCCCTAACCTATACATGCAACAATATAGTCTATTTGGGCCCAAAAGCATGGCCCAAAGAGGGTGTGAGACGAATCCCAGTAGGAATACACCCCAAGAATTGTGCCGAACTGTTAGTGAATATATACTGTAGACAATAATGAATAGGAAGAAAAAAACAAGGAAGTACACAAAAGAAAACAGCCAAATAGTTCCAAAGCATTCAGTTCCAGATATCAAGCAAACACCTAATCAATTAAAGTAACCATATGGTAAGTACACACAACCAATCCCCTCTGGTTCAACATAAAATTAAGTACAAGAAACCCTCTAGGAATCACACATAATCTCACCCCTCTGGTTCAGCTTAATTATAGACATTATGAGGAAGAAATCATCGTCAATTCCCTATACAGTCTTGTATCATTAATAAAGGCGCTCTAGGGAAGCACTCAATGTCACATTACCCCTATGGCCCGTGCCTAGGAACTATAGACACACTGAGGAAGCCCTCAACAACAATTTCACCTATGGTCTTGCATCGTGATTGTAATTATAGACACTCTGGAGAAGCCCTTACGTCCATTCCCGCTATGGTCTACTACACCAGGTTCTCATGGCCCTTGGTAAGTCAATCGTGTATAGAAATGCATTGTGGCCAATGTAATCCTTAATAACTACTTGGATAATCAGTCTATAGCATATCCACATATTAGAAAAGATAATCACTCGATCCTACAATACTAGGCATGGGAAAACAACAACATCCTAACAAGAAAATCTAGACCAATATGGTCTTAAACAGACTTGCATGGTCATACACTTCCAAAGCATAACAATTAACCATATTCACATTCAATTAACATCTATTCAAGTATATAAGAATGGAAGACAAATAATAGGGCTAAAACAGTAAACACGCAATACCCCATTCATGGGTATTGGGAAATTTTACACATATAAATCAAAGACTTTCTACGAGAAGTCACTAACCGCCTAACTCGGTGTTGGGAGATCGATATAAATGAACCTCAGGGCTTGAATAACCCATGAACTTCATAGATCTAAAAAAATTTATAAAACGTTCAACCAAGGATAACTTTGAAAATAAGAGGAATCATGAAATGACACTCTAGAAGAAGGAATTGCTTATTGATGATATCCCAACACAATCGATGGTGGTTGAATCAAAGATCAGAAGATCAGTTAGGGGATCAAAGAAGGATCACAACCTTAAGGGATCCCTCGGTCGAACCAAACATAGAATGGGGGTGTTCTATCGATTAGAGGTGACCACTATCCGTTTAATGAAAAAATGCATGGTGTGTACTTTAGAAGTACATGGAATGTACTTTCCTTTTCCGTAATCCTCTTTAGGCGGTCTCTAAGTCACCCCACACGGTCATGTGCATGACCGCTACATGGCTAGCACCTGGCTACCTGCAGTAACCAAGTACACGATGTGTACTCATAATGCAAATGACTTGTACTTCAAAAATTTCCATAAATTCCTCATTTTCTTAAAATCACTAGAAAAATGAAAACATACCTAAATTGAAGATCCAGGTTTTTACAAACATCCCCCATTAAAGAAATTCATTCCCTGAAATTTTCTGTCAAGGAGACATAGAAGAAGAAACCCTGAATAACCCTAGCCAATACGATCATACATCAGCCTCCATCTCCAATTTCTCATTCTGTAAGCGCCTATCCTGCAATAGCACCCGTACCAGAGGAACATACCAGCCATGGAGAACCTTCATACATCAATCAACAATCTAGATAGGATGCTCCTCGAACAAGGCATCCAACTCTAACTAAACATCCTCGAGTTGAAAGACATGATATTGGTCTGAGAAGTAATGTTGAAGCTGAGAAACATGGAAAACATCATGCATAGCCCGGTACCTCTAAGGTAACTGCAACCGATAGGCAACCGGCCCAACTCTCTCCAAAACCTCAAATGGCCCGACGTGCCTCATTAAAATCTAACCCTATATCCTAATCATTTTATGTCCCAACCTCAGTGTGACATGTAGGAAAACCAGATCTCTGACCTCGAAATACAATGGTCGTCTTTGCTGATCAGCATAAGACTTCTCTAGAGACTATATAGTAGCCATCCTCTTCTGAATCAACTCTATCTATGACGTGGTTTCCTATATATGATGAGGTCCCATCATAGAAGCCTCTCCTGCCTCCAACCAATATAAGTGTGATCAACATGGCCTACCATACAAAGCCTCATAAGATGCCATCTGAATAGTTCCTTGAAAACTATTATTTTAGGTAAACACCACAATAGGTATGTGCTTCTACCAAGAACCTCCAAAATCATGGAGGAATGCTCGGATCTTGTCCTCAAGAACCAGAATCATATTCTCAGACTGACCATCAGTCTGGGGGTGGCAAGCTATACTCAAAAGCACTTGTGTACCCAAAGCCTTCTGAATCCCCTTCCAAACTGAAGAAGTAAAAAAAGCATCCCTATCTGAAACAATGGATTGCGGAACCCCATGTAGATGTACAATCTCTTTGATGTAAAACTTTCCCAGCTCATCGACACTAAAGGTATCCTTGATAGGCAAGAAGTGATCAACCTTCATGAGTCTGTCAATGACAACCCATATTGCAAATTCCCCTAGGGAGACCTCAGTAAACTTGAATGTAAATCCATTGCAACATCATTCAACTTCCACTTAGGAATGGGTAACTACTAAAAAATCCCTGCTGGTTGCTAATGATCTGCCTTTACCTACTGACAGGTGGAACACCTCATGACGAAGCCAACAACATCTCTCTTCATACCCGACTACCAATACTGACAGGGCAGATCACGATACATCTTGGTGACACCAGGATGAACTAACCAGAACGAGGAATGAAAGCCCTAGATCAGCTCCTCGTATATGTCAGCTAACACCCATCATCACCCATGAAAATGAAAGACATCATCCTCTCCTATAGTCCTCCATGAATAGGGTCCTCTCTGGACACACTTTCTCATAGGCCTAGGACATCAGAATATGATAACTGCCTCATTCATACTCTATAAAGGAGAGTAGAGTTAACAAATATAGAAGATTGAAACGTCTGCCCCTATCTGTTGTGCAACTCCAAATGCATCTCAGAGAACATAGCAATAGGCTACTGCTCACTGCTAGCCTCCTGAACTGCCTATATCTGTGTTCTCCTGCTCAGCGCATCAGCCACTATGTTTCCCTTCCCAGGTGTATAGGCAAGCTCAATGTAAAAGGATTGAAGATACTCAACCCATCTTCGGTAACTCAAATTCAAATCATGATGAGTGAATATATATTTGAGACTTTTGTGGTTAGTGAGATCCAAAAAGTGCCATGCCAACAGATAATGCCTCCAACAGTGTAAATCATGAACAACTTCAGCCAACCCGAGATCATGCATTAGGTAATTTCTCTCGTGTGGCCTCAACTGCTATGACCCATACACAATGACTCCTTACCCTTGCATAAGTACAACTCCCAGCCCAATATGTGATGTGTCATAGTAAACAGTATTGATCGTTCCCATCTTTGTAAATACTAGTATCGGTGCGGAAGTCATCCTCCCCTTAACCTCATTAAAGGATTACTTTTAAGAATATGACCACCAGAACGTCACACCCATCTTAGTCAGGGCCATCAGTGGAACTGCTAATTGTGAAAAGTCTTCTATGAAGTATCTGTAGTATCTAGGATGCCCTAGAAAACTCTGTACCTCAAAGACATTCTCTAGTTTCTCCCAGCAGACTACTTCACTCACTTTCTCTAGGTCTAAAGATAGTTCTATCTCTGAGATAACATGACCCAAGAAGTGAATCTGATCCATCCAATAGTGGCATATTGAGATCTTATCATTTAATATATTCTCTCTCAGTATACTCAGAAAGATATCAAGATGTGTGGCATGGTCGTGTCGAGTGTGATAGTACACCAAGATATCATCCACAATGACTAATAAAAATGAATCCATGTATGGATGGAAAACTTGGTTCATCAGTTCCATAACAATTGCAGGTGCATTTGTGAGACTGAACGGAATAACCACATACTCATATATACCATACCTACTCTAGAAGGCTGTAAGAGGTATATTAGATGGTATAACACACAACTTATGGTAACCAAATCTCAATACAATCTTCAAGAGCACCCGGGTTCCTTGAAGCTAATCAAAGAGATCATCTATACCCAGCATGGGATATCAATTCATGACCATCAACAGGTTCAACTTCTGATAATCCATTCAAAGAATGAGAGTACAATCTTTCTTCTTATCAAAGAGGATAGGAAAACCACAAGAAGAAGTATTGGGTCAGATGAGACCCTTTGCCTGCAACACATCTAACTGCTTCTTGAGCTCCTCTAACATGGGTGTAGCCTTCATATATGGGAGAATGGACATCGGTGCGGCTCCAGGAACAAGCTCAATAGAAAATTCAACCTCTCTCTTCCGAGGTAAACCTGAAAAGTGCTCTTGAATTACATCTATGAAACAATCCACCACCGGAGGAAAGTCTATCTATGAAGTCCCCAGATATTCCAGATAAATACTATAAATTTGGGTTGTAACTTCTCCTATCCCATGACGCTCTAGTCCCGCTCTACTCACCTGTACATCCGATTCTCCCTTATGAAGAAATGTTCCACCTTATGGTGATATGAAACTCACCCTATGATGATAAAAACCGATAATGGCCTGAAAGGGAACAAACTAGTCCATTCCGAGAATCAAATCATAGCATGTCATCTCTGGGACATAGAAGTTCCAAAAGAAGTGACACACACTAACCTCAAGAGGGAGCTCCTTGTACTGATGTACACTAGATGTTATTGTCCCCAACAGAGTGTCTAGCATCAAGATATCAATAGAAGAGTATATAAAGAGCACAATTTCCTCAAAAAAAGCAACAAATATATTGCTATGGGAAGCACCTATGTCGAAAATAGAAGAAGATAAAATTGAGGCAACTAGGATTATACCTCAAACTGTAAAGAGTCTAGGATCCTGCACTTGCTTGGTCTACTCCATTGCCACAGTTTGGCCTGCACCGTGGCCCTGTGACCCTTCTTGACCACTCTGAGCTTATCCACCCTACAATCACTGATATCCTAGTTGTTTTACACCATGTCCATGACCTCCACCTCAGCCTGAATGGCTAGAAGACTCCAATTCCTATAATGGTAAGAAACCGGTGGAGATTCTTCCGTATGAGGAGTCATAGAAGAACCCCTATCACCAACGGCTAGTGAGAAAACAAGACAGAAACGCTGAAGGTGACCCATCTTTCTGTAAGATCGGCACTCCCCTAGGTCTCTCTGACACAACGTTCTCGTATGCCTGGCCTTCCCAAAATTGTAGCATACCACCTGGCTATAAGAAGGTGTCTCTCGCATCCTTATATCCCCACGCATAGGCTCCCTACAATGCTTCCTACTGTCAGAAAGAGGGTCACTAGCTCCAGATGTCTAGCCGCCCTGTCTCACAACTCCCGAATCCCTCTGATTATACTCTTTAATCAGTGCCCAGTTGATGATAGAAGTGATGGAAGTCAACCTAATGATGTTCACCTATGAGTGGATGTCCTGTCTGAGACTATACTCAATCTTCCTTGACAGTAACAACCAATCTCCCTCATAGGTAGGGTGTAAAATGCAGATGCTCGATTAAAAGAGATGAATACTCCATAACTGATAGATTAACCTACTCCAGAATCATGAAATCCGAGACTCGATCATCCCTTAAGGTCTCTATATATAGGTATTCATAGAAGATACGTTGGAACTCCTCCCAATCCATAACCTGTGGATGTCCTTCCTATGAGATCAAATCCCACCAACTCTTTGAGGAATCCCATAGCATGTTTGTAGTGAGCCTAACCCGCCTTTCCGGAGGCATTTCTAGATGCTCAAAGATCGTCAGCATGTCTTCTAGCCATGACTCTACAGCCAGGGATCCTCTATCCCCTGAGAAGTTGGGAGGATGATGCTGATGAAAACCCATGTCAAATATTCCATAGACGAGGCAGGAGGTGGTGCTCCCTGGAAGGTCTGCATCATCCTCATGAAGCCTTCCCTGAACTGTGCATCAACACCTTTATCAAGTATAACTATAGGTTCCAAGACTAGCACAACATGAGGATCTCTAGAAAGTCACTGATTAGCCATATCAGGCATCTAATCATTTCCTAACAACTAGAAGACAAACAAAGGATGTCTCAGTGGCATGACTCTACAAGGTCAAACGAACACCTTAGATCAAGATTATAAAGGACTGAAAACTGAAGGTAAAAGTAGAGAACCTGAGATAGAAAGCATTCATGTTTTGAAAAACATGACTTCATGGCTTATATGTCCCCTACACGATGTCTTCCCTTATGACATTTACATGGGCATGTACTCCTGCCATAACTGGTCGTGTAACACCCCGAACACACGTTGTGTTGTCCTAACACACGGTGTGTACTTGAATCCTTTTCTCCTACTCGAGTCCCATTACACGACCAACCCACATGGTTCTCTTAAAACAATACTAAATGACATGTTTGTTCCTGACACGCTGTGTACAAGATGAGATACTCCAACCTGTATTCTTAGTGACACGACCAAATATACAATTCACACTACACGACATGTTCCAGGTGGACACTGTGTGTATAAGAAGAGACTCCACCGACCCATGTTGTTAGAAACATGGTCAGCTGCATGGTTTACACTACACGGTGTGTATAACTTACGTTTTCATCCATCAATGTCGTTGGTCACACGGGCGGACACAAGGTCTCTACACATGACATGCACATCCAGTACACGACGTGTCCTACCAAGATTTTCCCAGCACTGTGTCTCATTCCACATAGCATGTGATATGGTTAGAGACTACACGGTGTGTATATATAGTACGTGATGTGTACTTAAGAAAAATTGTTTCTTCATAGAAATAAGTACACACAACATGTGTTCATAACTACACGCCATGTATTCTGGGGTTTTCAAGACAGTAAGCCTTAGAAACTATTCCGAAAGCCCATGAAACACATAAACTGACATTTATGTTCGAAATTCCTATCTGTGAGAGCCCATAATCCATTAGAATCAATGTAATACATCTAAAACATGTTATAATCAAAACTATCAGCACAATGATCCACCAAATTCCGGTTCATGAGGGACTATAACAACACAAGAACCACAGTTTGGCATTCATCCAAACAATACCTTAAACAACCAATACCTTATCAAAAAAAGGTATTTTATCAAGTCGTTTATCATAACGACATGCATATCTAGCACAACAACTATCAAAACAACATGAAATCGCTAATTCACCCTAAATGGCATGGAAATAATGCATGACATGTGATTTCTAGCAAGTGCTTATATGATGCATGAGATGGAAGACCCTCATCTCATTGGGTTGAAACAGAAATAGAACATCAATAATATCAATGGTAACAACACAAGGAATGTGAATCACCCATCAATGAAAATAAAATCAATTGTAATATTGAAAAACTAGAAAAATAGTAATAAGTGTCTAATATTGCCTTTTCCCTATACACGGGATAGTTACACCCAGGCATAACTTATTACCATGTACCAATACCATCCTACCCCTGAATATAGGCACCAAATTGTAAATCAAGAAGAAAATAATTCCTCTGATACCACTTTGTAATGTCCCGATTCATGAAGCCACCCAAAGGCTCCCCATACCCGGTTGGTCACATGGCCTCTAACACATTTCCCCAAATGTCAGAGGCTGCCGACTGATAGCGAGGGCCTTGGAAATGATAATGGGGAAACTATGACTCCATTGGAAGAGTACATAGAGGATGTAAATAGATATAAAAGAGATGAATCAGTAATAATATCATTAAAAAATAAACAGCAGAAGACTAATAGAATAAACTAGAGCACATATATAAAATGATGCATGATACACATGTATAGGAAAGCTTCCAAACACATCAAAACGCTGAAATAAAACTCTAAACAAAAGTATAGGAAAACTAAGTAAACATCTCCTCAGCATCGCAAGCCTCAACTTGGTCACATGTTCTCTAGCTCCACAACACTCAAGTACCTGAAGTTAACGGGCGCTTTCCTTTATCTATACCTACAATAATATAGACTGTTTGGGACTAAAATAATGTCCCAAATAGGGTGTGAGAAGAATCCTAGTATCCAACCACCCTAGGATCTATGAATAATAGTCAGTGAATATATATGGTAGGAAATAATAAACAGGAAGTAATAAACAAGGAAATAATCCAAAGTAATCATCCAAACAGTTCCGAAGCATTCAATTCCAGATACCAAGAAAACAGCTAATCAAAGCAGGTAAATCTCTCAGAAGTACAAACAGCCTATCCCCTATGGTTCAACATTCATGTAAGTACATGAAACCCTCTGGGAAGCACACATAGTCTCACCCCTCTAGTTCAGTTTAATTATAGTCTCTCCAAGGAAGAAATCACCTTCAATTCCCCTTATATCCTCATATCGGTACTAAAGGTGCTCTGGGGAAGCACTCAACGTCACATTCCCCCTACGGCCCACATCGAGGAACTACAGACACTCTAAGGAATCTCTCAACATCAATTCCCCCTATGGCCTCGCATCATGATAGTAATTACAGACACTCTTGAGGAGTCCTTATGTCCATTCCCCCTATGGTCTACTACACCAGGTTCTCATAGCCCTGTGTATGTCAATCATGCATAGAAATGCATAGCCGCAAAAGTAAACCTTAAGAAATACCTAGCTAATCATTCTATAGTATATCAAAATATCCGATAAGATAATCAATCCATCCTACAATCCTAGGAATGGGAAAAAATAGCATCCTAATAGGTAAAGCTAGTCAAAAACGGTCATAAATAGACATTCATGGGAAAACACTTCCAAATCATAGTAGTTAACCCTATTCACATTCAATTTACCTCTATTAAAGCATATAAGCATGTCCGAAAAATAATAGGGCTAAAACAGTAAAAACACAATAGCCCATTCATGGGTATTAAGAGATTTTGCACATATAACTCATATAATTCCTATGGAAAGGAAAAAACCACTGACCTTAGTGTTTGGAGATTAATATACATGAACCTCAAGACTTGAATCGCCCAAGAACACTGAAGATCCACAAAAATGTTGAAAACGTTCATCCAAGTATAACATTGAAATGAAGAGGAATCATGAAACGATGCTCTTGAGGAAGGAATAGCATAAAGTGGTGATCCCAACGCAATCGACAACAGTCAAATCAGAGATCAGATGATCGGTCGGTTGCCCAGAGAAGGATGACGGCCGTACATGAGATCTCGCTCGAACCAGACCTAGAAGGAGTGTGTTTTTCCGATTAGACACGACCCCTGTCCTTTTAATGGAAAATAAGAAAATAAAGGGCGTGTACTTTAGAAGTACAGAAAATGTACATTCATTTTTTTACATTGCTTTAGGTGGTCTATATGTCACCCCACATGGCCGTGTCCATGACCGCTACATAGCCAGCACCCGGCTACCCTTGGTAATGGAGTACACAACGTGTACTCATAATGTACATGATGTATACTTCAAAAATTTTAGAAATTATTCATTTATTTAAAAACACCAGAAAAAGGAAAACATACCGAAAAATAAGATTCGGGTTCTTACAAAAGGGATATTAGGTCATTACCTAAATAATCATGTAACCCACTCAAATACTTTATAATTTGTAACACTCACAACCACGTTACAATTTTTGTATAATCACAGTTACACATTGAGTAACCATATGACTGACCTCCAATATAAACATACACAATCAATTTGAGGTAGAGATAGGTCCAAACCTTCATCATAAAAAATTCCCAAGAACCATAACATAATCATAAAAGATGAATAATTTCATAAAAACATTCACATTGAATTTTTAAAAAATAGATGTTTAAATGAGGATTTTATAATAAAGGTCACTTACAAATAACATATAATTGACATGAGAATCAATAGATTGAAATTAAAATGTTTATATAATGTAAATAAACATAATAATACATAATATAAAAAAATTCATTACAAAACTGAACTTAAAACCACACAATTATTTAAGTAGAAAGTTAACCCCAAATAATGGTAATTGGGTAAAGAGTTCCTTTACATTGGGTTCGTCTTATGTCCAAATTGTTTAAACAGCCTATATAATGGTTAACAGAGTTTTATTATTATTTTATAATTTTTTTCATGTTTATATCATCTTATATGAACCTTTGATAACATATTTTATGTCTTTAATTATCATTATATTGTCCCTTGAATTGTTTGGGGTGCATTTTCTACATGGTTCCCATTATCGGTACATGATGGATAATCATGTTGATTGGAAGTGAAACTAAAAAATTAGAATGGAATTGTATTTAAATATTTTATGTGTAACAACCCAAAGTTTTTCAATGGAAAATTCCCTTCTTATATCTATGCCATAAAAACACAAAATAATGAACTACTAATTGATAAGTGACCTTTAAACATAATTTTGTCACCCCTATGTTGGGAATTTTAAAAATCCAACATTCACGGTTGTGTTCAAGATAGTTTTTGGAGTCCAATGAAATAAAAATAATTTTTGGTAAATAGTAACCTACCCATATGAATAGTAACCTACCTTTATGAATAGTAATATGACCCTTATAAATAGTAAATAAGAGTAACATTACCTATGAATAATAAAATAAAATTTAGACATCTTAGAAAGTGATAATTTGACCTTAGTAAACATTTTATTATTTTATAAATCATAAGTAATTAATTAATTATAATTAATTAATTAATTTAAAAGAATATTTATTTTCCTGAAATATATTCATAAATTATTGAATCAATGTCTAATAGTTTTTAGATAATTTTATAAGACCCTACGTAATTTTTGAAAGAACTATAAAATCAGTTTTAATCTTAAAAACTGTTTATTTTAAGTAAATTATGATTTTATTTAAATATTAAATTAATAATATTTAAAAAATTATTTTTGAAAAATGGACTTCATTTTTGGATTCTACACGTCGAAAAATGGTTGGGGTAAAATTTTGGGATTTTTCTAATATACTTGAATTTTTTATGAATAGTGGAATCCGATAATTCACAATAAAAGCTAAATAATGTATTAATTGAATCATTGATGATGTTCTGCTGATGTAAGCCCACTTGGTTCGGGATTACATTATAAAATTACTATTATTGGTCATCCAAGACTCACTATTCATTGTCTTAGGTGAAATTAATAAATTAATCAATTTAATATTAAGGAAACCCCTCTCCCCTCCACTATAAAAGCCACCCTTCACTCCCTCTTTTCCCTCACACCTCTCAAGCTCCAAGACTTCTCTAAATTCTACCCAAACACCTTCCCTAGATCATCCCCCACGTCCAAAATCTGCTGGTCTCATCAAAAGACCAAGCCTAGCTTCCTTAAAGAGGAACTCAAGAGGAGGATTCTAAATGTAATTTCTCTCCCTCTTCTCCTTTAATTTCCTTTCACGTTCAAGCTCCTTTCTTGATCTCTCTCAATCTATCTTCATCCAAATTGTTCTTTAAATCCAGTATTATATATATACTGTAATATTATGATTCTAATGTTATAATATATCACCCCACACCCTTTCCCTCTTACTTTTATTTTATGAAAGAGAACGTTGTTCATGTGGTGATAATTTATCACCTTCAAAAACAACATCCTCTCTTCTTCAATTTATACGTTCAATCTGGTCATGAAACGATTTTTATGGTTGAACCAGAATGTTTTATATGTATAATGTTCCATTTTATGTTCTGGAAATAACCTATGGCCATACTACTAAATGAAAAGTTAAAATGAGTTGGTTGTGATCCAAAAACCGCTCAAATTAGCCCAAATAATCTCCATTTAATTATTATCTAATGATTCGGCCACATGAATCTAATATAACTCATTATAAAATCTTTCAAGCTTCCGTAATACCATTAATTACATGTAACATCAGTTCTGGATGTTTACCCATGATCTACCCAAACATCAAATTAAGAATACAAGTGGACCGCTCAAGAAAACCATGAAAACGAACATCCCCGATCAGTGTTTGTAAACTCTATAAGTCATCCAAAGGAACATAATATGAAATAATGAAACCATAATGAATCCTATTAATGTATAAAAGGTTCTATAATTTCTAATTAATGAATATAATTTCATTATACAGGACATTAAAGAGAAGGAGGCATTCGAGTACAAGGTAAGGGGAAATCTCGAACCCAATTTTCTTCCTTTGGGATCTCCCTCTTTCACTCCATTTTTGATATGGTTACTCCTCAAAGATCATTTGTTCATCATTTACTTTACTTTTCTAGGATATAAATGTTTGTCACTGGTTTTTATGTCCATCAAAATGTTTTCCAAAAGAACTCTTCTTTCAAGATCTCACATTTTTCCTCTCATTCAAGGTTGATGGTTCTTATATCAAGTATGTTGTTCCCTCTTTCTTTTGGGAACCCAAAGCTTATGAATGTGTTATTATAAGATGAAACCCATTCCTTTCCCTGGGTTATTTATGTACATGTTTTATATGGGTTCTATGTGGAAAGCATGATAATTATAATGTTATGATGTGACGGGTGCGCCCGGAATTATATAGCGCAATATGAATGTTTAAATGTGACGGGTGCGCCCAGAATTATATAGCGCTACAATGCATTGGGTAAAGTGATTAATCTCAGGAGTAAATGTGAAATTATTCGTGAAAATGATTCTAGCTTTGTTCACAATTATGTGTGGTAGTTAACCACTAAGACATGATGTTTCATTTTTATGCTTTGCCACATTTCAAGTTTATTGTTTTTGCTCCTCTCATGTTCAAGATCTTCTTCCTATGTCATGATTATGATCACCCCATGCTATATTGTTCTATATATCCTCTTACCGGGCTTTTATCTCACCCATTTTGATGTATATTCTCAGGTGGCTACATGTACTAAGGAGAGGACAAGTTCTACTAAGACGCTATACAAGAAGAGATTAAATGAATTTTTATGCTTGATGTTGTACTTGTTATGTGTAGTCCTAGTTTTCCCAAGACACTAAACCTATGTATCCTCCATGTGTAATACTATTATGTTTTTTATCTCTGAAATGATGTAATAGTAATGTAAGAAAAGGCCTGGTCGCTATAGTTGGTATCAAAGGAAAGGTTTAGTTAATTTGGGAATTAGGATTAGTCAACCCTAAAGAAAACCTCTAGCATGAGACTAAGTACAAATATGCACACAAGGATATTTACCTAGGGATCCCATATGTTATGTTTTTGGTATAATTGTTTAAAAGGATAAGTTATTCATTACTTGTTTACTTATGTTTTGTTCTAACCTTTTCTATTTTAGAAAATGGTGGGAACCAGGAGAAATCAGGCCAACAACTCTTGGGAAGGCCAATGCAACGATTGCCCGAACATCATCCCCAATGATTTTGGAGCTGGAGTTCAAAACTTCATGATGATGCTTACCCAATTATCCCGGGTTATGAATAATAACCATAATAATGGGGAACGTCCTCCTTCACCAAAGAGGGAGCAGCTAGCTATCGAAAGTTTTATGCGGAAACGACCACCGACGTTTTGTGGATCTTCTGATCCACTAGTTGCGGAATAGTGGGTCAACTCCATGGAGAAGATCTTTTTGGTTCTTCACTGTTCTGAGACGGAGAAGGTGACTCTAGCCGTTTATCATCTAGATGGAGAAGCTGATCAATGGTGGGCTTTGATTAAGAACACCAAGCCAAGGGATGAAATTGAAGAGATGGAATGGGAAGACTTTAAGATAATGTTTCTTAATAAGTACTTCCCACGAAATCTTTGCACGAAGATGGAGAGAGAATTCATAGAGCTCAAGAAAAAAGAAGGAGAATCTGTCACAACCTATGAAGCAAATTTCGCAAGGCTCGCAAGGTATGCTTCGCGTTTTGTTATCAATAATGATAGCAGAATTGATAGATTCTTTAGTGGATTAAAACCACATCTTCGAAAAGCTCTTGAAATTCGAGACTTTGGGAGTTATGAAGAAGTTGTTCGGTGTGCTCTCAAAGTGGAGATGGAGTTTGGAGAATGGTCCCATGGCTATGGTGATAGGAAAAGAAAGATGGAGTTTCAAACTGTGGATCTAGTGACAAAGATGGGAAGAAAACACAACGACCCACTTGCCAAAAATGTGGGAAGTTGCACAATGGGAACTGCCTCAAAGGGACGGGGAAATGCTTCAAGTGTGGGAAAGAAGGACACCTAGCTCACGAGTGTCGAAGAGACATGAAAAGGAAGGATAATGTAGCCGATGAAAGGAGAGAACCACTCGTGGTTCAATGCTACAACTATAAGGATCTAGGGCACTATTCAAACCAGTGCACTAAACGTCGAGCTTTCGAGGGTAATCAGCGCCAACAACCACCAAAGCCAAAGGAACAAGGGAAGGCTTATGCCATCACCACTGCGGAGGTGGAACATGATAATGAAGTCGTACAAGGTACACTTCCTATTCACTCAAGAATGGCAAAAGTCTTATTTGATTCCGGTTCTACGCATTCCTTTATATCTTGCAAGTTTGCTAGAACTATAGAATCGAAGCCCCGAAACCTTGAAATAGAGATATCTGTAAAAACACCAAGTGGTGCAATCATTGCAACCCAAGTGTTTGATTCTTCTCCTGTTGACGTATGTGGGAAGATTCTTCCGGCAAATCTCGTAATACTTCCCTTGGTGGAATTCGACGCTATAATGGTAATGGATTGGCTCTCGTTATATAGAGCACATATCAATTGTCGGGAAAAGGAAATATATTTTCATATTCCAAACCATCCCATGCTCCTCTACAAATGCAAGGAAGATCATGAATCTCTTTTGAGAAATCCTTCAATGGTGTGGGTGATGATTCCATATGAAGAAGCATACCTCGCCCAAATGTTTGAGTCGAAGGAAAGTTCCAACCTTGAGGAAATTCCCATCGTAAGGGAATACAGCGATGTATTTCCCGAAGAGTTACCCGGAATTCCCCCGGATCGTGAGGTAGAGTCCTCAATTGAACTCGTACCCGGAGCTACTCCTATCTCAAAGTGCCCCTATAGGATGGCACCTATCGAACTGGAGGAGTTAAAGAAGTAGCTGCAAGAGCATCTGGACAAAGGGTTCATATGCCCTAGTGCATCACCTTGGGGTGCGCCAGTGCTCTTTGTGAAGAAGAAGGATGGTACCATGCCACTGTGTATCGATTATCGGGAACTCAACAAGATCACCATAAAGAACAAGTATCCTCTCCCAAGGATTGATGACTTGTTCGATCAATTAAGAGAATCTCAATACTTCTAAAAGGTGGATCTTCGTTCTGGATATCATCAAGTAAAGGTGAAGAAGGATGATATTCAGAAGACTACCTTCCGTACAAGGTATGGGAACTATGAGTTTTTGGTGATGCCCTTCGGACTTACTAATGCCCCTACAATCTTCATGGATTTGATGAATAGAGTCTTTAGACATTACCTCGACAAATTTTTGGTAGTTTTTATCATTGATATTCTCATCTACTCCAAGAGCAAGGAGGAACATGAAGAACATCTAAGACTTGTGTTGGAGACATTGAGAAAGGAGAAGTTGTACGCCAAGTTCAGCAAGTGTGACTTTTGGATGAATCAAGTCACGTTCTTGGGACATGTGATCACAAGAGAGGGAATTTCTGTGGACCATTCAAAGACAAAGGCGATTGAAGAATGGCCCAAGCCCTCTAGTGTCACAGAAATCCGTAGTTTTATTGGATTAGCTGGGTACTACCGATGTTTTGTGAGAAACTTCTCATGATTTTCAAGCCCGCTAACCAAGTTAACAAGGAAAGGGGTAAAGTATGTATAGATGGAAGAATGTGAGGGAAGCTTCAAGGAGCTAAAGAGAAGGCTAATCACTGCACCTGTACTCACACTACCGAAAAGTGGAGAAAGATTTGTGATATACAGTGATGCTTCAAAGAAAGGCTTGGGTTGTGTACTCATGCAAAATGATAATGTGATAGCCTACGCCTCACGACAGTTGAAGATCCACGAGCAGAACTACCCGACGCATGATCTAGAGCTAGCAGCCGTGATTTATGCCTTGAAAATCCGGCGGCACTACCTTTATGGTGAGAAGTGTGACATATACACCGACCACAAGAGCCTAAAGTATATATTCACAAAAAAGGAGCTCAACATGCGTCAAAGGAGATGGTTAGAGCTAATCAAGGATTATGATTGCTCTATTCACTATCATCCTGGAAAGGCGAACAAGGTAGCTGATGCTCTAAGCAGGAAAGAACCTGCTACTCTATCCATGTTGAGGATTGAGAAAGACCCTATCTTCTTGGATATGCAAAGGATGGATTTGGGAATTGTAAGGGAAGGGGATATATCCTACCTTGCCCAAATGATTGTGCAACCATCCATCCAACAGAAGATCAAGGAAGCACAAAGGGATGATGTGGAGATACAAAAGAGGGTGAATGCTGTAATGGAAGGAAAGCTGCAAGAGTTACATATCGACGATGATGGTGTGATTTGGTTTGTAACGTGGCTTTGTGTTCCTTCATCACCCGGAATAAAGAAGGAGCTATTGGATAATGCACATAGCTCAACTTTCTCTATTCATCCTGGAAGTACCAAGATGTATCGTGATCTCCGAGAACACTTCTGGTGGGATAGCATGAAGAAGGAGATTACAGAATATATATCAAGGTGCTTGGTGTGTCAGCAAGTTAAAGCTGAGCGGCAAAATTATAAAGGTATGATGCAGCCATTGCCTATACCCATGTGGAAATGGGAAAATGTCACTATGGACTTTGTCATGGGCCTCCCGAAAACGTCAAGAGGAAATAATGCGATATGGGTTGTGGTTGACCGACTCACCAAGACATCCCATTTTATCGCTATTCGGGAAGACCTCTCACTTGAACAACTTGAAAGGATATATGTGAAGGAAGTAGTGAGGTTGCACGGTGTTCCACTCTCGATTGTCTCTGACCGTGATCCAAGGTTCACTTCTAAATTTTGGAGGAGCCTTAAACATACTTTGAGTACTGAATTAAACTTCAGCATGGCCTATCACCCCCAAACTGATGGCCAGTCTAAAAGGACTATTCAGACACATGAAGATATGCTATGATCATGCTCTCTTGAATTCAAAGGTGGATGGGATCAGCATCTTCCATTGGTTGAGTTCTCATACAACAATAGCTTCCACTCAAGTATTCAGATGGCTCCGTATGAAGCTCTTTATGGGAAGCGATGTAGAACTCCAACCTGTTGGGATGAAGTTGGAGAACGAAAACTACTTGGTCCCGATCTTATTCATGAGATGACAGAGAAGGTTCAACTCATCCAGAAACATATCAAAGCTTCTCAAATTCGGCAAAAGAGCTATGCTGAAAATCGTCGAAGGGACTTGGAGTTCGACGTTGGAGATAAAGTCTTCCTTCGAATATCTCCATGGAAGAGAGTCATGCGATTCGGGAAGAAAGGGAAGCTAAGTCCAAGGTACATTGGCCCCTTTGAGATCCTTGATCGTATAGGAGCCGTGGCCTATCGTCTGGCACTTCCACCGAATATGGATCATGTTCATGACGTGTTTCACGTATCACTACTGAGGAAGTACATTCCAGACCCGTCACATGTACTAAACTCAGAGGTGGTATAGTTGGAAGATGATCTCTCATATGAGGAGCAGCCGGTAAAAATTCTGGACCGAAGTGATAAGGTTCTACGCAACAAGACAACTTGCCTTGTCAAAGTGTTGTGGAGGAACCAAAAGTTTGAGGAAGCAACTTGGGAACCGGAAGAGGCAATGAAGGAGAAGTACCCTCACCTGTTTGTGTAAAGTGAAATTTTGGGGGAGAAATTTCTTAAGGGGGGAAGAATGTAACAACCCAAAGTTTTTCAATGGAAAATTCCCTTCTTATATCTATGCCATATAAACACAAAATAATGAACTAATAAGTGATAAGTGACCTTTAAACATAATTTTGTCACCCCTATGTTGGGAATTTTAAAAATCCAACATTCACGGTTGTGTTCAAGATAGTTTTTGGAGTCCAATGAAATACAAATAATTTTTGGTGAATAGTAACCTACCCTTATGAATAGTAACCTACCCTTATGAATAATAATATGACCCTAATAAATAGTAAATAAGAGTAACATTACCTATGAATAATAAAATAAAATTTAGACATCTTAGAAAGTGATAATTTTACCTTAGTAAACATTTTGGTATTTTATAAATCATAAGTAATTAATTAATTATAATTAATTAATTAATTTAAAAGAATATTTATTTTCCTGAAATATATTCATATATTATTGAATCAATGTATAATAGTTTTTAGATAATTTTATAAGACCCTACGTAATTTTTGAAAGAACTATAAAATCATTTTTAATCTTAAAAACTGTTTATTTTAAGTAAATTATGATTTTAATTAAATATTAAATTAATAATATTTAAAAAATTATTTTTGAAAAATCGACTTCATTTTTGGATTCTACACGTCGAAAAATGGTTGGGGTAAAATTTTGGGATTTTTCTAAGATACTTGAATTTTTGATGAATAGTGGAATCCGATAATTCACAATAAAAGCTAAATAATGTATTAATTGAGTCATTGATGATGTTCTGCTGATGTAAGCCCACTTGGTTCGGGATTACATTATAAAATTACTATTATTGGTCATCCAATACTCACTATTCCTTGACTTAGGTGAAATTAATAAACTAATCAATTTAATATTAAGGAAACCCCTCTCCCCTCCACTATAAAAGCCACCCTTCACTCCCTCTTTTCCCTCACACCTCTCAAGCTCCAAGCCATCTCTAAATTCTGCCCAAACACCTTCCCTTGCTCATCCCCCACGTCCAAAATCTGCTGGTCTCATCAAAAGACCAAGCCTAGCTTCCTTAAAGAGGAACTCAAGAGGAGGATTCTAAAGGTAATTTCTCTCCCTCTTCTCCTTTAATTTCCTTTCAAGATCAAGCTCCTTTCTTGATCTCTCTCTATCTATATTCATCCAAATTGTTCTGTAAATCCAGTATTATATATATACTGTAATATTATGATTCTAATGTTATAATATATCACCCCACACCCTTTCCCTCTTCCTTTTATTTTATTAAAGAGAACGTTGTTCATGTGGTGATAATTTATCACCTTCAAAAACAACATGCTCTCTTCTTCCATTTATACCTTCAATCTGGTCATGAAACCATTTTTATGGTTGAACCAGAATGTTTTATATGTATTATGTTCCATTTTAAGTTCTGGAAATAACCTATGGCCATACTACTAAGAGAAAAGTTAAAATGAGTTGGTTGTGATCCAAAAACCGCTCAAATTAGCCCAAATAATCTTCATTTAATTATTATCTAATGATTCGGCCACATGAATCTAATATAACTCATTATAAAATCATTTAAGCTTCTGTAATATCATTAATTACATGTAACATCAGTTCTGGATGTTTACCAATGATCTACCCAAACATCAATTTAAGAATACAAGTGGACCGCTCAAGAAAACCATGAAAACGAACATCCCCGATCAATGTTTGTAAACTCTATAAGTCATCCAAAGGAAGATAATATGAAATAATGAAACCATAATGAACCCTATTAATGTATAATAGGTTCTGGAATTTCTAATTAATGAATATAATGTCATTATACAGGACATTAAAGAGAAGGAGGCATTCGAGTACAAGGTAAGGGGAAATCTCGAACCCAATTTTCTTCCTTTGGGTTCTCCCTCTTTCACTCCATTTTTGATATGGTTACTCCTCAAAGATCATTTGTTCATCATTTACTTTACTTTTCTGGGATATACATTTTTGTCACATGTTTTTATGTCCATCAAAATGTTTTCCAAAAGAACTCTTCTTTCAAGATCTCACATTTTGCCTCTCATTCAAGGTTGATGGTTCTTATATCAAGTATGTTGTTCCCTCTTTCTTTTGGGAACCCAAAGCTTATGAATGTGTTATTATGAGATGAAACCCATTCCATTCCATGGGTTATTTATTTACAT
This sequence comes from Viscum album, assembly GCA_963277665.1. Classification (NCBI taxonomy): domain Eukaryota; kingdom Viridiplantae; phylum Streptophyta; class Magnoliopsida; order Santalales; family Viscaceae; genus Viscum; species Viscum album. Next base: position 978,579,575 of record OY728139.1, on the reverse strand, counting down.
GTTTGATATGGGTTCTATGTGGCAAGCATGATAATGATAATGTTATGATGTGACGGGTGCACCCGGAATTATATAGCGCAATATGAATGTTTAAATGTGACGGGTGCGCCCAGAATTATATAGCGCTCCAATGCATTGGGTAAAGTGATGAATCTCATGAGTAAATGTGAAATTGTGCGTGAACATGATGCTAGATTTGTTCACAATTATGTGTGGTAGTTAACCACTAAGACATGATGTTTCATTTTTATGCTCTGCCACATTTCAAGTTTATTGTTTATGCTCCTCTCATGTTCAAGATCTTCTTCCTATGTCATGATTATGCTCACCCCATGCTATATTGTTCTATATATCCTCTTACTGGGATTTTAGCTCACCCCTTTTGATGTATATCCTCAGGTGGCTACATGTACTAAGTAGAGGACAAGTGCTACTAAGAAGCTATACAAGAAGAGATTAAATGAATTTTTATGCTTGATGTTGTACTTGTTATGTGTAGTCCTCGTTTTCCCAAGACACTAAACCTATGTATCCTCCATGTGTAATACTATTATGTTGTTTATCTCTGAAATGATGTAATAGTAATGTAAGATAAGGCCAGGTCGCTATATTTTGTACCATAAATTATACCATTTATCATTTTTAATTCATATATGAGGATGATTTAAATGTTAAAATGTTATGGATATTTTTTTAGGTCATTTTGGTGATTCTTCGATCGTAATGAACTCATTTTGTTTCATAAATTAAAAACATGTGTAAAAAATTATTCAATAACCTTATATAACATACATAACATAATTTATAATTAGTATCTACCATAAAAATGGTTTCATAAAATGTCTTGAAGGATGTAATATAAATTGAAATCACATTTTCCACGATGTCTGTAAATCAGTAAATCATAGACGATGTTTTAATTTCATGAATAATTGTTAGAGGAGAAGAAGTATAATGGTGTGTCATCCATAAAAATGATTAAATTAAGAATATGTCATATACTATATCATTTATTCCATTTGGATAAGGGGACATGAGGGAAGAAGAATATTAGAAAAGAAAATGAAAAGAAAAGAATGAAAACAAAATATGATGTTTCCTCTTGATCTATTCTCCATGAGATCTTCCTTAAGGCCTCTAGTTTTGGACATTTGGTAATTCCAGTAGATATAGGACATGGGGAAGAGACTTGGGAAGAGTATTGGGAAGAACATAGGTAATCATCAATTCTTGAGAGGTGTGAGAGGAAGTGAAGAATTAGGGTGGTATTTATAGTGCAGGAGGGGAGGTATTTTTCATTATTTTAATCATTATTATAATATTTTTTATCAAGAATTTGAATTTTTTGGAATTAATGTTATCCAAAATAGTAATAATGACATGTGAGTTCAAACTAAGTGGTCTTACATCACTTATGACTTCATCAATAGTGTATTTAACTGATAATTTGATTATACGATATTTTATTGTATATCACTATTCAAAAAAAAATTCATGAATTTCAAAAAGATCCCAAAAATTCACCGTAATAATTTTTTCAATGTATAAAAATCAAAAATGAACTCCATTTTTTTGATAAGAATTTTCTAAATATTAATAATTGAATTTTAAAATAAAATCATACTTTATTCAAAAATTAACAATTTTTATTCTATAACTGCTTTTATTTTACACGAAAAAATTAACCAAGATTTCATAATTGTAAATCCCTAAGAAAATACAATAATAATATCATTTACTATTCATCAAGTTCATATTAATATTTATATCACTATTCATATGGGTAGGTTACTATTCACTAAAAATCATGTTGGTTCCATTAGACTCTAAATAACTTGCTGATCACAATTTTAGATGACCGTTTTTCAATATTCAAAACATAGAAGCTGAAAAAATATGTTTAGAGGATAGTTATAAAAATATTATTAAAACAATAATTCATGAATTTAAATTTATTTTTAAAACTGTGGGATGTTAAATTATCACCTCATTTTATAAATTGAGTCCCCACAATTTTATTTATTCATTAAACAAATGAGGGTACCATTCCCTCATAGAATTTTCCGATTCCCATGTTGCTTCTTCAACCACATGGTTTCTTCACAAAACCCTTACCTGATGGATTAAATTATTCTACAATACCTTTTCCCTTTGATCAAGAATCTGAATTGGTTTCACTTCATAAGAAAAGTTATATTCTAACTGAAATATTATTGGGCTGGCTCATACATTCAAGACATTAAATCAAGAAAAACATTATGTACCTGAGATAAACATGGAGGAAAATCTACTCAGCATGCAAGTGGTCCAACATTCACTAGTATTTGAAAAGGACCAATGAATCATTGACTTAGCTTTCCTTTCATACCAAAATGCATCACACTTTTTGAAGGAGATATTTTAAAGAAGAACTAGTCACCTTCCTTAAAAGAGAAGTCTATCCTTCTATTATCTACATATCATTTTTCCTGCACTGAGCATTCCTCATGTGCTACTTGATCATCTTAACTTTCTTAGCCACTTCCTCTAATAATTCTGGTCCCATCGACTTCCTTTCCTCGACGTCATCCCATAAATCTGGAATTCTACACCGCTCCTCAAATAATTATTCAAAAGGTTACATCTATATACTGCAATGAAAACTTTTATTATATGAAAACTCAACTAAAGAAAGATGTTGATCCCAACTTCCCTAGTAGTTCATTGAACATGTTCGAAGGATATACTCCAAAGTCTGAATCATTATTTATGGCTGGCCACCAGATTGAGGATGAAAAGTATTACAAAAATTTAATTCTATGCCCAATGACTTCTGAAGGCCCTTCCAAAAGATTGTAGTTTACTTGGGATCCTGGCCTGATATAATGGAAAGTGGAACTCCATTTTAACAGACAATCTTTTTGAGATATAGTCAAGAAAGCTCATCCAACGTCATTGAATCTCTAATAGAAATAAAATGTGATGATTTTTTCATCCAATCAATAACAACCCAAATATCAATATTACATTGATAATACTTTAGTATTCTTACCAAAAAATCCATGGATACATTCTCACACCTTCACTCTGGCACTATAAATGGATGATTCATCCCCTTTAGTAACTGCAATTTATCATTTCATTCCATTCCAACAATACTACTACCTAAGGTCTCTGTACATCTTTGTACTGCTAGGATAACTAAAAATAGAGTACTATGAGCTTAATAAAAGAATTCATTCTTCAAATTGGAATCATAAGGCATACACAATATTTTACCAAATCTTAAAACACAAACATTATCAATTTTAAATTTTGGCTACTTACCCACTTTTTCCAATTCAACCTTTTTTTGTAGCTCACAATCTTCCTTCTCTGCTAGCTAAATTCTAGAAGATAATTACAACTGCACTAAAACCTGAAACAAAACATGGGTATTTGCTGCGCAAAAAAATTCTAATAAAACATTTATCAATTCATTAATCAAGGGATCATGTTCCAAATTGTAACATGGTTGATGATACATGATATTTTCGACTCAATGCATCCTCCACATTGTATACCTTTCCTGGATGGTAATTGACCATGATGTCATAATCCTTATTAATTCATGTTATCTTATCTGCCTAATATTTATCTAATTCTGAGTAACTATATACATTAGACTTTTATTTTCAGTATATATGTGACATTTGGCTCCGTATAAATGATGTCTCCAATTTTTCAAAGCAAAGACCACATATTCCAATTTCTAATCATGCATGGGATAATTTAACTCATGAGGTTTTAGTTTTATTGATGCCTAATAAACTACCTGATCATTCTTCATCAGAACACCACAAGGTCCCTTCAATGAAGTATCACTGTAGATAAAAAACACACCATTTCGGGCAGGCATGGCCAAAACTAGAGAATTCAACAATCTATTCTTCAGTTTCTAAAAAGAATCATCACTTTCTTCTATCCAAATAAATTTAACCCCTTTTCACATTAAATTATTTAGTGGGAAAGAAAAACATGCAATTTTTTTTAACAAACCATCAGTAATAACCTGCTAATCTAAAAACACATCGAATCTCTGTAACATTTTTAGGTATTTCCCATTCATCAACCATAGTTTTCTTGGCAGGATCAAATGTTATTCCATCATTATTTAAAATGATCCCAAAAAATAAAATTTCAACCAAAAATAACACATTGTGAATTTTCCATTTAGTTTGTTTTCCATTAATGTTTAGAAAACAACCCTTAGATGTTTATCAAGCTCCTCATTACTCATAGAATATACCAAAATATCATCAATAAGCACAAACATAAACATATAGAAAAACTCATGAAATATTCCATTCATAAGAGTCATGAATACAAAAGGAGCATTAGTTATCCCAAACGGAATAAAAAAATATCATAAAGCCCATATCTATGATGGAAATCTATTTTCTGGGTGTCACCCTCCTTCACCTTCAGCTAATGATATCCAGATCTCAAGTCAATCTGGGAAAAGTATTGAGGTACCTGGATATGATCAGAAAATTCGTCGATATTGTAACATCCCAGGTAAATAAAGAATAAGACATATTCATATTTATTAATATTTTTGAATTAAATATTAATTTTATTTTTGAAGTGGTTTCTATGTTCGATAGCGTACCCGATACGCAACAATGAGTTTCGTTGAAATCTTACGTTACACGCTAATAATATAATAATATTATTTCAAATGGTAGTTAACACGTAGCCGTTGTACTGGCGGGAAAGAATATATATAACTAAAATAAGAATATATATGATTGTGAATTGTTTCTACATTTATCCAATAAAATAAAAAGGCTTAAAATAAGAAAATAATTCAATTTTAAGCATAAATACTTTAATATTCACTAAAAGGATTATTTATCAGCTTTTGATGCCGAACCCTCTTTAAATATAGTTTTGGTCACTATTATACATTCTTTTGGACCAAATAAAGCCCTTTTTCTGAAATGGGACATCAAAATTTACTTTGTGTATGTTTTGTTACTTTTTCGATAAAGTTCATTTTTTATGAATAAGTGAAAAAGGTTGTATTGTAATTCAAAACCTATTTTTAACTAATTTATTTATATGATTCGATTATCTTTTGGATTTTTTTAAGTGAAACTATAATATATTTTTACAATTTGATTCAATGGTGGACTTTGGAATTTATTTCACTATGAAATTCGACATAAACAAATATCAATCTTTTGATATATATTGTTTCTTAAAAACACGCTATTTGTTTTGACAGCGGGAGTTAATTATTAAATTAATTAATTCTACTTATATTCTTTGAATTAGGTAATATAAACATAATTTTTGAATTCAGAATATCGAATATAGCTTAGAGTTATTTTTTGGTAATTTTCTGAAAAACTCTAATTTTTGATGAATAGTGAAACCACTAAGTGGTAATCAAGCAAACTGATTTTTCAGTTAAATGAAAGTTTACCAGTATTGTTTTTTGAATTTCGAAAATCTGACATACATGGTTGTCATTAGTATGTAAAATGTGGTTCAATGGGATGAAAATAATTTTTTGGTGAATAGTAACTTTTTTTCATTAATCGCGATTAGAGGTGATTAGTGTAATTTAAGGTAAAGATGATATTATAAAAATATGGAAACACTATGACACTTGTCCTATCTCTAATGGATGAGTCCTGGCCGACCAAGACAACCCATGGGTCGATTTAGGGGACCCCATGGAGCCACTTGGGTGAGATAATGATTTTAATGCTTTTTTTTAAACAAAAGTGAAAATGATACTTACATAAATTGTTTTACTAAAACAATTTTTAGAAGGGGTTATACTAATCAAATTTTTGACTATAAATACTATTTGGAAAGATAAAAAGATTTAATACATCATGATATTTATTTTATAATTTTTGGACATTATATAAATTAATTTAATTATGACATCATGATGATGGAACGATTACCTCATAAATTAATGGTTTAAATAAAATTAAAAGATAATATAAAATATAAAACCTACACTTGTCCAAAAAATATTTTATGGGTATATTTAGAAGCCTTATCATATTATCCTTGAAATATTCAATGTGGGACCTTAAAATTTCGAAACACTTTTGAAAATAAAATAATAGTTTCATGATTTCCAAAAGTGCCCCTCCTCTCCTCTTATAAAAGGCCCCCAACTCTACCTCATTTCCCACACTCCTCAAGCCTTTTGCTCGGCCAAACCCTGCCCATTTACTCTCTCCACATCCCTCTACTCATCCTAGAGGATTCACTTTGGGCATAATCCTTTCCATGGAAGCCTTTAGGCTCAAATCAAAAGGAGTTACACTTTTAAAGGTAATTCTTTCTCTCATGTTCATTTGTTTTATTTTGCTTCTCCAACCCCCTAAACTCTTTTCATTTATTTCTTTTGTAACAACACCAGTATCATCAATATACTAGTATTTGTTATAATATGTATTCGAGCTACACTCTCAGACACCTACGTCTAATGGTTTAGGAACATACGGTTTCCGTGGATGGCGAAGTTTTGCCTCCCGAAACGATGATTGGTCAATACTCATCTAAACACCTTCAAAGGTGGCCATTATGATGTCACTATTTTTATATATTATATATAATAAGTTTATTCATTCTTTAATCTTCTTTAGTATTTCATTTCGGGCATACCTTTTTGGTTTCCATTATGGGTAAACGCGACATCTTCATTTAAGGAAGTGCGGACTACCGCCCCCTCGAAGTGATTTGATTCGTTAATGCCATATGTGGGACGTATATAGGATGGATTTCAAGTTATTATATATGATGAATGATACATATAAATGATGAATATAATTCTGGAATTTATATATACATACCTCTCATTTAATTTTAATTCCATTAATATGACAAAGAAATGAAAGTAGAGTTCATTCGTACGTACGGCTTACCGTCTCCATGAATGGTGCGTTTCCATTCTTACTTCTAAATGATTATGTAAAATTATAAATACATGTATATGCTGGATATAAATTATATATATGCTATCCAAATCATGAATGTCATTCTGGATATAAAGAACCTTTGACCACACGAACAACATGTAATTGTAAGATGTCCACTTTCGACTTAAGAACCAAATATCGACAAAACAAACATTATTAACTTAAATGGTTACACAATGTTTATAACATGGAAATAAGTGATATAAAAGGAATAATGAACTTTAAAAGGTTCTTAAACAAGTATAAATTAACTCATGTTTATTATTCAGGAGATTAAAGAACGACCGAGTCAAGTCGGACCCGAGGTAAGGGACTTCGTCTCAATCTCCTTTCATTGAGGCATATTTCGTTTTATACACAACATTCTTTTATACAGTGTATAAATCACTTCGACTTTTTCTTTTATACAAAAGGAATCTGTTTCTAAGAAGAGTTTTACTAAACAACAAAAAGAAATGTTTTTTTAACGTACACGGTTACAACGACCTTTTCCGCCGCCGCGAGTGTTATTTGGTCTTTGGCTTCCAAAACAAGCCGCAATGTTTTTAAAATAAAGTAAATACCATATACACTTTTATGTATTTTGGTATTGAAAATGGTTTTGATAAAAGATTCTATAATGTCAATATATTTAAATGATATATTTTGATTGAAATGTGGAAATGTTATCATTCCTCTATATTGGTTTTATGTTTTATGAATTTATATTGGTACTTGGACATTTGACGGGTGGTTACGTGATAAACCATATGAAGGGTGGTGTCATGAATACCAGGATGGGTGGTTGCGTTATAACCTCCAATGCATTGGGTATGTAAGTTGGCCATATGGCTATTCCATTAAGTATGTATGGAAGTTGGCCGTATGGCTATTCCATTAAGTATGTATGGAAGTTGGCCGTATGGCTATTCCATTAAGTGATATTTGTGGAAGTCGACCGTATGGTTATTCCACGTAAGTTTGTTTATGTCCCAAGTTACCTTTTTATGTTATGTGATATTTTTATGGGTTTTATGGAAATATTTTGGTTACAAAATTGTAAGTAATGATCTTTTATTTAGTGAAGAGTTTTTTACTACTTCATAAAGGTGAAAATTATTACTTTGATAATGTATACATGGTTTACTTGTTGTTTTAATAAACCAACAGTATTCGTTCTTTGTGTATCCCTTACTGAGCTCTTTATGCTCACCCCAAGTTTTTTTTGAAATGTTATTCACAGGACCTAATGTGGAATAGGGTCAAGGATGGGATCAAGGGAATGTCATGCTATATAAAACTTGGAACTAGACATGTTTCTTTTTAAGAGTTTTTTTTTTATTTTATGGAAACATAGTAGAAGTGTCTTCTTTGTAATCGTTTGAGATGTAATAGTTATATCCTAATTCTCTAAAACTCTAAACCTGAAAAGATCCTCAATTTGAATTATTCATTTAATTCAATATTATGTAAGGTTTAAGGTCAGTGCCTTATAGTTATTATCAGAGGTCGGATTAGACAACCTTAGGAGTTAGAAAAGTGTAAAATTATAAGTTAATTTATGGTATGATTGAAATGATATAGCATTTAAAATTACCATGTTGCTTCGCCTAAGATATTTCTGTGTTCAGAATGGTTTTCCGTAGAGGAAATAAAGCAGCTATGTTGGGATGACATCAGGATGAAGACAACCATCCAAATCAACAACCTGAGATGGTCGGAATCGGAACTGAACAGTTTGATGCAGTGATGGCACAGTTGACTCGGGCTATAAGTGGTGGTGGTATCCATGCACAATATCAGCCAGATCAACCACAGAGTAACATGTCAGTGGTGGAACATTTTATGAGGCAACATCCGCCATCATTCAGAGGATCATCTGACCCCGTGCAAGCTGAAGGGTGGATTAAAGCACTGGATAAAATTTTTGATGTCATGGGGTGTTCTGAACATCAAAAGTTTAGTCTTACTATTTACCGTTTTGAAGGTGAAGCTGATCAGTGGTGGGCGTTGGTGAAAAATATCAGGGATAGTAATGAGATTGAGGATCTTCACTGGGACGAATTCAAAGATATGTTTCTTGATAAATATTTTCCTAAGGTGGTTCGTCTTAGGATTGAAAAACTGTTCCTAGAATTGAGGCAGGAGGATGATTCAGTGGCTGCTTATGAAGCAAAATTCACTCGATTGGCAAGGTATGCTCCAAACATCATATGAGATCTTGATAGTAAAATAAAACGTTTTTACTCAGGGTTAAAGCCAAAGTATCTAAGGTCTTTAGCTTCTCGTGAGTTCAAAAGTTATGAAAAACTTGTTCGATGTGCGAAGAAGGTGGAAATGGAGTTTGCCGATGATCATGTGTTCTATGATAAAAAACAGAATAAGAGGTCCAGTTGGAAGGCAAAGGGGAAGAAATCATCAAAGAAGCAAGGAGGTAAGAAAAACAAATATCCATATTGTGAGAAGTGTTGTAAAATGCATCCTGGTGAATGTTTATCCAAGTCTGGTAAGTGCTTTCGGTGTGGTAAGTCTAGTCATATCGCTTGTAACTGTAAATAAGATGATCAAGCAGGCAATGAAAAGCCAGTGGTAAGGTGTTTTAAGTGTAATGAAATGGGTCATTATGAAAACGAGTGTCCAACGAAGAACTCAACTAGCATAATGCAGCTAGACTACAAGCAGAAAGGGGTGGTGAAATCCTTTACAACAACTTCAGCAGATGTTGGGCCATCGAATGAAGTAGTATCAGGTACACTATTTGTTTGTTCAGATTATGCCAATGTGTTGTTTAATTCATGGTCTACACATTCTTTCATTTCTGAGAAGTTTTCTAGTAAATTGGAAATTCCCTCACAAGATATGAATCCTGAACATATGGTAAAAACACCCGGAGGGAACGCTGACACAAAAAGGATTTATAAGAACCTTCCCATCCTTTTTTGTGGAAAGAATCTACCAGCAAACCTTATTGTTTTGCCTCTAGTAGAGTTTGATGTTATTTTGGGCATGGATTGGCTTTCTATTTATCATGCTATGATTGACTGCAGAGATAAAATGGTTTCTTTTCAGAATGATTTTCATTTTGTGTACAAGAATGAACCCTTGACTTTGATAACATATTAGGAAGTAGAGAAACTATTAAAAGATGGAAAGGAATGTTACCTAACACATATTGTTGAAAATAAAGGAAATGTTCAGATTAATGATGTGCCAGTGGTTAATGAGTATCTTGATGTTTTCCTGATGAGTTGCCTGGTATTATTCATGATTGGAAAGTTGAATTTACTGTTGACTCAGTTCCTGATTCTAAGCCAATTTCAAAATCCCCTTATCGAATGGCTCAAGTTGAACTTTTAGAGTTAAAGAAGCAATTGCAGGAGTTATTAGATAAAGGTTTCATTCGACCTAGCACATCACCATGGGGTGCTCCTGTTTTGTTTGTTAAAGAGAAAGATGGTTCAATGAGACTTTGCATTGATTATAGAGCCTTGAATAATATTACTGTTAAGAACAAGTATCATTTGCCTCATATCGATGATTTGTTTGATCAGCTCCAGGGAGCTCAGTATTTTTCGAAGATTGACGTGAAGTCGGGGTACCATAAGTTGAAAGTAAAATAAGAAGACGTTCCGAAGACTGCATTCCGTACTAGATATGTCCATTATGAATTTGTAGTTATGACTTTTGGGTTAACCAATGCACCTGCTGTATTCATGGACCTTGTGAATATAATTTTCCATGAGTTCTTAGATAAGTTTGTCGTTGTTTTCATCGATGATATTTTGGTGTTTTCTAAAAGTAAAGAGGAGCATGAAAGTCATTTAAGGTTTATCTTGAAAACCTTAAAAGAAAAGAAATTGTATGGAAAATTCAGCAAGTGTGAGTTTTGGTTGCAAAAAATTTCTTTCCTTGGTTACATTATTTCTAAAGATGGCATAACTGTTGATCCTGCAAAAACAAAACTGGTTGAAGAATGGCCAAGACCCACAAATGTAACCGAGATTCGTAGTTTCCTTGGTTTGGCGGGCTATTACAGATGTTTTGTTTTAAATTTTTCACGATTATCTTGTCTAATGACTATATTAACTCGGAAGGGTGTTAAATTTATCTGTACAAAAGAATGTGATGATTGTTTTCAGGAGTTGAAGAGAAGATTGGTGAATGCTCCAGTTTTGGCACTTCCTTCCAGGAATGGTGAGTTTGTTATATACAGTGTTGCTTCGTTGAAGGGACTTGGTTGTGTCCTTATGCATAATGATCAGGTAATTGCTTATGCTTCACGTCAGTTGAAAACTAATGAGGTAAATTACCCTACACATGATTTGGAATTAGCTGCTGTTGTTTTTGCTTTAAAATTTTGGAGGCATCATTTCTATGGAGTAAAGTGTGAAATATATACTGATCACAAAAGTATAAAGTATATATTCACTCAGAAAGAATTGAACATGAGACAGAGGAGATGGCTGGAATTAATCAAGGATTATGATTGTACGATTCATTATCATCCGGGAAAAGCAAATAAAGTGGCTGATGCTTTGAGTCGAAAAGAAATTCTTCATTAACCATGTTGTGTCTAGAATGTGATCCTTTGGTTAAGGATTTGCTGAAATTTTGCATAGAATTTTTTGGTGCAGAGAATTCTTCTATTTTGTTTCAGGTGTCAGTGAGATCATCTCTATTAGACAGAATAAAGCATGCACAGAAAGAAGACAATGAGTTGCAGAAAACAGAAGAGCTGGTCTAGAAGGATAAGTTGCATGAATTTAACATTGATAATGATTGTGTTTTGAGATTTGGGAAGAGATTGTGTGTACCTTGTGATTCAAAGTTGAAAGAATAGTTGTTATGTGAAGCTCATAGTTCTCCGTTTTCAGTTCATCCTGGCAGTACTAAGATGTATAGAGATCTTCGAGAGTATTACTGGTGGGACGTAATGAAAAGAGATATTGCTGATTTAACTGTGAAATGTTTGACTTGTCAGCAGGTTAAAGCAGAGCGGCAGTTACCAAAAGAGATGCTTCAACCTTTACCAGTACCAGAGTGGAAATGGGAAAATATATCCATGGACTTTGTTGTGGGATTACTGAAGACATCTCGAGGTAATAATGCAATATGGGTTATTGTTGATCGCTTGACAAAATCTGCTCATTTCCTTCCTATTCGAGATACCTTCTCTTTAGATCAAATTTCTTGTTTGTATCTTAAAGAGATAGTTAGGTTACATGGAGTTCCCCTCTCCATTGTATTTGATCGGGATCCAAGGTTTACTTCTATCTTTTGGAAAGGTCTACAAAAGTCTTTGGGTACTGAGTTAAATTTTAGTACAACTTTTCTTCCTCAATCAGATGGGAAGTCAGAACGAACCATTCAAACATTGGAGGATATGTTACATGCTTGTTCGATAGATTATCAGGGAATTTGGGACCAATATCTTTCTTTGGTTGAGTTTTTTTATAATAAAAGTTTTCATTCCAGTATACAGTTGGAACCATTTGAGGCGTTATATGGGAAGCGGTGTCGAACTCCAGCTTTCTGGGATGAAGTGGGTGAAGGGAAGTTGATGGGACCAGAATTGGTAGAATAGTTGGTAGAAAAAGTTCAGCTGATATAGAGACACATGAGAACAGCTCAGAGCAGGCAGAAAAGTTATGCGGACAACAGGAGGAAGGATCTCTCTTTTGAGGTAGGTGATCATGTTTTTCTCAAAGTTTCACCATGGAAAAGTGTTATGCGATTTGGTAAGAAAGGAAAGTTAATTCCATGGTTCATTGGGCCGTATGAAATTCTGGAGAGAGTTGGATCAGTTGCCTACCGAGTGGCTTTACCTCTGAGTTTATCGCAGGTACATAATGTTTTTCATGTTTCAATGTTAAGGAAATACATGCCAGATCCATCTCATGTATTGTGTCCAGAGGTAGTTCAGCTGGAAGAGAATCTATCTTACGAGGAACAACCGGTCCAGATTCTTGACCACAGAGAGTAGGTATTGCGAAATTAGGTGATTCATCAGGTAAAGGTTTTGTGGAAAAACCACATGATTGAAGAGGAAACATGGGAATCTAAAAATGCTATGAGGGATAAATACACCCACTTATTTGATAAGTGAATAAAATTGCGAGGATTCAATTCCCAAAAGGGGGGAAGGATGTAAAATCCCAGGTAAATAAAGAATAAGACATATTCATATTTATTAATATTTTTGAATTAAATATTAATTTTATTTTTGAAGGGGTTTCTATGTTCGATAGCATACTCGAAACGCATCAACGAGTTTCTTTGAAATCTTACGTTACACGCTAATAATATAATAATATTATTTCAAATGGTAGTTAACACGCAACCATTGTACTGGAGGGAATGAATAGAAATAACTGAAATATGAATATATATATGTTTGTTAAATGTTACTACATTTATCCAATAAAAGATAAAGGCTTAAAATAAGAAAAGAATTCAATATTAAGCATAAATACTTTAATATTCACTAAAAGGTTGATTTATCGCCTTTTGATGGTGAACCCTCATTAAATATAGTTTTGGTCACTCTAATACATTCTTTTGGACAAATAAAGCCCTTTTTCTGAAATGGTACATCAAAATTTACTTTGTGTATGTTTTGTTACTTTTTCAATAAAGCTCATTTATTATGAATAAGTGAAAAATGTTGTATCTTAATTCAAAACCTCTTTTAATCTAATTTATTTATTTGATTAGATTATCTTTTGGATTGTTTTTAATGTGAAACTATAATATATTTTTACCATTTGATTCAATGGTGGACTTTGGAATTTATTTCACTATGAAATTCGACATAAACAAATATCAATCTTTTGATATATATTGTTTCTTAAAAACACGCTATTTGTTTTGAAAGTGGGAGTTAATTATTAAATTAATTTATTATACTTATATTCTTTGAATTAGGTAATATAAACATCATTTTTGAATTCGTAATATCGAATATAGCTTAGAGTGAATTTTTGGTAATTTTCTGAAAAACTCTAATTTTTTATGAATAGTGAAACCACTAAGTGGTAATCAAGAAAACTGATATTTCAGTTAAATGAAAGTTTACCACTAATGTGTTTTGCATTTCTAAAATCTATCATACATGGTTGTCATTATTATGTAATATGTGGTTCAATGGGATGAAAATAATTTTTTGGTGAATAGTAACTGTTTTTCATTAATCGCGATTAGAGGTGATTAGTGTAATATAAGGTAAAAATGATATTATAAAAATATGGAAACACCATGACACTTGTCCTACCCCTATTGGATGAGTCATGGCCGACCAACACAACCCATGGGTCGATTTAAGGGACCCCATGGAGCCACTTGGGTGAGATAATGACTTTAATGCTTTTTTTAAATAAAAGTGAAAATGACACTAACATAAATTGTTTTAATAAAAAAAATTTAGAAGGGGTTATAATAATAAGATTTTTGACTATAAATACTCTTTAGAAATATACAAAGATTTACTACATCATGATATTTTTATTATAATTTTTGGACATTAAATAAATTAATTTAATTATGACATCATGATGATGGAACGATTACCTCATTAATGAACGGTTTAAATAAAATGAAAAGATAAAATAAAATATAAAACCTAGACTTGTCCAAAAACTATTGTATGGGTATATTTAGAAGCCTTATCTTATTATCCTAGAAATATATCAATGTGGGACCTTAAAAATTCGAAACACTTTAGAAAATAAAATAATAGTTTCATGATTTCCAAAAGTGCCCCTCCTCTCCTCTTATAAAAGGCCCCCACCTCTACCTCAATTACCACACTCCTCAAACCTTTTTCTCGGACAAACCCTGCCCATTTACTCTCTCCACATCCCTCTCCTCATCCTAGAGGATTCACTTCGGGCATAATCCTTTCCATGGAATCATTTAGGCTCAAATCAAAAGTCGTTACACTTTTAAAGGTAATTCTTTCTCTCATGTTCACTTGTTTTATTTTGCTTCTCCGACCCCCAAAACTCTTTTTATTTATTTATTTTGTAAAAACACCAGTATCTTCAATATACTAGGATGTTGTTATAAGATGTATTCGAGCTACACTCTCACACACCTACGTCTAATGGTTAAAGAACATACGGTTTCCGTGGATGGTGAAATTCTGCCTCCCGAAACGATGATTGTTAAATACTCATCTAAACACCTTCAAAAGTGGCCATTATGATGTCACTATTTTTATATATGATATATAATATGTTTATTAATTCTTTAAGCTTCTGTGGTTTTTCATTTTGGGCATACCATTATGGTTTCCATTATGGGTAAACGCGATATCTTAATTTAAGGAATTGCGGACTACCGCCCCCTCAAAGTGATTTGATTCTTTAATGCCATATGTGGGACGTATATAGGATGGATTTAAATTTATTATATATGATTAATGATACATATAAATTATGAATATAAATCTGGAATTAATATATACATACCTCTCATTTAATTTTAATTCCATTAATATGACAATGAAATGAAAGTAGCGTTCATGCGTACGTACGGCTTACCGTCTTAATGAACGGTGCATTTCATTTCTTACCTCTAAATGATTATGTAATATTATAAATACATGTATATGCTGGATATATATAATATATATGCTATCCAAATCAGGAATTTCATTCTTCATATAAAGAACCTTTGACCACACGAACAACATGTAATTGTAAGAACTCCACTTTCGACTTAAGAACCAAATATCGACAAAACAAACATTATTAACTTAAATGGTTACATAATGTTTATAACATGGGAATAAGTGATATAAAAGGAATAATGAACTTTAAAAGGTTCTTAAACAAGTAGAAATTAACTCAAGTTTATTATTCAGGAGATTAAAGAACGACTGAGTCATTTCGGACCCGAGGTAAGGGACTTCGTCTCAATCTCCTTTCATTGAGGCATATTTCATTTTATACACAACTTTCTTTTATACGGTGTATAAACCACATTAAATTTCACTTTTATACAAAAGGAATCTTTTTCTATGAAGCGTTTTACTAAACGACAAAAAGGAATGTTTTTTTAACGTACGCAGTGACAACGACCTTTTCCGCCGCCGCGAGTATTATTTGGTCTTTGGCTTCCTCAACAAGCCGCAATGTTTTTAAAATAAAGTAAATACCATATACACTTTTATGTATTTTGGTATTGAAAATGGTTTTGATAATGGATTCTATAATGTCAATATATTTAAATGATATATTGTGATTGAAATGTGGAAATTTTATCATTCCATTATATTGGTTTTATTTTTTATTAATTTATATTGGTACTTGGACATTTGACTGGTGGTTACGTGATAAACCATATGACGGGTGGTGCCGTGAATACCAGGATGGGTGGTTACGTTATAACCTCCAATGCATTGGGTATGGAAGTCAGCCGTATGGCTATTCCATTAAGTATGTATGGAAGTTGGCCGTATGGCTATTCCATTAAGTGATATATGTGGAAGTCGACCGTATGGTTATTCCACATAAGTATGTTCATGTCCCAAGTTACCTTTTTTATGTTATGTGATATTTTTATGGGTTTTATGGTAATCTTTTGGTTACAAAAGGTTAAGTAATGATCTTTTATTCAGTGAAGAGTTTTTTACTACTTCATAAAGGTGAAAAGTATTACTTTGATAAAGTATACATGGTTTACTTGTTGTTTTGATAAACTAACAGTTTTCGTTCTTTGTGTATCCCTTACTGAGCTCTTTATGCTCACCCCAAGTTTTTTTTGAAATGTTTTTCACAGGACCTAATGTGGAATAGGGTCATGGATGGGATCAATGGAAAGTCATGCTATATAAAACTTGGAACTAGACATGTTTCTTTTTAAGAGTTTTTGTTTTATTTTATGGAAACATAGTAGAAGTATCTACTTTGTAATCGTTTGAGATGTAATAGTTATGTCCTAATTCTCTAAAACTCTAAACCTGAAATGATCCTCAATGTTATTTATTCATTTAATTCAATATTAAGTAAGGTTTAAGGCTGGGGACTTATAGATATGAGTAAAAAGATACTTTTTTAATAGTGATGTTATTCAAGTATCTATATCAATGAAATGATTGATAGAACCATCATTCCATTTAACGAAAAAATAGTGGTACCCCATGGTGATGTGCTAGGATGAATGAATCCATTATCAATAAAATCCTAAAACTAATTTTTGAATTTATTATGTTCCATTTAAGCCCTTATATATGGGGGTTTTAAAATTGTATTATCATCTGGAACAAAGTCAATTGTGAATTCGACTTCCCGATTAGGTATAACACCAGGTAACGCATTAGAAAAAACAACAAGGTATTCATTTACCACTGGAACATCATTAATATGAACATTTCCTTTATTATAAAAATTTGATAAAGATAAATTTCATTTCCATATTTCAATAGTTTTTCTCCTTCTTGATATGTTATCAATTATATGGGATTATTCTTGTAAGAAAACTGAAAGTATTTTTAAAAAAAAAATAAACTCTACAATCAATCATAGCATTATAAAAAGAATTCCAATCCATTCCTAGACGATCATCAAACTATACTATAGAAAAAAAATGGTTTTCATGTAATGTATTTACACAGACAATAATATACATATTCTTATAATTCCTCTTTGAAATAATATTTCCCCCTACTGTTTTAACAATAAATTTTGGTCCCAATTTTTTAGGTGACGTTTCAAATTTACTAGAATATTATTTAGAAATAAAATAATGTGTAAACACAATATCAAAAAAAATTAGAAAAATCTTATTAAACAAACAAAGTACCTGATACAACTTTGTTTGATGGCCCAACTATAGCTAATGTAGTCACAAAGAATCTCACTACACCTTTATGCTTTTAGTCTGGGTTTTTTGTATCATTCATATCTCTCTTTGGGAAGGTATTTTCATAATGACCCATCTCACCACATTTAAAACATGTTATAGTTTTCTTATCCGGATTACTCTTAGGATCATTTTCCTTACAATATAGGGATATATGTTCAAACTTACAACATTAAAAACACATCCTAGTTATTTTAAGGCATTTCCCAGGGATCTTCTTACCACACATTTCACAAAATAGAAATTGTATTTCTTTACCATCAAAATTCTTTGGTAGATTCTTACCCAACACTTTCCATATGTACCTATTATTCTCATAATTTTTAAAGTGCTCGTGATCATTAGAAAAATATATTTCTACCCTCTCATCATAGTGGAAAAGTTTCTCATAACATTTTAATTCATGGGAGGCCAGCACCCTTTGTTACCCTGGCTTCAATCCTGAGTAAAAGCGGTGGATTTTTATATAAAGATCCAGAATAATATTTTGATCAAACCTCAGTAATCAGGTGATGTTTGCATCATAAATGTCCCCTAATTCTTCCTCCTTTTTCTTTAATTCAAGGAATTTCTTCTCCATCATAAATCTCACAACTGTCGGAAAATATTTTAAAAGGAATGTAATTTTAAATTCATACCTTTCTAAGGCATCAATATCATGTGTGTCCCTAATATTATTTACCATTGACCACCACTAATATAATTCACCTTTAAAATTATAAATGGAAATACTTACCTTTTGATTATATGAACATCCAATAACCTCAAATATGTTTTAAGTGCTTTAATCCATCATTTAATAGCTACTGGGTTAGAATATCCATTTAAAGCAGGAGGGTGTTGTTTCATAAAATGTTCGACTATTGTTATGTTCAGTTGTGGTATGTATGGTTTCTATCTTGCATGAACACCACCACCATTTATTTTCATTATTAGATGAGCCATTACTATTACAAATGGCTCAGTTCTAATTATTACCATTCGAGGCTGCAGATTTGGAAGGATATTGCTCTATCGATGCCTCTCTTCTTTATCTTCCCAATTTCTATTGAGGAAAACCATTCTGAACAAACATATATTAGTTGAAGCAATATTGTAATCTTTTAATTCTATAACATTTCAAATTAACCATGAATTAAAAATCATTTATGATATTCTATTAACATCACCCTTAACCCTAATGTTTTCCAAACCATCCTCTAATATCAACCATATGGACCCGACCATATCTCATTACGAAATACTGAATTTATTCAAGCAATCACTTCATTTAAAATTGAGGATCTTTAAAGTTTATATATTTAGAGAATTAGAACATAATACAATCAAAAAATTACACATTAATACAGAGTGGATACCAAAAAATAGTATTCATTTCTTCCAAAATATAAAACTTTTCAAATACAAAATGATTTCATTGAACATAATTCAAAAATTAAAAATGGATTCCATATTTTTCTTAAACATCCTTATAACCTATAAAAATCATTTAAAAAACTTGTGATGAGCACATAAATATTAGTACGGGATATAAAAAGATGGAAAGAACACATTAGTCTATGAATACTTGTAACTTATGAAATCATCTTGAAAAGTCCTACTTTCCACCCATATAAAATTTCTTTTTGAAATATGATATTTCAACAAGATACCCAAGAAACATAAAAAAATAAACAAAACCATATAGTTATCTTGAAGAATTACTTACATAATCTTGTAACCCACTCAGGTACCATATAATTTGTTACCCTCACAACATCCTTACAATTTGTGTAACCAACATAGTTACACTTGGAGAAACCATATGGTCAACCTCCAACATACACATACCCAATCCATTGAAAGGAGATATAGGTCCCACCAATAATAATAACCAATTAAATAGAACCATAACATAATCATACAACAAGAATAATTGCATAACAACATTCACTTTGATTTTTGAAAAAACTCGAAGTTTAAAAGATGATATTATAATAAATGTCACTTACAAATAACAAATAATTAACATGTAAATCTATTGAATGAATTTAATATGTGTATATAATGTAAATAAACATAATAAAACATAATAAAAACAAAACATAACGATACAAATGATCTCAAAACCACACAATTAATTAAGAAGAATGTTAACCCCAATGAATGGAAATTGGGTTAAGAATTCCCTTAACATGGGTTCGTCTTGCTTAAAAATTGTTTAAAACACCTATATAATGGTTAAAAGAGTTTCATTAGTATTTTACAAAACAATTTTCATGTTTATAACATCTTATATGATCATTTCATTACCTCATTTATCCCTTTAATTGATAGTATTTTGTTCGTTTCATTCTTTTGGGTGAGTTCATTACTAGTTTCCCATGATCGGTTCCTGATGGATATTCTTGTCGATTGGAAGTGAAACTTGAAAATTGTAATGGAATGGTATTTAAATATTTATTGTACAATAAATTATACCATTTATCATTTTTAATTCATATATGATAATGATACATAAGTGAAAGGGTTATTGATATTTGTTTAGGTCATTTTGGCGATTCTTCGATCGTAATGAACTCATTTTGTTTCATAAATTAATAACATGTGTAAAAATGATTCCAGAACCATATATAAGATATAATTCATAAATTATAATCTGGTTCAACCATAAAAATGTTTTCATGACTATACTTGAAGGATGTAAAATAAATTGAAATCACATCATCCACGATGTCGGTAAATCGACACTTCATGGATGGTGTATTAATCTATTGAATAAGTGGGAGAGGAGAAGAAGTAAAAAGGTGTGTCTTCCATAAACATGATGAAATATATAATATTCATTATAATAGATCACTCATTTAATTTAGATAAGATTAATTTAAGAAAGGAGAAGAATAAAAATAAAAATTAAAAGAAAAGAAAGAAAACAAAAGTGGATGTTTACATCTTGATCTCTTCCCCTTGAGATCCTCTTTATGGAATTTGGTTTTTTATTTTTGGTGAGACCAATAGATCATGGACTTGGGGAAAAGACTTGGGAGGAGTATTGTGCTGAAAATAGGTAAGGTTTAAGGATTGAGAGGTGTGGGAGGAAAATGGGAATGATGGTGGTATTAATAGTGGAGGAGAGGAGGTATTTTTCATTATTCTTCTAATCATTATTATAATATTTTTTCCGATGACTATGAATAGTCTTAATTAATATGACCCAAAATAGAAATAATTGAATGTTAGTTTGAACCAAGTTGTCTTACATCACTTTTGATGTCCAAATAGTGTATTTGACTAATAATTTGAATTACTGCATTTTAATGTATTTCACTATTCATCAAAAAATTCAATAATTTTTAAAAAATACCAAAAAGTTGGCCAAACCATTAATAGACATCTAGAATTAAAAAATATCTTCCATTTTTTAAAAATAAGTTTCTAAATATTATTAATTTAATTTTTAAATAAAATAATACTTTATTAAAAACTTAACAATTTTAATTTGATATCTGCTTTTATATCACACTAAAAAATTAAGCAAGATCTCATTATCTTAAAGTGTTATGAAAGTTAAATTACAATACAATTTACAAGTCATTAGGATCATATTACTATTCATAAGGGAAGGTTATTATTCACTAAAAATCAACTAGGTTCTATTAGAGTCAAAATAACTTACTCTTCACAATTGTTAATGACCATTTTTTGAAGTTCAAAACATATACTATGGAAAAATATGTTTAAGGGATAGTACTAAATATCTAATTAAAACAAAAGTTCATTAATTTCAACTTATTTTTAAATAATTTTTGGGTTATAGTTGTAGGTTACAGTTGGTAATAATGCAACAGTTCTGATATAAGAAGTATCCAAGGATATTTAGATTGAACTCAATAGAATAATATTTATAGAGTAGATTATATATTTTATTTCTCAATTTCCAGATAAATTCTTGATTGTAAAGAGATTCCTTAAAAGATTACAGCATATAACGATATTTTTAAAATGGAATTATCGTCGATAATTATTTGATTCCAACTAATTTTCAAAAAACCATGATCATTCTAGATAAGAATGTATCTACTGTTAAAGTGGAAAACTATCCATATGAATATATAGAATACCATATATTTATTTAGAAGTGGAATGAAATGGGTTGGTTGAACGATTTTAGGATTAATGAAGAAGAGGAATTGGCTAGGATAAATGGTTATTTATAAGAAAATTAGTCAAAAAATGTATGAAGCTATGGTAGAAGGCAATGCCAGTGGCTAAAATCACCCTTAATGCTCTTAGTACAGTGATCAGAAGTAAAGAGATTTCCTATCCAGTTAACATTGGTATGGAATTTTTGAAAAAAAAATCTAGAACTGATCAGTCATAGATTAATCGGGTTTAGTGAAAGTCCTCACAAGAGTGGAGAGTTCAAGGTAACTAATCATGTAGAAAAACAGTGTGGTAATACTAGAACAATTAAAAATTATCATGATACTAATTATTACACAAAGTATTATGGATACAATCTTTCAAATACTAAGATATTACTAATAAGGATTATAATTGAAATACCAATGGTATATTCTATGTTTGATATAATGTCAGGATATTGGAAGATAAAGATCAAAGAAGAGGTTATACCAATAGAAATATTTATATCTCTAGTTGGCCTATTGGAATGGATAGATATTCCATATAGAATGAAGAATATGTTAGGAATATTACAAAGGAGAATGGTAATGGAATTTAGTAGATTATCAATGTTCAAACGATTGTATATTGATGATTTGCAAGTATTTAGTAAAAATATAGAAGGGAATATAAAACATTTAGAGCAGGAAGATGAAGTGATTAGAGAATAAGGGATGATATTTTTAAAAGTAAAGATCATTTCGATGAAACCAAAGATAGAATTATCACTATTGAAAATCTCAAAAAGTAGAGAGAAGCATCAACCATATATTGCACAAATATACAACTATTTCTGAATGAGATTACAAACTATAAGAGGATTTAGGTGTTTCTTGGTATAATAAGTTTTGTTAGATCATAAATTATAGATTTATAGAAAATATCAGAGACCATATAGAGAAATGTGTCAAGTAAGGTAACCTGGGAATTGATAGAAAAATATTATAATTTAATCAGAAATGTGATGCAAAAATCATAGAATCTCACAAAATTGCAGTATCAATAAGGGAGCGAAGATTAACTTATCTTAGAAACAAATGCATCAAAATCAACAAGGTTATGTATCCTAATGATAATGGAAAACCGTAATTAAATTATAAGTGGATACTGGAGTGGATGTTTTAAAAAGTTTGATAAAAATCATCCTATCCATGAAAGATAATTTCCTACAGTTCTTATGAAATTAGTGATAATGATATTTTCTTGGGAAAACCATTTATATATATACATATTGTTCTTATATAAAGAATTTATGATTATTAAAATAAAAAGGTTAACCTAGAAATGAATTTATAGTGGAATAATGAATTGAAATAATATACCATTAATATAGAGAATATTAAAAGAAATGATAATATCATTATAGATGCACTAAAATTATATTTTGACTCTTGGAAGTGCAATGTAAAAAAGTAGAAAATCATAGAGATTTCCCATTTTTGTTGATAATATTTATGTGAAGGAATTATAGGTTATCAAAGTAATGAATGATTGAATTGAAAAAAGATAAGTGATTCGTATAGAGAATTTTATTTAGATGAATGGATCTTAATCTTGAATGGTTGAATGATTATAAAGGACAAGTTACATTTACAGAAAGGTTTTAAATCATAAAAATATTGCAATGAGATCTCTAGAAAGATATTCTAAACATAAAAGTATTATTTAATTCTCTGTATGTGGTTATAAAGGCAATTACATCACTAAAAGTGTAGACAATCTGAGAAATAGGATGGCTTGCAATAACCATAATATTTACATGAATAGATGATCCAATGGAAAAGATAAATCCATTTATAAGATCTTGGATGATCAATTAGAAGAAGAAATACAATAGTAGAAAAAGTCTCAAATGAACATCATCGACAGAATGGTGAGTAGGAATAGGTTCAAGTAAATATGGATGATAACCTATTTGGAGATCATAATCTAGTAAAATAAATATGGAAATATTTTCAAATGATTCCAAGAATGTAATGGAAAAAATCCATAACCATTTACAATTTGATCCTTAAAAGAAAATATGACCAGATATTCAAAATATGTATGAATAGTGTTTTAGAAATTTGAAGAATCCAATGACCTTATGGAAGATTAAAAAATGATTGATCGATATATGATCAGTATGATCATAACTAAATTGATCAGGATGAAATTCCATGTTTCTGGTCAACTTGAAAATGTTATAAGGATAAAATATATAAGTGCAAAAGAATATCTAGTTTTTGAAAGATTTTGGAGAATTTCCGGAATAGGGATTTTAAATCTCCTCAATCTAGATATAGCATTAGAAACAGAAAAATTTATTAAATGCCAGATAACATTCAGAATGGGATCATTACAATTCATGGGATTTATAAAAATAAATTCCACATTCAATTGGGTACCACAAATTGTGAGATTGGTTTTAAATAGTTTATATCTTTTTCTTCTATGGTAGGATTCACATATTGAACCAATAAGACAAGCCGATAGATTGATCATGCTATGGAATCTATAGCCATGGAACTAGGCTAAAGGACCAGTCTAGAATATGTTAAAATATTTTAAATCTAGTGATTAATGTTTTCTAGAGAAAAATTTAAATAACATCAATTAAAAATGTATCAAAATCACATATAATGTTTTTATAAATGAATAAAAAATAACAATAATATATTTTATATTCTTTTTAGGAGAAAATGTGCTTCTCCATATCAACTCTAGCGACATTGAGGATGTATAAATGAATCATATGACAAACATAGATGTGGATGAATACCCGATTGTTGAAGAACTCAAAATGTGGAAAGGAATTAAAAAGATATTCTTATTTTCAGAGATCAAATCCAACACACCATAAAATATTTAATGAAAATCAATTATTTGGAAAAACATGTATCAGTTGGAGAAATGATGGATGCTCCGAATGAGTTGGAGAGATTCTTGGTGCTGATCTAGACATGCATCATATCCAACATGGATGATAGGATCAAATCAGACATGTCAATTATGTAATTTGTTTTTAGTGGGATGTGTGAAGTAGAAGATACCTGGTTTTCCATCCCACATTTTGATTTTGATTTTTCTTTTTTATTGTCTATTGTATTTGTTGAGGGTGTACCTTATAGGAATCGAGTCATCTGATCGGGTAAGATGATCTCAGAGGCCTATATATGGGACCTCAAACCCATTATTTTGGAGAGGTGTTTTTTCATTAAAAATCATAACTATTTAATAAATTCTATATCTATTTTCTCTATAGTTATCACTGTTAGTTTTGAAAAGAGATTTCCACAAAAATCTGGTGATGTTGACAGTAGGTAGTCCCCTTATACTTTTCCATGGATATTGTTTTACTACAATGCTTTTGAGTGTTTTTACATCTTGTATGGACTCCAAAAGAGGTATTTCCTAGGAGACCTCATCAGGTACTTCACCACTAGTAGTATCACGCCACCACATGACACATTTTAAATTTGTTAACTATATTTATATTTCCTTTTTTTAATAAGATACACCGCCATAGATCTCACAATTTTTAATGCTACTTTTTATTGATGTTAAACAAACATTGATAAAGGATAAAATTTTATCAACACTAACAAAAACCAATGATAAAATATAATTTTATAAACATTTAATAAATAAGTGATAAAATAGAACAATTTTTCACAGTTTTATTTAGCACAGATACATGGTTCACTTTATAAGCAATTTTTTATCATTGATAATATATGATGTGAATAATTTAAATCCAATATAAATATTTATATATTTCTAAATAATATTTATTCACTCCTGGAAAATGTGGCTATTCCCATGTATCTTTACTCACAGTTTATATAAACCACGAGTATAGAGTGGCATGAATGTGTCTATACCAACTGTTTATGGAAACTGTCTGTATAAAAATTCTATCTTAATGATTTTCAAAAAAATCATTTGAATGGGTTGAGATATACCAAAAATTTGTAAATATTGATTGCGATAGAGTTATCTCTAATCTTTTTTCCTCCCACCACCTTATTTTTTTTATGATCCTTATTCTCCCCTCAACCGATCACCGAATGACTCTTGTCTCCTCCCAAATTCACTTATAAATTAGAGATTTTTTCATTCTAATCTTCTTTGACATCATATAAGTGACATCCAAAAACGTCATATTTTTTAGACTATTTTTTCTCTTTTATTATTTGAATAATAAATAGGAATATAATGGATATATTTTTTGTTTTAATTTAGTTATCCACTACTTGTACATAAATCCAATACAATTTTTTGTAATATATATTAAGTTATTATGTTATTAATGAATATATTATTTTTTTTGTTAATGTATTAGGGGATTATATTATGTGCCATTATTATATAGAATAATTCATGAGTTTCCTTTACATTGATCAGTATACCATTGTGTAGCATTCAAATTTATACACTTATATTAATATAGGTAAGTGTACTCTTACATACCTTTACATAGGTATTAGAAATCATGAATGACCCTTAAATGGATTCTTCAATGGAACTCTCCGACCCTTACATGTGGATGAGGAACATATCACATGAAGAGTTTGTTGACACCACTAGCAGTCTATTTCATCCAATTTTTCTACAATGAATAAATCTTTTAAGTGAGAATAATTAGATTTCACGAGCCAATAGTTATCTCTGTAAAGACCCAAAAAATTTCAATGAAATTTTTTTTCTTAATTATTTAGAATTTTGCAAGTCTACGGTTTCTGATGGCACCAGATTCCATGTCCCGGTGTGCCCAGAATCAATTTCTGACATTTTGTTTGGTTATGTTCAGTAAACGTACATGCGGGTTTTTCTATCTTTTGAACTGTTGCTCGGAATTGAAATCCAAGGACACCGATTAACTCGTAGCACCGATAATATCTAATGGGGACCTTCACCGCATTTGTGTTTTATGCTGGTTGAGCATTAATTTTAGGGATTTAGAATGAAATAATTAAAATTTTAGTACACAATTTTATTTAATGTTGTTTTTTATATCTACAAGGGGAAGTTATTGGTGGGGCCTACACCCACATAAACTCCCATGAGAGGATAATGTGAGGTGGGGCCCACACGAACCCCTAACCTTTCAACTCCCTTAAACTCCACATTAATTCCCCTTAATTAATTTTACAACTCTCCCCTTATTTAATTTATGATCCCTCCACCGATATCTTATTATGTTTGCCAACACAATTTGATTAATGACTTCATTAATTAATTGTCACATCTCATTTTGAAAAATATTGAATTGCATGGAAAATTTTATATGATGAAGCTTTATTAAAATATTGTCCTTGGTAAATATTATGGGTGGGGAAAACCTGTAGAGAATTTGGAGGAGATCTTCCTCCCTCACCAATGAAGAACATGATGAATGATATCCTTTAGTCGACCAGAACAAGATTGTGAGGAATGCCATCATCCTTTCTTTTTCGCATCAAGGGAGAAGACATCGCTCGCGAGGAACGCCGTCTATAACAATGTTCCGCAATACCCGACCTTCACGATGCTTTCCTTCTGCGCGACTCGTTTACGTGCTCCGCTCTTGAATTTGAGGTACGGTGTTTGTATAATTTAATTAAAATATATTATAGCTTCGTTCTTTTTAAATGAAAATGACTATCTATTGACAATTGACTTCGCCAAACGTGGAGGTCGTGGGATGAACGAATATGGCCCGATGACCCTCTGTTATTTCTTGAATTTTAATTGGCAAAGGAGGGCAGTGGAAAACGGAGGCAACGGCCACGCACCGACTGTGTGCGGAAGAACCGCGGCCCGCAAACGTGGGCCACACAGTCGATGATGAAATGGCCGGCCGTAGCCAGCTGGATTGGTGGAATCGCGGGGCCTCTCAGTGCCGCACTGTGGAGAACCAAAACCCGTACAAGTTGGGCCAATTCAGTGGATGAACCGGCTAGCTCGTCTGCCGACCGGGTGGAAGGAGTTGCGACACTCAAGGGCGCTGCAATGAAGGGTTCTCATCCCGCAACCATGGGACGCTCGAGCCGGGAAGACTAGTCGGATTTGGCCGGCTAGATAGGAGGGAGGTGCCTCTTAGCGCCACCGATTTGGGAAACCGGGGGGCCGTTCCCCCCCGCAGCGCTCGGCCAGCCAGGGCGAGCCGCACCCAGCTGGGCTGGGTCGCGCCGCATCGAGCCACTCTGCACCGGGCCATGCCACACTGTGCCGCACCACGCCATGCGGGGCCGGGCTGACCCCCCTGTCGGGTCGGACCCCCCAAATCGGGTTGGGCCGACCCGCCAGCCCACTGGGCTTGAGGGGCCGGGCCCGATTCACTTAAGCGCGAATAACATAAAGACCACACATCTGATCGACGTGCCATCTGTGGTACTAGGACTCTCATGAAGAAGCAATCCTTTCGCGATACTGTAAGTGAGTTTTGGATGTCTTTGGAAAATATCCAGGTTGGAACGAGCGTATTTCCAACCGGGCCCCTAGAACAAAAAAGCCAAAATCTCTCAGACCAGGTGTCCAATTAATGCGTCGTATGTCGCGTTGGGTTCCTTTTGATGAAACAAAACATCGGGATTTTTCAACTCTGGACTTCATTATAGTTTATGTGTTGACAACTTATATTGAGGAGTGGACCCTCCCGGAATCAATTGTGCTATGTGCGGGAACCCTAGAGCTCGCTCTGACTGTGACGACTACCGTACTGGGATCCTCCATGGGTTCGATGACAATTACTTCTGTACTTGGATCCTCTGTGGGTCAGGAAGCGATGACTACTGTACTTAGATCCTCCCTGGGTTCCATAGTGATGACTACTATAACTGTATCCTCTATGGTTCGAGAGTGAATATTACTATACTTGGATCCTCCGTGGGTTTGGAAACGATGACTTTTGTAATAGGATCTTACGTGGGTTCGGTAGAGGAGATTATTCAGAGGCTACAAGTAATCATCTCCACCCCTATTCGTGAGTTGTATACCTATGTGAGATGAGTCTTGACATTCAATCTTTATCATCAATGAGATTGACTTTCTGTCTTGTGTGGACTAGGTTGTGATTGGGATCAAGAGATAGAGCCATTCTATTATTGAGAACTTAGGTATATGTATGGGCGTATACCTAAGTAGAGTTGGTTGATACTTCATTCTTGTAAACTTATTTTGTGGTTTATCCTTCGTGGACTCTGGGAGGCCTTCGGGGGTCTTGGGGTCCTTAATTAGTATCATATGCTCACCCCTTCGTGGGCTATTCCCACACTACATTGTGTTGGATGCAGATGACGGAAAACACTAATAGAGGTCATGGTTTGTGGAGCTGGGTGGTACCAGGAGGTGGACCATGTGGCGAGACGTACACGGAGCAGACGGTTGGACCTGAGGTGCGGAGGAGGCCATCTGTACCTTCCCCTCAGGTTAGATTCCTGGAGGACAACTCATTGGTTTTTATATTACATTATTGTAGTTCTACTAGATTTTCAGTTGTACTTTACTTACTATTGGGCTTGTATTTCCAGCATCTTTCTTTTTAGAAATTACTTTTGCATATAGTTTTACTTAGTGCTTACTTCGTTTGTGTACTCTGTTGTGGTTGTTTACTTTTATAAATGGAATTCCTTCCCAGTATAGGGATTTATGCCTTTGGTTATAGTCGCCTGCCCCTGGCCTATAGAAGGTGAGCTTGGGGTAGTCACGACACGAGCCCCAAGGACGGGTCTTGACAAATTGGTATCAGAGGAGTCAGTTCTACCATAGAACCTAGGACTCTAATCTACATTACCATGAAGAAATAGTGTTAATAGTATTGAGAGTGGTTTTCAGAATAGTGAGTCTAGTGTTGTTGTGGCGACCAATGTATCAATACACTCGGACCCTGACCTCTGATTTCTGACTCAGTGCACAAAAACACTGATTGCGTGTGTGTTTTCATTAAAAGGTTTTCTTTTTAAATTCATTGTGTCAGCTCACCAGGTATACTATTTTGACCATGGCTCACCTATTACTTTTTAGGATGGCCCCACGTAGGTACCCGGCTAGGGTTCCGAGTGACGTACGGTATGGTAGCCCACCGAGTGATGAGGACTCGGTGCATGGCCCCATCATAGTAGAGGCACCAGTGGCACCACTACAAGCTACGCCAAGAATACCACTATCCACAGCCGAAGAGAGTGCATGACACCTTTGTTCATTGGACAAGTTCCAGCGACAGAGGTTGCCCAGGTTCCACTGAGAGATGGACCCACCGGCATCCGAGGCTTGGCTAGAGGCTGTCGTCAATGTTTTCAAATTGGTAGGGACACCAGCCGACCATATGGCGATCTTTTCCTTGACTCTTCTGCATGCGGTGGCAGGTAGATGGTGGAGCCTGGTGCTCCAGGTGCATGACGAGGCATCTCTACATTGGATAGACTTCGAGAGTCTCTTACACTTGGAGTTTTTCTAGCAACCCTTTTTGTGGTGCGGATTCAGGAGTAACTTCATCTGCAGCAGGGCAGCATGACAGTAGCTCAGTACTCAGCGAGGCTCATTGACCTGTCAGGCTAATCCATGAACATGGTATGAGACCCATTTTTCATGTCCCAAACCTTAGATCAGGGATAAAAGCATGAGATCAAGACATCGACAATTCCCCTCAACATCCCAACGCAAGCAGGGGTGCGGGAGAGAGCCCTTTTAGTGGAGAGTTTCCTCGCTGAGCAGTCTCCAGTAGCGAGACCCACCACAGGGTGACACGTAGCAGAGTCTTCTACAGCCGAAAATAGACAAATATCGCAGAGGTCCAAAAGGAACATGAAATAAGGTGGGTAACCTCGGGATACTGGTTTGAATGTACGGGGCACATGAAATAGGGCAATCCATACGAGGGGTAGACAGTGCTAAGCATGAGGAAGGTAGGGCCACATGGCTCATGAATGCCAATACCACCTTGAAGACGAGCAGTAGACATTAGAGGTACCTCCCAGGCAGATGCAGAGTTTCAACCGTGGTGGTCCGTCGGGAACAGGTGGACGAGGCAGAGGAGCGGGCCGAGTAGTGAGTGGTGGACGACATTTCGAGGCTCTACCACCAACACCACTAGGAGGACCACCCTGACATAGGGAGCTAGAGGGCAGAGGCATTCTTAGATCT
This sequence comes from Viscum album, assembly GCA_963277665.1. Taxonomy (NCBI): domain Eukaryota; kingdom Viridiplantae; phylum Streptophyta; class Magnoliopsida; order Santalales; family Viscaceae; genus Viscum; species Viscum album. Next base: position 978,548,496 of record OY728139.1, on the reverse strand, counting down.
AGGCAGTCAAGGCCTATGACCTCAGTGCTCTAGAGATGATTCGAGGTACAATCTATGTCTACACCACCCATGCTGCAGTTTTTATAGACACATGTTCAAGTAATTCTTTTATTTCCGCTGCCCTTGTTCGGAGCTCGGAGAATCCGATGGAGCCGTTGGCTCAATGCTTATTGTTAGAGACTCCTACGGGAGCAGACTCGACAATTATGAACTGGTGCCAGCAGTACTAGATTACTCTAGGAGGTGAGATCTTTGGCTGGGATCTTCTTGTAGAGGCATCGAGGCCTTACCATTTCATCTTGGTTATGGATTGTTTGTCTACAGTCCAGGTTCAGATCAACTTTATTAGGCACAAAGTGCGCTGTGTTTGCACGGATGGGGGCAGGTTCACCTTCACCGATGAGAAGGGATTCTTTGCTACACAGGATGGAATTACATAGAGGAGAGGGTAGCTAATCACACATCATTTGGCTAGTCTCATCCTTGGAGTAGTTGATGTGCGAAATCCGAGTTTTCCTATTGTGGTGGATCAGTATACAGACGTTTTTCCTGAAGACATTCCAGAACTACCTTCTTATATGAAGGTATACTTCTACATAGACCTATACCTTGAGACAACACCGATATCTACTCCAGTATATAGGATGGTTCCCGCTATGCTTCGTGAGCTGTGGGTACCGCTGGAGGACTTACAGAAAAATGGATTCATCCGACCCAGTGTTTCACCCTTGGCTTCTCTGATTTTGTTTTCCAAGAAGGCGGATGGGAGCTTATGACTATCTGTCAACAACCGCCACCTGATTTAGGTGACCGTGAAGAACAAGTACCCACTCCCGAGGATTGAAGTCCTCTTTGATCAGCTCAAGGGAGCACTATGGTTCTAGAAGATAGTCCTCAGGCCAGGTTATCACCAGCTCATAGTTCAAGACAAGGTTGTGTAGAAGACAGCTTTTAAGTGTTAGTATGGCCATTACGAGTTCATGGTTATGCGTTTTGGAGTAACCAATGCTCCGGCAGTGTTCATGAGTCTCATGAATAGGATCTTCCAACCTTACATCAATTTATTTGTCTTAGTTTACATTGATGACAATATTAATTACTCAACTACTGAGGAGTAGAATGCCTACCACTCATGGGTTGTACTAGATACACTATGAGAGCACCAACATTATGGTACGCTCTCGAAGATCCAGTTTTGGATTTGAGAGGTTCAATTATTGGGACATGTCATCTCAGAGGGTAGATTTGTAGTGGATCTAGAGAATATTGAGGTAGTACCTGCTTGGGAGCCACCAGGAGCATGAAAGAGGTGTGAAGTTTCCTAGGTCTGGCTATTTACTATCAGAGATTTGTTCTAGATTTATCCAGTGTTTCAGCACCGTTTTCAGCTTTGAAAAATAACCAGAAACCCTTTGTGTGGTCAGATAGATGTCAGCAGATCTTTTAGTAGACGAGACAGAGATTGACCAGTGTGCCCATCTTGAGGCTACTGGAGGAGGGTGTAGGGTACATAGTTTACTGTGATGCATCAAGAACCAGACTCAGATGTGTCCTGATGCAGGAGAGAGTAGTGGTCACGTATGGTTCATTGAATTTGAGATAGCATGAGCAGAACTACACTACCCATGATCTGGAGTTAGCAGCAACGGTCTTTGCCTTGAAGTTGTGGGCGGCATCCGTCCCTTATTCAGGGGCGTCTGCTCCTTGATCGAAACCGGGATGATGGGATGTCGGCTCCTCCTTCCTTGGACATCTCCTCGGAACTTGTCGCCTAATCCGGGTCTCCCTCATAGATTTAAGACATGCTCGTGAATCTCGTTCCCGGCGCCATATCTTCATGGACACCGGTTAATTACGCTGCTTCCGCCCGGACGCTACAAGGAGTCTGGTCGGGGCAGCAACCTGCGGTGAGGAGACCGGGTGGCTCTGGGTGTTGGGGGCGTGTATTTACACTGCGGCTCTGCATATCTGTCTTCCGTCCCTAATAGGGCTTCTCGAAGGCAAGATGGCCTGAGGCATCCCGCACTAGGTGCGAGGAACTGCGTCACCTGAGGTTTTCCTCAGCTTCCCATGTTTAAACACGGGGTATGCCGCGAGTTTAACGTCCAGCAGGGACGGCATCGGACTGATCAACACAAGGAGTGGATCAGATGACAGAACCCCTTGTGGGGAACCTCCGACGCTGGGGCCAGCACATGGGCAGCTTCCCGAGTGAGGTGGAGTGGAGTGAAGTGGCATGACCCCACCGGGATGTGGCGGCCCGGGTAAGGGTCAGGGTGGATGATGGAGTGAAGAGCTTGGACCTCGTAGAGGCTTCCTACGTACCGCGCGTTAGCGCGGATCAAAGTTAGCGTAGTTCGAATATACAGTTTAACGTCATGCTGGACGTTGGCGAGCCGACTCACAAGGGGATCGAGGCTGCCGGGCGGAGGATTGAACCGAACCACCTCGCACAGAGGGGGATGGAACGGCCGGGTGGATCACAGTTTCACGTCATGCTGGACGAAAATAGAGAAAAGGGGCAGTGGGGAAGCACGATGGAGATACACGCGTGCAGTCTCCCACAGGGGCGGACTCATATGTGAATCGACGCAAGTGTGAACCCAGGAAGGGTCCACTGATGGACGAACCGACGTGAATATGACCGGGACGACCAGGTGGTGGGCTTGAACCTCAGGGAGGCTTCCTACGTACCCTGTTTAGGAGACAGGGATCAAAGTCCACGTAGTTCATTCAGTAACACTCTACCCCCGGGGGCGAAGGCCACTCCAATCCCGACATCCCTGCAGAGACGAGCGGGTGGGGGCCACATCCCAACCGGGAGGGGGACCCTGCGTGCGAGGCACGGGATCGGGTGAAGCGGACGGTTTAACGTCTTACCGGACGAAGTACAGTTTAACGTCGTGTGTTGAGGACGAAGCGGACGGTTTAACGTCTTGCCGGACGAAGTACAGTTTAACGTCGTGTGTTGAGGACGAAGCGGACGGTTTAACGTCTTGCCGGACGAAGTACAGTTTAACGTCATGTTGGACGAGGCACAGTTTAACGTCATGTTGGACGAGGCACAATTTAACGTCATGCGGGACGAATGCACAGTTTAACGTCATGCGGGACGAATGCCGAACAGTTTAACGTCTTGTAGCTTGGACGATTGCAGTTTAATGTCGTGCGGGACGTATGCTTTGCCGCTGATGGGTTCGTGTCACTTCGTGCGAGCCTGGAGGGCCACACGGGAAGACAACGTACGGTGCGGGCGCCTGCGACGAAGATCATCGGGCGCCACGCAAGCGGGTACCCTCGGGGGGTCAACGGGGGCGACCCTGGCAGATTGCGCGCAAAAGAGGAGCTTTGCGCGCAATACTGCGGGTCGGCGCGCAAAAGGGCAGGTTGGCGCGCAAATGGGCCAGCGCCTTGCGCGCGGGTGATTGAGATTGCGCACACCGGGCTTCGGATAGCGCGCGAGGGCAACGGCTCATCCTTTAATGAACGGCCACTTGAAAGAAGGGGGGTGCGCGCAATCGGGCCGGATTGCGCGCACCCCGGGGGCAATTGCGCGCAAGAGGGTTCTTTTGCGCGCAAAGGCCTTAGGGTGAGTGTTTATTCAATGAAAAGGAGCCAGGGGGATTGCGCGCGAAGGCGGACCCCGAGGCTTTCTTGCGCGAAAGAAAGGAGGTTACCTGAAGTTCGTCATTGCGCGCGGAGGGGGTTGAATTGCGCGCGCGAGAGACCGTTTGACTTCCAGCAACCTTTGAAACGTTGGGGGTCGCCTTGTATTTATAGGCAACCCCGGGCGCGGAATCCAAGGCACGAGCGCGGAATTCTCCTCGCGGGCGCGGAATCGGGCACGGTGCGCAAGGGAGTTGCGCGCATCCCGGGGGTTTTGCGTGCGGCTCATCACCTTTGCGCGCAAGCCTCTAAAATTCTGTGCAAGGCCTCCGGGCCCTCCGAAACATTCTTCCGACTCCAAATATGGCCTCGCTTTCCGCATCCGGAGCTTCGTTTGGGAACAACGGACTTTTCCGGCGTCTACAAAAGCCCCCCCTCGGAATCTGATCGGCGAGAGGTCGCAACGATCGGGTTCCGAGGGAGACGCCGGAATGCCGAAGTCCTGGGCGGCGTGGGACTGTGGCGCGAAAAAAGGGGCGCCGGGCGCGCAATGCGCCGCCGCTGTCGCGCAAAACTCTTTCCGCGAAGCGCGGACCCCCGCCTCGCCTATAAATAGGGGCACTGGGTCCCTCCATGCCGTACACTGGCCTTCCGCGCGATAAGCATCTCTGCTCTCGTGCGCGAAATAGCCTTTTCCGGCGCGGAATTCGCCCGCTCGTCGCGCAAAACCGTCCGGATTTCGCTCTGTCTTTGCGCGAATACCCGGGGTTTTACGCGAAGGACTTCCCGATTGCGCGCCGTCCACTAGGATTGCGCGCCGACTCTCAAACTTTTCCACCAGCCTCGTCTGATTCCGCACACTTCATCTCTTAGCCTGCACGACTCCCGAAGCTTCTGAGATGGCCGCACATCAAGGAAATGAGGGGGATGCCGCCACTCGCAGGGCTGAGATGGCGACGGACGAGGAGGTTTACGGAGCCAAGGAGATTGTTTCCAACAATCAATCCTTGTTCGACTTGCTGACGCCGGCCCAGAAGACATATCCATTGTCGGACAACCTGCCGCTCTGGAACTTTGGCCTCCTGGATGAGGTTCCAGTGCCAGGGTTCGAGGTTGATGCGCCGCGGACCTGGGTGACTCGGGAGGACGAGCTTCCCCGCTATAACATCACCAACAATGGGCATCCGGCCAGGGAGACCAGGCACTTGGACATCTATGTCCTAAACCCGAGGACGCAAACCATTGACGGGGGTGAGCCTGCTGCGGAGAATTCTCCAGCCCTCTACTCGAGCACATATCGCCAGAGTGTCACTGACGACACCAAGGGCTGGCTGAAGGACTGGGACTTGCGGTCTGGGGGCAATTTCACCAGTGAATGGGCCTGGGCGTTCTGGGTACGCCACACTTGCGATCACTTCGCAGAGGAGCTGCGGTACATCGGCCTGTTTGAGGCGGTGTGGACGTCGCAGTTCCACTTCTACCAGCAGTCTGAGCTCGGGCCGGAGCTGTTCACCCGCTGGTCCCCGGATACCAACACCTTCCATCTTCACCATGGGGAGGTCGGCATTGGTCTCTGGGACATCCACTGCATCGGGGGTATCCCGCTGGAGGGTTACCAGTACGATGAGTTCCTGCCTCCGAGGAACATCTGGGGCGACAGGTCACAGACTCCCATCCTGACATGGCACCTGCTGGACCTGGCTACGGAGCGGCTCGGGGTCAAGGACTTCCAGAAGGACATAGCCTACAAGGAGTGGTTCGGCCAGTTCCTGGAGCATGACCCGGCGGTCAAGATGCCAGGCAGGGGGAAGCGGTGCCCGACCGCAGCTCAGAGGAGCCGGAACGGGTCATACTTGCAGGTCCTGGAGACGGGCGACTACCGCTCATGGGGGTACCGCGTCATCGAGGCCCGAGACCCAAATGTCCGGTACGCGGCGTTCCTGGCCGCCTTTCTGAGCGGGTGGCTCCTGCCAGTGCGGGATGCGAGGATGGGCGTCCGCCCGGCGACACTGGCGATGGCGGGCGCCATGGCTGCCAATAAGAGATACAACCTCAGGGTCCCAGTACTGGCGAGGCTGTATGCCATTCTGGGACGCATCTCACGAGGGGGGTCGCCACGAAGGATCTGTGTGCCCTTTCAGTTCTTCCACGGCTGGGTGGCTGCTCACCTTGGTGGGTATACGTTCCCAAATGCCATCATTCCTCCGGGCAACGGCCTGCAACCCTCCCTGCTGAACATTGCGGGGGTCGCTCCGATGACCCTAAGTGAGGAGGGCGTGAGGGTTCGGATTGGCAATCATGCCAATTTCAACTTCATCCCGTTCCCCACTCCCGTCGGCCAGATGATCGACAATGGACAGGGCCCGCTGGAGCAGCATGAATACTTCCTGAACATGCGGGGCGGGGTGCTCGTGGCTCGGATCGACGGGAAGGTGATCTGCGAGCCTTACGTGCCGACCCGGTTCGCCAGGCAGTTCGGGTGCCTTCAACGGATGCCGAAGAGGGTATTCACTGCTGTCCGGGAGGAGACGAACCCTTGCGTCCTTCGCCAGATGTGGCTGATGTTCGTCACCTTCGGCTCTGGCGACGTCATCACTCTCCCTCCCACCGGGATCGACGCAGGCTTGGAAACCGAGTACGCCGAACACTGGGCCATCGCGTACCCTGAGGGGCTTCTACGGAAGCCAGTTCGGCGGCTCGAGGTCACCCGTGCGGAGACCGGGCGTCAAGGGAGGAGGCGAGGCGCCGCCACACGGGGGAGAACGGAGGCGCGCCAAGCAGCGGGGCCGGCACGAGCAGGGAATTCGGCGGCAGGCACATCGCAGGCTGCCGCTACGACCTCGGCGCCCAGAGAGGGGGCACACGCGGCGGTCGGGGAGCGGCCCGGGAAGCAGGTGAGGCGTCTGCTCGAACCCTCCCACGATGCGGTCTTCCCGGCGTTGTGGTCGGCCTGGATGACCCTGCGGCAGTCACTGGGGACCGACGTCATCTGGCGAAAGATACTCAGAGAAGGAATCTATCTGCCAGAGGTCGGGCGCCTCCAGATCACCGACAGGGTGGACTTCAACAGGCAGTATGCATATCTGACGGCAATGGACGAGTACGCGCGCCAACGTGGTCAGCGCGCGGAGCCATCCCTTCTGGTGAAGGTGATGCTCGGTCTAGAGCCTGCTCCAGAACGGATGCCGCCGGGGGAAGACGACAGTAGCAACAACTCCGAGGAAGAGGAGGAGGTGGGGGAGGATGAAGGCTCCGAGGGAAGGTCCCACCAGGGGAGTCCGCGGGAGAGCGGCGAGGTGGCCGACTCCGACAATGTCGATGTCACTGAGCTCCTCGAGGTCCGCTTCTATCCCTACTCAACCTGCTTCATCCATTCTCTTATGCAGCTTCTAACCCATTTCTCCACCCTTCCCAAGAGTGCACGGATATTGGCCAGGCGTCCTCAGCGGGAGTAGGAGGGGCGCCAGCAGGACAAGGCGGGGGCCAGACACCTATCGTTGAACTTACAAGTGCGGAAGGGTCCCCCGCTGCAACTGTTCCTGCGGCGGCCGGGATAGCGGAAGATGACGCTCTGAACCCCTGTAAGTCTCCTTAGTTTACTGCTGGTGCTTGCCATTGATGATCCGTGACTAACCACGGCATGCTCTGCGCAGTGATCTTAACCCTGGAGGCTCGTCGGGTTGCCGAACCCGGGCCATCCACGAGTGGACCGGTGGCCGACATGCCGCCTGCTCCGGAACAGACTTCCCAAACCGAGCCGGCCCCATCAACTGCTGATCAGGGGGCTACGGACGCCGGTGGTGCTAACATCGGAGAGAGATCGGGGGCTGACGAGGGTGCCAGTGCTGCTGGGGCGAGAGAAGACATCCCAGGGGCGGACCCTGCAGGAGACCTGCTGGCTGCCTTCCCTGTCTACCGGCCTGCCGACCCCGAGGAGATGGACGACTCGGACGCGGAGGCGGTCGAGGAGAGCCGGATAACGCGGCGCAGGGGGTGGAAGTGCATCCAGCACTTCCTCAAGCGAGACCCATCGGAGTGGCTGGGGCGCATGGGATCACTTCAAACCTGGCTGCGCCTCCTGTGTGCCGGGGGAGCTGATGCTCAACGCCTCCATCTGACGGTCCGTGATTTCATGGCCGAGAAGATGCGCGAGAGCCGCCGGCGTGCCGACGTCGCACAAGGTCGGGACATGTCGGAGAGCACGCGGGCGCTCCTCGCGGCAGAGCAGGAAGCCCGGCGCCTCGAAGGGCAGGCGGCAGAGAAGGAGGCCTTCGTCGCAGCATGTGCTGAGCTTGTGGAGCAACTATCGGCCCAACTGATCGACGCTCAGGTACAGCTGACGGAGGCGGGCCAGCAGATGGTCACACTTCAAGTCGAGCGGGAGCGCGCACATGCCAGGATCGACGAACTGCGTGCTGCGACCGCCGACGAGGAGAGGGCACGCAGAGAACGAGAAGCAGCCCTGGAGGCCGCCAACCAAAGGGTAGCGGCATTAGAAAGACTTATCCAGCACGCTGATCCTTAGGGGCTTTGTTTTTTTCCCCTCCCAAAACATTTACTTCCGCTACTCAATATTTAGATCCATTTGTATGAATCAATATGTTTATCTGCGTCTTTTGGCTTAACATACTCAACCACCAATTGTCTCGCGGGAGTGTTAACCAAGCTTCAGGCATCCGTAATTGGGCCTGGATTTCTAAAGAAAAGAGGGAGATCATTCCTAGGAAAGGAGACCTCAGACCTAATCAATGTATCCTCCCCCAACTTGTTCCAACACACGAGCGGGACAACGCTAGGGGCGTTGATATTTTATTCGAACATGGGGAAATGAGCAAGGGTGAATCGCGTGTCCCGACCTCAGAAATCCACGACGGTCAGTCTTCCAGGAAATGCCCAAGACGGTAGGTGGACAGTGGATCGACCATAACAACTGCAAGAGACAGACCGAAGGTCATCATTCATATTGCAGGAGGCGGACCATATGTCATCATGAATACCGCTTTGGGGGTTCCTTCAGACACAAGGGGGTAAATCTGGGTCAAAAGAGCATGCGAAGCGTGGGGCGAAGTGATGATTTGTTCGGACAGAATCCAACGCTGCCAAAATTGCGCCACCGTGGGGAAAGCGTATTAGGCGGATGCACTAATCTGGCCGTGAATCACCCCAGTTCTCAGACAGAACCTCTTTGACGAGGAAACTGTCGCTTCCCATCATTGTGATGGGGCATCCCGAGCTGAATCGGGGAGAATGTCACAACCGCACCACTCTACCCGAAGTCAGGCCAGACGGTCGGCGACGAGGAGGGGCGGGACTTAGCGATCCCTGAGGCTGGACCCGAGTCGAAATGCACGGGCGTTCCTACATACTCCATCAGGCTGGAGATCAAGCCATACGTAGTTCTGAAAGTGCAGTTTAGCGTCATGCAGGACGTGGAACCCCATTTGGGGAGATCTTAGTTTAAGGTCTTAGAGCTCGGACCATATGGGAGATCTTAGTTTAAGGTCTTAGAGCTCGGACCACAGGGAACCTCAAAGTACGCCACATCGTGGTCCTATCCCCTGGATATGCAAAGATGCACTGAGGGGTAGTGTCAAGAGTGTCGAGGTTTCGCCTGGTCAGAACGGGGGGTGGAAAATGTGAATCATGCGGCCATTCACTCGAGGACTGGGAGCACCGGCATGACGATATGAGAGTACTGCCGACCGTGGCGGAAAAGCAGCATCAGTATCGCACTGACCGTTGATGGGATGAGGCAGCAAACGAGCATCGACCGCTCAATCGCAGGATTCATATCGATTTGCTGCCCGAGGCCATTGGGGGCACCAGCCCGAGTCGGTGGGAGAGCACTGAGGCATTGTGTCCGAACCGCTCACGGGGGCTCCACCCAGGGCGTAGACGATGGGTCCGAGTGAAATGGAGCATGAAGCCTGAAAGGTGGAAGGAACCCGACCAAGCAGAACCTGACGCTCCTGGCAATAAACCAGAGTACCCTTGACACCGGTGGACCGCTGCAAGGGGTCGAGGGACACGCCTTGAGGGTGACCCGAAGGCGGCGGACTCCCCAGAGAAGGGGGAATCTTCAAGAGGTGGGGGCTGGACCCGGAGTTTCAAACATCCGGGCGTTCCTACGTATCCCATAAGGATAGGAATCAAGCCACACGTAGTTCTTGAGGTGAAGGGGATACGGCGGACCCAGCGGAGGTGGGGACATACCCCAGCCCTGCGGTCACGCACGATTCCTAGGAGAAGGTTCCTGGCATAGGGGTCTGCGTATGTCCATCACCTGAGGGGCAGAGATGCTAGCCTCCAGCTATGCTGGGCCCAGAACGCGATTGCTCAGGCGACTCCCTCCTCCTTATGGGTACGAGGGTCCAGCTACTCATGGCCCTTAGGGAGGACATCCACATATATCCTTGGTGCTCAGATCGTGGGAGCCTCAAAAGACACCATTACCCCGGTTGGCCTGCCTAACATGTAGAGGTGTACTGAAGATCAGTATGAAGAGAGTGCCGATATTCCACTACAACGCACAAAGAAGGAGTGTGATGAGGGCTGCGCAACCAATGCTCAGAGCCTGAAAAAGCTGACATGGCGATCAAGGATGTCGCTGACCATGTTCGCAACACAACACCCGATTGCGTCAGCCTAGGATGGGGCAAGCAAACGAGCATCAACCGCTCAAGCGCAGGATTCATATCGATTTGCGGCCCAGGACCCACCCGGAGCGGTAGGAGAGCACTGAGGAATCGTACCCAAACCGCTAACGAGGATCCCTTTGAGTGAAGGCTTAAACAAGAGGAAGCGCGAGGCCCGACAAGCAACACAGGACTTGTCGGGATTGAATCTGACACCACGAGTCATAGACCGAAGTACCCCAAACATGTTAACAGATCACCGGAAAGGGTCGGAGGACTCACCCTGAGAGCAACCAAAAGAGGGAAGATCCCTGTGATCGACCAGGAGACGGGGCTGGACCTGAGACACAAGCGTCCAGGCGGTCCTACGTATCCCATAAGGATGGGAATCAAGCCACACGTAGTTCTTGAAAGGCAGTTTAACGTCATGCGGGACGATGAGGGGTGTGAGGTAGTCCCACACACGGGGAAGGCGTACAGCGCGGCCAGTAGACCAACGTGAATGGGGACATAATCCCCCGCTCACGTCATACGCCTCGCACAAAAAGGAGGGGAACTTGGGCTAGAGGCCCAATGCGGGATAGAGATTCCCGGGAAATGGGGCTGGGCCTGAAACACAAATGTTCAGGCGGTCCTACGTATCCCATAAGGATGGGAATCAAGCCGTACGTAGTTCTTGAAGTGCAGTTTAACGTCATGCAGGACGAAAAGAGAAAGAAGGGGGGAGCAGAAGGCATCCCCAAACGTGGGGGGCGTACAGCGTGACGAGCAAACCGACGTGAATGAGGGCCTAGCCTGCGTTCACACCATACGGCGCATACCCAGAGGCAACTGGGCCAAGGGCCCGAGATGGGATGGAAATTCCCAAAGGATGGGGCTGGGCCTGAAACATGAATGTCCAGGCGGTCCTACGTATCCCATAAGAATGGGAATCAAGCCGCACGTAGTTCTTGAAGTGCAGTTTAACGTCATGCAGGACGATGAAGAAAGGAGATCTTAGTTTAAAGTCGTAGAGCTCGGACCATAAGAACCTCACGTACGCCACTTCGCGGTCCTATCCCCTGGATATGCAAAGATGCACTGAGGGATAGTGTCAAGAGCGTTGAGATTTTGCCTGGTCAGAATGGGAAGTGGAGAATGCGAATCATGCAGCCATTCACTCGAGGACTGGGAGCACCGGCGTGACGATATGAGAGTACTGCCGACCGTGGTGGAAAAGCAGCATCAATATCGCACTGACCGTTGATGGAATGAGGCAGCAAACGAGCATCAACCGCTCAAGCACAGGATTCATATCGACTTGCTGCCCAAAGCCCTTGGGGGCAGCAGCCCGAGTCGGTGGGAGAGAACTGGGGCATTGTATCCGAACCGCTCACGGGGGGCTCCATCCAGGGCTTAAGCGATGGGTCCGAGTGAAATGGAGCATGAAGCCTGAAAGGTGGAAGGAACCCAACCAAGCAGAACCTGACGCTCCTGGCAATAAACCAGAGTACTCTTGACACCGGTGGACCGCTGCAAGGGGTCGAGGGACACGCCTTGAGGGTGACCCGAAGGCGGCGGACTCCCCAGAGAAGGGGGAATCTTCAAGAGGTGGGGGCTGGACCCGGAGTTTCAAACATCCGGGCGTTCCTACGTATCCCATAAGGATGGGAATCAACCCCACACGTAGTTCTGAAGGTGCAGTTTAGCGTCATGCAGGACGTAGATACTTGGCAGTTTAACGTCTTGCAGCGCGGACATGGTACAGTTTAACGTCATGTTGGACGTGATACAGTTTAACGTCATGTTGGACGAATGCTGAACAGTTTAACGTCTTGTAGCTCGGACGATACGCTAGGTAGTTTAACGTCGTGCAGCTTGGACGAGGCACAGTTTATCGTCATGTTGGACGTATGCTGAACAGTTTAACGTCTTGTAGCTCGGACGACTGCAGTTTAACGTCGTGCGGGACGAGGTGCTCAGGCAAAATACTGCTTGAGGAACCTAGCGTTGGTGGGAGGAGTGACACGCTCACCATCCATAGTCGCTAGGGAGTACGCGCCATTGGGATAGACCTTGTGGACAACAAAAGGTCCCTCCCACTTGGGCTCCAACTTGGGTGGCTTCCTGCCGGGGATCATCGGTGCTCTTAGGGCTAGCACTAGATCACCCTGCAGGAAGGAGCGGAGGCGAACCTTCTTATTGAAAGCTCGAGCCATCCTGTTCTGATGCCTCTCCAAGTTGTGCAAGGCGTGAAGTCTATTCTCATCCAGTGCTTCCAACTCGACTAGACAGGCTTCAGCAGCTCTGTCCGGCGCTTGCTGGTCGTAGACCGCAGTGCGCAAGGACGGTAACTGGATCTCGATGGGCAGGACGGCCTCAGCTCCATACACCAGGGAATAAGGGGTCATCTGGGTGGAATTGCGAGTCGTCGTCCGATAAGCCCAGAGGGCGTTGGGGAGCTTGTCCGGCCAACTCTTCTTGTTCTGGCCAACCAACTTTTGCAGAATGTTAGAGAGGGTCTTGTTAAACGCCTCGATCTGTCTATTCGCCTGCGCATGATAGCGAGATGTATGGTTCGAGCGAATGTTATACTTGGCGTACAACTTCTTCAACTCGGCTGCTCGGAAATTGGTTCCGTTATCCGTGAGGATAGCGTGAGGCACTCCAAATCGATAAATGATGTTGGAGGTCACGAAGTCAGCGATGGAACAGGATTTGACCTCTCTGAGCAGAATCGCCTCTGCCCATTTGGAGAAGAAGTCTGTGGCGGTCAGAATGAACCGGCACTGGCGAGCTGTCGCCGGCAGGTAAGGTCCTACAACGTCCAGACCCCAGACTGCAAAGGGCCAGGAATACCTGGTGGTATGGAGAGGCTCCGGCGGCCGATGCACAAAGTTCGCATGGACCTGGCACGCTTGGCACCTCCTGGCATACTCGATGCAGTGATGGATCATGGAGGGCCAGAAGTATCCCAACCTCCGAATCTGGTGGGACAGCTTCGGCCCAGTCTGGTGGGCGCCACATGAACCAGCATGAACCTCTTGCATGACTTGTGGGATCTCGACTCCCTGAAGGCAACGGAGGAGAACACCATCAAATCCGCGTTTATAGAGGATCTGCTCCAGGCCAGGACTGCTCTGGAGGACAAACTGCGATGCGCGGCGTCGAACTCGCTCGCGCTCGGCCCGATCTGACGGAAGAATGCCATGTTGGAGGTACTCTACCAAAGGCGTCCTCCAATCATGGGCTGATTCGACTGCCATGTCTGGGGTACTCGGGGCTCCAGGAACAGGGGCAACCACGGTGAGATTACTTACCAATGGGCCGCGATCTTCCTCCGGGATAACGGGAGCGATGAGCCTGCGGTGCATTACGCGGACGACCAGGTTATCCTGTTCAGGCTCTGCAAGTGACGCAGCAAGGCTGGCCAAAGCATCTGCTCGACCGTTTTGCGACCGGGGAATATGGACAATTTCTGGCCGAGAAGGGAACCGGGCCATCAGAAGGAGGGTGCACTCCAGCAATGTCACGAGTTCCGGCTTCTTGACAACATAGTCGCCATTGATCTGCTTAACGACCAGCTTGGAGTCCCCTTTCACACACAGATGGGGCACGTCGATCTCGAGAGCTAACTCGAGGCCGGTGATGAGGGCATGGTATTCCACCTCATTGTTGGTACATCCCTCTGACAACAGGAAAGAGTATGGAAGCACGGCTCGCTCCGGGGTAATGAAGACGATACCCAAGCCCACTCTGTTGAGCTTAGGATTATCGAGTCTTCTACCGGTGGGGCTCCGGGAGGCACCGTCAAAGTGCATCTGCCAGCATGGATCGGCATGATCGACCGAGAGAATGACCTCATCAGGAAAGCCTAGATCCAGCGGCTGATCCGCGGAGGTTGGGTGAGCAGCCAGAAAGTCCGCCAACGCTTGCCCTTTGATGGCCTTCTGAGACACATACCTGATGTCGAACTACTGGAGAATCACAGCCCACCGCGCAAGACGGCCAGTCAACATAGGCCGGCTCAGGATATATTTCAACAGGTCTACCCGAGAAACCAACTCTACCTCATGGTGCTGCAAGTAGTGTCGTAATTTCTGTACGGCAAATACGAGTGCCAGGCAGCTCTTCTCGATGGGGGAATACCTAACTTCCGCATCGAGGAGCATGCGACTGAGGTAATAGAGGCTATTCTCTATTCCCTCGTTGTTCTTCTGGGCGAGAAGGGCACCAAGGGACCGTTCCAGGGCGGTCACATAGAGGACCAGCGGCTTTCCGGACACAGGCGGCATCAGAACCGGAGGTTGAAGCGGGTACTGCTTGATTTCCTCGAAAGCGGTCTGACACTCTTTATCCCATACATAGGTGGCAGCTTTCTTCATGAGCCGAGAAAAGGGCTTACACTTGCCGGCCAGATTCGCGATGAATCGGCGTATATAGGCTAAGTGGCCTTGGAACCCTTGCAGTTCCCGGATGTTACCTGGGGGAGGCATCTGGCTAATCGCCCTGATCTTCTATGGGTCGGTCTCAATACCCCGGTATCTTACTATAAATCCAAGGAACTTTCCGGAGGTGACCCCGAAGGCACACTTCAACGGGTTCATCTTCAGGCAGCGAGACCGGAGGAAGCCGAACACTTTCTCAAGATCTTTGAGATGGTCCTGACGCTGGCGCGATTTGACCACCAAGTCGTCGACGTAGCATTCCACCAGTGTGCCGAGGATTGGCTTGAATATGCGGTGCATCGCCCGTTGGTAGGTGGCACCTGCATTCTTCAGGCCGAAGGGCATGACCCGGTAACAAAAGGTACCTTGGGGGGCCCTGAAGGCAGTGAACTCCTCATCCTCAGGGGCCATCCGGATTTGGTTGTATCCGGAGTATCCATCCATGAAGGAGAGGGCTTGTAACCCTGCAGTGGTGTCAATCAACAGCTCTGTCACTGGAAGGGGAAAATCATCCTTCGGACAGTGGCGGTTGAGATCGCGGAAGTCGATACAGACTCTGATCTGCCCGTTCTTCTTCCTGACCGGCACAATGTTGGCCAGCCATTTGGGGTACTGGACTTCCCTCACGATGTTGGCTTTGATAAGCTTGTCAACTTCGGCCTCAACCATGGCACCGTGGGACGTGTGCATCTTCCTGGGAGGCTGCTTGAACCCGCGATGGTTCGCCGGGAGACCAAGGCGGTGGACGGCTACCCGAGGATCTAGCCCCGACATCTCGTCATAGCCCCAAGCGAACACATCACGGTGCTGCCTGAGAAAGTCCACGTACTGCTGCCGCTCCTCAGAGGGCATGGCGGCACTGACCAATGTGGGTCTTGGATCTGCTTCGGTTCCAAGGTTTACCTGTGCTAACTCATCGACCGTGGCGGGGACGCCCTCCTCAAAGGCTGGGGGTGCGTCTTCCACGTCCTCTCCACTCTGGGAGGGATCGTCCACGGGAGAGACTGCGTTAGAAACTGCAATGGGGCCACCAGATCCTTCTGGGCCGCTGGTGCTGGCACGGGCGGTCGGGGTCATCTCACCAGGAGACTCACAGGCCGTCGAAACCATGGCTACGTCCAACCGTTGAATTGGGAGGACGTAAGCGTCATCCAAACTGGCCCATGGATCACTTGCAACAGCGACAGGCTCAACCTCACCTGCCAGGATCTGCTTATCCTTGCTCTTGTAGTAGTCCGCGTCCAGATAACGGGCTTCACATGAGGCAAAAGGAGAGGCATCTCCCTGAAGCACGCCTACTCGACCATTAAGGGAGTATTTGAGGCATTGGTGGTATGATGAGGGAACCGCCGCGTGAAGGTGGAGCCATGGCCTGCCCATCAATGCGTTATACGCAGTGTCCTAAGAGACTACCATGAATTCGGTGTTGGCAACCAAGTCACCGAACTAGGTCTTCAAACGTATCTTGCCGACCGGGGTTTTCTCGGTGCGGTCATACCCCTGGATCCTGAGGTTGGAGGGGATCAAGTCATCCTCAGACAACCCCAATCTCCGGAGCGTCCGAGTCGGAATCAGGTTGATCCCGGATCCCGTGTCGACAAGACAGCGCCGGACTTCAAGGCCGTTGAACTGGCCAGTAACATACAGCGGACGAATGTGTCCCTGTATAGGAGGGTCTTCATCCTTACCAGAAAACGATATAACTGCCTGACATTCAGCGTCCTCAATCGTTTCGGCGTGAAAGGCCTCTGCGGCCGCAACCTCTGTCTCAAACTGGAGGGGGCTCTTCAGGGCTTCAGCGAGTGCCTCGCGCTTCTCAGATGACATGCGCAGAGCCTCAAGGATGGAGAGCCTTGCTGGGATGTCGGCCAAGTGCTTCAGGACATCATACTTTTTGGCCAAGCGTGACCCCCTGGTTGCAGGAGGTCGCTCTGCGGCTGGCGGCATGACGGGCCTTGCCGGTTGGACCGGCGGCCGACTGGTACTTGGCGCATCTCGTTGTTCACTGGTTGCAGTCCGGGAAATGGTCACCGTACTGGGGTCAGGAGGCCGGGATGGACTCGTGGTAGGGCGAAGCTGGTCGCGACGCGGCTGAGGCGGTTCTGCCTGGTCCCACACCACAAACAGTGGCGGAGGCGAATCCGTCATCCCCGGATGGGGGGGCTGCGCACGCTGAGCTCGGTTTTGAGCCTGCTGCCTAGTCTCAGTGGCGTGCACGGCCTGGCTGGAGGTACCAACTGCTGTGCCCCGGCGACTCCTGCTGCTGCGGTTCTTCCGACGGTGGCGACGACCGGGGACACTAGGGAGGTCCACCTGGTGTTCTTCAACGTCAGGAACCGAAAAGGGATTTACCAGCTCGACGGTATTAACCGAAGCGTACCCAACACTTTCATCGGACGAATCATCCACCACCGGGCGGATCCGAGGAGGGATCCCCATCTCCGGGGGCATGAAATCGCAGAGAGTGCGGGATAGTGGCGGAACTGGCGGGGCGCGCTCTTCCTTCTTGCGCCGTCGCCGTTTGCTCTTCTCGGAAGGGGCAGGCTGGGATGACGACGCCGAAGCAGCACCCACAGATTCTGGGGGCTCAGGCTGATTCAAGCGCGCACGGATGATTCCATGGGCGCGAATGGTCGTCTTGCGGGCCATCCAGTTATTATACTTCTGGGATCCGCGGTCGGAGACCAGCTGCCATTCGTCCTCGTTGCCACTATCGTCATCTGATCCCACGAACACGCCTGCCACTTGTGCTGGGGCTGGTCCCAACCTGATTACATTGTTGTTAATCTGGTCTTGGAGCCAGTCCTTAAACGCATAGCACCGCTGGATGGTGTGCCCCAGGGCTCGATGGTAAGGGCAGTAGCGGGGGTTATCCGTGAGATGTGCCTCCTCTGGCCTCCAGCACTCAGGCAGTCGCACAATCCTCTGCTCTAGGGCGCTCCGGAAATAACCGGGGACCTGATCCTCGTGAAATGAGTAAGTCAGTTATCGCGGGCCCCTGGGAGCGTGGTCTTGACGAGGGGCCGGAGGGGCCTGCCGAGGAGGTGGACCCTGATTATCTCGCCTGGGTTGTGGCGGTACATTACGCAGAGGGGCCGGCCGGTTCTGGGGCTGCCGCTGCTGGGCCGGGAACTGAGCCCGTGGAGGCGGATTCCTGTGAGGCTGTGGAGCTGGCCTCGCCGGCAGCAGCTCCAACGGCCTGGGGGCCTCTATCTGGGCAACAGCAGCGGGCTCAGCCCTGCTGGCTCTCCTTGCAGGAATCATAGGAGGCAGCGGGCGCGCCTGACTGGCCTGTTGCAGGGCTTCCTCAAGACGCTGAGATTTGTCTGAGAAGTCCCTGAACCCTCCGGGGTAATTCTGAGTGATCAGGGAAGGGACCAACTCGGTCATGACGTTCCCGACGAACATTGTCAGCAGCTGCTCCTGAGTCAATGGCATGTCAAGGGAATACGTGAGACCCTTCCATCGGGAGACGAAGTCCGCGACTCGCTCATCAAGCCACTGCTTTCACTTGAAGAGGTCTGCGATACTCGTCTTCCGGGTCGTGGAACTGAACTGGAAGAGGAATTGTCTACGAAGGTCCTTCCAGCTAGTTATCGACCCGACGGGAAGCTGGCTGTACCAGACAAATGCTGGCCCTTCCAGTGTCTGGACAAAGCAGCGAAGCATAGCGGCCTCTTGCTGCGCCGGAGTCCCCAACATAGGCCCGCACCTCGAGTTGAAATGGGCCAAATGCTGTGGCGGATCTCCGGTCCCGTTGAAGGGGGCGAAAGTGGGATTCCCGAATCCCGGAGGCGCCGGCATGTCATCCACCCATGATGGGTATGGCTTGCCGTCCGGTGGGATCGCCACTTGCCGAGTCTCCAAGGCTTCCAAACGGGCGATGAGTGCCGCCATCGGATCATCCGGACATGGGTTCCAGTCCTGGCGAGGATCTCTAACCACGAGCGCATTGCACGGCCCCTCAATCGGGTCGTCGACCGGGTCATCGAACTCGGCAGCTCGTGGGATGGCGGGCGGAGCGGCCCTTGGGGCAGCGGGAGGAATCCGAGCGGGGTCTCTCAGGTAGTCACGCCGCTCGGGAGGGTGTGGCGAAACATACCGCGCCCTCTTGCCATAGGCAATGGCCTCTCTCCTGTCGGCGAACACGGCGTAATCGCGGTTGCCCGGGAGAGTCTCATCGAGGAGCGGTTGTTCCGGTCCCTGCTGTCCTGGCCAAGGATCACCGTAGTCAGGCCGCCGTTCTGCAGCGCGCTCGGCGAGGAGCTGGTCAACCAACTTCTTCTGCTCGGCGAGCTGTTGACGTAGCGTAGCCTTCTCGGGATCCTCCTCTGCCCTCTGCATGGAGGCAGATGGGTCCGCGGGCTTTACAGCCTCGCCGTGCTCTTTACCTTTGCTGACGTTTCGGCTCAACGTCAGTGCTTCAGTGGGTGCGGGGAGTCCCAGGAGGTTCCTCTGGTGACGAGTAACTCTCACCGATGGATCTGACGACGGCTTGTCTTCGGGGGGGAAGCCCCCATCGAGAAGTTCCAAGTTGTTCCCCTCTCCTGACAGGTCAGCCATATTGACTGTTTCTGTCCCCGGGGATATACCCTCAGGGCCACCCAGTGAATCGGGCTGTCGGCGAATCTCACTGTAGCGTAGGGCAGCGTACTGCCCCCATCCACGGATATACACGTGGGGAGTGGCTTCCTCGATAACCTTGCGGAGTACTTGAAAACACTCAACGCATCGTTGTTGGAGGGCCTCGTGGTGCCCAAATGACCCGGGGTGCCGAACCGCGGGGAGCGTGGCCAGGTCAATTTGGCGGCACTGCTCACCAATATCCTCCAGGTGTAGTTGACTCCCGGGGTATGGCATTTTTAGGCAGTGAAGACGGGAGTGAGTCTCCCGGAGAGTTCGGCGGAAGCATTCGAACTCATCCGGGGTGAGTGATTCGGGTGCATCAAAGCCCGGTCCTGCGACTGGCCAAAACTTCTCAGGGAAGTGGCCCTCTGCAAGGACGGTCCAGAAGCTCCACGACTCGAACTCGGGACCCAGGTCTCCTTGGTCCTCTTCAATGGCTGGGAACGGACGGGGAACAGGCAGTGGCGCCGAGGCGGGCCGTCGGGCCGACGGGCTGGCCGGCGGTGAATACGGCGAGCAGGCCGATTGGCCTCCATATCCCGGGCCTCCCTCTGAGGGTGGCGGTGCCCCAGCTACCACATCACGATAGGACGGGCCGGCGAGCGAACATCCTGCCGTAGCATCGGTGCTCGCCGAGGGTGCACTAGATCGTGGTTCGACCGTCGGTCCCCAGATAAAGTCCCCGGCTTCTCCGATCGTGGCGGAAGGCACTTCCGGAGGGGCCGGTACCAACCGGAAGCTTGATCCTTGGGGGTCTACCAGGCCCTCGCTACTCCGGATATACCTTCGGAGAGAAGCGGGGATCATATCGATCTCGTTCTTGGGGAGTACGAGGCTGACGTGCCACATTCCCATCCCTGCCGAAAAAGACTGGCGGGACTGGGGGAAGGGCTATGTCGCTGAATCATACTCCGCCTCTGAATCAGAGAAGCGAACAGGTCAGCTCTCTGTACGGAATTCTGCAACATTCTTCCCTCTGCGTCGACGCCTCGCCCTCCTGCCCCTGGGTGGTTCTTTGGGGCAGGGCTGATTTCTGTCCTGGCGTCCTCCGGCCGCACTGGTGCTGGGGCCAAGAGGACTGGAAACCAAGGTGCGAGGGGCACCGGGACAGATATCAAAGGGGACGCGGGGAGAGATGATTTCGGGTAGGCCTCCGGGCCGGGATCAGAAGGTGGGATGACCCATGCCTCCCGGATCGGCCACACGGAGTAGCCCCTGTTGGTGAATAGCGCTACCGCGAGGTGGTCCGCGGTGGCTATTGTCTGTACCAGCAACCGGGAGAGTCGACCCAACCTGCCTTTGGGGCGGTCGGGGCCTCGATCCAGGTCGGGCATAGAAGTTCCCCTGCTCAGGATGCGCAGGGGCCTGGCGACTGGAGCCAACGGTGGCTTGGGCCAATGCATCCGCTGTTGCTAGGGCCCCAAAGTGGGCATCCTCTTCCGCTCGTGCCCGACGTTGGCGTCGGGACAGATGAGTCGGGATGAGCGGCGCGGGCAGGTGGAGAGCCGGCTCTTCGACTTGAGAGGCCTGGCGGCGGTGTCGCCGTGGCCTGGCGGGAGCCCTTACCGCGGATCCCTGGAGCGAATCCCGGTTAGGGTGGTCCCGGGCATCTTCCACCTCATCCGCATTGGGAAGGGAACTATCGGAGCGCTCCGGGGATAAACTCCCGAAGCGGTTGGACATCGAGGTAGGCAGCGGTGCCTCCCTGCGCGGCCCTCGGGGGCGGCGGTAGTGGCGAGGTGCAGCCTCCTCAAGGTCTAGGCGAGCCATGTCCCTGGTGGGGATGACTCCCTCTTCCTCATACCTCCGCACTAAGTTGTTGATCACCCTTCTCTGGATGACCTCCGAGGGGGAGAGAGGGCGTGGTCGCCCCGCAGCTACGGCTGCTGGGACGGCTGTGGAACGGGCGGGACCGCGCGGAGTAGCCGCGTCGGTGTTTCCCCTACCCCTACGCAAGTGGGCGGGCGGCGATCGGGCACTGGGTTGGGCGACTTGATTCCTGAAAGCAGGGGGAAAAACCCATTAACACTGACAGGAAAAGGAATCGACAACCAACCTTTAGTGCCAAGACGCCTTCCGTGGGGGGAACCCAGGCCATCGACGTCACGAGACGGAGTGCCCGATTTCACTTCCCCAGCCCCTGGCGGGTAAAACTGAATGCTCGGCCGGGCAACATGCCGGCCTTCCAACACCTCTGAAAGCCATCGGTCTTCATGTCGAGGAGAAGAGATTCACGTCGGGTTCACCATTTTTCTGTTTCGGTGCGGATGTGCGTCGGGTTTCTGTTCCGGCGCTGTTCCGCCAGGACGCGTTCGCGCGTGCACCCATCGACCCGAGGGGATGGGCGCGCGCAGCTTGTGGTCCCGCAGTCCCGCTTTCCAAAGGCGGGCGGCATCCGTCCCTTATTCAGGGGCGTCTGCTCCTTGATCGAAACCGGGATGATGGGATGTCGGCTCCTCCTTCCTTGGACGTCTCCTCGGAACTTGTCGCCTAATCCGGGTCTCCCTCATAGATTTAAGACATTCTCGTGAATCTCGTTCCCGACGCCATATCTTCATGGACACCGGTTAATTACGCTGCTTCCGCCCGGACGCTCCAAGGAGTCTGGTCGGGGCAGCAACCTGTGGTGAGGAGACCGGGTGGCTCTGGGTGTTGGGGGCGTGTATTTACACTGCGGCTCTGCATATCTGTCTTCCATCCCTAATAGGGCTTCTCAAAGGCAAGATGGCCTGAGGCATCCCGCACTAGGTGCGAGGAACTGCGTCACCTGAGGTTTTCCTCAGCTTCCCATGTTTAAACACGGGGTATGCCGCGAGTTTAACGTCCAGCGGGGACGGCATCGGACTGATCAACACAAGGAGTGGATCAGATGACAGAACCCCTTGCGGGGAACCTCCGACGCTGGGGCCAGCACATGGGCGGCTTCCCGAGTGAGGTGGAGTGGAGTGAAGTGGCATGACCCCACCGGGATGTGGCGGCCCGGGTAAGGGTCAGGGTGGATGATGGAGTGAAGAGCTTGGACCTCGTAGAGGCTTCCTACGTACCGTGCGTTAGCGCGGATCATAGTTAGCGTAGTTCGAATATACAGTTTAACGTCATGATGGACGTTGGCGAGCTGACTCACAAGGGGATCGAGGCTGCCGGGCGGAGGATTGAACCGAACCACCTCGCACAGAGGGGGATGGAACGGCCGGGTGGATCACAGTTTCACGTCATGCTGGACGAAAATAGAGAAAAGGGGCAGTGGGGAAGCACGATGGAGATACACGCGTGCAGTCTTACACAGGGGCGGACTCATATGTGAATCGACGCAAGTGTGAACCCAGGAAGGGTCCACTGATGGACGAACCGGCGTGAATACGACCGGGACGACCAGGTGGTGGGCTTGAACCTCAGGGAGGCTTCCTACGTACCCTGTTTAGGAGACAGGGATCAAAGACCATGTAGTTCATTCAGTAACACTCTACCCCCGGGGGCGAAGGCCACTCCAATCCCGACATCCCTGCAGAGACGAGCGGGTGGGGGCCACATCCCAACCGGGAGGGGGACCCTGCGTGCGAGGCACGAGATCGGGTGAAGCGGACGGTTTAACGTCTTACCGGACGAAGTACAGTTTAACGTCGTGTGTTGAGGACGAAGCGGACGGTTTAACGTCTTGCCGGACGAAGTACAGTTTAACGTCGTGTGTTGAGGACGAAGCGGACGGTTTAACGTCTTGCCAGACGAAGTACAGTTTAACGTCATGTTGGACGAGGCACAGTTTAACGTCATGTTGGACGAGGCACAGTTTAACGTCATGCGGGACGAATGCGCAGTTTAACGTCATGCGGGACGAATGCCGAATAGTTTAACGTCTTGTAGCTTGGACGATTGCAGTTTAACGTCGTGCGGGACGTATGCTTTGCCGCTGATGGGTCCGTGTCACTTCGTGCGAGCCTGGAGGGCCACACGGGAAGACAACGTACGGTGCGGGCGCCTGCGACGAAGATCATCGGGCGCCACGCAGGCGGGTACCCTCGGGGGGTCAACGGGGGCGACCCTGGCAGATTGCGCGCAAAAGAGGAGCTTTGCGCGCAATACTGCGGGTCGGCGCGCAAAAGGGCGGGTTGGCGCGCAAATGGGCCAGCTCCTTGCGCGCGAGTGATTGAGATTGCGCACACCGGGCTTCGGATAGCGCGCGGGGGCAACGGCTCATCCTTTAATGAACGGCCACTTGAAAGAAGGGGGGTGCGCGCAATCGGGCCGGATTGCGCGCACCCCGGGGGCAATTGCGCGCAAGAGGGTTCTTTTGCGCGCAAATGCCTTAGGGTGAGTGTTTATTCAAAGAAAAGGAGCCAGGGGGGATTGCGCGCGAAGGCGGACCCCGAGGCTTTCATGCGCGAAAGAATGGAGGTTACCTGAAGTTCGTCATTGCGCGCGGAGGGGGTTGAATTGCGCGCGCGAGAGACCGTTCGACTTCCAGCAACCTTTGAAACGTTGGGGGTCGCCTTGTATTTATAGGCAACCCCGGGCGCGGAATCCAAGGCGCGAGCGCGGAATTCTCCTCGCGGGCGCGGAATCGGGCACGGCGCGCAAGGGAGTTGCGCACATCCCGGGGGTTTTTCACGCGGCTCATCACCTTTGCGCGCAGGCCTCTAAAATTCCGCGCAAGGCCTCCGGGCCCTCCGAAACATTTTTCCGACTCCAAATATGGCCTCGCTTTCCGCATCCGGAGCTTCGTTTGGGAACAACGGACTTTTCCGGCGTCTACAGTGGTGATGGCTCAAGTTCCTCTAGGGCTATGACTTTGTGATAGTCTATAATCTTGGGAAGGGGAACATTGTAGCTGATTCTCTCAGTAAATGATCGGGCATTCAACTGCTAGGAGAAGCGATGGAGCAACTAGCCGCGTTGCAGATATCCTTTGTAGATATTGATAGAAAATCCTTTCCTCAATATCTCACAGTCACGCCTCCACTCCATTAGCAAGTCAGGGAGGCACAGCGTGGGGATGTTGAATGTGAAATGCGACGTACTCAGATATCTTCAAGATATGCACCTGATGGATTTTCTGAAGGAGGGTAGCACATCAACTGCTTCAGGGGATGTACCATGGTACCATTCGCATTACAGGGGCAGTGCTGATGGAGTTCCACACTTCCCCTCTAGAGGTACATCCAGGAGTGGTGAAGATGTATCAGATCCTCAGATGATAACAATGGTGGCCGTGTATGAAGAAGGCTATAGTAGAGTTCATTTCACGATGCTTCATTTGTCTACAAGTGAAGGCGGAGCACCAGGTACCAGCAGGCTTGGTACAAAAATTAGAGTTCCCAGAGTGGATGTGGGACGAGATATCTATGGATTTCATGATGGAGTTTCCATGTGCTTCCAGAGGACACGACTCTATCTGGGTGATAATAGATCGACTCACCATGTCATCCCACTTTCTACCGATCATAGAGCATGGCTTAGTAGAGAGCTTGGGACGCCTCTACATTCTGGATATTTTACGAAATCATGGTGTGCCATTATCTATCATTTACGATCAAGATGCTTGATTCACTTCCCGACTTTGGAAAGGGGTTATAGGAGTATTTTGGGACGCATATACGTCTGAGAATCAAATTTCATCCTCAGTCAGACAGTCAGACTGAGAGGACCATATAGACTCTCGAAGACATGATCTGTGCATGTGTCATCGACTTTGGTCACAGCTTGGAGGATCACCTACCCTTGGTGGAGTTTGTGTACAACAATAGCTACCACTCCGCCACCAGGATGGCCCTTTATGAGGCACTGTATGACCAACCTTGCAGATCACCTATGTGCTGGACTGACCCAGGGGAGTTAGCACTTGTATGACTAGAGATGGTTCAGGCTATGACGGAGAAGGTGCAGATCATCTAGGAGCGGATGAAGACTGCACAAAGCAGACATAAGTTCTATGCTGGTAGGAGAAGGGGACCATTGGAGTTCGAGGATGTCGACCATGTTTTCCTATGGGTCTCACCTCAACGAGGTCTACAGAGATTTTTTCGAGGCGGCAAGTTATCTCCATGCTTCATCGAACACTTCCAGGTCCTCAACAGAGTAGGTGAGGTGGCTTACTTCCTGGACCTTCCACCTCTGTTGCCCTAGGTGCATGACGTCTTGCACGTATCTTAGCTGATGAGATACATGCACGACCCATCCCACATCATTACCAATAGGGAGATGGACATCGATGACAGGGAGACATTCACAGAGGTCACGGTGGAGATCGAGGATCAACAAGATCTTGTCCAACGTGGGTGGTTGATTCCTCTGGTGCGCATTCACTGGCACCACATGAACCTCCAGGAGAACACATGGGAGTGGGAGGCTCAGATGCATGTTCAGCACCCCCATTTGTTTCCCTAGTGTGTCTTTTAGCTTTATGGGGATGTAAATCCATGAGTTGATAGTAATGTAAAGACCCAAAAAATTTCAAGGAATTATTTTTCTTAATTATTTGGAATTTTATGAGTCTACAGTTACTAACGACACCTTCTACCTAGGCCCGGTGTGCCCGGAATAAATTTCTGAAGTTTTGTTCACGTACATTCAGTAAAAGTACGTGTAGGTTTTTCTATCTTTTGAACCAGTTCTCGGAATTGAAATTCTAGGACAACGATGAACTCGCAGCACTGGTAATCTCATAAGGGGACCTTTACTGCAGTTGTGTTTTATGTGGGTTGAGAGTTAAATTTTATGGATTTAAAATAAAATAAATAAAATTATATTACACAATTTTATTTAAGGTTGTTAGTTATATCCTACAAGGGGATGTTATAGGTGGGGACCACACCCACATAACCTCCCATGAGAGAATAATGTAATGTGGGCCCCAAACAAACCCCTAACCTTTCAACTCCAATAAACCTTCCATTAATTCCGCTGAATTATTTTGACAACTCTCTCCTTAATTAATTTGTGATCTTTCCACCCCCATCTCATTATGTTTTCCAACAAAATTATATTAATGACTTCATTAATTAATTCAAACAACTCATTTTGAAACAATTTGAATTGCATGGAAAATATTAAAATGCGGAATCTTAATTAAAA
Source organism: Viscum album (assembly GCA_963277665.1). NCBI lineage: Eukaryota > Viridiplantae > Streptophyta > Magnoliopsida > Santalales > Viscaceae > Viscum > Viscum album. Next base: position 978,522,134 of record OY728139.1, on the reverse strand, counting down.
TATTGGCCTTGGCAAATATTTTTGGTGGGAAAACCTCTAGAGAATTTGGAGGAGAGATTCATCCCTCACCAATGAAGAACATGAGGAATGATATTCTCTCATAGACCGGAATAAGATTGTGAGGAATGTCTTCATCCTTTCTTCTTCTTCACGTCAAGGGAGAAGACACCGCTCACAAGGAACACAGTCTACGTCAACATTCCACGACACCCGACCTCCATGACGGTTGTATTCCGTGACTCGTTGACGTGATCCACTCTTGAATTAAAGTTAGGGTGTTTATATAATTTAATTCGAATAAATTATAACTTTGTTCTTTTTAAATGAGAATGATTGTCTATGGACTATTGTTTCAACCTAATGAAGAGGGCGCGGGCTGAACAAACATGGCCCAACGACCCTCCGTTGTTTCTTGATTATTAATTTTCAAATTGAGGCGTTGGAGAACGGAGGTGGTGGTGAGCGAAGGTGGCATTCACGCTCCGACTGCGTGCAGAAGAACCGCGACCCCTAACCATGGGCTGCTCAGCTGAAGAAGAAATGGCCAGCCATAGCTGGATAGGCGGAAGGAGCCACGACGCTCATGGGTGCCGCAGTAGAGGGTTCGTGGCCCACTACCATGGGCCGATCACTCCAGGAAGACCGGTATGCTTTGGCCGGTCAGACAGGAGGGAATTACCGCTTGGCACTGCCGGTTCAGGAAACCGAGGTGCCGCGCCACCCTATAGTGCCCGACCAGCCGGGCCGGGCTGCACCGCGCCGAGCCGGGCCACGCCATGTCGGGCTGCGCCGTGCCGGCCGCGCCACACCCTCTCGGGCCGCGCCATGCACTCTTGAGCTAGACCGACGCCCCTTCTAGGTTAGACCCACCAAATCAGGTCGGGCCGACCTCCCAGCCCACTAGGCTTGATGGGTTGGGCCTGATTCACTTAAGTGTGAATAACATAAAGACCGCGCGTCTGATCGACGCGCCGTTTGCAGCACTGGGGCCCCCATGACGAAGCGGTCCATTTGCGATAATCTATATGAGTTTTGGAAAACTATGGAAAGTAGAATAGTTTGGAATGAGCATACTTCCAACCGGCCCCCTTGAATGGAAAAGCCAATATCTCTCAGATCGGGCATCCAATTGACGCGTTGTCTATCGAGTTGGCTTTCTTTTGACGAGATTGAACTTCGAGATACATTAACTATGGACTTTGTTATAATTGATGTATCGACCCCTATAATCCAGAAGTGTACCCTCCCGGAATAGAGCATGCTATGTTCGGGAACCCTAGAGCTAGCTGTGACTACGACCACTACCATACTGGGATCCTCTGTGGGTTCGACGATGATGACTACTGTACTTGGATCATCCGTGGGTTCGGCAGTGATGACTACTGTACTTGGATCCTCCATGGGTTTGGTAGCAATGACTACTGTACTTAAATCCACTGTGGGTTCAGCAATGATGATTACTGTACTTGGATCCACCATGGGATCGGCAGTGATGACTACTTTACTAGGATCCTACATGGGTTCGACATAAGAGATGATTCAGATGCTACATCTAATCATCTCCACCCCTCTTCGTGAGTTGTATACCTATGTGAGATGAGTCTTAACTTTCAATCTTGATCATTGATGAGATTGACTTTCTATCATGTGTGGACTGGTTTGTGATTGGGCTCGAGAGTTGGAGTCGTTCTGTGATTGACAACATAGGTATATGTTTGGGCATATACCTAAGTAGAGTTGGTTGATACTTCGTTATTGTTACAATATTTTTTGGTATATCCTTTGTGGACTCCAGGAGACATTCAGGGGTCTCGGGGTCCCTACTAAGCATCTTATACTCACCCCTGCACGGGCTATGCCTGCACTACGTTGTGTTGGATGCAGACGACAGACATCACTGATCGGGGAGGAGGTTGGTGGAGTTGGGTGGTAGCTAGAGGTGGAACACTTGGAGAGACGTACACGGAGTAGATGGCTATACCTGAGGTGCTGAAGAGGCCATCTAAACCCACCATTCAGGTGGGATTCCTAGAGGATGACTCAGTGGTTGCTGTTTTACTTTACTATAGTTGTACTAGCTTTTCATTTGTATTGTACTTACTATTGGGCTTGTATTTCCAGCCCCATTCTTTTCAGCACATACTTTTTCATACAGTTTTAAATTGTTCTTACTTCAGTTTCGTACTCTGTTGTGTTTGTTTAGTTTTATAATGGAAATTCCATCCCATTATTGATATTTATGCCTTTGGTGCTAGTCGCCATCCCCTGGCCTATGGAAGGAGTGCATGGGGTATTCATGGCACGGGGCCCAAGGACAGGTCGTCACAATCTCCCCTTGATTTTTTGAACATCTAGACCCCACTTGTTGAAACCACATTGTTGGTTGAATTATTTATCCAAGTAGTTTTTGAGTATCCTAAGAATCACTCAGATGATACCGACTTGTTATTTTATAATAAATCTCTAGAAAGGTTCTTTAAGTAGCCGAACTTCATTAGTAAAACTTAATGTTCTATTTGAAACCTGATTCTATCCAAAATAAAATTGAAATCCACTATATTGTTAATATTTAAACTGATTCATATATATTCCAGCATGTATTTTCAAATTCACAAAATTCTATAATTAATTCATGTTTTGTGAAATTTTAGATTTATCTAGAAATTTCATATCATCATGCACTATTGTATTTGTAAATCTCCTTTTAATGAGAACATGGTGAATACCCCCCTTGTATTTTATTTACCCCTTCATCCTTCATCACTCAATTTATCATATCTAACAATAATGTAAAAAGGGAGAGGGGTGCCTCTTACATTCTCATGTTAATGATTGTGGGTTTTCATGATGAATTGACTCCATTATTCTATTTTTCCTCCAAGACTTTCTAGTGGGTATTTTTTTCAAAAACACTTGTGATGATTCCATTTCAAATGTTCTCTATGAGATTATTTATCCTTATTGGCTTGGGTTCCAACAACCTTATGAGCTCAATCCCATTAGTACTTGTCTCTAATTTTGATATATTTTTCTGACACCCTTCATCATGTTTCGTCTGGTAATAGAGGGTTCAACCACAAACTTTGGCCCCTTTCTTTTTGGAGTGATATGATAGTTCATTAAGACATAATGTTTTCTTCTCATATTCTTTGATATACGTAAGTGTCACTTTACACTTATTCAGCCTTAGTGAATCCTTATTTAATGGATCTTAGATCACAATTTATTAACACTATATGTTTTCGTAGACCCAATTTACTATGATTTTGGTAGTAAAAATTTTCTATGTGTGTTAATGGATGATCATTGTATATTATTCAGGCTTATTGAAGGAGACAAGTGAAACATTCCTCTTTTTCCAAATAGTGATGATTATTATTTTTGAACAAATCTTGTTTTTATTTTCAGATATTACACACCTTCTAGATTCTATCTAATTTATTAAATATTGAATATTTTTTAATAAATCATAGTTTTTATGGTATTTGTATTAATTGATTATTATATTTATATAAATTACTGTATAATTTTCTTGAAAGTTTTTATACCATGTTTTGTTGTTTTAATGTTGGGTTACACATTGATGTTTTTATTGAGAAAATGTTTATCATCCTAAATACAATTGTATATTTCAATATTATTAATATTATGAATGATATAAAAAAGTATGAATGATGATATTATTCTATAATGATCATTGGATGTGCGATCTAGGGTTTCCTTCTCCGGTTTCCTTACTGACAATAATAATTGTAATATTTTTCTTCGGCAGTACTTTTAATTTCATGTCATTATTTCATGTCAATTTTTTGGGGATGTTTATTGAACTAGAGTTGACTTATTTTCATCCTACTAGTATGGTTGTTATTATGGATTATCCTAAAGCTACATGGAGCACTAATCGTACAAGTTCACACCCTGATCCTCAAATAAAGACCCCATCTACCAAAAATATTCATCATCCACTTATGACAGCAGGGTTTTCCCACCCATGCCTCTATTATCATCTTATTTAACCTCTTATTCTAATAACATGCCTACATCATCTCCAAAAAACTGTTCGAACCAATACCAATACCATATCCTATGATGTATCCCCATCACTTCTATCCTTATCCAACCATGTATACGCCTTGTCCATTTCCTACTATCCTTCCAAGATCTAATGGTTTTGTTTCATTAGCTTAAAATCTAGTGCCTGCAAATGAACCGGTGCATGAATTGGGACTAACACATACTTCAATGGTTACTAATACAGGATAACCCATAGATCCATCTGAACCTAGTGATCAGTCTACATTAGGTTTTTTATAATTGTATCAAATTACATCACATTATTTTTTTATTGTTGTACAATGAATTAATTCTTTTTTTCCTTTTATCATATTCAGTGAGATCATATAATAGGAATTGTGGCTTCCCAAATATTCATGAGTCTTGGAATAATCTCCCATAAATAATGGTGGATTAGAATGAAGATAATCAAATGATTGGTAAAAATTCTAATAATTGTAGATGTTTTTTTTGAAACGTTATCCTATTACAACAATATAATTCTAGTGAAACTGGTCTCATTGATGCATATTGATAATAAAATTATATAGAAGTCATGGATCGAGATATGGCTAAGAAAATTTGTTAAATTGATATCTATATTATTGTTGTATTTATTTGAATTAACGTGTTCTTTGTAGCGTCAATTTAACTTTCCCGGCTGTGAAGCTACTAAGGTCTCATGGTTGATGGATGTTGAGATGTTTTGGAGATTATATAAGAATGAGTTATATGTCTGTTGTGATGGATTTGGTGTCATATAACCAAATTATGTGTACATTATGATACATTGAAATCATTATTTTGAATATTAATAAAATTCATAGCACATCATGATTGTTCTTCGACATGACATAGTATGTGATAATATCCTAAGGGAATGTGTCATACTGAAAGTTCATTACAGTTCTCCACTATGATAAGAACCCATAACTGTCAAAAGATTATTATTAATATATATTTTATACAACCATATGATATAATTTTAGGGACACAAATGATATTGGTTATCGTGGTTGGAGACTCATATGACATTAGGGTACCTTATCATGGTGTACTCCATTAGTAATATCTAGTGTAGTATATTATGAGAACAAGACCATCAAGTAGGAAATCCACATTTATATGTGTCATTGGATGTTCTTATATATAGACATGTTTATTGATCATTATACTTTATACTTATCATTAATGTATATTATAATTCTTATAATTTAATGTATTAATGAAAATCATTATGACATACGTTCACGGTGAGGTAGGATACATTGGGTTCATCACGAGTAATATTTCATTAATGGAAAATGAGACAAAGGATTTTTTACATCTATTTTTAATGGAATTTGATATCTAAGACACATTCATGAAAAATAATATATCCTAAAAAAATCCATCACCACGGTGTTCTATAGGCATGCCTGATTTCTGTAATTTTAATGAAAGATAAATCGAGCATCAAGGGTAATGATGTCATCATGCGACATTTTTGATTAGAGATACCATGATAAATGGATTATATTACATAGTGAATAACCATATGAGGTATTATATTGTTTAAAAAATTATCATCTTTACCTATCGCTTCGTTGATGTTATTCCAGATGATAACCTTGTACATTAGGCAGCTTCACCTAATTCCAATTAAAAAGAGGGATAGAGGATCAAAACTAAATGTATCCAGAATCTCAATTAAATAGAATATTACTAATGATTATTTTAAAATATGAATAAATATTACTCTCACATGCGGTTTAACAATTATTCATGATTTCATGATTACATATATTCAGTAACCAGTTATTAGAGAGAATATTATGTGAGCAGAATATTTACAAAACATTTATTTTCTATTTAATGAATATAATATTTATTTATTTATTATAGAATAATTTAGTGATATTTATTTATTAAATAAATTGTGATTATTCAAGGTCTGATAAATATTTTTTTTGAATTGAGGATTGAGTTTATTTGTCCAATGAGAAATAAAATATATTAAATATTATTGGATTTAATGATATTTAATTTTAATTAGTGGGTTTAGCGCATATCACGAAATAATAATAATATTATTATTATTATCATTGACATGTGGTTCTGTAGGGATAAAATAATTAATAAGGGGAACTTGTGATATTATTTATTTCTAACCACAACGATATATAAACCCAATTATATTATTTTTCAAGATTGTAAAATTCATTTTTGTTGTGCACAATGACAGTTGAAGAGAATCATATGAAGATCTAGAAATCACCCCCTCCATGAATGAACCTATGAATGGATAGAGAACATCCCCTACCATCTTCTCTCTAATAAAGAGAGATCAAGGAGAATCTGTTGGAAGTGATTCTGTAGGAGATCAAAAGTAAACAACACAAGTGTTAATTTCTACCATGCCAATAACTGTGATTCATTCAATGAAATTTAGAGAACTTTTGAACACATGTGGATCAGTGCTTGTAATGTCCCAAACCCGAAGGCAACTTAACCAGTGATCTGAGTTGGGATTCCACATGAACTCAACGATGTCTTCCCATATGCTAGAGTATGATAACTAACATTGTGGGTCAAATAGACCACGTAGGGAGACTATACCATCTTTACCAAGAGTTTTCCACAATAGATAACATAATAAATAAGGGGAAAATAGTCATTAAAACATAACATTCATTACCAATGATTTCAAAAACATGGTACAACCACAACCAAAAGATAAATATTCTATATTGTGATAACATTGCCAAAAGCGATGGAATACCAAAATGAATACTAAATGAAACTTCACCCAAAATGATTCTTGACTCCACGTCTGAATCCTCATCCATGAACATACCATGCCAAACTCAAATCCCTATCGCTATGCTTTTACCTTTTTTTAAATAGTGCAATAAATAAATTTTCTCAGGTATCAAGCGATGAACTAAGAATGGTGTGAGTACAACTCTGTTGGCGACCACCAATGGTGACTAAAAAATTTGAAATCTATATAGATAGTGCAGGAAATTACTAAATAAATGGAAAGATAAACAAAACAAAAATTGGGTTCCATCAGTTAACAATATTCACCTTATCAACTTTGATTATTTATTCCATTAAATCACATAAACCATTTCTATCAATTAATCCATTGGTTATAAATTTACATCATTTACACCCTGGCCTTTGCCGAGAAATTATCTAACATAAGGGAATAAGTCATGTTTCATATTTCACTAGGGATAAAAAATTCATAACAAATACACTACACTCACCTTGGAGCCTCAGTCTAGGTAGTCTCATCAAATACAACCATCAGTGGTTTAGAGCCTCCTTCTGAATCGCTAGACCGGGTATTCTAGGGGTGGGGTTTAGAACCTTGATTCAACCTGAACCATGGTTGGATCATCAGTAAAATACACCACATACCATAATGCCATGTTCATATTATTTTTCATCAAAATTCCACATATAAAAAATCACTGACCATGAATAATAAATGCACATAACATTCAAAATCCATATTCCATTTAACACGTAAATCATCATTGGGCCTTAACCCATTAACACATTTACCACACACCTTACAGAGACCATTTAACCTAATTTCTTTTCATATCTCAACCCAATTAACTTATTCAACAATTTCCACTAATTAATACATTTCACATAATTCATCATTTCACATATACCATCCCATTCTAACATTTCAATTTTAATCTCACATGACATTAGACACATTCATCTTATAACATTTAACCCTCTTTACATTATTCCAAAAAAACTCGGATGCCATTATCAATGTCTAGGTACAACTATCAATAATACATTTTCCACCAAAACTAAAATATCAATAGGTTTATCATCAGATCTACTTTAACACTAGTTAATTGAATACTTAACATTAAAATTTTCCGTGTTCAATAATGTTGGAACACCCCATTGGTGGCCCTAAATGGGTTTAGTCAACCTCAACACATCCCACATGGATCATGAGGGATTCAATTAATCATTTGGAAAACTATTTTACCCAATCAATTCAATGGAATTAAATTAAAAATAATAACGAACCATTAATACAACCACTCATTACAAATCAACTTCATGACCATGGATTATAACTTATAGACCACCAAACTAAAAACCAGAGATGAACACACACTTAACCTTAGCCTTAGATCTAGATTTGAGCACACATTGAAGTACCATCATAATATCCACTAGATAAAGAGGGTTTAGGTAATTGTAAAAAAAAGAATGAATCCTTAATCTATAATCCATAAAAGAGAAGTATATATAGTGTTACACTTACCCATATCTTCGATGTACAATCAGAAACACTCCAAATAGTCTATAAATGAAGGATATGTATCCTCGGAAAGATTTCAGTGTTTAGGGTCATCTCTAGTGATGGAGGAGGAAGAATGAGGATGAAATTAAGGTGTTAAACATAAAATCTTGAATGGGAAAATGGTAAAATCCCACTTTTATTGGGTTCCAGGATTTGGATGAAGAGTTTTCAAAATTATGCACCAACAGTGTGCATGTCTCTATCAAAGGGGGACAGAGTCACACAATTACTTAGGGCACCACACATGGGATGACAAACTGTTAACCAATCATACATAATGCATATGTACAGGCCCACATAGTTTTTCCTATCCCCTTGTCTGATTTACTAAACTGTGAACTCCATCCACTTGGTTAGCATAGCTTGGGTGCACAATTACTCCTAACCATGTGAAAACTGTAAAACATGCCTATGATAGACAAAATCTCCCTTATTTCATGTCCCAAGCCTATGAGACACATATGAGCATCCTCATACATCCATAAAAAATTCCATTATACACAATAAGGAGACTTAAACCAAAACAAAAACAAGAATGTATCTCAAGAAAATCCAAGATCTTACAACCACCCCACTTTATAATGTTTCATCCTCGAGCCGTATTCCCAATAATCGCTGAAATTATGATGAAAATTGATTGGGCCACTAATTCCATATATCTTTCTTCCTTCCCAAGTTTATTCCTGAACATTAATAGGTTTAAAAAACTCTAACCAATGGAATAGTCATCCCTTGAAAGGATTTGTCAGTACAATCCATAATAAAAACTGGAATCTCCTCAAAGGATCTGTCCATCTAAAGCTCAACACCCATGACATAAAACATGTGATATGTGTCAGGGTGATACTACAGAAGCTGTTACACATGAAAAGAATCATGAATTCCAATATACCATTGTGGAAGAGCCAATAAGAATTCCACTGACCCTATCCTGTCCACTATCTTAAACAACCCACGTACCTTGGTCATAACATTAAATATTTCTATATTTGATGGTGACCCAACCTTGGTGACACCAAATGAAACACACAATCACCCACTATAAACTTAATAGGTCTACGACGCTGATCCAAATATAACTTTTTCCTACAATGAGCTATTTGCATACATGTTTAAATCAACTAATCCTATTTTAATTTCTCCTACATGAGAGTCAACCCCAACATTTCATATTCTCCTAACTCCATCCAACACAATGAGTATCTACATGGACAACCCTAGAGCACCACTTAAAATATCATATGATTCATCTATTGGTAACTACTGTTATAAGTGAATTGAAAAAGGGCTATGCACTTGTCCCATGATCCACTAAAATTCAGGACACAATACCTCCACATATCCTCTAGTACCTGAATAGTATGCATTCATTTCCCTTCCTTATAAGGGTGGAAATTCATAGTAAAAACCACGTGGTTACCAAGAACATTCAATAATCCCTGCTAGAAATGTAATATAAAACATGGATCATGATCCAAAACTATAGACTACAGTACTCCACACAACTACACTATTTTACAAACATACAATTCACCAAATTGATCAATTGGGAATGTCTCTCAAATACAAAATAAATGAACCACCATAGTCAAATGATCCACAACTACCCATATCACATCACTCTTCTAAGGAATTTATGGTAGACCTAATAAGAAATCCATCATAATGTCATCCTAGTTCCATTATGGTATGAGAAATGGTTGTAAAAAACCACCTGACTAATGATGCTCAACCTTCAAATACTAACACACAATGCATAGGGCCAAAAAAACATGCAACCTCTTTCTTCATTCCTGGCCAGCAATACTATCAATGATGATTATGATACATTTTTGTCAAACAAGGATGTACCACCCCCATCGATGAAAGGAACTCGCATATCAAATCTTCTTGAAAACATGCTATCACAATAATACAACCATGAACATTAACAATCCCATCATCACTAATAGTCCAATGTGAAGTTGAATCCACACATTTTAGAAACTAAATTAATGATAAACATTCTAAATCCTCATTCTACCATTCGTTGATCCAACATAGAAGCACTGACTCAACTTCCAATGTTGCAAGGGTCATCTGATCATGTCCATTCTATACCTTGAGATGAATCTCAGCAAACAATACCATCATCTTTTATTCATAACTAGATTACTAAACATCATGAATTTTAGTATTTTGGGTCAAACCATCTAAAAAACTATTCCCCTTTCCCACAGTGTAAACCATATCAATTTCAAAAGACTATATGAACTAAACCCATCTTCACAGCTGAAGGTTCAAATCATGCTGAGAGAAAATGTAATTAAGTATTTTATGATGGGTATGCGGTAAAATGTTCTTCCAAGAAGTAGTGTCACCATAAATTTAATGCATAACCCATTTGGAAAATTCAAGATCCTGTGTAGGATAATTTCTTTCATGAGGACTCAACTACCTTGAACCATACACCACAACCTGAACATGCTACATCGACAATGCCTCAAGCCAAACACTGGACACATAAAAAAATTATACTTCTTACCTGGGATAGGTAATATCAGAATTATTGTTGATGTCAATAGATTCTTTAACACTTGGAAAACATCCTCACAAGCACTAGACCATAAAAACAAGATTCTTTCCTTAGTCAAATCCGGAAGAGTTTGTTCCAAATTGGAGATGCCCTTAATGAACTTTTGGTAATAACAGACCAAACAAAAAAATGGATATTAGTGAAATTTTTGGGATGTTCCCAAGATACAATTTCTCACACTTTGTATGGGTCCTCAAATTCACCATCCTCAAAGATGATGTTACCAATGAAATACAACCAATCAATTCTGAAATGAAATATGGATGGCTTAACGTATAGCCTATGTTATTTATCTGTACTCAGGATGATGTCAAGATGTTTAGAATGATCATCATGAGTTTTAGAGTACACCAAGATGTCATAAACTAATTCAACTATAAACTAATATAGGTAAGACTAAAATATACAGTTCATTAGGGCCATAAACACTACTAGTGAATTTGTTAGTCCCAAATGCCATACCAAAAACCCATATAAACTATATCATCTCTTGAAGGTTGTTCATATTTTATCAGAAGGTATCACCATTAGCTGATGATACCCTGAACTCAGATCAATCTTATATAACACTGAAGCAACCCTTATATGCTAAAAAGATCATCAATTGAAGGGGGTAGGGTATTCGTTCTTAACAACAATCTGATTTAGTATCCATAATCAATACACAACCACAATGTTCTCTCATCCTTCACAGGAAACAACAATGGGGATCCCAAATGTGACATAATCCGGAGGATGAACCTCTTTATTTTCTATTCATACATCTATGTTATAATCTGTTGGAGTTTTTTCATTTCCATTCAATATGTTGGAATAGAAACTTGCTTTTCTCCAGACATGAACTCTACCATGAATTCGACATCTCTTTTGGCAAACAACCCCAAGATGTATATATGAAAAAAATACGGAAATAAATTCAACTTACAAAGAAATAATATGTGATCCACAACCCCATGATTAATCATAATACATGGAACTTGAGTTGTGACCTCACCCAACCACTGAAAAACTAGGCCTGTATGGACTGCCCGAATATCCCACTCACCACAATAGAGAAAAGTGTATCCATTAAGAGATGTTAATGATAACATTCACTAAAAATAGTCGATATGGGTTTTGAAAAATACTATCCAATCCATGGACAAAATTTGATCAAATCATGATATCTCAAGAAGAATCATATCCCATAAGAAATGGTTCCCACCAACTTCAAGACCACACCCCTTACGTAGCCCAATGTTCATTATTCGCATCCCAAACAATGTATCAATCGACATGTCCCCACAAAACATTCCACCAGTAGACCCAAAATAACAATAACCTGAGAATAAATAAAAGATTATGAGGAACCTATATAAAATAAATTACTACAAAGAGTGGAAGCCACTAGGATCAAACCTCAAATAGTCAATGGTCTAACCTCTCCACCTCCTGGTGTAGACACAACTGTATGAAGCTAACCTACCCATCTACCATGGGCTCCTGTCTTAATTCTTGGAACTTCACTACCCACCTGATATGGTTGATCTCAACCCATAGTACAAAATCATCTACCTTGACTGGTATGTCAATTAGAGCAACAACTAGAAATATGATATAGGGTAACTAACCCCTTACTACACCCGACATCAACCTCATCCCTCCATATTTTCTAATATATTGAGGTTTCTTTTTTAACCTCTTCACATGCCCCATTCTTCTACATTCTCATCATGGAACTGGTGGTTGGGGACACAAACTATGTGTGTTCCCCATCTTGACATACTGATAGCATAAAACTTGATCACCACCTTGAGGGATGATTTTGTCTTCCGACTATGCTATCCACCACCGCCATGGTGAATGTTCTTGAAACAACATTTCCTTCCATTGGTCATATCCCCACGAGATCATCTGCATTGATCTAGATACCCACCACTAGGAGAATCCTTGAGGTTTCCCTCTGAAATAACTACCTTATCCACCAACTAAGTAACTCTTTTTAAACATAAGATATTCACCTGGAACTAAATCTCATGTTTAAGTCCATCAAAAAAATTCTTTCTATAACAGCCTTATCCCCTACGAAATCTAGAACAAAATAGAAATTAGATGAAATAACTAACATATTCAATCATTATCTTCGACGCCTGTGTTAACCTCATAAATTACGTAGCCTTTTCCATCCACAAATCCCTAAAGATAAATGATATATAAATGTTTCATGGAAATATTTCCATGACATACCATCAACCTACTAGGTCTAAACCATAATTTCACACCTTCATGTTGCCTTCCCTTGCAACATGTAAAGTGCCAGCTTGACTATATTCTTGCGAGGAGTCTCTAAGTGACAAAGAATCATCTGGATACACTCTATTGTACACTCAGCTGCTTGAGGTCTAACATCTCCAACAAAAAATATAGGTTGTTGCAACAGAAACACCCTAGTCAACTCAAATATACATGGAATGACCTACCCTGCTTCCCATTCTACTATATACATAAAATGAGTGATGTTATAATGAAACTAATCCAATCCTATGATACCCTGAACCACCATGTTGTTTCCTATTCTTTTGGAGGAGAATTCTTGACGAATTCTTCATATTTCTCAAAATGAACAAGACATTGTGGTGTCATATTTCTATAATTCCAACACTCATCTCAAAACACATAACATAAAACATCAAATGTTTTAGTTAAATAATGATCTCCACTAGCCGTAAATAATCCCTCTTTTCATTCACTATTCCCAAAAGACATTGTCACAAAATGAACACTGCCCTCAACCATCCCAACAGTAGGTCATGGTCAACATGGGGAAAACCAACTTACACAGTCATGGTTTTTCACTAGAAACCCTTTTTAAATCATTTCCACATACAAAACAAAAATATAACTCTTTTAAGAACCCTTATCCTCTCCCCGATTATTATTACTATCATTTTTCCCATTTACCTCATTTCATTAAGAACAATTCTTTAACCAATATTTCACAATAAATAAATTCACCCATTCATATAATCTATATTAGACACTAGTTTATTTATATTTTTAAAAAATCGAATGGTTTTATACAATTTTTGCCTCTTATATCCATCTCATGTGTTCCCATAATGATGCATTCTAACTACATCCAATGGTGCATATAACGATGCATGTATGCACATCCTCATTTCATTCTGGACATGAGAAAATTATCATAAAACAATATCATCACATAATGAGTTCATCCCACTATGGAGAAATATTATTCAACTATAATAACACATATCAAGAACAACAATTCAAACAATGGTTACTTCTGTTTTCCTACATGTATGAGTTCGCTACACTAAAACACCACCTCATCATCAAATCTTGACACATTGCAATCTCTCGTATACCATCACAAAATTATAATACCATATAAAATAACTACTTTGATACAACTTATTAATTTTTCCTTCCTGGAAGCCACCTAATTGGTGTTTCGAGCCGTGTCACCACATGACCTTAATCATTCCTCTTCATATGCATGTGGTTTCCAACAAGAAACAATAGTCTAATAGGTCATGTGGGGAGAGTATACCTTCGGTACCAGAGTATTCCATAATAGGTAAAAAATGAAATCGGAAAATAGATAGACAACAAACCGGAACATTAATTACCAACCATTTCCAAATCAAGGTTCAACCATAAGAAAAAGATAAATATTCCATGTCTTACTAATAGATCCAAAAGTAATGGAAGCCCAAAATAAACACTAATGTAAACATCCCCCAATATGGTTCATGAATCCAAGTCCAGATCCTCACCCATGCTCAGCCCAAGACCAAATCTACTCCCTATAATATCACCTTATCCATTTTCTGATCCTGTAATATTGAAATCTTCTCTGGTACCCAATGTTGGCCAAAGATGGGTGGGAGGACAACTCAAAAGGCCACCACCAACGGTGTATGAAAAATATATAGTCAAAACAGACAGTGCATGAAAAAACTATATTAATGGTAAGATAAACAAAAGACAAATCATGTTCAATTATTTAAAAATATTCACTATTGAATCTTTCTTCATTTATTCTATTCAGTCACATATGCCATTTCCATCACATAATCAATGGGTTAAGCATTTACAACATTTACACATTGTCATAATATGGCCAATTATCAAACAAAAGGGACAATGTCATGTTCCCAATCTTACTAGGGATAATTGTTTTAACAAATAAATCACCCCCACCTTGGAGTCTCATTCTATGTAGTCTCATTAAATGAAACTATTACGGTCTTAGAGCTTCAATATGAATCCATAATCCAAGCATTCTAAGGGTGGGTTTTAAGTCCTTATTCCAGCCTGACCCATGAGAGGATTGTCAATCCAATATCCGACATACCAAAAAGCCTTGTGAACACGATTAGTTATCCAACAACCAAATATATCATATCATAGACCATGCATAATCAATACACTTAACTTTCACATTCAAATTTTATTTAACACATAAATCAACTTTGGGACTTAACCCACTAACACATTTACCACACACCAAACATAGAACAATATTCCCAAATCTCTGCTAAATTTCAACCCACTTAACTTATTCAAAAATTTCAATACCTTAAACCATTTCACATTATTAATCATTTCACATGTATTATCCTATTCATGCATTTGAATTTCATTATGATAATTAATTACACAAAACACCTTATTACATTTAAACCACATTACATTGTGCCAAACAAACCCTTATGCCATTATCAATGCCCAGGAACAACAATAAAAAATTCCTTTTTGAACACAATTATCATATCAACATGCTCATCCTATGATCTACTTTGTACCAAGTCAAATACATAGTTAACATTTAAATTTTCCATGTTTAGGAATATTTGCACACCCCATGGGTGGCCCAAAATTGGTCTCGTCAGTCTCAATGAATCCCAATGGGATCATGAGGAGTTAAATTCATCATTTAGAAAACTATTTTTCCAAATCCATTAAAAGGAATAAAATGAAAAACATGAGAGAACCTTTAACACAGCCACACAAGATGAAATAAACTTCAAGACCATGGAATATAATTTATAGACAACCTACCCAAAATAAGAGATGAATTCATGTTTAACCTTAGCCTATGATCTGTATTTTAGAACACATTGAAGACCCAAAATTATATTCAATGGAAAATGAGGGATTTAGGGATTTGGAAGAAGAAAATCAAAACAAATAAACCTAAACAAGAATAGAGAACAATGTGGAGCATGCGAATTACATGGAGATTCGATCCACAATCAATGATACTATCAATGTCATAGAAATGATGGAAATAAATTCATGGGAATAATTTGGTCTTTAGGATCATTACTTCAGCTGGAGGAGGAAGAATGAGGATGATATTCAAGTTAGGAACATAAAATCCCAAGGGAAGAATTCGTAAAACCCAAATTTTAATGTGTCACGTGGTTTGGCCACATGGTTTTCCAAACCATGCGACAACAGTGCATCTACCTCTATGAAAGAGGGGATGAGTCACACTGTTACCTAGAGATACCCACACAGGTTGAGAAACCATTAGAAAAAAATTCAGAATCCATATATCTAGTCTCAGATGGTTTTCTCCCCCTCTCTTTCATGATTTACTAAACTATGGACCCCTTCTTCTTAACTAGAAAGGATACAGGTAACTATGCGTGAACCATGAAAAAAGAACAGGACGACCAAAATCCCCCTTATTTCTTATCTTGAGCCCCCAAGACACCCCCTAATCTACCTTATACATCAACAAATAATCTATTATCCAAAATAAGGAGAATTAAAAAAACATTAATCAAGAACGTACCTTGTGAAAATCCGGGATCTTACAACTCTAGAGGTAATTTTCCATTGTTTATTATAATGAATTGAAAATACTACATAGATTTGTTGTCATATTGACCAAAAAAGAAATAATTTCTCACAAGGTAATTTTTAAATTGATTAAATTAATTATGAATAATATGTGACGATCTTGTTCACTTGTTCCGAATTTTTTTCCGCTGTCTGTATTTTATTCAATTTTATTTATCATAATGTTTATAATCATGAAAATATTTGATTTATCCTTGAATATGGATAAAATAACTGTTTTTTATTACCCATCACAAGAATCTGTTGCACATGGAACCTATAAATTGTATTAGTTCAGTCACATAACTATTTGTAATTATTCAAATATCATTGATTTATTTATGCATTTATAATTTAGTTTTCAATTTCTATTTGGGTATTCATAAATATAAATTGTTTGATATGATTCTTCCACTTTTTTTCTTATAAATATAGTCAAACAGATTAATTTTATGAATGAAATAAATTTGAAGAACTCATGTGGAAGTGCTGAGGAATCTGGCCGTATAACACAAGAGTTCAAACAATGTAACCCGAAGGTACACATCGTGTACTAGTTTCAAATGAACTAAGAATTAATTTGGAATTAATTGATGGAGTTTATTTTTGTTACACATAGTACATATAATTTTACATGACATGTTGACTAGTCATGTCTGGTACACAGTCAGCTGGAGTACACGTCTTATAACTGCGATGCACAACATGTAATATTTTAGTCACTAACAGGTCATATATCTTTATACACAACCAACTTAACTAGTGACATTGTAACTCAGAGACCACATGACTTGTAGACCATGTACACACTATGCACTCCAACTTTTTCAATGGACCAATTTACTTGGAATGTTCCTATGTGCATGTCTTAGATAGATGGTGAAAACAGAACACCCCATGTACCTAGCTTTTACATGCCCTATACATTTACTAAATGATGAAAAATAAAAAAATTAATTTATTATAATATGAAAACATTATCATCATGTTCTTCTGTGTGGTCATTATGTTTATAAGACATGCCATGTGATGATTTTAAATAAATATAAATTTTTAATAAATTTTTGTATAATATACATATCTTCATATTATTTATGAGTCATATTATAGTTTTTTATCTAAGTAGAATGAATCATAACATGCGACAAAAAAATCATATAATTAGTTTAATCATTTAGTTGATAGTAAAAATCATGAATGTATGTGATAAGTCATATAGGACACATATATTAAGTGTAAATAGTATACTAGTATAATATATATTGGCTAGTTTAGTTGGGTATTCACTAAGTTTCCTCCAAGGTACACTATGTACATAGTTAATTTTAAATAAATATATTTAAATTTTTACAAAATTATGATGGATGAGAATATCATGTAAATTTAGATATGAATTATTTTAAACTAATTGATTAATTAAATAGTTTAATTTACTGATTCATGTGTGATTTATCTTAAAAAATAATGATTAGAATTGAATACTAATTTTATTAAATTCATATTTTTTTCATGCATGTTGATAATCATAAGCCTAGAAAAGACCATTGAATGTGATTAGTTTCATTAAATCAATTATTAAATTAAATATTTGGCATGTGTACCATATCTCCTCTTATTTTGAAAGGGTCTGCATACCCATTGTTTCTTTTTTTAAACCATTTCCCCACACTTCTGTGCGAATTAAAGCATATGTAATGGATATAGCTCCCAAGTTAGCAGGGGAAGTTCACCCTTTGAGATGAGACAAATCCAATCCAAGAGAGGTAAAAAGGTGGATAGGTGGGAAACTACAACATGGACCATAAATACATGAAGGTTTGTTCCCCCTTGGTAAATAGTTAGCTTATTAACCACTAGATAAACAAACCAGTAGTAAAACATTGTTGAAACTAACCCTATTGTTTTCAAATGACCCCATCATACGTCTTCAGATGTTATTTCTAAAACTTATTTTTAACCATTATTAGAAAGTTATTTTTATGAGAAAACAACTCAAGAATATATTTCTGATGTTTTTCATCAATAATATTTTGAAACTATTTTTGAAGAATAGATATTTGAAATCCCAAGAAGTCATTTGTTTCTTAAGATTCATCCAAGTGATAATATCATTGGTGATGTAGATATACTAATTATATATTGAATTTCATTGAGAAATGGAATTAAAAAAGGATCATTTTTATACCAATTCTATCCAAAGAAACCTAATGATGCTTTAGGTGAGGAGTATTGAATTAAATAAATGCGAGATGAACACAATGAGTTCCAAAGGAACAAAGTTTGGAGTTTGTTTGAAAATCATAATGATACATCTATAATTGGAGTAAAATAGGTTTTCTAAAACATATGTAATGAAAATGGAATAATATTTATAAACAAATCTAGACTTATTACTAAAGGTTATAATAAAAAGTAGGGGATCATCTATGGATAAACCTATGAATTTTTAGAATGACATGAACTTATTGGTATACATCTAGATTTTTCAATATTCATAAATTTTAGTATATTTAATATGGATTTAAAGTGTTATTTTCTTAATGGATATGTTTAGGAGAATGTTTATGTATAGAAAAAGCATTATTTTTAAAATAAAAAACATTTAAAACATGTTTACAAACATACCAAAGTAGTTTATGGACTTAAACAAGACACTAGAGCTTTGTATGATATGTTAATTTGATTTTTGTTACAATTTTTTTAAGGGAGATATTGATCCATCTATTTTTATTAAATAAGTTAATAAAAACTTTATTAATGTACAAATATATATTAATGATAGTATATTTGGTTCAATTAAAAAAATCCTTCACAAATTGCATTTTAGATCTTATAAAATCTGTGTTTGAAATGGGTATAGTGGGTTAGTTAACATACATTCTAGGTTTTAAAATTTCAAAACAAAAAGATGTAAATTCTATATATAAACATAATTATATTAAATTTATTCTTATGAAATATAGTTATGATAAGTCAAATAGTATTATTACTCCCATTAGAACCACAAATTCTTTTGATATTGAAGAAGAATGTAAACCAGTTGATTAAAAGACTTTAAGAGTTATGATTGAATGTTTAGTTTACCTAATAGTTAGTCATCTGGATTTAATGTTATCAGTGTTATTATATGCTAGATATCAATCCAATCCAAACTAATCTCATATTAATGATGTAAAATGAATTTATTTATTGCCTTAAGGGAACTGTGGGGTTAGTCTTATTCCATTATTCCTGAAATGATTTTGAATGAAAAAGATTCTTAGATATTGATTTTTGTAGATGTAGAATAGATAAGAAATGTACCTATGGAATATGTCATTTCTTAGGAGACTCATTAGTTTTCTGGTAATATAAGAAACAACACTTAGTAAAACATTCTAAAAGATAATCCAAATACATGGTAGCTAGAATTTATTGATCTTATGTGTTATAGATGTATCAAAAACTCACATACAATGGCATGAGTTTTAGTAAATCTATTATGTTGTGTGATTACACATGTTCCATTTCACTAAGTAAAAACCTAGAACATCACTTGAGTTCTATAAAAATAGACATAAGACACCATTTCCATCGATATCAAACACGTAAAGAAGATATTATTTTACAATTCATCGGAATGTAATAACAATTTTCTAGTATCTTTACTAAACCCATTCATTTAGAGAGATTTGAATACATTAAATTGAAGGTAGGAATCATCAATATCAGGTGATTACTCATATATAATTATTGTTATTAATCTCTTTAATTTAATGAAATACCTTTCGAAGAAGGTGTAAATATTATTTTATGTTTCTAAATCATTTGGTTTTCCGAAAAAATTAATTTTTCTAAAATGATTTAGTAATTATAATTACTTTTTTGGACTCAAAATATTTTTTAAAAAATTTTCAGATTCCTATTTTCTCATAGAATCTCTTAAAATCTAAAATGTTTTACAGATGTTTCTTTAGAGTCTATTTTTTTTCAAAACCAATATATGTTATAAAATTTTTTCTTTATCAAATTCTGTTATAAAATCATTGGACTAAAAAATTTATTACAAAATGTTCAGACAATTTTTTATAGACATTATCATAATTAATTTCATTACATTAACCAAGATGATCTGTTTACTTATAGAGATGAAAATTTTCAACACCCAATGGAATTCTTCATTTAGATTTTACAATGATTCATTAAAATAGTTATAAATGTTCTTGTTTACTTAATATTTTAGTTTTAATACATTTTTTTTCAAAAATATATTTCCCCAAATTGGATTGAAACTCATTGCAATGATATGTTTTATAAAAAACATGATGTGTTCAAAATAAACATGAAAATACTTTTTAATTAATTCAAGATCATCAGATCAGATAAAGACTTTTAATAAGTGCCCTTGAAATTCAAGGAATTACAACTATCAATGTTGTTCCTATATTAGGGTGGGACAACCTGTTTCCCTCATAGGTTCATATATATATTTCTTCTGGCTCTTACCACTCTTTATTTTTCCTTTCCAAAGGTTTGGAAGTTGTCTGATCACCAGTTCATGTCATATTAATAGTGAAACATTAGAATATTTTGCAGAGAGAGAAGTGTATAGAGAAATAATTGTCAAGAGAAAATTGTTTGAAAAGTACAATTCCATTATTAAAATGGTCATTAGTTTTTATGGTTGTGAAGAAGTTGTTGTAGAAAAACCAGATAGGGATTTTGATTTACAATTTTACAAAATTATAAGAGAATTTTATGCTATAGTTAGAGAAGGTATTTGAAGAAGAGGAAGATGAATAAGAAAAGAAAAAGAAGTGGGAGAATAGAATGAAAAAGAATAAGAGGAATAGGATGATGAGGAAGAAGATGATGAAGAAAAAGAAACATGGACTGATGTAGGGTCAAAAGAAAAGGAAAAATCAAAATCATCATGATCATAAACTCTACTATCATCATGATCAGATAAGGATAAAGACTTTAAAGAATTCATGGAAGAAAAATAATTATCCAAAGTAGATGAAATGTCATCATCAAAATCTGAGGATGAAGATAAAAAATCCTCAAAAAAAGTAATTGATAAGGTGGAATCTGCTAATTAAGTGGGTATTATTAAAGAATCAGAGGAAGAAAATGTTTCTCAGAAAAGAAATTTCAATGTTTAGAAGGAAGAAAAACTTGACATAGAATCATCCATAGTCAATGGTACTAAATGATTATCATGATCATAAAACTCATTTCGGATATATTCTCATAAAGTTATTGAATATATTTTACAAACATTGAAAAGGTTAAGTGATTCCATTCCTTATCTTCCAATCATAGAATCATTTTGTAAATTTATTCAAAATAGTCTAAATGATGATTTAGAATAACTGAATGTTTCAAATGTATTAGTTTTTCACATTAAACCAGCTTTCAAATCATTCAAAGAATTGAAAAAGGCTTAAAATAGATCATATAATCATATGGTTGAGTGTTCAAACAATGTGGATGTTTATCTCACAGATTATGATGATCAGTTTATAGAAGTAAATAAACCTTATTTAGAAATGGAAAAATCCATTGATAATTTAATAAAAAATGTTTATGATAATGTGATGTTCGTGGAAGAGTTCATAGATACAAATCATGATCATTATGTGGAAGTAAGTTTTTTGAATGAAATAGTTCAAATTTTAGAGTTTGAAGACATCAAACTCAAAATGTGTGAAGATGAGCTATTCCTTGTGATGGGGGAAAAGAAAAAGATATCGGAGGATGTTGAAATACTCAGGATAGAAATTCAGATGCAAACAATGATGGAGGACTATATCATAAATCATAAATCATAAATCATCGGTTTCAATGGATTATAAGGATCCTGAAGCATTTAATAATTTAAAGAAAACTTTTAAAAAGTTAATGAATAATGATTGAATTTTTATTATTTTAAACATTATGTATATTTTGAAACAGTTTTCTCATGAATTTTTCATCCAAAAACATTATGTCTATATTTATTCCAATTGATTTTTCATATATGTTAAATATTTTAGTTCTTATATGATTAGTTATTTAACATTAAATTGTTTCATATGTTATTTATTTATAACATTTTAAAATATACCCCTTCCATATTATTTTTGTAAATCAAAAAGGGGTAAAAATTTATAAAATGGGAGAAGATTATAAAGGTAGAATCCATTGAGATATTATCCTAAGGATGAGATATTTTATTAAGGGGGAGAAATTGAATTAATATATCCATCATATTATAATGATATTCTAAACTCAGGAGGATTTGAGATATTAGGTATTTATTTGAATATCATTAAAGTATAAAGGGATGTATGCTTTTTTTTTCAATTTTATTATTTTCCCATTTTAGGTGTTGTGTTTGATGATTACCAGAGTGGGGGATTTTTGAGTGATAAGACTTACTTCTTACACATCTGTTCTTTAGTTTTGAAAAAAAAAGTTTCCTTAAAAGAATAATTTACATACATTACATTTCCATTTTTTTTAAAAAAAATTCTTAGAAAACATTACATTATATTAATAGTAAAAATGATTCTAATGAAAAAATGTAAACATGTTAGTTTTTATTATGATTAATTGAACCGAAGGTGTGTATGATACATTTTATTAACAAGTGGTTTGATCAGTGGTTATAGATTTGTATTACTAAATGAATTAAGGACCATTAGACTAACCCTAGTTCCGATTTATCAGACTAACCATTATTCATCTTATTGGATTGAAAATAAATAAGGATGTCTATCGAACAATCCAAAGTATATATTTGGATTGATAATAATTTTAAATTTCTTAAGGAATCCGTAATATCATTTTAATGGAGCTAATTTAAATGACATCAGACTATCAATGTTAAAAATAATTCTTAGCTAGCAAGTTTAATATCTATATCATTATGAGATGTCACGTGAAAGTTGTATGAGGTTGTTGCAACTAACTCTAAAATAAAACCATTGGAAAATCGTCCAAAAGTATAAGGTCATATGAATTGTTGGGAGTTGATGCAATTCTCAACTCAAGTCATCCCTATATTTCTCTACGTGAACACCTTGTTCATAGTCTTTATAATGCTTTAAAGAGTTGAAGTTCTAAAGAAACCATGTGAGGATTGTAATTCCTTAAGAACAATTTTATTTTATAATCACATGCCCAATCATAGTACTGATCGAGGGATTCTGGAGATAAGAATACGGTGAATTTAGTCCATCAGATCTAGGGCTTTTGTGGATATGAATATATACATCGATCATCATATCGAGGGATTTCTTGGTTAAGAAAGAGACAATTGAATATGATCATTATATATAGGGATTCCTAGTGATTAAAAGATAGAGATAATTTTGATCCATCAGATCGAGGGAGTTCTAGGTAAAGAATGACATAGCTTACTATAGGTACTAAAAACTGTGGATAAAATTAGTTATGATTTTTGACTACCTTAACTATTAATGTTAAAGAGTAAATTATTATATAAGATTTTATGTCATTATTACTATTATATTCTTTTTTTATATCATTTTTATTCAAGGAATATTTTCTATTATGAATGTGTATTAAAAATATTTTTTATATTTATATTTCAAACAAACTATTTTATCAGTTGTTATTATATTTAAATAGACTCTAATTTAATCAGAAAAAAATCTAGATATGATTGTATGACTCAAATAATCATATTATTTATGTGTCTGATAATTTTTAGTTAAGAGGTTTTTTATTTTGATTTAGTTTAATTTTAAACTACAATTCACCAACTCTTGTAGCCATAGAATAATCTTTAAATCTAATAATTGTTGTTCAATTTAAGGATATCTCAGAAATATTAGTGGTTACATACCAAAGGGAATATTTGAGGGTGAATTGGTGAATGATATATAACTTTTTCATTGAATTGGATGCTTAATAAAAAACGGAAATAATGATATATCTTTTTGGAATTCATCCATTGGAACATTTACATTTCTCAAATTTATTTTTGGTGCATTTACACATTTATTATATACTTTTGACTTCATTCATTAAAAAACAAAACACAAAGTTTTTACTATTTTAATAATAAATAAACCAAAATAAAAATTAATAAGTGTTTAGAATACTAAATAACTGACCCACACACACTCCTTAGAAAATGATCTTCTTCATCCTTATACGTCATTCGATGATTTTAATAAAAAAATTGTTTGATTGTTGTCCAAAACAACCACACAATGGCCCCTTTTATGAGATTTTCCACTTAGCTCCAGTTGAAAGGGATAACACCACTTTTGAACATACTTAGATATTTGGGTATCCAATCAATATGTTAATGATTCATATATAATTTAAATGACTAAAATATCATTTTTATGATATTTCATGTTAATCGTATCTTGTTTGGTTGGTTTTATCCCATTAAAATATGATTTGTCTATTATTATAGAAATCTAATAATGTAAAATCATACCTTAAGCTGTATATATCAATATAAGCATCATATTGTTGTGTTTTTTGATTCCTGTAGATTGAAAATGATTCAAGGAATTTTATTCATGCTTTTGACATCAATCCAACATATTTTCTCATTTTGTACACCCTCGATTGGAGATATGTCATTTTAATAAAACTATAAAATTTTACTTGTTGTTTTCCATCATACCGAGCAGCATGATCATCCAATGCATGTGGCATTGATTCTTACTGAACAAAAATTAATGGTGATCATTAACCCATGATTTTTAGTCAATAAAAATGTGTTATATTGGCATTATTCCCACTTTCGTGATTTTTCCCATAACTCTAAATTTGGGTGGGGGGGAAATTTTCTATTATAAAATAAATTTGGTTATTTGATTGATGTTCCAATTAATAATATTGATTGTAAATGACTTAAATATCATTTCTCTAAAATTTCATGTTAATCAGCGATCTTTTAGTTGGTTTTGACTCCTAAGAATATGATTTTACTATTATTACAAAAAAGTTGATAATGTAAACTCATACCTTAAGTTATAATGATCAATATGAGCCTCAAATTGATGATTTGTTTATTTCAAAATAAAAAAAATGAAATCAAAAGAGGCTTTCTTGTTTTTTACGTCAAAATGAGAGATATTTCATTTTAATAAAATTATATAATGTTTCTCATTGTTTTCGATCATATCCAGAGAATGTAGAATCTAATGGATGAATTATTGATTCATATGGAAAATAAATGTCTCAGTTATAATTCACCCAAAACATCATGTCAATCCATTTGTGTTTACTTAGTATTATTCCTTTTTAATGGATTTGTTACATAACTACAAATTAAAGAAAAACACATGAATGTCTATCATACTGAGCTATTCGAGTATCTGATCGATGTGATAGTGAATCCTATAGACTATAAATGATGAATAGTTCAATTTACAAAGATTTCATGTCAATAAAATCTCATTTGGTTGGATTTATCCACTAGAAAATAACCATAAGCCACACTGATATATATGGGCATCATATTAACATGTGATTGATTCCAACATATCACAAATGATTTAAGGAATTTTCTCCAATATTTTCATATCAATTTAATTTATTTTTCTCATTTTTTATCCCCCTTATGGGGGGTATGTCATTTTAATAAAATTATACAATTTTTCCATTTTTTCCATCATATTGAGTGACACCTAAATTTGATGGATGCATTGTTCGATCCTATAGATAAAAATGTCTTAGTGATTTTTATCCACAAATTTCATGTCAATACATGTTTGTTTTCTTGGTATTAATCCTCTTTATGTGATTTTACCTTATCTAGAAATCTAGGGGGGAAATGACACTTTTGATCTTATGGAACAATTTGGATATCTGATTGTTGTGTTGATAATTTCTATTCATTTTAAATGACTTAAATATCATCGTCCTAGGATTTCATGTCAATCTAATATCTTATTTATCTTCTAATTTCACAATAATCCTAGTGTGCTTCATCATTTTATTACTCCTAAACTATTAATATGTCAATTTAATAAAATAATAAATGTAAAAATGTATGGTAAATTGAACCAATTACATTGATCATAAAATTGACATGTGTTTGAAATATTAATATTAAAATCATTTAATGGTTAATTTCTTATGTTTTCTTATCGATGTAAATGCATCTAGTTGGTTATGAATCTCCGCGTGGTCAAATGTATTTTTACTGAAAATTTATATTTGATTTGTGAATTTACTAAATATAAAAAAAATGAGAAATTCAAATTGAATGGGGAACCAGAAAGATAAAATGAAACACACCTTCTGGATATAATGAATCATATTGGACCATGGATTCTACATACGTCTTTTTAAGTAGGGGCAATACTATAAATAAAAATTATAAATTTAATAATAATTAATGTTTTAAAATAAAAAATATCTTGTATAAACCAGCATCATGGGATCCATGCCACTATCACCCTGGAAGATATATTCCCATAGTTCTCTGACCTCAGCTAGTAGCACTGTTGTTACGTTATTAGGAACATGCATCTAGACTCCAAATCTATCACATGTTGTACCATCATAAAAATAACTGGAGCCACAAAAATTTTACATGAATCTATAGAACATGCAATCTCAATTAAATATGTCATGTTATATCTTTATTCATCATAATCAATAATGAGAAGAAAATATCTCATCCCTCTATATGGAATGTTATCGATGGTCATCTGGAAGCTATGTTAACTCAGCCTAAAATAGATCATGTGTAATATATAAATTATAATATATGAATATGAATTAATATATATATATATATATATATATATATTCAATTTAAAAAAGAACAATTTGTATGATTTGTAACCTTGAGATCATTTCTATCATGAGTTATCATGCACAACAATATTCCATCTGTCAATTTACCTTTCTCCCATAACTATAATCCAATAAGATATAATAATAAAACCAAAAACCTTATAAAATAATAAATATGAAAATTAAATGATAAATACATCATATCAAATCTAACACACATGATGAGTCCCATGCTTGTGAGGAAGTACTTACATAACATGATTCTCATAATGATGCGTTACCACCACCAATATTAAATTAATACAAATTTAAATTTTGTATAATGTTTCAAATTCGTTGAAATATATAAAACAAAAATAATAAATTCCACTATAATATCCTCAGTGGAACAATATGTAACCATATCATGCCACTAATATTGAAGATCACCTCTCATTAATCTATCCATAAAGTCTAAGGCACCCACATTTGGTTCCCAGTGCTCCCTCATCACTCTAACATTATAATATTTCCACATTTTAAAACATTTTTCCATACACACCAGATGAAACACATTGGGAATCACTCTAAAATGATGGATTTGATTTGATTATAGTAATAACTAAAATCGATAGTTGATAACCAATGTAATAGTTTTGTGTTTTTTTTCATAAACATATCTAATGTGAATCTAGAAGGTATTATAATATAATGATTTGAAATGGTGAGTTTTTATATTTGGAACGCCACCTAGTTGGTTAAATTCATTAGTCATTTAAGGATCACCAAAATCCTATAGTTTGTGTACCTATATGTTTCATGGATTTAAATAAACAGTTATGCTTAATAAAATTAGTACTATACATCAATCATAATAAATATGAATTTATACATACAAAAACCCTGATCCAACCATAAATTCATGTATAATGGGGTTGTTGAATATGATAATCACTAGAATAAGGAATCCATTTTTTTATCTTATTAATATGTTTCATACAATTGATATTCCAATATTTAAATGATTAACTTCTATATGAAAACAAAACTCATAAATGATTAATAATAAAAGTTACAAGTCACTTACTTAAACAATAGTGAAACTAATGGAGTATTTAACATGATTTATTGATTAGATTTTACCACTATGTTTTTTTCTCATATGAAATATAGATCATTCCCTAGATATACTATCATAAATCAAAGAGGGATTATCTAATTGTGTTTGAACATCTATAAGATATTCAATACAAATTTTTTACACTCATCCATCAAATAACGATTTTCTATTAATATATCTAGATGAGATATATTACATATAAATCATTTTAATGTATTTAGATACAATGCAATAGGATACATCCACCTGAATTGCACATTTCTAGTAGCAATTACATTAATGGTTAAGTTTACCATCAAATGAATCATAACATTAAAAAATGAGGATGGAAATAGATTCTCCAAGTGAAAAAGCGTATGAAAAAACCTGTAAAAAATTTAAATCATGTATTCATTTATTTTTAGACATTTAGTCTAAAAAATAACTAATCTCAATCGATGTTTGAACAACATTGGGAAATAATAAATAAAAATTGTGATTGGAATCTACTATTTTAGTAGCATGAGACTGTTAGAAATTTTCAATTATTGTAGGGGGAGTAGACATACAACACCATGATCATCTTCAAAATGAATAGAAAAGTAATTTTTAATCATCATATACCTTGAAATATTCATTTATTCATTGTTAACCTCACCCAACTATAAATCAAATTGTATCGTTAATCCCATTTCTTCTAAAGCATATCATTAATTAACACTAACCTTTTATATTCCACTTACACCCATAAAGGTCCCCAATAAATTATAAAAAAAATAAATTTCCATGAAATCTATATTTTGACTTAATTGGGTAATTTTATATTAATGGATATTAAAAAAAATAATCTCCATCCAATTGTGAGTGTGTTTTTTATCGCATCACAATTCACTACATTATTTCACCACTACATCACTATTTTAAACTAGTTTTGTGTTTAATTTACAAATATTATCTCAAATTGAACATCCAATTTTATTCAATTATACAATTTTTATCACTATTAAAAAGGGAAATTAATCTTGTGTTGGTGATTTATTTTTAGGTGGAGGTGATTTGAAGGGTCGGAGATGATGGAGAAGGGAAATGGGAAAAACTGCATGAAAGCCCAAAGACATATGTCCACTGTTTTTCAAATTTCTAAACATCCGTCAATCCAAATGGGCTACCATTTTGTTGTTCGATCCAAAACATAATGGGATACAATTCATATGAAGGAACTCAAGCAACATTCAACTTCTATAATGACTATCCAATCTTATCTGCAAAGGGAATCAAATTCGCATAAGTCAAAAGTGGTGTTCTGAATTTTATCACTATATTCGACTATGATTTTCAAATTAGAGACAAACATTCAGTGGATATATTAATTAATAGGGGTTACAACTTTACTGTTTTATCCAATGGGAGATTCGATTGTCTAGTGGCCAAAAACGATGAGCCATGTGGTTTTACACAGTCTCTGTGCTCAAAACAACCTTCCAATTTGCCTATAAAAGAACACCTTGGGCACCTCATTTAAAATTATATACAAGGAGTGAATTTATGCCTTTTTGAAATTATAGAGGAGTCCTCTCACCACCTTAGAGGCTCTGGAACTCCTTATACTCATTGGCAGAGCACTTGAAATAAGGATCCCTTCATCGATGATTTACTCTCTTTCATGCTTTGTAATATTTATGTTCGAATATTAAAAATAATTATTCCTCTTCTATTTCTAATATTTTCTTATTTATTACCTTTTTTACTATGTTTTATTCTTCCTTAATCTTCTTTATTGGGTTGGAATCAAGAGTATAAATGTGATTGGATTTTACCCTTTTTGATCTGTTTCACATGAACAACGTTTCTAGGATGACTACACCACCCATGGAAAAGTAGTTTTTTTAGTAATAGATCAACCTCTATACTTCTTCATTAATTTATATCAAATCAATGAGCTATAATAATTCACATATTATTGCTGATAAATTGACGATTTTAGTATGATTTCTCTTACAATGTCCTGATAACTTCATAAGGATTCTGATTTTATGCTTGATGATTATTGCAAGAATTCCTTTGATGAGCTAATGAAGTGTCTAACCACTCCACTAATCATACAAACCCCACGGTGAGATATTTCATATGAGCTTATGTATGACTCCACCAGCTTCACAGTTGGAGCTATCTTACCTCAGGGGGTATAGGGAAGTTCACATGTGATTGCATATGCATCGAGGACATTGGATTTTGTCCAATTAAACTACACAACCATGGAAAAGGAGTTTCTTCCTATCATATTATCTTTAGATAAATTCCGTTCATATTTATTTGGCTCTAAATTAGTTTTTTTTACCATACAGCTCTGAGGTACCTCTTGAAAAATCCAGACACAAATCCCTGGCTAATCTGATGGATGCTCTTTATTAAATAATTTGATATTGAGATAAAGCACATGAAGGGGTTGGAAATCATAGTGGTAGACAACATGAGTAGGCTTACTCCCACACTAGAGGATGCCACCTTGGACCAGGTACCACTTCGGGACACTTTCCCCGATGAGCATCTTTTTCCATCTTAGCTAGACATCCTTGGTATGAATATTTAGTTAACAACCATGTTGCCTCTGAAATCACTACATATTTAAAGAAACATCATGTCAAAAAATTAAGGAGTGAGAAAAGATTTTATATTTGGGTTGATCCATAACTAGGAAACATGTGCAGTGTCCATGTTATTAGGAGGCGTGTTCCTGATCATGAGTTTGACTCTATTCTGCAATTTTGTCCTCCACATTCTTGTGGTGGACACTTTGGACCCCAACAGACATCTAGGTATGTATTAGAATATTTATTATATTGTCCTATCTTATTCCATGATGATCAGGTGTATTGTATGTTGTGCTCATGTTGGTATCACACAAGAATCATTTCAAGGAGACATGAGATGACTAAACAATCCATATTATTTTGTGAGATTTTGGATGTGTGAGGCATCGATTTTATGGGTCCATTTTTTTAGTTCCTTTGGTTTGTTGTATATTTTGGTTGTAGTTGATTATGTAAGAAAATGGGGGGAGGCTAAGGCCACTAGGACAGATGATTCTCATGATGGAGTGGAATTTGTCCAAACACAAAATGTTTTGTAGGATTGGATTACTGATGGCTATCATTAGTGATCAAGGGACACACTTCTACAATCAGAATTTTACTTCCCTCCATCTAATGTAAGGGGTGACACACAAAACATCAACACCATACCACCCCCTAACAAATGGCCAGGCAGAGGTTTCAAATCATGAGGTAAAACATATTTTGGAGAAAATCGTGCAACGAAATAAGAAGGATTAGAGAGAGTTCTTAGATGATGCATTGTTGTATTATAGGACAACATACAAGACACCCAATGGTATGTCCCCATATTTGATTGTTTTTGGGAAAGCGTGTCATCTCTCCATGGATGTTGAGCATCATGCTTGTTAGGATATAAAGAAATGATTCATTGATTTTCCCCAAGTTGGAATCCAAATGATGATGCAAATTCAAAAGCATGAGGAGATTCATTTGTTTTCATATGATAACGCAAGGTTCTATACAGAAACATCAAAAGCAGTTCATGATAAAATGATCCAGAAAAGTGAATTTCATGTTTGAGCAAATGTCTTTCATTATAGTTCACAACCGAATTTGATGCCCAGTAAGTTGTGTTTCTGCTGGTTAGGTCCTTATATTGTATCTAATGTTTTACTTATAGAGCAGTGAAGATCGCAGAAGAGGAGACTAGAAGGAGCGTTACAGTCAATGAGAACCATTTGAAGAAATATATTATGGGACATCATTATGATGTAGTGGATTTAATCAAACTACATAGACCCATTATCACTGGAGAATAGAAGGATATTCCTAACCCATTCGAATATATATTATTTTTTCAATTTAAAATTCTCCATTTCATGTGCATTTATCATCTCATGTGTTCACATTGATGACAATGAAATATTTTATGTTTGGGGGAGGGAACCTTGTAGAAAAGAAATTTTATTTGTTTTCCTGTTTTTTCAAAGATTTTTAAAAAAGAAAACAAAGAAATTGGCTGTTTTTCATTTTTTTTTGTTTATTTTTCAATATTTTGTGTTTTTTTTTGACTCTTTTGTAATAAAATGATTCTCATCAACATTTTTGAATCCATTTCTTTAAGTGAAACAATTTATCCCATGAAACTGAGCTTAAATGAATTCTAAAATGAATTTGTTTCACGTTCAAATCTTTAGTAATTTTATGAAAACTACTCTAAATTTTGAATCATATGCAATATATCACTATCTTTATATTTAAAATCACTTTTCTGTGAGGATTCTGAACCATTCTTTCCATATTCATTACATTTAAATAATTTCTTGAGAGAACTAAAACATGCTTGATTTTACCAGAATTTGAATTTTTCCTTTAAAAACATGACGGTTTTAGGTAATTATGGTTTTAATGATTGAGGCATTTGTTTTTTATTAAAGCCCATATATCATATAATCATTTTTTATAATGAACTACCTTGACCATTTAATCCTTGTAGACCATAGAAGCCATGAACAACCTATTAGGTTAGCTAGAATACAAGTCAATTTTCCCTATCTAACCAACTCTTGATGTGAAATTGCATAATCTTATTAATCGTAAGTGTGGGAGAAGCAGTCTTATGTAGTGTTACCACATTCTGTGATAGTTTGGGTGGAAAATTAAATTATGTAGAGATGTTTTTACTGCTGAAAAAAA
Organism: Viscum album; assembly: GCA_963277665.1. Lineage (NCBI taxonomy): Eukaryota > Viridiplantae > Streptophyta > Magnoliopsida > Santalales > Viscaceae > Viscum > Viscum album. The sequence goes on along the minus strand of OY728139.1, from coordinate 978,488,733 downwards.
TCATTCTGTTGAAATTTCTTCTTTTTATAGATCTTTAATGACATGTGAAGATGTGCCTTTCTAATGCTTCTAAAAAAGAAAAAAATTTGTGCCTATCTACAGCTTTCCGAAAAAACTATTTTGGAGAAGGAAGATTTTTTTTATTTTGAAATGGTGAATGATATAAAAAATCTATTACTCTTGGTGATGATGGAGCTAAATTGATGATAAGGGGATTAAGGAGGAGACCATATTTAATTGAAAAATCGATTAATGAATTTTTTCTAGAAACAGATTAAATCACTCCTCATTCAGCCTCAACAGTTTTCACATCTAAATACAATCAAAAAAAATCCACATAATTTCCCTGAAGATTCCTTATGATAAACGTATATCCATGACGAAAATACGGTGGTGATTTAGTAATTTATCAAGCCTATGGTCACCATCCTAAGAGTTTGGATGAGAATTAAATTTCTGAATGGTTGGCATTTTTGTGATGAGAGAAAATAAAAATGAGTTAAGTGTTTTGTGTGAATGGGAGGACAAATGAAGTGGAAATATATTGAATATTATAAATGGAGAACTTGAAATAATGGATTTTATGAGGCATGATATCATTTGTTTCTTGGTGTGGAATTTTTGAATCTCAAGGATATGTGTTTTAAAATTTGTTCTGATATTGATTTTTACTTTTCACAATTTTTTTGGAATATATGATTTGAGTTTTTTCCCTGGAGTGAAAAAGGGTAAGTGTGGGGGTGTGATCACATCACAATTCACTACATTATTTTAACCCAACATCACTATTTTAAAATAGGTTTGAATTTAAAATAAAAAATAATATCTCAAATTACAAATCCAATTTGATTCAATTATCAAATTTTTATCTCTTTTAAAAAGTGAAATTATTCTTTTTAGTGATTTTTTTTGTAGTGGGAGGTGATTTGGAGGGTTAGAAATGATCCAAAAGGGAAATGTGCGTAACTGTATGGAAGCCCAAAGACATTTGTCCACTGTTTTTCATATTTATAAAATTCTGTGCATCCAATCGGGATGATATTTTGTGGTTTGATCTAGAACGTAATGGGATACATTTAATACAACGTAATCCAAGCTGCATTCGGCCTCTAAAATGCCTATTCGAACTGATCTGTCTCGGAAATCAAATCTGCACAAGTCAGAAGTAGTGTTCTATATTTTATCAATATTTCCGGATGTTATTGATCAAATGAAGCCCATATTTTTATGTAGATAGTACTGATGTAGGTATACAAATTTATAGTTTTGTCCAAAGGGATATCGACTATCTAGTAGATGAAAACTATGATCCAAGTGGTTTTACACAATATGTGTGCTCAAAATCACCTTCCAATTGTCCTAAAAAAGAACAAAATGGGAACCTCATTTAGATGTTTGGCCAAGGATTTAAGTGCTTCCTTTTTAGAGTTATAGAGTATTCCTCTAACCAACTTAGAGATTTTGGAACTCCAAATACTCATAGGGGATATCTTGATGCAAGTATCCTTTCATCGAAGCCTTCCTCTTTTTCTTGCATTGTAATATTTATTTTTGCATAATTAACTTTTTTATTCCTTTTCCATTTCATATATTTTCATCTATATTACCATGTTTTCCTATGTTTTATTCTTCCTTAGTCTTCCAAATTGGGCATAAATCAAGAGTAGAAATGATATGGAGTTTTACCCTTTCTAAACCTTTGCACATGCAAAACATTTCTATGATGACTACACCAGCCATGGAAGAGTAGTTCTTTTTAGTAATTGATCGACCCCTAAACATATTAATTCATTTATTTTGAATCAATGTGATTCTATAAATAAAATATCATGATTTATTAATTGATTTTTTAATTTTATTGGAACCATGCAAGAAATTTAACAGTTAACACAAAACAAGCGAGGTCGGGAATGGTATGAACTATGAGAGTGCAACCTTAACCGGTAATTCAAAACCACAGATGGTTAATTTGTAGTGTTCAATCATAATCCCTAAACTCAATTAGTCCCCATTTCTAGAACAGATATGTGACTTAATTTATCACTGACCATAAGCTATCTTTACAATATCAATCAAAGTAGGGGGTTGCGATTACATGTTCCGAAGATAGCATAGGGTTTAATTGACTTCATCATTGTGTTAAGGTTAATTCCCATAGGGTTTAGGGGTTAACAAGTTTGGTTGTCATAATTAAGTGGTTGTTAATTTAAATTATAAGGATTAACATATAAATTTTTAGGTATAATTATATCAATTACACCTTTTAAAATATTATCTAAGAAAAACATATTCTTGTTTCATCTTATCAATCGAACATTACTTAAAAATTAATGACAAAAAATGCAATCATCATCCAATAAACTTCTACCGGTTTTATAAAAGATAAACAACCCCCATCCTTTCATATAGTTTTTTTATTAACATTGATTTTTTTAGAATAACTTTAAGATGTTGTTTTTAATTTACTTCCTCCTTCGAGAGATGACCTTAGTCAGCCAATCTAATGCACCTATGTACACAAGAAATCACAAATAATTTGAGAGTTATCAGGAAAATGCCTTTATGTTTTCAACCCACACCATGAATAGAGGGTAATGTGAGAGCCAAAAAATAATAAATTTCAAGTACCATGGGAATGTTTTCTTTCTAAATCTCAGAAATTATTTTAACACTTTTCATGATCTTTGGAACTCGTTTTAATTCTCTAGAACCATCAAATTCCTATTTTGACTTTCTAAACTTATGTTGTGGGGGTAGAAAACATATGGGACACAAGTAGGGCCATTTTATACAATGTTTAATCTATATATAATTTTATTCTTTTATTTAATCAAGGGAAATAAAATTCTTTTTTTATACTCTGACTTGATTAATTTGATTAAGTTTATAAGTCATTGATTTTTTATATTAAAATACCCTACATTTTGAAAATTTCATTCCTTCCAAAATCATATGTTATCACACCCTCTTTCCAAAAATAATTTAACAAATTATTCAAGGGATGATGGTAGACATCAATATTATCCCTCAGATATCTAGTTCTATCAATTAGAGTAGAAGGTAATAGAAATTTTTGTTTCATATAGATCTATAGAGGAAGATTATACGGAACGAGCACCCTGGGCCATGTGTTATGAGTTACATCATCCAGAGACCTGAATAAATTGAAATAAACTACTACCAACCCAAACTATACATTATGACTATATTGAGAAAAGTTAGAGTGCCTCTAATTAAGCTCCTTCTTTGTAAGAGAGACAATTGGTTCAGTTAACATATCACTATCCTTATTTATTTTCATGTGTCATCTCATTAATGTAGAATCATTAGATGGAATAAATAATATTTTCAGACTTATATTTAGCAGAAATTGATGCATTTTCTTTATGGTAATTAGTTTCCCCTATTCACTTTTTTCAATAACACCTATAACATGTTGAACGATGTGTTTAACCAATGATTCAATGCTTCAAGTAGAATAACTATATTCTAGAAGACAATTTAGTATAATAAGTACACTAAAAAATAATTTAGTTTGTGCATCAGCACATATTTCATAAAAACTAAATGAATCATGATCTACACCAGTGTAAAGATTTATCTCACTAGTTTCAACATTTAATATGTTAATTCCTTCAGGATCCAACACATATAACATTTCATTAATCATTTCATTTATCAGATTAGTCTCCCTCACATCAATATCCAACAAAATAGTTTCTATTCAATGAAAATTAATATATTATTCTTCATAACAAGTCCAAATTTAATAATATTTTAGAAACGCCGTCAATAATAGGTACACACTGATAGAATTTCATGGGAATTGATATCTTTTACACATTTTCTACAAATGGAATATCATACATATAAAAGTGTGTAAATAGCATCTAAGGGAAGCATACTGTAGGGAGTGATAAAAAATGCACCAATAAAATCATTCTCATAATGATAATATAAACCCAAAGGTATACATGTAATTTCATAAAAAACTAAAACAATTAGAAAGGAAACTAAAAGTACCAAAAAGGTAAACTGAATAGATACCACAAAGCCCAAAAAGAACCAACAAAACCACAAGATAGTAATATCTATATTGATCTCTAAAATTCTCTTTGTGACCTCAATTTTTTTATATAAACATGAGATGATCATAACAGTACACTCATTAGGATCCTCCATAGAGCCACTCACACAAAATATACTGAAATCATAATAAAGCCCAATAAATAATAAGTGAAACTAAATCATCTCCTAAATAGGTATATTATGTATCTATCCTCACCATGGATATAAATACCGAGTAATGACATATATAAACATTACATAACATTTTTAGAATGCTTAAAACATTATAAAAATAGATTCCCAAAGACTGTACTAGTCTAGTGCCTTTAGAAACATGGAATCAAAAAAAATGTACATAAATGAGCTACAAAATCTGCGATAGGTTTTTACTTACTAGAACCCTTCTTAGTCAAATCAAACATTATATATATCTCCATATCCTTGTTGAATGGAAACATTAATGGGGTGAGATTAGATTCTCAGAAAGGGTAATCAATGGAGACATGTAAGCATAATCACAAGCATAAGGGTACGAGAACATGATCATGAAAATATAATGTAAGACCCTGTATTTCTAATATCATATACATGAATCATGTCATAATGATTGGTAGTTCATAAGACATGAATAATAATGAAATAATGATCATATTCCTTAAAATCATATGATATGAATAAAACATGGAGTTGTTTAAAACACATAAGAAAATAATATGATTTATATAGTAACAAAGACATCACTTCCAAGACCATCTCGATAGTATGGTCTCACTCCCCCCACCATCTTGGTAGTAATGGATCACTCCCTTATACATCTTAGTAGCATGAGTTCACTCCTTATACCATCTTTGTTGTCATGGTTTACTACCATGGCCATCATATTTGTCAAGGATTACTCCATATACCATCTTAGTATATATCATGAGATATAAATCTGTACCCAATGAATTGGAGAGAGATATAGGTCCTACCCATCTCATTATCAAATTATAAATAATTGTTCTACATGGTCATTAAAAATCATATCATAACCCAGAAAATTAAATGGGATTCATAAAAATGAAAACATATCATAACCTATTGAAAAGTATACATGTTTCATAATCATTTCATCAATGGCATAACATGTGTAATGAAGCTGGTTTCAAAAACATATATCCCATGAAATAGAAATGGGTTTTATGAACATCATTCGAACAAAACATAATCCATTCAGATAATGAATATTATTGAAAACATTGAATAATTTCCCAATAAATGCATGACTAACACCATTGGATGTCAATTAGATGGGAAATAAATTTGAAATATCTTCTAAAAACATTTCTTAAGTAAAATATCAATTTTTCTTAGAAAAGGATTTTTAATACACATAACCATTTCTTAATAATTCTCTTATAAAAACCGTGAAAATTTATAAGGAACACCTAAAATCATTTTCAAATCATTTTCCATTGAAAATTATGCTTCAAAAAATTTTAAATTTTTTTCCTTTGAAAACACTTTGAAAGTTAATAGAAATATTTAAAAAAATTTGAAAACCATTTCATTGAAAATAATTTTAAAAAATTAAAAAAATTCATGAAAAAGTTTTATAAACCATTTCCTTGAAAATACATTAAAAACATATAAATAAATCTTGAAAATGTTTTGAAAACAGTTTTTTTGAAAATAATTTGAAAAATTATAAATAAATCATGAAAATGTAATGAAAATGATTTTTTTGATTTTTTTGAAAGAATATAAAAAAAAATTTAAAATGATTTGTAAACAAATTTCAATGAAAATTACTTTTAAAAAACATTTTCTTAAAAATTAACCTTTTATAAAATTCATAGAATGCTTCAATGAAATGAATGTGGGTAAATTTGATCATTCTATACGAGGTAAAAAGAACAATACCTTTTGCATGGTAAAAAGATTACAAATATTACTTATTCATAAAGAAACAATAATATTCCATTGAAGATATTGGTAAATAGAAAAATTATTAAAAAGGCCTTTTAAATATTACAATATAAGGAAAAAATATTTGGGGAACTGTTTTTAGAAAACATAGATTTTTGAATGATGAGTGGTTAAAGTCGGGAATTCGTAAAAACACGTTATTAGCTATATTATGTACCAAAGAGTAAAAATATTGTGCCAATACATGAATATATATTTAATAACAAAATTGGACAAAATTTCTTGATTTTCATTGAGATATGGATCATATGATTTAATCAATGATGCATATTCATTATTTATCTCAAAAATTGATGATATTGTTTCAATAAACTCTTACCAGTTGGATAGATTCGATCAAAATATCCATGTATGAAAATGAAATTACATGAATCATAAAATATAATAAAATAATGAAAATTATTTATATAACATTTAAAATGTAGGTATATACATCTTGATAAAGAAATTATGTGCATAACAAAACATGAGTCTCAAAGATGGAAAATTTAGACAAAACTATAATTATGATTTGCTAACTTTTGAAACCTCAACCTCATGAAAGATAAATCATAAAATGGATATTTTAATACCTACTAATTTAATTATAATATAAATAGAATATAATCATGGTAAGTACATACACCATAAAAAAGGAAAGACTTCTGAACACAACATGTATCACATGAAAATAAGTAGTAGGATGAAATCCACATAACTTGTGTCTTGAATATCATCGTTCTCATTCAAAACACCGATATAATAAATAAAAATTTATTTTAAATATTTTAAAGAACCATATTATTATATCTTATATAATATATGGAATGATTACGTCCTTATATTACCCTTTAGTTAACTATCACATGTTAATGTATCATTTCAGATAATAATAATTTTGTTCTTCGCTTGTGTCTTAATTTGTTATAACATTTGTTTTTATAATTATATCATGATTAAAGAATGAAATTAATGATATAAATAGCACTTAGATACAATATATTTTTATTATAATAATTCATATAATATATAATTATGAAATAGAATACAACGTTAATGGAGACGACAAGTCATACATACACGTGAACGTTCTTTCCATTTAACTTTTATATTGATGGAAATAATGTAAAAGACATGTACATATATATATATACATATAAATATAATTATCAAAATATAATTATTATATAATATATATCATATATATTCATTACATTCATCCTTAATACATTCCATGAAAAGTATTAACGAATCACATCACTTTGAGGGGGGGGGGTATTCCACAGTTATTCAAACGAAATTATCATATTAACAAAAAAGGGAAATTTTAAAGATGAATGTTTGTAATATAATTATAGAATATTAAAGACTTAATAAATATTATATATAACATATATAAAAAGAGTTTACATCAAATTATCAATCATGAGAGGTGGTAATAGAAAATTGAATAATCATTATTTAGAGAGGCGGCAGACTACCTACAAGTAAAAAGTATGTTCATTACCAATTAGATGAATGTATGTGTAAGTGTAGGTATAAATAATAACATAAAAAATACTAGTATATTTATATTAGTGGTGTTTTTATGTTAGTAGGTAATTGGACGATTTGAGGTATTTGAGAAAGAAAAAAAATGAAATACGTTTGGGGGAGGGTGTTACCTCTTAATCAGGTAACTCATTTTGGTTTGCACCAATGGATTTACATGGAAGGATTTATAGCCAAAAGAGGATTTATGGCAGAATTGTGGGATTATAGGTAGATAATTGGGATTATATTTTCTTTATACAATGTTTCTTAATGGGTGAGAGGAAGTGGGAGGAGAAGATTCCTTTATAATAGAGGTGGGGTGGCACTCATGTAATATTTTAATGGAAAGGAACCCCACCAGCATGTTTTATTGAAATTGGTTCAAAAATGTATAAACGTCTATCCAAAGGATTATAGGGTCTAAATATGGTCGTAAAAGGACTTTATGAAAAGTTTATAGGTTGTTTTGGGCATTATTGTTATGGTTTAGTCCCTCATTATGCTTAATTTAACCATAATCTTTGTAATTAATTCTAATTACATCACTAATATTTTTATTAAAAAACTAATTTGACCTTATTAGACATTATAAATTATTCATATTCAAAAAATTAAATATATTTTTCCAAAATCAAATCAAATAATTGGTAGAAATTAATTTAAATATAATCCCATAGTCAGGTCGACAATGTGGGGTTCTAAAGTAAAAATGATCAAATTATGTCTATGTTTTTATATAGAGTTTCAATGTGGAATTGAATCCAATTACATATATTGGATTAATTTTTCAAAATTTAATTTTAATAAAATTTTAAACCAAATTAATATATTAAATAACCTTCTAAATAAATTAGGTGAAAAATCATTTTGAATTAAAATCTAGTATTTTTCATTAATCACCCAAAAATCAATTTTCCCAAAAATATCTGAAAAATTATCTCTATGTCAATTTTGAATTTATAAATTCAACAGTAGAAATTTATTTTTTCAAATTAAATTTATAAATGTGTCTAAAATTAACCTCATAAATTTTCATAAAAGGAAATTAAAAGCAGTTTATTCATGAAAATAATTTTCTTAAACAAAAATGGACTTTACCAAAAATAATATCTTTCGTTATCAAAATGTATTATTTATATAATACCATGAAAAAATATTTTAAAAGTAATTATTACTCTTATTTAACTATGTTTAACAACTATATTATAATTATTTCATTTAATAAATTTAGATCATTAAAATGTTATTTCATAGAAGTATCGATGTTGCGTGTAACATACGCCATGTCAATGACATTTGAAAGGAATGTTGGAATTATTTCATTGAAAGACATAAATGAAAATTTAATTTCTTTTAAAAAATTGTTAATAAAAAATCAGGGTGTTACAATGGCTATCTCTCACCATGTCAAAGATTCAAGAGAGATCATATAATATAATAATAAATCAACAAGGACAGCATACTTTCACTTCCCCACTATTTTGCTGTTATGAACCAAAATTGCATGTCTTGATCCCTCTCTGTATAGAAGAATCTAGCATAAAGACACATGGGATAAGTATCACGCCATGTATATCTTTCACTATGTCTTTTAATCATCTCATGCCACATCTCCATATAGTAACCAAGTTGTTTTTTAGAGCCACCACAGCTCGTATTACAATTATCAAAACAAAAAAATAATCAATTTGTGGAGGTTTTTTAGAAATGGTTTTGTAAACCACTGATAAAAACAATTTCATGGATTCGAATATGGTTTTTAAAAAACCGCCACTCAATATTATTTTTTTTTCATAAAAAACTTCTCCCGCACACCCTCATCCCCAGACCCTCCTTCCTCCCTCGTCCCTGAACCCTAGCTACCCCCATCGGCATCACCCAAGCCTGATCCAACCATGCCATTGCAGGAGTCTCCCATGCCCGATCCTTCTACGCCCTCGCCGACATCTCTCAATCCCAATACCATGAATACCTCGTTGGCCCTAGTCATGGCATCATATCCCTAGCCCTCGCCAGCGTCACCCAATCCAGAGATGTCCAAGACCTCCGTGACCAAGCCCTTGCCAACTGAGTCCTCTCTGGCTGAGCCCCAGCCTGAGCCCTCAGATCTCGAGCCCCCCGAGCCCTTTTATGTTATTCTCTAACCATTCTTGTGCTGCTCTACCCTCGTTTGTACAGCCCTGTGATGTGGTCAAAACCTCTCAATTATGGTATATTCACATATGGTTTGATCAATAATAAATAATTGTAGTTATAGAGTTCAGTTATACTGTTACATCAATGTTTGTTATGGAATCTTATGTTAACATTTGGATTTTGTTTTTTAGGATATGTATCTTATAAAAAACCATGCATTAATCATAGAAATGGAAAACTATATAAACATTATAATTAAGGAACATGATTCATTTTTATAGACCATACATACATACTATGGTATTTATATTTTTTCACCATCAATATTGGTCTCTACTAGGGTATGATGGGAGTTCTAAATGACTATAAAAGTTCCCCTTAAATAAATTAGTAGAGGAGACCCTTCTTATAAATTCATAATTGTACTATATTATAATAGATTTCAAGTTCATTAGTCATTGTAGGCTCATGAAAACATCGCAAATGGAAGAAAACACTCACACGGTCACTTTTCAAAAGGTAGAAAGTATTTCAACAAGTCTAGTAAAAAAATTGATGCAAATTGAGTTGAACAAATCAGATGAAAATTGAATAAAAAAACATTCTGAAGAGTTTTTAGTGACCCACATACAATCACATTGAAGGGTTCATGCAACAAATGAACTGCGAACAAACAATATGCTGAACTACTCACATGGCGCTGGACTGTGGAGTAATGGCCGGTGAACTTTGGGGCTTACAAACCACATAATTGGTAGAATCAAGTGTGAAAAGGCCATCCACATACCGTCTTCTGAATGCAATAGTTCACAGATGAAGCAAATCGGTAGGGTCCTGGGAACCATGACTCTCCAACTACAGCCTCCACAAACCTCGGTTGATTGAGTCTTCCACAGATTGAGATCTGTCTTCATCAGATTCCACAAATGGTGGTGCATGCACTTACATATGATTATTCGAATTATCTATAAAAGTAGAAAAAAATGATTTGAGAAGGATGGATGATGAAATCAAAGAGGAGACCATAGTGGTTTGGAGAATGGATTTGGAGAGTATTCTAGCTTCAGTTTCAAATCACCACCGATGTGAAACTACAAACCACATTATTGCAAGTATAACTAGATATGAACCATAAATAAAAAAACTTAATAATATTGGGTAAAAATAGAACCAAATCGATGCCATTGAGAAAAAAAACTCCTTATGGATGAATTCCCCACTAATGAAACGTTCTAAGAACCTCCTTCGATATGGTGTTCTGCATAGTGTATCACTATACAGATTGAACCCTGCATTGAGTACTACATTAGTATGTTGTTGAACCCAAAGTAGGATGGAAAACCGCATCTAGGACAACATACCACTATGGTGTGCCATGTACCATGCCCAGTTATTCGTACCACTTCGGTATGCGGAAGACCCCTTTACACGTAGACCACTATGGTATGCGGAGATCCCCCATTCATCACAAAAAAATAGTATGTTGAAAGTGGAGTCTTCAGGTGTCCTTCACATCAGATCCAACATTTTTCTTCAACTACCATCATGTCCTCCATACCCTCTTTTCTAACCAGTCCCATGACGTTATGGAAAAGCCTCCTGCAAAGCCTCTAGACCCGTATGATCAGATCATCAGGCACATCAGCATTCCCCTTCTAGTCTACATACCCATGTTAATTGGATTCACGAATGCTACCCCTATAATAGTTCAGACTCTCGAGATGCTTGTAAGTATACATTCCCATGGTAACCCAGAGTCCAACATTGGGATTCAGATGTGAACCTCCTCATTCTAGGGATTAAGGCTGATAACATGTTATTCCATTCAATGAGGAATGAAGATTAGTCAAAGAAATCATGTTCACTCCTCCTTTTGAGGGGAGGTGACATTCCTCCTCTTTCCTAGAGATCATTCAGGTGCACTCTCATTGAGGTAAGTCCCTAATCTTTTGAGGGACGAGCCACAATACCCCCAATGGTATCATATAATGAAGGGTTCATTGCTCCGCTCCCTCACCCACCATCGCCTCATCTTATTCCGTAATAGGTACTCCCTCTCCCATCAGTGGGAGTGGTGGCATGTGGTTAGTTGGATCTCTCACATACTCTTGTTTCTCACTATGAGTGTGACTCACATGGGCTTATAGATTTGTGATGGTTAGAACATCCACACGACCCTTCTTGGACTACTATAACTCTAATTCCTATTCAAACTAGGATATGTTGGATGCTGGCTTTAAGGCCCGAGGTCAATCCGGGATCCCTTATGAAAGGGTCCACCCCATCATGTTCCATTAAATGGCAAGAATCCACATGTAAGCCCCCACTCACCCTGAACTATGTGGGATCTGATTTCATTCCCAAGGATACGTAAGAAGCCGATATTATGGGTTTGATCCCAACATCTAGCCATCTTCCATCATCCTTGGAGGATGATAAACTCGAGAGAATATTATTACATGGATTAGGTCAGAGTTTCCTCCATAGTATCAAATTTTTGTATACCAATGAAGATCTCACAAACCAGGGGAAACCCGTGGATACAATCTTTAGGAATGAACCAGTGGTTCAGGAACATATGGAAACAACTTAAATCTATAAAAGAGTCACATAATAGGGAATAATTCCCCCCTAAAGGGGGTGATGAGCCCGAAATACTATCCTCTTGACCAATGCAGTCCTTAAGTGTGCATGGCCAAATTTTCATCCAACGAGAACCTGCCATTGGAAAGGAGTTCCATGAATCATGGATACCAGGGTCGTTGCATGTTTCGGGATCCATGAGTAACCACACTAGAGGCCACATGAGGAAGTTATATCCTAAGAGGACCAATTGTACGGAGACTTGACCCCATGAAGTCACCTTTTGGGACCATTTTACTATGGAACCACCTTTGTAATATACAAGGGATAAACTTCATAGTCCATAAGGGTTAAATCCAATCCTCCATTAAAGTATAACAACATGGATCAGGTTGAAACAATGTATTTTTACAAACCCATAAATGCACATCCACTAGTGTTCGCAACAAAAATGGTGATCCAAACTTGAATCCTTAACCAAGGTGGCTGTTTCAACCCACTCAAGGACGTTCGCCACATAAAAAAAGAGACGGCGGCCATGATGATTCATCAAACATGAATATGTTCAAGAGATGATACTTTAATTGGGTTTTGAAGTCAAAATACATAATATATATATTGCAACTATCCTCATATCACCCATCAATTCAAATTAAATCTCTAAAAATAGTGCAGACATGTGCCTCAACATTCCCATAGGTTGTTGGGGCCTCGATTAAGAGCAGGACCCCCACTCCATCCCAACATCATTAATACTGGTAATCCAACATGAAAATCACAGAGTACCATGGAAATGGTACTCTCCCTACAGTGTGGGCCACATGATGAGCCCTCTATTTCTGAAAGCTCGCCAGCCACCTCCTCAGCTCTGGATGGCACCCCTGCCCAAGGTGGCCCTGATGGTCATCTCGAACCATTTCAAGAGCCTATCCATAGAACGTGACAAAAAATACCACCCTTGTCTTAGGGAGTTAGATGAATTTGATTCTAACAAACTCATCTCAAATACAAATGAGTCATACTCATTGGACCATTAAAGGGAGTGCCACCGCCAACAGTGGGTGACCAAGTCTCCACAAGCTGAAGAGGACCTTATGTCGATGGCACCTTCTAATGTCCCAAATACCCGAGCTCCTCAGGCAACCCGCTGAGGGAACCAAATATTTAATCAGAAATAGGATATCACCCTAGTTCCTAAGGAAAAACTTCACCACGTAAACACCGAAGAATTCAACAAGAAGAGATACAACTATACCCCCTCCACACAAGCCCACCATAGAAATAGGGTGGCACAATACGAGCACATTCACGTTCCCGCAAGTACTCACCGGTCCCGCTGTACAGATAGAGTAGTAAATTATTGGCAGATACAGATATCTTCTAATTCACAAGAATCCCATCATCCCAATAAGATAACAACAAGCTATACGCATGCACCAATACCCGCTGATGCCAATCAATACCACCATTCTATTAGGGTGGCAATAAAATATGAGTAGATTCAAATTCATGTGAATTCATACAATTCCTATGAGAAAAATACATCTGAAAGGGAGTAGATAAAAATTTATCCACATAAATATGAATCCCATGAGTCATAGACAATGGAAACTAGATAAGACAACTTGTGGTAGAATCATTGCTCTATACAGGCACAAAATAATTGCTAGTATCTACTAGCAACCTATGGGGGACTAGAGCAGGCACCCACTCCTACCATGAAATCAAAATTTTCCTTCATACCTGTTCCATAAAAAGATGTATCATATCACATCATGGCCATGATGGAAGATCTGGAATTGATTCCAGACCATAACCTCCAAACATGACATGATATCATTGCATCCTCGGAAAAGGAGAGAAACCAAGCTCATGATCCAATTTCCTCAAATAGAATGACTTACTCGAAAAATGGGTTAGTCACTCCGATGTAGTTATACATCGCTACTCCAGTCTAGGTGGGTCTATAACCATATCCTGCAGTACATGGAAAACTGGATAGGGAACAAATACCCATTCTAACTATGGGACACCGGTCATCATGGTGGCCATTCCAAGGTAGGCATATATCACAACCAAAACTCAAGATGCCTTTCAGCATATTCCAATGAAAGTAGGGGAACCAACAAGATAGGGACACATATACAAAGGTTGTTACCAATAGCAGATGGCCATGATTACCCACAATAGAGCCCCAAAAATGAAATTCCCCAAAGTCATCATGAAAATGAAGAGCACATACGTAATCCTACTCTTCTAGAAGACAGAGTTCTTTATTCCCTTAAACATATATCAATAAAGGCATAAGATCCTTTCCGACCATTAGAAAATAATGGAAGTTGTAGTATTAGATGTAAAGGCCCTCCCATCAATATTGCTACCAGAAGCACTAAAGGTCCTCCCTAGAGAATTGAAGAGGTCTTGATCCATGTGCTAGGAATAATGGATCATGAAATCCTATCTCCTGATGCATGTCGGGGTAGCCCTCCCCTTGACCTGAATATCTATCCGAAAGAAGGTCATCCCCTTCTTGTTGTCTTCCCTAATGGTCCTCTATAGGGTATACACTGTATATATGCCTATCAAAATTTTCAAACATCATGTCATGATAGTAGTTCTCTCAATAATGATAGTCATTGCAAAGACCCTCCCCGCAATGACAGTTTGTATGAAGGCCCTCCCCATAGTAACATCTAGCAATGAGAAGGTCATCCGCTTATTGCAGTTCATCCTTAAGGTCCTCCATGTGATTTACTGTGTGGAAATTCCCCTATATCCAGATATCAAGATATGATCATAGTCCTCTCCATCATAGCAGTCATCGAGATGGTCATCCCCTAAGTGAAATCAAGTAGTAAGAAGGTCCTCCCCTTGTTGTCTCATGCCGGAAGGTCCTACACATGGAATACACCGAAGTGATACTCCCCACAGTCAGGATTAACATTTCAATGGTAACCCTCACCATTATATCACCAATAGAAAAGGTCCTCCCCACAATCAAAATTCATACAGTTAAGAAGACCATCCCCTTGCCGGAAAAAACGCGAGAAATCCCTCCTTAGCTGAGGCACTTGGAAATATGGGACCAGACATGTAGACAGCATGTCTAGGAGGAGTGATATCATTTCTCAACTAGAATATGGTCAGTGGCCACTATCATCTTTCGAGCTACCCCTAAACTATTCACATATCAATAAGTCACCCACCTGCCTAGCTACATGGAACAAAATTATTAAGAAGCTGTCAAGATGGTATTTTCAAGTAGAGGAATCCCCAGAAGAACAACAACCTAATATGTTTCTAATGATAAGACAACTGGTTATGGATAACATACCCGTGATGTATTGACCTACTTCCACTTCTCACATTGACATACCAAGTAAGTTTTCTATGGAATGTATGCATGACATTCGCCTCAACATCTTTATGACTCTTTTCCCGCTAAATGAAATGTTATTTCCCTATGAAGGGAATGCTGAACATGTCAACAAAGTAGGGGATCTCTTCCATCTAATGAACTTAGAAGCCCTAACATCAGCACTACAACCTTGATAAAAAATGAAAATGTAAAACAATGAACTCTATTTCCTCTATTCAATGCACATGTTGTGTTTCCACATTGGTGATGCCCCATCTAGAGTTCCTATTAGGGGATGGGGAGAACATGGAGCTCTACAATTTACCCAACACACTATACAATGGAAATAATAGGAAATGACATCTTTAAATGTCATTACAAATGGAATAAATCAAATGAAATCTATAATCAATAAAGATGGAACACTCAACAAAAACCAGCCTGGAGTAAGTCTCAAAAGCATCATGTCTGAAGAGATCAAGTCATTGAAAATATTATGATCCAACCAGCTAAGAACACGCATCAGGATTCCCGACTAAGAGAATCCAACTAAAAATTAGTTCTCATGTCATAAAAAACCCATAAATATTGCGAGGATCTATCACCATACTCAGATCAAACCCGCATGGAAATGAGTGAAATCGAAATGGTGGTAATTGAAGTGGCTACTACCACAATGCAATAACTAACCTGGCTTATAGGACTGGGGGACATTTTAAAACAAAATTCCCCCTAATACCAACAAGTCCATTCCACAGTACCTCAATTGATGATTGGGGGAATCCCTGGCCCACAGGGCTAGGGGAATGTTTACCTCTTGTTCCCACACAACACATGTTTGTCTTCTCCTGTCTGGGAAGAACAATGAGTAGTGACATCACCTATTTTAACCCATACCGTGGTTCATTCCCTCCTAGATGAATCCATATTATGAGGTTAGATCAGGGATCCCTTATGGTCTATATTCTCCAAGAAACCCGAAAAATACCATAGAATGGAAGGAGGAAGTACAACAAAGCATGCAAAAAATTCCATATCATTCAACACTAGGAAAAACACCCCATCATGGTATGCATTAGTAAACGTGGTAATGATAAACCCCATGGATCTCACAGGAAATGATACAAAGGGTCAAGATGCAAGAGAATATGGTTCACCCCCAAAGGCATCCCACACTGAGCCTAATGGTGAGCATTAATAGAACTAGGGAGCGATCCAAAATCATTGTGCTCCCTCAAATAATATGTCATTACCTCCCTCATGAAACTCCAACAAGGAAAAAAATAAACCCCAAGTCATCTATGACCCACCCCCTCCTACCAATGATAATTTTTCTCTCACTCTCGAGTAAAGATTCGAAAAGCAAGACGCATAAATGAAAGAGATCTGGAGAATTAATGCCAAGCTATGTCGAGGGAGATATCTTGCCTAGTGTATCCCTCCTGTGGAACATCCAAATGTGTCCTAGTAGAGGTGCCCCTTCCACAATCACCCAAACAGGTAAATAAATCATTGTTAAGATGCCTAATGTTATTAATATTTTTATGACTTATTATATACTCCCTTTAATAATTTTAAATGAAATGTGCATAATTTTGGTGAAATATTATTTTTTTAATACTATATATAATTTTTGAGCATTTTTACAAGTAGTATAATTAAGTATGTTTCCTATTTTATATAAAACTATCTCCTTACTAATCCAAATTGTGTGGTTCTAGTTTTTTAGGACTGCTAATTCAATATACCACATTTCATTTTCAGGGACAATGGTCCAATTCATTCATTTGAAGGATCATATAGACCACACAATAAGGTCTATAGAATCTGGGATGAAACTGGACCAGCCATGAATATTAAATTACTGGGATCAATATAGAAGATAAAATTCCTTCATTCTCCTCACAGGTTCGTGGGACAACGTATGGCGTCTTTGATAAAAGAATGAAGGCCCAAATTAAATTACAAGAATCCCAAATGATTGATTTAAACTCAGCCCACCATTCTTGCTGGGAATTAAAATCATTATAGTATTTATGACATGTCTCCTGATCTAGTCCTGAAATAAAGATGATATTTTTCAGTGTGAATGAGGAGATATAGACGGCCGACATTGTTGAAGAAAGAAATCGGATTTGAATTCATCTTTATATTCCAAAATCAATTCACATTTTGTCCATTAAAAAATAATGGATTGAAATGGACATTTTATCATTGTTTAATGATACTTCCATAACATTGGATCCATTTTTCCAAATGACTCCAAATATTTAGAGAAGTCATAAAACATTATTATCTACTACTTTGAAGAAGGATAAATCTCTATATTCGGCTGTCCGGATGTTCAAATTGTCGATCCAAGTGGAGGGAGAGATTGGGAATGCCAATAGTCCACTTCTGTGGGCTATAAATACATCCCATACTCTCCTTCTAAAGCGTTCGCATTTCAGAAGAGAGGGGAATCAATTGGCACGACCAAAACCTTGAAAAATTCTTTGGATGACCTTCCAAACTCATGTTTTTTCTTGAGAGATCTTTCCACCTCTCTTTGTTTTCATTATTTTTTGTGTCCTCCTTTGTTGTAATCTTGTAAGTATTTCTTTTGTAATTAAATTTTAATGCTGGGTTTTCTTCAATATCTCTTATTCTCATACACCTTCTATAGTTTCATATTAATTTTCTCAAAATAGTTTAAATACAGTTTAATCCCTTTCCCTTTTTTCTCATTCACATTCAACCTAATGGTAATTTTTAATTCTCATCATCGTTCGTGTGTGTGTGTGTTGGACGCACAACTCTTTTCTTATCCCTTTCTTTTTTATTCACTTATTATTTCAGCATCATAAAATTATAACAATATTATTATCCACCCAATTGTCTGAGTAAACCGAAAATTGCGGTGAGTTATAATTTCGGGATATTAAGTGATTGAGTGATTTTTCTCGATGCATATTCATTGAGTTAATATTGTGTATATTGAACATTATATGTCATGAATTAATGACATATTATTTTTAAAATATGGATTCCATGGATTATTGGAACCATAAATACACTACCATTGTCAAGTAATGATTGAGATTAGAATCCTAGTAATGTTAAGTTTTGGATTAATGCCGTAACACTTAGGAATTCCAATCAACGTCAACTTGTGACATGGGTGTTAATTTAATGCTCTAAAAAGCAATGATCAAGGATATCATAAGCTTAAATCCTCAATAATGAACTCACCCCAATCTTTATAAATTTGTCAAATCCATCATAATATCTCAATAATTTTGATTAAGCACTACATAAAAACCCCCTAAACAAAATACAAACAACTAAAAACAGTTGACTATTTAAAAAGTATCATCGCTGAGGATTTGACCGAGTGCTTCTATACACAACATCGAAACATTGACTAGTTGATAGGTGAAAATCGACCACACATTTCAATGACCATTAAATCTAGCACCAGGACACTCAAACAACATAAATCTGACCTGGGGAGGACATAAAGATTTCGCTTCACTGCGATAATAGCCATATTATATCCATGAAAACCCACAAAGGATAACCCCAGTTGGATATTCACCAAAAATTCCAGTAGCATTGGAGCATCCACCTTTGTCGCCTACCGCACCCACCCAAGATCAAGTCTAGTAGGATATGCATCAAGGGCTCTTGAATACATTCATGTAGCTAATAGCTTTGCTAGAATCTATGAAAGGGAATTGAAATTTGAAATAACCAGACTGCAAGCCCTACCCTGATTGGGTAGGAAACGTTCCCCCACCACCAAACTACAGATACCCGTATTTCTAGTGTTCACTATTTTAAGAGACTAGAAACATTAACAAATGTAATATGCTCATACTATGATCCCATGATGGGCACCCAGGAGTATAAAGCAGCAGTGAAACATAGGTGCTTCGTGCGGACAATATAGGGTCATGCCTTTATATGGTATTCTAGCATTCCAACTAACTCAATCACATGATGGGATGACTTTTGACGATAGTTTCTCTTCCATTTCAGTTACACATTGCCTATGAAAATGGTCAGTGATATCATGTACTGCAAGTAGCGATAGAATGAATGGGTTTTCGAGAACATTGCTAGATGGAATGGCTTGACTTACTCCTTGAAACAACCGTTCCCCTAGAATGAAATGCTTGCTATATGCATCAATAATTTCTATGATGAATTGTGTACAATGCTCATCCGAGGGAAGTACACATGTGAGTTTCGATATTTCTCTTCCATTTCTCAAAAGATAGAAGACTCATTGTGGCGGACCAATATCATGTCTCGAGTGTTCCCATCATCCCATGCGAAAATATTGGGAAAAGATGAAGCACCCTCTTTCATGCTTAAGCCACCCTTGACACCATATCTAGTTGAGAGGCCTCCAAAAAATCGTGTGGGACCCCCTATATGAAAAAAAACCACCCTCTCTATGGAAATATGAGCGATGAGGTGCTAAAATAAATATTTTTGAGGAGCGAATAAATAATGTCTACATATTCTGAGTTGACCAAGTCCGCATATACTTCATTACTTCCATGAATTTCAACTTTCTATGGCTACCAGAGTCCATGAGAGCTGATGAAGTGGGTCTTTAATGCCATAAAAATTATTTTCCATAACACCGAATACATGGGAACACCATCTAGGAGTGCAATGAATTTTACAATCCCCTAAATAATATGGTGGATTTCATGTGATTCTTGTTTGTTCCAATGCAACAACAATTGGAATATGTCACTACCTTAGACCCAAGAGAGGAAGAGGCATGACAGGAAGCCTCCACTAAAATGGAGCAAAAATTTGGCTACTGGATGACTGGAAAAATGGTTAATTGAGATCATTGCATCCTCTAGGTGTAGTTGAAGCAACAAATTGTGCCCACAATAGTTCCTAAAAAAACACGACCATCGTCCTCAAACTTGCAGCCTGTTGAAGGCCAGAAGGGTAGAAAGAAGATGTAGGAAGATGAGTTAACACCAAAGCTAAGGTCAGTCTTGACACTTTCAGGATTCATGCCAACATACATGGTACACTAAGAACTACCTCACAAAACGACACAACGTGAACCACCCCTCCAAATGGCACAATGTGCACATCCCTGCTAGATGACATCGTCTAAGGAATATTGTCTGATAGAAACATTATCGGATCAAGAAATGATCATTGTTCCATTAATGACTTTAACATGGATCCATTATCTGATAAAAACTATGGCCACAAACTAGAATTCCCTGCATCTAATAGGTGATATAGAGGTAGATGCCATATAAGACGAGGGTTTCCTAGAAGGAATAATCATATAAGGAGTCAAATTCATAGACACTCCATAGCTCAAACCGTTAATATTGCAGAAACTCATAGAAGGGCCCTCTGATAGACTCAACAGGAACTAGAATTCTCCACTTCCCCCACTTAATAAAAATTAACCTAGTCATCTTGGTGTATATTTCAAAGGAATAACATATATCCAATTTCCCAAGGTCTACAGGTGGATTAGTTTGGTCAAACTCATAAAGTACCACAAAACCACCAGCTCATGTCATAGAGGCCAGACCATCTATGTACAAAGCTCAAGACCAAAATGCACCCATGAAAGATAATCCCCACAACAATATGTGCCGACCCTTATAAAAGAAATATGAAATTATGAAGAAGCTATCCTCAATATCGGGGAAGCTATCAATCCTAGATGATTTGAGTCTATCTGCAGACCTAAGAGAGGTACTCATTGAAGCCTTACTATTTCCATAGGAATTTGAGGCTGATGTAGCAACAAACAAAGTCTATCAGACAAAGACCAATCCTGAAGAACGCCACACCGTCATCTCCTTCACAGGCTAGGATGAAGATTACATCATGAAAGGGTAAATAAAACCCTTATATGTATCTAGAAAGATAAGTCACATTGATGTTTGAAGAATATTACTAAACAATGACTCTAGAGTTAACCTCCTCCCACTATGAACATTTCATCGATTGGGATATGATGATGATAGTCTAACACCATGCACACAAATCTGTTGGAGTATGAAAAGAGAAATATGAATCCATTGGAACGAGTCATTCTAAAAAATTGTTTTGGAGATCTCATATCTGATTCTGAATTTCTAGTAGTACAGAAATGTATAGCCTTCAATATCCTGTTAGGGAGGCCCTGGCTGCATCAACACAGTAAAATTTAGTCATCATACAATCAATGCGTCAAATACAATGCTAATTGAAAAAATAGAACATTTCATGCCGATAAATCTCCATTCTAATATTGTGCACTGCATTACATTGATCCAATCCTCTATGAACTAAAAGAGAAGTAGTATTGGGCCAACGACATTGACTGAATCAATGCCCCAAATTGATTGGAAATGGGTTCTGTGGATCCCCTTCACCAGCTTGGGGAAGATTTTGTATTACCCATCAACCTAGCTGAATGCGTATGTTCAATCTCAATTATAGACTCAATCATCTGCATTATTTCCATATGGCTTCCAATTCCAAAGATGTTGAAGAGTGGGTTGGCCCCTATGATGTCATAGAAGGACCAAACAATGATTATCCTAGCCCGTCCTCATGGCCTCAGACGCTTCTTGCCATACTCACTAAGGGAGAAGATTATTTCTATCACATCATCGAAGAGTTCATCTTGAAAATTATAGCTCCATCAGAAGAGTAAGAAAATGATGAAGTGGATAATGAAGAAGAAGGAGAGAAGAACACAATGATTCACCTCCGACATTTGAATAATGTATCTCCACTATAATCGATGAACATAGGGAAATAAACATGGGCTTCGAGGATGATCCACAACCCACTATGATTAGTGTGACTATGCCTTTCGAGGAGCAAGAGGCATATACCACCATCCTAAAAAATATCCGAGATATGTTTTCCTAGAACTACACAAGAATTTCAGGCCTCGATCCTGAGGCCACAACTCATCCCATGGGTTTTCCTAAAGGCCATAATGGCTATATGTAAGCTTCCAGAAAGACCCACCCGATGCATGCTGCCAAAATAGAGGATGAAGTTGACTAGCTGATCATAGCCAAAATCACCTGGGAAGTCCAATATTTGATCTGGCTGGTGAACATTGTCATTTTCAAATGGAATAATGGAAATATTAGAGACTATATTGACTATGAGGACTTCAATCTCACTACCCGAAAGATAAATTTATTATCTCGATCAAAAAAATTTTGATCGATGAAACTATATGTTATGATTCCCTCTCTTTCATGGAAAAATGTTATGTGTACAACCATATCTGAATGGCTAGAGTTGAAGAATAAGATACTACTTGTAGGGCCCCTCAGGGAGTGTTATCATATAAGGTGAATCCCTTGGGTCTAAAAAATACCAATTCATAATATCAGCACACCATGCATTGAATTTTCAAGCCCTTCTGAGGAAAATTTGTTGAGTTCTACATCGATGATATGGTGGCTAAGTCACTACAATTTCCAAATCACCTTACAGATCTTGAAACTATCTTCAACAAATTGCAAGAACAATGTTTAAAGAAGAATCCAATAATGTTCACCTTTGGTGTTCGTTTATGAAATTCCTCGGCTTCGTCGTATGCCACAGTGGCATCGAAGTCGACCATGAGAATACAAAAGACATCATTGGCATGTATCCACCATGCAACCTCACTGAGTTTAGGGGTCCATAGGGGTACCTTTACAACATTATGTGCTTCATATCCAACTATGTAGGTAAATGTTTACCTTTTAATTTGTAAATGTAGAAAGGGGTTACATATGTGTGGGATAATGATTGTTAAGAAGCGTTCAACAATCTTAGAAGATATCTTCTAAGGACACCTGTGCTCATGCGGCCAGTTGAGAAGAGACCACTCATTTTTCATGTAACTACAATGGAATAATCATTAGGAAATTTCCTCATGAAAAAAATGATTCCAGTAGAGATAATGGTCTCTATTACCTCAGTTAAATAATAATCGCTGCTAAGACTCAATATTCAATGATCGAAAAGAACATCCTAGACATAATAATCCTAGTTCAAAAAATTCAGGCATTTCCTGCATCTCCACGAGGTCCATTTTGTCTCATGCTACAACCCACTCATGTATATCCTCAGACGACCCATGCTAACTTGATGCCTATCAGGATGGGGATTCATCCTATAGTTGTTTTATATATGATATGTGCCCCAAATATCCATCAAAGGACAAGCCTTAGCTGACATCCTGGCGGAGCACCCCTCAAAATAAATGACTTAATTGGATAGTTCATTTCCCAATGAAGAAGTATTCTCATCCCATGAAGGCCCATAGGTATGGAAAATGTAATTTGATGATGCTTCTAAGTGTCCAGTAGGGAAAAGGATGGAGGATCCCAATATCAAAAATTTAGGGATGGGAGTTATACTCATATCCCCTGAGAAGGACATATTGCCTTACTCATTCCATCATTTAGAGGGATTCACAAATAATGAAGATGAATACCAAGCCCTAATAACCATCATAGAGTTGGAACATAATGCACGGGCTGAACACTTAAAGATAAATGGTGATTCAATGTTGGTCATCAATAATGTCAATGGTTATTATGCCATTAATAAAGAATTATTGGCTCCCATGATGAACAATGTTCACGAACTAATGGTAGAATTACAATAAGAACCAATGCCGACCTATGTCCCCAGCTCAAAAAATGATCAATACAATGTGTTAGAAAATGCAGCTACAACCCCGGTAGATCCAGACCAGGATGAAACAATCATTACCATTTCCCACCATCTGATGCTCTTTCCATTTATTCAGAATGATATAGAGGAAATTGATGAGATTAGACCAATTTATGAGACTTATGGTCACAATACTAGATTGATGAATCTTATTTCTAATAACCTCTGGAGTGGGGAACTCCCACCAGATAGGGTTGGAAGAGAAAAGATCTTGAGGTGGGAAGTCAACATTCTCAAGTACAATGGCATAGACCAAGAAAAGGTTCTCTTCAAATGAGGGCTTGGTAGAGTCCTTCATAGGTGCATTGTTGGAGAAGTGACTCCTTCTATCATGAAAGAAGTTCACACCAGAGCTTGTAGAGAACACCAATCAGCAACCATGCTCTCCAATCAAATTTGAAGTATTAAATACTAATGGACCACTATGATACATGATTGTTAAATATTCACCAAGAAGTTACATTCCTGTAAAGTTCATGCAAATTTTATTCACTAACCAATGGAGCTACATCACATAGCTACGTACTCATGGCAATTTTCCGACTGCGGGATTGATGTTGATAGACCATATCCCCCGCCACAACCAGACAATTCAAGTTAATTCTCACAACAATTGACTTCTTCTCCAAAGGGGCCAAAGACAAACCCCTCAAAGAGGTCGGGGTGAAAATAATTGTTAACGTTGTGAAGGAAAACATCATTACTAGATTTGGTGTCCCTCATTCAATACTGATAGAAAATGGAACCAAATTCTACTCTGCTAAGTTGGAAATGTTATACTAGGAGTATAGATTCAAAGCTAACCGTTCATCCCTCTACCATGTAGCAGCAAAAAGGTAGGTAGAGACATTCAACAAAGATCTATCTAACATACTATAAAAGATGGTAGATAAGGATAAGAAATCATGGTTGTGAATTCTCCTTCATAATTCATGGGCTTTCTGGGCCATGAACTACACTATCACCAAGGACACCCCATACACACTAGTATATGAAGAATATGCATTATTGACTATTTAAATTCCAGTGCCAATGCTTTGTGTGGCCATTTTTGATCAACTATGCATAGATGAGAAATTCCAGAGATGTTTTTATGAGTTGGAGTAGTTGGATGAAAAATAGATGTTCTCTTTTCACAATTTTGATGTTTACAAAAATCAGATCACACAAGCCTTCAACAAAAAGGATCGCCTTCGGTCTTTCATCGAAGGAGAGATGGTGATGTTTAGCAGAACCCCGATGATACTTGGGAAGATGCCCACAAAGAATGAGACAATGTGGGAGGAACCATATATCCTACAAAGGTTCTATTCTAGGGGATCATATTCCTTGATATCCAATCATGGATAGAAAATCATGGTTCCCACCAAATCATGGTTTCTGAAGATGTTCTTCGCTTAACTGCGAATCCATGGTCCAAACTCTATGACCCTAAACTATGAGTTATCGTCCAAATCACATGAGGTTAAATTTTATGGTATTACTCACTACAATGTGAAATTAAAATGGGATGCTAATGTCCTCACTACATGACTCTAAGCTACACAACACAACATCCTAGCTACAATATGTTAAACCGCATAGCACAAATCTTCCTAATCACAAGACGATAAACTCAATGATCTCTTAGGGAACTATGTACACTTGATTCCCATTCATCATGTGGGATGTTTAGCAACACATCCTCTTTATCCACATATTTTTTAGGGAAATCCTTGTCATTCCTTATTTCTTAGATTGAGTATAACTCATGGGAGCATAGGATCAGTGGAAAGGATTCCCTTACATAAACAAAATATTGAGGAATAAGGTAGAACCTACACCCGTAGCACATAAAACCAAAATACCCCTACTCCAATGTCTGAGCCAAATTGTTACAATTAACATCCAGAACTATGTATGGAATGATTCCATCCCTTGGAGGATATGTAGTGATTCCCCAATTTAACATCTAGGCCCAAACACCAACAAAACAATTCCCTCTCATGTCTGTATATGTAGATTGATCCTTTGTAGGGAATATTGAAAACAATGAATGAAATGATTAATTCCATTCTAGGATATGTTTTGTTTCATGGATTTGGAATCCTGGCCTAACCACCATTAAAAAAATACACCTTCATCCATGTGCATGTCAGAATTTTATGGGGGAATCCATGAAAGGTCCTAACAACATAAATTAAACTATAATATTCTTCAAGAGTCAGGAGTTTTGTGATTCTCAATGTTACAATATTCCAAACATGTGCCAATTTCGTAGAATTTTTTTAATGAAATGATGGAAATTCCTAGTCTGAATTCAAACAATCATAAGGAGTAAAAAGATTACTCTTCCCCTAAATATTATTCAGATCTATGTGGAAGCTCTATTATTCCATGACTGATCATGCTATAGATATTTATTATGTTCCCACACACATCTTTCTCATTTGAAAAACTCTACACTCTATGAAATATTAGGTCCCCATAAACATTCATGGCCATCGGAGATGGAAGGCCAGGGTCCTATGGACACCATTATTTGACTATGCGCATCATGCCCCGGTGGCTATGAATATGTCACCTACAAAATAACCATCATCAAAAGGAATAGTCAACCTCACGAGAGTACTCTAGTACCTCAATACGCCCAATGGATTATAATCCCCATGTCTTTCTTCCTAATACATGTTCCCCTTGGGACTATGGTTTATACGTTATATCCTCAATTATGTCTCATGAATGACAAAATATCCTAACCACAATGAACTCAAATCTATTAAGGATCATTGTGGAATAATGTCCACACTGCATGACCCTAAAATTCACAACACAATGTCCTCACTACATGACGCTAAACTTCACATCATAATGTCCTCCCTGCAAGACCATACACTACATGGCATAACGACCTCATCGACCAATGCTAAAATGCAAGGCTAGAATCATTCTGACTGCATGATGTTAAACTACATGACGTTGGTTTATAATTAAAATGTTCCATGTTTTTTATTTTTCTATTCTTACGTGGTGATTTGGAATCCTTGTAATACCTTGTTTCTCACATCAAGCATATCTCACGTGATCATAGGGATTGTAATGAGATATCCACCATGGAATCATGGAAAATTAGTCAAGGAATTCTTTCCTAGAATAATGACCCTAAAAGTTATGTCATAGTTCCATTCCCAATGTGGGACAGTACATCCTAGACATACGATGTTAAACTAATTTGTATTGAAAATATGGTACAAATACCTCACCTTGCCTATGAGTCAGATTTACATAGGTTATACATGATCCCATGAGTGAATCATAGCCCAAATGTTTATAATGTATCACTACACACTCCTACAAGACCAAAAATTATGCGATTTTAGGAATTGTGAATCCCCATAATCCTCCATGGCCATCAAAGATAGAGGACCATTGTCCTACAAACACCTTTGCTTGACTATTCACATCATGCCCTGGTGGCTCCACAAATGATGCATACTAGATGGACATCTACTAATGAAAAATGTTTCCTTCGGAGAGACCTCTCTATCCCAATATGCATAACATCTCCCAAGCCTTGTGACACCCCTACAAATTCAAGAACCCTCAGAGTCATGGTTTAAATTCTCTTTAATAAAAATTCCCAAGGTATATTAAAACACTATGGACTGACTCACCACTTTTTTCTCTTAAGGATTCTGTAAAAACAAGATTCCCAATACATATGCATGAATTTTAACCACAAAAGAAACGAAAATCCCCCCACTTATTTCTAGGTTTCCTGGATAATTTTTTCCATAAGAATGCCCCAAATCATTCATAGGCATGAACCTTTTTAATAGGTCATATTTAATGTCCAAAAAGGTCCCAATATGTATAATCCTTCTTGGCCATTGGAAATGGAAGGCCAGTGTCATGCGAACACCTATTTTTGGCCATACACATCATGCCCTTATGGCTGTACATATGTAGCTTACAAAACGGTCATCATACCAAGGAAAATTCGCCATAAAAGAGTCCTCCCCATATATATATGGCTAAAATGGCTTCCAAGAATCATTAAAATCCAATCCTCATAGAGTTAGGGTCCTAAAAAAAATCCCTCATTCTTGTCTAAGATTATGAGGATATTCCCAGAGGATTAATCCCAAAATTATGCCCCACCCTATCATGTTTTGTCAAAAATGTTCATACTAAAATATCAGTAATATGTCTGATTGGAAGGACTATAAACCTCCATAAAAAATGATGCAAAACTCACCAGATAAAAAACCCACAAAGGGGAATATTGGATAAAAGCCGAGTATCATCTCATTAAATTTATGAAATGTACGGTTTAGATAAAACAAAAAAATGACGAGCTATCAAAAGAGACCTAAGGATTGTTAGGTCGAAAACCCGTAAATAATGCCCTGAAAAAAAGTCAAGTTATACCCGCAATGGCTATACCAAATTTACTTAAGAATCTTTTTTGGTGATATTTAAAAAGACACCAATGTTCATTATATTTTTCATGAAACCACAACAATAGTCGAACTACGCTTGATGAGTTCTATGACTGAAGCAAAATTTAGTGCCTGATACAATTATTTCAAGTTACTAGTTTTGAATCATGGTATAAAAATTAATAGCTGATCGAAATGATTTTTATATGACTGATTGTGATCAATTGACATGACAAGGTAATGAAAAAAAGAAGAGGAAGAATCGTTTTAACGAAAATTATTTTCATTTTGTTCAACAAAAAATGGATGAACATCCCTAGTTCTAAGTCTCTCAATAGTGTTAGATGAAGAACAGTAAATCCTTATTTGGGAATATTATAAAAAAAATGGATCTACATTTCCAGAAAAATGGAATGTGACTACCTCGGGCCATTAAGGGTTTTCTATAATAAATATCTCTCATCCTTTTCATCCTTGACAATTGGGCACACATGATCAATAATTGATTTAAGGTCCCTCCATTTTTTAGATAGATTTTCTAATTAGAACTTGAAAATGATTGTTGAGATTTCAACCTTGCTATTCAGGCCTTATATTCTCGCATCTCTTCATATTGGTTGATCATCAATTCCTAATCCTTCACTTATTCAGTAGTTAGGTGGTCGGGTTCCTCTGAAACATTTCAGACAGTCGTTACCTAATGATGGGAAGATTTGAATTTGGAACGTTCATCCTCAAATTATGTTTGGTATTCCCAATCTATAAAAATATGGTAGATAGGAAGATGAAAATTCCAATAATCAAGGCCCCAAAAACCAAACTCAGAAAATATCATTGAGAATTTGTCAGTCTTGTCAGTAAGGCTAGCCAGAGTTGTTTTCATGTAATGGGCACATAACTGACACCATGCCTGTTTTTGCACATCCTAATGCTACCCTGTAGCATCAGGGCCATAGTACATCCCCACAAAAATGGGTCTATAATACATATGTTTCATTAAGGGAGTTTTAAGGGACATATGATAGGTTACACAAGATGGGGGGCTCTCCTAACCGTTATCTGGTTCAACCATTGGAGTCAAACGTGGAGAGCTAGCTGCAACGTCCGGGGTATCGGGGGATACTATGTTGGGTCCATACTCATTCGGGTCATGGACCATATCCAAAAAAGAGGATTAGTCTAAATCACTATGCACTGAGATAGGCCATACCATTGAATCCAATTGCAGATGAATCCAATGGAGGATCAAGCGTATTCTCACCACAGTAGAAAGAATAGAGGGAAAGCCATCTTGGACACTATAGGGACATGAATAGAAGATGTAGCTGTCAAAATCATCACAGGAGAAGGAATATATGCCATGGACAACATGGTCATGATGATTTGATGTATGGTCACATGTTTCAGGGCCTGTCTAACTGGTCTTTTCATCACCCTGGTAGGGTAACAACCCACCCAAAGTTGTGCATATTCTAGGAAAAGAAAAAAGATCCTATCATATTAGGATTGATAAGCCCCATAGAAGCACCTTCCCACATTATCAAAATCTATAACAAGAGAATAATTACAGGATGAGATTCTCCCATTAACTTAGCAGAAGAAATAAGTGCAACTTATTGAAGGCACCCAAATTTCAAAGTGAACTGGTAATGAAAGTATGACTCACAAATGGACACTCAATCTATGCGAGTAGTGATAATCCCTTCCCAATGTGAGATAATGTATGAATGATCCTTTGAGGAACATCCCATTTCACCCATTAATGACCCATGAATGGTAGGGTGTTGTAAAATTGAGAAGTGAAAAGTGCCAATCAGTAGCCCGACTACATCACTAATGCTTAAAGTACTCGGACAACAAAATGAAATGTTGATAAGGGAAGGTTGAATGTTTGAGTGAGGAACCCTCAGAGTGTGTCAATATTCATAAAATGGGATGTGTTCTTCCATCGTGCCATACCGTAATTGAAATGGTCCACTGAGATGTTGCAATGGTTTACCTTCTTGTATCTACCCAAACAACTCATAATGTCAGGCTAGAGTAGGATTGGCCAGATTAATTGGTTGACCCACTACCAGCACAACAACCATCCTTAGACTCCAATCCATGAACTCAGAATATATATCATGGGATGAGAAGATCTATCCAGTTAAAAAATGGTAGAGAATCATGCTAATATAAGCACAGGTGGCACATCTGGTAGAACATCATATTATCGAGTAGTATATCGTCCTGATTTGAGGGAGGCCCAATATGACCCCAGAATCTATAAAGAATGGTAGGATAGATTATTTAGACTTATGAGAGATTTTTCTTTTAGCCCATTCACTGGCATAAATAACCTTATCCAAGATTTAATTGGATAAGAAAGTGATCCTTGAGTGGGTGATCAAGTTATCCCCCCTAAAATACCCAGTAGGGTCCTTGACAATATGGACACCATGTTCAGTATCATCCCATGTAGTAGATGATGGTATAAGTTCAAAAAAATCAAAGTACAGGGAGCCCTTCGAGCTGGTGTATATACATTAAGATGATCGCCACTCCACATGTGAAAAATAGAAGGTGTTTGGGCTAGAACACCAGCAACTTAGAAGCACATGATGGATTTCACCTAGAGAAAATGCTGCAAACTGAGAGACCCTGGTTACTGGATATAATTTCACTACCTCTAACTAGTTTAGGGTCTCTAAATGGAGTTGGTGTACTGCGAATGCCCTGGCCCATTTGTTGGAGAAGCATCCTCTGGCTCACATTTCCCATTTGGTGCTCCACCCACAATTAGGATGTTCTCAATAATGTTTGATAATGGACAAGTACTTCTAGGCGGCATTCCTCAAGGTAGTGTTGCGACACCAACAATTTCTCTATGTAAATGTCGAACCTTCTAATATGAACACATTTACATCAGTTGGGATGGAATTGGCGTCTCCTGTTGAGAAAATAGTTTTCCAATCATTACCGTGTAGTGCTTCTTGGAGAATGAATGTAGTACTGGGGTTATTAAATGTCCATGGAACATCATCAGGAAGACCAAAGAAATAATGTGGCAATTTCATAGACACCATTTATGCTAGGAGCATTGGCATAAAGAGATTTTTTAAGAAGCTATCATGAGGAATGATGTAGGATTGATGATGGTCCTCACTAACTTCAACCCTGGTTTCCAACATGTAGGTCGATTTAGTAAAATCATATAAAAGATCCATTGAAGCCTACATGGAAAAAAATCAAAAAGCCCACAAAAAGTCATTGCAATAAGTAGATGGTTTGATAAAGTCCAAAAAAATAGATGAGGGGATTAAAATAAGTTCAACATGGGACACCGTGTATTGTTCATGGAAATGGTACACATACATCATTTCTCGCGTACTGTAGTGGTACGTTGAATCATTATACCACATAAAACCACAATATGTGAAGAGCCCCATGAAGTGATGGACTGCAGAGTGTTGGCCATAGAACAATTGGGTTCACAGAAATAAGAAACTGCGATCTAAGGCCTCACCCCATCTCTATTCAATGTTACTGTTTAAAAATTTATATACAGATTATTAAGGCTTAAATTCAAGTTTAATAGTTATAGTTCAGTGTGTGGGACATGAAAACCTCATAGAATTCTCTTATGTGGGGGGGTTCATATTTTAGTTTTAAATTCCACAACATATTTTGTGAACCCCACAATTCTGTTCACAGGAAGGTGTAGTTTTGAAGAGTTCATTTAATGGTGTGTAAATGGTTGTTCTCAATTGTGGATTTCAGAAAATAAATGGTATGAATATTCAAGGAAAACTATGTTAGAGATGATAGAACTTTTTTCCAAAAGAAATAGTAAAATTAAAATGAACTAGGTCCCTATATATAGGTGTGGTCCCCTACTACTAGACCTATTTGTTCTACCACAAAACACATCAGTTCAAAATAACTTATACTTCTAAATAGTCTCCTCTTCATTCTGAAAGGACCCCACTCCGATGAGGTGAATATTTATGGTCCTTAAAACATCAAAAAGGGAAGAAAATACTCCAAAAGTCACTTTTTATATGGAATAAATCCTTCCTACATGTCTGTAAAATAGAATGGATGCAAATTGAGTTGCAATCATCAAATGTAATGTGATGAAATTGAATTTCTAATGAGTTTCAAGTGACCCACGTATCATCTCTAGAAATTGTTTGTGGAACGGATGAACCACGGACATGCAGTACGTAGATCAACCTGCGATGTTCTAGCCCATGGAGAAATGGTTGGTGAACTCAAGGGTCTGTGAACCATAACTTTCATACAACAGCCTCTGCAAACCTCAGTTGACTGAGTCTTCTGTGCATTGAGATTTCTATTCAGGGGCTTCTATAAATGGTGGTGTATGCCCATAGATATGTTTATACCAATGTTCTATAAAAGGGTAATAGAAGTAATTATGATGTTTGGATGAAAAAATAATGGATAAGACCCTATTGGTTGGGTGAAAGAATTCAGAGATTATTCCTACTTCAGTTTTAAATCATCACCAACGTGAAAATAGTGAACCATGTTTCCATAGTTATAACCGCCTGTTAACCATAAAAAGAAGGAGCTTAATAAAAATGTGTAAAATGCGAACCTAATTGGTGTCATCATGAACCAAAAATTCATTTTGGATGAATTCCCACATGAATGACAGGTTCTAGGACCCATATTATAACACCTCTAACTCCTATGGTACGTTTCCCTTTAAATAATGCAATAGCATGCATTGTACGCAACTTCGAGATTCTAACACATTGCGACCAATAAATGTAACCGTTATGAATATTAATACCCACTTTTAGAAATTTTATATCTTTTATTATTCAAATTGGACTTCATTTTTGGATTTGGATTATCAAAATTAACATTGGGTGAATTTTTAGTATTTTTCTGAAAACATCAAATTTTTGACGAATTGTGAAAAATAGTAAATTTTAATTAAAATCAACCTTTTTAATAAAAATAATTTTTATAGAAAAATTATACTACTGAGTGGTTTTAAAGTATAATTAGATTATATTTTTACCATTTAATCCAATATTGTTCAATGGAAGTAATTTCACATTTAAACTTGACAAAAACAAGTGTCAATCTTTTGAAAGTTATTATTTCTTAAAAACACATTTTTTTGTTTTACAATGGGAATTAATTTTCAATTAATTTCAGCCACTTATATTTTTTGAATTTAGAGAAATAGATTCCTTATTTTGAATCAGTAGGTCCAAATTGTTTAAATAGGTAAATTTTATTTTTCATACATTTTGAATAATTATTTCGGTAAATATTTTATTTACCATGGTTAAATGGTAAATACGGTACATAATGGTAAAAAAAATAATATTATAATAATATTAAATTACCCTTACATGTGTCCTAACCCTATTGGATGATACATTTTTGACCATGGGCATCTTTGGGTCAATTTCGAGACCCCATGGAGCCACTTGTAAGTGGTAGTAACACTTTATATTAATATAGTTAAAGTAAATACAAAAATGACATAAGCATAAATGTTTTATTAAAACAATTTTTTAACATAGTTATATATATTATATCATCAACTATAAATATTAATTATAAATATAAAATGACTTCCTAAATAATTTTATTTTATATATTATTTTTAGACATTAAATAATTACATTTATTTATGACACAATAGTGATGCAATATTTTCCTTATTAATGAAAGAATCAAATAAATGGTATTATAAATGTTAAAATAAATATAATTTTAATTTTTTGAGGCCATAAAATAATTTTATTGGTTAATATGATATTATGGGATTAATTAAATTAATTTATTTTGAATTAATAAAGATTTTATAACTTTCAAAAAAACTAATTATTAAATAGTGTCAAAATTGACATAAAAGTGTTTCAAAACAAATATTATATTATTAATTGATATTGTATTCCTAAAAATATAAGTATTGGAAAAAGGACATATATAATTATAGGTATATCATTAATGAACCACTTAGGGTTATCTTGGTAGTTTACAGTATGTTTGTTAAACAAATAATATAAAAATACAAAGAGACATTTTAAATGTCAAAAAAAATAACTAAGAGCTAAATATGAATGATAAGGTTAATATAGTGACTCAAACCTATCGTAAAACAATTGTTTGAGTTTATTTCGACCAATCACACCCTTATCCTCGAAATAAATCATTTCTGTGTCATTAGAAACAGAAAATTATTTTATTATAAAATAATATATCTTGCTTTTACTAAGGTGCCCCTCACCCATTTTATTAAAGGGCACTCCCCCTCCTCTCTAATTCACACCTTCCAAGACATTTGGAATGTCCAAACCCTACCCAAATACCCTCTAAACTGTCCTATATTTATCCTAGAGGAATTAATTTAGTATGAAAGCCAACATATGGAGCTCTTTTAATCAAATCAAAATGAATAACCTGAAGAATAGGTAAATATTTCATATAATCTTTCAAGTTCCTTTCTTCTTCCACTTCCTCTTTCTTTTTTGATTCCATTATAAAATAATAACTCCATTATATTCTATATACTATGATGTTATTATAAATATGGTACAACCATATTAATTATTCTATCCATCCTTTGAATTACATGTCACCATGCGTGCATACGTACGACTTACCATCTCCACGTCGTGGTGTAATTGACATTCAATAAATTATTATTTGGATGGGTATAATAATTATGTGTTATTGATTTAAATAGTAAATATAACATGATAATGATTCTGTATATATGATATACCATCCAATTTTATGTTATTTAAATTTCAAAAGATTGATATTCTAGCTCGTGCATACTTACGGATTACCGTCTCCACGAACGCGATAAGATTCTTTCCCCATCGTATACATTCAAGAATTATTTTCATTTGACGATTAAAAATAATGTATAAAGACTTGATATAATTCTATATATGAATAATATACATCAAATAAATCACAAATATGACTCACATAACAATGAATATAATGGAAAACGAATCCGCTAACACTTGAAACGATGATAATACTAAGATATTATAAAGAAAGAAATGTTAAAAGATCATATATGATATCATATTAATGTATATGATTCATTTATAATTTAATAAAAAATTATTTCACCATTTTACAAGAGGTTAACCTACCCTTGACCAAGGAAAAGTACAATGTACAAGTTAATTTTACAATCTCTTCATTATCCGAGTTTGTTTATACGTAATTATCTACTGGGACCTCTTTACCATCCACATCCATGATTCTTAAAAATGTATTTCAAAATGTTTTTACTATTTACTAGACAATGGGTTAATGTCATTTATACCCTTATTTAACCTTATATGTTTTGAATGGAATCTTTCTGTCATTTTCCAAACAAGGTACTTTATGACCTTTTCGACAAAACAATGGTAAGAATGTTTTTTTACTTATACGGTGGGTGGAGCTATTTCCATCCATTATAACAATGTTGAAGCTTCCTTTAATAGATTATAAAAATATTTTCAAAGTAATTTTTTTGTTTATAATTATGTAACCCTTAAATTATTTAAAAATAGAAATATATATTTCTCTAAAAAAAGGTTTTGATTTCATCTATTTCAGCATCCTTTGATAGATTTTATGTTTATTTTATGTTGATTTATTATGATACAAAACATTCATATTGTATTGATGGTTTTGTGATATGTTTGACTATGGATGTGCCATTTTTATTCCATTCATGGTTTATGGTTAACGAATTGACATTTTGTATTCTAGTTTTAATACGAATGTTTTTGTTATATTTAAACCATTTCATATGAGGAATGTATTAGACATAGTATGTGGCAAGTGGAGCCCGCTATAGCTCATCAATGCATCAGTAGGACTCAAGAGACAACTCAATGTGGAATTGGATGAGCGCTTTCCCAATTTTATATATGCTTTTGTCCAAGGCCTAAATCATTTTTTGGCGTTTTAGACGAGGCCTTGACAAAAGGTTTCAGAATGTCTGGGATTATACATTCCCTCATTATGAAAATAATATTTATCTTTCATGTGGCCATTCGAATATTAGAATACCCATTATTATGTTTTATTATGGAATTATTTACTATGATAAATTCCTTCCGTAAAATTGTTCATGTTTATTATTTATAAAGGCATCTGTTTTCATTTATTCACCATGATTAATATTTATGTTCTGTTCCATTGTATTGATTACCTTTACTGAGCATATATGCTCACCGATTTTTAGGTTTTATTTTTCCTAATATGTGAAGAAGTATTTTATGACTGACCTGTAGGGATAGTCTAAGGGGAGATGAGTGTGGTCTATGGAGACACTGTTTTTCTATTTTAATCATTTTATAATGTAATATAAAACTTATGAATGTATATAGTATTTTAAATTATACTAATCTTATCAGTCTATTGGGGCATGATTTACTTATGGTCATGACATTTTTATGTAATAATGAACTGTCTCTTGGTAACTGGGGTTGGCGCATTACAGTTTTTATCAATAGAAGTTTAGTAAAAAACATGGAATCTAGATTTAGATAAACTCTAATTAGAGAACATATACCTAAGATAGTCTTTGAGGATCAGTATAGATGAACAACATATAATTTTGGTTTTGTAGAGAATCATTGAGTTTTACATGAAATAAATCTCTGTATGGATATGAGGAGATAACGGCGGCTCTAGAAAAGATGTACCTGGGGGTAAAACCTAAAAACACCACTTTGAGCTGGACTTGAACAAGAAAGGGTGCACAAAAATGGGGCTTTCTACACTCTTTTTTATGACACTCCCGATGGATATGCTTAGGATAATTTTCATTCTTTTTACAAACCATTATGTAGGGTTTATGAGTATAAACATTCTCAAAGAAATTTTTTATGATTATGGATTATATCCATAAACTGTTCAATTTATGATAAGTGTTTTAAAACATTGGAATTATGTATTTCGATTCCTAAACTAATCTACTTTATGACATTGCTTATAAATGGTGCCTAGGGGAAGTAATGGATGCCATATCAATGCACGAACTACAAGTAGGGATTGACCCTATACTCAAGATAATTATAGTGGTGTTGGTGATGCAACTGGTGTTGATTAGCTAATCACTATACTGGGAAAAATCACTTAGGTTATGATTAAAAACCTTACCCATATGGAGCACCCTGATCTGCAGTCTAGAGAATCAATGTTAGATCACTTCATGGGGCCAAAACCACCATCATTAAATTGGGATACAAATCCACTAGTATCTGAGAAATGGATAAATTTCTGAGAGAAAATAATCCACGCCTTGGGGGTAGCAAATGAGAAAAAGTTTACATGGCAGTTTACCACCTCACTGGAGATTCTGATTAATGGTGGTCATTGATTCAAATAACAATGGAAGATGAATAAGTATCAAGTATGTAATGGATGGAGTTTAAAGAGATTATATTACAAAAATACTTTCATCATGACCATCTAGTGGATATGGAAAGACAATTTCTTAGTATGAGGCAAAAAGAGTATTAGAATGTTGCAAATATGAGGCTAACTTTACATGGTTAGCAAGGAATGCTGTAGATTATATGCATAACCCATGATGTAATATTGATCATTTCATTGATGGGTTAAAACCATTTCTCCGTCGAGCTTTAGTATCACAATCCTTCTCATCATACGAAGATATTGTATCATGTGCTATCAAGACAAAAAAGGAATTCTCAAAGTCAAATGACATTAATGTAAAACATGACAAGAATAGATATGCTGAACACTCTGGGAAAGGAAATAAGGAAACTTGGAATAAAGGAAGAGTTTCATTTCCACCATGTGATAATTGTGGAAGGAAGCACCCTGGTGGCTATCTAAAAGGAAAAGGAGTATGCTACAAATGTGGGCAGAAAGGCCATCTTGCTAGTGATTGTAAGGGAATGAAATATGCTACCAATGTTCAATGCTACAATTGCAGAGAAATGAGACATTAAGAAAATGAATGTCCTAAGTGTCAGGGAAACATAACTTTGAAAAGGCCAAGGGATGAAGGCCAAGCGTTTGTGATCACTACTGCAGTGGTTGAATCCCTGAAAGTTATGGTGGAAGGTAATTTAATGGTTTCCTAAAGTTTATCCAAGGATTTATTTGATTCCGGATCATTGAATTGTTTCATATCTTACCTGTTTTCTAAGAAAATTCGATATTTCAAATTTGATATAATAATGGAGTTGTCAGTCAAAACTCATAAGGGATGTATCATTACTACAATGTTATGTGAATCAGCTCCCATTAGGGCATAAAAATGTTTCTTATCTATTGATAGTATAATCATATCCCTGATTGAATTTGATATAATCATTGGCATGGATTGGCTATCACACCATGATACAAAACATTATTGTAAGAATTAGGAGGTCACTATTTTTTATGATGATGATAAGGAACACCTTATCATTAGAGCAAAATCGTCACCACCTAATTCTTATCTAGATCCATCACCAAAATCTAAACTAAATTCAATTATTTGGGAGAAAGAGAATGAAATAACTATGGGTGAGGATACGTAGGATGCCTGCTTGAAGGTCCAATCACAAAAGTGTGCCCTTCCGAAAGGGTGGACCCAATCATGTTCCCTCAAATGATTTGCCTCCAAACGTAAGATCCAACCCATCTCGAACTACATGGGTTTTGACTCCTTTACCGAGGATACGTAAGAAGCCCATATTATTTTTCCAATCCCAACATCAATCCATCATCTATTACCCTTGATAACGATAAACTACAAAGAGACTTATTGCATGGATTATATCAGTATTTCCCCCAAAGCATCAAATTAGTGTATTCCTATGATAATCCCATAATCCATGGGTAACCCATGGACACTTTTTAAAGAATGAACCGAGGATTCACAGATAGATGAACATGAGTTAAATCTATATGGGAGTCCCAAAATAGGAAACAATTCCCCCAAAAGGGTGCAATGATCCCTACCTCCCATCCTCTCGACTAATGATGTCTTAAAGTGTCATTGGAAAATCTTCATCTAATGTGCGCCTACCTATAGAAATTAGGTCCATGAATCATGGATACTAGTGCCATTGGGAGATTGTGGCTCTACAAATAAACTAGCTAGAGACCACTCGAGGATGTTATATCCTATGAGGACCAATTATATGAATAATAGACCCCATAAAATTGCCTTCTGGGACCATTTTATTGTGGCACCTCTTTTATAATATATAGGGGATGAAAATCCCACTCCCCACAGTATAAGGCCCCAGCCTTAAAACATACATAATCTTGAATTAAATTGAATAATTCTCATTGATGATCTTTTCAGGTTTAGTGTTTTAGAGAGTTAGGACATAACTATTACATCTCAAAAGATTACAAAGTAGATACATCTGCTCAGTTTCCATTTTTTCACAAGATAAAAACTCATGATCAAAAGAGTCATGTCTAGTTCCATGTTTTAGGAAGTATGACATTTCCTTGATCCCATCCTTGACCCTATTCCACATAAGGCCATGTGAAAATCATTTCAAAAAAACATGGGGTGAGCATAAAAAACTCAGTAAGGGATACACAAAGAAGGAAAACTGTTAGTTTTTCAAAACATCAAGTAAACTATGAATATTTTATCAAAGTAATACTTTTCATCTTTATGAAGTAGTAAATACCCTTCACTTGATAAAAGATCAGTACTTATCCTTTTGTAACCAAACGATTACCATAAAACCCTTATAGAGAACACATAACATTTAAAGGTAACTTGGGACATAAACATACTTAAATGGAATAACCATACGACCAACTTCCACACATATCACTAAATGGAATATCCATACGAACGACTTCCATACCCAATGCATTGGAGTTTATAACGCAACCACCCATCCTGGTATTCAAGTCACCACCCGTCATATGGTTTATCACGTAACCACCCGTCAAATGTCCAAGTACCATTATAAAATTATAACACATAAAACAATTATAAAGAAAAGAAAAAATTTCCACATTTCAAGCACAATATATCACTCAAATATATTGAAATAACAAATCCATTATCAAAACCATTTCCAATACCAAGATACATAAAAGAGTATATGTCATTTATTTACTTTTAAAATTTTTACAGCTTGTTGAGGAAGCCAAATATCAAATTATACTTGCGGCGGTGGAAAGGTCGTGGTCCCCGCGTATTTTAAAAAAATATACCTGTTGTCATTTAGTTAAACGCTTTGTATAAAAAAGAACACCATTGAATAAAACTATAAGTCATAAAGGTTTATACAGCGTATAAAAGAAAGTCTTGTACTGGAACAAAATATGCCTCAATGAAAGAATATTGAGATGAAGCCCCAGGCACAGTCGGTATCCTTAGATTAAAGATAAATCAATTACATAATTATGTGTGAAAAATATAAATACAGCCAATATATAAGGATATGATGTGTAAAACAATCAGATATCATGCACACTAATTCATAGTACAACATAATCAAGAAGTAGATGTTTAACCCAAAGAATTGAAATTGGGTTAAGAATTTCCCTTATAAATTTTCGTCAGCCTAACGACGTCATTATAAAATTCATAAAATGATATTATGAGAGATAAAAAGGGTATATCATCACATGGAAATATAATTTACATCAATAAGGATATATAAGAACATATCCCAACATAAGAAGATGTAAATTAAAAGACAAGTCTTAAAAATAGGAGGGTGAAAGGTTTCCTTACCGATTTGGGTAACTTCCAAAACGTACACCCCATGAAATAAGAGTCATACAATGAAGATGTAAATACCCATAGATTAGATTATATTAAAAAAACAATACAATAATGGGAAGTACATAAACCACACAAAAGGAAATAGTGGCAAATGTAGCCTGAATGTCATGGGAATAAATGTGAGATGAAAAATCCCCTTATGAGAATTTGGAAGCCTAATGGCGCCAATTAAAACATCCAAATACGGATTGATGATATGAAATAGGTTTTATCATCATATTAAAATAAAAAGTATAGAAAAAGGAATATAATATAACATCCCCCAACATAAGAAAGAGGATCTTAAATTAAATTAAATAATAGAGTGTACTTAAAAAGAAAGTGAGAGGTATGATCCCTTACCTTATGTCTGACTTGACTGGATCCTTCTTTAATCTCCTGAATAATAAACATGAGTTAATTTCTACTTGCATAAAAACATTTTTTAAAGTTCATTATTCCTTTTATATCAATTATTACTATGTTATGAACACTATGTAATTATATAAGTTAATAACGTTCATTTTGTCGATATATGGTTCTTAAGTCCAAAATGGACTTCTTACACTTACATGTTGTTTATTTAGTAAAATATCCATTATCTCAAGAATGATATTCGTGATTTAGATATCATATATATCTAGTATATACATGCATTTATAATATTACATTATCATTTAGAGGTAAGAAATGAAATCCACCGTTCATTGAGATGGTAAGCCGTACGTACGCCTGAACGCTACTTCCATTTCATTATCATATTAATGGAAGTAAAAATAATTGATATATATATATACTAATTCCAGAATGATAATAATCATTTAGATGTAATATATATCATATATATCCAGTATACATATGTACTTATAATAGTATATAACATTTGGATACAAGAAATGAATTGCACCGTTCATGGAGACGGTAATCCGTACGTACGCATGAACGCTACTTTCATTTTATTTCATACTTTAATGGAATGAAAACATAATGATACATAGTTATATTATCAATAATGTATACTATAATATATAATATCATTAAATTTATCCTTTATACATCCAACATATGCCATTAACAAATCAAATCCCTTTGAGGGGGCGGTAGTCCGCACTTCTTTAAATGGAGATATCACGTTTACCCATAATGGAAACCAAAAAGGAATGACATAAATGAAAAAAATAGAAGCTTAAGGAAAAAATAAATATATTATATATCATATATAAATATATTGTCATCTTAATTTCCACCTTTGAAGGTGTTAAAAGAATATTGAACAATCATCGTTTCATGTGGCAGAAATTCGCCATCCACAGAAATTGTATGTTCTTTAACCATTAGATGTAGGTGTGTGTAATTTTAGCTAGAATAAATCTCATAACAAAACCCTAGTATATAGAAGATATTGTCTTTGTTACAAAATAATGGAATAAAAATATATTATGTGGTTGGAGAAACAAAATAAAACAAATGAACATAAGAGAAAGCATTACCTTTAAAAGGGTAACTCGTTTTGATTTGAGACCAAAGGCTTCCTTGGAAAGGATTATGCCCAAAGTGAGGCCTATAGAATGAGTAGAGGGATGTGGAGAGAGGAAATTGGCAGTGGTTGGCTGAGACAAAGGATTGAGAGGTGTGTGAATGGTGGTAGAGGTGGGGGGCTTTTTATAGGAGGTGAGGAGGGGAACTCATGGAAGGTAAAGAAATGTTACATTATTTTCAAATGAGTTTCGGATTTAAAAGGTCCCACATTGATATATGTGGAGGATAAGTTGATAAGGGTTCGAAATATACTCCTCCAATAGGTGTTGGACATGTGTAAGTCTTAGATGTTACATTATCTTTTCATTTTATTTTAATCGTTCATTAATGAGGTAATCACTGCATCATCATGATGTCATATATTAATTAATTTATTTAATGTCTAAAAATTATAAAACAAATACCATGATTTATGAAATATATTTATATTTACAATTAATATTTATAGTTAAAATATGACTTTAATAACCCAATGTAAAAAGCGTTTTAGTAAAACAATACATGTTTGTGTCATTTTTACTTTTACTTTAAATAAAAGGCATTAATGTCATTATCCCTCCCAAGTGGCTCCATGGGGTCCCCCAAATTGACCCATGGGTTGTAATGGATGGCCATGACTCATAAAATAGGGATAGGAAATGTTTCATAGTGATTTCATATTATTATAACATTATTTTTTCCTTAAATTACACTAATTATATCTGATCGCGATTAATAAAAAAAAGTTACTATTCACCAAAAAATTATTTTCATCCCACTGAATAACATTTTACATACTAATGACAACCATGTATGTCGGATTTTCGAAATTCAAAAAACATAAGTGGTGAACGTTCATTTAAACGAAAAACCAGTTTGTTTGACTACCCCTTAGTGGTTTCACTATCCATCAAAAATTGACGTTTTTTAGAAAAATATGAAAAATTTACCCTAAGCTATATTCGATATTACAAATTAAAAAATGATGTCTATTTTACCTAATTCAAAGCATATAAGTATCAATAATTAATTTAATAATTAATTTCTGTTGTCAAAACAAATAGCGCGTTTTTATGAAACAATATTTATCAAAAGATTGACCTTTGTTTATGATAAATTTCAAAGTGAACTTAATTTCAATGTCCACCATTGGATTAAATTGTAAAAATATATTATAATTTCACCTTAAAACCAATTCCAAAGATAATATAAGCATATAAATAAATTAGATTAAAAAGAGGTTTTGAATTAAAATACAACATTTTTCAATTATTCATTAAAAATGAACTTTATCGAAAAAATTACTAAAACATACACAAAGTAAATTTTGATGTCCCTATTCTAAAAAAAGATTTTATTTTGGCCAAAAGAATGTATAAGATAGACCAAAACCATTTTTAATGAGGGTTCTCCCTCAAAAGGTGATAAAAAATCATTAAAAAATATTAGTGTATTTCATGCTTAAGAATGGATTTATTCACATTTTTAAGCATCTAAAACACTATCTAATTCATAAATAGACATAGATAGAAAATATATTATCCTTTACATACTTGGGATGTTACATCCTTACCCCGTTTAG
Source organism: Viscum album (assembly GCA_963277665.1). Lineage (NCBI taxonomy): Eukaryota > Viridiplantae > Streptophyta > Magnoliopsida > Santalales > Viscaceae > Viscum > Viscum album. Next base: position 978,444,118 of record OY728139.1, on the reverse strand, counting down.
GGAATTGCATCCTCGAAATTTTAAAATTGGGCATTAAAACTTAATTGAAAGTTACACATCGGTAAAAGTGTCAATAAAACCACCACTTTAAAAGAAAGAAAGAAAAGTACAATGGTCACCCGAGTTATCCCATAATAGGATTCCATGTAGGAAAATATGGATATGGATGAAAAAAAACGGTCATGTTTTGAAGGAGAGTGATAGAAAACATATCTAGGAGAAAGTTAAAAACCAGAAAAACACAATCTTATGATGGGTTAAACGATATTTGAATCCCCTGTAGTAAAAAATAAAATACAACATTTTTTATTTAAATTACATTTCATTGAGGAATTTATTTATGAGCTTAACTAAAACATAAGGAGACATACTTACTTTTCATGTTGACTTTCAACTCTTACTTGATTTCTTACACAAACTCATATTTTCTCCAAAAGATGAGTATTTTAGAAGACTTGTTCACAAAAAGAGTACTATAACCATCTTCTATAAAATCACCTAATCCACAAAAAAGAACTATATATTTCCCACGTCTTTAGACCTTATCCAAAAGAAAAACCAAATAGGTTAGTACAATATCAGAAAATCCACAAAAATGATAACCCTTTATAAAAAGAAAATCTATTCTTAATCTACAAAATTTTTCCAACTAAACCCAATGTTCAACAAAGACCATTCAATAAACAATTGTCCATAAAATTCTTTAATGTAAACCAAAATAAGATTGAAACCCAAATCATTGAAGGATTTAGTCACATAGTCTTCCAAGATAAATCTTAACATTTATCTCCAAAATAACATCATCTTCTTTTTAATGTCTCGAATTGAAAAGTAATTATCCTAATAAAATATCCTCCATGATAGGTTAATCATTTCCATAGCTAACCCAAAATCAACTTACTCTTGATTCATAAAATCACCTAACTAGAAATAATTAGAAAAACTAACCAGGAACTTCACATAGGCTAGTGGTAGGCAATGCAATCTTGTCGCCCTTTGGTTGTGGGTTCGATTCCGATGGCTTTTCTAGACCCAATGGGTTGTTACCCATCTTACGGGTTTTCCTTTTTTAAAAACTCAAAAATAACCCTAACATGATTTATAATCAAAGGTTTCCTTATACCTCTCATTTTCATCCCAAATCACTATGATATCAACATATTAATTCTTGAAGTATTATATTTAATGGTTTTTTTTCACCACCATATGATAAAATAAGATGATCCCCATAAAGAAGATAATCATACCTTGATCATGGTGTTCATTTGGTTTCATCGTCATCTTGCTCACGTAGGTAGAAGGTCCATGCATTACAACAATTATTCAGAGTTCCTTCAAAATGATTTGCCTCCTTCATAAAAATACACCTTGTACAACATGGGTCATATGGGTGTTCACAAAAAAATAGTTTTGGAAAATAATCATGTATGACATATAATTTCAAAACATCTGATAAAACATGGTTTTTATAAAATAGTCATAGCGCATTTTAGTTGAAAATTTCCATAAATGGTCCTTTTAATATACCATATGTATGTGCTGAGAGTCTATATTTTAAAAGCAAATATAAATAGGTTGCACAATGGTCTCCTTCTTCAGCACATTTTCCAAAATCACAATATGCTTCAAATTCTTGTGATAGGTAAAAATTTTAAAAATTCCTTGGTAATATTTACCTTTATTGAAAATATGAGAATATTTTAAAAATATGATTTTTTCTAAATACAACCCATGATCCACGAAGATAACGAGGTATAGGGGAGGTGTTTGATATTTCAAACAACTACTTGCAAGTGAGTTGTATGCTAGAAAAAGATTCACAATCATCCGAACATGACTTTGCAATAATTATTGCTTGTATGTCATCAGGAAGAGATAGGATTTTCATTTGAGATCCTCCTCCTTCCATTTGTAACTGACATTCCTTGATCTGAAAAAGTAATAAAACAAGGATTTAACTTAGATATTAGACGTTGGGACTAACCATGTGTATAATGAAAACTCATATTCCCTAAAGTTGTCTAAACCAACCTCAGATACCAACTATAAGGTCGCAACCATAAAACATAATTAGTAATGAATTAAATTGAATAATTCACATTAAGGATCTTTTCAGGTTTAGAGTTTTAGAGGGTTAGGACATAAATATTACATCTCAAAAGATTACAAAGTAGATACATCTACTCAGGTTCCATTTTTTCACAAGAAAAAAACTCATGATGAAAAGAGTCATGTCTAGTTCCATGTTTTAGACAGCATGACATTTCCTTGGTCCCATCATTTATCCTATTCCACATTATGTCCTGTGAAAAACATTTCAAAAATTACTTGGGGTGAGCATAAAAAGCTCAGTAAGGGATACACAATGAAGGAAAACTGTAATTTTTTCAAAACATCAAGTAAACTAGGAATACTGTATCAAAGTAATAATTTTCATCTTTAAGAAGTAGTAAACACTCTTCACTTGATAAAATAACATTACTTAAACTTTTATAAACAAATGATTACCATAAATTTCATATAAATAACACATAACATATAAAGGTAACTTGGGACATAAACACACTTAAATGGAATAACCATACGACCAACTTCCACACATATCACTAAATGGAATACCCAAACGACCGACTTCCATACCCAATGCATTGGAGGTTATAACATAACCACCCATCCTGATATTCATGGCACCACCCATCATATGGTTTATCATGTAACCACCCGTCAAATTTATAAGTACCATTATAAAATCATAACACATAAAACAATTATAAAGGAAAGAAAACATTTCCACATTTCAAGCACAATATATCACTCAAATATATTGACATAACAAATCTATTATCAAATCCATTTTCAATACAAAGATACATAAAAGTGTATATGGTATTTATTTACTTTAAAAAATGTTACAGCTTGTCGATGAAGCCAAAGATCAAATAATTCTCGTGGCGGAGGAAAGGTTGTTGTCCCCACATACGTTAAAAAAACATACATTTTGTCATTTAGTAAAACGCTTCATATAAAAAAGAACCCTGTTGAATAAAAGTATAAGTCAAAGGGGTTTATAAAGCGTATAAAATAAAGCCTTATATTAGAACAAAATATGCCTCAATGAAAGAAGATTAAGACGAAGTCCCATGCAATGTCGGTATCCTTAGATTAAGGATAAATCAATTACATAATTATGTGTGAAAAATATAAATACACCCAATATAAAATGATATTAAGTGTAAATCATTCAGATATCAACCACACATATTCATAGTACGACATAATCAAGAAGTAGAGGTTTAATCCAAATAATTGAAATTATGTTAAGAAGTTCCCTTATAGAAATTTGACAGCCTAACGGCGTCAATATAAAATTCATAAAATGAGACGATGAGAGATAAAAAGGGTATATCATCACTTGGAAATATAATTTACAGAAATAAGGATATATAAGAACATATCCCAACATAAGAAGATTTAAATTAAAATACATAACAAAAAGAAGTCTTTTAAAAATAGGAGGGTGAAAGGTTCCCTTACCGATTTGGGTAACTTCCAAAACATACACCCCATGAAATAAGGGTCATACAATGAGGATGTAAATACCCATAGATTATATTATATTAAAAAAATATTATAATCATTGGATGTACATAAACCACACAAAAGTAAATAGTGGAAAATGTAGCATGAAAAACACGGGAATAAAAGTGAGATGAAAAATCCCCTAATGAGAATTCGGCAGCCTAATAGTGCCACTTAAAACTTCCAAATATGGATTGATGAGATCAAATAGGTTTTCTCATCATATTAACATAAAAAGTACAGAAATAGGAATATAAAATAACATCCCCCAACATAAGAAAGAGGAGATTAATGTAAATGACATAATAGAGAGTACTTAAAATGAAAGAGAGAGGTAGGATTCCTTACCTTGTATCCGATTTGATCGATCTTTCTTTAGTCTCCTGAATAATAAACATGAGTTAATTTCTACTTACTTGAGAACCTTTTTTCTATTTCATTATTCTGTTTATATCACTTATTACTATGTTATGAACACTATGTAATTATTTAAGTTAATAACGTTCGTTTTGTCGATATTTGGTTCTTAAGTTCAAAATGGACTTCTTACACTTACATGTTGTTCATATAGTAAAATATCCATTATCAAAAGAATTATATTCATGATTTAGATATCATATATATCCATTATATACAATCCTTTATTATATTAAATAATCATTTAGAGGTAAGAAATGAAATCCACTGTTCATGGAGACGGAAAGCTGTACGTACGCATGAACACTACATCCATTTATTCGTCATATTAATGGAATTAAAAATAATTGATATATATATATATATATATATATATATATATTATAATTCCAGAAAGATATTAATCATTTATATGTAATATATATCATATATATCCATTATACATATGTACTTATAATAGTACATAACATTTGGATACAAGAAATGAAATGCACCCATCATGGAGACGATAACCCGTACGTGCGCATGAACGCTATTTTCATTTCTATTTCATACTTTAATGGAATGAAAAAATAATGATACATATTTATATTATAATTACAGTATAATATCAAATATAATATCATTAACTTCATCCTTTATACGTCCAACATATGCCATTAACGAATCAAATCACTTTGAGGGGGCGGTAGTCCGCACTTCCTTAAATGAAGATATCACGTTTACCCATAATGGAAACCATAAAAAAATGCAATAAATGAAAAAAACAGAAGCTTAAGGAAAACATAAATATATTATATATCATATATAAATATAGTGTCATCTTAATGTCTACCTTTGAAGATGTTAAAATAATAATGAACAATCATCGTTTCGTGAGGCATAATTCGCCATCCACGGAAACTGTATGTTCATTAAACATTAGATGTAGGTGTGCATAATTGTAGCTCGAATCCATCTCATAAAAAAATCTTAGTATATATAAGTTACTGGTGTTGTTACAAAATAATGGAATAAAAAGAGTTTAGGGGGTTGTAGAGGCAAAATTAAACAAATGAACAAATGAGAAAGCATTACCTTTAAAAGTGTAACTCTTTTTGATTTGAGCCCAAAGGCTTCATTGAAAAGGATTAGGCCCAGAGTGAGGCCTCTAGAATGATGATAGGGATGTGGAGAAATGAAATGGGCAGGGGTTGGTAGAGCCAAAGGCTTGAGAGGTGTGTTAAAGGTGGTAGTGGTGGGGGCCTTTTATAAGATAAGAGGAGGGGTACTCATGGAAAGTAAAGAAATGTTACATTATTTCCAAAAGAGTTTCGGATTTAAAAGGTCACACATTGATATATATCAAGGATAAGGTGATAAGGGTTCGAAATATACTCCTCCAATAGGTTTTGGACATGTTTAAGGCTTATATTTTACATTACCTTTTCATTTTATTTTAATCGTTCATTATTGAGGTAATCGCTGCATCATCATGATATCAGAAATAAATTTATTTATTTAATGTCTAAAAATTATAAAACAAATACCATGATGTAGGAAATCTTTTTATCTTTCCAATGAATATTTATAGTCAAAAATATGACTTGTATAACACCATGTAAAAAGTAGTTTAGTAAAACAATACATGTTTCTGTCATTTTTACTTTTAATTTAAATAAAAGGCATTAATGTCATTATCCCACCCAAGTGGCTCCATGGGGTCCCTCAAATTGACCCATGGGTTTTAATGGTCGGCCATGACTCATACAATCGGGGTAGGACAAGTTTCATAGTGATTTCATATTATTATAACATTAATTTTACCTTAAATTACAATAATTACCTCTAATCGCGATTAATAAAAAAAGTTACTATTCACCAAAAAATTATTTTCATACCATTGAACACAATTTTACATACTAATGGCAACCATGTATGTTGGATTTTCGAAATTAAAAACACATAAGTGGTAAAATTTCATTTAAACGAAAAATCAGTTTGTTTGACAACCACTTAGTGGTTTCACTATTCATCAAAAATTGACGTTTTTCTGAAAAATACCAAAAATTCACCGTAAGCTATATTCGATATTACAAATTCAAAAATGATTTTTATTTTTCCTAATTCAAATCATATAAGTTGCATTAAATAATTTAATAATTAATTCCCGTTGTCAAAACAAATAACGTGTTTTTAAGAAACAATATTTATCAAATGATTGACATTTGTTTATGTCAAATTTCAAAGTGAAATTAGTTCCAAAGTCCACCATTGGATTAAATGGTAAAAATATAATATAATTTCACCTTAAAACTAATTCAAAAGATAATCTAATCATATAAATAAATTAAATTAAAAAAAGGTTTTAAATTAATATACAACATTTTTCACTTAGTCATTAAAAATGAACTTTATCAGAAAAATAACAAAAACATACACATAGTAAATTTTGATGTCCCTATTCTAAAGAATGATTTTATTTGGTCTAAAAGAATGTATAAGATTGACCTTAAACATTTTTAAAGAGGGTTCGCCATCAAAAGGCGATAAAACAATCTTTTAAAAATATTAGTTTATTTCATGCTTAAGAATAGTTTTATTCTCATTTTTAAGCATCTAAAACAATATCTAATTCATAAATAGACATAGATAAGAAAATATATTATCCTTTACTTACATGGGATGTTACATCCTTCCCCCCTTTAAAAATTGCATCCTCGCCATTTTAAAATTTGGCTTGGAAACTTCATTGAATGTCCCACATCGGTAAAAGTGTGATTAAAACCACCACTTTAAAAGAAACAAAGAAAAGTAAAAAAAAGTTCCTCTAAGTTAACCCATACTAGGATTCCATGTAGGAAAATATGGATATGGATGAAAAATACAAACGGTGATGTTCTGAGGGAGAGTGATAGAAAACATATCTAGGAGAAAGTTAACAACAAGAAAAACACAAACTTGTGATGGGTTAAACGATATTTGATTCCCCATTAGGAGAAACTAACAGACAACATTTTTGTTTTAAGTTACCTTTCATTGAAGAATTTATTTATGAGCTTAAATAAAACATAATGAAACATACTTACTTTTCATGTTGACTTTCAACTCTTACTTGATTTCTTACATAAACTCATATTTTCTCCAAAAGACAAGTATTTAGGAAGACTTGTTCACAAAAAGTGTACTATAACCAACTACTAGAAAATCGCCTAATCCACAAAGAAGAACTATATATTTCCCACATATTTAGACCTTAACCAAAACCAAAACCAAAACAAAAAATGTTAGTACAAGATCATATAATCCACAAAAAGTATAATCCTTTATAAAAAGAAAATCTATTCTTAATCTCCAAAATGTTTCCAACAAAACCCAAAGGTCAACATTGACCATTCGATAAAAAATAGTCCATAAAATTCTTCAATGTAATCCAAAATATGATTGAAACCCAAATCATTGAAGGATTTAGTCACATAGTCTTCCAAGATAAATATTAACATTTATCTCCAAAATAACATCATCTTCTTTTAAAGTCTCATATTGAAAAGTAATTATCCTAATCACATATCCTCCATGATAGGTTAATCATTTCCATAGATAACCCAAAATCAACTTACTATTGATTCATAAAATCATCTAACTAGAATGAATTAGTAAAACTTACCAGGGACTTCACGTAGGCTAGTGGTACGCGATGCACCATTGTCGCCCTTCGGTTGTGGGTTCGATTCCTGTGGCCTTGGCGGATGCGACGGGTTGTCACCCATCTTACGGGTTGTCCTTTTTATAAAACTCAAAAATAACCCTAACATGTTTTATAATCATAGGATTCATTATACCTCTCATTTTCATCCCAAATCACTATGATCTCAATATATTAATTCTTGAAGTCTTATATTTAAAGGCTTTTTTCACCGCCATATGATAAAATAAGACGATCCCCATAAACAAGATAATCATACCTCGATCATGGTGTTCATTTGGTTTCATCGTCTTCTTGCTCACGTAGGTAGAAGTTCCATGCATCACAATCATCATTCAGATATCCTTCAAAATCATTTGACTCCTTCATCCAAATACACCTTGTATAACATGGGTCATATGGGTGTTCACAGAAAAACAGTTTTGGAAAATAATCATGTTTGACATATAATTTCTAAACATCTGATAAAACATGGTTTTTATAAAATAGTCAGACCGCATTTGAGTTGAAACATTCAATCAATATTCCTTTTAATATACCATATGGATGTGTTGAGAGACTATTTTTTAAAAGAAAATATAAATAGGTTGTGCAAGGGTCTCATTCCTTAACACTTTTTCCAAAATAACAATATGCTTCAAATTCTTATGATAGGTAAAATATTTAGAAATTCCTTGGAAATATTTAAATTTTATGAAAATATGAGAATATTGTGAAAATGTGATTTTTTCTAAATAAAATCCATGATCCACGATGATAACGAGGTATAGTGGAGGTGTTTTATATCTCAAACAACTCCTTGCAAGTGAGTTGTACGCTGGAAAAAAATTCACAATCATCCGAACATGACTTTGTAATAATTATTGCAAGTATGTCATCAGGAAGAGATAGTAATGTCATTTGAGATCCTCCTCCTTCCATTTGTAACTGACATTACTTGATCTGAAAAAGTTATAAAACAAGGATTTAACTGAGATATTAGACGTTGGGACTAACCTTATGTATAATGAAAACTCCTATTCCCTAAAGTTGTCTAAACTGACCTCTGATACCAACTATAAGGCCCCATACATAAAACATACTTAATCTTGAATTAAATTGAATAATTCACATTGAAGATCTTTTCAGGATTAGAGTTTTAGAGAGTTAGGACATAACTATTACATCTCAAAAGATTACAATGTAGATACATCTACTCAGTTTCCATTTTTTCACAAGATAAAAACTCATGATCAAAAGAGTCATGTCTAGTTCCATGTTTTAGATAGCATGGAATTTCCTTGATACCATCCTTCATCCTATTCCACATTATTTCATGTGAAAAAAATTTCAAAAAAAACTTGGGGTGAGCATAAAAAGCTCAGTAAGGGATACACAAAGAAGGAATACTGTTATTTTTTCAAAACATCATGTAAACCATGAATACTTTATCAAAGTAATAATTTTCATCTTTAAGAAGTAGTAAATAATCTTCACATGATAAATGATCATTAGTTACCATTTTGTAACCAAACAATTAACATAAAACCCATATAAAGAACACAAAACATATAACGGTAACTAGGTACATAAACATACATAAATGGTATAACCCTACATCCAACTTGGCCACATTTCACTAAATGGAATAGCCATACGGACGACTTACATACCCAATGCATTGGAGGTTATAACATAACAACCCATCCCGGTATTCACGTCACCACCTGTTATATGGTTTATCATGTAACCACCCATCAAATGTCCAGGTACCATTATAAAATCATAACACATAAAAAAATTATAAAGGAAAGAAAACATTTCCACATTTCAAGCACAATATATCTCTCAAATATATTGAAATAGCAAATTCATTATCAAAACCATTTTCAATACCAAGATACAAAAAAGTGTATATGGTATTTATTTACTTTTAAAAATATTACATCTTGTTGAGGAAGCCAAAGATCAAATAATACTCACGACGGCGGAAAGGTCGTTGTCCCCGTGTACGTTTAAAAAACATACCATTTTTCATTTAGAAAAATGCATCGTATAAAAAAGATCCCCTTTGAAAAAAAGTATAAGTCAAATGGGTTTATACAAAGTATAATAGAAATTCTTTTATTAGAACAAAATATGCCTCAATAATGAAGAATAAGACGAAGTCCCATGCAAAGTCGGTATCCTTAGATTAAGGATAAATCAATTACATAATTATGTGTGAAAAGTATAAATACACCCAATATAAAAGAATATTATGTTAAAAACAATCAGATATCATCCACACATATTCATAGTATGAAATAATCAAGAAGTAGAGGTTTAACCCAAAGAATTGAAATTGGGTTAAGAAGTTCCCTTATAGAAATTCGTCAGCCTAACTACGTCATTATAAAATTCATAAAATGAGATGATGAGAGCTAAAAAGGGTATCTCATCACTTGGAAATATAATTTACAGCAATAAGGATATATAAAAACATATACCAAAATAAGAAGATGTAAATTAAAAGACATAACAAAAAGAAGTCTTTTAAAAATAGGAGGGTGAAATGTTAAGTTACCGATTTGGGTAACTTCCAAAACGTAAACCCCATGAAATAAGGGTCATACTATGAGGATGTAAATACCCATAGATTATATTATATTAAAAAATAATACAATCATGGGCAGTACATAAACCACACAAAAAGAAATAGTGGCAAATGTAGCATGAATCTCACTGCAATAAAAGTGAGACGAAAAATCCTCTTATAAGAATTCGACAGCCTAACGACGCCACTTAAAACTAACAAATATGGATTGATGAAAACAAATAGGTTTTCTCATCATATTTACATAAAAATTACAGAAATAAAAATATAAAAGAACATCCCCCAACATAAGAAAGAGGAGCTTAAAGTAAATTATATAATGGAGAGTACTTAAAAAGAAAGAGAGAGGTAGGATCAATTACCTTATGTCCGACTTGAATCAATCATTCTTTAATCTCCTGAATAAAAAACCTGAGTTAATTTCTACATTCTTAAGAACCTTTTTTCAAGTTCATTATTCCTTTTATATCACTTATTACAATGTTATAAACACTATGTAATTATTTAAGTTTATAATGTTTGTGTTGTCGATATTTGGTTCTTAAGTCCAAAATGGACTTCTTACACTTACATTTTGTTCGTATAGTAAAATATCCATTATATTTAAAATGATATTCATTATTAAGATATCATATATATCCTCAATATACACGCATTTATAATATTTCATAATCATTTAGAGATAAGAAATGAAATGCACAGTTCATGGAGACGGTAAGCCGTATGTAGGAAAGAATGCTACTTCCATTTCATTGTCATATTAATGGAATTAAAAATAATGAAATATATATGTATTATAATTCCAGAATGATATTCATCATTTAGATTTAATAAATATTATATATATCTATTATAAATATGTACTTATAATAGTACATAACATTTGGATACAAGAAATGAAATGCACCGTTCATGGAGACGGTAATCCGTACGTACGCATGAACGCTACTTTCATTTCTATTTCATACTTGAATGTAATGAAAACATAATGATAAATAGTTATATTATAATTACAGTATAATATCATATATAATATCATTAACATCATCCTTTATACATCCCACATATGCCATTAACGAATCAAATCACTTTGAGGGGTCGGTAGTCAGCACTTCCTTAAATGAAGATATCACGTTTACCCATAATGGAAACAATAAAGGAATGCCATAAATGAAAAAAATAGAAGCTTAAGGAAAACATAAATATATTATATATCATATATAAATATAGAGTCATCTTAATGGCCACCATTAATGGTGTTAATAGAATATTGAACAATCATCGTTTCGTGATGTAGAAATTCGCAATCCACGGAAACTGTATGTTCTTTAACCATTAGATGTAGCTGTGTGTAATTGTAGCTCGAATCCATCCCCTAAAAAAATCATAGTATTTAGAAGATACCGATGTTGTTACAAAATAATGGAATAAATAGAGTTTAGGGGGTTATAGATGAAAAATAAAACAAATGAACATAAGAGAAAGCATTACCTTTAAAAGGGTAACGCTTTTTGATTTCAGCCCAAAGGCTTCCTTAGAAAGGAATCTGCCCAAAGTGAGGCCCCAAGAATGAGGAGAGGGATGTGGAGAGGGGAAATGGGTAGGGGTTGGCCAAGCCAAAGGCTTGATAAGTGTGTGAAAGGTGGTAGAGGTGGGGGCCTTTTATAAGAGGAGAGGAGGTGTACTCATGGAAAGTAAAGAAATGTTTCATTATTTTCAAAAGAGTTTCGGATTTAAAAGGTCCCACATTGATATTTGTCAATGATAATGTGATAAGGGTTCGAAATATACTCCTACAATAGGTTTTGGACATGTGTAAGGTTTAGATTTTACATTATCTCTTCATTTTATTTTAATCGTTCATTAATTAGGTAATCGCTACATCATCATGATGTCATAAATAAATTAATTTATATAATGTCTAAAAATTATAAAAAAATACCATGATATAGGAAACCTTTTTATAATTACATGAAACTTTATAGTCAAAAATTGGATTTTTATAACTCCATGTAAAAATTGTTTTAGTAAAACAATACATGGTTGTGTCATTTTTACTTATACATTAAATAAAAGGCATTACTGTCATTATCCCTCCCAAGTGGCTCCATGGTGTCCCCCAATTTGTCCCATGGGTTGTAATGGTCGGCCATGACTCATCCAATATGGGTAGGACAAGTATCATAGTGATTTCATATTATTATAACATTATTTTTACCTTAAATTACACTAATTACCTCTAATCGCGATTAATAAAAAAAAGTTACTATTTACCAAAAAATTATTTTCATCCCATTGAACAACATGTTACATAATAATGACAACCATGTATGTCGGATTTTCAAAATTCAAAACACATAAGTGGTAAACTTTCATTTAAAAGAAAAATCAGTTTGTTTGACTATCACTCAGTGGTTTCACTATTCATCAAAAATTGATGTTTTTCAGAAAAATACTTAAAATTCACCCTAAGCTATATTTGATATTCCAAATTCAAAAATGATATCTATTTTACCTAATTCAATGAATATAATTGGAATTAATTAATTTAATAATTAATTTCCATTGTCAAAACAAATAGCGTGTTTTTAAGAAACAATATTTATCAAAAGATTGACATTTGTGTATGTCAAATTTCAAAGTGTAATTAATTCCAAAGTGAAATTAATTACAAAGTCCACCATTGGATTAAATGGTAAAAATAGATTATAATTTCACCTTAAAACTAATTCATAAGATAATCTAATCATATAAATAAATTATATTAAAATGAGGTTTTGAATTAAAATACAACATTTTCACTTATTCATTAAAAATGAACTTTTTCGGGAAAATAACAAAAACATACACAAATTAAATTTTGATGTCCCTATTCTATAGAAAGATTTTATTTGGTCCAAACGAATGAATACAATTGACCAATAAAATTTTTAATGAGGGTCCCCCATCAAAAAGAGATAAAACAATCTTTTAAAAATATTAGTGTATTTCATGCTTAAGAATGGATTTATTCTCATTTTTAAGCATCTAAAAAACTATCTAATTCATAAATAGACATAGATAAGAAAATATATTATCCTTTACTTACTTGGGATGTTACACATATTGTTAATCAAATCACCATTTAATGGATAACGATACAAATCATGTCCAAACAATGCCTTATTTTGATACCCATAAACAGGCCACCTTGGGTGTTCAAACTAGACATGTTTCACCTTTTATCATTGATATTTTTAAATTCATCAAGTCATATATGAAACAATGCTTCAATTTCCATAAGTAGTTATAAAATTGTGAAGAATAATATCCCAATTCCATGATTTTTTTCATTGATATATCATAACTTATCCTCCATACATTTCTCCATTTCTTTAATCTATATAAATTTGTTTTGTAGAGGGGGATTTTATATGAAGGACAACATGTGTATTGATTCCCATTACAATGGGATTCATTTTGAATCCAACATATCACCACTAATCCTATGATTTAGAATCTCTTGTTATGTTTTCCCTATACTAGGTGGTGAAATCTACACTCACCATTGTCAGTATTTTGATTGTTGTTTTGAAGGATGAAAATTCTATAGTCATATTTGCCTTGTCAATAAATTTATGTCTAGTTTCCTATACTCTCAATATAGGATATAAATTCACTTCATAATCATTCTCCACTTTAAATAATTTTATAATTATTTTGTTTTCTTATTTAGTATTAGTTATATGATTTAATTTATTAAATAATGTGTAGGCACATTATGATATATATTGATAAAATATGGATCACATTTCTGAGGAACAAAGCTCAGTAGGCAAAGGGTTTGGAAGAGATTTCAGATTTTTCAATTTCCAATAAATTAATTTATGGGAGGATAAGATTTACATGTCTTAAATGTAAATTTAGAATATGTTTGAATAGATATGATGTTTATGAACACATTATATTGAAGAAAATCGCAGGTCACTATTTTTTTGGATTTGGTATATAGAATATAACATTATAGAATCATTGAGCACTAATGTCAATCAAAAAAATGAAATGCCAACTTCATTGACAATGGAAAATGAAATGAAAAACCATATTAACGATGCATTCATCATTTCAATGCAACAATATCTTCATGAAAGCATATCAGAATAATTAATTTTGGGTGCTATAAAAAAATGTGACAGATTCAATTTTTCTGACTATAAGGCAACATGATCTATATTGTAACATATCATTGGATTCTCCTATTGATTTTGGGGAGGAAAATGTAAGAAAGAATTTCACTGAGTAGACAGATTAGTTTCCTAGTTTTGTTGATGATGGAAATTAGGAGTTATAAGTTGATGTTTGGAATATTCAAAACAATATTTTCTTCTGAAGTTATTCCATATCAAATGCCTACATGAAATTACAAATATATGGATATTTCCATGACATTAGAATTGTTTCTTGATGAATTTCATGAATCAAATAAATCATTAGATAATAACAATGATAGGTTAATGCGACATCCATGAGATTAACCATCATGGAATACATATGATTAATTACATATAGATTTCATTTTTGATCATAGGGATGTTTGATTAGGATTGTTTGTGGATGGATTTTACCCATTTTGGAACTTGAACTCTAGGTATAGCATTTGGATAGTTGTTTTGATCCCTTACAATTTGACTTATGTGGATGTGTATACAAAAAACAACTTTTATTTTTTTAATGATTATTCCTAGATTTTTATTCTTGAAATGATATTTATGTATAATTACATCCATTAATTGACGAATTACAAGAGTTATGGAGGAACAATGTTCATACATATGATTCATCAAATAGAAAAATTTTAAAAATGCAAGATGGTAAAATGTAGACCATTAGTGAATTCCCTAGACATGGAAATTTAGATGTTTGGAACTCTTACATGGGTTTTGATTTTTCTATTTGTAAAATTGATTTTTAGATCGAATTTCTACCTCAATGTAGAAAATGGTTCTTCTTATGTCATCAAATATTTTCCAAATTCATCTCATATATTTTAGTTGAACATGTCAAAATTACATGGTTTTATTGATCATAGACCAACTTATATGTTTTTTATATGTTTTAAAATATTTGAATAACTTGGAAATAAATAAATTTTTTTTTAATGTTTTTAATTTAAATAATTTTTGGAAATGAGTTCAAAGTGCATCATTTAGTGAAATCAGAACACAAAAATGGTATAAAAAAGTATATTTTTCAAACTTTCATATTGGAATTTAATTTGTTGTAGCATAATCAAGATGTGATAAATATTGAGGAGAATTTTTTTTATTATTTGATCTCCACATTACATAATGAGAATGGAAAATAGAAGGATCACCTCAATGCTTAAAAAGACTTACACGCAATGAATATAAACCATGATCTCTAGATAGATGAGAACGAAAAGTATGCTCTTGAAATTTTTGTACTACTAAATTGGGATAAAGATACATTCCTTATAAATCTAAAAAATGTCATGGTATCTGATGGGAATTCATGTAACTTCTCATAGGGTGTTAACTTATACCATCACATGTTACATGGACTGAAAAATAAATATTCACATATTTTGTTATAGCAGTTGCAACTGTTTTTTTGTGTATATTTTTTCCTAAAAAGGTTACCACTTTTGTACTTTGATTGTGTAAATTCATAAGAGAACATTGTGAGAAAACTCTACATCCAATAGAGCTTGAAAACATTCAAGAGTGATTTGTATTGACACTTTGTGAAATATATATGATAATTCCTCGATCGTTTTTTTAGATTCATGATGCATTGAACTATGGATTTGTTAGAGGAAGCTAAATTTGGAGCCCCCGTAAATTATCAATGGATGTATATATTTGAGTGGTACATTATTTATATGTTTTAATTTATTTAAACAATTCTTGGAACCTCATTAATTACAAAATTATATATTTTTTCTTTTATTTTATTGAGATCATGGGCATTTGAAATTATACGTGAAAAATATAGCTCAGCCTAAAGGATCTATTTTTTAGGGAAATGTTGAAGAGGAGTGTCTTACCATTTGTTATAGATACATTTATGATATTTAAACAAGTTTCAATTGAGTTTGTCTTGTTGAAGACACATCGTTTCAATCTAAAAAACATGGTAAATAAAAAATATTTCCTACTATTGGCCAATCAGTTGGTAGGATCTCAAATGTTACACTAACTGAAATGGAATTATCACAGGAACATTGATATCTTCTATTGAATAGTAATGTTTTATATCCATTTAGAAATTATTATAGGATGAAAACAAAGATACTAATGAGAGGACTAACATGAAATGAGAAAAGTATAAAAAGAGTTGTTAATAAAGATATTGAAAATGGATTTCAAGGAGGAAAAGTTCATATATATTGATTTAAATACAGATATTAAGTTCATAGATATATTTTTTAAATATAATAATGTATAATACTTTTTTATATCATGAATACTGATAATCGAGAAGAGTTGTTAGAAGATTTTAATTTTCTTGCTCGAGGTCCTCTAAAACATGATATAAAGTTCGACGCTAACAATGGGAATGGATTAAAATTTTATTTAGTTGATTGGGAAGAGGGATTGAAAACACATAATTATGGAGTTTTTACATTTTTGAAAAAAGGATACCTTGGAAATTTTACTGATATTATCAAATTAAACTACCACATGAATTATTCAATTGTTTTATTCAAAATCATTTGTGTAAATTATATTAGGAGTTTTAGAAGATACTATTTTCAATTTACTTGTGTGAACTTCACTCACTTGATGGATATTGGTGACCATGAATTACATGATCTATATATCTTATCATCATAATAGATAATGTTATATTATATAGAAGATGTCATTGATGAAGGGTGGATTGTAGTTTCTCACCTCAAACAAAGAGACATGTATGATATGGTTGATGAATTGGTATATTTGACATATGACATTGAATTTCATTAACAAGATGAATAAAACTTATTTGACTATCATGATAATGAAAATATTAATCCTAATAGGTTGGATAAATTAGATGATGTCATTATGGAAAAGGAAAATTAAATGATTATTGGAGAAAATGATTTTATGTGCATCCATAAATTAATTTATCTACCACTCATGTCATTTGTGTAGACTTTCATTATCATAGTTACATATATTTTTTTGTCATGGTGTGCATCTATTTTCAATTTTCTGCAATATTTTCGTGAAATATATCTTTTTAAGATACATTTATTTGATTAAATTCTAGGAATGCCATGTAAGAACAATTCTATTCATACAAGTCAACCATCTGTAGCGAGGGAACATGCCATTCTTTGTTCTTCATGAGGATATTGGAGGGTTAGTGTCACAAGTAAAAATTTTAATATGAATAATGTTATTATAGTTCACTTAAACTAATAACTATTTTTTCATAAATGATGGAAACAATATTGTTGTGGAGAAAAATTTGGAAAGAACAGATGTGAGAAATCTGAATAGAATAAAGATAGTTGTCCCATTTTATTACTATGGTGTCCCTATGGATGACATCACATGATTATTTGGCTATATTCAGGGCTAGCTAGTGGCATAATTTGTTACCCTTATAATTACTTATGATGATTGGATATATATGACTTCATCTCGGAAAATGTTATTTTCGATTCATAGATAATGGTAATTTTAATACATTATGGTGTAATTGATTATCAATATGTTATTAAAAGATAATATTTTTAAAACGAATCACTTTTTTCATATGTTTTTCCAATTTCCCATTTATAATGTTATATAATGAATGTGTACATTGGAAGAATTGTTTTACTCATATCAGAAGACGATCAGATTAATCCCAAGTGATAATGCATCGATGACTGTTGGTGAGAAGGTAAATCACGCAAAATCAAAATCATTTAGATCAAAAAATTTATTTTTTATGTATAAATATAAATATAAAAAATGATTAATTTTCAATATAATTGTCTTATAGGATCCGTTAGCAATAAGTAGATATTGAGATGGTGATGGATAGGGTGATGAGCAGTGTTCCGCTTGCAGTGATTAGTGAACTTTTTAATGTTTTGGACAAACATGTAATGAGAGGGTTGATATATTATTTGTGACAACAATTTCCAAATAATTATGGTTGGATTAGATATAATATATTTGTTTATTGATGTCATATTTGTTATATATTTGGGATTTTCTATTATGTTGATAGGGATTTTTTGTCCTACAGATCGGTGATAAACATGGCTTGTATATGTTTTTTTTTTCAGGTTAGTTTTGGGGCTATATATTATTCAATTGTTTTTTTAACTAAAAATTTAGAGGCGGTTTAAACCACCACTACATATGGAATATTTTTATTTGATTTGGTCATAACTATTGTTATAATTGGTATTTTTTTATTGTCATGGTGATTAAAAGTAATGCTAAATATGACACACTATTATTAAGTAGAGATTGTAATCTATTTAGTGGATTTTTTTCAGAGGGTTTTTTTGAATTTTGCAGCTATTTTAACTCTCTCTAAATACTCATTTTTTCTCCCTTGAATACCTCTACAAAAAACTTAAATAATCACCACTAAATACTCTTTTGGTAAAATATACCAAAAATGCTACTAAATAGAATAAACTACTGCATATTGGAATTCGACACATGATTTAGTGGTGTTATTTTGAAACCATTATAGAAACATGTTGCGACGGTTTAAACCGCTGCGAAATAAAAAAAAACCACCACCACCCGACCCTTTTCATGTATTGTATCATACATCAGGTAATATACCCCAATCCAACATAGCCCATATAGTGAGTATGGTACCTTAAGTCATCACAACACTTACTCGTCACAACTATAATAATCTTTTGGATACTATATATAGACAAACATGTGGGTGAAATAACCAAAATCCATTACAACCATCTAGAAAAATATTTGATGAAACTAACCACAAAGCATACCTGTACATAACACTTTTATGAGAAGATACCAACACCAGAGGGGCTAGTCAGTCATCTGTCCCTCTCCAACCTAGATTTTGGGGAAAACGCCCTCCTGGATTCCACTAGGTGAAATTTACCCTACCAACATGGCTGGGGTTGTATAATAAATAAAAAAAAGATATAGTATATACCATGACAAAAATAGAGGCATTGACCTAGTCCAATGATCTACTAAAGTTATCATCTCTCGGACACCCAGCATATACTTTTAGGGACTAGATATCCTATAATCACACAAGCAATTAAAGGATATATATAAAATAATTTTTTTATTTTAAAATTTAAATTCATGTTATTTAATTCATTAATTATTAATTAACATTATTTCAGTTATATTTCACTAATGATCCATGTGATGTTCATAAACTCCAAGAATAATCCATTTGAGTACATGGTTTCTTAGGATTAATATTAAAATTTTCATTCCAGTAAGAACTAAAACAATGGGTTAAACATTTATTAAACATTATAAATATTCCATAATTCTAGGTACATTAGAAAAATATCATAATATACCATTCAGAGATGTAAACAGACACATCTATCTACCTCAAGCAGCAGTGAATAGAATATAGGTAAATAAATCAACCTAATCATCCGAACATTAAAAAGATCCATTAACAAAAATGAATATCATATTTAGGAATAATAATGAGTAATCCTAACTTTAAATCGTTGCATAAACTCTTGTGTAATCCCCAACACCATCATGAATATCACTGTGCATCTTACTATCATGGTCACCAACGGTTACAAAAAAACACCGGCCTCCCCACACATATTTCATCAGTTATACCAGTCTCATAGCATAATGAAAATAAATCTCATATATAGATCACACTAAAGGTATCATGAAACAATAATATTCAAGAATTAAACATGACCAAAAAAATATGGCATCTATCATTCAAATGAAAACATGCTCTCATTACCCCAACACAAGTCATTAAGCCTTCACATGAAATTGGGACACCTTTACTCCAAAGATTTAAATTTATTAAACATTCTATTTTTATTATATATTGAATTAACCAATTAAATTATCATATGTTCCAACTATAGGAATCCTAAGGAATAATCTATAAAAAGAGTTATGGGGTAATAATAAAATAAACCCCCAAAATAATTCGAAGATCCAATTAATAAAAAATATGGTTCAGTTCTTTATATAAAATAGACAAATAAATTTGATTAGAATTAAAACATACCATAACTGAGTATTGATGTGGGAATAACAAAAACGTAATAGTTGTAGAAAAAGAAACAAGAATATAAATGAAGGAAACACTAGGATTTATATGCTTCAGTCCCTTTGGTATCTATGACATGAAAATACTACCACCCACTAACACACTTTTCTTAGATGCTCAATAAAGAAACATAATACAATGTACAAAGGCAATGTAGATAAGAAAATGAAATGAAAAAAAGATCTAAAATAGATTGAGAATCACAACGTATAACAATAACATATGTTCTTAGACCTACCATAGCATAAATTTTTTTTAAACAAATAAATGGAAGATTTAGAATCATAATGTATTGCAATAATAAAATTTATTATACTATGTTCAAAAATGAAACCCTTAAGCCATATGTATTTTTAACTACATCTGTTAGTACTATATACATAGATACAATGGTCGAGTGGGTTTCAACTGATTTCATATTTCAGTTCCATGATATAGGTACTCCACATGCTATAAAGAGAGAACTAGTTAGTGATTTCCTAGAATCAAAATTTAATGCATAATTAGAATCCACATAACTAGTAACTATATTAAAAGAATTAATATTCTTACAAAAGAAAATTGAAATATATTTTGTATATTAAATGTACATCAAGAACAAATTAATGAAATTCCAATGTGGCTTCCATTGATTTTCCATAAACATTATAAATGTATAGATAAAAAAGAAATATTTTGTTAATTAAAAATCATAGAATACATAATACTTCCCTCTATATTAGCGTACTATATTCTACTCATATATTAAATATCAGAGCTATGGAAGTTGAATGTGATAATGAAAATTTAAAATATTGTCCTAAAGGAACACTAAGAGGCTTCAAAGCATCAAACAAATAACTCTTAATCACATTAATGATATATGAATGTTGAGATACATAAAGAAGCTTATGCATCATGTCCCTAATAATTTCCATGAAATGAATTTTAATAGCACAACATTGATCTTTCATTTCAATGGTTGAATTTAATTTCATTTTAAAATGGGTGATTAAACTCATATCACTGCATATGAGTAAAATTTCATCCACATAGATCATTAAATAATTAATCTATTTTTAACAAATTTAAAATATACAGAAGCATTAAATTGGCTCCTACAAAAACCATTTTCTAACATGAATGAATCAAAATTCATGTACTATTATTTTGAAGCTTATTTCGATATATATAATGATGTATTAAGTAAAGAAACTTAGATATCATAAAATTCGTGTTCAAAACTAGTAGTAGTATTCTTGTTTAATTTTTCAATTAAATCACCATGCTAGAAATTAGTTTTTACATCTAGATATTCTATATGCAAATCTAAATGGACAGAGAAATAAAATATAATTCTTATTAAAGAATGGTTCACTATAGGCCAAAAATTTTTAGTGTAATCATTTTCATATCTTTAAAGGAATCCATTGTCTAAAAGTCTAGATTTAAACATAATTTCATTTCCTATAGTATTTTATTCTTTTTTATTATATATCAACATACATCAAATTAAATTATTTGTTGGTGGTTTATTAACTATGGTCCCAGAGTAGTTATTTCCTAGAGATTTCATCTCAAATTCCATAGTTTAAATCCAATTATTAGATTTCCTATTGTTGATAGCAGAATTACATTTTTGGGGATTCTATCCACCATGATCTGCTACCAAATTTAAGGTAAAGGAAACCATATCACCATATATCTACATAGGAGGAGGTCTAATGATCCTCCACTACCTATCCCATTGGATCTGATAACCCTATGGTCACTAGGAATTCCACCATTAGGAGTATCATAAGAATCAGAGCAAGATTATGGATTAGTTTGGGAATGAGGCACCTAAGAAGTAGAAGGAGTCTCAATTGTAGAACCATTGACACTATGTGTATCAATATCACGACCCATCTTATGAGAAGGATCATCACTTTAATTATTGGTGGGATGGACTATAGAATGAAAGGACTCTTGAAATGCCACATTCTGGCTAAGAATATGAATTTGATATCCATGTTTATCTACCCAAATATTATAACCATTCACCCCCTCAGGATAACCTATTAAGATTAACTTGATAGTTGTTTCTTTAAGTTTATCATCATTAACATGAGCATAGACAATGCATCCAAACACCCTTGGATATTCATAGGATATGGTGATTTATCTATAATTATATAAGAGTATTAAATGTTTCGGATGAGTGATATATATCTATTATGTAAACATATGTAGTGAAAACATATACCCAAAATTATTTGGGCATGCCAGAGTAAGAAAGCGTCCAACAAACCCGCATGTGAATGGTATGATTCATATGCTTAGCTAGACAATTCTGTTAAGAAGTATTACTCATAGTTTTGTTCATTAAAATTAACCCACTTTCACAAAACCTAATAAACTTAGTATGTAGGCATTCAAGGCCATTGTTAGTCCTCAAATACTTTAACATATAAATACATAGATTTTCATAATAGGTCCTCCATGTTTGAAACATCTCAAATACATCATATTTATTTTGCAAAATATAAACCTATAAATTCGTTGACAATACATATGTAAGGGAGATAATGTAATAGCCTACACTGTGGTAGGGAATCCATGAAGGTCACCACAAATTACAGTGAACTTACTCATGTTGGTGACCATCATTAATAACGTATCTGTGAAAACTGAAAAATATTAACTTACCAATGGCACAATCTTCACATAAGGGTAACTTACTTGGTGTAACATGAGTGAGAAGCACTTGATTGCTCAATTTCTACAGACCTTTAGCACTCACATGTCCCATCCCTCTATGAAAAATAATAGTGTTGTCATTGTTAGTGACATAGGAATTGCTCAACTGCTTGATGTGTGTTCATACATCCAAAACATATAACCTATTCGGCATGGAGCATTTAATAACTATGAAATCTCCCTTGGATATATTAAGACTATATGAATCAGTTTTAAAGGTAAAAAATCTCTAATCTAAGACACATTGTGAAATTAGAAACCGGTGTAAATATGAAACTGATATCACATCTAATAAGGTAAAAATAGAACTTTATCAGAGCTTTAATGTAATATAACCTCTAACCTTGCTGCAACATTTCTTGTTGTGCCTATAACAACATATACATCAACTCCCTTTGTCAAACATGTCAAGTAACTCTTATCTAGGCACAAATGCAAATAGCATCATGAGTCTATGTCCTACTCAATATCAAGAGAATATTGGGAGACACACAAGCCCTCAAAACTTTCATTACCTTGGTCATCAAAGAGAAAATGATCACTAAACTCCATAAAAGTTTTTCCAAAAATCAAATATAGTCATTTGGTTCTAATATGAAGAGGTCACCCAAAGTGGTAAAAGAGAAAATCCTTTGAAATGTGTTTATATTGATGTTTTTTTGTGATTTTCTATGACTCTTACTTCCCTTTCAATGTTTGCCTTTATTTTTCTCTAAAAAATGTGAATTACCCCTCACATTCAGACCCTCAACTTCAATTTTATCATTATCCTTGCAACAAAACTCATGTGAATGAAAGGAAGAATTGAATTCTTCTAATGTAAATGAATCTCTTCCAAAAATCATAACATTAATATGATGATAACTAAACTATCTACATAAATTAAAATTATTATGGCTTGGTCTCCATCTTCATCATTAAAATATATATTGGGGAGATGTAATAAGATTTTTTTTAAAATCATCATGGTTAATCTAGATGTTGGTTCCCAGATGCATATTGATGGTATATAATTTGTTCTATTTATATAGATAGAAAATTGAATATGTTTTCATATAGAAATTTTGATGTCTAGAACAAATACCAGCAACATTAGTCTGATGAAGATCATCTTACAAGACATTATCACCTAAATACCATTTTAAAGAGCTTTGGGATTTCGTATAAATGTAAGGAGGGACATCTGAATAGGTTGTGACTATTTGAAAATCAGTGGAAAAACATAATTGGGGATTCTTAGGTCTAAAATTCAATATTTTATTCCATTTTTGACTAATAAGGCTCACATTTTTGATCAACCCAAATTTAAATCATTGCACCCATCCAATTTTTATATTTCATATTTCACTGATGCCATTGTTTATTGGTGTGGATCTGATACAACTTTGATGTGGGGTAATTAAAGAATATAAACCCCTAAAAAATAATTACAAGGAACACTAAATAAACAATATAGTATAATTTAATATAAAAAATTGAAAAAATGAATTCAATTATAATGAAAACACACCCAAACAGAGTAATGATAAGGTAATAGAGATACAACAACTATTGTAGATGAAAAATAAGAATAGAACAAAAGGAAACGCCAAGATTTATGCTCTTCAATACCATTGGGACCTAATGCATGGAAATAACAACAACCACAAACAAACATTTATTTTATGCTCAAAGAAGAAATTAATTACAATATATAGAGGCAAAGAAGATGGCGAACTGAAATTTTGCCGAAGTTCTAAAATAGAAACTATATACTACAAGAAAAAACCAAGTTGGAATATAGTTTATGAGAAACTCATAACCCTAGAAAAATTTCTATATGTATATTTCAAAACATAATCCAAGAACAATGATCTCAATGATTCATTGGATCTTTCCATAGGATGATCAGTCCTTGTCTCCAGATTCGAGAAATGGGTACATGTCTTCAACTTGGACGAATCCAAACAGGATCCACCATGAGCTAGGCACTAGCAGCATTATAAAAACCATACAATTCAATACACACTTAAAGATAATTTATTACATAAACATGCCCTTAATACTACCCAAAATATTTATAGGTCTAGTGTATTTGGTGATTAGGAACAATACATGACAACTTCAGACATAAAATAATACATCATTATAGTGAAAACATTCATTACATGACCACAACATTCCTTCGTACATAGCATTGTATAGGATAACCTGGGGATATATATAAGAAAAGGGTGAGATATAAATCCCAATAAGGGAGTAAAAATGTTAGAACAAAATGAATAACATACATGTTAGTAAATAGGCTTATCAGTAGAGCACAATAGAAATATGAACATAAATGAGTAATATAGAATGATTATCATAATATTGAAGAATGGTAACATCTTAAAATTATGCATCATTATAATAAAAGAATTAGGTAAACCCCATCTGAACATGCTGTAAAAAAGAAATATAATGAAATTAGTTAAACCCATATCTCAACAAAACATATCATGATACTAAACAATATCCATGGCACTAGAGTGCTATAAGTTAACACCCTTCATGTTCAATTTAATCTCATGCCTATGTGTGCCACATAGATCATATAACATGGATTCATTCAACATCATCATGTATTACATAATAAAACGTGGAAGTCATACATGTAAGTACCATTAAATAAGTATGTGTGCATTAAGATGAATACCCTTGATATAGAAAGTGATATGGCATTCACAACACAATGATTCTGGATTAGGAAATTGTGGTGCAATATCTAAATGCACAATGAACTAATATAAAGATTCATCAATTAGGTTGATGAGAGAGAAACATGACTCTAATCATTTATCCATGGTATAGAAAGAAAGGGGTTCATGGAACAAAATAAACCAACATATTAAATAGAATTTAGATTTATAATATAGAAGAAATTCTTCAATGGAAATTGGAAGAGATAAATCTGTTATGGAATTTTGACATGATAACGGGTGTACACAGAAGGCATTAATGATAGATAAAGGGGTATCTCATCATTCAAATATAAGAAGGGAAATATGTAGGATGTAAAACATTATACTGAAACATTTTTTATTTAATATAAAATGGTATAACAATAGAATGAAACATGAATTAAAATGAGAAAGGAAGGAATGTGGGGATCCCTTACATAAGTTTGTGATTTCAAAAGATTTGGGATGGGATTCTTGAGAACTTCGGGCACCATGGGATGATTATAGAGTGGGGAGGACATAGTGAGGACAAGATTCAAGGAGTTATAGTTAAGAGTAATGGGTTATTTGGTGGGTTTATTAGGAAATGAGAGGGGTATTATTTAGTATTTCACAAATATAGGTTTTGGAATCTATATACTTTAATATTAAAATCAATAAACCATAGCATGTGTTTTTCCCATGGTTTTTTCCAAAGAAGAGTGTAAAAAATTATTTTATAAATACAATGGGAAATCATATTAAAATATTAGCCTCTCTTATGTAGAAGTGAGTCACATTATTAAATAAATGAAATTAAAAACATAAAATATATTATACATAGCCAAAGGGTCCATGCAGCAACCTAGACTGAAATTGAAATAAAACCCACATTTTATGAACACTTATCCTCTAAAATACTTGAAACATCCCACAAGTGTCTCCAACACCCAAAACACAAAATAGGAATTTCCAATAAAGTTCAAGCCCTTAATTTAATTATTTTACATCAAATGGTAACAATTACACAAGATTTTATTATAATTTATATTTTAAAATTTATTATCATAAAATATATTTAAATAGTTTATAGTACAAATTTAGAAAAAATATTATTTTATATAGATAAATCTACGAGAATATTTTTGGATATTTAGACACACTAATTGATAAAATAGACTCAAATATTTATTAAAGATTATCAATATATTTTAAAATCATCTAATGGATCCTTATATCACCTTATCGTAATCATAGTTTCAATGACTATGTTAAACAGAATTTCAATAGATTAATCAAAAAACATATAGAAATATGCAACTATTATATGTACATATAATAATGTTCTAATTTACATTAAAAATCTATTTCAAAATATTTTAATGTATTATTATAATTATCATCGTGTTTTTTATTGAATTATCTTAGTGTCCACTTTATTATATACATACAGTGGTATAAAATTTCATCTAACCATATATAATAATAATATTTATTTCAATAAGATTCATAATTACACTATTATCTAGTGAAATAAATTTATTTCTATAGAATATTGAACATAGAATCCAAATAATAATAAATATGGAATTCTATTTAGTGTCGACTACTTGAAAATATTTTTTTACGTTACAGAATGTTTAATATTTTTCATATATGATAGTATAATAACAAACCAATGCCCAACTAGAGAGGACAATCATTGTAGTTAAATTATTTTTTAACTCCTCTTGTAATTTTGTGTGTTGAAATATAGATTTTTATAAACTCCTCTTCCAAGAGAGAAGATCTTCATTTATAGAAAGAAGATGTTTCTGAATCAAGCTTACTTGGAAAATTTTATCTGACAAAAGGAGAAGAAAAAGAAGAAGAAGAAGAGATAGATCGAATTCAACTTGTTATCATATTGGGATGGATAATTAGACTAGAAAAATCATATCATGATTTTTTAGAATAATGAAAGACAATATTATAATTGTTTTTATAGTATTATGGAAGAGTTATATTCTACATATTGAGAAATAAATCATGGGAATCAAACTAGGAAATCAGAATGGGTATCATTACAAAGTCCAGGATGTTCTTTCTAGCTTCTGGGTAAGAAATTGATGTTTTTTTAAAGATCATATTTGTGATAGTTGATAAAGAAGCACTGTATAATTTTTTCTAATAAAAATTATATTACATCATTTCATTCTACTTGAAGCACATTCCATATTATATTGAATACAGTGCTACAAGAGTGTAAGGGAATATCATACTCATTGTATTCCATAAAAAATGATTGTTTTCTAGTGGATTGAGTGGTATCAGATTATTTCCAAACCATCCTAAGGACTAGATACTCTTGTTGAGTAGTGAACCTTTTAAATTATTATTTTTATGTGGTTATGTGTTTGATTTGTTTTATGTTGAGAAAGACATTTTAAATCAATGGAGAATGTTATTTATTAATAAAGAAAACATAAAAGAAAAAGATACCACAGATTGATCCCCCCTCTCAGTAATACATAAATCCTAGTTGGGTAATCTCATGAGGTTCCAACTATTGAAACCAAAGGAGTCAACTATAATAGGCTATTAAATTATTTAAGCATGCTCTCTGGAATAAGCATACAGTTTCAACAAACATAATGAAGAAGAAAAATCATTATTCATGCCTTTTATTATCATCAATAATAATTACAGCTTCATGTTCTTTATTCATTTCCATTAACACATGGAATAGCACATTCAATTAAAAATTCTTACTTGCATCAACATTATTACCATCATATTATGAAAAACACTATATTTTTTATACATTCCTCTTATTTAATTATTTATCCAATAAGAAAACATTATCAACATTAAGTTATTTATCCAAATTCATCAATTCATACATGATAAAACATGCATAAAACCATGTTATATGAAGCATAGTATAAATAGCACACTATCAAGAAAAATATAAGAAAAACATTATTACGGTAGAACAAAACAACATGCGATCGCAAAAGATAAACCAATTACTTTATTTAATCTAGTTTAATATTTTTTAGGATAATTAATCTTCCATACAAAGGGATACAGCATGGTAATTTTGTGATTTCGTGTTAATAAATAGGAGATGAATAAAATCTCTTACTTTGATGATTCAACAGTCTTTTCATGAGAATGAATCAAATTTGCAGATCTGTAATAACCTCTTCAATGGGAAAACTATGATCTCCCATTGATGTTGTTCCATGATCTCAATGAACACGATAAGGGAGACCCCATTAGAATTATATATATCATCCATCATTACATGGAAATATGGAATGGGAAGAAACATGTTCAAATGGAGAGAAACCATTAAAAAAGAGAAATACCCTACCTATGATCACTATAGATTGAATTGGGGAAGTTGGGATTGATTCATATCAAAAGGGGGATTCAAATTCTCTAACAAGAACCCATTCGTGCATTGGGTTCTAGAGGAAGGAGTGTAGGAAATGAGGATTTAGGGTAATTGGGGGTATTTTAAAGAAGAAATATTTTTAGGGGACCACAACACAGCCCCTTAGACCCTGTACTAGACCACCATGACCACTGAACTGTCGGATGACACCATATCACAGACCCTGTTAAAACACGTGTCTGGGATCGACAGCTCGATCCATTGTAGAGATCCTATTTAGCAAAGGGGGGGGGGACTATGACCCATCCAATAACCCATGATTCAGAAATCCCTAATTTTGAAATAGCCTAAAAAATCTCTATAGTGCAGCCACCTCACTCCATGCTAGATTACTCAACACCAGAGTTGGGCCTATGCTGTAGCCAACAACCATGCCACAACCAGGCCTAAAATTATAGTAGACATGATTTTTCTCAATCGAGCCTCCCTATCCTACAGTTAGGGGAAAAATCCATGGATACCTGGCTTAAGGCCCAACCCATAGCCACACATTGGATCCTGCACTCAAATGGCAGTTTCAACCACCTTTTTTTCCAATTTATCATCCAAAATCCTTGAAACCTTTTCTCTATGCCTCCAACACCCAAAACACACAAATGTAAAGGTCACTGAGGTATGATAACATACTTTATATATGTACAGAAAATTGTATCAAATACACAAAAATTATGTGAATTATTAGAATTCAGATCATATAATATATTAAAATAGTTTCATAGCATCTATTTTAAAAATATTATTTTATACAGATTAGTCTACATAAATAATTCATGATATCTAGCTTTAATAATTGATAACATAAACAAAAATATGTTTAAAAATTAGGAATATATTATAAAATTTTCCAATGACTTTCCATATCGCCTTATAGTGATTCCAATTTCAAATACCATGTTTTAAACATTTCAATCAATTCATCTAAAAAATTATAGAAACATTTAATTACTCTCTCCTTATATAATGATATCTACATTTACATAAGAACATGGGTTCAAAAAAAATTTTATTATTATTTTTCGCACGATATTTTTTATCCAATTATCATAGTGATCCCTTTATCATGTTGATATTCTAGTATTAAATTTCTTCCAACTGTCCCTACTAATAATATTTATTTTAAAATGATTCATAATAACACCATTATCCATTGAAGAAAAGGTTATTGCAGTAGAATATTAAACAGATAATCCAAATTATAATAAATATGGAATTTAATTTGGTTCCTACTATAGGAAGAAAAATGTTTTTATGTGTATAATGTTGATTATTTTTCTAATATGATAATATAATAACAAGCAAGTTCAAACTAGAGAGAACAATCCATGAAGTTAATTGTAAGTTAGTTTGTTGAAGTGTATATTTTGTTGAATTATCTAATATATATATAAGATTATATGGATACACTAAATTAATATGAGAGGTCACATATTCACCTTATTGTTAACATATACATTGTTTGAATTCAAAATAATAGAATTTCATTAAAATAATATTAAATTTAATACGATTAAATAACATCATAAATTCCGTTAATTAAAGATCCTTAATAACACTACCATAGAAACTACATTACACATATCTAGAATAAAAGTTATGGTAAAGGTGATACCATTATCAGTGCAAAAAAAATCAATAATAAAATGTAATTTTAATAGTGCTAAAAAAGTGGTGTTAAAAGTACCCCTTTGTCAACGATTTTTTAAAAGCACTGATAAAGACCCCTTTATCAGCACTTTTTTTCTAGCATTGATAAAATTTATATTTCAAAAGAAATATTTCTTTAAAAATAATATATTATTGAATTTTTAAATAAATATATTTATATTGATATTATATATATATATTAAATTTGTTTTAGATATGGACAAATAGAAATCTTGATTTTGTATATAAGATATTAATTGAAATAAGACATATAAAATAATTTAGAATTTATTTTAAATCAATAATTTTGTCATTTATATTTGTTAATAGTCATTTAATAAATAATTCGATATAAAAAACTAAAAAAATCTAAAATCTAAAATAAGTTGAAAATGAATCTGAAACTTCAAATAAAAATACATTTTGATATAGTGACTATTTGGGCTCAACCACAAATATAATAGTATCATACTATGAGATCAAATCACAAAAAATCAGGGTAAACACTTCATCACATTTTTAGCAGCCAAAAAATGCTCAGAAGCCCTCTAAAACTGAGTTTTAGTCACGGTACTCAAATTTTTTAATATTATATGGGTTTTCATCTTCCATTAAGGGGAATTTCCCACCTTTTTTCAGTTGTGACTAACTTTTTTCATTGAACATAAATTCATATTGATATTATGGTATATAAATTTTATTGTTTCTCACAATGTACTTTTTTTATAATCGAATATATTAAAATATAAATATTTCATATATCCCCCCATAAGAATTGAATTTTATAAATAAATAAATAAACATATTTACGTATAAAATATATTTAAAAATATATAAACAATACCTAAAAAAATTACAATATCCATTTTATTTAAAATAAAAATTTATGAATAGTTAAATACATATACATATATAGTTAATGTATATATGATGTTTTTATAGATATATATATAATATTTTTCTTTGTATTGAAAAATATATATGTTTATCTACATATTCTAATATAGGTATGTAAATATTAATATATAATATAATTAAATAAATATAACATTGTATAATTATATTTATTGATGAACAAATATATATAAATACAAACATGTATGAATTTGAAAACACACATACAGATACACACACAGACACATTTAAAAATTTATTTAAATAAATAAAAAATTATAAGGATAAAAAATAGTACAACACATATTTAAATATATGGGTAAAAAATATATTTATATATCATAAAATTAAAAATAAAATATTATATGTTAGTGGAAGAGTCACAGGCACATGAGGAGGTGGTTTTAGGTTTGAAACCCAATAAAGGAAAGGGTGCACATGCGGGTATGATATTTCCAAGTGTTATTGGTGGGGGGGGGGGGTTGAGGTTAGTGCTGTTAATGGGTGGTGGGGGATGCCAGCACTATTATAATGGGGGTGGGGAGGCTAGAATTGTTATTTCAACCTCATTATGCCTATGATTTTGGTGTGAAATTGATGTCATGTAAATGGTTGTATTTAAGAGAGATTTTTTTCCAGATAGGGGGTGAAATTAAATACATGGTCATGCGAATAGTTTACATTTTTAGAAAATTAATTTTTGTGTTAATAGAATGGAGATTATAAAGAACTGTACTGATTACTTTCTATAGTATAAACTCCCCAAGAATGTCATACAAATAAGATAGTAGATATATGATATGATTTGAAAGGTAAACATGGGGGATGATTTGAATGATTCTATAATACCTTGAAATTCATACAAATTAGATGGTAGATATTAGTGAACAGGGCTGGCTCATGGTCAAGCCTCACGAGAAATGGGGCTAGGGAAACAACAGACAATGGGGAAACTAGAAGCCCTCTTCCTCTATCAAATTTTCTATGAAACCCTAGATGTTGCAGTTGGTTCCAAGAATCACCCTTATCTACCTCCCATAATGATGAAATTTCATTTCTATAATCATCAATGTATCTGATTCGGCTCCACTGTGTAGGTTGATTTGTTTGTATCATTTTCACATCCTCTTTTCAGCTATTCGTAGTACTTCTAGGACTTTGACATGATTATTATACTAGGCATGGATGCCAAAAAGGCATGTGTCCCATGTTCAAAAATGTTTCCTCTTACACTAGGTATTAGACATTATGATATGGAATCTAATGGTGGTAAACATGGTTTCTGCAATGATTGGATGTGTCTACCACATTGTCTCCCAACTTCTTCACCTATTTATTTCCTCGCATCACGCCATTATTAATGCCACTCATTAATAGGATAACTCACCTCGCCAAACTATGACCCATCCTCATCTTCTGCTTCTTTGACAATGGATACCCCTGCATCCAACATCTAAACAAATGACCCCATCTTCCTCAAACATTGTAACATTATATTCTTCAGGTGGAGGTTGGTCACCAGTGAAGTCATATTTATGAAATTTAATATAAGATACTATAATAAGGTTAATTGATTTTAACTCCTTACTATAAAAACAGTTTTTTCAAATTTGAAGAATTTAATTTGTCTCTCTTTTCCACTATGATTAAAAAATTAAAATTGTTTATGTCTAATATAGGTTTATTGGAAATGTGTGAACTTTTGATTTGATTAATTTCTTGTTCTATGGTAAATTTATTTTATCATGAATGAATTTTTTCCTGGTTAAATTCTATTATAGTCTTATAGAATTCATGTTTTGTTTTTCATTCATGCATCATTCATATTGAATCACAAGAACATTTTATTGTGCATGTAGAAGATTTTCCGGTTGAGATTTCTTATCATACAAGATTAATCATCCAATATAAAT
Organism: Viscum album; assembly: GCA_963277665.1. Taxonomy (NCBI): domain Eukaryota; kingdom Viridiplantae; phylum Streptophyta; class Magnoliopsida; order Santalales; family Viscaceae; genus Viscum; species Viscum album. Next base: position 978,410,322 of record OY728139.1, on the reverse strand, counting down.
TTTATGTAAATGAAGGGCCTTTTTTAAATTGGAATTCCTCTAAATTATCCATCATGATATAATTATATTATTGAATATAAAAAATTCTAAATAAAATAATAATTTCCAGAATGTTTTTTTCTTCAAATTATTATAATTTATAATGTTCCATGCAATCAATTGGTGGACGAGAGGTGACCAGATGTGATAGTAAATATATGAGTGGATATATTTTATTTCATCTCATTTTATAATTATTGATTTATATTCTGTAGTATTTTTATGTAATTTTTTATTTTGATAGATTTAAAAATTTTACACTCATTAATTTTAAATTTAATTAATTTTAATGTTTTAAAATATGTGCCAGAACTTTACATTTTTCTTTATATAATAATGCATATTACAAATTTAATATTTTAAAAATGTTCCTAGAAGAATAATATTTCATGGGCCTCTATAAGTGAAAAAGTGAATGGTAGAATTTGGTGAAGTACTGAAAAAAAAATAAAGAAGCTTTCTATGAGAGGAAACATGAGAATTAAAACATAAGAGGAGCCTACGTTTATTAGATATGGATGTCTGATGTGAATGGGCTTGAAGAAATTGGTCATCTATTAAATATGTTGAAATATGATCATGTTCACACAATATCAACTATTTCATGAGAGCTACTAATTTGGTAAAACATCATTAATGTTTTCAATTTTTTTAAAACAACCCCCCACAGGAGCTGACGGACCTCATCACGGCTGACAATCATACCTACCCAATGCCCAAAATCATCTTACAATTATTCCAGGGACTCACATATAATATTTAATCTGTATTTACATATTCTCCAAGTGGATCACCCCCACATAGGCCCCTCATCCTCCCTTCCTCTTGTAAATTGGGCAACAGTGATGTGCGACACCAACTTCCATTCTATTCGGGACACACAACCTTGTATTGCTTTATTACTTTGGGAGCATCAATCACATCAGAACACCCACCTATACTTGTGTGAAATTAACGGCCCTTTGAAGGAGTGGTAAAAGAAATTTGAATAATATTAATAGTCAAGATGCTGAAATACCAAATTGCAGTGTCATAAGAATCACCAAAAAAGGAAAACCCAATTTTAATTCCACTGTTTCAGAGCCAATACAAATGTTCCCCCAACCCAAAATCACATCCCCTGATCACTACCAAATCTCCCATTATGGGTGGGTGGATGACCTATTGATGTGGTTGGTCTGATTTGAGCTCTGGTTCAACCTTTTCCTACACATAAGCATTTTCTGAGTCACACCGGATGATTAGGGAATCATGGATGAGGGACACATGGTGCATTAATTTTGGATGATTATTTATATTTATATCAATTATAGAATAATGTTCATGATATTATTAATATGTGTTTTTTAGTTTCGATATAGGGTGAACATTACTATTAATATTGATTAAATTATTTTCATCATGATTAAAACTATAAATTTCATTATTATGAAAGCATTGAATGATATTGAATAATAACAATGGAATAGATTATAAGATAATGATTGATGGATGTGAGGGCTTTCTATGCCTCCTCCAGTTCTGTTAGTGAGTATAATAATTGTAATATTTTTCTCCTACTATAAATTTAATCTCATGTCCATATTCATTCTAATTTTTTTAATGGATGTTTCACTAAATTGGAGTTGACTTATTCTCAACCTACTTGTATGGGTCTGAGCGAGGGTGTTCCTAGAGCTACAAAGAGTATAAGGACCCGACCCCAGTCACCCGGTGATGGTCCCTTATTACATTATATGAGAATTATTACAAGAAAGGCGTATCACAAAAGATAAAATAATTTAGTAGATTTTGAAATCGTGATACATACATATGTTTAACATTTAATTGTTAATAGAAAAATAGCCTAATACTTCCTCTAGGAACATCCACAAATCTAAGATATTCCTTGCAAGTCAATCATAACATTCATATTAATTCCCATGGAAAAAATGGAACATAAGAATCATTAATATTAGATACACAATAAGTGTAAAAATTACAGTGTAAGATAAAATAGACATTAGACATGGTGAATAATTGAAAACACATTCCTTTATAAATAAACATGAACATTATATTGAATGAATATGAGCAGAGTAAATACTTCCACAATAAAACATACTCAAAAGTATGTTACTAGTAAAATTACCACATGAACTATCAAATTTTAGCTTCATAATGAGGTAAATTCATATGTCGATGATTCTAAAACATATTTTTAATGCATCTTCCAAGACATCTAAAAATGATTAAGGCCTTGGCCAAAACCATATCTCAAAATGGGAGAGGCCTTGACCAAGTCCATATATATATTGTCTCATGAGACTTACCATTGCATCAAGAGAATATAGAGGGAACCAACCATCACATGATAAGACCAATTCATTCATCATATGAGTGGGGATAAACATAAACAACATATAAATTCATATCGAAACTATCAAATTAAATGCAACTAACTTTCCCTTGTCATTAAACATAAACACTAACCATTCAAAAAAATATGGTGACTGGTTTCAAGACAACAAATCCAAAGTCAAACTTGTCATAAAACATTCAAAAAAATATGGATGAAAATATCGTAAAATATTAGTCACATTTATACAAAAGAATCAATAATAATGCAGAATAAAATGACAATACTCTTATAAAATCATTGAGTAATTCCTGATATAAGTACTCATTTACTTTTGAAAATAAAAGTTATTTTAGAAAAAAAACATTTTTTAAAACCAGAAGTAAAATAATATAGTTTTTTTCATAATAAAATGATTGTTTTTAAAAAATAACTGTTGATTAAAATAGACTATACAGTGCCCCTTAAAATAGGTAATAATTCAACAAATTCTATTGAAACAGGCATGTATTTCAGGATGAATTTTAAAAGATCCTTTAAAAAACAAATAAATCCAACATAATGAATGTGTAATTATGGTTGGGAAACATATATAAAATATTTAAACTGAAATTACGGGGAGTAAATATTAATTAATGAGAATTTAATTGAGGTATCTGGATAATAAATGTATCCCGAATGAAAATGGAGGCATGGGTAGAAAACCCTTACCTTAAGTATGAATGTATTCTTATCTTGACCATAATGTCCTAGAATATGAAATTAGACTTATTAATAACTTAATTATGAGCATATTATAAATAAATTATTTTATAATAATTTTATTATTTTTATCTATGTCTTTATTGAAATGTTATAAGATAGAATTTCGTCATTCCAGAGTGTTCGCTTCCATGGTTTTCTTGATTGATATATTTTTATATGAGTTAGGATATTCATGTGGAAATCATAAAATTATAAAAAATTAATATTAAATATTATTTATTAAAATAAAGAATTGTTAATGCTTATAAATAGAATTTTTTTACATGGTAAGAGGATGAATCGTTGGATGAAATAACAATCACATAGATGATTTGGTGTTATTTGGATTATTATGAACTAGCATTGTCATATTAATTAATACAATGTACATATAATGGTTCTTGGATATTATTTAGGTTATAATTCATATATTATATTATGGTTCAACCATAAAAATGGTTTCCTTACCATAAGTGAAGGATAAATTGAAGTATGAAACCTCATTGTCCATGAATGTTTTAAATTGGAACCTCATAGAGAGTGATTTCATTTATAAAAGAGAGAGATAGAGTAAGAAGATTGATAATGGTTATTACATTGACATGTTATAATTCTAGTAAATAGATGATACTACATTTTTACGGATAAATAGGATTGATGATAATAGGAGATAAAATGAAATATGATAAACTGAAATGAAACTAAATAAAAAAGAACGATGCTTTACCTCTTAAAATAACCTCCTTGAGAACTTCTTTAAGGGAAGAAGTTTTCATCTTTTGGAAAGACCAAGATCTCCAAGTAGTGGGGAGCTACTTGGGAAGGGTATTTAGATAGATATTTTAAAATATTAAAGGCTTATAAGAGTGGAGTTAATAGGGAGTTATGTGGGGTTTTATATTGGAGGAGAGGAGTGATTTGTGAATATCATATTCATTATATATTTATTTCCCTCAAGACAGCCAATATTGTTGATTCATGTGATCTATAATATTAATAAGGGCATGTCAGTTTGAACTATGTGTTGTTACATTATGCATTTTTCTAGTAATTATGAATTCAACTTATAATGTATATATACTGTAAATTAATGAATTTTACTATTCCTAAAAAATTCATGTATATCAGAAAAATCCCAAAAAATCAACCTAACCATTTTTCAAAATATAGAATTACAAAGTGAACTCCATTTTCTGAAAGTAAATATATATATATATATATTGTAATTTTAATTTTTTAATAAATTCATAGTATATTTGAAAAATAACAATTTTAAAACAATAAATTTTTTTATATAACATCAAATAATTTATCCATATCTCATTACCATATATCCTTAAGAAAATAAAATAAAAATACTATTCACTATACATAAGGGTCATATTAATATTCATATTACTATTAAAAAGTGTATGTTACTATTGTCCATAAAATAAGTATGTCTTATCAAACTCTATGTATTTTACTTAACACAATAGTATATGTTAGTTTTTGAAATTTTTAATCACAGAAGTGAATAAATTATGTTAACTTGCTAGGTTATAACGAATTAGTGTTTTGTAAAGACTCAATGTTTCATTAATTAAATATTAAATTTATTTTTAAAATCATAGGGTGTTACATTATCCCCTCCTTACAAAAATTTCATCTTATAAATTACTATAATGTTACCTAACGTAATTATTTGGGATGTTATTCATCATTAGCTCTCGAGGATCCCATGTTTCCTATTCGATTTATTGATTTCTCCAATGTATCATTACAATTCCAGTCATCTGATTTCTCAACAACTGTTCTTTAGTGTCCAGAATCTAGATAGGCTCTTCACTATATGATATGTCAGTTTTCAATTCTATACATTCATAAGTGAGGACATGCATTGAGTCTAGCATGTACTTTCATAGCAATGAGACTTGAAACACATTGTGTAATTTAGATAGGCTAGGTGGCATAGCCAAACGATATGCAATATCTCCAATTCACTATAGAATTTCAAAATGGCCTATGTACCTAGGGTTTAGTTTCTCATTCTTCAAAAATCGTATAACACCATTCCATGGAGATAAATTAACGAAAACATGATCTCCCACATGAAAATCCAAATCCTTATTTTGATTATAAACTTTTATTTTTTCTACTTTGAGCTTCATTGATATGCACTTGAATAGTATTTACCATCATTGTTGATTCATCTAAAATCTCGAGGACCACAAGATTCATTCCACCAACTTCATCCCAACCTATTGGAATATGAAATCCCTTCCCATACAATGCGTCATATTATGCCATTTGAATACATGAATGGAAACGATTATTTTAGGAAAACTCAAAAAATGATTAATATTGATCCATCGTACCATAAAAGTAATGTGAATGTGATATCAACATTTCCTCTATGTTCTGGATCATTCTGTCAGATTTCCTATCAGCTTGAGTGTGATAATCAGTACACAATCAATGTTCTGTATCCCAATATTTTTGATGAATTTTCAAGATTTTTGATGTAAACCATGGATCCTGATCAGAAAAAATTGATAGAGGGGCTCTATGAAATCTCAAAACATCATTGATATTGATTCATGCTAGGTGATATAGTAGAAAATCCTCCCTTATAGTGAGTAAATGTGCATATTTGGTATGTTGATCGACAATTACCCATATTTCATCCTTATTTATTGGTTTTTTCAGTAATCTAGTGAAACAATCCATGGTTATGTCATGAAATTTCCATATAGGAATATATAGATGTTGCATGAATTCTCTAGTATGTAGTCATTCCGGAATTACATGTTGATGAAATAAACATATTTATACATAATCATCAATTTCAGTATTCATGTTGTCCAGCCATAAATGTTCTTTCAAATCCATATACATATTAGTGATACTGGGGTGTATAGAGAAATTTGAACTATGTGAGTCATCCAATAACTCCTTATTCAGCTTGGGTATAGAGGGAACACATATCCTCTTTCTAAATTTTAGAATTCCATCTTCAAACATGAAGTCAACCAACATCCCATCTTTCAAAATAGTAAATTCTAGTTAATGATTCTTGTCATTAGACTGTGAAGATTTATTTAATTCCAAAAAAAGATGGTTGGGCCACCATTTGAAAAAGTAGTGATGTTTCCCATTATTTATTAATTCCCACATCCATCCTCACTAGATCCATTTAGAAAAGATCATTATCAATCCTAATTTTTTTTAGAGCTCCATGATCATTCATGCTCAATGCATCAGCTACCTTATTTTACTTTCCTGGGTGGTAGTGTATGAAACAATCATAACACTTGAGTAGCTCAATCCATTGAATTTTCCACATGAGGATAATCTTCTGTGATAAGATAAACTTTAAGATATTATGATACGTATATATCTCATATTTTACTCCATAGAGATAATATATCCAAATTTTATGGGTAATGATTACTACTGCTAACTCAATATTATTAGTAGGATAATTCTGTTCAGGAATTTTTAAATTCCTTGATGCATTGGTAATAACACTATGATTCTTCTTAAGAACAAAACCAAGCCCTTGCTTTGATGCATCACTATAGACCACAAACACATCATTCCTCGATGGTAGAGTCAAGATCGAAGCATTCACTAATATCATCTTCAATTCCTCAAAACATTTCTCACATTATTTTTTCCATGAAAACATAACACCTTTATGCGAAAGATTGGTCATTGTGTTTGCTTAATGAGGGAGATTCTGAATGAAATGCCAATAATAACCTACTATCCTATTAAAATTAAATACATCAGTAATGATTGTTGGAGTCAGACATTTTTGAACAAACTTTGTCTTTGTAGGATAAACTGATATTTCATCCTTAGAGATATTGTTTCTTTGAAGGGAAACAGATTGAATCCAAAAATCACACTTGTTAAACTTCACTTATAATCTATTTCCTCTAAGAGTCTTCAAAATTGTGGGCATGTGATCTTTACAATCATCATAGGCTTTATAGTATACCATGATATCATAAATAAATACCACCACAAAGTAATAAAGGTATTCCTTGAAAAATATATTCATTAGTTCCATGAAAACCGAGGGTGAATTAGTCTGTTCAAAAGGCATCACTATAAAATCCTATTTCCCATACCTAGTTTGAAATACTGTCCTTCGAATGCCTTCATTCCTTAATAGAAACTGATGATATCCAGATCAAAGGTTAATTGTTGAAATATATTTGGATCCATGAATTAAATCAAATAAATCATCAATGTGTTGTAGGGGATACTTGTTTTTTAATGTTATAACCCTGATCGAAACGTCGCCGATTCATATCCTCATAGATCCATATGTATTATTGATGAAAAGAATATCATCTCCCCTGGGGAAACACATGGGATAATAAAACCTTTATCACTCAATTCCTTTCATTGTTTCGTTAGTTCCACTAATTCCACAGTGGTCATTCTATAAGTGGTATTTGATATAGATCTGGAATTTGGAATTGTGTAAATGGAAAACTCAATTTACTACTCTGGAGGATGTCTAGGTAAATCCTCTGTAAACCCATCAACATATTCTTTCACGATAGGTACATCTATTTGAACATTCTTTTCTCACCCATAGTAATTGCCTTTCCTTCATCCCAAATAATTGAATTCATTAGAGCTATTGGAGGTGGATCTAGATTTGAATTAGATAGTGATGTTTTTCTCTAAAGCCAAGGGATTCCACATCGTCCTCAAAAATTGTATCCTTGTCATTCTCACAATAAATTATCACATCATGGTTTGAAATTCAATACATACTGAGGGTTATATCAAATTCAATCATGCGTATGGCAATAAAATTAGTATACAAACAATGTTTATATTCTATAATGGGTATTTCCTAACACAACCTTTTTGCAATGATATGTCCATTAAGAGATTGGACTGAAAACTCCCTTATTAATGAAAATTGGAAATATCTAATTTTCATTGAAAAATAGGATGATATGAAAGAATTCAATGATAAGGAATAAAATTAAGTGTTGGATATGTTTGAGGAAATGATTAATGTACCTTCCACCATGTCATTAGGAACATTAATATAATCTTTTGTGATCATATAAGCTTGTCCATGATCACTTATCTTTTAATATGGAATTTTTATTTCAATATCATGACTGAAGTGCACTGAGTTGCATTTGTTGTCAATGAGACATGATGTTGTCATGGAATGAATGGATGTCAAGGAATGTCAAGATGTGAATGACAAAGGTTGTGATAGTGTTGGTGATAAGTGGAGAATGGCCAAAGTACTTAGATGCAAGTAACTTAGGAGATTTACTAAGTGGCATAGGAGATGATGGTTGAAACATTCTCCATGGACATCAGACGATTGTTGAACTGTTATTTAGTTCAAAGAACATGTATCCTGATGATACAATGTCACAACAATGTATGAAGACCATGAATTGTATTGACAATTCATGAGGAGATGAAGAGATCCATCCAAAACTTCTAAGTGGATGAAGTGGTTTAAAGAAGTCCATGCACTATGTTTTAGTGCATGTGAATCTGAAGGAGATCCAACTTGACCTCTGATTGGATCCAAGAAGGATGTTGATGAACATGTGTGATTCAAGAGCTCGGTTGAAGAAGAACCATCTGAATTCCACATCCTAAGTGAAGAACATAGAACTTTGTGGAAGAAGAATGAAGAATAAATGGAGAAGAGAAGGGAATAATGGCTAGAAGTGGCATTTGGAATTTGGCATTTGGAATTTGAATAACATGTGTGATTCAAGAGCTCGGTTGAAGAAGAACCGTCTGAATTCCACATCCTAAGTGAAGAACACAGAACTTTGTGGAAGGAGAATGAAGAATAAATGGAGAAGAGAAGGGAAGAATGGCTAGAAGTGGCATTTGGCATTTGAACTTGGTTACATTGTTTTTTTAACAAAGTACTTGTTCTATATTTGAGCAAAATGTGCCACCAAGGAAGGCCAGTCGAGGGTCCACATCTCGAGCACATGCGGGACACGAGGGTCAACCGTGATCAAGGGAACCCTCAGGGTAAGGCAGCAGTCCCTAAGGCAGAGCGCTCTCGGAGGCGCGCATATTGGGCGCTAGGAACGTGCCCGCAGAGGTAGGGGTGGGCGGAAGAAAACTCCCACAGAAGAGAACACGGTGCGGGGCGGCACTGTGGAGGGGGGAGTTCAACTGAGCACTGAGTGGCTGTGGAACGTTGATAAACCACAGAAAAACCGAGAGCTTCTTCGATGTGGGACGTGCTATTTTCACCAGGGATCTAATCTGAGCCATCCGTCCAATCGCGCGTTGATCTGTGCAACACATCTCATCTGCCGCGACGATTTTCTAATCGCGACTCTGGAAGCTCATTAAATGCCTGATCCAACGGTGCCCGCGTCATCTTCAACCTCGAGCTCACCCGAGGCACCCCGCACCCGCCGCCTGAACCAGAGGCCCTCCAAGCACCGGAATATGAGCTCCCCACCACCGTTGATCGAAGTAAAGACATCTTCGGGTTCATCTGGCCCTACTGAACCTGATCATGCATAAAAATGGGGTTTCATGAAACAAATGGGAGAAATCACATTCGGCAGAAGCAACCCGAAGGTGCAAGGCCATGGTGATTGATGCTTTACATGGATGAAGGCCATGCATGCGTTTGAATGCACAAGAACGTGAAGAAAAATAAAAAGGAACCCCCGCGTGAACAGAGGAGAGAAAATAAAGATTTTGGAAATCTTGATAATCTGAAACTTTTGGGGATTCAAAAGCTATATCTCCACGGATGAACCGTACCTCCTCTGCCTATAAAAATAGAGCCTGAGGCACAGAACCGCTTGCTGAATATTTTTGTGAAGTCCTGTGAGTGCTCTCTGCCTCGTGAAGTTTATTGTTCCGTGCATCTCCTGCGCGACGAAGCCCCATGCACACTTGCATGGTGAAGTTCCCTGCACGCCTCCCTTGCGCGACAGGAAGACCCGCGGCCACATCCTTGCACGCCCATGGTTGTCACCCTCTCTGCTCGCGTACTTGCGCGGCAGGAGGAAGAGCCCGCGCTGTAGCACCTGCGCGCCCGCGGCTGGTTGCACTTGCGCGCCCCTTGGCCAGTGCAACTTGCGCACCTTGTGCTACCAAGGCACTTGCACGACCACTTTCCCCAAGGACCTTGTGCACCCATGGTTGAATCCCACACTTGCGCGGCTGCCAATTGCACCGAGACCTTGCACGCCCTGCGGCCCTTACGGCTAAAGCACTTGCGCGACCGGTTTCACCTTGCACCCATTGCACTTGCGCGGCATTTGATGAATTGAGTTCGGGTGAAGTATATCTCACCTACAGGCAGTGTGTGTGCACGAATTGGAGGAAGACTCGAGGCTAAGTGTGTTCATAAAGAACTACACCAAGATGTGTGTGCCACGTGAAGTGAAGACCACACCTTAGTGTGTTTATGAAAAATTGAAGAACCACCTACTGGTTAATTGTGTGCAACAACAAGAAGAAGAGGCCAAGCTCAACTGTGTGAAAAAGTGAAAAACAATGTTTATGTGCAAAGAGACAAAAAGGTCGAAGCATTAGTGTGTGCATAAGTGGTGGGTACACACTAAGAAGAAGAAGAGGAATCTCACGCTAAAGTATAACACAAATTAAGTGTGTGTAAAAAAAAGGAACAAAGTGTGAAGAAGTGAGAAAGTGTGTGTGCATAAAGTAATTTCACTCTTTGAGTGTTTATCTCACTAAGAAGAAAAATAAGGGAAGTGTATGCTTGCATGCATGCACATGCACACGTAAACAAGCTCAAATTTGTGAGTGTGCATCTGAGTTGTCCAAGACAAGAAGTTCTTGAAGATTATTGAGCAGCCATGCAATCAGTGCATGAGGATGCAGAGATGCCATGCACTCAGTGCATGAAGTTGTTTTGAAGTGGACTGAAGCCAGACTGAATGAAAAGAGAACATTTGTCTTTGTTTTCAGTAGATTGAGAAGACCATGATCAACAGAAGTGATCAGATGTTATGAGCAAGACCAAAAGACCTTTACAGAGGCTGTTGAAGATTCTTGAAGAGAGAGAGAAGCCAGGTCATCCTGAGAAGAAGGAGATAAATCCTGAGCAAGACGAGAAGACCTGATCAACTCAAGTGATCAGAGGTACAGAGCAAGGCCAACAGCCTTTATCCCAAGCTTCTGAAGATACTTGAAGAGCTAATGAGAATAAGAGATACTCGTGTGACTCGAGGAGCCATGAGAAGCCCCCTGTGAGACTCAGGGTGGAGGAAGTCTTCAGTGGGATTCTGGAGCAGGCCAGTGGGACTCTGGTAACACTGTGTGATGCAGAATAAAGACCCTCCTGTGGGAATCAGGAGAGATATAGTGAGACTCTGTATCTACCATTGTAATACTAACAGATTATAATGGGAGAAACCATGTTGGGGCGTATAACCAACATGGCAAGGACGTAGGCCTTTGGTGCCTAACCTTGTAAATCCTTTTGTCCTATTCCTTTTCATTACTGCATCATTCGGGGAAGGTTGAGAGATACAAGAAGAGTGGATCGAGGCTTTAACCAGCCATAGAGTTTTAATTGATAAGAATCAATTAGTAAAAAGTTTTAAGGGATCACTGATTCACCCCCTCCCCCTCTAAGTGATTCACAATGATCTTGGCACTTCAATGACAATAATTAGAATAATGTCCCCTATACATACAATTATATCATTTAAAATTAAAATATTCTTTCTTCCACTTGAAATAAGTAGAAATATGGAACTCCTGTCCAATCTGTAGCTTAGTCCCTTTCATTTTACGCAGGTAATAGGGTCTTTCCTTCCACAATTATCATCGGAAGAAAATTAGACTCTTCCCTTCTTACCCATTTCCTTATTTCATTTTCCAATGTTTTCAGAATCCCTTTTCTTATCTTTCGTTGCTTTAAATTCATAAGACTTATAAAATTTCTTCCCCCTCTAGATAGCACATGAGACTATATATTCATATGATGGGAAACATTGGGAGACTAGATACCTTTGGAGGAAAAGGTTTACACCATCAATAAATCGATCATCCTCACTCCTTATATTATGTTTGTAGCCCACAACATGAATTTTAAGCCTTGAAATGTTATCTTCATACTTGGAAACGTTTTTATCCTACTTATGTCTCGGCTTCAAGAATTTCCCTTTAATATAACGTCATTTTTTGGTAGGAATAATATTTTTCTAGGAATATATCCTTAAAATACCTCTACTCCATGTATTATATTTATTCCTTCTCTGATGTATTTTAGATTAATGACCACCACTGATTCAGATCTCTTGATAGCTGATAAACTTCAATGGCAACCTTCTCTATTTTGATACATCCCAATGCCAGAAATATCATCTCTATGGAACATATCCATGGCTTAGCTACAAATGGGTTAGTATCTCCATTGAATTATATTTGTTTTTATCACATAAAGAGATCTAACATAGGACCTCTATGTAGTGTTTCTGAATGCTCCATATGGGTAATGTTATTGTTCATATCCATAATATGTTGTCCCATTATAGTTAAATATTTTTTTGTACTAGTAGAGGGTCCAGAGCCAACATCATTATCTTGTACAGGAGGGAAATGCCTATATGGGATATGTGCCTTTAGGTGGTTATAATTCCTTCTAATATTCACCATTTCTAAATAATGGAATACAATAGATTCGATTATGATTAATAATGTACTATAGTAACATATAAAAGAATATTAATATAAATTTAAATCCAATCCCTAGATAATCAAATAATCATAAATATGGTTTCATTGAGGAAAACTTTTCATTTAAATACTTCATAATTGATTCTGTAGAAAATAATAATTAACCTAAGAATATTCCTCGAGAGGTCAAACCATGTATGCATAAACCACATTTTTAGGTTCTAGGATACCCCAGGTCAAGCCTGGAACATCTTATCGGAGATTTCACTCCTAGGTACATTTGTGCTAGAACCATGTCAACTTGAAGTATACAGAAATGGATATAGTTGGTAGAATGGTCCATATAATCTATTCCAAACCAAAATAACAGGATTTTATTTTATGTTTATCCTCAATTACCCTCTTAGGGGTTTTTCTCTAATCTTTGTATGCTAAATATAGTTTTTTTGGTTTTCACGTAATCTTTCTCTGATCTTAACTTTAAGGACCCAACGGCAGTCGCCTGGAGCTGATTCTTTATTACATTACATTGGAATGATTACAAGAATTTTTTATCATAGAGGACCAATTAGTTTAGTAAATTTGGAAATCTAGATACATAAAAATGTTTATCATTTCAACATGTAGAGAAAAATTACATAAAAAATTCTTCTAGGAACATCCACCTCTCTAAGATTATCCCTCTAATTCATCCATAATATACATATCTGTTCCATGGGAAAAAAGGAAACACAAGAAAGGGTTAATATATATTTCTTTTAATGGTAAACATTATAGTGGAATATAAAATAAACATTAGACATGGAAAATAATTAAAAACACATGCCTTTAAAAATAAATGTGAACATAATATGAAAGGAATATGTTTGTGTAAATATTTACATAATAAAACATTATCATGGGTATTATACTACTCAAATAACTACATGAGCTATCAATTTTTTAGCTTCATAATGAGGAAAATTCCTATATAAGACATTTTTAAACATAATGTCTTGTCTTCACCCATGATGTCTAAAAATGATTTCGGCCTTAGTAAAAACCATTTCTTAAAATGGGAATGGCGTCAGCCAAGTCCATATTTAGTTGTCTCATGTGACCTACTGATGCATTGAGGTGATATAGAGGTCCCCATAAATCACATAATAAGTCCAATTCATTCCTCATATGATTAGTTATAAACTGAAACAACATATACATTCATATTTAAATTAACATACGAAATGTAACTAGCTTTCCCCTATCATTAATAATAACCACTAACCATTTAAAGTAACGTGGTGAAATGTTTAAAGACAAAACATAAATAGTGAAACTAATAATAGAACATTAAAAAAATTATTGTAGATGATATCATAAAATATTAGTCCCATTTACATATAAGAATCAGCAATATGGTTGAAACAAATGAAAATACTCTTATAAAATCATCGATTAATTCTTCAGATAAATACTCGTTTACTTTTTAAATGAAGAGTACTTTTGGAAAATTATTTTTCATAAAAAAGTAGTGAACTAATTTAGTTTTTTATAATATTTTTTTATAAAATTAGGGTTTTATTAAAATAGATTATATAGTACACTTTAATATATGTAAGAATTGGGGAAATTCCTTTGAAATGGGCTTGTATTTTGCAATGAATTTTTGAAAGATTGTTTAGGAAACATATAACTCAACATAAATTAATGATTGATTTTGGTTGGGAAACATATATAGAAAATTCACACAGAAATTATGAGAACTACATATGAATGAATAATAATTTAATTGAGGTAATTAGATAATAAAAGTAACCTGAATGAAAATGGAGGGTTGGGTAGAAAACCCTTACCTTAAGTCTGAATGTGTTACACTATTGAAAATAAGGTCATAGAATATAAAATTAGAGTTTTTAATAATTTAATTAAAAACATATTAGACTTTCATTTAGTTTATAATAATTTTATTAGGTTAATTTATGTCCATATTGATAAGTTATAAGATGGAATTCGGTCGTTCCAGAGTGTTCATTTCGTTGGTTTTCATAATCAGTATATTTGTATATGAGTATGGATGATAATATATAAAAGATATAAATATATAGAATTTAAATTATATATTATTTATAAAGATACAAAAGAGTTTATGGTTATATTGTAATTTTTTTCATGGTATTAGGATGAATCATTAGATGTAATGAAAATCACTTAAATTATATGGCGTTATATGTATTATTATGAACTAGTTTTTTCATATGAATTAATAATATGTACATATACTGGTTCAAGAATATTAAGTAGGTTATAATACATATATTATAGTTTGGTTCAACCATAAAAATGGTTTCCTGTCCAGTAATGAAGGATATATTGAAGAATGCAATTTCATTGCCCATGAAGGTAGAAAATTGAAACCTCACGGACAATGAATCCATTTATTAAATAGCATGATAGAGGGTAAGAAGACTGATAATGGTTATTGCTTTAACATGTTATAATCACATTACATATATGATAATAGAGTTATAAGGATCAAATTGAAAATGGATGTTATGAGTGAAAATAAAAAAGATAAATTGAAATGAAATTAAATGAAAAATAATGGTGATTAGCTCGTGACATAACCTACTTGAGAACCACCTTAAGGGAAGGGGATTTTGTATTTGGAAAGAACAAGAGATACAAGATGTGGGGAGTGACTAGGGAGTATTTTTTGGATAGATATTTGAGGAGCTTCAAGTCTCAGAAGAGCGAAGAGAAGAGGCAGTGAGCAGTTATTTTATAGTGTAGGAGATGAGTGATTTGTGAATATTTTATTCATTATTTCCCATAAGACAAACAATACTGCCGATTCATGTGACCCATAATAGTAATAATTTCATGTGAGTTTGAGATATGTGTTCATACATCAACAATTATTATAGTAATTGTGAATTTAACTGATAATGCATACATACAATAACATAACAAATTTTACTATTAAAGAAATTGAGTATTTCAGATAAATCGCAAAAAATCACCTTAACTATTTTTAGACATGTAGAATTTGAAAATGAAATCCTTCTTTTAAAAAATCATTTTATAAATATTATTATGTAAATTTTTATATAAAAACAATTTTATATTTGAAAAATAACAATATTAAATCTATAATTCATTTTATATCACGTTGAAAATTAAATCCTAGTCCTATTACCTTATAATCATAAGAAAATAAAATAATAATAATATTCACAATTAATAATTTTCATATTACTATTAATATTACGATTCATTATGGTATGTTACTATTCACTAAAAAATTAAGTATGTCATATCAGACACTAAATATCTTGCTGAACGCAACTGTGTATGTCAGTTTTTTCTAATTTCAAATAAAAGAGGTTGAAAAATTATGTTTACTAGCTAGGTTATAACAATGTGGTGTTTTTAGAGACTCATTGTTTCATTCATTCAATATTAAATTTATATTCAAAATCATGGCGTGTTATATGGAGCACTCATCATACTCGTTCACACCCTGACCCGCCAACGGACACCCCATCTACCGCACCTCTTCATCGTCCACTAGATCCTCTAGGGTTGTCACCACCCATTCCTCCATCATCATCTAATTTAGCCTCTTATTAACATTCCATGTTTATGAGCCTCCCGAACTGTTTCCATATTTTTAATATCCACATCCTACCATATATACAATACCCTTCTATCATTATCCCACTATGTCTACACCACCTCCATTACGTACTATCCATCCAGAATATGATTATTTTGTTCCATCAACTTCAGGTCTTGTGCATTCAAATGACCTAGTCCACGCTCTATAATAGACACATCCTTTATTGTTTACTAATCCTAGAAAACCCACAAATCCATCCAAACATAATGAGCAGTCTACATCAGGTTTTTTTATAAGTGTGTCAAATTAAATCAAATAATTTTTTTTATTGTATTGATTAACTTTTATTTTTTTTATTCAATGATATCTACGAATAGGTGACATGGATGGACTTGTATGTGTGAATATTGGAATCCTCAATTGAATATAATCATGGATTACAATGGATACAATCAATTTATAGGTATAAAATGTTAGGTACTGTAGAAGTTTTATGGAAAATTTATCCATGTAAAATGATATCACTCTGGTGAGACCAGTCTCATTGAGTCAAATCAGTAATAAAATAAAGGAAAAAGCATGAACATAGATATGATTAATAGAAATTATTAAACTAATATCTATATTATTATTTTATTTATATGAATTACCATGTTCATTTTAGAGTCAATTTAAATATCATGACAATGAATTTACTATGGTCGCATGGTTGATGGTTGTTAGGATGTTGTGGAAATCATATAAGCATGAGTTTTATGTTGGTTGTGTTGGATTTGGTGTTCTAGAACCAACTTCTATGTACTTTATTATAATCTATGTTCATAGTTTTCAGTATTACTAAACATATAAAAACATCATGGTTGTTCTTATACCTGACATAGTATATGATAATACCATAAGAGATGGTGTTATATTGAAAGGTCATAATTGTTATCCAATATGATGAGAACCTAGAATTGTAATAATATTATTCTTTAAATATATGTTCTGTATTTGTATGATATCATTTGAGGTATTATTGTTTTCATTATTAACTTCATTATTAATAGATGCCCTTCCGTGTTGCCAATTGCTATACTTGGAATTCATGATGCTTTTCCAAATGACAGTAAGAAAGTGGCATAGCGGATAACACACCAAATGCATCTATAATCTCATATAAAGAATATATTACTATTTAGTTTTTTAAAATTTATGTAAATATTATTCCCACATGTTGTTTAGTAATAATTATTTTTTCTTGATCACATATATTCCATCACCGGTTATTTGAGAGAATATTGTGTGAGGAGAATATTTAATAAATATTTATTTTCTATTTTGTGATTATAATATTTCTTTGTATATTATCAAATAATGTCATGGTATTTATTTATTATATAAATAGTCATTATTCAATGCTTGATAAATATTTTTGAGGAACTGAAAATAATGTTTATAGGTTCGGTGAGAAATAATATATATATAATATTATTTAATTTAATGATATATAATTTTAATTTGTTGGTTCAACATATGTCATGAAATATTATTATTATTATTATTATTGGCATGGGGTTCCTCAGGGATTAAATAAATAATAATAGGCACTTGGGTAAGTATTTACTTTTAACCATAGTGGTATATAAACCAAATAATAATAATTTTCAAGAGTATAATTTTTTTTCATTGTGCACAATGAAAAATAGAGAGAATCATCTAAATACATATAGAGATCCCTCTCAACAACACATATATGAATGGAGAGGGATCTTCCTCCACCATATACTCCCAAATCTAGAAAGATTAAGGAGAATACATTGGATGTAATTCTAAAGGAGATCCAAATTGTATGATAGAAGTGTTAGGATCCTCCATACTAGCACCCTCAGATTCCTATGATGATGTTCATAGATTTTTGGAACACAAGTGGATCACCACTTGTTACATCCATAAACCATAAGATACTAAATTGGTGCCTGAGAAGGATCATCACATGTCCTCGAGCATTCCTCCCCAGATGCTAGAGAATGTGTATTAGTAGAGAGGGTCTAACAGGGAACGTGGGGAGACTATACCCTATTTAGCAGAGTTTTAAACAATTGATAGCATAAGAAATATGAAAAAACATAGACAATAAAAAACATGAATTTCCAACCATTTCCAAAACATTTTACAACCCATACCAAATGATAAATATGCCATGTCATGCTAACAGTTCCAAAACTAAATAAAACCCTAATTAAAGACTAACAAAAACATCCTCAAAAATGTATCCTAAATCTAATTATGAATCTTCATCCATTCTCATCCCAAGATTAACTCCACTCCCATACAAAGGGCTTTTTACCTTGTCTAATACTGAAATAAATGAACCTTCTTGGGTACCCAAAAACATCCCGAGCAAGGTGTGTGTACAAAATTGTATCCAACACCCAATGATGTCTTAAAAATATCAAGTAAAATAGATAGTGCATTCAAGTAGAAAATAAATGGTCATATAAATAAAAGTAAACTCTGGTTCTTTTAGGTAGAAATATTAATTTTGGAAACATTCATCATTTATTCAATTGAATCACCGATACAATTTATTTCACTTAATCCATGGGTTATACATTCAAATCATTTTCACTTCAGCCAATAATGATCAATTGTCATACATAATGGAATAAGTCATGTTTATTATCTCACCAGGGATAAAAATTTCTTAACAAATACATTTCAATCACCATGGAGTCTCAATCATTGTATTCTCATCAAATGCAATTGTTAGTTTCCTAGATCATCAATTTGACTCCATGACCTTTGCATTTTAATGTTGGGGTTTAGATTCTCAGTCCAACCCGACATGTGGTAAGAGCCTCCATCAAATAGCCCACATACCACCATGCCAAGTTCAAATACTTATTCATCCAATTACCACATATAAAAAACACATAAATAATCAATACAAATAACATTCACAATTCACATTCTATTGAACATTGAAATCATCTTTAGGCCTTAACCCATCAACACATTTACCGCACACCTTACATTTCCCATTTAACCTGATCACCATTCATATCTCAACCCATTTATCTTATTAAACAATTTTCATACATTAACCCATTTAAATAAATCATCATTTCAAATGTATTAGTCCATTCATTCAATTCAATTTCAATATCATAATTCATTAGACACATTCAAATTATTCCATTTAACCCAATTTACATTGTACTAAAGAAACCCTTAATCCATTATCAAATTCTAGACACAACTATCAATAATATATTTTTTAAATCAACTACCATATAAAAATGTTCATCTTGGTATCTACTTCATCAAATATTAATTCCATACTTAACATAGAAATTTTCCTTGTTTGGGAATATTGGAACACCCAATGGGTGAACCTATATCAGTCTAGTCAACATCAACACACCACTAGGGGATCATGTTGGGTTTAATTCATCATTTTGATAATCATTTTACCAAATAAATTCAATGGTATCAAATTCACAACATTAAAGAAGCATTAACACAACCACACATGCATAAATCAGTTGAAATACCCTAGAATATAATTTAGTGACCATATACCTCAAAACCAGAGTTGAATGCACACTTAATCATAGGCATAGACCAGGATTAAAGAATCATTCAGTTCCACAAAAAATGTTCTACTAGAAAATAAAGGTTTTAAGGAATTTGAAGAAGAATAAAGAAAATACTATCCCTAATATGTAAATGAGAATAAATTGGTGTGTAAGACATACCCGTAACTTTGACCCTCAACCAATGGCATTCCAAACATTATAGAAACAAAGGAGATAGATACTTGGTATTATTTGGTTGTTTAAGTTCATTACTAGGTCTTAGGAGGATGAATGAGGAAGAAATATGGCTATGAAACAAAAAATCCTCAGTGTAAAAAATGGTAAAATTTCACTTTTAATGGGGCTCGTGGTTTGGCCACACTGTTTTCCAATCATGTGTCAACTATGCACAAACATTTGTCCAAGAGGGGATGATTGACATAATTACATGGGGAGACATTCATGGATTGAATAATCTTATGGCAACCATCGGAATACTTCTCTCTAGGCCCACATGATTTGGCCTCCCCTATTGCACGGATTACTAAACCGTGAAACCCTTCCACTTGGATAGCACGATTATGGTTCACGGTTACCACTAACCATGCACGAACCATGAAACATGCACATAATGTCCCAAAAATCTTTTATTTCCTGTCCCAAGCCCATGGAACACACCTTATCTTCCTCATACATACAAAAAAATTCCATTAACTTAAAATAATGATACTTAAACCAATATATAAAGAAGAATGTTCCTTGAGAAAATATGGGATCTTAGAAATTCCTCAGCTTATAATGAATCATATTCATGCCACATTCCCATGAATCAGTCAACTTATAATGAAATGTTAATGGCTCACTGAGCCCACATATATGTCTCACTCTACCATGTTTCTTCTCGAACATTACAATGATGGAAAACAAGTCCAACCAAAGGAACAACCTTGAATCAAAAGGCTTCTTCGTTATGATCCACAATACAAACTGGATGATCCTCAAAAGACACATCACCCTCAAGATCAACATCCTTGATATAAAACATATGATATGGGTCATGGTTATACTATCAAAGTTGAGACACATGAAAAAAATCATGCATGACAATATACAAGTGTGGATGATCCTATTAGTAGGTCACCTACCCATTCCTCTGCACAATCTCAAAAAGACCCATGAATATGTTCCCCAACATTCCCTATTTTTGTATCCTATGGTGACCCAACCATGGTGATACCTGAAGAAACACACGATCACCCACCATAAGCTCAAGAGGACTATAATTCTGATCCACATATGACTTCTGCCTACTGTGAGAAATTTCCATGCATTTTTGAATTAACTATGCCAAATAAGACTTCTCCTACGATAGACTTGACCCCAACAATTCATATTCTCCTATCTCCATCCATCCAAATGCAGACCTATATGGTCTATAATAGTGTGCCTCATAAAATGTCATCTGAATAATCACCTAGTAACTGTTGATATAGGTGAACTCGACAAGCGATAAGTACTTCATTTATTATCCACCAAAATCGAGGACACAAGCCATCAATATATCAATTTTTCCTTGAATAGTATGCTCTGATTGTCTATCCATCTATGGGTGGAAATCCGTACTTAAAAATAACTAGGAACCAATTGGTTTTTGTAATCCCTACTAGAAGAGTGATGCAAAACAAGGATCATGATATGAATTATTATTCTATGGTATGTCATGAATCTACTAATTTTCATGAACTTACAATTCACCCAACTGATCAACGTTTTAAGTCTCTAAAATTGGTAAGAAATGTGCCACCATGGTTAACTAATCCTCAAAAATCAATATCAAATCATTTTTTCTGAGGTGTCCTGAGAATACCTACCATGGAATACAATGTTACATAAACCAATTTCCATTCTATAGTGGGAAATGGATGTAAAAACCACATGTCTGTTGATTCTAGACCTTCACCAACTAACAGGTAATGCATCACGCTATGAAACATGTTTCCTCTTTCTTCATTCATGGATACCAATACTATCTATGATGATCATGATAAATTTTGGTCAAACATGGATGAACTGACACCTCCATGCGTACAACCCTTGCATCAACAAATCTTACCAACATGTTGACATAACAACAAAAAAACAAACATAAATGATCGTGTAATCACTAATGATCCAACTAGAAGGTCACTCTATACCTTTAAGTCTCTCCCTTAAATCCAAATTTTTTGAATCCTTATAGCACAATTCCATGATCTAACTCAGAATAATGATCTCAACATCCAAGGATGAAAGGTTCATCTTACCATGATCATTTTGTACCACATAATCTATCCCAATGAACACGGAAAACATCCTTCCTTCACAATAAGATTATTAAATTTCTTGATCTTGAGTCTTCCGACTCAAAGAATCTTTCACAATATTTTTGATTCCCATAGTGTAAACCAACTCAATGTCAAAATACTAAATGTACTCAACCCATATTAATTTCCTATGAAACAAATCATTATATGAGAAAATGTAATTATGGATATTATGATCATTATACAAGGTGAAACATTCTCCCAACATGTGGTGTCTCCAACACATTAAATATTAAACCATTACGGTGAACTCAAGATCATGTAAAGGGTAATTTATTTCATAATGGCTGAATTTTCTCTACCCATACGACACAACCTGATCATTCAACATCAACACTACCCCATGTACAACACCATTGACATCACAAAACAAGTTATACACCTTACCCAGGCTGGGTAAGATCAGAATTTGTGAGTATGTAAACTGTTTTATCAACTATTAGAAAACATACTCACATTCCCCAGAACATTTAACCTTGATTCCATTCTTACTAAAACACAAAATTGGTGTTGAGAAATTGGATAATTCATTAATGAACCATTTTTAATTAGGATCCAATAAAATTAAAGATTATATGTTACATTCAATCTTGGATTGCTCCCAAGATTCAACTTGTCGTACTTTCTTAGGGTCCAATAATGAACCTTCCAACAAGATGATGTGGCCAATGTAATGAACACTATGGATTCTGAAATGACATTTGGATAGCTTGGAATATAGCCTATGATCACGTAGTTTACTCAGAACAATTTCATGTTGTTTGGTATGATCTTCATGAGTTTTAGTTTACACTATGATTTCATCAATAACAAAACTACAAAATGATCCAGATAAGGGTGATATATTCGGTTCATTAGGTCCATAAACCCTACAGGAGAATTGTTTAATCCAAATGACAGTACGAAAAACTCATATAAAGCATATATGTTACTAAAGGGTATCTAAGGAATATCATAAGGTCTCATCCCTAGCTCATGATACCATGATCTCAAATAAACCTTATAAAACCATAAAGAAACACTTAGTTGGACTAAAATATCATCAATTCAAGGAGGATGTTATGAGTTCTTAACCAGCATCTGATTCAACATCCTATAATGAATACACTTCTGCAAAAAATATATTATTTTTTATAGGATGAAAAACATGAGATCCCTATTGTGGAATAATCAGATGAACAAACCTCATGTTTTCCAAATCCTTTATCTATGTTTAAATATTCTGGTGTTATAAATATGCCATCCTATACGATAGAATATAAACTATCTCTTCTCCCAGTTGAAACTCTATCTTGAACTTGATATCTCTTTCTAGTGACAAAATTGAGAAGTACATAAAAAAAATCCTAAAAATGAACCACAATAGGAGGAAAGACAATCTGATCTAATCCCCCCATCCTCAGGAATAAGACAATACACTTGAGTTGTGATCTCACCCAACCACAGAAAAACTGGACCTGGATGGCCAGACTGAATGTCCCACTCACCACGATGGATGTATAGGCCTCCTTCAAGAGATGGGAATGTTAACCTACTGTGAAAAACGTCAATGACGGACTGGTAAAACACACTCAAATGCATGCCCAAAATCATATCAAAACCTAAAATATCAACTACAGACCCATCCCATAAGAAAAGATACCAACCAACATCAAGTGAACATCCGTTAAATTGCCTAATATTATTTACTCCCATCCTTAACGATGTATCAGTTGACATGACCCCACAAAAACGTTCCACCTCTACACCCAACATAATAATAATTTTAGTAGAAATTATGTAATGTGAGGAACCAGTGTCGAATAAAGAACTAACCAGTGTGGAAGGCACAAGGATCATACCTAGAACTATATATGGACTAGAAATGCCACATCTTGGTTCTGTAAGAACTACATGGTGCTAACCAGCCCATGTACACTAGGCTCTAGTCTGAATTTCTAGCACTATATTACCATGATGAAATGAATTATCTTTGCACAAAGTACCACATCATCCACCTTAACTGAAATGAAAAATATTTCCACTACTACATTCCTAATATTATGTAACCAATCCCCTGTCTGCAATGGGAATTGACCTCATCCCTCAATATTTTCCTATATATCAATAGTTACTACCTAACCTATATAGACTCCCCATTCTATCGCATGCTCGGAACTAAACCGGGGGTCAGGGACACTTCCCACACATGTGCCCCATCCTGTCACAGTGATAGCAGAAAAGGTTTTCACAACCCTGAGGGGTTGGATCTATCTTCTAACTACACTATCCACCGCTTCCCAGGTGAATGTTATTTAATAGATGCTTCCATCCACTGGACATGTCACCATTGGATCAACTAACAAGAACACCATTCCCACCATTTGGGGACTCCATGAGGGTTCCCTCCAAATTAATGGATTGACCAACCACATCCTCAAATCTTTTTCAACATAAAATATAAACTGGGAATAATATAATGTTTAAGTCCTTCCAAAAAATTTATTTCCTTATCTTCCTCAACCCCATAAAATTTAGTAATAAAAAGTTTATAGCTGGTGAAACAACTAGTGTAAATCAACAATGTCTTCGACCCCTAGGTCAACAACATAAACTGTATATCCTTTTCCTGCCTCATGGTCTCCCAATAGAAATGTTCCCAAAAATTTTCCAATTTATATTTCCATGACATACCATCATACTGAGGGGTCTAAACTTGAATGTCCAACCATTGCCTTCCCTACCCTCACAACATGTAAATTGCCAAGTTGGCTATCTTCTCAGTAAGAGTCTCTAAGATACCAAGAATTGTATGGATGTACTCTACCCAGAACTCAACTGTATCAAGTCAACCCTTTCCAAAAATGTCATAGTGTGGTGAAACAAACACTTCCATGTCATCTCAATCATATACGAAATGAACCACCCTATTTCCCACTTAATTATCTTCGTAAAATGAGAGAATTTCTCATGAAACTGCTCCACATCGATGATTCCCTAATCCATCATGTCTTCTAGAACCGCTTCTAGAGGATCATTCTCGATGTCATATAATTATTTTCCAAGTAGAAAACGACATTATGGTGTCACATTCCTAAAATTCAAACAAATATTTAGAAAAAATAACATAAAACATGACGAATTTTCAAAAAATAATGCTCTCTACTAGCCATAAACAACCCATTTTTTCATACACTATTACTAACAAATATCATCTCACGTTGAACACTATCCTCAACCATAAATATTGTGGTTCATGGTAAACATTGTGTAAAAAACCATACGATGTCAATGTTTTTTTAATTTGTCACCCTTTTAAATGTTTTTTACATTCACAATGAAAAGAATTCTCTTTTAAATACCCTTCTAGTCTTACTATTTATTATAACCAACATGTTAGCTCATTTAACTCCATTCATCAAGAACAATTATTTAACCATTAATTCACAATCCTTCCATTTACAAATTCATATCATCTTCATTAGAAATTACATTCTATATATTTTAAAAAATCTGAAAAGAACTCTACCCTTCATATCTCACACATCCATACAATGTGTTCCCATCATGATGATTTCAACCTATATCCATGGGTTCATATAATATTCACATATGCATAACCTCATTCCATTATAGCCATGATTAAATATCATAGAAAATATCATCCCATAACATGTACATCACCCAATGGTGAAATATCATTCAACTATAACAAAACATATCAAGAACAATAACTCCCACCCTGGGTACTTGGGTTTTGAACCATGAATGGGTTGGTTACTCTTAAACATGTGCTCATACCAAAACCCCAACACATCCTATTCTCTAGTATAACATCCCTATATAGCATGAACAAAGAAAATAACAACTATGATACCACGTTTTAATATCCTCAACCCAGAATCCACTAAAATGGCCCTCTGAGATGGGTCTCCACATGACCTTAAGTGTGCCTCTCGGTACTATAGTGACTTCCAACATGGAGCGAGGGTCTAATAGGTAATGTGGGGAGACGTTACACTATTTATCATAGTATTCTACAAAATATTAAATAATTAATAATGAAAAACTAGACAATAAACATGAACATTCATTAAAAAAAAATTCTAAAATAGGGTACAACCACAACCAAAAGTTAAATATGTCATATCGTGATAGTATTTCCTAATGTGATGGAAACCAAAAATAAAGACTAATGGAAACATCCCAAAAAAGGGTCTTGAATCCATGTCTGGATCCTCATCCTTTCTCATCCTAAGCCTAACTGAACTCCCTAGCACACTGCCTTTTCCAATTTCCAATATGGAAATAATGTAATCTATTCGGATACCCAACAACGGCCTGAGAAGGGTTTGAGTGCAACTTAGTATTCCCACACCAATGATGTATACAATGTATATAGTTAAAATAGATAGTTCAATGAAGTACTACATAAATAGAAATATAATGAAAAGAAAACACAATTTCTATTAATTAACAATATCCACTTTAGAAACATTCATCATTTATTCCATTCAATCACTTACCATATCCATCACATAATCTGTGTGTTAGGTAATTAAAACATTCTCATTCATCTTAAGATAATAAATTATCAGACATAAGGGAGAAAGTTATTTTCCCTATCTCACTAGGGATAAACATTCCATAACAAATACATCACACAGTACATGTAGTCTCAATCCAGGTTGTCTCATTATCTAAAATTGTTTGGGGTTAGAGACTCATTACGACTTCCAAACCCATGCATTCTAAGGGCGGGGTTTCGAGCCTTAGTCTAACTCAACCCATGGGGGGAGCCTCACTCAAATATCAAACATACCACCAATACATGTTCACATGTTTAGTCATCCAATTAAAACTTATACCAAATAAATGACCATTCATAATCAATACACATAACATTCACTATTGTCAGTCCATTTAAAACATAAATAATATTTGGTTCTCAACCCATTAACACATTTTCCACATACCATACATAACCCATTTAACCCAATTCCCATTCATATGTCAACTCATTTAGCTTATTAAAAAATTTCCATACATTAACCCATTTCATATAATTAATTATTTCAAAATTATTACACCATTCATTTATTTCAATTAAATCTTACAATTCATTAGATACATTAACATTATTCCATTTAACCCACTTTATGTTGTTTCAAACAAACCCTTATGACATTATGAAATTTTAGGAACAAATATCAATAATAACATTTCCATCTCAAGTAACATATCAACATGTTCATCTTGGTATCTACTTTCTCACAAGTTAACTCTATAATTAACATTACATTTTTCCATGTTCATGAATATTGGAACACCCCATGGGTGGAACTAAATTTGTCAAGAAAATCTCAATGTATCCCATAGGGATCATGAGGGGTTTGATTAATCATTTATACAACCAATTCACCAAATCCATTCGAAGGCATCAAATGAACAACTATAGAAAACCATCAACACAACCACACATGCACAAATAAACATCAATACCATGGTATATAACTTGTAGACCACCTATCTTGAAACCATAGATGAAAACACTGTTATCCATAGCCTTAGATAGGGATTCAAGAATCCATTTAGGACCCATCCTATGATCCATTGGAAAATTAGTTTTTTGGGAATCAGAAGAAGAAGTATGAAACCCTGTGACCTAATCTATAAATGAGAAGAAAGAGGATCATAAGACATACTGATAGTTTTGATCCACATCCAATGACACTCTATAATTCATATAAATGATGGAGATTAATCCTTGGGATTATTTCGTTGTTTAGTTCATCACAAGGGATATATAAAAAAGAAAGATAATGAAATTAGTTTTAGGAACATAAAATCATGAGGGTTGAAATTGTAAAATACCATATTTAATGACGTGAAAAGTTTCCCAAAATGCATGACAACCGGGTGTCTACCTATATACAGGAGTGGATAAGTCACATATTTAATATGGTAGCCCTGCATGGTTTGAAAAACCATGCCCCAATAAAACAGAATGCATTTATCTAGGAATACAAGGTCTGGTCTCCCCTCTTGAATGGTTTAATAAACGATGAACCACTTACACTTCTCTATCATGTTTTGGATGCCTTGTTGATACTTACTACATTATAACAAATAAACATGCACATGATGTCTAAAATGTACCTTCATTCATGTCCCGGTCCATTGAGACACCCCTGTGCTTCCACATACATCCATAAAAATATACCACTAACCATAATATAGGAACTTAAACAAAAACATAAACAAGAAGGTACCTCTATAAAATACAGGATCATACAACACTAGAGGTAATACTCTATTGATTCCTATAACAAAATCATAATACACCATAGTTTTTTTTTAGATCCATCAAAAATGATAGAATTTCTCACAAGGTAACCCATGTGCGGTGGGGGAATGAGAGAAATTGTTAAGGAGAGATGAAGGAGGGTATTGTGGAAATAGGGATGGATTTTCTATAACATATGTGTAGTGGAATCCCAATTTGGCGCAGTTCTGGAAATAGAACCAATGGGACAGGATCATGTAATTGGTAAATAGAGTGTGGTTAAGGTCAACTGTAATGGGATTTAATCCCCATTTTGGAATATATGGTCATGTATTGTGTTCCCTCTTCCCATAAAAAATAGGTGGGTATTTCCTTTAGTTTATTAAGAGGCTTTAACCGCATTTTTTTTAAAATGTGACGAGGATGTGATATGTTTCTCACATTTTATCCATTGCCTTTCTTATTCAATTCCATCAATCATGATGTTTATTTTCATTTAAATCATATATTGATCATTGATTATGAACAAATAAAAATTAGGCATGACCCATCACACAATTCCATTGTGATCGAAACCAAAAAATTGTATCAGACCAGTCATATAATTATTAATAATCATTTAAATTTCCTTGATTGATTTATGAATTTGTTATTTAGTTTTCAATTTTAGTTTGATCAAACATAAATAAAAATTTCATGATTTTCTACTTCCTCTAATTTTTTAAAATTATTAAAATCAAATAGATTAATATTATGAATGAAATAAATATGAATATTTCATCTGGATGTGCTTGGGAATCTGGGTGGATAACATAAGAGTATGTGCAGTGTAACTATGAGGTACATGTTGTGTACTAGTATTAAATGCAATAAAAATTAATTATGAATTAATTCAAGTATTCTACATTAATTATATGCAGTACCTTAAATTTTACACCAAGGGATTACTGGTCTATTCTGGAACAATGTCAGATAATGTACATGCTATGTGACTACCATAAATAATGTGAATTCATGTTGTTATAGACGATTCATGTATCTTCTAACATGACTTACGTGACTGGTGACCATGTTACTTAGTGACCTCATTATGTTGATCCCATTTACACATCATGTACTCTAACTTGTTTCCTTGTAATTGGTTATATGGTAAGTCCCTAGCACATGTCTCATATAGAAGATGAATATAGTAAGTGTCGTCTAGCAGACTTCTAATTTCCATGTAATTTTAGAAAATTATGCCAAATAAAAAATTAATTTATCATACTATGAAATGAAAATACACATGTTATGGTGTGTGTTTATTAAGTTGACAAGACATTCCATGTGATACGTTTTAATATATTTAAATGCTAAATTCAGGATTATATAATGTTTGATTCTATATGACATCTATGTGTCATATTATAGTTATGTTCCTACATAAATTGAATCATAATACCTGAAAGAAAAATCATGCAATCAGTGCAATCATTAATTTGATGTTACACAACATTAATGTATGTTATATGTCGTGTATGAAACATATCCCAATAGTATGAGGTAAATATGTATAATAAATATTGGGTAGTTCAGATGGCTACTCACTGTGTTTTCTCCAAGGTATATTTATATACATAGATAATTTTAAATCATTTTATTTAATAATTTTAATAATTATGATGGATTATAATATTAAGGATATTTAGATTTAAATTATGATTAAAATATTTATTAATCAAAGAATATAATTAATTAAATCGAGTGAGATTTATATTAAATAAGAACGATTATAATTGAATGATAATTTTATTAAATGTATAATGTTTTGTATTCTTGTGGATGATCATGAGCCTAGAATAGGCCTTATCATGTCATTTGATTCATTTAATGTATTATTAAATTATATATTTGTCTTCAGTTCCATATCTCTTATTTTTATATAAGGTTCTTTATTCCCATTGTGTCATTTATGTAAACCATTTTTCCTCACTTGTGTGTGAATAAAATCATATGTAATGGATGGATCTCCCATTTTAGTAGAGGAAGTTCAGGATTGGATATGATACGAACCTAATCCAAGAGAGTTTCATAAGTGGAAATGTGGATGACTACAACAGAAACCTTAAATCGTTCAAGGTGTTTCCCGCTCAATAAATGGTTTGTTTATTATCCACTAGATAAACTAACCATTATTAAAATCTTTATGAAACATATCCATTTGTTTTTAATCAAACCAATCTTTCATCTTCTGATGTTGGTTATGAAATTGATTTTCAGCATCTGTTATAGTGATTTTCTTATGATAAAACAAGTCACGAATATATTTATGTCTTTTTATTAATAATATTTTCAACTTTTTTTTGATAATCATACTTTTGAAAACCCCTAAAGTTAGTCGTTTATTAAGAATCAACAGAGGGATAATATCATTGGTGATGTAGATCAACTGATTCGAACACGAATTTCATTGAGAAATTAAATTGAACAATTATCATATTTATAAAAATTTTAACCTATGAATTCTTATGAGGCTTTAGGTGATAACGATTGGATTTAATAAATTCTATAACAACTCAATGAATTTCAAATAAACAAATATTGAATATTGGTTGAAAATCCCAATGATTCTTCTAAAATTGGAGTAAAATTGATATTTCAAAAAATTATAATGAAAATGGTAAAATAGTTAGAAATAAATGTTAACTTTTTACTAAATGTTATAATCATTAATAGGTAATAGACTATGGAGAAACTTATGCAAAAGTAGAAAGACTTGAACTTATTCATATACTTTGATCTCTTGTGGAATTCATAAATTATAATATATTTCAAATAGATGTAAAGTGTGCTTTACATAATGGATATGTTCAAGAGAATGTTTTTGTTTGACAAACCCCAGGTTTTAAAAATAAAAAACATCCAGAACATGTTTATAAATATACTAATGGGATTTTTGGAATTAGAAAGTCCCTATAGCTTGGTATAATAATTTAGCTTGATTTTTTTCAAAACAAATTAGTTTAGTGAAATAGAGATGAAATTGTTTTTTATACAATAAGTTAATAAAAAAATTGATTATAAAAATATATATTGATGAAATTATATTTGTTTTAACTAAATTTTTGTAATACATCACTTTGTGGGGATTATGAAATCTGACTTTGAAAAGAGTATAATTGGACTGTTAACAAACATTCTATGTTTTAAAATTTTTGGAAAACTAAATGATGTTTTATATGTAAAATTAAGTATATAAAATTTCTTCTTTAGAAATTCATGTATAAAAATAGTAAAAGTAATAGTAATACCATTGGAACCTCTAATACATTAGGTCTTGATGAAGTTGGGAAACCAATTGATCAAAATACTTTAGAGTTAGGATTGGATGTTTACTTTACTCAAAAAATTGTCATTCTGATTTAGTGTTTTCAATATGATTATATTTCTAGATAACCAGGAAATCCTAAGAAATATCATCTTAAAGCTATAAAATTATTTTTATGTAATCTTAAATGAACTAGGGATTTAGGTTTATTCTATTCATCTAGAAATTATTTTGAGATAATTTTTTCAGATGCTGATTTCGGTGGATTTTGAATGGATTGGAACAATACATTTAAAAGATTTCATTTCATAAGTGAATCGTTAGTATATTGGTTATATAAGAAATTACACATAGTAGTACTTTACACAACTAAATCCAAACATGTGGTAGTTTGAGGTTTTTATGCTCATGTTTTGAAGATGAAACATACACTAACTATCTATGTGAGGTGTTTTACAAAAACTCAAATTTTGAGTGATAACACAAGATCCATTGTGCTAATAAACAACCCATCACATAACTTGGAAAATTTAAATGTTCTTCATGTTATTAACCACCTTTTTTTGATCTAATTAATTTTTTATGTATATTATATCTTTTATTCATTGAATGATTTATTATTTTATATAATATTTTTTCATATGTTATCTTATTCTAAAATTACAAGAGATATCCCTTCCCTATTATTCTTGTAAATCAAAAAGGGAGAAGAAATTTATAAAGTGGTAGAAATTTGTCATGGGAGATGCCATTGAGATATTATCCAAAGGGTGAGATATTATCCAATGGGGGAAATGGAATTAATAATTTCCATTGAATTATAATGAAGTTATAAACTCTAGAGGAGTTACAATATGAGGTATATCTTTGAAGATCATAAAAGTATAAACGGATGCTGGTTTTTTTCAATGTTATTGTATTTTCATTTTAAGTGTTGTGTTTTGTGCTTTCAGTGGGGGTTGTGGACTCATAATTCCAATATCTTAAATTTTGTTTCTATAGTTTGGAAAATCACAAACACTTCCTTGAAACACTAATTTTCTATCTTTATATTCCCAATGTGTCTTACAATGTTTTTATCAAGAATAATTACATTATATATATTTTAGAAATAATGCAAAATAAAAAAACATAAAGTCATTTATTTTCAATCTGATCTTTAGGACTGAAGATGCATACTATACATTGGATTATATAATTTTAGTATTTTTTTAGTCTTACCGAGTGACACAATAATATGACTAATGCAGTGGTGACTCCTAAAGATAAAAAATGACACACTGGTTTTTATCTATTGATTTCATGTAAATCCAATTTTTTTCATGTTATTAACCCCATTTAAATAATTTCCACATAACTCCAAATTTGAGGGAAACCACAAATTTTGAATATATCGACCTATTTTGATATCAATCGATGTGTTGATGATTCCTATGGATTTATAATGACCATGATAACAATTTCCAAGGATTTCATGTTAATCATAGATCATCAATCTCTTATGATTTGTACCTAATCAAAATATTTTTCTTCATTTTGACTCCAAAACCAATAATATTCAATTAGATGAAAATAATAAATGTAAAAAAGTCCTTAAATTTCAGAAACTATTTTGAGCATGCAATTGACATTTGTATGAAATGAAAAGATAAAAAAGCACTTAATGAATGTTTTATTTTGCTTTCATATCAATATTAATGTATTTATTTGGTATTTAAGCACCACATGGTCCAACGTCATTGTAATTAGAATATAAACTTTATTTGTGATATTACGATAAATAAAAAATAAAATGAGACATTAAATTGGAATGGGACACTAAAATGATAAAATGAAACAAACCTTCTAGATCTGATGAATATTGTATGACCATGGATTCTAAATACATCTATTATCGTAGGGGCCTATAAAAAATAAAAATCATAAATCTAATAATAATGAATGTAATAAAAATAAACAAAAAAACTCTTATAAACTGACATCATAGGATCCCCGAGACAATCACCCTAGAAGACATATTCCCATAGTGCTCTGACCTCATATAGAAGTAGTGTACTTACCTTCTCAAGAGCATGCATCTAGCTTCAAAATATCTCGCATGTTGTGTGGGACATGAAATAACTGGAGAAACATCCTTTAAAGATGAAACTATATTATGGGGAATTATTATTCCACATGTCTAATTATATTAATGTTTATTGTGATTAGTGATGTGATCAAATATCACAACCATCCACATGGAAATCAATCGATTGTCATTTGTAATCAATGTTAAATCAGCCTCAAATAGATCATGTGAAAAACATAAATATATATTTATATGCAGATATAGATTTATGTTAGTTATGTTAATTAATACAAGAACATTATATGAGAGTCATGTCCTCGTGAACATTTTGACACGGAGTCATCATCCAAACCCATATTCTATCTATCCGTCTACCTTGCTCCCATAACTATAAACCAATAAGACATACATATAAAATAGAAATATTAAATAATAAATATTATGATAAATGATAAATAAATCATGTCAAATATAGGACATGTGATAAGTCCAAAGCCTGTGAGGGAGTCCCCACATCACATGATTCTCAGAATACCGCACCGACACCAGACATGATAAATCAATTCTATTTTGAAACATATATTTAGTTCTTAGTACAACCTTTTCGCTCATCCTATATAATATTTCCACATTTAAAAACATGTTTCCATACTCACTAGATGAGAATCATTTGGGAACACACTCAGATTATTCTATTTATGAATAAAATTATCACTAATTTATGTGTTTTTTATGCATAGCTAAGAAACAAAAAGGATTATTTTTCCTAAACATCCTTACATAGTTAATCTAATGTTTCATGAGGTAATTGATCCTAGCCGTGTGTACTAAATGGAAATATATGTTGGAAATTCCTGATATGACCCAACTTGTTGATAAATGAGGGGAGGGGGGTCTTGTCCGATTGTATTTTATGTCTTTTAAAATGATATATCAAGGGTAATTTCATGAGTAAATCCCACAACAAGAGCCTATTATATGACGAAATGCAGTGGTTTAGTTGAATACTATTAAAAAAATTGATAAATAATTTAAAATATGTTCATATACATATTAAACTCTTAATTCAAAATATAAAAACACATTTACATATATACATTCCTCAACCTAAATAAAAAAGATGTCTATCTAGAATAATTTGGATATGGTTCTAGTTACACTAACATGTTTTTAGTCATAAAAAGTATTAATATTGTGACAAACATAGATTACATATCAAAAAAGGATATAGTAAATACACGTAAAAACATTTAAATGATTTTAAAAGAGTTAAAAAGTTGAAAATTTCGTTAAAACCAATGAGTGTGAGAAACATCATACATTCATTAGACATGAATATAGATAATTTCTCCTTAACTGTCTCTCTAAACTATTAAATATCTTCATCATGTTGATCTACAGTGTGTTGATCAAGCCATTGTGAATAAAATGAAATAGTTTCCTGTTCGTCTCATTCATCAAAAAACACACATCTCCTTGACATTTTCATAAAAAAATGTCCGATTTGGATTCAATTGAAAGGATGTGAATAAAAAAACATCCACATGTGATACCAAAATGAAAAGTACTGTCAAAATTCACCAATGTAACTCATTCATCTCATTATAAAATACTGTTAATGATAAAAAATATAATAAAAAATTGATCAAATTTTGGTCCATGGACTGGATAAACACAATTACACTTAAAAAATAATTATTTCTACCTGTGTTCATATACAACATAAATTATATAATTCAATAGACCTTATTAGTAACTAAAATCTATATATGGATAACCAATGTCATGGTTTTCTTATTCTCTTTTGTCATCAATGCATTTAATGTGATTCTAAAAATCATTATCATCTATAGTTTTGCAATGATGGGTCAGTATATATTTATCTAGTTGCTTAAATTCTTCAGTCGGTGTAGAGTCACCTAACTCTTATAGGTTATGTCCAATTATATTTCATAAAATTCAATAAATAGATATACAAAAATAAATTAGTACTATTCATTAACATAAATAAGATTAATTTATACATACAGAATCCTTGAACCAATCATAGAATGATGAATAATGGGACTCTTGTATCTGATAACCACTAACACAAGTAATATCTTGTTTTACTGTATTAATGTGTTTCCTCTAAATGATAATTCCATGTTTAATTGATCAACTTTTATATAAAAAAATTACAGAAAAGTTGAATAGGAAAAGAAATAAGACACTTACTACAAAACGATGAAACTAATGGACTGTTGAACAAGATGTATCAATTAGATTATTCTACATTGGTGTTGTCCATATGAAATATACTTTTTCCCATATCTATCTTAGCATAAACCTAAGAGGGATTATCAAATTTTGTTTCATCACCCATAAGATATTTGGAACAAAATTAATACACTTATCCATCAAATAACTATTGGATATTGATAACATTGGATGACATCTGTTACATATAAATCATTTTAATGGATTCAAATACCACACTATAGGATACACCCCAATGAATTGGACAATACTAGTAGCAAT
Source organism: Viscum album (assembly GCA_963277665.1). Lineage (NCBI taxonomy): Eukaryota > Viridiplantae > Streptophyta > Magnoliopsida > Santalales > Viscaceae > Viscum > Viscum album. The sequence goes on along the minus strand of OY728139.1, from coordinate 978,373,848 downwards.
TACTTCCATGATTAAATGTACCCTCAAATAAAGAGTATTATCAAAACAATTCGGGTGTAAATAGATTCTCCGTGTGAAAATTAGAAATAAAAAAAATTTCCTATAAAATATTTAAATCACTAAGTCGTTGATTCATTAAAAAACGATTTCTAAAAAACTATTAATCTCAATGAATGGTTGAAAAAATTGGGGGATACACATTCAAAAATTTTATTGGAATTAATAATTTTAGTAGTGTGTGATTGTGTGGAATTTTCAACCATTTCAAGAATATTTTCCATCAGGAACCATGAGAATCCTCAAAATAGAAAGAAATGTCATTGTAACTCATCTTATACAATACTATAGGAATATATTCCCCATTACTCTTACCCAACTATAAATTCAATTGTTTCCTGATACACATTTATTTAAAATCACATCATGCATTAAATTGTCTATTTATTTTTTCCTAACACCTAAAATGGTCCCCAATATAATATCACAAAAAAATTAAATGTGCATGACATCTAGATTATGCCTTAATATGTTAATTTTCTAGTAAGGGTGATAGAACAAATATTTTTCTCTTTCAAATTTTGACTATGTTTTCTTCCTACACAATGAATATAGAGTAATTTAAGAGCCAACAAATCTTATAATTCATATACCTTGGGAATTTTTTATTTCTCAATCTCTTGTAATATTCCAACCCATATCATGATCTTTGTTGCTGGGTTAAATTCTCTTGAACAATCAAATCCCAATTTTGTCATTCTGAACATGTGTTTGGGGGTAAGAAAACTTATGTGTCTCGTGTTTGTCTATTTTTTATAATTTTAAATCCGGATAGAATTTTTACTTTTGTTGCATGAAGGGAATGAAAATTCACCTTTCATACTCCAACCTATTAAATATGTATAAGTTTGAAAGTCAACAATTTTCTTTAATAAAATAGAAAATATTTTGAACATTTCATTCATTTCAAAATCTTATGTTATCACACCATCACCCCAAAATTAATTCAAATCATCAATCAATGGTAGAAGGTAAAAATCAATATTATCCCCTGTACTTCTAGGTCCATCAATAAGTGAAGAAACTAAAAAAATTATCTTTTCATACAAAGCCACAAAAGAATATTATATTAAACCAACACCAAGGGCCATGTGTTATGATTTTCACTATCTAAAGACTTGGATGAATTCAAATTATCTAGTACCAACCCCAATCAGACATTATGACTATCTTTATCAAATTGAAGGTACCTCTAATTAAGTTAATTTTTTGTAAGAGAGTCTGTCGGGTGGGTGAGCATATCATTATCCTTATTTCATTTCAGCTGTCATATCATTAATTTAGAAAAATTAGATGTCACAAATAAAATTTTTAACCTCATATTTAGAAAAATGTGATGAATTTTCTTTAAAACATTTTGTTCCCACTATCTTGTAGTATTACATTAGTAAGACTGATTTCCACCTTATATTTCTACATGGACGATCCATCGAATACACAATTATCCAAATGGGATGTTTCTTTTCTGAAAAGTACATAATTTTTTCATTCGAATCTATGGTCTCATATGTGAATACTTTGTTCTTTCTCAACTTATGATCATGGTGATATGGATTTGGAATCATATCATATGCAGGAAGTAATTTTTTCAATAACAACAACAACATGTTGAATGATGTTTTTTTTCAAATAATTGAAAGCCTTAAAGTGCAATAAATCCATGTGAAAAATAAAATTTACTCTAACTAGTATACTAATAATATAATTCAATTTGTTCATCATCAAGTATTTTATAAAAAATCAATGAATCTTGATCATCATAATAGAATAGATTTATCTCACCTATCTCAACATTTTGTATGTTTATTCTTCTATGATCATTCCCATATAACATTTTTTAAAAAATTTCATGCATCAGATCAATCATCCTAAAATGAACATCAATATGACCAGTGTATATTCAATGAAAGAGAATATATTATTCCACATAATAGGTCCAAATCATATTATTTTGTTTTCAGAATTTCATTCATGAATATGTGATCCCTCAAGGTATCCTATGTGAATTGATATCCATTTGCACCTTATCTATATAGAAAACTAATATAGTCAACATGAAAACCAGTAATGAAATAAATAAAATTCAAAATTCCCTTAAAATAAACATTAAATGATCTATTTGTAGGATTAATCCAACTCATATCTATATATGTATGTCATGACCTTGTCCCCTCCATAGAGTACCCCTCCTTGAATGATTATTGGACTAGGAGGATAGTAACTGCCCGAGTCCCGCTGCCAGTAGGCCCCATGTTAGAAACTAGCAATGAGGGTATCATGAATATAAATGAGAGGCATTACCCTATAATAAAAATATTCATAGTTGTGAGATAATACATATACATCAAAATACTCATGCACATAAAGTTAAAGGAAACCCATGTTTATTCATATATTTTCATACCATACCAAAACATCTTTGAAGGAAACAAAAAGTACCAAAATTGTAAACTCAATAGAAACCATGAATCAATCCCACACTACTCCTTCAAAACTACAAGGAAGTAATATGTAGCATGATCTCAATGCTTCTCCCATTATCTTGCAAAACAATTTATATATACATGAGGTTATCATAATATTACACTCAGTAAGATCCTCCCCAGAGCATCCCAAGTAAAAGATAAAGAAAGCATAATACTTCCAGACAAAAAATTATTTAAACTAAATCATCGCCTTAAATGGTATACTATGTACCCATCCTCTCCATGGATATATCTCACCGTGTCAATGATACAAGAATGTTCTTATAAGTTAATTATAAATCAATAACAACACCCAGTATAACAACCCTTCTCTTTATTTCATGTTTAGACATGATTTATTACATAAAAATGCAATTAATAAATATCAGAAGATCAAGAGGACTAGTGTCTACAGGGTTTAATAACATTACACAACAATATAAATCCTGAAATACAACATATTTATTGAAAAATTCTTTTACTTGACCACAACAATCCATTATACTTAACATTTATGGGATATCCCGATGAAGGACATAATAAAGGGGGAGAATAAAGACCAGTAAGGAAGTAAACAAGGAATAACATGAGGAATAAAATATTTGTTATGCAATAATAATATCAATGTATTATAAATGAAATATTAACATAATGGCATGACATGGCAAGATTATCATAAAATGGAAATGGGGAAAAATCATAAAACAATGCATCAAAAACAAAAAGGAATCATGTAAAAAAATGCCCCAACATGGTGGAAAAAATTCCAATAGAGTAATCAAGTAATACCTGATCCCATAATGATTTATCATGATACTAAACAATAACTAATGCATTGGATTGACATTAAGGTGCACCATTAATGATCATTTCAATATCGTGCTTAAGTGTACTGCAAAGAGCATATAGCAGGGATTCATTAAGAATCAACATTTATACCATGATAAAGGATTGTAGAATAAATACATGAAAGTCATAAATCCATACAATTATGAGCATAAAAGTGAATACACTTGATATAGGAATGGGTATTGTATTCACTACATGATGATTCTGGCATGGAAAAAATTGCGGTGCAATTTCGGCAGCATAACAACGTCATTTCAAGATTTATAAAATTGTTTGATGAGAGAGAAATGGGTCTCTGATAATATATTAATGAAATGGGATTTAAGGGGGGTCATGGAGCAGAATATACGAACATTTTAAATGGAAATTGAGATTCATAATATAAATTAAATTCTTGATTGGAAATGATAAGAGAGAAATCCATTATATAATTTCTACAAGTTAATGAGTGTACATGGGAGGGATTAATTGTAGGTTCCAGGCACAACAGAAGCATATTGATGGGTTTTCCCAACTATAATTTTAGCGTTAAACAACATTCAATCCTAGATCCGTCATGATATAAAATGCTGAATCTTCATAATGGAACAAAGAATGAAAAATAAAAGAAGAGTCCCGAAACCATTGAGATAGGATCATCATATGTTGGTTATAATTAATTTAATTAATTCACAAGAATTACCTCGGTGGAATTATTTCTTCATCTATGTCTCCTGTCATGATCTTGGGATCTGTTGTTGCATCATAGAATCCAAGTATAGGATTACTCTAGTGGCGATCCACACGTGCTCCACATATCTTTGGACGTCGCTGAAGGGATCTCTGTGTTTTAGCATGGATGAACCTTCGCTTGCGATGTCCGCCTTCAACCACCTTGATCTGGTGGAGGATCTCGATCTCGTAATTAATACATAGTGTGTACTTGTTTTCCATAAAACTACATGGCGTGTAATAATTAATACATAGTGTGTACTTTTTTTCCATAAAACTACACAGCTTGTATATTTAATATACACGGCGTGTACTTTTATTTTCCATTTTTCTCCACCACATTTATTAATCCTTGAGTAATGGCTATTTATTTCTTAAATAAATGTAACTACATTACTCACTAATAAAAATATTATTTCTCCCACAATATATTATATCAAATAAATATTTTTGAAATAAATACGATCATGCATCTTTAAATAATTATTAAACCACAGTCTGGAATAATATTTATTTAACTTGTTAAATTAATATTTAACTTAGAAACATGGACCCAATTAGTGTGTGACTTTCTAGGCCACTTTCTTAGTGGCATTAGGCAGAGCCTACCTAATATCCAATGTTAGAATCAATCAACAAACCAAGGCACCAATAGAGAAAGAAGTTAACGCCACAATGACGTGTCACCTCCTACGAACACTTACCTTATAATATAATCCCCTTTTCTCGTTATCTCTAATCATGCGGGTTTCATGCTAGTGACATCAACCCATGTGCTCGATTATTCTTTCTTTGAAATCCCAGAATTGAACTCGCCCGTACCTTACAATGGCCATGAATTTATTTGGGCTATATCAATTCCATCAAAGGGCCTGAGATATATATTTTTGTTATGGAACAGAAGGGACAAATCCTTTCTCGCATTATCTACTAAAGCAGTATTACTCGTGAAGCACCCAACATATCCATTCTCATTGCGAACAGTGTGTCATCGAAGTTTTTGTCAATACATCTAAGTGCATGAGTTGTAATACCCATTAATAATAATCATAAATTCTAAGGACCAATACACACGTTCACGGATAGGAACATCCAATGACACTATGAAATGTGGATTTCCTATTGGCGGGTCTCGTTCTCATTATTTCTTCAAGGATATTACCAAGGGTTCACACCATGAGAAGGTGCCTCAAAGTATTATGAGTCCTCACCCCTAATGAATTGTTTTATTTGTGTCCCACAAATAATATCATTCGTCCATATAACATATATTCAAGAACAGTGTTATGGAACTTCTGGGTTCTCATCATAGCCGGGATCCGCTATGACCCATTAATGAAACAACTGTTCTTAAGACATTATCATATGCATTGTCACACAGAAGAACAATCAAGATGTGATAAGGACTTTATTAATGAATAAATTACAAAGTAGTTTGTTCTATACCACCAACTCTAACAGACTCCCACATGAACTAGAGCCAACTGCTAACAACTATTAACCCGCTTGCTCTCACATTATATTCATGCTTCTACTGAGATAGGCCTTTAGTCATGGTTTCCACCACATTCTCTTTTGTGGACACTCTGCTCATAGAAACTTCACCCCTCTGATAGAATTCCATCAAGAGGTGATACATTCAGTGTATGTGCTTTGTCCATTGATGTGACTTTCGTTATTTTGCAAGATCCACCACTGCAGTATTATCACAATACAATGTAATTGTATCTTTACTGCTAGGAACCACATCAAGATCCTGGACAATGTTACGAATCTAGACAGCTTCCATGGCTGCATCAAAAACTGCTATATATTCGGACTCCACTGTAGAATCGGTGACAACTGGCTACGTTGAACACTTCCAGCTCACAGATCCTCCATTGAGACATAAAACATATTCAGATTGTGACTTCAAATCATTCTGATCTGTCTGAAAACCAGCATCAAAGTACCATCTGATGACAAGCTCCTCGTCTCCTCCATACACCAGGAACATATCCTTAGTTCATCTCAGATACATAAGGATAGTCTTAATAGCTGTCCAATGCTGTTCTCCTGGATCTGGTAAATATCTGCCTACCATGCTCAGGGCATAGGCAACATCAAGCCTGTTACATAACATGGCATACATGATGGATCCTATAGCCGAATCGAATGAGATATTACTCATTATATCATTTTCTTTTTGTTCCTGAGGAAACATTTTATTAGAAAGATGTAGGCCATGTGACACTGGAACCAATCTCCTCTTGGTTTCTTCCATGCTAAATCTATTTAGTATCTGGTCAATGTATATTCCCTGACATAGTCCAAGTAGCCTCTTGGATCTATCACGAATGATCTTGATCCCAAGAATGTAGACTGCTTCTCCTGAGTCCTTCATGGAGGAACACTTGTTCAACCAGTCCTTAACGGACTTTATGAATGGTACATCATTTCAAATAAGTAATATGTCTTCAACATATACTACTAGGATACCGATCACATTCTCATTAAACCACTTATAAATAGATGGCTCACATTCATTCTTAATGAAACCAAATTTAGTTATGTCTTTATAGAATCGAATGTTCCATGACCTGGATGCTTGATTCAATCCATAAATGGATTTCTGCACCATTCAAACCCGTTTGGCTTCACCTGGTTTCACAAACACTTCTGGTTTTGTCATATAGATATCTTCATGAAGGCTCCCATTATGGAATGCTATTTTGACATCCATTTTCCAAATCTCATAGTCATGGTAAGATTCTATGGAAGGTATGATTATTATGGATTTAAACATGGAAACTGGTGAGCAGGTTTCATCATAGTCAATTCCATGACATTGTCTGAATCCTTTAGCCACTATCCTTACTTTATAGGTACTAACATGACCTTCCTTGTCCAGTTTTCTCTTGAATAACCATTTGCAACTAATAGGATTTATATCAATTGGCTCATAGACCTGAACACAGACTTGATTCGGATACATGGAATCCATCTTAGAAATCATTGCTTCTATCCATCTTACAGCTTTTGAGATTTCAACAGTTTCTTTGTAGGAGGGAGTTTCATCATTATCCCACAATAGTGATTCACCATCCTCGGTGACTAGGAAACCAAATCTCTCATGTTCCCTTACCTATCTTGATCTCATACACATTACTTTTGATTCTGGAACCTCTCCTATGGGGACCTGTGGAACTTGTTCCTGTACCAACTTCTGTGTATCTTGAGCATCAACTTCGTCGAAGTCAATCTTGCTTCCACTATACTTTTTGTTGATGTGATCCCTCTCAAGAAAGATGGATTGTCTGGCGAAAATCACATTTATATCCTGATGGTTATATATGTAATATCCTTTCATTTCCTTAGGATATCCTATAAAGATACCATTCGTGCCCCGAGGTGCTAGATTGTTGCCTAAGAAGGCCTTAACAAATGCCTCGCATCCCCATACATGTGTATACGACAAAATGGGTTTCTTTCCATTCCATAACTCGGAGAGAATTACATTTTCCAACTTAGTTGGTACTCGGTTTAATGTGTATTTTGTAGTTTGTAATGCATATCCCCAAAATTATAATGAAAGATCTTCAGGAGTCAACATCAACCTCATGATTTCCGACAAGGTGCAGTTCTTCCTTTCACTAACATTGTTCCTTTGTGGTGTATAAGGAGGAGTAAGCTAAGATTGAATCCTAAACGCCGGTAGAATATCGGTGAACTCTTGGTTCAAATATTCTCTACCTCAATCCGATCAAAGTTTCTTTATCTTCATACCAAGATGATTCTCTACTTCATTCTTGAAATCCTTAAATTTCACAAAGGCTACTGAATTATACCTCATTATGTAGACAAATCCGTGTCTACTCAAATCATTAGTAAATGTAATGAAATAATAATATCCACCTCTAGATTCTACTGGAAATGGTCCACATACATCCGTGTGTACCAATCCTAGAAGTTGTCTTGCCCTTTCACCCTATCCATCGAAAGGCATCTTGGACATTTTACCTTGTAAACAAGCATGACATCTATCAAGTGGTTTTCCCTTACTAGAGTCTAAATAGCCATCTTGGCAGAGCTTTGTCAAGCGCTTCTCATTTACATGACTGAGATGGTGATTCCACAACTGGGTGATGTATGAGTCCAGTGAGTTTGTTTCGTTATTGATTGCCAACACTTGGTTTTAGTAATATAATACATACAAACCATTATATAAATGTGCCATACCATAACATATATTTTTCTTATAAAAGATACAACCTTTATTTCAAAACATTAAAATAAATCCATCCATATCCAAAAAAAGATACAGAATTTAGGTTCTTGGTAACACTAGGCACATAATAACAGTTATTTAAAACCAAAATAATGCCAGTCGGTAATGAGAGGTGGTAGTCGCCAATAGCCAACACAGCCATCCTTACACCATTGGTAGCTCGAAGATCCACCTCTCCTCTGGAAATATTTCTAAATCTACTTGGCTCTTGCATTTGAATACATGTGTGATCCCCACAAGCTATATCTAATACACAATGTGTAAAAATGGAAAGATTACACTCGATAATGAACACACCTTTAGCGTCCCCACGCTTTTGGGTGCAATTCCTCTTCTAGTGGCCCTGATTGCCACATGCAATACACATCGGCTCCTGTTCCTTGCCCTGCCTCTAGATCTTCCCCTTCTTGGAGGGATGATGATCGGGGGCTTCATGCTATTTATAAGTCTTTGGACCCTTTTCCTTGTCCTTCCTTTTATTGTTCACCATTAGGACTACGGGTTCGTCACGAATTATGTCCTTGTCTACCTGGCTAATCAAGGTCAGAAGCTCTGATATACACTTCTCATTGCCACTCATGTTTTAATTGAAAATGAAGCTAGAGATGATCTTACTATGTGATGATAGGATGAGATATGTACGCAACTCATCCGGGAATTTAATCCCTAAGATGTCCAGGTGTTCAATTTAGCCAACATGCTTGACGACATGAGGACAAGATCGCGTAGACACTCCAAGCATAGTTGTAAAAAAAGAATTGGAGATCTCATACCTCTCATGTCTCACCTTCTCTTGGTAGTGATCCTTTAGGTGAGACATCATGCTATACGCGTCCATGTTTTCATGTTGCTTCAAGAACTCATTGGACATGACCGATAGCATGAAACACTGGACGTCAGTGGCATCATCCAAGTGTTTCATATAGCGAGATAATTTCTCATCACTGGCATCTTTCCCAGGGGAAACTGGAATAGGCTCTTCCAGCACATATAATTTTTTTTCGTGGCAAAGGATTACGCGTAAATGCCTCTACCACTCATGGAAATTGGTGCTGTTGAGAAGGTTTTCCTTCTCGAATATGGTTCACAATGATATGTTTGAAGTCATTTTCCTGTAATTTCTACAAATTAAGATGAGAAAAGGTTTAGTACATTATTACAAAACTGAGACAAATAAATAAATTAATACCTATTAGTCTCCCTGTATTTTATCAAAATCCAATAGCCCTCACCATTGACTTAAGAATATTCTATTGCCTGAATATTCTAGAGGCCAGGAACCATATTTCCCTTCGCATTACCCCAACTAGGGTTGGTCATGAAACATGAATGGTTTTTAGGTAGGCATTCCAAATGACAACTGCATTTAACTCACAGCTCCATAATCCGCTGAGTGGACTCCCCAATCTTGAAATTCTTTTATTTTGGATTTCCTCAACCTTTTCCTCTTGGCCACCACAAGTCCTGTTATGGAAGTAAACACTTGATGCGATCCAAGTTATGTTAACCCAAAACCATGAATAAGAATTCCCCGATAATTGAAAGCACCACAACAAGGGTTGGTCAAGCACTTTGAACTATGGTTTGATTCTAACCACGATTATGGAAGGCTATACCGACATAATATTTCTTTTTAGGGATTTTATCATTATACGTAAATTGAAATTTTATTATCTTTTATTACAAGTTTGTTAATATTAATTGGGATATACTTATGTGATTAACCCGGTCTAATATAATATTTACGTATAAGCCACTTTTATTTTAGTTCCATCTTGCATGCTCAATTAATTCATTAATAGAGTGATCGTGACAACACACCCATAATAAATAAACCATTAAACTAATAGAAATAAAATAAATTCTATGATAATGAGATTTTTCTATTGGTTAGTTTATCTAGTAGTTGAAAAACTAACCCAAGACCTAGGGGAGAAACACCATGAACCTTTTGGGTCCGTGTTTACAGCTTTCCACCTGTCCACCTTTGTATATCCTTGGATTGGTTTCACCATGGCTCCTCACATGAGCCACCTCCACTGGCTTGGGATCTCTATCCATTATATATGAATTTTTCCACATATAGGTGAGGGAAAAAAGTGGTTTTTACATAAACGAATCCTTGGGCGTGCAGACCCTACATATTAATGAGGGCATGGCTCGCAGGCAACCATATTTAATTAATAAATAAATTAAAAGAAACCAGTCACATACAAAGGTCTCGGTCTAGCTCATGATCACCTATACAAGCAACGACATTTACACATAAATAAAACTAGCATTCAATTATTTAATCATTCTTGCTTAAGATAAATCATGCTTGAATTAATTATTTATCTTTAATTAATCAATCCTTTTATCTTAAACCCTTTTCTAATCTTCTTTGAGATTCTCATCCATCATAATTTTAAACAAATAAATTCATTTAAAATTATCCTTGTATGTAACTTGTACCCTGGAGGTATCCCGGTGAATTCCCGTTCATTACGAATATGTTTAATTAAACACATATATACAACACCTATCACGTGTTGTGCCTTATCTTTACGCCAGCACCATGGTACAAGTCTCAAGGGTTTGTATAATATAATAATAAATTCTAATAAATCTGTGTAATTTGGGTGAGTACACGGTATGTAGTTCCGATTACACGGCATGTACTTTTCTTCACCATCCATCTGAAGTACATGCCCGAGGACGGTTCCTGTTAATGTACTTTGGATATTTTCAGAGTATGCGGAATGATCTGTGGGACACACGCTATGTAGTTTCCACGTTACACGGTTTCCATCTGGGCAAGCCGTGTGCGGGGTACACATCCCAACCCAATCTAGAAGGGACTACATGTTGTGTTCATTGGATCACATGGTGTGTAATCCAGAAACCGTGTGTCACCTATTTTTGGTCAACACACGGTGTCGTAAATTCTCTGAATGAATCCAATACATGACCAGATTTGGCATATCAGTCAATGCATTGAACCTAGACTACACGATGTGTACTTCCGAATACACATCATGTATTCTGGTGCTGTACGACCAGAAACATTTGGCTCTTCCAGATGAGTTCATCTTTTTTTTAATAAAAATTAAAAGAATTGTTTGTTTCTCTAATGTGAACGATAAATGAGAGAGGTGGAACAGATCTCGAGCATTAGATTTTCATAACGATTAAACATGAATTGAAATAACTAAATTATTAAATGCATAAATCACAAACGAAAACTAAATAATTATAATCAACGATATGACCCCTCTGATACCACTTGTAGAATCCATGTATTGGAGTCCTCTAGCGGTGATCCACATGTGCTCCACGTATCTCTGGACGTCGTCGAAGGGATCTCCGGATGCTAGTGTGGAAGAACCTTCGCTTGCGATGCCTGTCTTCGACCACCTTGATCTGGTGGAGGATCTCGCAATCATAACTTGAGGGCGTTCTTGGTGGAAAGGGAATTTGATCTTAGCTTGATAATATTTCCAAATCTGTTGTGCACAAAAATGGATCTAGAAAAGTGTTGATGTTGTGAGGATATTTATAATCATGTTTGAGGTTAATAGAGGTATAACAATAAATAAACATGTTAAGCATTTTATTTATTTCATTAACTCTTATTGAAACCCCATGTCGAATTATTTATTCCTTGACATCCACCCACGCTGATTATAATTAATATCATTTAATAAAACAATATTATATCCTCCAAATCACGACTAGAAAACTACACGGCCTATAATAATTAATACACAACGTTTAATTATTTTTAATAAAACTACACTGTGTGTACTTTTATTTTCCATCTTTCTCCACCACATTTATTAGACATTGAGTAATGGATATTTATTTCTTAAATAAATGTAACTGCATTACTCACTAATAAATATATTATTTCGCAAACAATATATTCTCTCAAATAACTAGGGTCGAAATAAATGCGATCAGGCATCCATAAAAAATTATTAAACCACAGACGAGAATAATATTTATTTAACTTGTTAAATTAATAATTGAATAAGATACATGGACACACATAGTGTGTGAACCTCCAGGCCTATTTTTCAGTGGCATTAGGTGGAGCCTACCTACATTCCATGGTTTGCATCTAGAAACACACCAAGGCACCCATAGAGAAAGATGTTGATGCCTCAATGACTTGTCACCTCCTACAAACTCTTACCATGTAATATAATCCCTTTATTCGATATCTCTAATCAAGCGGGTTGCATGCTACTGCAATCAACCCATGTGCTTGATTATTCATTCATTGACTTTCCCGAATTCAACTTTCCCATACCTTACCATGGCAATGGATTTATTTAGGCTATATCAAATTTATCAAAGGGTCTGAGATATCTACTTCTGTTATGAAACAGATGGGACAAATCCTTTCTCGAATTATCTGTTAATGCAGTATTACTCGTGACAAACCCAACGCATCCTACCTCCCATCAAACAGTGTGTCGTCACAGTTTTCATCAATAAATCTAAGTGCGCAAGTAGTAATACCCATTAATAATAATATTAATTTCTAAGGACCAATACACACGTCCTTAGATAGGAACATCCAATTACACTATGAAATGTGGATTTCCTACTGGCGTGTCTCGTTCTCATAATATCCTCTTGGATATTACCAAGGGCTCACACCATGAGAAGGTGCATCAATGTTTTATGAGTCCTCAAACCTAATGATCTGTATTATTTGTGTCCCTTAAATAATATCATCCGTCCATAGAAAATATTTTCAAGAACAGTGTTACGGCACTTCTGGGTTCTCAACATAGCAGGGATCCACTGTGACCCTTTAATTCAATAGCTGTACTTAGGACATTATCACAAGCATTGTCACGTAGAAGAACAATCAAGATGTGATAAGGCTTTTATTAATGAATAAAGTACAAAGTAGTTAGTTCTAAACCACCAACTCCAACATTAATGAGATATAATGGGTTATCATATCATTAAAAAATAATTATGGATATTTGGGGGAGGTTTTAAAACATACCCCTCTAATTTTCATTGAAAATAATAGGGTATACCAATATAAGGAAACTTGGATAAAAATTAGAAAAGAAGAAACCCTTACATGGAAGTGTGATCCCAACGGCTTGGGGGAGGACTCATGGGATATTTTGGGTTGCTTGGGGGGACACTATGTAGTATATAATAGTTTTTTCATAATCATCATGATGTTTTTGTGAAGGGGAATGGGTGCTTGAGTTGGTTCATATAGGAAGGATGGGTTAATTTATTATTATTTTGGATTTGTATACTCCACATTAAAATATTAAAACCCACAAAACAACCAATGGTTTTTACCCATGGTTTCGGGTGAAGGGGAGTGTAATAAAATATTATATTAGGCTACATGAGGATGGCATTAAAATATTACCCTTGATTATATAGAGATGAGTCACACTCTAAGGTAAATTATTTAAAAAACATAAAATATTTTTTATGCCATGGAAGATTAACTAAGGCTTTATAAAATAAATAAAATTAATCTAAAATTACATTATATTAAAAGTAAAACATATTTTGGTCCAAATAACCCTTTTATAGTATTTTATTTCTTCACTATTAGGTCATTGTGATTTCATAAAATACATTATATACTTATACAGTATTTAATTTTTCCCCAAAACTTTGACTATCCCAAAAAATTATGAAAAATCCACCATTGGATAATTTGAAAATCCTGATTAAAAAAGTATTATTAATTTTATATAAATAATTTTTAAATATGTGAATTTTCTCTCAGAAACTGGTATTTATTGCAAATTGATGTGTTTTCGCAAAAACATTTATCAAACTGTAATAAAAATTACATTTGAATTCATTAAATTATATGGTCATTAGTATATAATCATTGTAATTAAATAATAATATTTTTTAAAATAATATGTAATTAGAAAATCCATAAATTCATCAAAATTTATTTCATAATTTAATTTTAATTGTAATAAAAAAATTATTTGTGTGCCCAAAAATCATTTACCTGGTAAGATTAATAGAATGAAATTATATTCATTATTATACACCAAAATAATGTACATACTCATAATTATTTGGTTTCGATACATATCCATTTATTACACAAGAATACAGACTATGATTAAAATGTGTGATGGTGGGGATTTCTAGGGTCCCTTCAGTGACCTTGGATTGGGATGTGATCTCGATGATCTCGAACTTCTTCTGTAAATGCTTTCCCTCATGCTTAAGTTTTTGGATCTCAGATTGGAATTGGTTTTTGGAAAAGCCCAAAAATGTTGTCTCCCCCCAAAAGCTCTGATAATTGGGCTTCAAAGTGTATGACGCTACTAGTTGAATCCATCATTTACACTGTCTATGACAAAATTATTTGCTAAAACATGGTATTTATACTAGTCATGAGATCACTATTAAACAACAATATTATCAATGGTTAAGATTCTTAACTTTCATTCAATCCCAAGAATAAAAAAAAGTGAATTTTATTTCTTTATCTATAATTTATTAAAAGAAACAGAATTTTATTCCTAAATGTTAGCATGATTACAAACTCCCCACCTTTTGAAATTTTTGCTTCAAAATTTCATTTTCCCACACTAAAATATATGAGGGTAACTCTGCTTCATCAGCTCTACTAGTTCCCACGTTGCTTATTCAAACATATGGATTCACCAAAAAACATTGATTAGTGGCATTGTATTATTTCATAGAAATTTTCCACTATAATATAAGATCATCATTTTCTTCTCCTCAATGTAATGGTCATAATCCAATGGTACCACCTTTTGATTGAGTACATGTGATGGGTGAGGTATGTACTTACCCAAGGGAGATACACAGAAGACATCGTGTATTTGAGATATGTTTGGTGGGAGTTATCGTCGATAGTTAACTACTCTAATGTGATAAAGGATAATAAAAGGATTTATATAAATTAGAATATTCATTCCCTTATTCATAAATCTCATCACCCACATCCATGATGATATGGGGAGAAATACCATGTCTCCAACATTAAATTATTTGTCCATGCCAATGAGTGTCAACATATCTCTTTTATCTACACTATATTTCATTGATATCTTATTGGATGGTCATATCCTTTTTCACCATTTTATCGACCATTTTATGACCAAGATTTCTTTGTTTTCCAACTTCAGCCCATCATGTTAGTGTTCCTGTGCTCTTCCCATACATGGAATCATAAGGATCCATTTAGATGCTTCATTGGAAAATGTTATTGTAAGAGAAATCATCTTGATGAATATGCAGATACCATCCACCTTTTATGTTCATTTAGAAAGATCTCAACATATCTTCAAGTGATTAGATAGTACACTCATATTGGCCATCATTTTGATGATGATAGTCAATGTTGAAGCCAAGATATGTGTTTTGAGCATGATAGAGACTTTTCAAAAACATAGAGGTGATCCTAGGATCTCGATCGGATACAATCGATAGTTGTACTCCATGCAGCCAAACCATGTCTCTGATGTATATCTATGCTAGTCGATCTAGTGAGAAGTCCTGTCTAATCTCAATGAATTTTGTAGTTTTTGTAAGTCCATCCACCATAACCTTGATAGAATTGTTTCCTTTTGATTCTTTCATATGTCTAGTGACAAATTCCATTGCGATGTTTTCCTATTTCTATATAGGTATGGTTAATGGTTGCATCATCCCATTAGTCATATTCCTCTCATCCTTAACTTCCTATCATAATAGACACTTTGGGGTATATTCTGTGATCTCCTTGTCCATGTAATCCCACCAATAATAATCTTAGTGATCTTGATACATCATTGTGTTTCCTAGGTTAATAATGAAATTCAAACAATGTAAATCATCCAAACGTTCATTCTTTAACTCACGATTTTATGAAATACATATTCTCAATACAAATCTCAAATTTCTTACTTCATTGACATTGAAATATGAGGATTTCTCCATTTTTATAGTTTCCAATTTCATATGAATTACAAAATTATATTTTTCAGCATCCATTATCCTTTTCAAAATATACAATTAAGAAATCATTTGTGAATTGAATGACAATGTTCCCTTCTTTATGATTCCCATGTCGAACATAATCAAATTTAATAATTTTGGATCCTTTTAAATTATCATCGATGATATAATAGTTGGGTCTTTTCTACTTAGAGAATTATCCACCATCTTCACTTTCACATGGTAGTAATGGATTGAAAATTCATAATCCTTGATGAGATCTAACCATCTTCATTGGCTTATATTCATCACTTTATGTATGAATATATATTTAAGACCTTTGTGATCTGTATATATTTCACACTTCTCTCCAAATAGATAATAAAACCATATTTTCCATGCAATGATCAAACCTACTAAGTCCAGATCATGCATGGGGTTGTTTTACACAAAACTTTTCAACTTCCATGAGGCATAAAAAATGATTATGTATTTTTTCATCAACACACTACCCTGGCCCTTCATTTATGCACCACTAAAGATTAAAAAATCTTTCCACTTGTGGGTAGTGTGATTACTTGAGGAGTGATAGACTATTCATCAAATTCATGGGATTTATTGACATTCATCATTATAAGTAAATTTGACTCCCTTTTGAGTTATATTTGTATGAGTTTTTGAAAATAATGATAAATTTTCCACAAATTAGAGATAATATCTAGCCAAACCAAGGAAGCTATGGAAATCCTTACAAGATTTTGGACATGACCATCCCACGGTTGATTATTTCTTCGAATGATATATATATATAGATTCCATTTATTGTGATGATATGCCCCAATACTGAGACTTCCTTTAAACAAAACACACACTTTCATTACTTCACAAAGTGGTGCTCCTTTCGTATTGTCAATAGCACAATTCTCAGATGCTCCTAATGCTAATCCATGGTTTTGGAGTATATTAGAATATCATTAGTAAAGTCTACAACAAATTTGCCAAAGTAATCTCTAAAGACTCTACTCATCAGGTCCATAATGATTTATAGAGCATTAGTGAGTCCGTGAGGCATTAGTATAAATTCATATTGCCCATACATTTTATAAAAAGATGTATTGGGGATATCCTCCATCTTCACCCATACATGGTATTATTCCAACCACATATCCACAGTGGAGAATTATTGTTCCCCACATATCTTTTCAAACAAGTCATCCATTCATGGAAAATGATACATATTCTTTATCTAGACTTTGTTTAGATTCTAATAATCAATGAAAAGGCACATTGACCCATCCTTCTTCATGACGAAGAGGACTGATGTACCCTTAGGTGAAGTAGTTTTTTGTATGAAACCATCATCCATATTCCCATATAGTTGTTTCTTCAGCTCCACAAGTTCCATCAGAGCCATTCTACATAGATTCTGGGATATTGGAAATGCCCCGGGTATAAGATAAATTAAAAATTTGACCTCTCAAGTAGAAGGAGACAAAGAAATTACATGTGAAACACATCAACATATTCCCTAATGATGTGAATTTATTCACGAATGAATCATTATTTAGAATAAGTCATTTGAGATAGATATTTTTTCTCACAGGGAAATAATATACATTCTTCAATTGATGGTGCTAAATAAGATTCATCCAAATCCTTGAATTTGTAAAGAATTGGTGGATGATTTTCAATAGAGATAATGACCTCTTTCTCATCAAAATTTATGTTGGTTATATATAGGGAAATCCGATCCATGCCTAGAATTGAATTAACTGCACCAACAGAAGCATGACAAGGTTTTCTGGGAAGTTCAACATTAAAATTGAGATAGGGAGAGTTTTATAGTTGGGATACAATGATTTCCCCATATTCAATTTTCACCAACAACTCTATTTCCATGATTTTTTGTGGTGTTTGGATTATTATAAATATCTTTCCAGATTTAAAATATTTCATTCATCAAGAATAAAGAAGTATGTCCACAATTAATGAATAAATTACTAGCGTAACAATCACTAATTCATATTTGGGATTCAATTCTATGGTAGTGATGGATAAATCTCCCCCTAACTACCTTTGCGTTTTTTGGTTGCCTCTAAAAACCCTAGTATTTGTGAACTAGTTTGAGAAATGCCATGGTTCCTTGAATTTCTAGCAATAAAAAATGCACAATGGGTTTACCAGATCATTCCTTTCCCCCATCTCAATAGAGAGTTTTTCTTGTCAACAATCTCTAGATTGTTTCCATTCCTTCCTACACCTAAATCATTTCCTCATATTCTTCTTGAAATTTCCATGGTGTTTATTTCTATAACATTTCCATATGTGATGTTGGAATTTTATAGTACTGTTCGATCTAACTACCGGGCTGCCAGAATGTGATTCTAGCTTCCTCTTCTTAGCCACTTGATACCCCTATGATTCGATGATCTATATTTATATACATAGTTAATTTTTAAAAAAATAATTAATTTTATTAAAAATTATGATGGATGGGAATCATAAGAAATTTTATATGTGAATTGTGATTAATGTATTGATTAATTAAAAAATATAATTAATTGATTTGATTGAAATTTATATTTAATAAGAATGATTAGAAATTAATGATAATTTTATAAATTTAATAATATTTGGTAAGCATTCGATGATCATGATCCTAGACTTGGCCATTTCATGGGATTGGATTCATTTAATTTATTTTTAATTTAAATTTCATGCTTTAGTTCCATATCTCCTCTTATTATGTATGGGTATGCTTTCCCATTGTGTTATTTGTGTAAACAATTTTCCCTCACTTTTGTGTGAATAAAGGAAAATGTAATGTATGGAGCTCCCATTTTTTTGAAGAAGTTCATGTTTGGAGATTATACGAATCTAATCCAAGAGAGATACATAAAAGGAAAGGTGGAAGACTACAATAAAGACCTTAAATCGTTCAAGGTTCTTTCCCCCTCAGTCAATGGTTTTCTTATCATCCACTAGATAATATAACCATTATTAAAATCATTATGAAACTGACCATTTTGTTTTCAAACAATACCTACTTACATGATCAGATTTTATTTCTAATAATTGATTTTAAACCTATGTTATAATTCATTTCATAAGAAAAAATGTCAAGAATATATTTCTGTTTTTTATCATCATGATAATTTTCAACTTGTTTTTTATAAACAATCCTATGAAAACCTAAGTGTTCAATTTTCTCATAAGAATCATCATAGTGAAAATATCATCGGTGATGTCGATCAACCAATTATAACTAGAATTTCATGAGAAATTTAATTGATCATTTATCATATTTATCAATATTTGAACCAATGAATTCAGATGAGGCTTTAGGTGATATGTTTGGATTAATGAAATGAAAGAGGAAGTCAATGAATTCTAAAGAAAAATAGTTTGGACATTGGTTGAATGTCCCAATGATTCTTCTAAAATTGAAATAAATTAGGGTTTCAAAAAATATGATGAAAATGGAATAATAGTTTGAAATAAATATTAACCTATTACTGAATGTTATAATCAATAAGAGGGAAAATAATTTGGGGAAACAAATGAACTAGTAGCAATACTTGAACTTATTAGTATACGTCTAGCTTTTGAAGAATTCGTAAATTTTAATATATTTCAGATCGATGTGATGTTTTCATTACAAATTGAATTTCTTCAGGAAAATGTTTATCTATTAAAGGCCTTTCATTTTAAAAAAAACATCCAGAACATGTTTATAAACATACCAAACTATTTTATGGACTAAAAAAGTCCCTATAACTTGGTATGATAAGTTCAATAGATTTTTGTTACAAAAAAATTGTTAAGGTAGATAGAGAAGAAACGCTTTTAATAA
This sequence comes from Viscum album, assembly GCA_963277665.1. Lineage (NCBI taxonomy): Eukaryota > Viridiplantae > Streptophyta > Magnoliopsida > Santalales > Viscaceae > Viscum > Viscum album. Next base: position 978,353,702 of record OY728139.1, on the reverse strand, counting down.
AATAAGTTAATACAAAAATTTATGATTTAAAAATATATACTGATGACATTATATTTGGTTCAAATAAAAAATTGTTCATAGTTTACTTTAAGAATCTTATGAAATATAAGTTTCAAAGGATTATGATTGGTGAGTTAACATAAATTGCAGGTTTTAAAATTTATGAAAAACATGAAGTATGTTTTATATGTCAACTTATCTATTTAAATGTTATTTTTATGAAATTCATGATTGAAAATAGTAAAAGTATTAGTACTCTCATTGAAAACTCCAATATATTAGATCTTGATGATGTTGGGAAACAAAATGATCCAAATACATTTATAGGTAGGATAGTATATTTACTTTTTTGAATATCATGTCATTTAGATTTAGTGTTTTCAATATGATAATCTTTCTAGATATCTAGACAAATAAAAAGAATCTCATCATAAATATAAAAAATGTTTTTTAAGTAATCTTAAGGGAACCTTGGATTTGGGTTTATTCTATTCTTCTATAAATGATACTGAGCTAAATTTTTTTATGGATTCTAATTTTGGTGGATTTAGAATGGATTGGAAAAGTACATTTGGAACATGTCATTTCTTAATAGAATCATTAGTTTCTTGTTTGTATAAGATATGACACTCAAATATAACATTCCTGAACTGAATCTAAATATGTGGTAGTTTGATATTTTTATTCTCAATTGTTGTAGATGAAATAAAAAATCAATGTCTATGGAATGAGTTTTACTAAAACTAAAATATAGTGTGATAACACAAGTTTTATTGGACTATGTAAAAACCCAGCACATTAGTTATGTGCTTTGTTGATAGAAATAAGTAAATATTTCTAATATAGTAATGTTTTAGGAAGAGTGAAGAGATAAAAATAATGCTCATCATGAGGAAGTTAACATTTTGAAATAAATGTTTCATAGTATAGAGTTAGAAAGCAACAAACTCGAAACGTGTGAAGAAAAACTTTTTCTTCGGATGGAGAAAGATACTAAAATTTCTGAGGAAGCTGAAAGAATTAAGACATAAATTCAGAAGTAATAGTGATGGAGAACCGTAGTATGAATGTAAAATCATTTGTTTCAGAGGATTAGATGAATCATGATTAATTTAATGAAATGAAAGAAATTGTGAAAAATTTGATTAATAAAGAATGAACATTTTAAATTTGTACTCTTAATTTATATTTTGAAACATTTTTTTAATGAATGTAAAATCTAAATTAAATTTTCATCCAAAAACATAATGTTTGAATTTATTCCAATTAATTTTGGATATATTTTATTTCATTTATTTCTTGGATGATTTATTATTTCACATAAAGTTATTTCATATTTTATCTCATTCTAAAATTCCAAGATATATACCTTCCCTAGAATTTTTGTAAATAAAAAATGTAGAGAAACTGATAAAGAGGGAGAAATTTCTAAAGGCAGAAGACATTGAGATAATATCCTAAGGGTGAGATATTATCCTATGGGAAAATGAAATCATACTTTCCATCGGATTATAAATATGTTATAAACTTATGGGGAGTTACGATATGAGTTATGTATTTGAAGATATTAAAAGGTTAATGGGATGTAGGTTTTTTTCAATGTTATTTTATTTTCAATTTAGGTATTGTGCTATGTGCTTTTCAAATGGGGGGGGGGATTGTAGAATCAGAAGTCTTAGATCTTAAATTTACTTTCCTTAGTTTTGGAAATCACAAACACTTACATAAAACACTAATTTACTAACTTTATATTTCCCAAGTGACTTTCAATGTTTTTATAGAAAAACAAGAATTTATAATTAATTTATAAATAATTATTATAAAAACAAATATGAAGTTATTATTTTTCAATCTGATCAATAGGACTGAAGGGGCATACATTACATTGGACTATACAATGTTCCACGAACCGACCACAGACTACTGCAGAGCTAATGTGTTTTCAATAAAACATGGTGGGGAATTCTTTTTATAAAAAGAGAAGCTGAAGAATTACATATCATATTTCACTACAGATGATAATTACGGTTTAGGTTCATGAAAACTAGATTCAAATACTACATTCCTTCAAAAACTGAATAGAAAATAATCCATAAAGCCGCCACCAAATAGTATAACTCAAATCATCCAAACATGTAAACATTTAATTGAAAATGTTTGGTGAGTAGTTTAATTCCCAATAAGTGGGTTTTAAAAATAAATGAATATTTCCATTAAAACATTTTGAAAATATCCCTTTAAAAATATTCATAAATCATTTTCTTAAAGAAAACTGAAATACATGAAGCATAACATAATAGTTTTCCATGAATTATTATTGAACATTTTAAGAAACATTAACACGAATACAAAAAAACATGATCCAATCATAAGCATGCTTATAGGGAATGCATTGTGTGCAGATTAGTATCTAGGCCTTAATTAAAAAAATGATAATTGAATCATTCAAGTGTGTAGGTACATAATTTTCATCTAGAAAAAAATACACGATCATAGTTGGGCATAAACTAAGCCGTAATTAATTATATAAAATTCACATTATTAAATAACTGGAAAACATAAATCATTGGTATTAAATATTAGGAGATGAGTTCTGAATTATCATCATGCCATTTGCGTTTACTTCTTCTGGTACTCATTTGTATTGGCTCTTAACCATGTATATTCTACTTGTCGAATATTCACATGGGTAATTAAATACAGCAAACATAATGAGGTAATGTATAATGCGGGACAACAAAACCGTACAGTTAAGGCCTTTTGATAAGACCATATATAATCATTTTGACAAGGCCCTGTGAAAAGACCATAGTTTGTCTCATGAGACCTACCGATGCACCGGGGGTATATAGTAGGCCCCACCTGACACTTACTATTTCCAATACATTCCCCATACATCTAGTAAGGTCATATATTCACTGTCTCCCCTTCCACTTTGAATGTGTAATTTTTTATTTATTCAATGTGACTCAAACCACATTGAATTATTTAGTTCTGAATCCATAATAGGTCATAGGAGTTCAATTATATACTTTATAAATTATATATATAGTGGATCATGCATTAACTATCAACAAAAAACTAACTATTATATTGCTATGGAAATTTAATAAATGACAAGTATTGTAGGCAATTTATCGCACATGTGAGGATAGCCATTGAACAAAAAATAAATGGTTATACATGTTATGTCACATAAAATTATAGATCCCTAATGTTAAAATTTTTGATTGATGGAAAAAAACATTACAGAAATACATGCCCATTAGTACATTGTTAAATGTTTCGGTGAACATGAAAATTGGATAAATCATAAACATGATTAACTAAGAGCTATCACTGCAGCATGTTCATCATGTAATAAAAAATTAAGTTATAATAACATTATAACATGACTCTACACACACTTTTATCCTCTAACATTATTGCATACATATATACACAACACATTTTTTTTATCAAACTAAAAATTAATACACAATAAAAACATAAAAGTATTAATTGCATCAAAAAATCAATTAACTTATGAAAACTGTTGTTCGTAATTTGGATATGGAAATCATCTATCTATATATATATTTATATACGATTGAAAAAACCCATAAATTCTCCATAATTACTATACACACAAAAAAGCATCTAATAAATCAATATTTGGAAAAACCAAAATTTATTTAGGATTGATTGTTGTGTAAACCATTTTTACACAAAAGTGTATATAATGGATTGTTTTTTTAAATTGCTCCTTATAAGCCTTTGATACTTCAAAAACGTTTGTTATTCATTCTCATCAACCTTTGTAAAATCAAAATTAGATTTGGGGAAAAAGTTCATATGTATATATATATATGTGTGTGTAACCGAATATACATAATGTATATGAGGATTTACAGCACAAATTTAATGACACATTCATTATCTAAATATATTAGGAACATTAATTAAATAATGGGTCATTAATTTCAAAACTTGATGAAAAGAATAAAAGTTTTGTTTATAAAATTAATACATATATATGATTATGTATACATCTATATATTTATTCACAAATCGTCACAGGACCTTGCCTCGTAAAGAATTAATAACATCATTTAGAATAAAAAATTCACCACTATATAAGAAACCAGTAGATCTTATACTCAACCATAAATACATAAATAAATACATATATATATATATATATATATATATATATTCAAACTGTAAAAAAGAAAGAGCACTATGTTCCTTACTTGGATCAATGAAGGAGAAGAAGTGGATCAGAGGTTGAAGAAGTGATAGAGAGGAAGAATACCCATAGGGTTCATGTGGAGAATGAGTTATATATATATATTGTATATAATATATATATAAGGCAACTTTCAATGGATAACCGGGGCACCTCAGTTTATAATAAGACCAACTGTGTTCGGTCTTGCTGAAAAAGAGAAAGGGAAGGGACTACCTGGTGTCACGAGTGTATAATAATGATGATCATGTGAGGCTGAACGCAACTGGAATGACAAAAGGAAGAAATAATAAGAATAAGGTGACACAAAAAATTGTGGAAAAGAATTGATGGATTTAATTATCCAAAAACCGATTCAGCGACTGAGGTGAATCTGCAGATTATTTAAAAGGATGAATGGTTGAGATCAGGGTGTGGTTCAGAACGAACGGCTTTGACCGATGTAGGATTTTGAATCATTCTGGATGGCCAAAATTTGATCATGAAAAGGATCAGATGGATACTAAAAATGTGGTGGGAAAGCCATGGCTGCATGGGTTCAATGACCTAACCAATCGAACAGATAAGATATTGCGTGGTGATATTGAACATTACGGATTCGATTTCTGCAAAAAAAGGCCATCCCACTTCAAAACAAGATGGGATACGGTCTGGAATTATAATCCTGGAGCTCTTGGAATGAGCTCAGAATTACCCTACCCCCTCCTCAGTACTGACCCATACTGAGATTCAGTGGGTGTGCTTCTACGTGCACCCCTTCCTTTGTTCTGCCCTGCATGGTGTCACACTCTGGCACCCTTGCACACACATGACCATGCATTCTTAGAAGATACTATGAACACATAGGGACACAACTTAGTTAGAACCTTTCATGCACATACCTAGGCCATTTTTTGGGGTTTTGTGAGATGCCCACCAAGGCCTTTAGTGGGTTGGTTTAATAGGTTTCCCTCAGCTGTGTGGGATAGTCACCCATTTTTTAGCAAAGTAATTTTTTTTATTATACACAATAAATTTATTATGTTTATAACAAAAATATAATTTCCCTATCATAGTTCAACCAAAACCTATACCCAAACATTTCATTATTTATAATCATTTGTGTTTCAAAACATAAAACTAAAATATCATGGTTTAATGATTCATAAAATAAAACCAAACTAGTATTATATTTAAAATCCAAAAATACGTTTAATTACAAAATTGTTTTTATTCATCCAAGGATGAAATCATATCAAGGATCTTTCTAAAACATTTGAAACACTTAAATACCAAATTCACTATGTAAAGGTAAAATAATAAATACAACCATAATGATTAATTAAATTTTCTCAATATATGATTTGAATCTCAAAAATATATTTCTTTTGTACCAAAAACAAGTAGTGTCAAGTACATAATTCTCTTGGTATATCTTTTAAAAAACATGGGTTATGATTGAAACCCATTTTAAATGGTAAATCATTTTCCTTCTAAAAAATATATAAAAAATTTATTTCTTGCATGTTTATATTTATAACATCAATAAACACTTTAAACACTTGGAAAACTCATTATACCTAGACATGTTAAATTAAATCCCTAAAAACCCAACTAATATAAGGAATTATTTCCATTAGAGACTCAAAGGTTACCTAAATGAGGAAACAATCAGATTATCTTTTAGTACATCTAAAAACATGAATAAGGGATTTCCAAATTCAATTTTTTTTGGAGAAGATGGTACTCATCATTCCTATGATGCTCAGTATAGTTGTTGTTGTTATGGTTATATTGATGTTTATCATGATGGATCCGAAATTCCCCACTATTTTCATGTGATTTTTGTTATATTTGGTGGTATCCATAGGATTTAAATTTGTCTTTTAGTATGTATCCTAGGGTAGTGAGTTTCATTGGTATTATTGTAATGAAATCATTTTCAGTGATTCATTGAATAAAGAAAGTCTTGTGTTTATTTGCAAGTATGGTTTGGGATAATATGTAAATCAAGCGAAGTAAAACTATACAATACTGTTATTAAATATGAAATAAGTCTGGGGTGTCACCTTTTCTCCCCCTTCAATGATTTTCTTCCCAAGAATTCTAAAACACTCATACACATCCATAAGAAAAACCAGACACATATTACTTACTGCATCCAATCACAATGTCGTCCAATGTGGAAAATCTAATGATCAACCCCAGGTGGACCTTAGATGTTTTTCTAGTCCCTCAACTTCCAATTTCCATATACACCTAGAGAAGTTAGGATTACAACTCAACATAATCCTTTCGGGTTTTGAGAGGAGGGTTGTGTGGTGTGGAGGTCCGTGATTTTAGAGTGGTGTAGATCCCTATAAATCCCTTGAACTACATCGTTCTTGAAAATTTGGATGTTGTAGAGCATTCCATACATATTAAAATGTAGGATTTGGATCATATAGTCTAATTTATGGACATCCTCAAATGAATCTTCTTGCTTCCTTCTTAAAGCAATGTAGTTTTCAAATAAGGTGAAACCAAACAAAACACCTTCGTAGTTTTTTCCTCTAGGTTTATACTCTGCAAATTGTACAATTTTCATGAAACAATGAACATAACGGTCTCCCTGATTTGTTCTGAGGACATTCAGACTAAGGGTCACATTATATGAGCATTTTTAAGTCTGTAATAAGTTTGAAAATGTTTCGTAGTTTATAAACACGACTTGATTAATATATAATCCAGTAATTTGATATGATGTGATAAGAGGTTTGTTGGTAAACCCATGTCTTCCATCTGAATAAGTTCATGGGTCATGTTTTACATAGTTGGTAATTAGCATATAAAACAAAGATTTTATTTTGTAAAATCATATTGAAAAACCAAATAATAATTTATAATGTTTTACATTTAAGAAAAATATCATGAAACACAGATATACTCTGTATTTATTCTTTTCCTCTCACAACTCACTGGTGTGGATTTCCTAACATCCACACATTTCTCTTCATAGGTACAACTGGTGTTGGAAATTGCCTCTGTTGCTAGACAAACAAGCCCCTAATGCGATGCCATCCTCATTAATCTCATTGGTTCAGATGTAGCACGTGCAACATGGATCAACAACATGTGGACATCTATAGTTCCATGTGTGAAAATCAGGAAGTGTATGAAGCTAGAAAATATCAGCTTGAACTTGATGTCAATAATGTAAACAAGTAGAATCATCCTCAAGAACATAACTGTCCATAACTTGTCCAGAAATACTATAGGTCAATATTTGATAGAGGTACACTGCTCGGAGGTCACCCTAATGTGTATCCTCCCAGAAGTCCTCTATGGGAAAAAATAGAGGCCTGGGTGAAACACATAATCAAACCCTCAACATATTTTACATTCCACGAATAGAATGGAAATTGGGTGTTCATCATAAGAAAATAATTTAATCTTAATTCTCATTGATGTTGTAGTACATGAGTTGAATTGGATAGATGGTAGAGGTGTTTGCCTAACAAATGATGGTTTTCAAAAGTCTCACAACCTTCTAGACATGATTTTCCAAATATTGTTTCTAATAGTTCTGTTGGAAGAGACATAAGGCTTTGTTTTTCTACCATCTGAAAATGTTAATAAGGACTCTACTTAGTGAGACATAATCAGGTTTTTAATGTTGTACTAATTTTTCTTGGTTGTCTAAATCGATCATCAAATACAAATTGTCACAACCCGACCCCAGACTGCCCTGGAGCTGTTGTGTTTTCAATAAAAACATGTTGTGTAATTTATTATTACAAAAACAGAAGTTTATGAATTACACATCATGATTCACTAAAGAATATCATTACAGTTTAGGTTTTTGAAAACTAGATACTAATATTTCAATCATTCAAAAAATGTATAGAAAAGAATCCACAAATCTGCCACCAACCAGTTTAACTCAAATCTACTAAACCAGTATAAATTAAATTCAAAACGCAGGGTGAGAATACGAATTCCAAGTAATGGGGGTTTTAAAATAAAATAATATTATAATTAAAACATTTTGAAAACATCCCTTAAAAAATATTCAAAAAACAATTCTTAAAGAAAACTGCAGTAGATGAGGCATAACATAACAGTTTCCAAGAATTACTTGTGACCATTTTAAGGATCATTAACAGGTCTACAATAAAACATGTTCTAATAATATGCATGCTTATACAAAATTCATGGTGTGCAGCACAATATTCAATAGATAATTAAACAATGCTAACTGAATCATGCAAGGGTGTAGGTACAAACGTTTTACATTGAAAATGTACAGGATCAGAGTTTCACATAAACAAAGTCATAATTAATTAATCACATAAAATGCAAATCATCAAATAACGAGAAAACTACCATCACTTGTATTAATGTTAAAAATATGGGTGCTAAAGAATAATCATTCCAAATGAATTTACATCTTCTGATACTCATAGGTACTGGCTCTTAACCAAGTATATTCCACTAGTAGAATAATCACTTGGTTAATTAAAAACAACAAGCATAATGAGGGAATGTATAATGAGAGACAACATAACCATACCGTCAAGTCCCCATGCCAAGACATAAATAATTGTTTTGTCGAGGCCTTGTCCCAAGACCATAGTGTTTTTCATTAGACCTATTGATGCACCGAGGGGCTATAGCGGGCCCCATCCGACACTTAATATTTCCAATACAATACTAATACGTTCAGTAAGGTCATATATTCAATTGTCGCATACCACAAGGAATATTTAATTTTTCATTTATTCAATGTGTCCCATACCACATTGGATAATTTAGTTATAAATCCATAAAAGGTTATACGATTTCAATTATATTATTTCGAAATGACATATATATAGTGAATCATGAATTAAGTTTCAACAAAAAAACTAAAAATTGTATGACTATGGAAATTTAATAAATGAAATGTATGGTATGCAGTTTATAGCACATGTGAGGATAAATAATGCACATAAAATAAATGGTTCTAAATGTTTTGTCAGATTAAATGATAGTTCCATAATTTTCAAAATCATTGATTTATTGAAATGGAAACTTAACAGAAATACACACCATTTAATAAAATGATTAATGTGTTGGTGAACATTCAAATAGATTAAATCCTAATCATGATTAACTAAGAGAAATCACTATCGCAAGTGCATCCTGTAATAAAACATTATGTGGTAATAACAATATAACGTGATTCTACACATCATTTTATCCTCTAACATTATTTCATACATATATACACAACACATATCAGTTTTTAAAACTAAAAATTAATAATCATTAAAAAAAATACAAGTATTAATTGCATCAAAACATCTATTTTCTTCTGATAACCATTGTTTGTAATTTGTGTTTGGAAATTATCTATATCTATATATATATTTAATGGTCTAGAAAACCACATAAATTATCTATAATTACTATATGCACAAAAAACATCTAATAAATCAGTACATGATAAAAATAAAATTTATTAAGGATTGAGTGTTGTGTAATCCGCTTATACAAAAAAGTGTATATAAAGGATTGTATTTTTAAATTTCTCCGTATATGCATTTCATACTTCCAAAATATTTGTTATTCGTTCTTATCAAAATTTTTAAAATCTAAATTAGATTTAGGATCAACGTTTATATGTATATATTTATACATATAACAGAATTTACAAAATGTATATGAGAGTTTTACAACAAAAATTTAAAGGCATCTACATTATTTAAATATATTAGGAAGATTAATTAAACAATGTTTCTTTAATTTCAAAAAGTGATATAAAACATAAAATGTTTTTTTATAAAATTAATAAATATATATGTTTAGGTATACATCTATATATTGATTCACAAAACGTCGCAATCCCTTGAATGGTAAAGAATTAAGAACATCATTTAAGACAAAAAATTCACCATAATAGAAGAAAAAATTTGATCTTATACTCAACCATATATATTTACACACACACACACACATATATATATATATATATTCAAATAGTGACAAAGTAAGAAAAACAATGTCCATTACTTGGTTCAAGGAAGGAGAAAAAGTGGATAAGAGGTTGAAGAAGCGCTGGAGCGGAAGAATACCTATAGATTTCGAGTGAAAAATGAGTACAATATATATAAATTTTATATAATATATATTTAAGGCAATATGAAATGGAAAAATGAGGCACCTAAATTTATAATAAGATGGAGTGTGTTCGGTCTAGTGGAAAAAGAGAAAGTGAAGAGACCACAAGGTTTCATGGGAGTGGAATGATGATGAATGTGGGAGGTTGAACGCGACTCGAATGACGTGAGGCAGAAGGAAGAAGAAAAATGCAATGTATATGGGTGTAGAAAAGAATGGATGGCTCTAATTAGATGCAAACTGATCTTGTGGCTGAGGTGCATATGTGGGTTCTTTAAAAGGATGAACGGTTGAGATCAGGGCATAGCTTAGATCGGATGGCTACGAGTGACATGAAATTTTAAATCTTCTTGAATGGCTATAATTAGATTGTAAAGAAAATTATATTGTTGATAAAAACGTGGAGGGAATGTTGCGGCTATCTAGAATTGATGGCTGAACTGAACAAATTGCTCTGATCTCTTGTGATGAGATCAGACTGTCCAGATATGATTTCTACTAAAAAATGGAGTCCCACATCGATACACGATGGGCTACGCTCTGGATTTATAAGCTAGGTGCTATCAGCGTGAGCTCATAATTCCCCCTCCCTTTCCCCAGTACCACCCCGTACATGGATTTAGTGGGTGCTCTTCTATGCCTACCCCTGCCTTCATACCACCCCGCATAGTGGCTCACTTAGTCACCCTTTCACATGCACACCCGTAAGTGCATAAAGGATACTATGAACGCACGTGCGCATAAATTAGCATGAACCATGTGTGCACAACCCTGGGCCATTCTATAGGGGTTCTGGGGGATTCCCACCAAGGCCTTGATTAGCTTGGCCGACTAGGTTTCCCTCACCTAGGTGGGGGACTCAACCATTTTTTAGTAAAGTAAAAGTCATTTTTATAATATACAATAAATTAATTATGTTTATTACAAGGAATATGATTTCCCTATCATGATTAAATGAAATCCTATAACCAAACTTTTTATTAGTTTATAAAAATTTGATTTTCAAAACATCAATGTAAAAATTCATTGATTAATGTATAATAAATGAAATCCCAACAAGTATCATACTTAAATCCCAAACATACTTTTAATTACAGCTTGGTTTTTTTCATCCAAGGATGAACATCTAAAGGTACATTACAAAACAGTTGAAACACTTAAATACCTAATTCACAATGTAAATTTAAAATACAAAATACAACCATACTCATTAACTTCATTTTCCCAATGTATGATTTCAAACTCAAAAAAAATATTTCTTTGTACTAAAACCAAGAAGAATCATGTAAACAATTCTCTTGGTATTTATTTTAACACACAAGGGTTGGGATTCAAACCCAATGTAAACATTAAATCATTATCCTTCTAAAATATACTATAAAAAAAATTTAGAAATATTTTTATAGTTATAACTTCAATTAACACATTAAACATTTGGAAAAACTCATTATACCTATATTCATAAAATTAATCCTCCAGAATTCCAACAGCTACAAGGTCTTATAGCCGTTAGAAACTATGTAGTCACCTAAAGTAGGAAATAGTCATATTATATTTTAGGCCTTATAGAAACATGAATTTGGGCCTTCCAACATCAAAACAAATTAGAGAAGATGGTGCTCATCATTCTTCTAATGGTCAGTACTGGTGTTGTGGTTCTAGTTATACTGATGTTTATCGTGGAGGATCTGAAAGACTCCCACTATTAACTGGGGTTTTTTTGTTGTATTTGGTTTCCTCCATTTGATTTTAATTGGACGTTTATTAGGTATCCTAGGGTAGTGAGTTTCTTTAGAAATTTTGTAATGTAATCATTTTCAGTGTTTCCTTGAATAAAGAACGTCTTGTGTTTATTTTCAAGTATTGTTTTGGAATGTTGAAAATCAAGAAAAGTAAAACCTTAAAATACTATTATTATATATGAAATATGTTTGGGGAATCACATTACTCCCACATTTAAGGAATAATATTCTCATTATTCTAAAATACTCATACACATCCACCATCAAAACCAAACACACATTACTTCCAGCATCCCCTCACAGTGTCGTCCAATGTGGACGATCATGTTATTGTCCCCAAGTGGATCCCTCAAATTAGTTTCTAGTCCTTTTACTTCCTCGGTCCATATACAAAGAGAGTAGATATGATTTCCTCTATGTATAAATCATTCAGGTTTCCAAAGGGAGGCTTGTGGGTGTGGAGGTAATAGATTTGAGAGTGGACTAGATCCCAATAAATCTCTTAAACTGCATCGTTCATGAAAATTTGGATTTATTAGAGCATTCCATTCATAGAAAAACACAAGAATTGTATCATGTTGTCCATTTGGTGGTTTCCCAATAATGAAACTTCTTGAATCTTTCTCAAATCGTGGTAGTTTTCATATAAGGTAATCATAAGAAAAGGCCTTCGTAGTATTTCCCTCTCTACTTATACTCTGGGAATTGTGCATTTTCCTTGAAATGATGAACATGACGGTCTCCCTAATAGGTTCATAAGAAATTCTGGATAAGGGACAAATAATAGAAGCATTTGAAAATCATGTGTATGTTTGTAAAAGTGTCATAGTCTTCTGAACATGACTTGACAATTATGGAATTGATTAATTTGATAGGAAGGAATAAGTGGATTTTTGGTAAACCCATGTCTTCCATCTAAAAAATTTCAAGGGACATGTTTTACTCTGTAAGGCATAACCATATTAAAACAAAGATGTTATTTTGTAAAAGCATATTAAAATATCAATTCATAAATTATAAAATTTAAAATTGAAAACAATGTTCATGAAACATGGATGTGATACGTATTTATTAGTTTCCTCTCAAAACTCATAGTTGTGGATTTCCTAACATCCCCAGATGTTTCTTCAGAGGTACAACCAGTGATGGAAATTTTCCCAATTCCCAGTCAAACAGACCCCTAAAGCAGTTCGAAATTCTTCGATCTCTTTGGTCAAGATTCAGCACTGGCAACTGTAATCAACCTCATGTGGACTTTTAAATTCCGATGTGAGAAAATCATGAAGTGTATGATGTTGTCTGACATCATTATGGACATGATGTCGATAATATAAACGGGTAGACTCGTCCTCAAGAACATCAAGGTCCATAAATTTTCCAGAAAGATAGTAAGTCATTAATTGACAGAGGTACGCTACTCAGATGTCAACCCCTTGTGTAGCCTCTCATAAGTCCTCTAGGAACAAAAAAATATCGACTAGGTTACAACATTTAAACAAACCAACAAATTATTTTCCCTTCTGTGCATAGAACGATAATTGGTCATTCATCATAAGAAAATAATATAAGCTTGATCCTCAGTGAGGTTGGAGTACATGAGGATAATTGGATACACTATAGATGTGTTGGAATGACAAAAAAATGTTTTCAAAAGTCTCATAGCCTTCTTTACATGATTTACCTACTATAGTTTCTAATTTTTCGTTTGGAAGTGATAGAAGAGTTGTTTCGTCTACCATAGGAAAATGTTAAGCATGACGATACTTTGTAATACATAATCATGTTATTAATATTATTCTCATTTTCTAGGGTTGTCTAAATCGATCCTCTGATACCAACTATCATGCCTTGGCCCCAAACTACCCCCGAGACAGCGTGTTTTCAATAAAACATGGTGTCTGAATTTTATTATAAGAAGAGAAACTGAATAATTACACATCATGTTTCACTAAAAAATATCATTATAGTTTAGGTTCTACAAAACTAGATACAAATGTTAAAATAATTTAAAAACAATAAAGAAAAGAATCCAAAAATCTTCCACCAACTAGTGTAGCTCAAATCTACTAAACCTGTAATAATTAAATTGAAAATACAGGGTGAGTATACAGATTCTAGGTTGGGGGGTTTTGAATATAAATTAAAATTTCAAATAATGTTTTCGAAAACATCCATATAAAAATATTTATAAAACATTTTCATAATGAAAAATTCAATACATAAAACATAACATAACCTTTTTCAAAAAAAAATTGTTGAATATTTTAAGGAACATTAATAGAGCTACAATAAAACATGTTCCAATCATATGCATCCTTATAAAAAATTCATAGGGTGGATCATAATATCTGAAAGATAACTAAAAAATGCTATGTTAATCATGCATGGGTGTAGGTACATAATTTAAATATTGAAAAAGAACATGATCAAAGATGCGCGTAAACAATGTCATAATTAATTAATCAGATAAAATGAACATCATAAAATAACTAGAAAACTACCATCACTTGTATTATAGTTCATGATTTGGGTTCTAAATAATCAACATGCCATGTGCATTTACATCCTCTAATTATCATAGGTAATTGATATTGACAAAGTATATTCTGCTAGTCAAATATTTAATTGGTTAATTAAATACTATATACATAATGAGGGAATGCATAATGCTTGACCACATAACTCTATCATCTAGGACTCCTACCAAGACCATAAATAATCATTTTGTCAAGGCCTTGTGAAAGACAATAGTTTGTCTCATGAGACCTACCAGTGCACCTAGGGGCTATATCGGGCCTCACCCGAGACTTACTATGTCCAATACATTTCTCATACATCAAGTAAGGTGATATATTCAAAGATTATAATAACACTTTGAATATTTAATTTTTCATTTATTCAATGTTTCTCATTCCACTTTGAATAATTTAGTTCTTAATTTATAAATGGTTAGAAGAGTCCAATTATATTCATTATCAATTAAATATATATGGAAAACCATGAATTAAGTTTCAAAAACAGAACTTACCACTGTATGGCTATGGAAAATTAATAAATGAAAAGTATGTTAGTCAGTTTACAGTACATGTGAGGATAGCTAAGGCACATAAAATAAATGGTTGTATAGGGTTTTTCACATAAAATGGAAATTATTTAATTTTCAAAATCCATGATTCATGGAAATGGAAACTTAACAAAAATACATGCCATTTAATACACTGATAAATGTGTGGGTGAAAATGCAAATAGATTAAATAATAAAATTGATTAACTAAGTGAGATCACTGCAGCAAGTTCATCATTTAATAAAACATTATGTCATCATAACAAGATAACATGATTCTGCGCATACTTCTATCCATTAACATTATTGAATAAATATATACACAACACATATTTGGGTAGAAATATAATATTTTATACTTATTAAAAACATACAATTATTTGTTACATCAAAAAATCAATAAACATATGATATCCATTGTTCGTAATTAGTGATTGGAAATCATCTATATATATAAATATGTGAGTAAAAACCCATAAAATCTCCATAATTACTATACACACAAAATGAATCTAATAAATCAATATTTGGAAAAAACAAAATATATTTATGATTGAGTGTTGTGTAATCCATTTATACAAAAAAGTGTATATAAAGGATTGTTTTTTTAAATTGCTCGTTATAATTATTTCATACTACATAAACGTTTGTTATTCATTCTTATCAACCATTGTAAAAACTAAATTATATTTAGGATCAATGTTTATATATATATTTATATATATATACGTATAACTGAATATACATAACATATATATGGGTTTTACACAAATAATTTAATGATAGTTACTTGATATAAATAAATGAGGAGAATTAATTAAATAATGGTTTAGTAATTTCAAAATGTGATATAAAACATAAAATTATTGTTTATAAATCGAATCCATATATATTTTTATATATACATCTATATATAGATTCACAAAACGTCAAAATCCCTTGCATGGTAGTGATTTAAGAAGATAAATTAGGACCAAAAATTCACCATCATAGAATAAACTAGTAGATATTATACTCAACCATGTATATTTAAATAAATGAATATATATATATATATATTGAAGCCGTAACAAATCAAGACAATCTAGGTCCCATACATGGTTCAAGGAAGGAGAAGAAGTGTATTAGAGGTTGAAGAAGCAATGGAGTGGATGAATTCTCATGGACATTGTTTGAAAACTGAGTCATATATATATAAACAATATATAATATATATTTAAGGCAACCTGGAATGGAAAACAGAGCCCCCTCTAATTATAATAAGACCACGTGTGTTCAGTATTGTGGAAAATGTTAAAGGGAAGGGACCACCAGGTGCCATGGGAGTGGAATAATGAAGAATGTGTGGGGGATGAATGAAACTGCTATGGAACAAGGTGGAAGGAAGGAGAAGAAGACGACACATATGGGTGAGAAAAATAATGGATGAATATGATTAGTCTCAAACTAATCCAATAGCTTATGTGTGTTTGCGAGTTATTTAAAAGGATAAATGATTGAGATCTAGGTGCAGCTCAGACCTAACAAATGTGAGTGATGTGAGATTTTAAATCATTTTGAAAATATGAGATTAAATCAATAAGTGGATCAAACAGCTGCTAAAAATGAGTAGGGAATGCCACTGCTATGTGGGTTCGATGGCTGATCCAATCGAATGGCTCAGATCTCGCACGGTGAGATCGGATGATCCATATCTGATTTCATCTGAAAAAGGGCATCTCACATCGTAACGAGATGGGCTATTGTCCGACATTATAATCCTGGATCTCTCAGCATGAGCAATATTTCCCCCTCCCCCACCCCAGTACCACCTCATACTAGGATTATGAGAGTGATCTTCTGCATCTTTTCCTGCCTCCGTGCCCCCCCTCATAGTGGTGTGCTCTTGCGCCGTTACAAACACAATCTCGTGCACACTTAGAGTCTTCTATTCAAGCATATGAATGCAACTTAGCATGAACCATGCATGCACAGCCTTGGGCCATTTTCGAGGGGTTTTTGAGATGCCCAATGAGGCCTTGAGTGGATTGGCCTACTAGGTTTTCCTCTGCTAGGTGGGGTACTCAATCATATTTTTTAAAAGTAAAAGTCTTTTTTATTATACCCTATAAATTTATTATGTTTATAACGGAGAGTATAATTTCCCTATTATGGTAAAACAAAATCTTATAACCAAACTTTTCTTTAGTTTATAAACATTTTAGTTCAAAACATCAATCCAAAAAATAAAGGTTTGATGTATCATAAAAGAAATCTCATATAGTATTATATTTAACATAAAAAATATACATTTAATTAAAACGTTGTTTTTTTTTCATCCATGGATGAAAAAATTTCAAGGTAGATTCTAAAAAATTTGAATCCCCTAAAAACCAAATTCACCAAGCAAATGTAAAATATTAATACAACAACAATCATTAATTTCATTTTCACAAAGAACGATTTCAAACTCAAAAATATGTTTCTTTTTACCAAAACCAAGTTGTACCAAGTAGATAATTATCTTGGTATATATTTTAAAACACAAGGGTTATGATTAAAATCCATTTTTATCTTTAAATCATTATCCTTCTAAAATATATAAAAAAATTATATTACAAACATGTTTATAGTTATAACTTCAATGAACTCTTTAAACACTTAGAATACTTATTATACCAAGGCACATTAAAGTAAACCACCAGAAAACCCAACACCTACAATATCTTATTACCGTTAGAGACTCAACAATCACCTAAAAGAGAAAACAGTCGAAATATCTTTTAGGCCTTATAAAAACATGAAATAGGGCCTTCCAACTTCAAAACAAATTGTTGAAGATGGTTTTCATCATTCTTTTGATGCAGAATATAGTTGTTGTTCTTTTGGTTATACTAATGTTTATCTTGATTGATCTGAAATACCCACACTATTTAAATGAAATTTTTGTTGTATTTGGTGGTCTCCTTGTGATATTAATAGGACTTTTAGTTGGTATCCTATGGAAGAGAGGTTCTATGGTCATATTGAAATGATATCATTTTCAATGTCTCACTGAATATATAAATTCTTGTGTTGATTTGCAAGTATTCTTTTGGACATTTTGGAAATGATTAAAAGTAAAACCTTACAATACTATTATTTCATTAGAAATAAGTTCGGTGCATCACACAATGTTATTAGTTTTTTACCATCATACTGAGTGAAACAAGAATTTGGTGGATGCGACATTGACTCATAATGATCAAAAATGACTCAATGATTTTTACACCTCGATTTCATGTAAATAAAAATTCATTTTCATGTTATTAGCCCCCTTTATTTAATTTATCACTTAACTCGAAATATGTGGGAAAAACTAATTTTGATCATATCATCCAATTTGGATATATGATATATGTTTCAATGATTCATATGGATTTATATTGAATAAAATAACTTTTTCCTAGGATACCATATTAATCAGAGATCATCTTTATCTTATGATTGGAAATTAAGCCAAGTTTCATTCCTCATTTTTAATCTTAAACTAGTAATAAGTAATTTTTTGAAAATAATAAATGTAAAATATTCCTTAAATTGAACAAACTATTTTGCGCATGCAATTGAAAATTGATTGAAATTTAACGATAAAAAATCACTTAATGGTTGTTTTCTTATGTTTTCTCATCAATAATAATGTATTTATTTGGTTTTTAATCACCACATGGTCTAATGTCATTTTAATAAAAATTAAATTTTGATTTCTAACATTACATGAAATATAAAATAAAATGAGACATTCGATTTGAATGGGAAACTGGAAACATAAAATGAAACAAACCTTTTGGATATGATTCATCTTTTAGGACAAGGGCTTATACATAAAACTATTGTAGTAGGGGCCCATAAAAAATAAAAAATTTAAATATAATAATAATAAATATATTAAAAATAATCCAAAAAATAATTTATAAACTAGCATCATTGGATCCCTTATACCATCACCCTAGAAGACATATTTCTATAGCGCTCTAACCTCAACTAGATATACAGTATTTACATTCTCAAGATCATGCATCTAGCCTCGAAATATCACACTTGATGTGTCATCCATGAAATAACAGGAGCCACAAACACTCCAGATGAAACTATAAAATGGTGAATCTTTATTCCATATGTCCTATTATATCGATGTTCATTACGATCAATGATGTGATGAAATATCAAAACCCTCTACATGGAGAGCTATCGACAATCATCTAGAATCTATGTTAACTCAGCCTCAAATTGATCATGTTCAATATATAAATATATAAGTATATGTTTATATAGATATAATTACATCATGTTAATTAAAAAAAGAACATTCTATAAGATTCATAACGACAAGAGCATTTTGATGTCAAGTTATCAACCAAACCCATATTCAATTAGTATGTCTATCGTGCTCCCATAATATTATACCAATAAGACATAACTCTTGGAAAAAATATTAAATATTAAATATTATAATTTAATGATAAAGAAATCATGTCAAATATAGGAAACGTGATGAGAACCAAGCCTGTTAGAGAGTCCCTGCATCACAAGATTCTCATAATATTGTTCCGACACAACATACATTAATTTAAATGAAATTTAAAACATCAATTTTTTTAACATTAATTGAAACATATAAACCAAAATTAATAATTCTCATTGTATTTTCCTAAAAGGACCTATATGTAACCATGCCACGCCACTATGAGGCGAGAAAACCTCTTGAGACTCTATCCAAAATGTGTTGGGCACCCACATTTAGTACCCAGTTCACACTACCATTATAATATTTCCACATTTTACAACATTTTCAATACACACTAGCTGAAACTCCATAGGGAATACTCTTAGATTAATCTATTTAATAAAACAGTTATCACAAATTTAATTGTCTTTTAAGAATATAAAAAAACTAAAATGATACTCTTACCAAACTATCCCTCTATAGTCAATCTAATGTGTCTTGAGAGAATAAATCCCAGCCATTTGTAGTCAAGGAGAATCTATGTGCTCATGCATGATATGACCCAATTGGGGAAAATGAAGGGTGTACTCTCCCATGGGATGGTATGCCTTATAAAATTAAATATCAAGGTTCAATTCCTGAGTAAGTACCATCACCAGAGCCCCTCCAATGAGAGGATGAATTGGTTGAGTTGAATCCTATTTAAAAAACACATAAATAATTGTAAATATGTTAATATACATATTTAAATCTTAATAGAAAATATAAAAACACATTTACCTTCATACATGCCTAAACCAAAAGAAGTTGGTGCCTCTCTAGAATAATGTGGATACAGTTCCAGTTTTGATAACATGTTTTTAGTCATAGAATGAATAAATAGTTTAACACACTTAGACTATATATCAAATAAATAGATAGTAGATACACAAAAAACATTTAAATAATTTATAAAAGTAAATCGGTTAAAAATATATTTAAAATCAAAGAGTGGAAAAATAATCCTACCATCATTAGACATGAATATAGATCATTTCTCCTTAAGAAATCTCTCTAAACAATTCAATATCGTTTTCATGTTGATCTATAGTCCATTGATCTAGTTGTTGTGAAAAATTCAATTTTCTCTAGTTCATCTAAATAAATAAAAACAATATTATTCTTAACATTATCATATAATCGTTCATATTTGGATTCAATAATATTATAATGAAGAAACCATATTCTACATGTGATGCCAAAATGATTAGTATGTTACTAACTCATTCATCTCTATATAAAATATTGTTAATGATCACCAATGTACACTAAAATTGATCAAATTTTGGTTTGATGACTAGATCTTTACAATTACACTTTAAAAATCATTATTTCTACCTGTGTGCATATAAAACATCACTGATCTCTTTAAATTGACCATATTAATAACTAGAATCTACATATAGAAATCCAATGTCATAGATTTGTGATTCTATTTTTTCATAAACATATTTAATGTGAATCTAAAATGCATTATCAACTATAGTTGTGCTATGATGAGTTAATATACAAGGAATTTGATCTTGTTGGTTAAATTCTTTAGTTTGTGTAGGGTCACCTATCTCTCACATTTTATGTCATATAAGAATTCAAATAATTCAATAAATAGTTATATAGAAATAAATTAGTACCATAAATCAACATAATTGAGATTCAGTTATACTTACAAAAGCCTTGAACCAATCATGAAATGATGAATAATGGGACTCTTGAATCTGATAATCATTAATAGAAGGAATATCATTTTTTAACTTATTAATTTGTTTCTTATAAATGGTAATTACATGATTAAATGATCAACTTCTATATGAGAAAAGACATAAAAGTTGAATAGTGAATGTGATAGAACACTTACTACAAAAACAGAACAACTAATAGACTATTGAAAAAGATGTATCAATTAGATTGTACTACCACGATGTTCTGCATACGAAATATAGTTCATTCCATATCTATCCTATTATGAATCTGAGAGGGATTATCTAATTTTGTTTCAACAGCCATAAGATATTCAACACAAAAAGCAGTTCACAAATCCCTAAAATAACCATCAAATATTGATTCCTTTGGATGATATCTATTCTATATAAATCATTTTAATGGATTCAAAAACCACTAAAAAGTATACATCAACATGAATTGGACAATACTAATAGCAATTACTTCAATGGTAAAGTGTAATATCAAATGAAGAATATCATCAAAAAATGTGGGTGGAAATAATTTCTCTGAGTGAAAAATATAATGAAGAATAATTTCATATAAATTTTTTTAAATCACTCATTAATTTATTCTTTAAATAAAGTTTTCTAAAAAACTATTCCTCTCATTCAATGGTTAAAAAACACATGGAGATTAAAAATCAAATTTTTTTTATAATAAGTAATAGTTGATGTAGTATGTGGTTGTCATGAATTTTCAACCATATCTAGAAGAGTAGCCATCAGGAACCATGAGAATCCTCAAAACAGAAAGGAATGTCCATTTTTCTAATCATATACTGTAACACCCCATGCATCCACGATACGCTTCTCTTTGAATGATACAGTAGTGTGTATTATACGCAACTTAGAGTTCTAAAACACACCATAAACAATCAAACTAGCAATTACGAATAGTAACAACTACCTTTTGAAATTTTATCTCTCAAAATGGATTTCATTTTTAGATTCGGAGTATCGAATTTAGCCTAAGGTGAAGGTTTTGTACTTTTCGGATAACTTTTATATTTTAGTGAAAATTACTAAAAGAACCTTTTCAATCAAAATAATTAATAGTGATATATTTTGAATTTTAGTGGTTCTAAAGTATAATTAGAATATAATTTTACTATTTTATTCAATAGTGGTCATTAGAAATAATTTTACTTTGAAATTGGACATAAACAATTGTCAATCTTTTGATAGTTATTGTTTCTTAAAAACAAGCTATTTGTTTTGAGAGAAGGATTTAATTAAAAAATTATTTAATGTATCTTCCATGTTATTAATTTTTTAAAATATACATCATTTTTGAATTCGGAATATCAATTATTTGCTTAGGGTGAATTTTTGGTGTTCTGAAAAACTTCAATTTTTGATGAATAGTGAAACCACTAAGTGGTAGTTAAGCAAACTGAATTTTCGTTTAAATGGAATTTTTCTACTTATATATATTGAATTTCAAAAATCCGACATACATGTTTGTCACTAATAAGTAAAATGTTGTTCAATGGGATGAAAATATTTTTAGTGAATAGTAACTTTTTTTTTATTAATATCGATTAGAGGTAATTAGTGTAATTTTAGGTAAAAATGATGTTATAATAATATGAAATCACAATAAAACTTGTCTTACCCCTATTTTATGAGTAATTGACGACCATTACAAACCATGGGTTGATTTGTGGGACCCCATGGAGCCACTTGCGTAATATAATGACATTAATACATTTTATTTAAAGTAAATGTAAAAATGACACAAACATGAATTGTTTTACTAAAACAATTATTACATGGGGTAACACAACTCATATTTTGGACTATAAATATTCATTAGAAATCTAATGAGATTTATTACATTATGATTTTTTTTTAATTTTTAGACATTAAACAAATTAACTTATTTAGGACATCATGACGGTGCAGCGATTACCTCATTAAATAACGATTTAAATAAAATGAAACGATAATGTAAAATATTAGAATTAAACTTTTCAAAAACCTATTGGATGAGTATATTTCGAAAAATTATCATCTTATCCTCGAAATATATCAATGATTTCCCTTTATAATCTGAAACGCATTTGAAAATAATGTAACATTTCATGAATTTCCAAGAGTACCCCTCCTCTCCACTTATAAAAGCCCCCCACCTCTACCACCATTCCCACACATCTCAAGCCTTTTTCAGGGACAAACCCTGCCCATTTACTCACTCCACATCCCTCTCTTACTCCTAGAATCCTCACATTGGGCATAATCCTTTCCATGTAAGCCTTTGGGCTTAAATCAAAAAGAGTTACTCTTTTAAAGGTAATGCTTTCTCTTATGTTAATTTGTTTTATTTTGCATCACCAACCCCTTAAAATATTTTTACTCCATTATTTTGTAACAAAAATAGTATCATAAATATACTAGTATGTTTTTATAAAAAGTATTCGATCTACACTCACACACACCTACATCTAATGGTTAAAGAACATACTGTTTCCGTGGATGGCGAATTTCTACCTCACGAAACGATGACTGTTCAAAATCCTTTTAACACCATTCATGGTGACCATTGAGATATCAATATATATATATGATATATATTATGTTTATGGTTTCCATATGCTTCTGTATTTTTCATTTATGGCATACCATTATGGTTTCCATTATGGATAAACGGGATATCTTCATTTAAGGAAGTGTGGACTACCGCCCCCTCAAAGTAATTTGATTCGTTAATGCCATACGGGGGATGTGTAAGGGATGAAGTAAATGTAATTATATATGATATTATGCTAGAATTATAATATACCTTTATTTCATTATTATTTCATTCCATTAAATACGAAATATGAATGAAAGTAGCGTTCATGCGTACGTACGGCTTACCATCTCCATGAACGGTGCATTTCATTTAATACCTGTAAATGATAATCAATATTATAAATGAATATATATACTAGATATATAATATATATATATGATATATACATCATGAAAATAATTCTGGACCTAATGGATATTTTACCACATGAGCAACTTGCAATTATAAGAAGTTTATTTTTGACTCAAGTACCAAAGATCGACAAAATGACTGTTATTAACATAAATAATTACATAATGTTTATAAAATGGTAATAAGTGATATAAAAGAAATAATGAACTTGAAAAAGGTTCCTATTCATGTAAAAATAAAATCTATTAGATTATTCATGAGGTTAATGAATGATCGAATCAAGTCAGATACGAGGTAAGGGAACTTCTTAACCCAATTTCCATTATTTAGGTTAATCTCCAACTTTGAAAATATTTTTGATATTATTATGTCCTATCTTGTAATTACACTTTCTTTATGTGTACTTATAGTAAATACACATAATAAATCTATTTTATTCAAAAATTTGATCTTTGTAAGGGACTTCGTCTCAATCTTCTTTCATTGAGGCATATGTTGATTTATACAGATCTTTCTTTTATACGGTGTATAAACCACTTTCAATTTTACATTCATTCAAAAGAAATATTTTTATACAAAGAATTTTACTAAATGGCAAAATGGAATGTTTTTCTGTCATACGTATGCGACGACAACGACTTCTCCACTGCGGTGACCATTATTTGAGTTTCGGCTTCCTCTACAAGCCATAACTATTTTGAAAATGGAATATAAATACCAAGTTTTACTCTTCCTTTATTTTGGTATTGAAAATGGTTTTGAAATTTTTTTGATTATATCAATGTGTTGCATTGATATCATGAGATTGAAATGTGGAAATGTTATGCTTGTTTTATGTGATATTATTTTGTTATGGATTATGATATGTTTAAACCTTTTCATATAAGGAATGAATTGTACTTATTATGTGATGGGTGGAGCCCTCTATAGCTCCTCGATGCATCGGTATGTCTCATGAGACAAACTACTGTCTTGGAACAAGGCCTTGACAAAATATTATTTGTAGTCCTGGCATGAGGCCTTGGCTTCGTGGTTATGATAGTCTGGCATTATGCATTCCAACATTATGAAAGTGGTTATTGATATTTCATGTTGTTATTAGACTAGTAGAATATCCATTTGAGTAAGTAAATGAAATTATTTTATTTTATATTGCCATATTATACTGAAGTTCAAGTTTAAAATGCTTTTGTTTCAGTTATACATTGCCTTAAATTATTATGTATAGTTATGAATGTTTCCGCTATATTGTGATCCTTACAGAGCATCTGAGCTCACCCCTTTCAGTGTTTATATTTTCTAGGATGTGAAGAAGTATTTTATGAATGACCTACAGGGATATTTTGGGGGGATATGAAGACAAGATGTTGTTGTAGTTTTGTTTTGATTTATGATGTAATGTAAGACTTATGAATATATCTAGTAGTTCAAGTCTACTAAACTAATCGGTCTTTCGAGACTTGATCTTTTGTGATCAGGCCTATGTTATGTAATAATGAAATAGCTCTGGGTAACTGGGTTCGGGGTATTACAGTTGGTATCATAGGTAGTTTAGTACTAACCTTGGATGCTAGATTTAGATAAACTCTGATTAGAGCACATATCCCTAAGATAGACATTTGGGGATTAGTATAGATGAACTTCCTAGATTTTTGGTATTATAGAGATTTTGTGAGTTTTCTGAGCAATAAGTCCCTGTCTGGAAACGAGTAGGTAGAGGCGGCTCTGGCACAGATGTACCTAGGGGTAAAACCTGAAAACACCGCTTTGAGCTAGACTCGAACGGGAACTAGTGCACGACAGTGGGCCATGATGCACTCTTCATTACGACACTCCTGGGGGATATGCTTATGATTAATCTCATTTTTCTTTATAAACAGTTATGAAGGGTTTATGAGTATATACTTCCTCAAAGAAAACAATTTTATGATTATGGATTATATCCATAAATTGTTCAATTTATTTTATGTGTTCTGCATGTTTGGAATTATGTATTTCTATTCATAAAATAATCGAGTTTTTGACATTGTTTAGAAATTGCTCCTAGTTGAAGGAATTAAAACCATATCAATGCACACACTCCATGTAGGTATTTCCCTCCTTCTCAAGATAATTATAGTGGGGTAGGAGATACAACTGGTGCTGGTCACCTTATTACCATTCTGGGACAACTCACTCAGGTTATGAATAATAACCTTACTCGTACGGAGCACCCTGCTCCGCAGCATGGAGGATAAACGTTAGACCGCTTCATGAGGCAACAACCACCAACATTAAATGGGATTACAATTCCCTTAGTAGTTGGGCAGTGGATAAATTCATTAGAGAAAATATTCCAAGCCATGGGGAGTAGTGAAAGAGAAAAGGTTATCATGGTAATTTACCGCCTAACTGGAGATGCTGATCAATGGTGGTCGCTGATTCAAAACACCAAGGAAGATGAAGAAGTATCATGTATGGAATAAAGGAAGTTCGAAGAGATTTTTATAGAAAAATACATTCCTCGGACCATCAAGGAGATATAAAAAGGAAATTTCTGAGTCTGAGGCAGAAGGTTGATGAGAATGTCACAAAGTATGAGGCTAACTTTACAAGTTTAGCGAGGTATGCTGCAGATTACATATGTAAACCAAGAAGTAATATTGATCATTTCATTGATGGGTTATATACATTTCATCGTCGTGTATTAGTCTCACAATCCTTCTCGTCATAAGAAGATATTCTCTCCTGCGCTATCAAGATGGAAAAGAACTTCTCTAAGTCTTATTACATTAAAAGTAAAGCAAGAGAAGAAGAGAACATTGGAACAAGATACAAATAAAGGGAAAAGGGAAAAGAAGGATTTTCCATTATGAGATAATTGTGGGAAGAATAACCCTGGTACTTGCCTAAAAGTAATGGGAGTTTGTTATAAATGTGGAGAAAAAGGTCACCAGGCTCGTGATGGCATGGGAAAAAAAGAGGCTATCAATGTTGAATGCTACAATTGTAGGGAAATGGGGCATTATGGAAATTAATATCCTAAGTGTCATGGAAACATACCTCATAAAAAGGCCAAGGGATCATGGCCAATCTTATGATGTTACTACGGTTGAAGCGGAATAATTATTGTATTGGTGCTTTAGGACTCAAGGATTATATTATGGTTATAAGAATAATGTGATATATATAAAGATTGTACTATATTACTTGTTGTTTTCATTATGATTTTAATATGAAGAAGGTTATCATATTTTTAGTATGTGACAATAAGAGAAACTTTTCTTTGTTTGGGGAATCTGATGTTACAATTGGTTTTGGACTTTAGAGACCTTTTAGAGAAATTCTGGACAGAGGTATTTTGGATAACTATAAAGGTTAGAATGGATTAAGTTTGAAAGGATATTTTTGGATTTTTATAAAAGGACAACACGTAGACCATGTGACAACACGTCGTTTCGGACAAAGCTGTGGGAATTGAACCCACAACCATAGTGCGATTAGGATTTTTCGCCTACCACTGGACTACATGAAGCCCCTGGATTGTATAATGTAGTTTTTTTAAAAGGGTCTGATATGTGAATTATAATTTCATTATTTTTGGAACCCAATTCGATTAGGATAAATAGAATATATATTTTGATGAAATCTTTTAGAGTGAAAGATGAGTTTGTTGTAGGAATTAGTTGAATGATGAAACTCTACTTGTCAATTATATATATACATATATATTTTTCCTCTTATTCTATGGATAAAATAATTCTTAAAATAGATTTTAAAACCAAAAATGTGTTATATTAATACGATATGTTTGGTTGAACCGATGGTAGTTTAAATCATCATAGATTGATGGCTTTGAGGCCCACAATTTTCTACTTGTTTTTGATTGATGACCTCAATCACTCTCTATAAATATTTATGTTTTTCCTATAATTACGTGCCTATAATTGCGACCAATGTTATCCTATTCGAAACCCTAATTGGTGGTGACTTTTTCATTTCCCTTTCACTCTTATTAAAACTAAATTTTATTGAACCTATTTCCAATATGGGTTTTCCACAAAGGTATTTTCTATTTTCCGCATTTTATTTTCGAAGAAAAATTTCAAATTTCGAAGACGAAATTATTTGAAGGAGGGGATAATGTAACACCCCAAGCTTCCATGGTACACTTCTCTTTGAATAATATAGTAGCGTGTGTTATACGCATCTTCGAGTTCTAACACACACCATAACCAATCAAACTAGCCATTATGAATAGCAATATCGACTTTTTAAAATTTTATCTCTCATAATGGACTTCTTTTTTAGATTCAGAGTATCGAATTTAGCATAAGGTTAAAGTTTGGTACTTTTCAGATAACTTTTATATTTTAGTGAAAATTAATAAAAAAACCTTTTTAATCAAAATAATTATTAGTGATATATTATGAATTTGAATGGTTTTAAAGTATAATTAGAATATAATTTTACCATTTTATCCAATGGTGGTCATTAGAATTAATTTTACTTTGAAATTGGACATAAACAATTGTCAATGTTTTGATAGTTATTTTTTCTTAGAAACACGCTATTTGATTTGACAACGAGATTTAAATAAAAAATTATTTAATGTAACTTCTATGTTATGAATTTTTTAAAATATACATCATTTTTGAATTCAGAATATCAATTATTGCTTAGGGTGAATTTTTGGTGTTGTTCTGAAAAACATCAATTTTCGATGAATAGTGAAACCACTAAGTGGTAGTTGAGCAAACTGATTTTTCATTTAAATGGAAGTTTTCTACTTATGTGTATTGAATTTAGAAAATCCGACATACATGGTTCTCATTAATAAGTACAATGTGGTTCAATGTGATGAAAATATTTTTTTGGTGAATAGTAACATTTATCATTAATCGCGATTATAGGTATTTAGTGTAATTTAAGGTAAAAATAATGTTATAATAATATGAAATCACCATGAAACTTGTCCTACCTCTATTGGATGAGTCATGTACAACCATTACAAACCATGGCTCGATTTGTGGGACCCCATGGAGCCACTTGGTTAAGATAATGACATTAATACATTTTATTTAAAGTGAAAGTAAAAATGACACAAACATGAATTGTTTTATACATAAATTATTACAAGGGGTTATACAACTAATATGTTTGACTATAAATATTCATTAGAAAGCTAAAAAGATTTCCTAAATAATGATATCTTTTTATAATTTTTAGACATTATATAAATTATCTTATTTATGACATCATGATGATGCAAAGATTACCTCATTAATTAACGATTTAAATAAAAAGAAAGGATAATGTAAACTCTAAGTCTAAACATTTAAAAACCTATTGGATGGGTATATTTCGAACCCTTATCATCTTATAACCGAAATATATCTTTGTGGGACCTCTAAAATCTGAAACCCATTTGAAAAATAATTTAGCATTTCAAGAATTTCCAAGATTACAACTCCTCTCCTCTTATAAAAGCCCCCCACCTCTACCACCTTTCCCACACATCTCAAGCCTTTTGCTCAGCCAAACCCTTCCAATTTCCTCTCTCCACATCCCTCTCTTACTCCACGAAGCCTCACATTGGTCAGAATCCTTTCCATGGAAGACTTTGGTCTGAAATAAAAAAGAGTTAACCTTTTAAAGGTAATGCTTTCTCTTATGTTATTTTGTTTCTCCAACCCCTTAAAATCTATTTATTCCATTCTTTTGTAATAACACCAGTATCATCAATATACTAGGATGTTTTTATAATAAGTATTTGAGCTACACTCACACACACCTACATCTAATGGTTAAAGAACAAACTATTTCCGTGCGTGACGAATTTCTGCCTCACAAAATGATGATTGTTCAAAATCATTCTAACACCATTCATGGTGGCCATTGAGATGTCACTATATTTATATATGATATATATTATCTTTATGTTTTCCCTATGCTTCTTTATTTTTCATTTATGGTATACCTTTATGGTTTCTATTATGGGTAAACACGATATCTTCATTTAAGAAAATGCGGACTACCGCCCCCTCAAAGTGATTTGATTCGTTAATGCCATATGCGGGATGTGTAAAGGATGAAGTAAATGATATTATATATGATATTATACTGGAATTATAATATACCTTTATATCATTATGATTTCATTCCATTAAATACGAAATAGAAAGGAAAGTAGAGTTCATGTGTACGTACGGCTTACCGTCTCAATGAACGGTGCATTTCATTACATAACTTTAAATGATATGTAATATTATAAATTCATATATATACTAGATATATATGATATATATATGATATCTACATCATGAATATAATTCTGGATATAATGGATATTTTACCACATGAGCAACTTGCAATTATAAGATGTTTATTCTTGACTCATGTACCAAAGATCGACAAAATGACAGTTATTAACATAAATAATTACATAATGTTCATAACATGGAAATAAGTGATATAAAAGAAATAATGAACTTTAAAAAGGTTCCTAAGCAAGTTGAAATTATTTCTAGTTCATTATTCAGGAGGTTAAAGAATGATCTAGTCATGTCGGGTACGAGGTAAGGGAACTTCTTAACCCAATTTCCATTCTTTGGGTTAATCTCCTTCTTTCAAATTATATCTTGATATTGTTATGTCCTATCTTGTATTTGTACTTTTCTAATTTGAACTTATAGTAAATACACATAATAATTTTTTTTAAAAAAAATTACCTTTTTAAGGGACTTCGTCTCAATAACCTTTCATTGAGGCATATATTGTTTTATACACAACTTTATTTTATATGGTGTATAAACCCCTTTGACTTTTACATTCATTCAAAAAAATATTTTTATAAGAAGCATTTTACTAAACAACAAAAGGGAATGTTTTTCTGTTGTACATATGTGGTGACAACGACTTCTATGCCGCTGTGACCATTATTTGAGTTTCGGATTCCACAACAAGCCATAACTATTTTTAAAATGGAAAATAAATTCCAAGTTGTACTCTTCTTTTATTTTTTTATTGAAAATGGTTTTGAAAATGTTTTGATTATATCAATGTGTTTCATTTATATCTTGAGATTTAAATGTTGAAATGTTATGCATGTTTTATGTGATACGATTTTGTTATGGATGATGATATTTTTATACCTTTTCATATAAGGAATGCATTGGACTCATTATGTGATGGGTGGAGCCTGCTATAGCTCCTCGATGCATCGATAGGTCTCATGAGACAATCTAGTGTCTTGGCACAAGTCCTTGACAAAATCTTATTTTTAGTCCTGGCATGAGGCCTTGGCTACATGGTTATGATAGTCTGGCATTATGCATTCCAACATTATGAAAGTGGAAATTGATATTGCATGTGGTTATTGACTAGTAGAATATCCATGTGAGTAAGTAAATGGCATTATTTTATTTTATTTGTCCATATTATGATGAAGATAAAGTTTAAAAGGCTTTTGTTTCAGTTATACATTGCCTTAAATGTTTATGTTTAGTTATGAATGTTTCCGCTATATTGTGATCCTTACTGAGCATCTGAGCTCACATCATTCAATGTTTAAATTTTCCAGGGTGTGAAGAAGTGTTTTATGAATGACCTGTAGGGATATTATGAGGGGATATGAAGACAAGATGTTGTTGTAGTTTTGTTTTGCTTTATAATGTAATGTAAGACCTATGAATATATATAGTGTTTCCAAGGCTACTAAACTAATCAGTCTTTCGAGACTTGATCTTTTGTGATCATGCCAATGTTACGTAATAATGCACCAGCTCTAGGTAACTAGGGTCGGGGTGTTATAGTTGGTATCAGAGGAAGTTTAGTACTAACCTTGGAAGCTAGAGTTAGATAAACTCTGATTAGAGCACATAGCCCTAAGATATACATCGAGGATTAGTATAGAAGAACTTCTTAGAATTTTGGAATTGTAGAGATTTTTTGAGTTTTTCGAGCAATACTTCCATGTCTGAATACGAGTAGGTAGAGGCGGCTCTAGCCCAGATGTACCTAGCGGTAAAACCAGAAAACACCACTTTGAGCTAGACTTGAACGGGAACTGGTGCACGACAACGGGACATACTGCACTCTTAGTTACGACACTCCTGGGGGATATGCTTAAGATTATTCTCATTTTTCATTACAAACCATTATGAAGGGTTTATGAGTATATACTTTTCCAAAGAAAACATTTTTATGATTATGGATTATATCAATAATTTGATCAATTTATTTTATGTATTTTGTAAGTTTGGAATTATGTATTTCTATTCATTAACTAATCTTGTTTAAGACATTGTTTAGAAATGGTAACTAGTGGAAGGAATGGAAACTGTATCAATGCATGCACTCCATGTAGGGATTGCCCTCCTACTCAAGATAATTATAGTGGGGAAGGTGATACAACCAGTGCTGATCAGATTATCACCATTCTGGGACTACTCACTCAGGTTATGAATAATAACCATACTTGTATGGAGCACCCTGATCCGCAGCATGGAGGATGAATGTTAGACCACTTCATTAGGCAACAACCACCAACATTCAATGGGATTACCAATCCATTAGTAGATGAGCAGTGGATAAATTCATTAGAGAAAATATTCCATCCCTTGGGGAGTAGTGAAAGGAAAAAGGTTATCAAGGCCGTTTACCACCTCTCTGGAGATGTTGATCAATGGTGGTCGTTGATTCAAAATACCAAGAAAGATGAAGAATTATCAAGTTGGAATGGAGGGAGTTCAAAGAGATTTTCATAGAAAACTAATTTCCTCGAGACCATCGAGAAGATATGGAAAGGAAATTTCTGAGTCAGAGGCAGAAGGGGGATGAGACTGTCGGAAAGTATGAGGCTAACATTATAAGGTTAGCGAGGTATGCTGCAGATTACATACGTAACCCAAGAAGAAATATTGATCTTTTCTTTGATGGGTTAAAACCATTTCTTCTATGAGCATTAGTCTCACAATCCTTCTTGTCATACGAAGATAATGTCTCATGCGCTATCAAGACAGAAAAGGAATTCTCTATGTCTTATGACTTTAAAAGTAAAGCAAGAGAAGAAAAGAACATTGGAACAAGAGACAGATAAAGAGAAAAAGGGAAAGAAGGATTTTCCATTATGTGATAATTGTGAGAAGAATCACCCTGGTACATGTCTAAAAAGAATGGGAGTTTGTTATAAATGTGGAGAAAAAGCTCACCAGGCTCGTGATTGTAAGGGAAAGAAAGAGGCTAACAATGTTGAATGCTACAATTGTATGGAAATGGGGCATTATACAAATGAATGTCTTAAGCGTCAAGGAAACTTATCTCAGAAAAGGCCAAGGGATCAAGGCCAATCTTATGCTGTTCCTATGGTTGAATCGGAATAATTAATGTATTGGTGCTTTTGGACTCAAGGATTATATTCTGGTTATAAGAATAATGTGATATATATATAAGGATTGTATTACACTACTTGTTCTTTTCATTATGGTTTTAATATGATGAAGGTAATCATATTTTTAGTATGTGACAATAAGAGATTCTTTACTTTGTATAGGGAATATGATGTTACAATTGATTTTGTAATTTAGAGAAATTTTAGAGAACGTCTGGACAGAAGTATTTTGGATAACTATAAAGGTTAGAATCGATTAAGTTTTAAAGGTTATTTTTGGATTTTAATAAAAGGACAACACACAGACTGTGTGACAACCCGTCGTGTCAGACAAATCTGCGGGAATTGAACCCACAACCATAGTGTGATTAGAATTTTCAGCTATCACAGGACTACGTGAAGTCCCTGGATTGTATAATGTATTTTTTTAAAAGGGTCTGATATGTGAATTATAAATTCATTATTTTTGGAACCCTATATGATTAGGATAAATAGAATATATATTTTTTTGAAATCATTTAGAGTGAAAGATGAGTTTGTGGTAGGAATTAGTTGAAGGATGAAACTCTACTTATCAATTATATATATACATATATATTTTTCGTCTTATTCTATGGATAAATTAATTAATAAAATGGATCTTAAAACCATAAAATGTGTTATCTTAATACCTTATGTTATGGTGAACTGATGGTGTTTTAAATCATCATAGATTGATGGCTTTGAGGCCCTCAATTTTATACTTGTTTGTGATTGATGACCTCAATCACTCCCTATAAATATTTATGTTTTTCCTTAATTACTTGTCTATAATTTCCACCAATGTCTCTTTATTCGAACCCTAATTTGGTGGTGACTTTCCCATTTCCCTTTCCCTCGTATTAAAAATAAATTTTATTGAACCTATTACCGATATGGGTTTTCCACAAAGGTATTTTGTATTTTCCACCTTTTATTTTCTAAGAAAAATTTCAGAATTCGAGGATGAAATTATTTGAAGGAGGGGAGAATGTAACACCCCAAGCTTCCACGGTACGCTTATCTTTGAATAACATAGTAGCATGTGTTATATGGAACATCGAGTTCTAACACACACCATAACCAATCAAACTAGACATTAAGAATAGTAATACCTACTTTTTGAAATTTTATCTCTCAAAATGGACTTCATTTTTAGATTCGGAGTATCGAATTTAGCCTAAGGTGAATATTTGATACTCTTCGGATAACATTTATATTTTAGTGAAAATTACTAAAACATCCTTTTTAATTAAAATAATTAATAGTGATATATTATGAATTTGTGTGGTTTTAAAGTATAATTAGAATATAATTTTATCATTTTATCCAATGGTGGTCATTAGAATTAATTTTACTTTGAAATGGCACATAAACAATTGTCAATCTTTTGATAGTTATTGTTTCATAGAAAAAAAAAATTTGTTTTGACAGTGGGATTTAATGAAAATATTATGTAATTTAAATTCTATGTTATTAATTTTTTAAAATAAACATCATTTTTTAATTTGGAATATCATTTATTTCTTATGGTGAATTTTTGGTGTTGTTCTGAAAAACTTCAATTTTTGATGAATAGTGAAACCACTATGTTGTTGTTAAGCAAACTGATTTTTCGTTTAAATGGAAGTTTTCTACTTATGTGTATTGAATTTCGAAAATCCGACGTACATGGTTGTCATTAATAAGTAAAATGTGGTTCAATGGGATGAAAATATTTTTTTTGGTGAATAGTATCTTTTTTTCATTAATCGCGAATAGAGGTAATTAGTGTTATTTAATGTAAAAATAATGTTATAATAATATTAAATCACCATGACACTTGTCCTACCCCTATTGGATGAGTCATGTCCGACCATTACAAACCATGGGATGATTCTTTGGACCCGATGGATCCACATGGTTATGATAATGACATTAATACATTTTATTTAATGTAAAAGTAAAAATGACACAAACATAAATTGTTTTACTAAAACAAATATTACAAGGAGCTATAAAACTTATATTTTTGACTATAAATATTCATTAGAAAGATAAAATGATTTCCTACATCTTTTGAATTTTTTTAGTGTTTTTAGTCATTAAATAAAGTAACTTATTTATGACATCATGATGATGCAGCGATTACTTAATTAATTAACGATTTAGATAAAATGAAACGATAATGTAAATTCTAAGCCTTAAACTTGTCAAAAACCAATTGGATGAGTATATTTTGAACCCTTATCATCTTATCTCCGAAATATATCAATGTGGGATCTCTAAAATACGAAACCCATTTGAAAATAATGTAACATTTCAAGAATTTCCAAGAGTACCCCTCCTTCCCTCTTATAAAATGCCCCCACCTCTCCCACCTCTCCCACACATCTCAAGCCTTTAGCTCGTCCAAACCCTGACAATATCCTCTATCCACATCCCCCTCTTACTCCTAGATTCCTCAAATTGGGCAGAATCCTTTCCTAGGAAGCCTTTGGGCTAAAATCAAAAAGAGTTACTCTTTTAAAGGTAATGCTTTCTCATATGTTAGTTTGTTTTATTTTGCTTCTCCAACCCCGTAAAATATTTTTATTCATTTAGTTTGTAACAAAAATATTATAATAAATATACTAGGATGTTTTTATAATAAGGATTCGAGCTATACTCACACACACCAACATCTAATGGTTAATGAACATAATGTTTCTATGGATGGAGAATTTCTGCCTCACGAAACAATGATTGTTCAAAATCCTTCTAACACTATTCATGGTGGCCATTGAGATGTCATTATATTTATATATGATATATATTATGTTAATTTTTTCCATATGCTTCTGTATTTTTCATTTATGGAATACCTTTATGGTTTCCATTATTGGTAAACATGATATCATCATTTTAGGAAATGCGGACTACCGCCCCCTCAAAGTGATTTGATTCTTTAATGCCATATGTGGGATGTGTAAAGGATGAAGTAATGGATATTATAAATTATATTATACTGGAATTATTATATAACATTATATCATTATGATTTCATTCCATTAAAAACGAAATTGAAATGAAAGTAGCGTTCATGCGTACGTACGACTTAACGTCTCCATGAACGGTGCATTTTATTTCATACCTCTAAATGATATGTAATGTTATAAATGAATATATATACTGGATATATATGATATATATATGATATCTACATCATAAAAATAATTATGGATATAATGGATATTTTACCCATGAGCAACTTCCAATTATAAGAAGTTTATTTTTTGAATCAAGTACCAAAGATCGACAAAATGACCGTTATTAAAATAAATAATTACATAATGTTCATAACATTGTAATAAGTGATATAAAAGAAATAATTAACTTGAAAAATGTTCCTAAGCAAGTATAAATTAACTCTAGTTCCTTATTCAGGAGGTTAAAGAATTATCGAGTCAAGTTGGAAACTAGGTAAGGAAACTTCTTAACCCAATTTCCATTCTTTGGGTTAATCTCCTACTTTCAAATTATGCCTTGATATTATTATGTCCTATCTTGTATTTGTACTTTCTTTATGTGTACTTATCGTAAATACACATAATAAATCTATTTTATTAAAAAAATTATCATTGTATGCGACTTCGTCTCAATCTGTTTTCATTGAGGCATATATTGTTTTATACACAACTTTATTTTATACGGTTTATAAACCGCTTTGACTTTTACGTTCCTTAAAAAGAAATCTTTTTATACAAAGCATTTTACTAAATGACAAAAGGGAATATTTTTCTGTCGTACCTATTCGGCGACAACGACTTCTCTGCCGCTGTGACCATTATTTTAGTTTCGGCTTCCTCTACAAGCCATAACTATTTTTAAAATGGAAAATAAATACCAAGTTTTACTCTTATTTTATTTTGGTATTGAAAATGGTTTTGAAAATGTTTTGATTATATCAACGTGTCGCATTTATATCATAAGATTAAAATGTGGAAATGTTATGCAAGTTTTATGTGATACGATTATGTTGTGGATTATGATTTGTTTAAACCTTTTCATATAAGTAATGCATTAGACTTATTATGTGACCAGTGGAGCCTGATATTGCTCCTCGATGCATCAGTAGGTCTCATGAGACAAACTAGTGTCTTGGCACAAGTCCTTGACAAAATCTTATTTGTAGTCCTGGCATGAGGCCTTGGCTACGTTGTTATGATAATATGGCATAATGCATTCCAACATTATGAAAGTGGTTGTTGATATTGCATGTGGTTATTCGACTAGTCGACTATCCATGTGAGTAAGTATATGGCATTATTTTATTTTATATTTCCATATTATGTTGATGTTCAAGTTTAAAAGGCTTTTGTTTCTGTTATACATTGCCTTAAATGTTTATGTTTTGTTATGAATGTTTCCGCTATATTTTGATCCTTACTGAGCATCTGAGCTCACCTCTTTCAATGTTTAAATTTCCAGGATGTCAAGATGTGTTTTATGAATGACTTGAAGGGATA
The DNA here is from genome assembly GCA_963277665.1 of Viscum album. Classification (NCBI taxonomy): domain Eukaryota; kingdom Viridiplantae; phylum Streptophyta; class Magnoliopsida; order Santalales; family Viscaceae; genus Viscum; species Viscum album. The sequence goes on along the minus strand of OY728139.1, from coordinate 978,315,522 downwards.
TTATGAGGGGATATGAAGACAATATGTTGTTGTAGTTTTGTTTTGCTTTATGATGTAATGTAAGACTTATGAATATGTCTAGTGTTTCCAAGGCTACTAAACTAATCGATCATTCGAGACTTGATCTTTTGTGATCATGCCAATGTTACGTAACAATGCACCGGCTCTGGCTAACTTGGGTCGGGGCATTACAGTTGGTATCAGAGGCAGTTTTGTACTAACCTTGGAATCTAGATTTAGATAAACCCTGATTAGAGCACATAGCCCTAAGATAGACATTGAGGATTAGTATAGAAGAACTTTTAGAATTTTGGTATTGTAGAGATTTTGTGAGTTTTCCGAGAAATACATCCCTGTCTAGATACTGGTAGGTAGAGGCGGCTCTGACCCAGATGCACCTAGGGGGAAAACCCGAAAACAACACTTTGAGCTAGACTCGAACGAGAACTGGTGAACGACAACGGGCATTGATGCACTCTTGGTTACGACACTCCCATGGGATATGCTTATGATTATTCTCATTTTTCCTTACACACCATTATTATGGGTTTATGAGTATATAATTCCTCAAAGAAAACATTTTTATGATTATGAATTATATCCATAAATTTTTCAATTTATTTTACGTGTTTTGCAAGCTTGGAATTATGTATTTCTATTCATAAACTAATCCAGTTTATGACATTGTTTAGAAAATGGTCCCTAGTGGAAGGAATGGAAACTGTATCAATGCACACACTCCATGTAGGGATTTCCCTCCTACTCATGATAATTATAGTGGGGCATGTGATACAACTGGTGCTGATCATCTTTTCACCATTCTGGGACAACACACTCTGGTTATGAATAATAACCTTACTCGTATAGAGCACCTTGATCCGCAGCATGGAGGATAAATGTTAGACCACTTCATTAGGCAATGAACACCAACATTCAATTGGATCACCAATTCCTTAGTAGCTGAGAAGTGGATAAATTCGTTAGAGAAAATATTCCATTCCTTGGGGAGTAATGAAAAGAAAAAGGTTATCATGGCCATTTACCGGCTCACTAGAGATGCTGATCAATGGTGGTCGCTGATTCAAAACACCAAGGAGATGAAGAATTATCAAGTTGGAATGGAGGAAATTCAAAGAGATTTTAGTATAAAATTACTTTCCTCGAGACCATCGAGCAGATATGGAAAGGAAATTTCTGAGTCTCAGGAAGAAGGGGGATGAGAATGTTGAAACGTATGAGGCTAACATTACAAGGTTTGCGAGGTATGCTGCAGATTACATACGTAACCCAAGAAGTAAGATTAATAATTTCTTTGATGGGTTCAAACCATTTCTTCGATGAGCATTAGTCTCACAATCCTTCTCATCATACGAAGATATTGTCTCGTGCGCTGTCAAGACGGAAAAGGAATTCTCTAAGTCTTATGACTTTAAATGTAAAGCAAGAGAAGAAGAGAACATTGGAACAAGGGACAGATAATGGGAAAAAGGGAAAGAAGGACATTCCATTTTGCGATAATTTTGGGAAGAATCACTCTTGAACTTGCCTAAAAAGAATGGGAGTTTGTTATAAATTTGGAGAAAAAGGTCACCAGGATCGTGATTGCAAGGGAAAAAAAGATGCTAACAATGTTGAATTCTACAATTATAGGGAAACGGGGAATTATGAAAATGAATGTCCTAAGCGTCCGGGAAAATTGTCTCAGAAAAAGGCCAAGTGATCAAGGCCAATCTTATGTGGTTACTAGGGTTGAATCGGAATAATTAATGTATTGGTGCTTTTAGAATCAAGGATCATATTCTGGTTATAAGAATAATGTGATATATATAAGGATTGTATTATAGTACTTGTTGTTTTAATTATGGTTTTAATATGATGAAGGTAATCATATTTTTAGTGTGGGACAATAACAGAATTTTTACATTGTTTGGGAAATATGATGTTACAATTGATTTTGGAATTTAGAGACCTTTTAGAGAATGTCTGGACAGAGAAATTTTGGATAACTATAAAGGTTAGAATAGGTTAGGTTTGAAGGTTTATTTTTTGATTTTTATAAAAGGACAACACGCAGACCGTGTGACAACCCGTCATGTTGGAGAAAGATGCGGGAATTGAACCAACAACCATAGTGCGATTAGGATTTGTTGCCTACAACTGGACTACGTGATGTCCCTAGATTGTATAATGTTGTTTTTTTAAAGGGTCTGATATGTGAATTATAAATTCATTATTTTTGGAACCCTATATGATTAGGATAAATAGAATATATATATTTTTGAAATCTCTTAGAGTGAAAGATGAGTTTGTGGTAGGAATTTGTTGAAGGATGAAACTCTACTTGTCAATTATATATATACATATATATTTTTCCTCTTATTCTATGCATAAATAAATTCATTAAATGGATCGTAAAACCAAAAATGTGTTATCTTAATACATTATGTTTTGTTGAAACGATGGTGTTTTAAATCATCATAGATTGATGGATTTGAGGCCCTAAATTTTCGACTTGTTTGTGATTGATGACCTCAATCACTCCCTATAAATATTTATGTTTTTCCTCATATTACATGTCTATAATTTCCACAAATTTTCCACTATTCGAAACCCTAATTTGGTGGTGACTTTCTAATTTCCCTTTCCTCTTATTAAAACTAAATCTTATTGAACCTATTTCCGATATGGGTTTTCAACAAAGGTATTTTCTATTTTCCACCTTTTATTTTCGAAGAAATATTTCAAATTTCGAGGATGAAATTATTTTAAGGAGGGGAGAATGTAACATCCCAAGCTTACACCATACGCTTCTCTTTAAATAATATAGTAACGTATGTTATATGAATCTTCAATTTCTAACACACACCATAACCAATCAAACTAGCCGTTATTAATAGTAATAATGACTATTTGAAATTATACCTCTCAAAATGGACTTCATTTTTAGATTCGGAGTATCGAATTTAGACTAAGGTGAATGTTTGGTACTTTTCGGATAACTTTTATATTTTAGTGAAAATTACTAAAACAACCTTTTTAATGAAAATAATTAATAGTGATATATTCTGAATTTGAGTGGTTTTAAAGTATAATTAGAATATAATTTAACATTTTATCCAATGGTGGTCATTATAATTAATTTTACTTTGAAATTGCACATAAACAATTGTCAATCTTTTGATAGTTATTGTTTCTTAAAAACACGATATTTGTTTTGAAAGCTGGATATAATTAAAAAATTATTTAATGAAAATTCTATGTTATGAATTTTTTAAAATATACATCATTTTTGAATTCGGAATATCAATTATTGCATAGGGTGAATTTTTTGTGTTGTTCTGAAAAACTTCAATTTTTTGACGAATAGTGAAATCACTATGTTGTATTTAAGCAAACTGATTTTTCATTTAAATGGATGTTTTAGACTTATGTGTATTGAATTTCTAAAATCTGACATACATGGTTTTCATTAATAAGTAAAATGTGGTTCAATGGGATGAAAATATTTTTTAGTGAATATTATCTTTTTTTCATTAATCGTGATTAGATGTAATTTGAGTAATTTAAGGTAAAAATAATGTTATAATAAAATGAAATCACAATGACACTTGTCCAAACCCTATTGGATGAGTCATGGCCGACCATTACAAACCATGGGTTGATTTTTTGGACCCTATGGAGCCACTTGGGTAAATAATGACACTAATACAATTTATTTTGAGTAAAAGTAAAAATGACACACACATGAATTGTTTTACTAAAACAATTATTACAAGGGGTTATAAAACTCATATTTTTTACTATAAATATTCATTAGAAAGATAAAATTATTTCCTACATCATTAAAATTTTCAGAATTTTTAGACATTAAATAAATTATGTTATTTAAGACGTCATGAGGATGCAGTGATTACCTCATTAATTATCGATTTAAATAAAATGAAACGATAATGTAAAATCTAAGCCATAAACGTGTCAAAAACCAATTAGATGAGTATATTTTGAACCCGTATCATCTTATCTCAGAAATATATCAATGTGGGACCTCTAAAATACAAACCCATTTGAAAATAATGTAACATTTCAAGAATTTCCAAGAGTACCCCTTCTCTCCTCTTATAAAATGCCCCCAACTCTACCACCTTTCCCACACATATCAAGCCTTTAGATCGGCCAACTCCTGCCCATTTCCTCTCTCCACATCCCTCTTTTACTCCTAGAGGCCTCACAATGGGCAGAATCCTTTCCAAGGAAGCCTTTGGGCTCAAATAAAAAAGAGTTACTCTTTTAAAGGTAATTCATTCTCTTATGTTATTTTATTTTATTTTGCCTCTCCAACCACATAAAATATTTTTATTCCATTATTCTGTAACAACACCAGTATCATAAATATACTAGGATGTTGTTATAATATGGATTCGAGCTATACTCACACACACCTACATCTAATGGTTAATTAACATACGGTTTCCATGGATGGCGAATTTCAGCCTCACGAAACGATGATTGTTCAAAATCTTTCTAACACCATTCATGGTGGACATAGAGATGTCACTATATTTATATATGATATATGTTATGTTTATGTTTTTCATATGCTTCTGTATTTTTCATTTATGGCATACCTTTATGGTTTCCATTTTTGGTAAACGTTATATCTTCATTTAAGGAAGTGTGGACTACCACCCCCTCAAAGTGATTTGATTCGTTAATTAAATATGTGGGATGTGAAAAGGATGAAGTAAATGATATTATATATGATATTATACTGGAATTATAATATAACTTTTTATCATTATTATTTCATTCCATTAAATAAAAAATAGAAATGAAAGTAGCATTCATGCGTACGTACGGCTTACCGTCTCCATGAATGCTGCATTTCATTTCATACCTCTTAATGATATGTAATATTATAAATGCATATATATACTGGATATATATGATATATATATGATATCTACATGATTAAAATAATTTTGGATATAATGGATATTTTACCCATGAGCAACATGCAATTGTAAGAAGTTTATTTTTGAATCAAGTACCAAAGATCGAAAAATGACCATTATTAACATAAATAATTACATAATGTTCATAACATGGTAATAAGTGATATAAAATAAATAATGAACATGAAAAATGTTCCTAAGAAAGTAGAAATCAACTCCAGTTCATTAGTCAGGAGGTTAAAGAATGATCGAGTCAAGTCGGTTACGAGGTAAGGGAACTTCGTAACCCAATTTCCATTCTTTGGGTTAATCACCTACATTCAAATTATGTCCTGATATTATTATGTCCTATCTTGTATTTGTACATTCTTTATGTGTACTTATAGTAAATACACATAATAAATCTATTTTATTTAAAAAAAATGGTCTTTATAAGGGACTTCGTCTCAATCTCCTTTCATTAAGGCATATATTGTTTTATACACAACTTTCTTTTATACGGTGTATAAACCCCTTTGACTTTTAAATTCATTCAAAATAAATCATTTTATATGAAGCGTTTTACTAAATGAAAAAAGGGAATGTTTTTCTGTCGTAAGTATGCGGGGACAATGACTTCTCCGCCACCGTGACCATTATTTGATTATCGGCTTCCTCTACAATCCACAACTATTTTGAAAATGGAAAATAAATACCATGTTTTACTCTACTTTTATTTTGGTATTGAAAATGGTTTTGAAAATGTTTTGATTATATCAATGTGTTGCATTGATATCTTGATATTGAAATGTGGAAATGTTATGCATGTTTTCTGTGATACGATTATGTTATTGATTATGATATGTTTAAACTATTTCATATAAGGAATGCATTAGACATATTATGTGATGGGTGGATCCTGTTATAGATCCTCGATGCATCGGTAAGTCTCATGAGACAAACTAGTGTCTTGGCACAAGGCCTTGGAAAAATCTTATTTGTAGTCCTGGCACGAGGCCTTGGCTACGTGGTTTTAATAGTCTGGAATTATGCATTCCAACATTATGAAAGTGGTTATTGATATTGCATGTGGTTATTCGACTAGTAGAATAACCATGTGAGTAAGTAAATGGAATTATTTTAATTTATATTTCAATATTATGCTGAAGTTCAAGTTTAAAAGGCTTTTGTTTCAGTTATACATTGCCTTAAATGTTTATGTTTAGTTATGAAAGTTTCCGCTATATTGTGATCCTTACTGAGCATCTGAGCTCACCGCTTTCAATGATTAAATTTTCCAGGATGTGAAGAAGTGTTTTATGAATCACCTGCAGGGATATTATGAAGGGATATGAAGACAAGATGTTGTAGTAGTTTTGTTTTGCATTATGATGTAATGTAAGACTTATTAATATATCTAGTGTTTCCAAGGCTACTATACTAATCAGTCTTTCGAGACTTGATCTTTTGTGATCATGCCAATGTTATGTAATAATGCACCGACTCTATGTAACTGGGGTCGGGATATTACATATACTATGTTGTAGGAATGTATTCCACATTACGCTCATCCAACAATTAATGAAATTTTTTCCATAAACCCATTTTTTTTAAATCACTGCATGAATTGACACTATCCCTTTATTTTCAACTGACACCTAAAATGGTCCAATATATAATATTAAAAAAATTCAATGTGCATGACTTCCAGATGGTGCCTAAATATGTTAATTTCTTTAGTAAGGGTGATTGATAAAATATTTTTATCTTTCCAATCATGAGCGTGTTTTCTTCCTACATAATGAATATAGGGTAATGGAAGAGCCAACAAATACTAAAATTAATATACGAGGGGAATTTTTCATTTCATTATCTTTGATAATATTCTAACCCATTTCATGATTTTTGGTGATGGGTTGAATTTTCTAGACTAATAGAATTCCAATTTGGTCTTCCTGAACTTGTGTTGCGGGGGATGAAAACATATATAGGTTGTGTTTGCCAATTTTTTACCATGTTTAATCCATATTGATGTTTTTCTTTTATTGCATCAGGGAAAAGAAAATTCACCTTTCATACTCCATCCATATAAATTTTTATAAGTTAAGAAGGAATTTATTTTTTATAATAAAATATACAATAGTTTCAACATTTCATTTATTTAAAAATCATATTTTATCACACCATAATCCCAAAATCATTTCAAATCATCAATCAATGGCCAATGGCAAACATAAATGTTATCCGCTGCACTTCTTAGTCCATCAATAAGAGTATAAACTAATAAAAATTGTTTTTCATACAAAGCAATAGAAGAATACTATATTAAACCAACATCGTGGTCCATGTGTTATGATTTGCACCAACTAAAGCCCTGGATGAATTGATATCATCTAATACCTACCCTAATCAAGCATTATGACAATCATTATCAAATTTTGGTGGCCTCTGATTAGGCTCATTCTTTGTAAGAGTCTACCAGGTCGGTTAGAATATCATTTTCCCTTTTTCATTCCATGTGCCATATCAATAATTTATAAACATTAAATGATAAAAATAATATTTTGAACATCATAATTAGCAAAAAGTGATGAATTTTCATTACAAAAATATGTTTTCCCTGTTTCATATTCTTTGATATGTCTGATTTCCCCCATTACCTTTCCATTTGGAAAACCCATCGACAATACAATAATCCAAATGGGAAGTTTCTTTTCTTAAAATCATACAACTTTTTATGTTACGAATCTATAGACTCACATGTGAATCCAATATTATTTTTCAACTTATGAGCATGGTAATATGATCCTGGAATCATAACATCACTAGGAGGTACTTTTTTAATAACAACAAAATCATATTGAAGGACATTTCTAACTAATAATTCATAGTCTTCAAGTTAAATAAATCCATGATAAAAGAAAATTTACTGTAACCAGTACAAAAAAATATAATTCAGTTTGTTCATCCTCAATTATTTTATAGAAACTTGATGAATCATGATTTACAACATAGTGTAGATTGATTTCACCAATCTCAACTGTTTGGATGATTATTCCTTTAGGATCTAGCCCGCATACATGTCATTAAGCATTTCATGCATCATATCAGTCATCCTCAAATCAACATCAATATGAACAGTTTCTAGCCAATGAAATTGAATATATTATTCCTCATAATATGTCCAAATCATATAATTTTATAGAAATCCATTCAATAATAGTTGATCCATTAGGGTATCTTCTATGAATTGATATCCATTTGCACATTTTCTATATAGAAAACAAATATAGTCACATTGAAATCCTATAGTGAAATCAATAAACTAAAAAATTACATTAAAATATACTTTAGATGTTCCATTATGATGATAAATCCAAATCTTATCTATATATGTATGTCATGACCCTGTCCCCACCACATAGTACCCGTCCTATGACGATAATTGGAATAGTAAGATAGTAACTGCATGTGTCCTACTTCTAGTATGCCCCAAGTTGGCAACTATCAATGATGAAATATCATGCATATAATTGTGAGGCATTACCCTCTAATAGAATCATTATGAATATAAATATAAGATAGATACACCAATCTACTGATGCTCATAATTATAAAAGAAACCAATGTGGATATATGTATTGTCATACAAAACTAACACATAGGAAGGAAACTAAAAGTACCAAAATGGTAAACTCAATAGTGAACATGAATCCCAAACTTCCCTTTCTAAACAACATGCTAATAATATCTAGCATGATATCCAACATGCTCCTACTGACCTAAAAAACAATTTATATATACATGGGGTGATCATAATAATACCCTCAATTGGATCCTCCCAAGAGTTTCTCATGTAAAAGATAATGAAATTAATGTAATTACCAAAGAATACTAAGTGAAACTAAATCTTCACATAAAAAGGTATACTATGTACCCATACTAAGCCTGACTATATCTCACCAAGTCAATGATACAATAAGTATAATATAATATAATATAATAATAAATCAACTATGAAACCCCATATGACCACCCATCTCTGTACTTCATGTTTAGTCCTGATTTATTACATAAATGTTATCTTTATAAAATTCATAAGATCGAGAGGACTAGTGTCTATGGGGATTAGAAATAGTACATAAAAATATAGAACATGAAATACAAAATCATTATTGAAAACATATTTTACATGACCACAACATTTCGTGGTACTTAACACTGCACAGGATATCCCAACAAAAGACATAAGAAAGGGGTGAGATATAAAGCCATGTAAGGGAGTATACAAGTTATAACATGAGGAATACAATACATGTTAGAAAATAGTTACATAAATGGATAATAAGGGAAATATGAACATAATGGTATGATATATCATGATTATCAAAACATGAAAATGTGCCAACAACATAAAACACTACATCATAATCACAAAAGAATCATGTAAAAAATTGTCCCTACAAGGTGGAAAGAAGTCCTATATAGGAATCAGGTATAACCTTATCCCAAAATGATTAATCATGATACTAAACATTCCCTAATTCATTAGAGTGCTATCAATGATCACCCTTCATAATCATTTCAATATCATTCTGAAGTGTACTATATAGATCATAAAACATGGATTCATTCGACATCAAAATTTATTCCATGAAAAATGATTGTGGAATAAATACATGTCAGTAAACAATCCATAAGTGTATGAACATAATGGTGAATAAACAGGATAGAGGAATTGGTACGGTATTCACTACAAGATGATTTTTTTGCATTGAATTATTGGGATGCAATTTTGACAGTATAACAAAATCATTTGAATATTCATAAAATGTGTTGATGGTTGTGAAATGGGTATCTCATCATTTATTAATGAAATGGGAATTAAAGGGTTTATTTAACATAATATCCAAACATTTTAAATGGTATTTTAGATGCATAATATAAAAGAAATTAATGAGTTGAAATGAAAAGAGAGAAATAAATTACAAAATTTATGTGCGGTAATAGGTTTATATTGGAGGGGTTGATGAGATATAAAGGGGTATGTCTTAATTCAAACATAATTAGGGAAGTATGGGGGAGGTTCCAAAATATACCCCGCCATTTTTAATTGAAAAAAGGGTGTAGAAATATAAGGTAACATGGATACAAATGAGGAAAGATGAAACCCTTACTTGGAAGTGTGATCCCAAAGGCTTGAGGGAGGCTTTTTGGGAGACTGGGGCCATCTTTGGAAGACTCTATAGAGTATAGAGAATAATTTTATGATCTTCAAGGAGTTTTAGTGAAGAGGAATTGGTGCTTGGGTGGGTATATATAGGAAGGAGGGGAGAATTCATTATTATTTTGGATTTAGACACTGCACATTAAAATACTAAAAACCAAAAAACATCCCATAGTTTATGACAGTGGTTTCGGGTGAAGAGAAGTGGAATACAATATTTTATACAGATATAGAATGAATTTATTAAAATATTACTCTTTCATATGTGGAGGTGAGTCACACTCTAATGGAAATTATTTTAAAATAATAAAATATATTATATATATTGGTGTATTAACAATGAATTTATAAAATAAATCAAACAAATCTAAAATTACATTATTTTAAAGGTAAAACATTTTTTTTCTGAATATCTTTTTTATAGTATTTTATCACCTCACCATCGTGTAATTATTATGTCATAAAATACATTATATATTTATATAGTGTTTACTTTTTATACAACCAGCTGACTATCTAAAAAAACTCTAAAAAATTAACCATTTGATAATTTAAAAATCCTGATTCTAAAACAAATATTAATTTTATCTATATTTTTTTTAAAATATGTGAATTTTATATTTTAAAATAAAAAACCGATATTTATTTCAAATTCACCTGTCTTGACAAATAATTATTTCAAATCATAATAAAAATATATTTGAATTCATAAATATTATATATTAATTTAAATTTAATCAATGTAATTTATTAATAATATTTTATTAAAATAGAATTTAATTATAAAATACATAAATTCAACAAAATATATTTCTTAATTGAATTTTAATTTTTAAAAAATTTTATCTGTGTGCAAAAAAAATCATTTACCACGAAACATTAATAGAATGAAAGAACATACATTATTATAAACTAAAACAATTTATCTACTCATAATTCTAGGTAATTGATACATATACATATATAATAATATCATACACCTTATGAGTAAGGTGTGCAATGGTGGGACATTCATCGGTCCCATTAGTGAAAATGGTTTGGGCCATGATCTCAATGAGCTCGAAATTCTCCTATAAATTGTATTTCTCATGCTTATGTTGTTTTATCACAACTTGGGATTAGTCTATGGAAAAGCCCAGAAATGAAATCTCCCTCTGAGGCTCCGATAAATGGGCATCAGAGGGTATGACCCTTGTGGTTTAAGCCATCAATTCAATTGTCTGTGACAAAAGGAATAGTTAAAACATAGTATTTATACAAGTCATGCGATCACTATTTCAAAACAACATTATCAATGGTAAAGATACATAATGTTCAATTAAGGAAAATAATAAAAAAATATTGAAAGTGTTTTCTATATCAATAAGTTATTAAAATAAATGGAATTTTATTCCTAAATTATCACATTGTTACAACATCCCAATCTTACAAAATTTCATCCTCAAAATTTCATTTCCATCACTAAAATAAATGTGGGTAACTCTACATCATCACCTCCTATGGTTCCCATGTTTCTTCTTCAATTTTTTGTATTCACCACAAAACGTTGACGAGATGCATTTTATTATTTCTTATAAATTTTTACAAACAATCATAGATCATCATCAGATTCTCCTTATAGGAGAGTTTGTTCTTCAACAGTACCACCTATGGATTGAGTACATGTGATGGGTTAGCTATGCACTTCCTAAATAGTGATACATGGAAGACATCATGAACTTGAAATAGGTTCGGTGGGAGTGCTAGTCAATAGTCCACTGCTCCGTTGCGATCAATGATCTTAAATGTTCCGATATAACATAGATTAAGATTTCAATTATTCTTCAATCTATACACCAACATCCATGGTGACATGCGAATGAGTACCAGGTCTCCAACACCAAATTCTAGGTCCACACCAATAAGTGTCAACATGGCTCTTTTTTCAAGTCAATGTAGCTTTGATTTTCTGTGGAATGGTCCTATCATTTTCACAATTTCCTAGTCCATTTTTGGACCTAGAGGTTTTATTCACCATCTTCATCCCAACATGTCAGTGTTCTACACCTCCTCCCATAAATGGCTTCATAAGGATCTATTTGGAATCTTGACTTGAAACTATTGTTGTAAGAAAATTCAACTAGATGAAGATGTTGATACCTTCCTCATTTGAAGTCAATTTAGAAAGATCTAAACAAATACTATAGTCTTTGGATAGTCCACCCAGATTCAAAATTATTTTTAGGATGATAATATGTGCTGAATTTTAGTTCAATGTTTGGAGAATGCTAGAGATTTTTCTAAAACATAGAGGTGATCATTGCAACTAGATTAGAAACAATCAATAGTGGTACCCCATGCAGACTTAACACATCTCTTATGTATATTTGATCCAGTTGATCGAGTGAGAACTCCTCTTGAATTTCAATGAAGTATGCATTCTTTGTAAGACGATCCACTATAACCCAAATAGAATTATTTCTTTTTGATTCCTTCATATGTCTAGTGACAATGTCCACAGTGATGTTTTCCCAATTCCATATTGGTGTGGGTAATGGTTTCATCATCCCATTGTACTTATTCCTCTCAGCCTTTACTTGCTGACCAACTAGACACCTTGGTGTATATTATGTGATATCCTTCTTCATGTAATCCCACAATTAATGCCCTTAGAGATCTCGATGAATCATTCTGTTTCCTAGGTGAATAGAGAAATTTGAACTATGTGAATCATCAAAAAGACATTTATTTATCAAATTATTTTATAAAATACATATTCTAAATCCAAATCACACAATTTCTTCTTCATTAACATTTATCTTTGATGATTTCACTTTTTTTATAGTTTCCACATTCTTATGAATTCCCACATCATTTTCTGAGCATGTTTTAATAATTCAAAAAGATAAGGTTGAGCAATTATTTGCGAATGTATTGATAATATTTAATTTTTTATGATTACCATTTCCATTTTAATAAAATCTAATAATATTGGATCCTTTTAAATTAAAATATATTATTAGATCCCTAAGTCCTTGCTACATAGAGCAACATCCACTTTATTATCTTTCTCGGGCTGGTAAAGGATTGAGAATTCATAATCCTTAATGATCTCTAACCATCTTCATTACGACATATTCATCTCTTTCGGTGTGAATATATATTTAAGACTTTCTTGATCCATATATATTTTACTATTCACTACAATGAGTTAATACCGCCAGATTTTCAGTGCAATGATTGCACCTGCTAACTCCATATCATTCATGGGGTAGTCTTTCTCATGAATTTTCAACTACCATGAGGCATACGCAATGAATTTGTACTTTTTAATCAAAACACATGCTTAAAACATTTCTGAAGCATCACTGATGATTACGAAAATCTCCCCAATTGTCGATTGTGTGAGAACACAGGGAGTGATAACACTATTCTTCAAATACATGAGGCTTTCTTTACATTCATCAATATAAGAAAATATGAATCCCTTTCAATTTATCTTGGTAAGTGGTTCTGATAATCATGATAATTGATTCACAAAATGGCAATAATATCCATCCATCCCAAGGAATCAATGGATATATATAATAGACGCTATCCATGGCCTTCCCTCAATTGATTTTTTGGGACAGATCTATATATATATACCATTTTTTAAGATGATATCCCCAAGAATGAGACTTCCATAAAATAAAAATAGCACTTTTTATACTTCGCATTGTGATTCTCTTATATCATGGTCTTTAGTATTGTTCTAGATGCACCTCATTCTTCACTTTGGTTTTGTAGTATATTAGAATATCATTAATGAAGGATACAACCATTTTTTCAAGGTAATATCTAAATAATCCACTCATCATATCAATGTATATTTATAGAGAATTAGAGAGTCCTTGAGGCATTACTATGAATTCATAGTTCCCATATATTTTACGAAAAGGAATCTTGGGGATATCCTCCATCTTCACCCTTACATGCTAATATCCCGACCATAGATCCACCATGGAGAATTATAGTTCCCCAAATAGCTTATCAAACAAGTCATAAATTCATGGAATATGATACTTGTTCTTTATCATGATTTTTTTGAGCTCCTAATAATTGATGCAAAGGCGCACTGACCCAATCATCTTCCTGATAAAGAGGACTGGTTCAACCTAAGGTGATGTTCATGGGAATATGAAACATTCATCCAGATTCTCCTATAGTTGATTCTTTAGCTCCACATATTCCATAAGAGAAATTATACCTGGAGTCTTGGATATTGGAAATGTCGTAGTTATAATATCGATTGAAAATTCGACCTCTCGGATACTAGGAAGACCAAAAAATTACTCAAGAAACACATCATCATATTCCCTCATGATGGGAATTTATTCTATAAGGATTATTTCTGTAAAATCAATCATTTGAGCTAGATATTCATTATCATATGAAAATAATATCCATGCATCAGTTGATGGTGCTAAATAAAATTTATCCATATACTTGCATTTGTATTGAATCGATGGAAGATTCACAATTGAGAGAGTCGTCTCCTTCTCACCACAATTTTTGTTGGCTCTATATATGGAAATCCAATCCATGACTAGAATCACACCAACACCACCAATGGGAGTATGACATGGGTCTTGAGGATATTCATCACATAAATTTTGACAGGGGAGGAGTTATATACATGGGATGCAATAATTTAAATATTTTCATTTTCACTGACATCTCTATTTCCATGCTTTGTGGTGGTGTTTGGATTTTTCTATGAAACTTTCAGGATATAAAATATTACATTGAACTATAATCAAAAGGTACTTTCACTATAATTGAATAAAGAACTAGCATACCAATCATCACTTCATTTTAGGGATTCAATTCTACGGTAGTGATGGCGAAATCTCCCCCTAACTGTCTGGGAAGTTTTTCGTTGCCTAAAAAACAAATGGATTACTTAATCGGTTGGATAAATGCTCTGGTTTCTTGCATTTGTAGCAATGAAAAATGCACTGAGGGTTTTATGGATCATTTCCTTCCTGTTTCGCAGTAGTGGGTTTTTCTTGTCGGTAATCACTGTCTTGGTGCCATTCCTTCCTGCACCTAAGTTAATTCTGTGCCAACATCAAGTAATTTCCATGGTGATTCATTCCACAACATTATCAACTGAGATGTTGAAATTTCATGGAACTATTTTATATCTCTATCAGGATTGTAGAATACAAATCCACCTTCATCTTCTTATCCCCATGATACCACTAAGACTTAACGATCTCCATATCGCCTTTGAGGGGACATTAGACAATATCCTCATAGCTTTCAAATACATAGATCACCACGGATTTTTGTAGTCTATGTTTTATCCCACCAAAGAAGTAGTCAACATTGAATTTTGGGGTTAAAAAAAACTGGAGGCGTATCATGAAAGTCTGGTGAAGTGTTCCTTGTTCTCCACAACATATTCATCATCCTTTTTCTCACATGCAATGAAACCTCATTCAATTTAAAATGGATGGTGTCATAAAAATATTTATCAAAAAACATTTGATGGAAATCCTTTCATACAATCTCCATGATCTCTTCCTCAGTAATTATATTTTTGATCAATGTACACCATTTTTAATCATTACCCTCCATATGATAAATAGACATAAGAACCTTCTATTGTTTTGGACATTGAATGATATAGAAGATCTTATCATTGGATTTTATCCATTATTCAGGGATTGTGGGATAATATGATCCATTTAAAGTTGGAGGCCTCTGTCTCATAAAGATCATGATTGAGACTTCTTCTTTCTTGGGGGGTGGGGTGGTTGGACATTACTTTTGTTGCAAGTTTCTATTCAAATTTTGAGTTAACTGAGAGTTTATTGTGACAATGTTCTAATTTTTTTTTCTCCCATTGGATTGGGTATCTCATTATACTGGTCATCACAATGATCATCACATCAGTTATTATTTTGACTCCTCATATTATCAACCATTTCCTAGAATTAATAAAAAATTTGGTGTATTTATTTTAAAAAATTAAACACCTAAAGGGTTAAAAAATGAGAAAATGGTAACATATAAATTACAATTATTTACATAACATATAAATTTTCTAAGACTTAATATATTTTATCCATGATCTACTTCCCAATGTATATTCTCATGGGATTTTTTTATTGCTCTCAAAATAATTGTTGTTAATACGCTCATGAATTTACCAAATCATATCCCCTGTGAGTGTCCAACCAAGAGTGTGACTAGGCGCATTGTCCTGTAACATTTCCCATTCGAGTATAGCTCAAAGCGGTGTTTTCAAGCATTACCCATAGATACATCAATTCCAAAGCAACCTATAATTTATTGTGTGTAGGAAGGGATGAATTTTATTGATAAACTACTTGCTATATATTCACCAATATTTATGATTTTTTATTATAACTAGTCTTATCTCTATCGATTTCACTAGAGTTTTCTAATACTACTCCCAGAAGTAACTAACCCTATCATTTGATACCAACTGTAAGAACAATTATCTTTATTTAATATTTAAACATGATTTATTTCATAAAATTTCAATTAATAAAACATAGAAGACTGAGAGGTCTGGTGTCTTTGGCGCTTAGGAAAATTACATAAAAACATAAAACATGAAATTCAATATCATTATTGAAAACTTCTTTTACATGAACACAACATTTCTCCATACATAACACTAGATGGGATATCTTGAGGAAAGATATATGAAATGGGTGAGCTATAAATCATAGTAAAGGAATAAATAAGGAATAACATGAAGAATACAATACCTATTAGAATATAGGTATATCAATGGATCATAATAGAATTATAAAAATAGAGGTATGATATAACATCATTATCATAACATGGAAATGTGGAAAAAATTTAAAACACTGAATTGTTAACATATATAAATCAATTAAACCCCTATCTAAACGTACTGGGAAAAGTCCAATATAGGAATCTGTTATGCCCATATCATAACATGACTTATCATGATACTATACAATACCCAATGCATTGGATCACTATTAGTGGGCACCATTCATAATCATTTCCATCTCATGCTTAAGTGTGCCACATAGACCAGAGAACATGGATTGATTCAACATCATACATTATTCCATGATGAATGAATCTAAAATATATAAATTTCTGTCCTTAATCCAAAAGTGTTCCCAAATAAAGGTTAATACCATTGATAGTGGAATAGGTATGGTATTCAGTACATGATAATTTTGGCATGGAAAAATTATGTTGAAATTTCAGCAGCATAACGACATCATTTGAAGATTCATAAAATGTGTTGATGAGGGTGGAAGGTGTCTCACATAATTTTTAATGATGTTTTTATTAAGGGGATCATGGAATATAATATCCCAACATATAAAATGGAATTTGTGTTGAATTATATAAAACAATTTCTTGAATAGAAATGAGAAGAAAGAAACCCCTTACAGAATTTCGACATTGTAACAAGTTTAAATTTGAGGGATTAATGAGATAGAAAGGGGTATCTCTTAATTCAAACATAATAAGGTATGTGTTTTAGATGTTTGAAAACAATCCCCACTATTTGTAATTGAAAATAAAAAGGACTATAAATATAAGGAAACATTGATAAAAATGAGAATGGGAGACACCCTTACTTGGATGTGTAAACCCAAAGCCCCGAGTGAGACATATTGGGAGCTTGGGGTGCCTTAGGATGACATTAGGGAGTGGAGATTAGTGTGTGGATGAGATTAAAATAGATAGAGTGAAGATAAATTGGTGCTCGGGTGGGTTTATAAATTAATGATCGGTAAATTCTATATTATTTTGGTGTTGACACTATACATTGAAATATTCAAAACCAACAACCAACCTAGTGTTTCCCCCCATGTTTATGGGCCCTATGGAGTAGAAAACAATACTTTATATGGCTAATATATGAAGGTATTAAAATATTTCCTTTTATTTGGAGGAGGTGAGTCACACTCTAATGGAAATTGTTTTAAGATCATAAAATGTTTTATAAGTCTTTGAGGATTCACTAAGGCTTTATAAAATAAATTTAAAAAAAAAATTAAAACTAAAAATTTTGGAAGGTAAAACATATTTTAGGACGAATATTTATTTTAAGGTATTTTATTACCATACTATTAGGTCATTATGATGTCACAAAACACCTTATATATTTATATGATATTTATTTTTGACAAAAATATTCATATGTCTCAAAAAGATTATGAAAAACTCACCATTGGATAATTTCAACAACCTTATTCTGAAATAATTATATATTTTATAAAAATAATTTCCATAATATATGAATTTTCACTTTTACAAATAAAATTGGATTTTTTGAAAATTCACGTGGTTTGATATAAACTATCATCAAACATTAATAAAAGTTACATTTTACTTCATTAAAATCATAAAATCATTTATATTTAATAAAATTAGTTTAATAATAATAATTTATCAAAATATTATTTAGTTAAATAATACATTAATTCATAAAAATATAATTTTTAAATGAATTTGAATGTTGACCAAAAATAAATTTTTTGTACAAAAAAATTATATGCAAGAAAACATTAATAGAATGAAATAATAATCATTATTCTTTAAAAAACATTGTACATTCCTAGTATTCTAGGTTCCTCTTAGATATCCCATTATTACACCGTCATGTGCCCTATGTGTATGGTGTGCAGTGGTAGAACATTCATGGGGTCGTTCAGTGAACATAGTTTGTGGTGTGATCTCGATGATCTTGAACTTATCCCATAAATGGTTTCACTCATGCTTATATTATTGGATCGTGGCTTGGGATTTGGAAAAGGAAAATCCAAAAAATTTATCTCCCTTGAATGATCTGATAAATGGGGTTCAAAGGGTATGAACATAGTAGTTGAAGCAATCACTTCATTTTCATTTCCAAATGGATTTTTCATAACCCTGTATTTACAGTCATATTGTGATCACTGTTCAACGACTATATTATCAATGGTAATGATACATAACAGTCACTGAAACTAAATAATAAAAAAATAGATCATGTGTTTTCTATATCCATATGATATTAAAATAATGGGAATTTTTTTTAATGGTTCAGGTAATTACACCTTGCTTCCACATCCCAACAGGATTGCTGCTATGACATAAAGTTGCATGCCCTGCGACATCTCTCTAAAAAAAGCTAGTAGAAGAATACTTGGTGAAGTATCATGGCATTTATCTCATTCATCACATCATCTCATCAACTCATGCCAAATATCCATGTAGTACCATGCTAGTTTTGGTACCCACCACATCCCATATGACGTGTATCGTATATCAAGTATTATAACCCAAAATATCATAGCGCATGAATTGAGTAGGGTACCTATAGCCATCGCATTCCATACATGTCATACCTCTAAAAATCCATTTGATAAAATATCCATATATACATGTCTGTGAAGTAACTACAAGACATTATATCCCTCTACGCACATATATGGGGAAACTAACCACTATGTATACAAGTACAAAATACTGTTAGGAGAAGTGAACGTGGTCAAAGGGGTAGTCAGTCATCTATCACTCTCCAACCAAGATGTTGGTCATAACACCCGCCCAAATTCCACTTAGTGTAACTATCTCTACCTACATTGGTGGTGTAGAGTAACAAATCACAAAACATGATTGATATAGTATATACCATGATGATAATATAGGTACTAACCTTGTCCTGTGCTCAAGTACAACTATCATCACATAGAGAACAAACTGATAATTCTAAGGACTATATATCCAAAAAGCACCCAAGAAATTAAAGGAGTAATAGTAATTCCATTATTTTCCATAACATTTCACCTAATGTTAATTAATTTATTAAATGTTAATAAATGTCATTTAGATTATATTTTATTAACCATATAACTGATGTCCATGCAATAAATGCATAAGCCAACTATGTTCATGGTTTCCCAGGAGTAACAATAACATTTTCATTCTAGCAGAAACAATAACCATGGCTTAAACATATGTTAATCATTATAACAATCCACAATTAGTGGTAATTTAGGAAAACATCCTAGGAAAACATTAAGAGATATAACCAAACACATCCATCTACCTCAAGTAGCATGGAATGGAATGTATATCAAAAAAGAAACCCAATCATCTGACTATGAAAGAGATTCATTAACAACAAATCATATTATATTTCAGAACAATCATGATTAATCTTAACTTCAACCCGTTCCATCAAATATTGTGTCATCCATGACACCCTCATGCATATCATCGTGCATCTCGCCGTCATGGGCGTCAACTACTATGATAAACTTGAGCCCCCTACCATATCTCCTCAGCCATCCCAGTATCATATCACATCACATAAAAAGTATCATTCCAACATCACATAAGATATAGTAAGAATAAAACATTCTATAAAAGGAATCATGTCCCTAAAATAAGGCATCTAGCCTTCACATGAAAATGGACTCTCACAACCCGAACAAAAGACATTAATCCTTCACAAGATAACATGAAACCTTGCCCCAATAAATTTAGCATTATAAGACAATTGGTTTTTATTAAATCATGAATTATCCACTTGAATTATCATAAGTTTTGACTATGGGAAACATAAATAATTAGTTGTAACAAGTGTTATGGGGTAATTGTAGAATAAAACCCTGACCCACCAAATAATTCCAAGGAACACTATATAGACAAAATTGATCAATTAAATATATAAATTAGAAAAATGAATATGATTACAATGAAAACGCAATGTAAAAGAGTGTTGATGTGGGTATAGAATACCAAAAACAATTTTAAAAGTCAAAATGAGAATTAAAAACAATGTCAATAGTATGATTAACATGCTTCGGTCCCTTTGGGAGATGCTGCCTGGAAAGAACACCACCAAAAGATGCACGTTTATTAGATTCTATAAAAAAATATAAAAAAATGTACAGACTCAAAAAAGATATCCAACTGAAATATAGTGAAGCACTAAAACAGAATCTCTGCACTAGATGAAGCAACACATAAGGAATCATTTTTAAGAAAAAAACCACATGGACAAATATTTTGGAATATAGATCACCATAGGATCCAATAAAATAAACCCTCATTCATTATTGGATATTTTTATAGGATGATCCATCTAGGTCTATGGATTGATAATTGGTCACACTTCTTCAATCAGGATGAACCCTGAGAGGCTCCACTATGATCTTTGAACCAGCGGCGTGTAAGGGTTTAGTGGTCCACTAGATGAGTCTACTAATGAGGATAGTCGCACCACCACTAGTGTGATTGAAGATTTGTAAGATGATAATCAACAATGGGTGATATAAAAAGTAATCCAAAAAACCAAATGGAAGAACAAAACACCAGTGGTGAGAGGGTGTCCATTTCTAGAATATGGATCTCTATGTACTAGATGAACTCAATAGCTTAAGAGAATGATACTCAGATCTATTGCATTTATCAAATGCTGGGGCTACAGGGGTGATGAAACCCATACCATAACCTTAACTGGCTAACTACATAGCTAAGGGGAGGCTACCATAAATCAAAATTTTGTACTACCCACCAAACAGAACAGGGAACTGATCAAATAAATGGTTGTCCAAGATTGATTAGGTAGCAACATCCATTGAACAAAAAAAATGAATTCAATAGTTATACAATGAATAACTAAGGTGGAATCCTAATTCAATTTGGAAAAACAATTAAGTAGGCCATGTAAATCAACTCACACAATAAAATGAAACCAAAATCATTCAAATATTAAAATGATAAAATATTTAATAAAAAATTTCATGTATTTTAAAAAATTTAAATAGAAGAAAAATTTGAAAGGGATAATTTTAAATATAAATATGAAATCAAGGAATACCCAAAATAGAAAATTTATAAAATTTTCATTTGATAATTATTAACATTATTACACCTCAATGTTATTCAAATGGAGCCATGTTTATGATATCTAATAAATGCTTCAATTTGGATAATGTTATATCCTTTATCAATCTATCGACTGGGTTTTCATCCGTGTGTATCTTAGTGTAAAAAACTTCTCCAGTAAAAAATATATATAATAATATATAGCCTAATATCTAAGGGATTAGACCTTACATGTCAAAGTAAATGTTTAGAAAAAAGGGCATATTAAGAATCACAATGTACAATAATAAAAAAATTACTTATAGTATGTTCAGAAATAAAACATTTAATCCCTAAGGATTATTTTTCTGCTTATATTATTGCTATATATTCGGCTACAGTGGCTAAGAGGGTGAACATATATTTCATATTGTACTTCTGTGATATTAGTCATCCTAATTCATTAAAAAAATCAACAGTATGTGATTTCCTAGTATCAACATTTCCAGCACAGTCAGAATCCAAATAGCTAGTCAATTATTAAGATTAATTAATATCCTTACCATAAAAAATTGAAAGATATGAAGCAGAATAAACATACCTCAACCTCTGTATTAGAGAATTACAATGTGCATTTCATGGATTTTACATAATCCTACCCAATGTACATATTTAAAAAGAAAAATGTGGTCATGAAAAAAATCATAGCATACATAATACATACCACTATATTAGAATACAAGATTCTATACATATATTAAATATTATAATATATGGAAGGTGACTGAGATAAATGAAAAATAAAATGTAGACCTAATGGAAAAATAAAATGCTTCAATGAATAAATAAAATAACTTGTAAAAACATTAAGGATTCTTGAATGTTGAGATACATAATGAATCTTATGATTATTTTCCAAAATAATTTCCATGCAAAAAAATTTCCTATCAGAAACTATATCATTAATTTAAAAAGATTAATTATATTGCATTTTAGCATGGGTGATTAATTTCATATCCCTATATATGAGTAACATGTCATCTAAAATTTGGGGTAAATAAATCATTGATTTTAAAATAGATTTAAAATATACACATTAATCAAACTGACTCCAGAAAAAAAATTTCTAACATGAATGGATAAAACATCATATACAATTATCATGAATATAATACTAGTCTACATAACAATGTATTATGAAAAAAACATGGATAGATTTAAATTCATGTTCAATATTAGTAGGCGACTTCATGTATAATTTTGAAATTAAATAATTATGTAAGAAATTAATTTTTAAATATAGAATTTATATACGCAAAAGTAAATGGCCAAAAAATAAAGAAGAATTATTTTTGAAGAATGATTTACTGAAAGAGAAAAATATACATATCAATCAATTAATTATCGTTGAAGGAAGACTTTGGATATAATAGTACCTCTAAAGATAATTTAATTTCCTATTGTAATGTCTTATATTGTTTTATATATCAATTTATAACCAATCACCTTAAATGTAGGTGGTTTATTGACTATGGAAAAAGTATGTTTCTTTATTATGGATTCCATCTCATCTTCTCTACCTGAAATATAATGATTAGAGTAGATGTCCTTGATAGCTTGATTGTAGCATTGGGGATCCTCCCCACCATGATATGCTTCCACATTTAAGGAAAAGTCAACCATATTAGAATGGTTATAGTTTGGAGGTGGTCTAATGACCACATTCTACATATCCCTAGTGAGATGATAACCCTAAGGCCACTAGAACTGCAATATTAAAGAGTATCATCTGAATCTGACCAAAATTAAGGCTCAGTTTGAGAAAGTGACACCAGAGAGGTAAAAGCAGTTTCAATCAGAGACTCACTAACATTAGGAGGATAATCATAATGATCCATATTTGGATAAGGATCAACACTTTCTTAAATACGAGGCTATATTCTAGAAAGGAATATACTCTTGAAACACCACATCCTGGATAAGAATTCACTTTTGGAAGTAATGTTTTTCAACCCAAAGCTTATACTGCTTCACCCCCTTAGGATACCTTATGATGATGCACTTGACAGTTCTTAGCTCAAGTATATCATCCTTAAAATTAGCATAGTTAGTGCATCCTAACACCCTAATATGTTTATAGGATGTGAGTGATTCCTCCAAAATACAATATGATTCTTAAATCTATTGTAATATGAGGGAAACCTATTTATCAATTAAACTATCATAGTGAAAAAGTTTTTACAAAAGGATTTGGCCATGCTCGAACACACATGCATGATACAAACCCGCAAAAAAATATTATTAAACCCCTTTAGGTCTAATCAATTTTTTATTTATATTTTTTATTTTATTTATTGAATTATTTAGTTTTTCACATTACATTTTTTCTTATGTTATCTATTTCGAAAATTCCATGAGATATCCCTTCCCTTTTATTTTTGTAAATCAAATTGGGGAGAAATTTATAATGGGAGGGAAATCATTAAAGGGTTAATCCTTTGAGATATTATCCTAAGGGTGAGATATTATCCTACATGGGGAACTGGATTAATAATTTTCATCAGATTATAAAGATGTTATAAACTCAGGGATAGTTAAGATATGAGGTATATCATTGAAGATCATAAAAGTATAAAGGGATGTAGGTTTTTTTCAAAGTTATTGAATTTTAATTTTAAGTGTTAAGTTT
Source organism: Viscum album (assembly GCA_963277665.1). NCBI lineage: Eukaryota > Viridiplantae > Streptophyta > Magnoliopsida > Santalales > Viscaceae > Viscum > Viscum album. The sequence goes on along the minus strand of OY728139.1, from coordinate 978,290,822 downwards.
TTTGATTTCCAAAGAGTGGATTGTGGACTCATAAGTAATAGATTTTAAATTTCATTTCCTTCATTTTAAATATCACAATCAATTACTTAAAAAAATATTTTACAAACCTTATATTTCTCAAGTGTCTTACAATGTCTTTATATATAAAATTACTTTATACATACAATAGAAATAATGTCAAATAATTAATATATAAATTTATGATTTTTCAATCAATTAAATAGGACTAAAAGTGCATATAATACATTGGACTATATAGTGTTAATAGTTTTTTTTACCGCACATCGATTAACACAATCAATTTACAATGTTGAGTTGACTCCTAAAGATAAAAAAATAATTCAGTGATTTTTATCCCTTGATTTAATAAAAATACAAATGTTTTTTCATGTTATTAAACCCCTTTATTTTATTTTTCACTTAAATAAAAATTTGAGGTGAAAATAAAAAATTTTAAAATATCAACTAATTTGGATATATGATCGATGTGTTGATGATTCCTATTGATTTATAATGACCTGGAGATCTTTTTCCTAGGGTTTCATGTAAATAATATATGATATTTTTATTTTTATATGATACTAATCCTTGTATTTTTCATCATTTTTTATTACTAAACTACTAATAATCAATTATATGAAAATAATAAATGTAAAAAAGTCCTTAAATTGCACATCCTATTTTGATCATACCATTGATATTTGTTTGAAATTTATTGATAAAAAAGAACATAATGGTTTTTTCTTATGTTTCCTCATCAATAATAATGAATTTATTTGGTTTTGAATCACCACATGGTCCAATATAATTTTAATTTAAATTTAAATTCGATTTTTTGACTTTATAAGAAATAAAAAATAAAATGAGACATTCAATTTAAATTGTACCCAAAATGATAAAATGATAAAAACCATTTGGATCTGATTCATCTTGTTGGGCCATGGCTTCTACATACATTTATTTTAGTATGGTCCTATAAAAAATAAAAACTATAAATATAATAAAAATGAATGTAAAAATAATAAACAAAAAATCTAGTATAAACTAGCATCATAGGATCCCCTGCACCATCACCCTAGATGACATATTCCCATAGTGCTTTGAACTCATCTAGAAGTAGTGTATTTAACTTCAAAAGATCATTCATCTAGCCTTGAAATCACTCACATGTTGTGTCATCTAAACAATAACTAGAGCCACAACCTTTTTATATGAAACTATATAATGGTGAATCTTTATTCTATATGTATTATTATATAAATGATTATCAGGATCAATGATGTGATGAAATATCACAACAATCTTCATGGAAAGTTATCAATGGTCATCTGGAATCAATGTTAACTCAACCTCAAATAGATCATGTTATATATATAAATTTATATGTACATGTATATATAGATATATGTAATTTATGTTAATTAATAAAAAAACATTATATAAGATTCATAACCTCATCATCATTTTGATATCGAGTTATGATTGAAAAACATATTCTATTTGTCGGTTTACCTTTATCCCATAACTATAAACCAATAAGACATAACTATAGAACAAAAAATTTATATAATAAATATTATAATTAAATAATAAATAAATCATGTCAAATATAGGACACGTGATGAGTCCCAAGCATGTGAGGGAGTCCCCACATCACATGATTCTCAAAATTTCATGCTGACCACTCATAGATTAAAGTAATTCAACTATGAAACTTCCAAATTTTACACATTCATTGAAATATATAAACATAAAATAAGAAGGACCACTTTATTTTCCTCAATGGCAAATATGTATCCATTTTACACTACTAAGAAGAGAAAACACCTCTTGATACTGTTTCCAAAATGTCTAGGATACCCATATTTAGTACTCAATACACCCTATTAACTCTACCTATATAATATTTACACATTTTGAAACATTTTTACCTACAGAATTGAGGAAAATAGTTTGGGAACACTCTCATATTATTCTTTTTAAGAATACAATTATTAAAAATTTATGTGTTTTTTGTGTATTTCTATGAATCTAAAAGGATTCTCATTCCTAAACATCCCTCCATAGTTTATCTAATGTGTATTGAGGGAATTGAGCCCAGTCATGTGTAGTCAAGTGAAATCTATGTTGTTCATGCATGATTTGACCCAATTGGTGAATAAATAAAGGGGGGTCCTCTCCCTTGGGATGATGTGTCTTATAAAATGATATATCAAGTGGCTTTTCTTGAAGAAATACCACAACTAGAGCCTATAATTTGAGATAAAGAAGTGGTTGAGTTGAATGCTATTAAATAAATTAATAAATTATTTTAAAAATGTACATATACAAGTTTAAATTTTAATTGAAAATATAAAAACACATTTACATTCGTACATGCCTCAACCCAATGAAGTAGACACCTCTCTAGAATAATGAAGATTTGGTTCCAGTTCCTCTAACATGTTTGTAGTCATAAAAAGCATTAATAGTTTAACACACAAAGACTATATATCAATTAATGAGATTGTAAATACACATAAAAACATTTAAATGATTTCTAAAGATTTAAAAAGTAAAAAATAGAATTATAAACAAAGAGTGAAAAACGTCATACCATCATTAGACATGAATATAGACCATTTCTCCTTGAAATGCCTCTATAATCTAATAAATATCTTCTTCATGTTGAGCTATTGTGAGTTGATAAAGCTATTGTGAAAAAGGAAATAATCTTCAATTCATTTATTTAAATAAAAAACACTCATCTCCTTGTCATTTTCAAAAAAAATCATTCCAAATTAGATTTTATAGTATGGTTGTGAATAAAACATCTTCTACATGTGATTTCTAATTGAAAAGTATGAATCTAACTCATTCATCTTTATATAAAATACTGTGAATGTTCACTAATGTAAAATAAAATTGATCAAATTTTAGTCCATGGACTGGATCAACACAACTACACGTTAAAAATATTTATTTCTATCTATGTTCATATACAATATTAATTGTTTCTTTCAATTGACTATCATAATAACTAAAATCGATAGATTGATAACCAATGTAATGGTTTTGTGATTCTCTTTTGTTATAAACATATTTAATGTGATTCTGGAAGTCATTATCAACTAGTTGTGCAATGATGAGTCATTGTAGATGGAATTTCATATAGTTGGTTAAGTTCGTCAGTCAGTGTAGGGTCACCTAACTGTTACAGGTTATGTCCCATTATATTTCAAAATATAAAATATAGACTTACAGAAAAATAAATTAGTACTACCCTTCAACATAATGATAATTTATTTATTCATAAAAAATCATTAAATCTATCATCAAATGATGAATAATGGGACTCTTGAATCTGATAATCATTAACACAAGGAATAACTTGTTTTACCTTATTAATGTTTTCCCCTAAATGATAATTCTAGGTTTAAATGATAAGCTAATATATGAAAAAAATAAAAAAAAAACATTGAATAGTAAAAGTGATAAATCAATTACTACAAAATGGATCAACTAATGGAATATTGAACAGGGCGTATCAATTAGATTGTACCACTTCAATGTTGACCATACAAAATATAGTTCATTCCCTATCTATCCTTTCATGAATTTGAGAGGGATTATCTAATTCAATTTCAACACCCATAAGATATTCAGCACAGAACATAGTACACACATCCATCAAATAAACATTGTCAATAAATAACTTTGGATGACATCTATTACATATAAATCAATTTAATGGATTCAAATACCACTCAATAGGATACACCCACATGAATTGGACAATAATAGTAGAAATTATTACAATGGTAATGTGTACCATCAAATGAATATTGTCATCGAAAAATGATGTTGGAAATAGTTTATCTAAGTGAATAAATAAATGACAAACAATTTCCTATAATGAAATTATATCACCCATTTATTGATTCCATAAAAACAGATTTATAAAAAACTATTCATCTCAATCAATGGTTGGAATACACTGTGAGATAAACAATCAAAATTTTGAATTGGAATAAACAGTTTTTGTAGTATGTGAATGTAAGGAATATTAAACAATTTCTATTAGAGTAGCCATAATAGACCAAGAGAATCTTCAAAATGGAAATAAATGTAATTTTTACTCATCATGTACTATGTAGTAAAAATATATTCCCCATTACCCTAACCCAACTATAAATGCAACTGTTTCCTTAAACCCATTTATTGTAAATCATGTCATCCATTAACGTTGTCTATTTATTTTCCACTGACACCTAAAATGGTCTCATATATAATATCTCATAAAACATCAATGTGCATGACATCTAGATTATGCATTAATTTGTTAATTTTATATTAAGGGTGATTGAAAAAATATTTTTCTCATTCTAATTTCGATTGTGTATTCTGACAACACAATTAATATAGGTTAATAGAAGAGCAAACATATCCTACAATTCCTATAACATTGGAATTTTTTATTTCTCAATATCTCATAATATTTCAACCCATTTCATGATCGTTGGTTCTTAGTTGAATTCTCTAGGATAATAAAATTCCAATTTTGTCTTTCTGAACTTGGGTTGAGGGGAAAGAAAAGATATGTGGCTTGGGTTTTTCACTTTTTTATATTATTTAATCGAGATAAATTTTTTACATTTACTAAATCATGGTAATGAAAAGTCACCTTTCATACTCCAATTTCTTAAATTTATATAAGTTTGTAAGTCAATTATTTGCTATAAAAAATAGACCATAGTTTGAACATTTCATTCATTTAAAAATGATATGTTATCACACCATCAGTCCAAAATTAATTCAAATCATCAATCAATGGTATAAGGTAAACATCAGTATTATCCCTTGTACTTCTACCTCCATCAATAATAGTAAAACCTAATAGAAATTGTTTTTTTTTTATACAATGCCATGGAGGAATATTATATGAAACCAACACCATTGGCCATGTGTTATGAGTTTCACCAACTAAAGGAATGGATGCATTGAAATCATCTAATAACAACCCCAATCAGACATTATGACAATCTTTATAAAATTCATGGTGCCTCAGATTAGGCTCATTACTCATAAGAGACTCTGTTAGGTGGCTTAGAATATCCACAATAAAATCCTTTTTTTATTTTACTGAAAATCCACATTAAGGGTAACTGTGAACCTACATCAACATTCCAACAACATCCAGACACAACCTCTTCAAACACTCATTACATAGATAATTTTCAAAAATAAGAAACACAACCATTCACCGCGCTGTAAACAATAGATGCAACATGATTCAAAATTCAATAGATACAATGAAAAACCATTAGGCTCGACTATAACACCTCCGAAACAACCATTTCAAAAATTGAAAATAAACAAGAAGCAACAAATCATCACGTTGCTGTCAAAGTCACCTTGAGATGCACACACTAACATAGAGTCCATCAGATCGTGGTACCATAGTAGACCCCTATCATCGCCGAGAACACTGACTTCGTCACCGTGGAGCACCACCAAAATCGCTGATGAAAGAAACCATTGCAGACCATCATCGCCGAAGAGAAGTCCACATCGTCGCTGCTGAGAAAAAACTCATCGTCGACATCGAAACCAGACCCGAACAACAACACCACATAATAGGCATGAAAAATATCAACCACTAGGAAGAATCATACAAAACTTCACTAATAGAAAGATGAAGAGAACAAAAAAAACCAAAGACAGCAACAAGGAGCTCGCACCTAGAACATTGACGGTCATCGAACCACAATTCCCAAAACCCAGTTGTAACCCCCAATCCAAATCTAACTAGGATAGGGGAAACATAACGTAAGGACAGAGCATTGGTTCAAGTGACCGGGGGCTCTAACCGTAGGCATTTTCAATGAGGCGGAAGAACCGGGGACCATGGAAGTAGAAGCCAGGAAACCCAGGTAGAAGATTCCATCGATACGAAGAAGAATGAAGAACATTTCGTTGATTCGAGGGTGAACAATGAAGATGATGTTTGTTCGAGGGTGACCGATGAAGATTTCAATGCATCGAGGAAGAACAAAGTGCCTTCACTGGAGATAAAGCAGAAAACATAACCAAAGAGAAAGAAACATGGAGAAGCCAAAGGCGATGGGAAGAGGAACCGTGGTTGCCGAGAGTGAGAAAACGAGGCCAGGAGGTGATTAGTGGAATAATAGGAAGAGATGAGGAGTGTCAGAGAAGGACCTTCACTATGGGGGGAGCGGCGACGGCAGTGACACTTGGAAGAAACTCTAGTGCAGAAAAGAGTGGAGACCTGGATAGTGGGGGGACATCCCCCTTGGAGTACTCCACAATAATAGGTGGGTTAGAATATCACTATCAATATTTCTTTCCTTGTTTCAACTCATAAATTTAGAAACATTAGATGACACAAATTATATTTTGAACCTCATATTTAGTGAAAAGTGATTAATTTTATTTATAACAATTAGTTTCCCCTATTTCATATCCTTACTTCAATATTCCTGATATACCAAATTATATTTCTAATTAGAAGATCCATCAAATATACCATTATCCAAATGGGATGTTTCTTTGCTAAACATCATATAGTTTTTTTCATACGAATCATTAGTCTCATATGTGAATCCTATGTTCTTTTTCAATATATGAGCATGGTAATATGAATTTGGAATCATAACATCTGTAGGAAGTATCTTTTTCAATAACAATAACATCATGTTGAATAATGTTTTGGAAAAATAACTTAAAACCATCAAGTGTAATAACTCCATGATAAGAGAAAATTTAATATAACCAGAACAATAATATTATAATTTACATTGTACATCATAATGTATTTTTTAAAAACTCAATGAATCATGATCAACATCATAGTGTAAACTGATCTCACCAATCTCGTCATTTTGGTAGTTTATTCCTTCAGGATCTAGCCCACATATTCATTAAGAATTTCATGCATCAGATAAGTCATCATCAAATCAACATCAATATGACCAGTTTCTATTCAATGAAATTGAATATATTTTTCCACATAACTAGTCCAAATCATATAATTTTACAAAATCCCAATATTGAATTAGTGATCCCTAATGGTATCTTGTGTGAATTGATATCAATTCGCACATTTCTGACATAGAAAACTAATATAGTTACTTTGAAATCCAATAGTGAAATCAATAAAAAGCACAATTACCTTAAATTAACCATTATACATTCTATTTAGAAGATCAATCCAACTCTTATCTATATATGTTTGTCACAACCTGGTCCCCTTCACAGAGTGCACCTCATAGGATGTTAATTGGGCCAGGAGGATAGTAACTGCCCATGTCCTACCTCCAGTAGGCCCCATGTTAGCAACTAACAATGACGGAATATCATGAATATAAAAAATGGGAATAACCCTCTAATAGAGACATGAATAAGAGAGAGATAATACTGATACACAATAACATCATGCTCATAATGTTAACGGAAACCGAACTATATATATGTATTGTCAAAAAAACAAAAACAAATAGGAAGGATATCAAAAGTACCAAAATTGTAAACTCAACGACAATAATGAATCCCACACTACCCCTTCAAAACTACACGTTATTATTATATATAATCATCTCCATCTTTCTCATACTGACCTGAAAAATAATTTATATATACATGGGGTGATCATAATAAAACACATAATAGAATCCTTCCAAGAGAATATCTCGTAAAAGATAAAGAAATTATAAAAATGCCCAATGAATAATAAGTGACTCTAACTCCTCACATAAAATGATAAACTATGTACCCATCCTCACAATGGTTATATCTCACAATGTCAAAGATACAAAATAGATCATATTATATAACAATAAATCAATAACGACACCTTGTATTACAACCCGTTTATTTATTTCATGTTTATACATGATTTATTACATAAATATGCACATAGTAAAAATTATAAGATTGATAGGACTAGTGTCAATGGGGATTATGATCATTAAAGAATAGTATAAATAATTAAATAAATCATCATTATTGAAAAATTCATTTACATGACCACAAAAAAGCCTTTTTTATTTACACTACATGGGATATCCAAATGAAAGACAAAAGAAAGGGGAGAGATATAAATCCCAATAATTGAGTAAATATGGAATAACATGAGTAATACAATACATGTTATAAAATAGACATATCAATGTATCATAAGATAAACCTAAACATAATTTCATTATATATTCGGATTATCATAACATGGAAATGTGGAAACAATATAAAAAACAACATCATAAACAAAAGGGAATCATGTAATACCTAGTCCAAAAATGGTGGAAAAATTTCTTATATAGGTATCCTGTAAACCCCAGTACCAAAATTATGTATCATGATACTAAACATTACCGAATTTATTAAAGCGAAATCAGGGTGCACCATTCATAATCATTTCATTATCATTCTTAAGTGTGCCTCATAGATCATATAACATGATTCATTCAACATATACATTTATTCCCTGATAATGGATTGTGGAATACATACACGAAATTCATCAATCCATAAATTTATTATCATAATTGTGAATACACTTGATAGAGTAATGGGTATTGTATTCACTACATTATGATTTTGGTATGGAAACATTACAGTGCAATTTCGGAAGCCTAATAATGTCATTTATAGATTCAATGAATAGTTTAATGAGAGAGAAAGTGGTATATCATCATTTACTAATGAAATGGTAATTAAGGGGGTCATGGAACATAATATCCAATCACTTGTAATTCAATCTGAGATGAATTATATAGATGGAATGATTGAGTTGAAATGAGAAGAGAGAGATCCATTTCTGAAATTCTACATGGTAACGGGTGTACATGGGTGGATTAATGAGATCAAAAGAGGTATTACATTATTCAAACATAACATTGGATGTATGGGGGACGTTCTAAATCATACCCACCATTTCTTATTGAAAATAAAATGGTGTATAAATATATGGAAAATGGGATAAAAAAGAGAAAATTAGAAAATTTTACTTTGAAGTGTGATCTAAATGCTTGGGGGGAGGCTTATTGAGAACATGGGGGTGACATGGGAGGACTCTATGGGGGTATATAGAAGAGTGTTTATGAGCATATAGGAGTCTTCGAGAAGTGGAATGGGTTCTTTGGTGGGTTTATATATGAAGGATGGAGGAATTGTTTATTATTTTGGATTTGGACACTACACAGTAAAAAATTAAAAACCACAAACCAACCCATGGTTTTAACCCATGGGGTTTGGTGAAGGGGACTGGAATAAAATATTTTATAATGCTATAGGAAGAAGGCTTTAAGATATTACCCTTGATTATGTGGAGTGAGTCACAATCTAAGGTAAATTATTTTAAAACTATAAAATATTTTATATGTCATGGAGGATTCACTATGTCTTTATAAAAGAAATCAAACTAATCTAAAATTAAATTATTATAAAGGTAATAGATATTTTTGGCTAAATATTCTTTTTATAGTATTTTATTTCTTCAGTATTAGGTAAATATAATGTAGTAAAATAAATTTTATATATATACAGTATTTAATTTTTACCCAAAAATTTGACTATCTAAAAAAATTATAAAAAACTCTTGATTGGATAATTTAAACTTCAAGATTACAAAAATATAATCCATTTTATCTAAATAATTTTCTATATATGTAAATTTTCACATCAAAAAACTGATATTTATTTCAAATTGTTGAGTTTTGATAAAAAAAGCATTCAAAACAAAATAATAATTACATTAGAATTCATAATAATTATATTTCCATTTATTTTTTATCAATATAAATTAATAATAATATATTTGTACATATTATTTAGTTAAAACATCCATTAATTCATCAAAATTGATTTAATAATTAAATTTAAATCCTATCAAAAAATATTATTTTTGTGCGAAAATATCATTGAGCAGGAAATATTAACAGATTGAAATAATATTCACTATTATGTACCAATAAATGAACATACTCATAATTCTAGTGTCTTGATACATATCCCATTATTATACAGTCATACACCCAAAAAGTAAGGTGTACGATGGTGGGACTTTCATGTGGGCCTTCAGTGAACATGGTTTGGGAAATGATCTCAATGAGTTCGATATTCTACCCTAAATTGCTTCTCTCATGCTTATGTTGTCATATCTTGGATTGGTATTGGTCTTGGTAGAATCTCAGAAATTATATCTCCCTCAAAAGTTCAGACAAATGGGATTCAAAGGGTACAACCCTACTGGTTAAAGCCATCACTTTCATTTTTTATGCGAAAAGGATTTGTTAAAACCATGTATTTATGCTAGTCATGTGATCACTATTAAAAAAAATGTATAATCAATGGTAAATACACTTAACATTCATTTAAACCCAATAATAAAAAAGGGTGCATGTGTTTTTTACATCTATAAGTTATTAAATGAAAGATAATTTTATTCATAAATGTTTGCATCCTTATAACCACCACACCTTAAGAAATTTCCCACTAAAAACTTTCTTTTCCCACAGTAAAATAGATGAGGGTATCTCTAATTCATTACCTCCTCTAGTTCCCACACTGCTTCTTCAAAATTGTATATTCACCTCAAAACACCGATGAGGGGAATTATCTTATTTAATATAAAATTTTCCCTATAATGTAAGATCATCATTATATTCTCCTCTTAGTAAAGGTTATTCTCCAATAGTACCATGTCTGGATTGATTACTTGTGATGGGTAAGGTATGCACTTCCTCAAGAGTGATACATGGATGACATCATGTTATTGAGATAGGTTCAGTGGGAGGTCCAATCAAGAGTCCACTGCTCCAATGCAATTAGGGATCTTAAAAGGGATGATATAACTTCGAATGTGCTTTAACTTATTCCCAAATCTCATCATCCACTTCCTTGTTGATATCTAGAGGAATACCAGGTCTCTTATATCAAATTCTTGGTCTACGCTGATGAGTGTCAACATATATCTTTTTTCAACTCTATGTAGCTTTGATTTGTTGTTTGATAGTCCTAACCTTTTTCACCATTTCTTAAACCATTTATGGACCTAGATTCTTTTGTTCCCAAACATCATCCCATCATGTCAGTGTTCTGCACCGCTTCCCATAAATGGCTTCATAAGGATCCATTTGGAAGCTTCACTGAGAACTTTAGTTGTAAAAGAAATAAACTTGATGAATATGTTGACCCCTCCACCTTTTAAGTCCATTGATAAATATCTCAAAATTTCCTCATGTAATTAGATAGTCCACTCAGATTTTCCATCAGTTTGAAAATGATAATATGTGCTAAATTATAGATTAGTGTTTGGAGCATGCTGAGGACTTTTGGCAGACATAGAGGCGATCCTTGGATCTAGATAAGATACAATCTATAGTGGTACTCCATGGAGCCTTACCACGTCACTAATGTATATATGTTCTAGTTTATCTAGTTATAAGTCCTCTCAAATAATAATAATGTGTGCTATTTTTGTAAGACGATCCACTATAACACTGTAAGAATTTTTTCATTTTTCTACATTCAAAAGTCTTGTGATAATGTAAATGGTAATGGTTTCCCATTTTCATGTTGGTATGGTTAATTTTTGCATCATCCCAATAGACTTATTCCTCTCATCCTTCACTTACTAACATACATTACACTTGGGTGTATATTATGCAATCTCTTTCTTCATTTAATCCCACCAATAATAGTCTTAGAGATCTTGATACAGCTTTGTGTTTATTGTGTGAATGGATAAATTAGAACTATGTGAATCATCCAAAAGTTATTTCTTTAATTTAAGATTTTATGGAATACATATTCTCAACACAAATCACAAAATGCCTTAATCATTAACTTTGAACTATGAAAATTTCCATTTGTCCATATTTTCCTCTTTTTATTGAATTCCCACATCATCTTTTTGAGCATACTTAATCCCTTCCAAAAGATACAGTTGAGAAATCATTTTTGAATGGATTGATGATGTTTTATTCATTATGATTATCATGTCCATCTTCCTCAAATCTATGAATATTAGATCATTTTAAATTCTCATCAATTATAGATTCATTGGTTCCTTTCTACATAGAGCATCCTCAATCTTGTTCTCTTTCCCAGGTTGGTAATGGACTAAGCATTCATAATCCATGATGAGCTCTAACCATATTCTTGGGTGCATATTCATCTATTTCTGTGTGAATATATATTTAAAACTTTTGTGATCTGTATATATTTCACACATCTCTCCAAATAGATAATACTGATAGATTTTCAACACAATGATCACACCTTCAAACTCGAAATCATGCATGGGGTAGTTTTTCTCATGAATTTTCAACATCCATGAGGCATAGGAAATGACTGTAATTTTTCATCAAGACAATACATTGTCCCTTATTCGATGCATTAATAATGAATACAGAAATCTCCCCACTTGTGGGTAGTGTGAGAACACGAGGAGTGATAAGACTATTTTGCAAATCCATGAGGCTTTATTCACATTCAACCGTATCATAAAATTTGAATGCCTTTTCAGTTATCTTGGTAAGAGGGTTTTATAATGATGAAAATTTTACAAAAAAATTGGAAATAATATCTAGCCAACCCAAGGATGCTACAGATATTCTTCATAGATGTTGTATATGAACATCCCTCAATTGATTTTGTCTTGGAAAGATATATATATATATATATATATATATATATATATATAAACCACTACTTATGATGATATACCCCACAACTGAGACTTCCTTTAACCCGAACTCACACTTTCGTTACTTTGCATTGTGATTCTCCTTTCACATGGTATTTAGCTAAGTTTTTAGTTGATCATCATGCTCCTCCTTGGATTTGGAGTAAATTATAAAATCATTTATAAACAATACACCAAATTTACCAAAGTAATCACTAAAGAGTCTACTCGTCATGTCCATGAAGATTGATTGATCATTAGTAAGTCCTTAAGGTATTACTATGAATTCATAGTGCCCATACCATGTATAAAAATAATTCTAAGAGATATGCTCAATCTTCACCCTTAAACATGGTAATATCCCAACCATCGATCCACCATTGAGAATTATTATTCTCCACATATATTTTAGACAATTCGTCAATTCATTGAAAATCGTACATATTCTTTATCATTGTTTTGTTGAGCACCTAATAATCGATGCAAAGGTTAATTTACCCATCCTTCATCATGATGAAGAGGACATGTGTACCCTATGGTGATGCAGTTGGGTGTATGAAACCATTATCCGGATTCTTCTATAGTTGTTTCCTCAACTCCACAATTTCCATTAAAGCCATTCTACATGGAGTCTGGGATATTGGCAATTCCCAAGGTATAAGATCGATTGATAATTTGACCTATAGTCTAGGAGGGGACCTTGTTATTACTCGGGACACACATAACTATATTCCTTCACAAAGTTAATGTCTTCAAGATTGATTTTTCATTAGAATGAATAATTTGAGCTAGATATTCTTACTAATAGGAAAATTATATCAATGCTTCAATTGACCTTTCTAAATAAGCTTCATCCTTCTCCTTTTATTTTTATTGAATCGGTGGACGATTCACAATAGGGAGAGTGATCTCCTTCTTTCAAAATTTTATGTTCGATCTATATATGGAAATCCAATCCTTTCCTATAATCACATTAACTCCAGAAATGGGAGTATGACAAGGTTGATGGGAAGTTCATCCCAAAAATTGGGATAGGGGGGATTTATATACATGGGATGAAAAAAATTCTCTATTTTCCATTTTCAATAAAATATATATTTCCAAGATTTTTGTTGGTGTTCGTATTGTTTTAAAAAACATTTAGGATATAAAATATTTAATTGAACCAGAATAAAAAATCACATTCGGTATTTCGGAATAAATAAGCAGCATACCACTCACCACATCATTTTCAAGATTCAATTATTTGGTAGTGATGGGAAAATATTGCACTAACTGCATGGTGGTTTTTGGTTGCCTCGAAAAACCGTCGTATTAGTGAACTGGTTTGAGAAATGCTCTGGTTCCTTGCATTTTAAGCAATGAAAAATGAATTGACGGTTTGTCGAAGCATTCCTTTCCTCTATCATAGTAACTCGTTTTTCATGTCGGAAATCACTTGCTTTGTGTCATTCCTTCATGCACCTAAATAATCTCCTCCTCTACTTCTTGAAATTTACAGGGTTCTTCTTTCCATTGCAATAGAAAGAGGGATGTTGAAATGTCACGGTAATGTTAGATCACTCTATCGGGCTACCAAAATATGAATCTAACTTCCACTTCATATCCCAATGATACACATGATATTCGACGATCTCTATTTCAACATTGATGGGACATCATAATATTTCACCATAGCTATCAAAGCCATTGATCATAAAGGCTTTACGTTGGTGATTTTCTACCCCAAATAATAAGCGGTCAACCTTGTATTTAGTGGTAACGATAATACCTGAGTTGTATCATGTAATTCTAGTGATGTTTTCCTTGTTCTCCCAAAATTATTTTTCATCGTTTTTCTTATGAGAAACAAAATTGCTTTCTATTATAAGATGGATGGCTCTAGGAAAATATTTATCGAAAAACATTTCCAAGAAATACATTCATCCCATCTCTAGAATCTCATACATAAGCATCATATTTTTCATCAAAGTAAACCATTTATCAGCTTTACCATCTATACACTAAGCAGCCATAATAAATTTCTCATATTCAGAAAAATGATGGATAATGATGATCTTCTCATTAGAGTTGATCCATTGTTCACATATTGAATAATCATATGATCCACTAAATGTTGGAGGCCTTTGTCTCATAATGATATTGATTGAGACTTGTTCATTATTGGGAGGTGGATTGTTAGAAATTCATATTGATCCATGTTTCTATTCAGAACATGAGTTATCTAAGAGTTTATTGTGGCAATGTTTTTGATTCCTGATCCCATTGGATCAGGAATCTCATTAGAGCTATATTCACATTGATCTTCTTATCATTTGTTTTCCCAATTCATCCTATTTTCGACCATTGGCAATAATAAAAGTAAAATTATGTGTAATTATTTTAAATTTTTAAACACATAAGGGGGGAACCAATGACAAAAAGGGTAACTTATAAATTACAGTTATTTCCTAAACAAAAGAATTTTCAAGTCCATAATCTATGTTATCCATGATATATTTCTCAATTCCTATTCGTGTCAGATTTCTTTCTTGCTTAATTAATAATGGTTTATAACACACCCATGAATTTAAAAAATCATATACCTTGTGTGTGTCATCCGAATACTGAATCAATGCCTCTTGTCTTGCACCAGTTCATATTCGAGTATAGCTCAAATCGGTGTTTTTGGGTTTTAACCCTAGATGCATCTATGCCAAAGACACCACTACTTGTTTTTATCTAGGATGGGATTAATATGACTAATAAACAACTTAATCTATACTCACCAATATTTAGGATTTATTTTCTTACACTTAGTCTTATCCCTAACCTTTTCACCAGAGTTTTCACATCATAATCCAAAAAAGAACAAAACCTACCCTTTTATAACAACTATAATAACCGTGTTCTTTATTTAATAATTAAACATGATTTATTACATAAAATTTCACCAAATATAACTCATATGATAAAGTGGTATTGTGTTATTGGAGCTTAGGAACATTACATAACATCATCAAACATGAAATAAAATATTATTTTTGAAAACTTCTTTTACATGACCATACCATTCTATTGTACTTAACACCAGATTAGATATCCTGAGAAAAGATATAAAAAATGGGTGAGCTATTAAGCCCAGTAAGGGAGTAAATAGGGAATAAAATGAAGAATACAATACTTCTTAAGATATTGTTATATCAATGGAGCATGATAGAAATATAAAAATAGAGTAATGGTATATAATTATTATCATAACATGGAAATGTGGCAACAACATTAAACACTGCAACATAAACATAAATTAAAAAAGTAAACCCCTCTCCCAACTTGGTGAAAATGACCAATATAGGAATAAGGTAATCCCCTATCCGAAAATGACATACCCATATAATAAACATTAACCAATGCATTGGACTGCTATCACGGTGCACCCTTCATAATCATTTCAATGTCTTGCATATGTGTGCCACATAAATCATATAACATTGATTCACTCAACATCATAATTTATTCCATGATAATGTACTGTGTAATATATACATCTACAACCTCAATAAATAAGTGTGCTTGAATAAAGATGAATACACATGATAGAGGAATAGGTATGGTATTCACTACATGATGATTTTTGGCATTGAAAATTTATGGTGAAAATTAGGAAGCATAATGACATCATTTGAAGATTCATAAAATTAGTTGATGAATGTTAAAGGGGACTCACATAATTTATAAATGAAATGGTCAGTTAAGGGATAATGGAACATAATATCCCAACATAAGAAATGAAATTTGACACGAATAATATAAAAGAAATGGTTGAGTGGAAATGAAAAGATAGAAACCCCCTATAGAATTTCAGCATGGTAAACAGTTTTCATGGGAGGGAATAATGAGATAGAAGAGGGTACATCTTCATTAAAACATCATAATGGTAGTGTGGTAGATGTGTGAAATCATACCCCACCATTTTTATTTTAAAATAAAAGGGTCTATAAATATATGGAATCATTGATAAAAATGAAAAAGGAATAAACTCTTACTTGGATGTGTGATCCCAAAGGCCTCGGGGAGGCATTTTGGTAGCTTGAGAAAGCCTTGGGAGGACTCTAGGGAGTGGAGAGTAGTGCTTAGACAATATTTAAGTAGTTTTTGTGAAGATGAATTGGAGATTCAATGTGTTTATATAGTAATGGATGAGAAATTCTATATTACTTTGGTTTTGGACACTGTATGTCGAAATATTCAAAAATAATATCCAACCCATGGGTTTTCAAAAAGGGTAGTGGAAAAAAATATTTTCTGAGGCTAAGGAACAATGTTATTAAAATAGTTCCCTTTTTTAGGTAGAGGTGGGTCACATTCTAATGGAAATTGTTTTAAAATCATTAAATATTTTTTATTCCTTAAAGGATTCAATGAGGCTTTATAAAATAAATTAAAAAATATAAAATTACATTGCTATAAAGGTAAAAATATTTTAGTCTGAATATCAATTTTAATGTATTTTTTTTACATCATTATTGTGCCATTATGATGTCATAAAACTCGTTATTTCTTTTTATTATATTTATTTTTTACCCAAAAATTCATATGTCTAAAAATATTATGAAAAATTCACCGTTGGATAATTTCAACAAGCAGATTCAAAAAATAATAATCATTTTATCTAAATAATTTTCTAAAAATTATAATGTTCTCATTTAAAAATAAAAATCGACATTAATTTAAAATTGATTTCATTTGAAAAAAATAGAGTTAAAACATTTATAAATGATATATTTCACTTCATTAAAATTATATGATCATTTATATTTAATAAAATTTATTTCATAATAATAATTTATTAAAATATTATTTAAGTTAGTAATAATATAATTCATCAAAATATTTTTCTTAATTGAATTTTAAAATTAACCAAAAAATCTATTTGAATGCCAAAAATTATTTAAATGGTAACATTAATAGAATTAAAGTATATTCATTATTCCATAAAAAATGTACATAGCCATAATTCTAGGGTCTTAATACATATCCAATTTTTACAACAATATATTCTATACGAGTAAGGTGTGAGATGGTGAGGATTTTATTGGTTAGTTTGGATATCATGGTTTGGGTTGTGATCTCGATGAGTTTGAACTTCTCCAATAAATAGATTTTCTCATGCTTAAGTAATTAGATTTCAGCATGGGATTGGTCTATGAAAAATCCCATAAATTCTTCCTCCTTTGAATTCACTGATAAATAGGAATCAAAGGGTATAATTCTACTAGTTGATCTATCACTTCTTTTTCATTTCCAAAAGGATTTGTTAATACTCTGTACTTGTAGTCATCATGTGATCACTGTTCAACGACTATATTATCAATGATAAAAATACATAAGGATCATTTGAACCCAGTAATAAATAAATGGGGCATGTTTTTTCTATATTCATATGACATTAAAAAAATGGAATTTTATTCATAACGGTTTGGGTCATTACACACCACCTCTACATCCCCATAAGTTTGCTACTATGACCTAATGTTACACGTCCTACAACATCTCTCTCCAATAGAATCTATAGTGAAGATGCTTGGGATATGTATCTTGACATGTATCTCATTCTTCCCGTCTTTTCATCATCTATTGCCACATCTCCATAAAGTAACCAAGATGTTTTTTAGCAGCCAACAAAACCCATATGATGTGTATCATACATCAGGTATTATACCCCATGAAATTATAGTTCATACATTGAGTATGGTACCTCAATCCATCACTTGCCATAAATTTCACACCTATAAAAAATTTGGATAATATATCCAAATATACATGTGTGTGAAATAACTACAAGACATTATATCCCACTACACACATACAGGAGGAAACTAACAATTGTGCATACTAGTACACAATATTGTTTGGAGAAGAGAATGGGTCAAGAGGATGTAGTCACCCATCTATCCCTCTCCAACCTAGATGTTGGGGATATCACCCTCCCAATGTCCACCTGGTGTCATTTTCCCTACCTACAAGGGTTGAGTAGAGTAATAAATCAAAAAAAATGAAATGATAAAGTATATCACATGACCACATAATAGGTATTAACTTAGTCCTAGGCTCAAATTCAACTATCATCACTCAGAGAGCTGACTTATAATTCTATGAAATAGATATCCAATAAGTACACATGAAATTATAGGATCTTTGTTAAATTCGTTAATTTGTTTAACATTTCACATAATTTTAATGAACTTATTTATTGTTAATTAACATTATTCAGATTATATTTCATTAACCATCCTACTGATGTCCATGAACTCAACGCAAAAACCAACTCAGTCTATGGTTTCTCGGGATTAACAATAACATTTTTATTATAGCAGTAACTAAAACCATGGATGAAACATTTATTAAAAATTATAAGTATCCATAATTCTAGGCACTCTAGGAAAACATCCTAGGCTTCCATTGAGAGATATAACAAAAAACATCCATCGACCTCAAGTAGTGGGGAATGGAATGTAGGTAAAACAGGAAACCCAATCATCTTATCATGAAAAATATTCATTAACACGAAATCATAATAGATTTTATCAAAAAAAAATTTAAGATTAACATAAACATGTTACATAAAATCTTGTGTCTTCCTTGACACCCACATTCATATCACTATGCATCTTACTATAATGGGCGTCAACAGCTACCATAAACTCAGGCCCCCTCCCATATCTCATCAGCCATTCCAATATCATATCACATCACATAAAAAGTATCATATATATATCACATAGAATGTAGTTAGAAAAAAACATAGTATAGAAGGAAACTTGGCCCGAAAAATAAGTCTTCTAGCATTCACATGCAAATAGACTCTCACAGCTCCAACACAATTCATTAAGCCTTTACAAGAGAACATGAAAACTTGTCCCTAATCATTTATCATTAAAAAAATTGGTTTTATTCTATATTTAATTATCAAATTCAATTATCAAAGGTTCCAACTATTTGAATCATATGGAATCAACCATAACAAGTGTTATGTGGTAATGGCTGAATTAAATCCCCACCCACAAAATAATTCCAAGGAACACTATATAGAAAAGATAGATTAGTTCAATAAATAAAATAAAAAAATGAATATGATTACACTGAAAACAAACCCAAATAGAATGTTTATGTGGGAATATCAAAACAAAAACAATTGGAGTAGTTTAATTGAGAGTAGAAAACAATGGCAACACACAGATTTACATGCTTCGGTGTCTTTGGTACCTACTTCATGGAATGAACAACACCCACACATGTTCTTTTATTAGATTCTAAAAAATAGATTACAATGTAAAGACTGAAAGAAGATTTCCAATTGAATGGAATAGAAGAACTAAAATAGAAATTACACACTAGAAGATTCCACACAGAAGGAATCAGGTTTAAGATATAACCTAGATAAGTGTTTTAGAATCTAGATATTTTCGGGATCCAAGAACATCGATCATGCTGCATCATTGGATCTTGTTATAGGATAATCATGCCAGGTCTTTGGATTCTAGAATTGGTCACACTTCTTCAACCAAGAAGAACCCTGAGAGGCTCCAATATGGTCTACACACCAGTGGTGTGTAGGGGTATGAATGGTCCACAAGATGAGTAAGTCGATGAGGAAAACAGAACCACCACCAGTGATTTTGAAGACAAGGAAGATGATTCTCAACATCAAGTGAATGAAAAAGTAATCCAGACCACGAACTGGATGAAAATAACACCTATGGTGATTGCTTGTCCATTTCAGGAATATGGATCTTTATATACCAGATAAACATGATCTCTTATGAAAATGATAGTCATATATATTTCATATATCGAATGTAGGGGCCACTGGGGTGATGAAACCCCTACCATAACATTAAATGACTAACTACACAGCCAAGGGGAGGCTACCATAAATCCAATGCTGTAATACCCCACAAACAGAACATGGAACTTTTCAAATAAATTGATGGCCAAGATAGATTATGTAGTAACATCCATTGAAATGAAAAATGAATAGAATTGTTATACAATAGATAACCTAGGTGGCTTCCCAAATCAAATTGGAAAAATAAATCATTAGGCCATGTAAACCAACTCACGCAATAAAATGAAACCAAAATCCCTCAAATATAAAAATGAGAAATTATTTAATAAAAAATTTCATAGACTTAAAACAATTTAAATTGTTGAAAAATTTAAATGGGTTAATTTCAATTAGAAATAAGAAATAAATTAACCCCCAAATCAAAAAATATCCACCATTTTCAATTGAAAATTGGTTATATTATTACATCGAAAAGTTATTGAAGTGGATACATGTTTCTGAGATCAAATAAATTCATGAACATGGATAAAGTTGTATCTATTATAAATCTATTGGCAGGGTTTTCATCCATGTGTATGTTAGTGACACACACTTCTCCAAATTTAATAACTTATATAATAAAATGAATCCTAATACATATGGGGTTTGACCTTCCATGACATTGTAAATTTTTAGACAATAATGTGCAGATTGAGAATCACAATGTACAATAACAATATAATTACTTATAGTAAGTCAATAAATCAAGACCTTAAACCATATGGCTTATTTGACTGCTTTTTTCATTGTTATGTACTCAGATACAATTGTTGGGATGGTGACCATTGATATCATATTTTACATCCATGATAAAGGTCCTCCACATGTAGTAAAAACATAACTTATATGTGATTTCCTTGTAACAACATTTCCATCAAAATCAGAATCCACACAACTAGTGTAACACATCAATCATCCATGGTACGCTTCTCTTTCAATAATTCAACATCATGCATTGTAAACCTAATCGAGATTCTAACACATTGTGACCAATCAATGTAGTCGTTATGAATAGTAATTCCCACTTTTTACATTATTTAAATTTTATATTTTAAAATGGGCTTCATTTTTGGATTCACAATATCTAAATTAGCCTATGTTGAATTTTTCGTATTTTTCTGAAAACATCCACTTTTCGATGAATAGTGTAAAATACTTAAAAACAACTTTTTTAATAAAAACAATTTATAGTGATAAATTATACTATTTAGTGGTTTTATAGTATAATTGTAATATAATTTTACCATTTTATCCAATGGTAGTCATTAGAATTAATTTCAGTTTGAAATTGGACATAAACAATTGTCAATATTTTGATAGATATTAGTTCTTAAAAACACGCTATTTATTTTGACAACGATGATTAACTATATAATTTATTAATGCAACATATATGTTTTTAGTTTTTTAAAATATACATCATTTTTAAATTCGGAATATCAATTATATCTTTGGGTGAATTTATGGTATTTTTCTGGAAAACATCAATTTTTAATGAATAGTGAAACCACTAAGTGGTAGTAAAAAACTGATTTTTCATTTAAATGAAACATTACCACTTCTATGAATTGAATTTCAAAAATCCGACATACATGGTTGTCATTTGTAAGTAAAATGTGGTTCAATGGGATGAAAATAATATTTGGTGAATAGTAACTTTTATGTTTTATTAATCGTGATTAAAGGTAATTAGTGTAATTTAAGGTAAATATAATCTCATAATAATATGAAACTACCTTTAAACTTGTCCTACATTCATTGGATGAGTCATGGAAGACATTTACAATCCATGGGTTTATTTGTGCACCCCATGGAGCCACATGGGGTAAGAAAATGACATTAATACCTTTTATTTAAAGTAAAAAATGTCACAAAAATGTATTTTTTTACTAAAACAATTTTAAGAAGGGGTTATACAAGTTATATTTCTGACTATAAATATTCATTAGAAATATAATGACATTTTTTTCATCATGATATTTTTTTTATAATTTTTAGATATTAGATAAATAAATTTATTTATGACACCATGATGATGTAGTGATTACCACATTAATGAAAGTTTTAAATAAAATGAAAGGATAAGATAAAATCTAAGACATAAACTTGTATAAACCCTATTGTATGGGTGGATTTCGATCTCTAATAACCTTGTCCTCGAAATATATCATTTTGGCACCTTTATAATCCGAAAATCATTTCATAATAAAGTAACATTTCATGGAATTCCAAGAGTGCCCCTCCTCTCCTCTTATAAAGGCCCCCAACTTCTACAACCTTATTCACACCTTCAAAGCCATTTTCCTTGGCCAAACTCAGCCCAAATACCTTCTAAAATTTTCTCCCTTCATCCAAGAGGACTTACCTTAGGCAGAAAGCTCTTCAAGAAACCCTTTTGGGTCAAACAAAGGAGAGTTACCCGATTTAAAGGTAATGTCTTCTCTTATTTTATTTTGTTTCATTTTTCTTCTCCAACCTCCTAAACTCATTTTATTCCTTTATTTTGTAACAAAAATAGTATCTTAAATATACTAGGATTTTTTATGAGAAGTATTTTATTGACACTTACACACTCCTCCGCCTAATGGTTAAAGAACATATTGTTTCTCTGAGTGGTGAATTAGTTCCTCATGAAACAATGATTGTTCAAACTTCTTTTAACACCTTCCATGGTGGCAATTAAGATGTTACTATATTTATATATGGTATATATTATGCTTATGTTTTCCGTATGATTTTTTATTTTTCATTTATGGAAAACCTTTATGGTTTCTAATATGCGTAAATGCGATAATTTCATTTTAGTAAGTACGAACTACCTCCCCCTCAATGTGATTTGAATCATTAATGCCTTATGTGGAACGTATAAAGGATTGAGATAATGATGTTATATATGATATTATACTTTAATTATAATATAACTATGTATCCTTATGTTTTAATTCAATTAATGTTTAAAATAGAAATGAATGTTGCGTTCATGCATACGTACGGCTTACCGTCTCCATGAACGATGCATTTAATTTCTTATCTCCAAATGTTATATAATATTATAAGTACATATATATATAAAGTATATATATGATATATATTAAATCTAAATGATGAATATCATTCTGGAATTCTAATATATATTTCTCTCATTTAGTTTTAATTCCATTAATATGACAAAGAAATGAAAGTAGTGTTCAAGCGTACGTACGACCTACCATCTCCATTAACGGTGAATTTCATTTTTCTCTCTCCAAATGTAATGGAATAGTATAAAATGATATATACTGGATATATATGATATTTAAAACATTCATAAAATTCTGGAGATGATGTACTTATAACTACATGGAAAATTCTTTTCAAACAAACTCTTTTTTGACTCAAGTTCCAAGGATCAACAAAATGACTGTTATTAACTTAAATGATTACATAATGTTCACAACATGGTAATAAGTGATGTAAAAGGAATAATGAACCTGAAAAATATTATTAAGAAAATATAAATTTACTATTGTTTGTTAATCAGAAGATTAAACAACGATCGAGTCAAGTCGGACACTAGGTAAGGGACTTCATCTCAATCACTTTTCATTGAGTAATATTTCTTTTTATACAAAACATTCTATTATACGGTGTATAAACCCCATTGAGTTTTACTTTTTTTTCAAAAGGAATCTTTTTATACAAATCATTTTACAAAATTACAAAAGGAAAGTTTTGTCTTACGTATGTGGCAACAACAACTTCTCCATCACTATGACTATTATTTGAGTTTCGGCTTCCTCTACAAGCCATAACTATTTTTAAAAGAAAAATAAATACAATGTTTTAGTTTTAATTTATTTTGGTATTGAAAATGGTTTTGATAATATTTTTATTATATCAATATGTTGTATTTGTATCTTGTGATTGAAATGTGGAAATTTTATGTTTTCTTTTATGCATGTTTTATGTGATATGATTATGTTATGGTTCTTGGGAATTGTTTATGATATGTTTAATCCTTTTCATATAAGGAATGCATTGGACTTAGTATGTGATAGTTGGAGTCCTCTATAGCTCCTCGATGGATCAGTAGGTCTCATGAGACAAA
This sequence comes from Viscum album, assembly GCA_963277665.1. Classification (NCBI taxonomy): domain Eukaryota; kingdom Viridiplantae; phylum Streptophyta; class Magnoliopsida; order Santalales; family Viscaceae; genus Viscum; species Viscum album. The sequence goes on along the minus strand of OY728139.1, from coordinate 978,266,183 downwards.
CTAGTGTCATGGCATAAGGACTAGACAAAATCTTATTTGTAGTCTTGGCACAATGCCTTGACAATGTGGTTATGATAGTATGGAATTATGCATTCCATCATTATGAATGTTGTTATTGACATTGCATGTGATTATTCTACTAGTAGAATATCAATGTGAATAAGTAAATGGAATTATTTAATTTTATCTTCACCATATTATGATGGAGTTCAAATATAAGAGGATTTATTTTTAGATATACATTTTTTATATGTTTATGTTTATTTATGAATGTTTCTGCTATATTGTTATCCTTAATTAGCATCAGAACTCACCCCTTTCAATGTTTTAATTTACCCCAGGATGAAAAGATGTATTTTATGAATGACCTGCAGGGATAGTATGAGGCGATATGAATAAAAGATGTTGTTGTAGTTTTTTTTTCACTTTATGACGTAATGTAAGACTTATGAATATATCTAGTGTTTCCATGGCTACTAAACAAAACGGTCTTTCGAGACATGATCATTTGTGATCATTCCAAGTTTATGTGATAATGCACCGACTCTAGGAAACAGGTGTAGGGGCGTTAAAACTAGTCACTAATTTAGAATCATTAATATCTTTATCATAGAATATTGAATGAGTGTTAGTAGAAGAAATTTACATCAACAACCATATAAGAGCATTCAAATGTATCTTTCTGTGATTTTACATAATCATTCTCAATGTACAGATTTAAAAATTATCATGTGGTCTAGAACAATAATATGATTCAAAGCATCAATCAAATACCTCTTAATAACTTTAAGGATATCGGAATGTTGAGATACATAATAAAGCTTATGCTTCTTATCCATTATAATTTCCATAAATAATTTTTTGCACCACAAACATTATTATTCATCTCAAAAGATGAATTATGTTCAATTTTAACATGGGTGATTAATTTCATATCACTACATATCTTTGACATGTCATCTAAAATGATCAGTAAAAAATATTGGATAATAAAATAGATTTAAAATATTCACATGCATCATTCTGATTCATACTAAAACAATTTCCTAAAAATAATGGATCAAACATATTATATCATTATCATGGTGCTTATTATAATATATATAAAAAAATTCTCAAAAAATCGTGGATTGATTTAAATTCATGTTCAAAATATTAGGAGGATTCATGTATAATTTTTCTTTTAATTAACTATGTATGAAAGTAGTTTTAAAATCTAGTAGTTTTATACACAAATCTAAATGGCCCAAAAAGGAAGAATAATTCTTATTCAACTATCCTAGTTTGAGTAATTTATCACTGATATGGGTGTACGAACCCAATTCATATTTCTTTAGGTACAATTTTCTTATATTCTTTTTCATTGAGGTTTTTTGGGAAAACATGGCGAAATCGGGAATATGGTTAATTTTGGGTTACATGACCTATAATACTATTTACACTCAATATATTATGGACTTGTGGGATATGGATACATATAATGTGAGCATGTTGGAATGGTAGAGAAGAAAAAGCCACTACACACCGTGTACATCATGAGACATGATGTGTAGTCTTGTCGGCAGGTCTGTGCGGGAGGTGTAATGTAATTTGGAAAAATTTTGAAGAATAAAATGATATACATGATATGTAAATGGATATACATGCAGTGTATTACTGTTTTTCAGATTAAAATTTTTAGTAGCCTCGTTTTATCCTCATTTGGACAAGAGAATCGCCAGGTTGAAGAACAAAGTGGTTGGAACTCGTTTTTATTTCTGATGCTTCATTCGAACTGGGATCCTTTCACCGTTAGTCTCATTTGAACCCAATCGAAAAGGGATTTATTCTTCTAGATAATTTCATCCTAATATCATTTCATGATGACATTATTAAATTTTTAATAGTTTTCCACTTTTTATAGATCTACACAGTTCTAGGATGATTCATGGGTTGGCGTCAGAGTATATCCATTGTATTCCACCGAGGTAGGTGGTTTCATGACTCTCGTTAATTTTTGATGTGTTTATATTTTCCATTGTGTCATGAACACATTTTTAGGGTGCTTCCTTAAAAGTAAATTTACCCTCATTTTTATTGAATGTTGTTTTTGTTATGATTTTATATAATTAAATCATGATTAGCATTGTTTTATGGTTAAGGGACACCTCTTGGGTGATTTTTCCTTAGATGATTTTTTGGATATTTTTTATTATAATGTCTATGGACGTGACTTTTTTCCCCTTTAGGTTTGTTAAAAATGAACTTGATTACTATATGAAATTGTAATTGTGCTAGAATTTTATGTGTTCTGATTCTGGATGTGGGACTGTGTTATCCCATTTTACATTTAGTGTTTTTATTATTACGAATTCTAGAATGTTTTATTGAATTTTAATGAGTAAATGGTCAATATCATTTGTTGATACATGGGTTTAGCATAGAATTCCATGAACGGGCCCACATCACTATTGTACCTTGCACCTTGGGTGATACTTGGGTTCAGTTTAGAATAACATGGACGGACTCAAGAGGATTTTGATTTATATGTCATCAGTTATACATGGTGTCCCTAGTAGTACCACCAAGGATGGACAAAATTGATTTAATATTATATTACACAGGTAGTAATACCTTGGGATCCCTAGTAGGACTACTTTGGATGGACTCACATGAACTTATACCAACACTGAGAGTGATACATGGGGATCCCTAAAATAACCACTGAGAACAGACACATACAATTTCAGTAAGCTTACACCTGTAGTGATACATAAATTCCAAATTAGGAATCTCAATAATGGACTCAACATATATTTAAATGATGGAATGAAGTGAAATATGATACGTCAGCCAAGACAAAGCACATTCTTGGATTCAGTCTTTAATTTTTTTTATAGCATACTGAGGTATTTGTTGTGTTTACCTTATATAAGGGATTGACGAGTTTTGGACTGAACCCAATACATATATAAATCAACAAATTGTAATTGATTAAAGAGCATGAAATAAATGTAAATTAATGTCGGTACTTGTAGGATTGTTTTCTTTTAAGTGTCTTCTAGTGACTGCATTTCACTGTTGTACAGAACTGGTACATATACTCACTTATAGATTGGTATAGACCATAGGTGGTTTACAACCATGATTTATCTCTCACATCGTGTTTGGGACATGCTTTTCATCCCAAAAAAACTATATTTCTGCTATTGTCGATAGGGGAATGTCTCCTTATATGGTTACGAGATTGCTTCTTAGGAGTAGGAGAACAAGGGACTAAGCCAAGGATTACGATGCTGTTGTGTTTTATTTTGTATTTTTATACCTTAGTATTATATTGTACATGATTGTAGTGTATCTTGTTTTCACTTTTTTCTTAGATAATGCAACATGCTATTTCATTCTGATATAGGATGCCTTATAGTTATCTTTATATTACGGTCTTTCATTGTCTACTTCAGTTCCATGTTTTTTACTGCTTCCACTATTGTTATTATTTATTCTGATATGTTACACTCTTCAAATTAGGGAATATCTTCCCACTATCACACCCTAGGTCCTCGCTGCAAGTTGGCAGCCTTTGGCACCTAGGGAAAGACGCTTGAGGCAATGTGGACAACTGGGTATGGGGCACCATTTGAGTAGCTTTTAGACCTGGGATGATACAAAGTGCTATAAAATGGGTTTCATTTCTACTTTTTCATACGATTTGAGCCTATAGACAGAGATATGAAGGAAATGGAGTTTGGTAATTAGTTTTTCCAAGGAGTATCTACCCAGTGTATAGGGAATATCCAAATTGCGTCAAATTAAATTGTGCTTTTGGATTTTTAGCGATTACAGTTGTTTTGATATCATAGTTGGATGACACCCTTGATTTTTGACATTATTATTAATTCTATTGTATGTTCTATTTCAGTTCCATCCTAATGTGATTAGGGTGTTCCATATCATGCATCACAGAGGAACTTATTGATTCACATGCCATGCATTGTGCCCTCTTGGATTGGAATTTTGGGGTCATGATTCAGCCTTTTGTACAGAATTGTGATATGAAATTCTCTACATAGGTGCCAAATATTGTTTTTTGTGGATTATAGACAGACAAGATTTAGAATTGGGCATCCCACTGGTTGGTTATTCTACAGAAAAGAGGTTTCATGGGAAATATTGATTTTATGTCCTAAAAAACCTAGTATAGATGGAATGTAGTCTACAATAACACACTATGTGTTGTCCCTATTCAGGGAATAAGGTGTTTCATGTTTTAAGAAGATCATTTTGTGTACTATCTCTACACTCTGTGTAGCCCTGACCGTGTAACCTGTAATGTTAGAAGGGAACACTGGTTTCGATCATTGATATGAACAAACCATTTAAGGGGAGTATACGTGGTGTGGATGTTTACTATGTATCCGTCCATGAGACTAATGTCACAGGTTGATGAACACGTCACTTTACATGCTGGGTGATGAGTGAACATGCGGTTTAGTATTAATCTGGTAGAACCATTTAGTTATAGTTGTTTTGAAGAGAGGAAAATTCAAGAACACACTATGTCTCAGGAATAAAAATGCAGTGTATGAGGTGTGTTACATGACCATGTTGGGAAGAAATATGCACCAATGTAAATCCCTAGTGGAACACGATGTGTATGGGGTTAAACACACATTGTACCCTTATTTGTGGAAAACATGATTGATTTCCTTTACCTGTTCCATTTTTTTCACTCCTAAGTAACATTTCCATTTTCTTTATGTCTGTACTATGGTGTTTGCAGGACTTTGTAAAGTCATGCCGCTACGACGACCATGAGCTGTACTCTTGGAGAGAGGCGATGAGCCTACTACAAATATGGTTGTCCATGGGCTTCTGATGGATCCTATAGTTGTGATAGATGTGGCCCCAACCATTATACCAAATGCAGGTGCAGACAGACAATTATGAGAATGTTTTATGAGGTTTATGCAGACCTTCCAGGGAGCACCACATGCTACAAAATCTATGACAGAGTTGACGCGTATATTCCAGCAACAGCATCCACCTACTTTTTTATGGGATGGAGAAAAACTGGTTATGGAATCACGGATGGAATCAGTGATGACCATATTTGATCATCCGGAGATGCCTCTCGAGAAAAGGTTCAAGCTCGTAACATATATGTTGTGTGATTCTGCCAAGAGACGGAGGGATGTTTTCACATAGGTAGGGTATCAGCGGGATATAACATGCAATGAATTTCAAGCATCCTTCAATTATTATTATTTTCCCAAAATGCTAAGGGCCGACCAAACCTAGGGGTTCATGAACCTATAGTAGGGAACACTTTCAGTTATGGGTTATTCTGGCTTGTATACTGAGCTTCATCAATTATCAACTATTCTGAGGGGTGATGATGTTTCGAAAGCTAGACGATTCAAGGATGGTCTCAGGTTTGACATTTGATCCTAGGTGGATGTCTTCAGGTTACCTTCAATCTCTAATATTGTAAATCAGGTGATAATTACCAATCTTAATTTTCAAGAAGATGGTGGTTCGATCCATGGCGGTTGGGCGTCGAGATCTGGATCTGTCTCGACCAGAAGGAAGAAGCGTCGTACAAAGCTTTCTTGCTGGGATACGATTCGTCAGAACCCTTCATATGGTAGTCAGGTGAGGTGCTACCAGTGTGGTATTCCAATCCCTACAAGTCCCTAGTGCATGAAGGAACCAGTTGTGTGACGAGATTACAGAATGATTGGCCATCTACAACGCATCTACAACACATTTCCACTAGTGGCTAGTGAGAGAGGTTTTGTACAGACTCCACATGCAGAAGCAGGGTTAGTAGCTTCTCACTAGTATTGAAACTGGAATATGTCAGGGCATTCAGGATATGGTTATTGGTGTAGCTATGGTAGTCAGGCCCTAGGATCTCAGCGACAATAGGGTGGGTCAACTCCGGGTAGCCACGAAATGTATCAGGGCCATGGTGCAGGTTATACATGTGTAGTGCAACAGACCCAAAAATAGTAGGATCCTAATTCTTTTACTGTCATACGTACTATTCTAGTCTCCATTGATTTATCTTCTACAATATTTGATATGGGTTCAATACATTGTTTTATATTTGTGACCCTTTTGGAAATCCATGGACTCTATGTTTATACATAATCTAATGTGATGATGCTAGACACTCCGTTAGGGATTAGAATAGGAGGAGTGGGTTAGTGTAAGGTGTTACCCCTTTAGATTTATGGTTGTCACTTTATATGGAACCACTATGTCTTGAGATGATGGGATTTTATGTCATTCTCAGAATGGATAGTTTGGTTTCATTTCAAGTATTTGTTGATTTCTATAGCCATAGGGTGATTTTAATATCACTAGGTGGAAAAGCGTTTCAACATAAGGGTGGATGGGATTTAAAAGAAAGCGTAGATGAAATTGAGCATCGTTGGATGTGAAGGATAAAAGATCATATTGAATATTTTTATCTGGATGATCAGGGAACATATATGGAAGATTTCCTTCCAGTGGTTGATTGTTTCAGGTACATTTTCATAGATGAATTATCCTACTTACCTCCAGTCAGATAGGTGGGGATCACAATCAAGCTAGTTCCTGGAGATGTACTGGTATCCATTCCACCTTATAGGATGGCTAAGATTGAGGTGAAAAAGCTTAAGAAGTCATTTGAAGGTCTAAAAGAAATTTTTTTATCAAACACAGTACTTCACCTGGGTCATTATAAATCTTTTTGAGAAAAAGGTCAAACAACGCCCTTCGTCTATGTGTGGACTTTCGGTAATTGAACCAGTTAAATGTAAAAAACCGATATCCCTTAACAAAGAAAGATGAAATTATTCCTCAAATTCAAGGATCTCGAGTGTTTTGTAACATTGAATAAGGATTTGATATCACCAGGTACATGTTCATCCTACAGACATTCGTCTTAGAAACATTCATAGCATGTATAGCCTATATGAGTACCTAGTTATGCCTTTTGATCTAATGAACACACTAGATGTTTTCATGGAGATGGTGAATTGAGTGTTCTATCACTAATAAGATTTAATTGTTGTGGTTTTCATTGAGGATATCTTGGTGTATTCTCATAATCAACATGACCATGCCAAAAAACTTGTGATCATTTTGAATATACTACAATATCATCAGTTAAATCCTATGATTGCAAAATTCCAGTTCGGGATAGATCAAATTGACTTCTTTGGTCACGTAATCTTAGAGACTTAAGAATCAGTTGACCCATAGAAAGTAAAATCAATAGTGACCTAGGAGAAGCTCCATATCATTTTTGTGGTATTGGGTTTCTTGGGGAAAGACGGATACTATAGGCTTTTTATAGTGGACTTCTCAAGCCTAGTAGCACTGATGATTGGCTTGACTAAGAAAGGGGTTTATTCTTAGTGGTCATATTCTTGTGATGCATCCTTTCAGGAGTTGATGGGACGTTTGAATTCAGCACCAATACTGATATTTCCATAGTTGGGAAACTGTTACACTATGGGCTTTGATGCCTCAGGTATTGGGTTGGGAGCAGTGCTTATATAGGGGGGGGGGGGGGGGGTCATGTTATTGAATATGTGTTATGGTAGTTGAGGCCACATGAGAGGAATTACCAGACACATGATACCATGTTTGCTGTAGTTTTTCACGCTTTGCAATGTTGGAGACATTATTTATTAGGAGAAACTTTTCTGGTGTTCACGGACCACAAAAGTCTAAAATAAATCTTTACATAGCGTGATTATAATCTAAGGTAGCCAAGGTGGGTGGAATACCATTAGTAGTTTTCTTTTTAGCTTACCTATACGCCTGGAAAAGGAAATATAGTGGCTGACACGCTAAGCAGGAGGACTCAGATATTAGCAATGCATGAGGCTGGGGATGAATGGAAGCCTATGGACATGTTCTATGAGATGCATCTATATGTGCATAGCTATCAGGGAAAAACATATCTTTCATCATTGGCTGTTACCACTACCCTACTGAATATAGTGTGGATGATGCAGCTATCAGATTCTAAAGGACTAGTCCTACATGAGAGTGTGGCAGGTGATGACCCTCCTCTTATATGAACGATATGAGAGGATAAATTTATGCATATCCCTAGACATGTGTGGTTTCCATGAGATATACGTAAGGAGATTATGTGAGTGTTTCATGATTCATCTTGGTAGGTTCATCCTGGAGACACCAAGAATTACCACGACATATGCCACTAGTACTAGTGGTCAGTTATGAAGTGAGAAGTAGCCGGTTTGTTATGATGTGTTCCACCTATCAGTAGGTGAAGAAGGAACATCAGTGGCTAGCTAGACACTTATATTATTTACACATTCTTGAGTGGAAATGGGATGATGTGGCTATGAATTTTATTAAGGGGTTACTGAGATTGCCTTGAAGAAATGATGATGTGTTGGTCATAGTTGAAAGGTTTATGAAGGTCTCTCACTTCCAAACAATCAATGAGACCTTTGATGTCGATGAGATAAAAAATCAGTATATCCGAGAGTTAGTACGACCTAATGGGGTCCCTCGTTCCATCATCTCATATTGGGATGGATGATTTACATCGCATTTCTGGTAGTGTGTTTGGAGGGTGCTGAGTATAGAAGTGATTTTGAGCCCAACATACAACCCTCAGACTGATGGCTAGTCAGAGTGTACTATACAGGTTCTAGAAAATGTGTTTGGTGCATGTGTCCTAGAATTTGGGGGATCATTTGAGAAACAAAAACCCATAGTTGATTTTTTCTATAATAATAGATTTTAGTATACTATTCATATGGTTCCATATAAGGCTTTGTACATGAGTCTATGCTGATCACCCCTGTGTTGGCTAGAGGTATGAGAGGCAGCTATGTTGGGACCCTATCTTGTCTAGTAGACTACTGATCAGGTTCACTTGATTGCGAGATGTATAGATACTATGTAGTATTTACAGAAATCATAAGACTATTTCCATAGACGACATATGGAATTAGAGGTTAGGGATCAAGGTTTCCTATGTGTTACACCAGAATTGGGACACGAGAGGATTTGGAGACAGGGTAAGCATTCACCATAATTTGTCAGAATGTTAAAGATTTTGGAATGAGTTAGGTCGGTTGCCTATCAGTTACAATCACCTCAGAGGTACCAAGAAATGCACGATGTTTTCCATGTATCTCAACTAAAACACTATCATTCAGACATGTTTCACATTTTTCAGCTTAAATATTTTGAGATTTAGGTTGTTTCATCCTTTGTGGAGAATCTGGTTCGTATATTTTATAGCAGCACAGAGGTTCTCTGAGGCAGTTCACTTCCTCATGTGCGGGTTCTATGGAAACACGGCCAAGTGTAGGATAGGATGTGGGAGATGGTGGCTAATGTACAAGCTCAATGGCTAGAGTTATTCTCATATATTCCTCCACCACCTTTGGAAGGGAAATTTGGGGACGAATTGTTTTATGGGGTGACATTTGTAAGATCCAAGTTCTTATTTTTTTGAGGTACTATTTTCTTCTATTCTTTTTCCTTGAGTTATATTTTAGAAAAAAAGCCGAAACTGAGAAAATGTTTTTTTATGGTTACACACCTGATAATCATATATACACTTTGTATAGTATGGCCTTGTAGGATAGGGATACATGGTGTGTGATCATGATGGCTTGGGAGAGAAGAAAAGGCTACTACATGCCATGCACTTCTTGATACATGGATTGTAGTCATATCTGCAGGTCGGTGCAGGACACATAAAGTAAGTCAACAATATTATGAATAGTAAAATTATATACATGCCATGTAAATAGATATACATGTCGTGTATTACTGTTTTTGGTCTTAAAATGAGAATTAGCCTCATTTTCTCCTCATTTGGATAGGAGACTCTCTATTTTGAGCAACAAGGTGGCCAAAGGTCATTTTTTCTCCTGATGATTCATCCCAACACTAATACTTTATCCATCAGTCTTGTTTAAACTCAATAATTAATGGATTTATTCTTCTATAGACATTCTTCTTAATTTCTATTAATGATGATGTTATATATGGTTGAATGGATTTCCCCTTTTGATAGATCATTGACTTTCTAGGTAAATTCATGGGCCGACGTCGATGTATATTTATTGTATGACATTGGGGTATGTGGTCCCATTCCTATCAATATTTTTTGATGTATTTATATGTTCCATTGTGTCGTGCATAGATTTTTAGGGTGTTTCCTTGAAAAACAATTCATCCTTTTCATTATCGAATGTTGTTTGGGTTATGTATTTAATGAAGTAAAGCATGATTAACTTTGTTGTTTTGTTAAGGGCCACCTGATGGGAGCATTTCCCTTGGATTATTTTTTTGGACGTTTCACCCTATGATTTCTATGGTCATTCCTTCGTTTCAATATTAGGGTTGTTAAAAGTGAACATGATTACTCTCTGAAATTGCTATTGTGTTAGAATATTATGTGTTCTGATTGTGGCTTTGCGATTGTGTTTGACCTTTTTCTATTATGTGTTTTTATTGTTAAGTTAGTTGGAATGGTTTATTGAATTTAAATGAGTAAATAGTTAATAGAATTCGGTGATACATGGTTTCATCTTAGAACTTCATGAATGGACTTGCATTACTATTGTACATTTCTCCTTCAGTGATACATGGGTTCATTTTATAACACCATGGATAGAATAAAGAAGCTTTTGATTTATATGTCAATATTGATACATGACCTCCTTAGTAGGACCTCCATGGACGAACTAAATGATAGAATATTATATTTCACATAGAGTGGTACCTTGGGCTCCCTAGAAGGACCGTTGAGGATGGACTCACATGAACCTATACAAAAAAAATGAGAGTGATAGTCGGGGCGCCCTAGAAGGACCGTTAAGAACGTACTCATAGGATGTCCGTAAGATTATAAATATAGTGATACTTGAATTAGAAATTAGGAATGTCAAGAATGGACTTAGGTCATACTTAAATGAAGGAATGAAATTAAATATGATGCATCTACCAAGCCAAAGAATATACTTGGATTCGATCATTTCTTCTTATTTAGATAGCATGGTGAGGTATCTGTTGTGTTTACCTTATCTTTGGGATTGGTGGGTTTAGGACAGACCCTAAGAAATATATAATTCAATTAATTTTAATTGAATAAAGAACATGAAATGAATTTAAATGAATTCCAGTACTTGTAGGATTGTTTAATTTTCTGTGTCATCTAGTTAAAGCATTATACTATTGTACACAAATGTTTCATATACTCAGTGAATGATTGGAACATACCTTTGGTGGTTTCATACTGGTATTAATCTCTCACACCCAATTAGGGTCTTTCTTTTGTGACCAAACATACTATACTACTGCTAGTGTCGATAGGGTGAAGGTTCCATATACATGTACATGATTGCTGCTTGTATGTAGGAGAGAATGGGACAATTCCAAGTCTTACAATGTTGTTATGATTCTTTTTGTATTGTTATACCTCAGTATTGTATGGTACATGATTACAATTTATCATTTCTCACTATCTTCATAGAACATTTAACATGAAAATTTATATTAACATGTTATGCCTTTTGGTTATCATTATCTTGAAGTATTTTGTTGTCCACTTTATTGGATTGTTGTTTATTGCTTCCTTTATTGTTATTATTTATTCTATTTTTTACACTCTTCCAATGAGAACACCATTTCCCCACTATAATACCCAAAGCCCTTGCTGCTAGATGGCAGCCACTAGTGTTTGGGGAAATGTGCTTGAGTCTATGTGGCCAACTTGGTATGGGGCACCAGTTGAGTGGCTTATGGACTCAGGACATTACATGGGGGTAGGGGTGAATTATTGATAATATTTTTCATTAATGATTATTTTCAATTGAAACAACCATCACCTCCTATTATAGATTTCAATTTCCTAATGAAACTCAACACCCATCTACAAGGTCAAAATGATTTACAAGGTTCACAATTCAATTATAATAGCTACGTCTTATGTATGGTTTAGAAATGATAAAATACAATAAAATCCACTATGAAAATATTACATAGATTACAATGAGTAGGATTTACTGTTACACACCTGTAGCACTATAAAATAATCCCACTAGTGAGGGTGCACCCTCTGAGCCCAATAGTGTAATACAACTGTTTTTTGGAAACTCATGTTACATACACTTATTTTCAATTCAACAGATGTATTCAAATTATAATTCAGTTCATCAATTATTTACCTAGATGAAAGGTAAGAACCACCTATAGTTTGTTATGAAAAACTTAGTCCGATCTTCGCTAAGTCCAATTCCTCTTAGTCTGATTCATTCAAAACAATGCCACTAGTTCAATTTTTCGTGATAGAAATTTATAGATTAGAATCAACACCATTTCAATTCCCAAATACAATTGTCATGCCTAATAGAATATGAATAAATCAGCACCACCCAAGAAAATTGTCAATCCTAATGGAATTAAACTATCCTTCTCTCTAGAAACTCATATGTTCTATCTCTTCTATAGTGAACAGTTAAAGACTGCCAAGTATACTGTACTTCACGCCTTTTATCATAGACTCAAAACATGTTTATCCAGTAATCTAATAACACATTCCCAATTACATATATTCACTCAAATAATATTTTCTCTTAAAATATTAGAGCAATTATGAGTTTGTCAATGCTTCTCAGTTCATCTCGAAACATCCCCAATATTCATCTCTTCTTTTCCAGAATTACATTCATAAAGTCAATATGATTACAATTGAAGAGTAATACAAGGGTATGATCATATATATCTGATACTTTCCTGAGTAGTTCTTCAAACAAATGTTTGATTCCTTACCAATATAATGTGTTTGACGAAATGAACTTTTCCACATGAGAAATAATCACTCTTTTAAAAGAACGGCTCTCCCATGACAATTCATTATTAAATTTTCTCATTATTTTCTGTTCTATTAACCCACAATAGAAAACACATCATCTCTAGAAACTGCCTCCATTCACCAACATCTTCTTGTATCATGTCATCCTTCATGACTTTTAATTCATTAAGGATGAGATTTAGCATCACCTAATTTCAAATGGAAGGTATTGTAACTCATTCTTGCTTATTTCTTTTCATATCAACCGAAGCATGATATTTTCTGTAGACAAAAGTTTTGGATATGATCATCTTGAAGACAATCAATTCTGGTTATGATCATTGTGGTTATGATCATTCTGGTCATGATCAATCCGGTTAAGAACATTCTGGATACGATCATTCTGGTTACGATCATTTTTGTTACAATCATTTAGATTATAATCATTCTAGATGTGATCCCTCATTATAATTGTTGGGTACGATCATTCAGATTACGATTATCCTTGATATGATAATTGGTTACGATCACAATGTTTATGATTGCTGGTTACGATTCCTGTGTATGATCAAATACAATCGGAAAACAATGAACTACCTAGATATGATAGAGAACATTATGAATGTGATTTATTATCAATCGACACTGTCTCTTTTTTATAATACCTGATTATTATTTTTTTGAATAACAATCAGTGTCAGATCATCCATCAGCATCACCTCTACCATTGGCCCCACATCAATTAAAACCACTTTCAATCAGCGTCATTTTTCTTATCAGCATCAACCTTTTCAACGACACCACTTCTTTTATGTTCGGAACCACCTTAATCAGCACCTTCTTTCCATCGGTACCACTTTCATCATCACCAACTTTCCATTGGTACAGTGTGATAAATTTTACAAAGATTCCAATTGTTTTGAAGGATAATTGAACAATCTTGGTATGATTGTTTTGAAATACAATCAATACAATCTATATACAAAATATTTGTCATTTTTTTGAAAAACAATTGGCACCATGTATTTCTCTCTGCCTCTGGGTATGAAAAATCTGAAAACAATTATTTCATGATTGTTTTTAAAAATAACATTTCTGTTTTTTTGGATAACAATAATTACAACATATTTCTTTCTTCTATAAGGATATGAAAAATTTTAATATGATTATTTTCAAATTGTTTTGTTAAAAAATCTGAATATGATTCTTTTTAGATTGGAAGCATCTCTTTCAGTCTTCCTATCCTCGATCAAGCTAGCATCACAAGTTCTAAGATTAACTCATGATTTATAAGAAATAAAATCCGGAAATCATCATCAAAACTGAAAAACAAGTTTCACATTGGTTCCAGTGTGAAACCAATGATGATTCTATTTCAATATGAAACATTCTCTTGAGAAGATGATTTTCTTTAAACTAATCAAATCTTTTATAAAACAAAAAAATTCAAAAAAATAGTTTCCAAAACAAAGTGAAGTGATTTATTTTCTTCAAATCCAACATTAAAAAAATACTAATTTTGAATATAAATCACCCTCATTATCAGCTTGGCCAATCCCCCCTTTTGGATTTTGTTGTCTACCATGTTTCATAAATCACTGAACATTGTATCCTCATTAAATGGATTACATATAAGCAATTATAATCCTACATGAGCTAAAAATTATTGGAAACATGAATAATTTACTGATAAACCATGCTATCTGAAATAGTTATCATGACCACCTTTTTCTTTTTGTTATTATTTCAGGAAAACAAATCAATTTTTTCCTACAACCACACCAAAAAATGATAGAATAGTTTACACAATAAACAATGCTAAATTCAAAGCATACCCAAAACTCTCTCTTTTGTGTAATAGATTTATGAAACAAAAAATTTATCCCCCTTAACAAAGCAATCCAAAGGAAACATGAGAGAGGTTAATGTTACACGTACCTACACCTTGAAGAGAATGAGGTTGGACACCCTTGTTCAACCCCAATTTTTAGAATTATTCATCTGGTAATGTTTTGGGGAAGATATCAGAAAACTTTTTCGATGTTGGAACATATTCCAAAATCAAATCATTATTCTCAACATGCTATTTAAGGAAATTATATTTGATGTCAATATATTTTGAACGATAATGTTTCACTAGATTACTATTATGATTGAATGTACTTTGATTGTCACAACCCAAGATCATGGGTAGGTTAACATCAAATAATAAATCTTCCAACAGTGTTTCAATCCAAAAAAGTTGACTAGTGTCTTGAGTAGAAAAAACATAAACAGCTTCATCCATACTGAGAGTTACTAATTTGGTTTCTTTGATTTCCAACTAACACAATTCTTTCCCAATAAGAATACCCCACCAGATGTGGATCTTCAATCATCCACATTTCCTTACTAATCTTTATTAGGATACCTAAATAAATCAAAACAATTTGATTAGTAATACTTTATTATGAATTATTTTGTTCCTCAAATGTATCTAAGAATAGTTTTTTCTAGAAATAAGATGTGATTCTCTTTGATCACTCTTAAATTTTGGCATAATGCATCAACATAAACAATGTTGGGTCTTGAAGTAGTAAAATACAATATTCTTCTAATCATCTTTCGAAAATCTTTCTGATCCACTTGTTTTCTATCTCCATTTTTACACATCTTTGTTCCTACTAAAATGGGTGTTGAAATAAGTTTATAATTTTCAAAGACAAACCTCTTGAGAATTTATTCTTCATAAATTTCCACTGAGGGAAAAATGTAATCTTTCGTATACTGGATTTGTAACCCAAAAATGTATTTCATATCTCCCAACACTGACATTTCAAATACGTTCTTTATTTCTTCCACAAATCCCCACAACATTGTTTTTCATTCCTAGCGATGAATATATCATCAACATAAAAAATTACTACGAGGCAATACTATTGAATTTCACCTATGTAATGTTGGATATCCACTCTTACTTTGTAACAATTATTCTTTCCTATGTATGTATCAAATTGGGAATAACATGCCCTAGGATTCTCTTTTTTTCCATAAAAATTATTTTTCAATCAACACAAATTACCTTCATCTTATCCAATAAACAATCAACAAGTTTTTCCAATATAAACCTCCTCTTCGAGATCATAATTTAGGAATATAGATTTAATATCCATTTGAAATATCATGTAGCCTCGTTGTGCAACAATATCATGAATGATTTTGATTATTTCCAGTATTTCCATTGTGGAGAATGATTATTCAAAATCAATAACCTCAATACGTGAATACCCATGGTAAACCAATAATTCATTTTTTATTATAACATCACATTTTTCATTCAGATTGTTCTGGAAAACTAATTTGTGCCAATAATGATTTTATTTTCAGGCTTGGGAACGAGATCCCAGGTATTATTGTTTTCAATATGATAATATTATTCATTCTTGTCTTGAATTCATTCCAGATGCTCAAAAACTTCTTTCAAATCATTCGGTTCAACTTTTTAATACAAAGAAATATTTGTAATTGAATTGGTTGTTCTTCTTGTCTGATCCTCTTGATAATGATCACCAATTATATTCTATGATTCCACATGTTTCCTCATCCTTTTGTATGATTTTCAATTGTCTTCCCCACTCAAAATAGATAATTAATATTCTTCTTCTTGAGAAGGAATATAATTGTTTGTATCCTTTTAGAAGTGTTTTCATCAACTAGCTCAATTTCATTGTCTGCCTAAACATGTTTCTCATTCTTAGATACTTCAATCACTTTAACATCAACTAAATAAACAATTAATTTTTTCTTTATTGTAGCATATTTATCCAATTCATTCAAGAGAGTATCCAAGACAAATTACATCCTCACCTTTATGATCTAACTTACCATAGTTTCTGTCTTTCTTCTCTATTATAAAAGGAGTCACAAAAAATATAAATTCTTTTAAACATGGAGTTTTTCAATAAACAAATTCATAAGGAGCCATACATAATTGAGGCCTGTAGAAACAATAGTTCTAAATATAAATAGACGTACTCACGTATTTCCTCCAAATGTAATGTGAAAGCCCATGATCTAGTAACATGGTTCTTCCCATTTCCACCAGGATTCTATTATTTTATTTAGAAACCCCATTTTATTGGGGAGTTTATGGGGAGATATAATCATGCTTAATTACATGATTCTCAAGATATTATCCAATTTCATTACTTTTATATTCACCACCATTATCATTTCTCAACTTCTTCACATAATACTCACTTTCTTTCTCTTCATTTATTCTAAAACCATTAAAAAATTTCATAGAATCTGATTTGAGTTTCATGTACATTACACAAGTAATGTGAGTAAAATCATCAATGAAAATAATAAATTACTCATCTCCATGTGTTTATTGTTTTTCCATTTTCCCACATATATTGGAATGAGTCTTCTCTATTTTTTTCACAAATATCAACTTTCTTTGGAACATCATTTTTATTTTTTCCATTTTGGAAGATAGTTAATTTTCAATATATTATTCATGGAAAAATACGAATGTCTTGGACACTATAAATTTTAAATAACTTTATCAAATTTCTATGACACATGTGTACAAGCCTTTTATGCCATAAATGCTTCTCTTAAAACATTCTAATGTAACAAGAGTTTTGTGAATCACCACTATAAAACAAGTTTCTGTTTATATGTTGTCCTGTTTTAAAAATAATACAATATTCTTAACTATGTAAAAAATAAATCCATCTTTCTTGAAGATAACCTTGTTTTCCTTATCACAAAATTGTGAGACACTTAGCAGGTTGTGTTTCATCTCAACGACATACATGATTTTGTTCAATTTCATCATTTATTTTTCAAAAATGGATAACCGGCACCTTTGTTTTTCAATGTTTTATCATTACCAAATGTCATTGTGCATTCTTTATATTCTTTCACATACATCAACAATTTCATGACTCCTTTCATCTGAGAAGAGAACCCACTATCAAGTATCCATGGTCGTTCTCTTATCCTTTTTAATATGGTTTTAACCGCAAGAACCTTTTCTACATTATTTTTATTAATTACCTTTGAATTTTTTGAATAGGGAATCTTTTTTCTAAGATGGTATCAAAACAAGACAACCTCTTGTAACTTTTGTAGGTCAGTCACATCTTTCACAAATTGTTTCCAAGGGTTGGAATATATTTTCAATCATCATATCAATATTTTCAGATTTCATTAAGAAAACATTCTAATTTTCAATTCTTTGAAGATAATGACTCCCCTTAAATATCAACCATTCATAACCAATGCGATAATATTAATTCTTTTATTGAACCAACATATACTTGTTGGGAGCCCAAATCCCCCATAATACCAGTAATACCCATAGAAAGAGTATTTTCCTCAGGAACATTTATATTGATCTGATATGTGAAAACATTTTTCAACCATATTATTTTCTATTTCTATAATATTATTATTCTTCATTTCAGCTTTGATAGAATCAGTAGTATTTGGAAATTTTCTGGATACAATATGTTTTAAGACATTTTTGGATTTAGGTTTCAATGTGTCTTCTGAACATCAATCATTTTTCTTTATAGAAAAAACATCCTCCCTCTTCTCACCCTTTGGAGGTATCTTTTGATGAACCTTCTCATGTTTATCAATACATGAACATTCACAAAATTTAGTGATAGAGTTTTGGATATATAAACTTCTCTTCTCAGATTCATAGGGTTTTTTTGGACATGTTTCCACTCTTCTTTTTTTACTTTTAGATTCACCTCTAAATCCTCATTAAAATATTTTTCTTTATCAATAGATTTTTTCAAATCATAAATCCCATTAATCGGATTTTCATTCCCATGAGAAAAACATTTTTTTCTTCCTTGAGAACTCATCTTCAAACTTTTTGTTTTTCTTTTCAAGCCTTCTGATATTTCTTAGACATTATTTCAACTCTTATTTCAAATGAATTTAATGTTGATTTTCTTCTTCTTCATTAGAATTACTATTTATGAATTTTTTATCACTCAATATTGTAATGAATTTATTTCATTACCATACTCAATTGAATGTTTAGATTCAACATCACTCTATTCTTCTTCTTCATCTTTAGAGAAGAAAACTCTTCATTGTGATATGAAGAATTTCTTTTCTTTTCCTTTGTCTCCATTTTTCATAAATGAACTTATTGCATTTCTTTCTTCTGTATCATTATCCTCTTCATTCATTCTTTGAAGAAAATTATTCACAAAGTGACCAACACCTCCTCATTCAAAACATTTCAAGATAATTTTCCCTTTATATTTCCATATACCTCTTTTCACATTGTTAGAATACAATGATCTGGTTTCATTGAGATATTTTCATACCTCATTTTTAGATTCAGAATCACCAGCTTCATCTTCAGTCACAATTTTCGTTGACTTTTCTTTATTCGTTTAATTGAAAGACAATTCTCTAGCAACTATTTTTTTTTTCTCTTCAAAAAATTAACTCTTCTCATTTCATAGGTGATAAGTGTGCTATGTAAATCATCAAGATAAAATGATTTAGAATCGCTGTATTCAAATGAAGAAACAATTAGATCGAATTCTTTAGGAATGATTCCCAAGATATTTTCAACAACTGTAGAGTATCTCATCTTTTCACCAATAAATCTTATAGTACTCATAATGTCATTCACCCTAGTAAATCATTTCACAATATATTCATGCTCACACATCTTTGAATCTACATACTTTAATCATTATATTTGTAACATTTCTTTCATTACTTTTTTATTTACTTTGTATATGTTTTTCAATTTATCCCATATACCTTTAGCTGTGGCAACAACTTTTTCTCTCAGGAATTTAACTTTTTGAAATTGATGATAGTATATCCTTCACGGACCTTCCATTATTCTAAATAAACTTCTTGTCAAAAGGTGTAAGTGGACCAGTATGATCAATGGGACGAAACCCAACTATTGCAGCTTCAAGAACATCATAACTGATAGAAATATGATATTGAAGCACTATATATTTCAAGATATGATAGTTCATTGCGTCAAATAGTGGAATAACTTTACAGTTCAAATAGTTCATGTTCTCCATCAGCAATGAACAGTGAATGGAACCTCCATCTGATACCACCTGAAAGTTCCCAGTTGGAGTAATGTATCATTGAGAGGGGTAAGGGGGGAATCAGTGATACTCTTTTTCATTTATGTTTCTTTTAAATTGAAACAACCTTCTCCTTATGTTATAGATTTCAATTACCTACTAAAAAACACCACACATCCAAAGTAACACACAGATTTACAAGGTTCACTATTCAATAAGAATACATATGTACTTTTTATGGTTCAGAAATGATCCAATACCATACATTTCACCAAATTCTTTGATTAAAATCAGTATGAATTAACATTACACTTGTGTATCACTATGAAACAATCCCACTAGTTCGTGTGCACTCTCATAGCATAATAGTGTAATACAATTGTTTTGTAACAACTCATGTTAACTACGATTCATTTCAATTCTAAAGATGCATTCAAATTATAGTACCATCATCAGCATGTGGATTTTATTAAAGAAAAAGGAAAAGCACACAAAAAACACAAAGAATGAATTAACCTCCTAACCCCAAAGCCGATTGCTATGGAGGTCTTAAATAGTGAAGACCTTGGGCATCCACTCTTATCATGTTGACCGTTTCAGGTTTCAAACTAGAAAAAGAGTGAAAAACACATCCTCTGGTCTCAAAATGGCATGAGATGTCAGGTTGTCCGCAACCCTGTTGACCTCCCACGAAGTGTGACCCACTTTGATGTTGTTTATGTTAAACGTCGACAATTATTGATGATATAGGTGATCAACTAAGGGTAGATTCCATGCTCCAGGGGGGACCTCTACAGTAGTGATGAGTCAGTTTCCGCTTCCACGATGATCATATTCCCCTGGCCACATAAGTAGAGCCCATGGAAAAACATGGAGGCCTCATTCTATAAGGATGAGTCATGACCCAGATTAAATCTAAAGGCCAGGTACACCGACCTTCTATCATCATGCACAAACCCGCATCCTCGAATATTACCATGAAGGCATGATCCATTGGTGTTCATTTTAAATCCTCTATCGGGAGGGTTCCAATTAACCTAGTTACCCCTTGAAAATTCAATCATAAATCTTCAAATTATTTTTTTCACTTGAACCAGTCATGAAAACACATCATCTCTAGAAACGAACTCCATTCACCAACATGTTCTTGTATAATGACTTTATTCATGACATTGCATTAATTTTGGATCAGCTTTAGCATCACCTGATTTCAATTGGGAAGTATTGTAACATTCCATTCATTCATGATTAATTCATTTAATCTCAACCCAAAAATGATATTTTATGAATACAAAAGGTATGAATATGATAATCCTAAATACATCTCTTTCTAGTAATAATCATTATGGGTATGATCATTCTGGTTATGATCATTTTGGATACAATCATTCTGGTTGTGATGAATCTTTTTATGGTCATTTTGATTACAATTGTTCTCGATACGATTGCCGGTTATGATTTTGGTTACGATCATTCTAAATAGGATCATTCTGGATATGATCGATGGTTACAATCACTCTGGTTACAATTGCTAATTACGCTTGTTCTGTGTGATTAAATACAATCTAAAAACACTGATCTACCTAAATACGATACACAACAGTCTGAATGTGATTCCTTATCAATTGACACCATGTCATTTTTTATTACAATTCTTGATGATATAGGTGATCAACTAAGGGTAGATTCCATGCTCCAGGAGGGACCTCTACAGTAGTGATGAGTCAGTTTCCGCTTCCACGATGATCATATTCCCCTGGCCGCATAAGTAGAGCCCATGGAAAAACATGGAGGCCTCATTCTATAAGGATGAGTCATGACCCAGATTAAATCTAAAGGCCAGGTACACCGACCTTCTATCATCATGCACAAACCCGCATCCTCGAATATTACCATGAAGGCATGATCCATTGGTGTTCATTTTAAATCCTCTATCGGGAGGGTTCCAATTAACCTAGTTACCCCTTGAAAATTCAATCATAAATCTTCAAATTATTTTTTTCACTTGAACCAGTCATGAAAACACATCATCTATAGAAACTAACTTCATTCACCAACATGTTCTTGTATAATGACTTTATTCATGACATTGAATTCATTTTGGATCAGCTTTAGCATCACCTGATTTCAATTGGGAAGTATTGTAACATTCCATTCATTCATGATTAATTCATTTAATCTCAACCCAAAAATGATATTTTATGAATACAAAAGGTATGAATATGATAATCCTAAATACATCTCTTTCTAGTAATAATCATTATGGATATGATCATTCTGGTTATGATCATTTTGGATACAATCATTCTGGTTGTGATGAATCTTTTTATGGTCATTTTGATTACAATTGTTCTCGATACGATTGCCGATTATGATTTTGGTTACGATCATTCTAAATAGGATCATTCTGGATACGATCGATGGTTACAATCACTCTGGTTACAATTGCTAATTACGATTGTTCTGTGTGATTAAATACAATCTGAAAACACTGATCTACCTGAATACGATACACAACAGTCTGAATGTGATTCCTTATCAATTGAAACCATGTCATTTTTTCTTTTACCAAAATATGATTGTTTTTTAAAACTATCAGTGTCACATATTCCATTGGCATCACCACCTCCATCGAAACCACTTCGATCAGAACCACTTGCCATTAGAATCACCATTCCCATCAGCATCACTGTTTTCATCAGCACCACTTCTTTTACATTCAGCACCACCTTTCTATCGACAACAATTTCAATAAAACCACCTTTCTATTGGTGGAATTTTTATTAATTTCACATAGAATTAAATTATTATGAAAGAAAATCTATACAATCTGGATACTATTTTTTTGAAAGAGAATCAATACAATCTATAAACGATGGTTTTCTGATTGTTTTAAAAAACTATTAGTACCACTTCATTCTATCATCCTCTGGGTACAATAAATTTAAATTCGATTCTTTTTTGATGGTTCTGATTGTTTTTTAGAACAATTGGTACCACCTTTTTATTTCTAAAACCATGATACGATAAATATTAGTACAATTATTTTCTAATTATTTTGAAAAAAAATCTGAGTATGATTCGTTTCTGATTAGTATCATCGATTTCACTCGTCATTTCTTCTCTCAAGCTTGAATCCGAATTTCTCACATCAACACATGATTTCTATCAATCACAACCTAGAAAAGCATCAAAATAATTGAAACACATGTTTCACATTGGATCTAGTGTGAAATAGATGATAATTCACTTTCAATGTGATACATTCTCCTCTGAAACTGATTTTTCATAAAATTGTTCAAATCATTCATAAAACCTAATCACAAAATAATTATTTCCCAAACAAAGTGAAAATATTTCATTTCTTTAAACCAACCATGGATATAGAGGAAAACTCTTGAATAAAAAAAACCTTCATCGATAGCATGGTTATAACACTTATTGAAGAATGTTTCACTACAAGAGAAAAATTACATATTAATAAATTTTTTCTATTTGAAGGAAGCCAATAGATATATCTATACCTTTAAAAATAATTTTATTTCCAATAGTAATGTCTTGTTTGGTTTTATAAATCAATTTAAAACCAATCACCATGGATGTAGGTGGTTTATTGACTGTGTAAGAAGTATGATTCTTTCGTATGGATCCTATATCATCTTTCATAGCTGAAATCCAATGACCAGATTAGCTTTCATTGTTAGCTTGATTATAGATTTGGGAATACTAATCACAAAGATTTAATACCACATTTAAGTAAAAGTCAACCATAAAATAATGGTTGTACCTTGGAGGAGGATTAATGACCCTCCTCAATATATCCCTTGTGAGATGATAACCTCTATGGCCCCATGTATCTCCATCATTAGAAGTATCATCAGAATAAGAACTATATTATGGCTTAGTTTGAGAAAGAGACACTAGAATGTTAAAAGGAGTTTCAATTGGAGACTCACTAACACTAGGAGGATCACCCTCATGATCCATCTTATGATCTGTATCAACACATTCATCAATCGGATGAATGATCCTAGAAAGAAAATATTCTTGAAACACCACATACCTACTATGAATAATCTTTTTAAAGCCATTTATATCTTTCAAACACTAATATAGATTCTCCCCCTCAGGATTCCCAATGAAGAGGAACTTGACAGCTCTCAGGTTAAGTATATCATCTTTAAAATTAGAATAGTCAGTGCATCCAAAAACCGTAATATGTTCATAGGATTGGGGTGATTTCTCTAAAATACAATATGAGTCCTAAATCTTCTAAAGACGATGGAAGACTACTTATTATGTCAACCCAATAAGTGAATTAGTTTATCTAAAGGGATTTGGACATGACTGAACACGCATGAATGATATAGAGCCAGTCAAGAATGGTTTGATTCGTACGTGCAGCTAGATGATTCCACTAAGGAGTATGACTCATAGTTCGGTGCTTTATAATTCCATCACTTTTACAAAACATCATATCCTCAATATATAGGTATTTGAGGCCATTTTCAATCCTTAAATCCATTCACATCTTCATATATTGATTTTCTAATTCAGATTACTAGGTTTTTAATAGTTAGAATATATCATATCTATTTCTCAAAATATAATAATAGAATATCCTTGGAAAGACCACAATAAAATAGATAATGTATGATCATCCACCATGGGTGGATGTCCTAATATTCCTCCATAATTTAGTTTGAACATACTCAAGTGGGTGACCATATATAATGATGCATCTTTGAAAACATACACTTTCGGACTTACCCATGACATAATCTTCAAAAAAGGGTATGTTACATGGTGTTACCTTATTGATCAGACCATTCTTTCTTAATTTATCGAGACCTATAGAACGAACATGTCCCATCAACCTACACTAAAGAATAGTGTTGTCATTGTTAGTGAAATAAGTGTTTACCATTATCTTGTCATGTACTCTTCCATCCAAAACATATAAATCATTATGTAAGGATCCAGTAAGAACCATAAAATCTCCCATGGATATTCTAAGATAATGAGAAATATATTTAATGTTAATACCAATATGTTCTATGAAATCTAGTGAGATCAGATTCTGGTCTGAATCTGGAACCCATTTCATGACCAATAAGATTAAAATAGAGTGTTTTTAGATCTATAGAAAAATAGAACCTCTACCCATTATGCAACATGGCTTGCTGTTTCCTATAAAAACCTCAGCTTTAACTCCCTCAATCAAATAAGAATCGGAACTCTTATTCAGGAACATATCTTATAAATATCCGGAATTTGAGAACCACTCTGCATCAAGAGAAACTTGGGACATGCACAACACCACAACACATTCATAACCATGGTTAGAAAAGAGATAAAGATCACTAAAATCCTTATATGGCCTTCCATATTTCAAATCAGGTCATTTTTGTGTAATATACCTATGTTTCCCACAAGGTAGCCAGTAATCACCTTTATCATTGGTTTAGAATTATGTTCATGTAGTTTGATATGTATATTACTTCTTTTCCAATGTTTACCTTTCTTTTTCCCTCAAAACACCAAAAAACACCCAAATTTAGATCCTCAGGTTGAGGTTTACCCATAGCCTCACTACACAACTCATGTGAAAGAACGCTGGACTTGACTTCTGCTAAGGTCATGGAACATCTACCATACATCATTTCATGATAAGATGTTAATATGAACTATGTATATAAATTAAAAGTATGATGGCTTGGTCCTCAACATAAATATTATAATTTATATTGGCAAGCTCTGTGAACATTTTATTAAACTCATTAAATTGTGTCTGGGTGGCTTTTCAATGGCATATTTTAAAGGTATATATTTTGTGCTTCTTATGTTGAAGACCAATTAATGTTGTTCTCATATATATTTTTTCATGTTTAGAAAAAATATAATTTATGTAGGTCTCATAAGAAAGATCTTATAGGACATTATCACTTATATACAAGGTTAAAGAGCAATGTTATTTCATTAAAATGTTGGGAGGGAAATCTAATTAGGTTTTGACAATTTGACCATCAGTGGAGAGACATACACGGTGTTTCCTAGGTCTACAAATGGTATGTTGAGGCTCATATTGGACTAATAAGGAACCAATTTTTAATCAACACAAATTAAAATTATTACCCCCATCAAATTTATCTATTTCATATTTCACAGATGCCATTGTTTATTTATGTGGTATTAATACCACTTTGTCTTGGGGGGTTATAGTGAAATAAAATCCCCCTAAAATTATTCCATGGACCACCATATAATAAATATGGTATAATTCAATAGAAAAATTAGAAAAATGAATTTTATTATAATTAAAACACGCCAAAATATAGTGCAAATTTTGGAATATAGATACACAAAATTTCTTAAAAAGAAAAGAAAACAAAAAAAAGCAACACTATGATATCTGTTATTTAGTCCCATTGGGACCTACTACATTGAAATAATACCAATGTGGATAGAAAACATAAATGTGTAGAAGCACTAAAATTAAAATTGTGCACTAGAAAGAGCAACATAGAAGGAATCAATTTTTTTTTTAAAATACAACCTTGAAAAAATGTCCTAGTATCTTGATCACTTTAGGATCCAGGAACACAAATATCGTTTCTTCATTTGATCCCAACCTAGAAAAATCAATCATGTTATTCGAATTTGATACATTACCACCCGTATTCAACCAGGACGAACCTTGACACACTCTACCATGAGCCGCACACAAGTGACGTGTTGGGGGGTTGAAATGACACCAGATGAATTCACCAATCAGGATGATAGAACCACCCCCAACAATATTGAAGCCATGGAACACAATTCCCAATTACAGGCACGAGAAAAAGATGACTGAACCACCAGTAGGAAGAAAACAAACCACCAGCGGTGAGAGTGCATCAATTTCAGGAATATAGGAAAAATATTTCCATATAAAATAGCCCACCAAAAATGATGACTTTCAGATTTCTTTGTCATATCAAATGTAGGAACTGTAGGGGTGATATAACTCCCTACAAGAACCCTTACTAGATAACTACACATCCAAGGGAGGATACCATTAAGCCAAAACGAAACTACCCACTCAGAGACACATTGAACAACTCAAATCAATGGATTGCTAGTATAAGTCATGAAGAATCATCCATTGATGTAAAAAAATAATGATAATATGTATACAGTGTATATCTAAGTGGGAATCCCAAATTGAGCAGGGATAACAATTTAGTGGGCCACATAAATCAGATCATGTGATAAAATGAAACAAAAATACAGTAGATATTAAAAATAGAAAATATTTAATAATAAATTACATGTATTTAAAATAATTTAAAAAGAAGAACAATTTTAATGGGTTAATTTAAATTATCAATATGAAGAAAAAATAACAAAATTTACCTAAACCTATTACATTATTTTAACATTCTCAATGACATAATCATGTAGTGTCAACAATCATAAGGGATAACAAAACTCATTAATCATACATTTTATTATCAACAAAAATAATTCCAATATCATGTTCATTTTCGAATTCCAATAACAGATGGAATTACAAATTATGTTAAACCATCATACTTGCATCAATTATATTACCATAAAATTATGAGAAACACCAGATTCACTAAATACATATTCTCTTTAGTTTATCCAACAAACAAAACATTATCAGATTTATGTTCATTATCCAAATTCATCAATTTACATATGATAAACCCAAAAAAAATATATACAATGCATATTACATATAGAACAATATCTATCGAAAAAATAAGGAAACCAATATTAGGGTTATTTGCAACAAAATTTGATTAAAAAAATAAACTAATTCCATTATTTAATATGGTTTAATTTTTTTTATGTTAATTCATACACCATCCAATGTGATAAACAAATTTAAATTTATGATTTCCCTTAAATAAATAAGAGATGAAATGAATCCCCAACAAGAATGTTTCGAAATTCATTGCATGAGAATGAATCAATGTTGAGGATCTCTGATCACCTCTGCCATGATGTAACTATGATATCTCAATGATTCATTACATGAAATCTATGATAAAGGACTATGAAAAATAAATTATAATGATGGTGATCATTTTACATGACATGGATAGAAGGAATTGGAGGATATGAGATCAAATGGAGAGAAAATGCTAGAAAAGAGGAAGATCCAACCTCAGAACATCATTTATTGAACATGACAATTTATGATACATCCATTTTGAAATGGGGATTCAAATCCTTAAAAAATAACCCTTTTGTGCCTAGATTTCAAGAAGAAGGAGTTTTAGAGAATTAGGTACAAGGGCCTCAGAAGTATTTATATGAAAATAGATTTTTAGAGGACCATGATGTGGCCCCTAATATCACATAGTAGACCACCTAGACCACTACATAGTGGGGTGAGACTATATCATGAACCCTAGTAAAACAAGATTTTGGGATACATTTCTATATCCAATGTTCATATTATATTTATCCAGGGGTGGGACTTTAGCTCAGTGTGCATCCTATGATGTATCCATCCCTGATTTGGTAGTATCAACAAAAACACTACAGCATAGACACCTCGCTCTATGTCATAGTGCTCAACACTAAGGAGGGGCATATGCTATTGCCAACCCCCATGGGATACAAGTCCTAAAAAGGTAGTATCCATTATTTTCCTGCTTGAGCCTATATAGGCCACAATTAGAAAACCACACCATATAATCTTAGCTTACAACATAGTCCATGGCTCCACGCCACATCCTAGCCTCAAATGGTAGTGTAATACAACTTTATTCATCATTTAACCTCCAAAAGCCTTGAATTTTTTAGATGGTTCCTTAGATACCCTAAACATATAATGGTAAGGGCCTCTAAGGTTATATCCCTCAAACGTTTTTTTAAAAAATATTATCAATTACATATGTTTTGATATTAAATATATTTTTATAATTTTATATCTCATAATATATTTAAATAGTTGTTTCATTCAAATTTTTATAAAATTTTATTTTTTGAAGATCACAATACTTGACTAATTTAAGATATATAGCTTGATTAATTGATAACATAGAGTCAAATATATATGAAAAATTATCAATATATTATAAAATCCTCCAGTGATTCCCTATATTACCTTATAGTGATCATAATTTCGATAACCTTGTTAAAAATATTTCAATTGATTAATAATTTTTTTTAAAACATGAAAATACTAACTCTCTATATAATGATGTTCCCAATTACATTCAAACTCGTTTTCTATATATTTTAATTTAATTTTATATTTCTCATAGTTTTATTATCTATTTATCATAGTGTCCTTTTTATCATATAGAAACGCTGGTATAAAATTACACTATACTGTCCATACTAATAATATTTAAATTAATAAGATTCATAATAACATCATTATCAAATGAAAAAAGGTTACTTCTATATAATATAAAAATTAGAATCCATATAATAATAAATAAGTAATTCAATTTATTGTCTACTAATTGTACAATAAGGTTTTTAATTTATACAATGGTAAATATTTTTCTTGTATAATAGTATAATAACAAACCATGTTCAAACTGGAGTGAACAATCCTTATAGTCAATGTAATTTTAATTTCCTCTTGTATGATAATGTGTTGAAATATATATTTTTATAAACTCCTCTGACATGATATATTCACCACATTTAGAGAAATAATAAGTTTTTGGGTTGAGAAAACTTCAAACAATTTATCTAATAGAAGACAAAGAATAAAAAGAATAATAAGATTAAGAATAAGAGATATATCATATTTATCTGTTTATCATTTTTTGATTGATTCTCAGACTAGGAAAATCATATTGATATATCTAAACTAAATAAGAAGAAGTTCAAAATTGTTTTAGTATTATTTTGATAGAGTTATATTTTTTCGTGTTGTTCATATCAAACATGAGAATTAGACTAATTATCATTACAGAGTCCTTGATGTTCATATTAGCTTCTAGTTAAGAAACTGATGAATTTTTTGGAAAGTTCAAATTTTTGAATGTATATTAAGAAGCATTGTAATATGTTTGTTAAAAAAAATTATTGCATCAATTCCTCACACTTGAAGAACTTGCACTGTTGTATAGAACATAGTTCTACATGAGTGGAAAGGCATATCTTACTCATTATATTCCACACAAAAAGACCTTTTCTAGTGGATTATGTAGTATCTGATTATTTCCAACCATATCAACGACTAGATACTCATTTTGAGTAGTGAACCTTGTTAGTATTTATGTTCTTGTAGTTAGGATTTCAATTTTTTTTAGCAGAGAAAAAAATATTTGATCGAAGATGAATGTAGTTTCTTATGAAATAAAAAATTAAAGAAAAATATATAAAAATTCATACCATAACCCTCTTAGTGAAATTTAAATCTTGGGTGGGTAATATCATATGTTCTAACTAAAACAACCTAAGTAATAATCTTTAATAAGATATTAAATTATTTGACATTTCTCTCTGGCAGAAGCATCCAATTTCAACAGACTTAAGGCAGATAAAAATAAATAATGATTCATTTTATTATCATCAAAAAGAATTCTTACTTAATGTTATTTATCTATTTCCATTAACACATGAAATTACACATTTAGTTAAACATTCATACATGCATCAATTTGATTACCATCAGACTACGACAAACACCAAATTTTGTATTCATGCTTCCTCTTCAATTATTTATCCAACAAAGAAAACATGATATGCTTTATATTCATTATCAAAAATCATCAATTTAAATATTATAATCTAATCATGAAAAAACAATATACAAAGAATTGTATATATAGAACAATATCAAGAAAATTTAAATGAAACCCCTTATCACAGTTGAACGAAATAACATGTGATCATTAAACCTAAACAAAATACAATATTTAATCCGGTTTAATATTTATTAGGATTATTCAACTTCCATCCAAAAGGATAACCATGGTCAATTTATGTATTCATATTAATAAATAAAAGAATAAACAAATACTCAACTTCAATGATTTAATATTCTTTGCCTGAGAATAAATAAATTTCAAAGATATATAATAACTTAATTTTTTGAGGACACTATGATCTCCCAAGGATGTTCATCCATGGATGCATTGATAAAGGACTCAGAAAACCCAATTAGAATGATGGATATCATCAACCATAATTTTTATTGATCGAACAAGAGGAAACAAGATCGAATGGAGAGAAACCACTAGAAAAGTAGAAGAGAATACCTAAGATCTCCACATATTGAACTAAAAAATTAGGGATTTATTATTATCCAAAGGGGGATTCAAAGCCAGTGAAAATAACCCTTTGGTGCATTAGGTTTATGAGGAAGGAGTGTGATAAAACTATGTATAGCAGCCTTGGGTGTATTTAGATGAAGATAGATTTTAAGTGGACCAGATCACAACCCCAAAGATCATGTAGTAGACAACCTAGACCACTACAAAGTCGAAGAAGACCATATCATAACCCCCTGTAAATCCTATTTTTGGGATCCACTACTGGATCCACTATGAAAATATTATTTATCTAGGTAGAGGGATTATGTCCCAGCCTACAACCCATGTTACAACCACCCCGATTAGGAAGTAACCTCAAAGACCACATTGTTTTAGCCACATCACTCCATGTTGTAGAGCTTGATATTCAGGATGGGACTACACCACATAAAACCAAAAATATGCCGCAAGGCCTCAAAATAGAGTAGCCCTATACAATAGGAAGTTGATTTTTTTGTGATGGGGGAATTGTCGATGAGACCTATAACATCCCAATTCTAGAAGCCACCCAGAGGCCCCCCGTATCTGGTTGGTCACATGGCCTCAAGCGAATTTCCCCGAATGCCAGAGGCTTCCGACTAGAAGCGAGGGCCTTAGGTGTTATAGTGGGGAAATAATTCCCACAGTGGTAGAGTAAATAGTGGAAGTAAACAAATATACAAAATTCAAAGCAGTAATAATATCATACAAAAATAATCAGTAGAATACTGATAGAATAAAATGGAGCACATATATAATATGATGCATGATACATATGTCTATAAAAGCATCCAAACAGAGGACAATTCTAATGTACAATATTAAAACAAGTATAAAGGGAATTAGTAATCATTTCCATAGAATGGAAAGCCTATGTTTGGTCTCGTGCTCTCCATCTCGACAACATATCATGTACCTAAAGGAGAAAGGTGCTCGCACTTATCTATACCTGTTGTAATATAATCTGTTTGGGCCCAAAAGCATGGCCCAAATAGGGCGTGATACTAAATCTGAATAGGTAACCACTATAAGATTTGTGCCTAACAGTCAGTGAATATATGGAAGGTAATAAGTACATAAAGTAGTAATCAAGGAAGTAATCAACAATAAGTAATCCACATGTTTCCAATGCATATTGTTATAGATATCATGAAACAGTTAATTAAAGCTGGTAACCCTCTGGGAAGTACACACAGCTTATCCCTTCTGGTTCAACATAGAAGTACAAGCAACCCTCTTGGAAGCACACCCAGTCTCACCCCTTTTGTTAGCTAATTATAGACTCTCTGGGAATGCAGTCATCGTCAATTTCTCCTATTGACTCGAAAAAGTACTAAAGGTGTTCTGGGGAAGCACTCAACGTCAATTCCCCCTATGGCCTACATCGAGGAAATACAGACACTCTGAGGAATCCCTAACCGTCAATTCCCCCTTTGGTCACACATGGTAATATAAATAAAAGACACTCAGGGAATGCCCTTACGTCAACGTCTCTTATAGTCTCACTACACTAGGATCTCACATCCCTGGGTAAATCAAAAGAGTATAGCAATCCATAATGGCCAATGTAAACCTTAAGATCTACTTCTCTAATCAGTCAATAGTGTAACAACATATCAGAAAAGATAATCACACCATCCTACAATACTAGGTGTGGGTACAAACTACAACGTAAAAGGAAAGGCTAGACCAAAATGGTCAAAATTAAACATACATAATCAAAAACATCCAATGAATTGAAATTCACCCAACTCACAATAAATTAAACTCTATTCAATCAGACAAGCATATCAGACAATCAAAAACGGTAAAACGGTAACCAAAAAATAACCCATTCATGGGTATTGGGTGATTATGATGATATTACTCAAGGCCTTTCTATAGAAAGGCACAACCCACCAACCTTGGACTTGGGAGATCAATATACTTGAGTCTTGGGACATGAATCACCATAGAACACCAAAGATCTATGAAAACGTTTAAAACATTCAACATAGGATAACATGAGAAAGAGAAGGAATCATGAAATGATTCCCTATAAGAAGGAATAGTATACAGAGGTGATCCCAATGCAATCGATGGTGGTCAAATCAGAGATTAGATGGAGGTTCAGGGGCTTGGTGAAGGATCATTACTATATGAGTTCTCTAGGATGAACGAGACCAAGAATAAGGGTATTATTTCCATCAGAGAGAAACCTGGTGTGTTTAATGAAAAAAAAATAAAATACACTGTGTTTACATGCTATTTTTGTAATTCACTTTTGGTGGCCTCTAGGTCACCCCTAGATGATTTTGTGTGTGTCCATTACATAACCAGCACAAGACCTCATATGGAAACCCAGTACACGGTGTGTACTCAAAACGTACACGGCGTGTACGCCAAAATTTTTCAGAAACAACTATTTTTCACAAATAAATGACAAGAAAAGGAAAACATACTTGAAAAAAGATCCAGGTTCTTATGATATTCCCCTCTTAACAAATTCGCCCCTAAATTTCCCTAGCAAGGTGGAATAGTAGAAGAAAACTCGAACAACTACATCCACTATGCTCGTACATCGGCCTCTCTTTTCCATGTCTTGTCTTATACTGACCTGTGATGCCATAGTACTAATACCAAAGGAATAGACCGGCCACGAAGAACCTTTGTTCTGCGATCGAGAATCCAGATAATATTCTCTTCAAAAAATGTGTCCACTTCCAACTCAACCTCTTTGGGATGGAAAACATGATATGGGTCTGAGAAGTAATATTGAATTTGAGAAATGTAGAATATGTCATGAATAGTCTTGTACCTATGAGGTAACTCTAAATGATAGGAATCTGAACCACCTCTCTCCAACAAATAAAATGGCACGATGTACCTTGGTGAAAGCTTACCCTGTCTCCAAATCTGCTTATGTCCCAGCATTGGTGTGAAACATTGGAAAACCTAATCCCAAACCTCGAACTCCAGATGTCGTCTCTACTGATCATCATAAAACTTCTGTCTAGACTATGCAGTATCCATCCTCTTTCAAACCAACTCTATCTACTCTGTGGTCTCTTGAACAAGACAATGTCCAAATAATGCTTTCTCTCCTACCTCCAGCCAACATAAGGGTGATCGGTAAGGCCAACCATACAAAGGCTCAGAATGTGTCATCTGAATAGTTTCATGAAAACTATTGTTGTAGGAAAAATACACAAGAGGACTGTGCTTCTCCCAAGATCCTCCAAAATCCATGATGCTTTATCAGAGCATGTCCTCAAGCACCTGAATCGTATGCTCAGATTGGCCATCTGTCTAGGGGTGGTAGGATATAATAAAAAGTACATGTGTACCCAATAACTTCTAAAGCCCCTGCCAAACCCGTAGATGTAAAATGAGCATCCCTATCTAAAACAGTAGAGTGTGGAACTCCATGATGACGTAAAATATCTCGGATGTACGACTATCCCAGATCATCAACACTGATGATCTCTTTGATTAGCAAGAAGTGATCAACCTTCGTGAGTCTGTCAATGACAACCCATATTTCCTCATTTCATCTGAACAAACTCAGCAACACGGTCACAAATTCCATTGCATCATCATTCCACTTCCACACGAGAATGGGTAATTGCTGCAAAATACCTACTGCCCACAGATGTTGTGCATTCACCCGCTGATAGGTGGAAGACTTCATGATGAAACTAAAAACATCACTCTTTATACCGGGACATCAATACTTATGGTGTATTTGACAATACAACATGATGAAACAAGGATGAACTTCCAAAACAGAGGAATGAATGTCCCACATCTTCTCCTCGTGTACATGTCCTGTAACCCGTAAGCTCCCCTGGAAATTCTTGATCTCATCCTTTCATATTGTACATCCTGGAATAGAGTACTCCCAAGACACATTCTCCCATAGGACTAGGCCTTCTGAATCTGAAATCTACATCATTGTCACTCTATCAAGAAGAGTAGAGGTAACAAACACATAAGAATGAAAGGTCTTCCCCAGTCTATCATGCACCTCCAAATTCATCTTAGAGAATAGATCCATAAGCTTCCACTCACTTATGACCTCCTAAACTGCTTGTATTTGAGTCCTCCTACTAAATGCATCAGCCACTGCGTTGCCTTTCCCATGCGTATTGGAATGCTCAATGTCAAAATAAATAAGGTAATCAACTCAACTTTGTTGTCTCAAATTCAAATGACACCTAGTGAAGATGTACTTGATAATCTTATAGTCTGTGAAAACTATGAAATACTATCCCAGAATATAATGTCTCCAATAGCATAAGTCATGAATAACTAAATCCCACTTGAGATCATGCATTGAGTAATTCCACTCATGTGGTATAAACTACCAAGACACGTATACAATGACACCTTCTCCCTGCATAAGTACAACTCCTAGCCCGATACCTGAAACATTACAGTTCAAAATGTAGTTCATTCCTGGATCTGGAAATACTAGTATCGGTGCATTTAGTCAACTGCCCTTTTAGCATGTAAAAGTCCGACTCACAAGAATATAACCAAAAGAAATTTTCACCATTCTTAGTCAGACCCATATGTTGTGCTGCTATGCATGAAAAGTCATGAATGAATCATCTGTAGTATCAAGAAAATCCGAGAAAACTCCATACCTCAAAGAAGTTCTTCATCTGCTCCCAAGAAACTACTTCTCTCATGTTTTCTGGGTCTACTGACACTTTTGTCTCAGAGATAGCATGACCCAAGAAGTGAACCTGATCCATCCAAAAGTGGCATTTTGGGTGATTAACATATAACATTTTCTCTCTCAGTGTACTCAAAATGATCTCAAGATGGGTAGCATGGTTATGTCAATTGAGAGAGTGAACCATGATATCTCCCATGAAGACCACCATGAAATAATCCACGTATGGATAGAACACTCGGCTCATTAGTTCCATGAAAACTGTAGGTGCGTTTGTGAGACCAAACATCATAACCCTATACTCATATAGACCATACCTGCTCTGGAAGGCTGCGAAAGGTATATCAGATGGTCTAATGTGAAATTGATGATAACTAGCCCTTATGTCAATATTTGGGAACACTCGGTCTCCTCGAAGCTGATCAAAGAGACCATCAATCTATGGCAATGTATATCGATTCATGACCGTCAACTTGTTCATCATCCGATAATCCACACGACGTCTAAGTGTACCATCAGCCTTTTTTTCAAAAAGGATGGGTGAACACCAAGGAGAAGTACTGGGTCAGATGAAACCCTTTTTTTGCAACTCCTACACCAGCTTTTTGAGCTCATGTAACTCGAGTGTAGTCATCCTATAAGGATGAATAGACACCGATATCGCTCCTGGCACAAGCTTAGTCTAAAATTATACCACTCAATCTAGAGTTAAACTCGAAACGTCCATTGGAAAGACATCTCTAAAACGATCCACTATTAGAGGAAGGTTAAACCGGGATGTCACCTGATCATCTAGATAAAACAAGCAATCTGGGCTGTAACTCCTCCTAACAAATGATGCTCTAGACCCGCTCTACTCACTTGGACATTCCACTCGACCATATAAAGAAATGATCCAACATATGGTGATATGAAACTCACCCTATGGTGATAGAAATCAATGACATCCTGGAAGGGAGCTAGCTAGTCCATTCCAAGAATGACATCAAAGCCGGTCATCTCTAGGACATAAAGGTCCCATAAATAGTGATACCCACCAATATCTATAGGTGACTCCTTGCACTAATGTACACTAGTCATTCTAGTACCCAACGAAGTGTCTAGTTTCAAGATATATGTAGATGAAAATATATAGAGTCGAAGGATATCCACAATAGCAATAGATATTAATCTATGGAAAGCCACTGTGCTGAAAAGAGATGAAGCTAAAACTGGGGGAACTATCATTGTACATCGAACTGTAGAGGAGTCGAGATCCTACTCTTGCTGGGTCTACTACACTAAAAACTTATGGCCTACTCCATGGCCCAGTTACCATGCATGACAACCCTGTGCTGATCCACCCTGTTGTTGCTGGTAGCTTAGTGAATGACCACCGCGGCCACTAACTCCACATCGTCCTGAATGGCTGAAAGAACTCTAGTTCCTAGACTGGTGAGAAACAGGTTCAGTTTCTCCTGTATGAGGAGTCATATATGAACCCTTTTCAACAGTTGCTGGTGAGAAAAACTGACTGAAACACAGTAGGTGACCCATCATGCCGCAAGATCGACACTCCACTAGGTCTCTCTGGAATTGTGGCCTTCTATGTCCGACCTTACCATACTGATATCATACTACCTGGACGCCTGAAGTTGACTTTCACCTCTTCAGATCCCCACCCGTAGGCTCCCTACGATGCTTTCTGCTATCGGATGGAGGGACACTAGCCCTAGATGTTGAGATTGCCTCGCTCACTACTCAATAATTCCTCAGATTCCACTCCATGATTAGCTCCTTGTTGACAATAGAAGGTATGGAAGTTAGCCTCGGGATATTCAAAAGAGAGTGGATGTCTTTTCTGAGACCATCCAAAATCTTCCATGCTAGGAAAAACTCATCTCCCCCTCGGAAGGGTGTAAAACACTGATGCTCGGTGAAACGTGAGGAATACTCCATAACTAGAAGAGTAACCTGCTCCAGAATCATGAACTCATGAGATTGATCAGACGTCAAGGTCTTCTAATAGAAGAAGTCAGAGGAGATACACTAGAACTCCTCCCATG
The DNA here is from genome assembly GCA_963277665.1 of Viscum album. NCBI lineage: Eukaryota > Viridiplantae > Streptophyta > Magnoliopsida > Santalales > Viscaceae > Viscum > Viscum album. The sequence goes on along the minus strand of OY728139.1, from coordinate 978,228,303 downwards.
CCATACCCTGTTGATGTCCCAGCTTCGAGATCACATCCCACCATCTCTTGGCGGACTCCCCTATCATGTAAGTAGCGAGCATTACCTGCCTCTCTGGAGGTGTCTTCAGATGCTCAAAGATGGTTAGCAAGGCTTCTAGCCATGAATCTACAGTCGGTGGTCCTCCTTCCCCTAAGAAGGTGAGAGGATGCTGCTACTGGGAAACCAATGTCAAAAAATGCCATAGTCGAGGCAGGAGGTGGTGCTCTCTAGAAGGTCTGCATCATCCTCATAATGCCTTCCATGAATTTTGCATCAGCACCTATGTCTGGAATAATGGATGGTTCCAAGACTAGCATAACAGGAGGATCTTCTAGAAGGCCTTGATTTTCTATGTCCGTTGTCTGATCTCCAACATGCAACTGGCGTACAACCGGAGGACGTTTTGGTCGCATGACAATGCATGGTCATGTGGACAAATAGTTCAATATTATCCAGGACTAAATACTAGATGTTCTAGAAGGGAACATGAGATATGAAGAATTCAAATTTTTTAAAACATGACTACATGATCTGTATAACCCATACATGTCATGTTTCCATAATCCATTTACATTGTCATGTACTACTACCAACGCAGGTTGTGTAACACCCCGAAAACATGACATGTTGTCCTAACACACGGTGTGTACATGAATTATCTTCCCCTGCCCGAGACCTCTACATGGCTCGACCACACGGGTCATCTTAGAATGAGTCTACATGACGTGTTTATGCGAGACACAGTTTCTACTAGATGAGCGTGACCAACCAATGTTGTTAGTGACACGTCCATATACATGGCTCAACCAACACGGTGTGTTCTAGGTGGACATGGCATGTACATGAAGAATTTCACTGACCTGTGTTGTTAATTACACAGCTAGATTCCAGTATTACTCTATACTGTGTGATCAAACTAGACACAATTTGTATAACATATGATTTATCCATCCATGTTATTAGTCACACAGGTGGACACATGGTCAACACCACACGACATGTATAACTGGCACACGCCATGCTCCCACCAGAAATATTCTATCCAGTGTCTCTTCCCACACAACCTATGACAGGGTTAGAGACTACACAGTGAGTACATAAGGTACACAATGAGAACTTAAGAAAAAAAATTTCTTCCTGAATAGAAGAACACATGGCGTGTAGTGAAAACTACACGGCATGTCTTCTCGGTTTTTCTGAATAGTAAGCCTCGGAAAATACTATGGGGCCTAGAGAAACACTAAACAAACATTAAAATGGCAAATTACGATATGGGAAGACCTATACTCCCCTTGAATAAATTCTTGGCATCTTACACATGTCATAAACTAGGAGAAGAAGTCAATGAACCACCTAATTTTGGTCAATGAGGTCCCATAAAACCTCAATAACCAAAATTTGGTGTTCATTCAAACTAAACTATACTCAATAAAATATCCCATCAAATAGCAGGTATTAAATCAAGCATATATCAGAAAACCATTCATATCTTAAAAAACATCTATCACAACAACATGAAATTGCTAATGAACCCTAAATGGCATGGAAAGAATGCATGACATGTGATTTCTAACATGTGCCTAAATGATGCATGAGATGGAATACCCTCATCTCATTATGTTGCAAAAGAAATAAAACCTAAATAACATCAACAATAATAGCACAATACATGGGAGTCATCTAATAGCGAAAATCAGTTCAATAGTAAACATGCAAAACCATAAAATTGAAATAAAGGAGGAAGATTGGATTTTCCCAGTACACCGGTTAGCTACTCTTAGGCGTAGCTTATTACCAAGTTCCTATTCTATCTTATCCTTTACTATAGTCTTCAAAAAGTATGTCTAGAAGGAAATAATTCCTTGGATACCACTTTGTAACGTCCCGGTTTTGGAAGCCACCAAGAGGAGCCCCGTACCTGGTTGGTCACATAGCCTCAAGCGCATTTTCCCAAACGCCTGAGGCTGATGACTAGAAGCAAGGGCCTAAAGTGTCATAGTGGGGAAAATATTCCCTCATTGGAACAATACAGAATATAAGTAAAAAAATATACAAATGTTGAAGTATCAATAATATCATACAAAAATAAAAAGAGAAATTCTGATAGAATAAACTAGAGCACATATATAAAATTATGCATGATACATATGTCTAGGAAAGAATCCAAACACACCTAAAAGATGAAGTACAATAATAAACCATCTACAAATGTAAACAATAATCAGATCCACAACATCGCAAGACTATGCTTGGTCTCGTGCTATCCAGATCCACAACATATCAAGTACCTAAAGTAGAAGGGTGCTCGCAGTTTTCTATACCTACAACAACATATTCTATTTGGTCCCAAAAGAATACACAAATAGGGTGTGAGACTAAATCGTAGTAGGCTACCACCACCAGATCAGTGCCTAATATTCAGTGGATATATGGCTGGTAATAAGTACAGGATGCAGTAAACAAGGATGTTCACAACAATATGAAATCCACACGGTTCAAATTCATAGAGTTCTAGATATCAAGAAAGCAGCAAATCAAAGCAGGTAACACTATAGGATGTACACACTGCGTATCCCCTCTGGTTTAAAATAAAAGTAGAAGATACCCTCTAGGAAGCACACACAGTCTCACCACCCAAATTCAACTAAGCATAGACTCTCTGGGAAAGCACTCACCATCAATTTCCCCTATATTATCATATTGTTACTAAAGTCGCTCTTGGGATACACTAAACATCAATTCCTCTTATGACTTGCGTCAAGGAACTACAGAGACTACGTGGAAGAACTTAACATCAATTCCCCCCTTTGGTCTCAAAACGTAATATAAATAAATGACACTCTGGGAAAGCCCTTACGTCAATTTCCCCTATGGTTTTCCACACCAGGTTCTCACGACCCAAGGTAAATCAAAATAGTATAGCAATGTGTAATAGAAAAAGTAAACCATAAGAACTACATGGATAATTAGCCTATAGCATAACAACATATCATAATATATAATCACACCATCCAACAATACTAGGAATGGGAGAAAACTACAACCTAACATGCAAGGCTAGACCAAATAGCAATAATCAAACATAAAAAGGAAATAACATCCAAAGCATAGCAATTCACACTATTCCCAATCAATTAACCACTATTAATGCATAAAAGCATAGTAGGAAATCAATAAGGGTAAAACATTAAGCACACAATACCCAATTCTTGAGTATTGGACAATTTTTTACATATAACTCAAGGACATTCTACAAAAAATCACAAACTGCCTACCTCGGCATTCAGAGATCAATATACATGAGTCTCAGGGCTTGAATCACTTTATAACGCCAATGATCTATAAAAATGTATAAAACAATCAATAGAGCATAAATTTATAATGTGTTGGAATCATGAAACAATGCTCTAGAATAAGGAAGAGATTGCTAAGGTGATCCCAACACAATCAATGACAGTCGAATCAGAGATTGGACGGCGGCTCGGGGGTTAGAGAAGGATTGTGGTTTTATGGGTTCTCTCAGATGAACGATACCTATAATAAGGGTGTTATGTCCTTCAGACGTGACCCTGGTGTGTTTAATGAAAAAAAGAAAATACATGGCGTGAACATTTGAAGTACATGACGTGTAAATTCCATTTACGTACTTAGCTTTATGTGGCCTCCAGTTCACCATCACATGGCTATGTCTGTGGCCTTTACACAGCCATCACACAACCTCCTCTGTCAACCTAGTACACAGTGTGTACTCAGAAGGTACACGATGTGTACTTCAATATTTTCTTGAAAAAAATCTTTTTCTCAAAACATAACAGAAAAAGGAAAACATTCATGAAAAGTATATCCTAGTTCTTACAAGACCCCTTCATAAATGTTCATTTACAGTGCGGTCCCATCCCAAATTCTCAGTTTTAGAAAATAATTTTATAAAAAATTTCTATTAGCTTTTTAAAAATAGTATTCCTATTGGAAAATCCACCTGTCAGAAAAAACTGGAAAAAACTAAGAAAAAATATTATTTTTAATAATTATTAACATAATAGTAATAATAAATTAATAATAATAATGATACTAAAATAATATTAGTAAAATAATATTGAATAATAAAAATAAAAAAAATGAAAATATTAATTTTATAAAATAATAAAAAATAATAATAATATAAATAATAGTAATAAAATAATAATAATAAAATTAATAATAATAAAATTATAAAATAATTAAACATTATTAAGTTATAAAATAATAAAAACATCAATATTCACAATAATATTTAAAAAAGTAATATGAATAATATAATAATTACAATAAAAACAATTATTTTTAATAAAAAAATTATAAAATTAAATAAATAATAAAAATATTTAAAGAATTAAATATATAATAAATTAAAAAAATATTAAAAAAATCAAAAATAAAATAATAACAAACAAAATATTCCCAATAACATAAAAAATTTACTATAATGAAATATAAATATATAATATTACAAAAAAAGTAAATTCAAATGTTTTATCATAAAGAATTAATACATCATTTAGGTGGAGGGTTTTCAGGAGGAGTTGGAGGAGTGCATGAAATAACTCCATCCCTACACCATGACTCAGACGTTGCATGTACTCAATTGTCTACTCATGTTGCTGCTACATTAATCGATGCATCTCCTCCTACTGTAGTTGCTGCTATTGATAGAGCTCTTCATACTCCTTCCTCATAGATGCTCCTGATACAGGGCAGAAGATGATGATGACTCTCCCCGAGTTCCTCTTGAGTTCCACACTAACATCGAAGCAGTACCATAATTACTCACATGTGTCAATCGAGAGCTGAAACTGACAACTCAACCTTTCTCGGAGGCATACTTGGTTGCCTGTATTCATCCTGCCACATCAAATCTTGTTCAACGTTTTTGATCCTTGGTCTCATCCTGACTCTCAGTATATTTTTTAGACGTTGTGAGCTCATATGAGTCCTTCAAATGCAATTTCAAATTAAAATAGTTAAAATATTTTTTTATTTAATTTTAAAACTCAAAAAAAATTTACTGACCAAAATCTGAAGCGAGAGGCCACCTCTAATTACTGATAATTTTTACTAAGTATTACTAAGTATTATTAATTATTATTATTGTCTGCTAATTATTACTATTTAACGCTAATTATAACTGTTTAACGCTAATTATTTATATTTACCACTAATTATTATTAATATTACTATTTAACAATATTTATTATTAATTAATACTTAATACCTCTAATTATTATTAATTATTACAATTTATTTGTATTTATTACCATATATTACTTTTTATAAAATTCCATTACTAATTATTACTAATTATTATTAATTATTTAAATTTAAAACGATTTATTACTATTTATTACTTCTTATTACTATTAAATACAATTTATTACTAATTATTACTAATTATTATTATTTATTTCTATTTATTATTAATTATTCACATTTAATACCAATTAATCTTAATTATTACTAATTTATAAAATTTATTACAAATTACTGGAATATATTAATAATTACTACTATATTATAACTAATTACATCTTATTAATAATATTTACCACAAATTAATACTAATTATTAAAAATTATTACTAATTATTCAAAATTATCGATATTTGTTTCTATTTAAAACAATTATAACTAATTATTTCCAATTATTAATAATTCTTACTATTTGACAATATTTATAACTAATTATTACTAATTATTACTAATTATTACTAATTATTACTATTTATTATTATTTATTAAAATTTATTACTTTTTATAAATATTTATTACTAATTACAACTAATTTTTACTAATTCCAACTAATTATTACCAATTTATACTAATTAGTGATAATATTTATTATTGCCTCTATTTATTTTTAATTACTTCTAATTATTACTATTTATTACAATTCATAACTAATTATTCGTATTTACTACTAATTACTACTTATTAATAATAATTTATACTATTTACTACAAATTACTAATAATTAAATCTAATTACTAATAATTAAATCTAATTACCTGTAATTATTATTAATTAATGAAAGTTGATCAAAATTATTAAAACTTAATACTATATATTATTAAATAAATAATTAAATATTAATGAAAGAACATATCTTTAAAAATAAATAATACCAAATAATACTATCTAATTCAAATTTAATTTAATTACAATTAATTAACAATAATTTTGATTAATAAAATATATAATTAAATAACTATAAAAAAATTATTGCTAAATACATTAAAATAGAAACTTTCATATGACACAAGGCTTGAATATTACCCCAATGTAAAATTTTAAAAGAAAATATGAGAGTAGAGTGGAGAGATGAGTTGTGGGAGTTCTAAAATTAGGAAAATTCAGATGGGGGTATATATAGGTAAGATTATTTACGATGGGGCCCATAACAAATGCTACCCCCAATTAATTTGGAGTGGCGGTTACAAAGGTATTTGGGATAGGCACCATCGCAAATACTTACTCACATATATAGTATTTGCGGCGGGCCACCACAAATACTGAAAACCACCAAATGGGAAATTGTGATGGGTCCTATTGTAAAAACATACCTACATATATTGTTTTTTGACAGGTCATCACAAATATAAAATCCCACTAAATGGAAATTGTGAAAGTGTAAGGACCTGTAACAATTTCCCTTCTCATGTTTTTTCATGTATCACGCGCCAAATCATTTGTGATGGGACACCTATTCCCATCATAGATAATTAGTTATTTGCAATTAGAAAAGTGTCACATCATAAATAGTACCTCTAGATAGACTATTTGCGATGAAACCCATCCACATTGGAAATAACGTGTCAAAAATAAAAATTTTTCTGTAGTGTTGATATTCCTCTTTTGAGCCTCCCTACACTGCAGTAGGGAGACCACGTTGTATATGTCTAGCTTATGGCATGACCCATGGCTCCACGTCGTAACCTTGCCCCAAATAGAAGTGGAACCCACCTTTTCCCCCTTTTACCCACCAAACTCCTTGAAATATCTTCTTGGTGCCTCAAACACCTGAAACACACAAAGAAATATGACACTGAGGTTCGAGCCCTTATACTATATATTTACAAAAAACTATAACAATTACTTTAATATTATGTTATTTTAATGAATTTCAGATCAGATAATATATTTAAATTGTTGTATAGTACACATTTAAAAAAAATTATTTTATACATATCACACTACCAAAACAATTAATGATATCTAGCATTAATAATTTATATCATAGATACAAATATATATGAAAAATTATGAATATATTATAAAATCCAATAATGACTCACCATATCACCTTATAGTGTTCTCCATTTTATTGAATTTTTTAAAAAAATTAATTGATTAATCAAAAAAATTATAGAAACATACAACTATTGTATCTATATATAATCATATCCTAAAATTATTGGACGAACATAAGATGAAAGAGAGGGAAATAAAATATTTTTCTAGAATCTACGAGCAACAAGATGGAAGCCTAACATTGAGTGTTTTTTCAATGAATCAATAATAGATTTTAAAAATTCGGTTTACCGAATGAATCTGGAGACTAACGGAGGGATCAAGCATAGAGGAAAAGGGGGTGATGATGATGGTGGGATCAGCCTGAATGAATAGATATGTAAATTATGATCTATAATTTGTGGCAAGTGGGATTGGTGGTAGGCTACGACAATGCGATAGAGGAACCAATGATGGGTAAGGGGTGAAGGTGTTTTGGGAGGGCGCACCGTTGGGGTAGGGAGGGAATGAGTAGGGTGGGGGAAATAGGTATTGTTTTTTTTAGTACAATGACTACCAAAAAGTTTTCTCCACATAGAGGATGAAATAAAATATATGGTCATGTAAATATTTTAGATTTTTTGGAAATTTATTTTGTTTTCAATAATACGAATCACATTGAAAAGATGATTGAGTTCTTTCAATTATTGAAACTCAACAAGAATTTCCTGTGAACAAGACTATAGTTATAGGTGATTATTTGACCGATATACATGGGAGAAGATATGAATGTTTATAGAACACCAGAAATTGTGTACAATGATTATGGTAGATATAAGTGAAAAGGGACGTGTCGAGGGTGAGCCCAACGAGCCCTGGGTATAAAGAAACATCGACCATGGGGAAACTACAAACCCATTCCTCCCTCCTATTTTCACTACAACCCTAGAAGCAGTCATCGGTTCCGACCATATCCCCACCCTAGGTCCTTTGATGGCTTCGTTGTTGCTGTTGTTATTAGAATATCTTCAATGGATCCATTATATAGGGTTATTTGACTGTATGATATGTTTGTCATCTCGCCTATGATTGCTAGTGATTCGGGGTCTTTTGATTTATTATTTTACTACCTATGTTTTCCCAACTAGAATGCCCCACCTATATTGTGATGCTACCTTATACTCTAATCATTCAAATTTATGCTCTGGAATCTAATGGTGGTGAATGTGCCTTGTACAATAATGGGTTTTGTCTGCCTTCTTGATTCCATAATTACGCACATTCCAAAATCCCCACAACCCGCACTTGTAAATTCCACTCTTTCCTCGAACAACTCACCTCTCCTAATTGTGACCCACCCTTATCTTCTCCCTTTTTCCAATGAATACCCCTACCTCTGATAGACATACACAGGACTATATCTATCCTAAACTCTGTATCATAAGATTCATCAGGTGCATGCTGGTAACAAGAAAACACAAAATTTTGAATTTTGATGGATGATCCTCTAATAAGATTAATTCATTTCACCTCATTCTTATAAAAAACGTTGAGTTAAATAAAATTAATTTATTTTTTGGAACGTCTCCACAGTGATCTATAAATGAAAATAGTCAATCTTTAAGATTGGATCAATGAACTTGTATGACCCTTTGATTTGTTTAATTGTCTCTTCTATGTTGAATTTCATTTATTGTCAATCACAAATTTCCACATTAAATTCTATTATAGTTTTACAGATGTCATATTTTGTCCAATATTAATGCATCTTTAATTCTGAGTAACCAAAATGATTTACTTTCCATTTTGAAGGATGTTTAGTTGAGAATTCTTCTAATACTAATACATGTTCCGATTTTATTTTTTCATAATTGAAGGGGCCTATTTTAATTTTGCCTCATATAAACTATCAATCATGATATAAATGTATATAATAATATAAAAATTATAAATAAAATAATAAAATTATTAAGATAGAATTATTTCAATTTTTGATAAATTATAATGGACCTTAAGACCAATGGGTGGCAAATAGGTGACCAGATTATATAGTAATGTAATGAGTGGATATATTTTGATTCTTTTAATTTTTTGGTTATTTAATTGTATTTAGTAAAGATGTTTTAATTAAATATTTCATAATTATTGATAGATATAATAATTTAAAACTCATTGATTTTAAATTTAATTAAATTTAATGTTTAAAAATAGGTAACAGAAATTTACATAGATATTTCATATAATAATGTATATTACAATGTTAATATTTTCAAAATTGGGCTTGATGAAAATTATTTCCTAGACCTCTGTGCTAGAGATAGATGTAAGCCTTGATTTGGGACTGAAGGAAGTGGTCTTTCTCACCAACATGTTGAAACATGACCTTGTTCACATAATCTCATCTATTTCATCAAACCATATCATTCGGTAAAACATATATAAAGTAACTATTTTCTAAAATATCCCCCACACAAGGGCTGACTGATCCAATCAAGGCTAACAACCCCTTCCAGGAATGGGATTTCCCATTGCATTACAACATTTTCTATTGTAGGGATTTATATTTCAAAGTAACAATGTATTATATTATAATAACGTGCTTGAATCAAACAATTTGAACTCTTTCCCATAAAAACATATATTTTCTATGATTTTAATTATATAGAATTCAAACCTCTTGATAAAAATTTGTTGTAGTAAGATTACCTAAAGAATGGGATTTCATTAATTATAGGAATATATATTATTTTGTGGTTATTTATAAATATCATTATCAGAGTTCCCAAAATTAAAAAATACAAGAAACAATTTTTTAAATTATTTATAAATTTTTTTTTTGGAAATTCATTCCAACCTTTTCATGTGTTGGTATTTATATTTTATTTTGTCCCAATTTATTTCGTCTCCCCACCCCACCAAGTGACAAATTTATATATTGATTAACAATCATTATTTAGCGATATGTTGATAATATACACCAAAAAAGATTTGAAAATTTTCAATTATAATATGAATCATTTAAAAAACAGTAATAAAAGAAAAAAAATTTATCACCACTAATAGAAATCATTGATAAATTATACATTTATAAATTTTCCAAAAACTAGTAATAGGATAGAACTTTTTCTCTCCATTTTATTTAGTACTGTTAAAATGTTTCCTTTATCAACTTTATTTTACATTGATAAAGTATACCATGAATAATACATTTCATATATAAATATTTAAATAAAACAAAATATGATTTATTCAGTACTGGAAAATGGGTTTATCCCAAGGCATCTATACTCATTGTTTATATAAACTATGAGTATAGAGTTGATGGAATCTATATATATCAGGGATTTATTCAAGCCATTGTTATACACAAGTTGTATAAATGGTTTCCCCAAAATTGTTGATATGGGTTGATATGTGAAAGCAATTAGTTCAAAACTATTCTGATTGAGTTGTCACATATCCCTAAGCCTCCCACCCTCCCTAATACACTTCTGAGCTTTATTCTCCCATCACCCGAGCTCCGAACAACTCTCATCTCCTCATGCGTTCTCTCCAAATTTAGAGATTTTTTATTCTGACCTTCTTCAACATCATATTAGTGACTTCCAAATCCATCTTCTCAATTATAGACTATTTTTTCATATTTATTATTTTATTAATAAATGTGATATTAATAGATATATTTGTTGTTTTCAATTAGTAATCCACTACTTTTATATAAATCCAATATTTTTTTGTCATATATATATATTCAATTATTATATAACTAATTAATGTTGTATTGTTTTTGTTTTAGTAATTCATTATGGGGTTATTTTATGTCCTATGATTATAGATAATAAATCATGAGTTACATTTACATAGATCGATATACCCTTCCGTAGCCTTCAACTTTTTATTTTTACCTTTACATAGGTCTGGGTACTTTAACACACCTTCACAGATGTATTTCAAATCTTGAATGACCATTATCTAGATGCATCAATGGGATTTTCCTACCCATACACATGGGTGGGTAACATAACACAAGAAGTGAATGTTCACACCACTAGCAATACATTTCTTATAATTTCTCTCTATATAATTATACTATCAAATGAGGGTTAGAAGATTTGTTAGCCAATATTTATCATGCAAAAATATTTTGAACCTCTAGATGCCTCTTTTTGAAACCACTTTGTTTGTAGATTGTTTTTCCATGTAGCTTCCAAGTATCCTAAAAAGAACTCTGACGATACCAACATTAGAGTTCATCATAAATCACTTGAATGGTTTTCCAAATGGCCAAACATCATTAGTAAAAATAAAACATCTAGTAGATACCTGAATCACTCCAAAATAATCTTGAAGTCCACTTCATCTCTAACATTTGAGAAGATTCATATATATTATGGAAAGTATGGCCAAATTCACAGTGATTTAAACTTAATTCATGTTTTGTGCAATTTCAGATTTATCTAGAAATTTCATTTCACCATAAAGACTTCTATTTTTAATGATTCTTTTAATCCACAAATGGAAAATACCCTCATGGAACTCATTTACCCCTTCATTATATATCAATAAATTTATCATATTTAACAATAAAGTAAAAGGGTAGAAGAGTACCTCAGACAACCTTATGCTAATTATTTTGGGTTTTCTGGATGAAATGACTCATTTTATCTACTTTTATTCTAATCCTTTCGAGTGTCTTTTTTTAAAAAAACACTTTTCATGATTCCACTTCAAATTTTCTCTTTGATAGTATTTATCCTTCCTGGCTTGGGTTCCTTATGCATTATGACACAAATTAAGAAAATACTTTTCTCTTCTTTTGATAAAATTTTCTCACACCGTTCAATATGTTTCCTCTGCCAATGGAAGAATCTTCCACCAACATTGACCTCTTGTATTGTAGAGTTATATGTGATATTATTAGGGCATAATTTATTCTTTTCCAGTTCTTTAATTTCCATAACTGTCACATTAAACTTATTCATCCTTAGTGAATCATTATATAAGGTTACATCCTTCATAATTTATGCATAATCAATGTGTATATATACCAAATTTTCATTGATTTTGGTATTTCAATGTTACTATTTGAGTTATTGGATGATCATTGGATATTATTCAGTCTTATAGAAGGAGGCTAGTGGATCATTTTTCCTTTTCAATTAGATATGAGTAATTTTTTCTAATAAAATTTTTATTGTATTTCATATATTTTTTAAAAAGGTGGTTCTTGTCTAGAAGACCAAGGCATAATTATTATAAAGAAAAAGGATATATGAATCGAAAATACTGAAACATATTACCATGTATGTAATGAAAGTGTATTCGATCAGCAGGAAGATCATCAAGATAGGTAATATCTCTATTAACCCCATTTTTCCAAAGGCAATCAGCAACCATGTTAGATTCTCATTAAATATGATTGATGATGTAGTGGATGTCAAGAAGACTTCAAATAAAACCAATCCAGTGAGTGGTGATCAGCCACATAAGATATATCACCCCATTCTATATTTCTAGCACAATAGTTGTCGAGTCACTCCCAATCCAAAGGATTCTCCAACTATGTTGTTTGGAAAAGCAGTGGCATGAATCATAATCAACATTTCAGCTCCTAGAGAAGTGGAAATGCCACTGATACCATAAAATCATCTAAGGATCCAACCAATATGATTCCAAAAGATTTCACTAAACCCCAATGGGACCGGGATGCCCTTGAAAGTACCATCCACATTAACATTAATCCAACCTAGAAGAGGGGTGCGCCAAATGACATCGAATGTGTGACGAGGTTGGAAGTAATTCCCATCAATACAGAGTCATCACTGAATGCCAATGTCATGCACTGTGTTGTTGCAGTGTCCCTTTTGGATCAAAGAGGCTTCACGTATGGAAATTATAATCTGAATTCTCCCTACATCAGACTTAATGAGAATTTATTATGAACAAGACAATTTCTATAATACCATATCACATGGTGATTCTCTATGACAACAGCACGGAAAATATTCTTAATTTGTTGAGAATTATCCATCTATATAAATCTCTTTATTTGAGATTTTACAGAGTCATGAATCAACCACCTACATTTAAAAATGTGAAAAATATAATTCCAAAGAACAGAAGCTGTGGTATAAGAATGAATGTGATGATTTGCATCTTATAAGTGTTGGTTGCATATACAACATTTAGAATATATTTGAAAACAATGCATTTGATGATTATCATCAGTGGGGATCTTGATGTGAGAAAAAAACCAGATGTGGGTAAATCATGAATGTTCAATCCATGGTTTTTCAAAGAGCTTTATCCCACAAGAATAACTTTCAATGTTACAAAAATAGTGGCTGTAATAGTTTTTTGAATTAAGAATTCCAGGAGCAGTTTGTAAGACTAAGAAATAATCGGTGAAGGAGAAAGTATTGATATCAATGAAAATCATGATGTTTTCAGAAAGATAATAATTTTTGGAGTAGAGGAAATCTCTGATGGAGTGGTTGGTGTTCTCATGATTTTGGTCAAGAGAAATTATGGACGTTAAAGGAGTTCTAGTCCAATTATCCCACCAAAAATTCAATGAGAACTCAATATAGACCATTCATTGGTCGTTATTCATAATGGATGAAAAAGACTATTTTATGGAAGTCTAGATAGAGGAGGAAAGAAAATTTGAATTTACTTTCTTAAGTTTTTCAAGAAATCTAGTTTTAATAAAGCTAGTTGAGTTATAATCATTATGTTGGAGATCGCAGGTGAGCCTGGCTGGAATCATCACATTAAAGGGTTTGAGATTTTTAATTCCAATTCCTCTTTTATCAATGGGATTATAAAAAGAAAACCAAGGTATGGCTACAAGTTTCCTTTCCACCATTTTACATGCACAAAACAAAAATTTTATAAAGGTGTATATTTTTTTAATAATGCCATCATACCACATTTAGACCATCATAGATTAGACCATTTTCGAGACAATAGTAGATTTAGAAAGATAGATTCTACTTATCATAGAATGATATTTTCCCTTCCAAGAAAAATGTGGATTTATATCCCAATTGGAAATTTCATAGAAATGTGGAGATTTAGTTTTTCCATAGAGGATGGTTAAACATAGGTATTTAAAAGGAGGAGATCCCTCCTTTATACCGAACTCACTTATAATGAAGCATTTTTCTATTAGATAGAAATTTTGTCCTAATGAAGATATAATATTTATTCCCTATAATCAGTTGTCCAAAAATATACTCATAATGAGCAAGATTGTTTTTGAGGATTTAGATTTTTCTTTTACCACCTTGAAGAAAAAAAATTTTATCTTCAAAATATATTAGGAGAGTGGGAGAATTAAAATTATATGACACATATATGCGCTTGAGAATATTTTCATCAATAAGAAATGTGAGTAAACAGCTATGATATTCCTCAAAAAAGAAGAAAAGGATTACAGAGAGGGGATACCCCAGTCTTACACCTTTTGTACATTTGAAATATCCTCTCGAGGGACTTTTGATTAGAATGGAAATGGAATCCAAATTGAATACAGTTCTGATAGTGGTGATAAATTCATTTCTAAAACCAAAATACCAAAGCACTATAAAAATAAAACTACAGCCTGTTGTATGAAATGATTTTTTATTTTCAAGATTAATGTTAATATTACCACCTCTGTTTTATTTTTTTAATGTATTAAAACACTCCAAAGCATGACAGATGCCATTTTGAATGGATTTACCCATAATGAACCAAAATTGATTCCAGGATACTATTTTATCAGTGATGGAAGAGAGCATATTTGAAATTGTTTTTGTAATGATTTTGTAAAGGGTCTTGATGAATGCAATGGGCCTAAACTAATGGATCTTAAGAGCATTGTCAAATTTGGGTATTAAATAGTGTAATTGGTCATTTATACCATGGGTAAGAATATCATTGGTGAAAAACGATTTGACAAGATAGAAAACATCAGATTGAATAATATCCTAATAGTGCTGGAAGAAACCTTTATTAAAACCATCCGTTCCAGAATCACTATCATGATTTAATCTAAAGACAATATCTTTAATTTCATGATCTAGAGATGTAATAATAATAAAGGTGTTATCATCATCATTGACAACCATCGGAATGACCTCAGGTAATAGGTCCTTGTTTATATCAGATTCCTTAATGATAGATTCAATGTAATAGAAAATATGATCACCAATGTCATCTTTATTTTCTAAAATGTTATCCACAGCTTTTAGAGAGACATGATGCCTATAAGATCTATTGGGTCATTGAAGAGAATTATAGAACTTTGTATTTCTATCACTGTTAGAAATCCATTTAACATTGAAGTCTTGCTTCCTCATGTCCTCCTTAAATGTGAGAAGGGAGTTGAGAATTATCAGGGTGTTGATTTAGTGATATGGATCAATGCTGAAATCAGTGATAGTGCAGTGGTTTTGGAGTTGGATGAGCGCATTTCAATGAGTAAGATATCCTTGTTGATTTTTTTGTCAAACATGATACACCAACCTTAATCCCAAATTTAAGATACTTTAATTTTAAAGAGCAAGAAAATTCATCATTGTAATATTTCATAGAAAGACAAAATGTTTTAATGATGTCAATGCATTCAATTATAGTTAACCAACCATTATTAAATCTAAAAGGAAGAGAACGATTTACAGTGCTAGCAGGAAGAATGACCAGAATAGGATGTTGATCAATGTTGAGCTTATGATGTGTGTTGTTACTGATGGTGTTCCAAAAATATAAAGCAGGAACATTTGTGAAGGATCTATCCAATTTTTTGGTAACCATCCTATTGTAATGCTTCTTATACAAAGTTTATTTGGCACCCGTAAGATTTATTTAAATGAGAATTTTGTCTTGAATAGTGGATTTGATTTCTCTTGTGGAGATCGAAGCATATGAGGGACCAATTTTTTCATTTGAGTTGAGGATATCATTAAAATATCAAAAAATTAACCAAGTAATGTTGATTTTAGAACCTTGAAAAGTATGTTCATACCAAATGAGCATTATATCATGGTATCTATTCTCGGCATAAACGTAAGAGAAAAAAAAGAAGTGCCCTCGAAGAAAAAATCACAAGTGAAGGCTTTCTATGAGATGTTAAAAAATTTAATATTTTAAATAGAATAGTGCGAAAGGATCTAGAGAGTATCAACTGAGGATAAGTTTTTTGTTGCACTAGTAAAGGAGTTTCCATGTTGACATAAGTGATGAATCTTGGAGAAGAAATATACTTTTGGATTATCAATGGAAAATAATATAGGACAATGAGTATTACACATTCATTTTAACATAGAAAGGGTTTCAGAGTTAGAAAACCATGAAAATTCCAGAAAATAATCATCATTTGAACCTCCGTTTGGAGTTAGAAATACCTTCTTTTGGATTCTAGAACCATTGTTCCGAGAAGATCATATGATTTTGATGATAGTATTTGGGTTCGTGTTCTAATACTAACTACTTTTAGAAGAATTAGAAGGGTTGTTTGAACTATCAGTTTTAATGTTATCCTTCACAGGTAAAACTGTAGTTCTATTATTAGCATTATATTCATCATCAAGTTGACTATTCAGTTTTCCAATGTTCGCATGAAAAATACTAGGAAAATTTGATTGAAAAATATATATTTAAATACAATCAAATTGTAATGAGGGAATACCTAAAGCTGTTTTAACAGAAAATCCATGCTTAGATGTACCTAAGTAATTATCAGATTTCTATTCAGAGACTAGAGGCAATACATGTGTAATATCTATGTCCCAATGGATAAGTTGCAAATCCAGATGAGTTGATCCACTAGTCCTGTCTATCTGGCCCAAATAAATCATATCCAAGGGTCCACTAAGGGGTAGAACAGATTTTGTAGCATTCAATGGCTCGGGTTTCTCAAGAAGGTTATTGTCCATGGAAAATTGATGTGTTGAGAAGCCACAAAACGTTCCACTTTCCAGGCCAGCACCCATTATAGTTTTCCATTAATTATACCTAGGATCATACATAGAGTTCTGCTGGGACACAGGCAGTTGGATCACCTAATTTTCATCAAAGTCATTTGACGGGTCTGAAGGAGAAGCTCTTGGCTCAATGCCCAGACCAAAGGGTGGGAAAAAGAGGTTGCAAGATGGGGTCTTATGTTGGTATTCTGTTACAGCATTAATCAGAACAATAACACTATTCACAAAATCATTTTCATTTTTCTTCTCTTCAATAATCAAATAGATTTTACTCAAGGGAGTTTCACATGAGGCTGAAGGCTTAGAAGTTACAGAAACAGTGGGGTGTGAGTATACCTCACCAATTTAATTCTTCTAATAATTATTTTCTTATTCTTTTTTTTCATACTTCTTAAACCATGGATTCTAGTTCATTAAGGAGGTGTTGATCATTATTTTATCCCTCTTCTAAATGTCAATCCCATGACGTATTCAAGGTGTTCATTGAATTTTTTGGTTCATTATCCTTCTTCACCCATACCACATTACTCTATTTTTATGTTTCTAGACTATACATGATGGGTGGATTTCCTTTTTAATTATTTTTCATTTCCTTCCATTAATTCTCCAGTGGTTGGACCACTTGTTTCCTAATCACCTAACAGTTTGAAATGGTATGGAAAATTAGATTGAAAATTACATATAAATGTGATTTGTTTTTCATATTTTATCATAATTTATGTTTTATAATCATTGTCCTTGATGATTATGGAATTTGGAAAATGGGAAACAAGATTTACCTCTACCGTTACCCTCACAAAGAGGCCCAAATTAACATTTAGAGTTCTGTGGTCAATTTTTAGGGGTACTCCAATACAAGAAATATAAGGCCCCGTGCCTTAAACCTTACTTAATATTGAATTAAATGAATAATTCACGTTGAGGATCTTTTCAGGCATAGAGTTTTAGAGAATTAGAACATAACTATTACATCTCAAAAGATTACAAAGTAGACACTTCTACCAAGTTTCCATAGAATAAATAAAAAAACTCTTAAAAAGAAACATGTCTAATTCCATGTTTTATAAAGCATGACTTTCCCTTGATCCCATCCTTGACCCTATTCCTCATTAAGTCCTGTGAAAAACATTTCAAAAAAAACTTGGGGTGAGCACAAAAAGCTCAGTAAGGGATACACAAAGAATGAAAATTGTTAGTTTATCAAAACAACAAGTAAACCATGTATACTTTATCAAAGTAATACTTTTCACCTTTATGAAGTAATAAAAACTCTTCACTGAATAATGTATCATTACTTACCTTTTTGTAACCAAAGGATTACCATAAAACCCATATAAAGAACACATAGAATAAATAAAGGTAACTTGGGACATAAACATACCTAAGTGGAATAACCATACGGTTGACTTCCACACATATCACTTAATGGAATAGCCATACGGCCAATTTCCATACATACTTAATGGAATAGCCATACGGCCGACTTCCATACCCAATGCATTGGAGGTTATAACGTAACCACCTGTCTTGGTATTCACGGCACCACCCGTCATATGGTTTATAACGTAACCACCTGTTAAAATGTCCAAGTACCAATATAAAATCATAAAACATAAAACCAATATAAAGGAATGAAAACATTTCCACATTTCAATCACAATATATCATAAATATATTGACATAATAGAATCCTTTATCAAAACCATTTTCAATACCAAAATACATAAAAGAGTATATGTTATTTATTTTATTTTAAAAACATTACGGCTTGTTGAGGAAGCCAAAGACCAAATAATACTCGCGGCGGCGGAAAAGGTCGTTGTCACCGCGTACATTAAAAAAACATTCCTTTTTGTCGTTTAGTAAAACGCTTCGTAGAAAAAGATATCTTTTTGTATAAAAGTAAAAGTCAAAGGATTTTATACACCGTATAAAATAAAGTTGTGTACAAAAAGAAATATGCCTCAATGAAAGGAGATTGAGACGAAGTCCCTTACCTCGGGTCCGACTTGACTCGATCGTTCTTTAACGTCCTGAATAATAAACTTGAATTAATTTATACTTGTTTAAGAACCTTTTTAATGTTCATTATTCCTTTTATATCACTTATTGCCATGTTATAAACATTATGTAACCATTTAAGTTAATAATGTTTGTTTTGTCAATATTTGGTTCTTAAGTCGAAAGTTGACTTCTTACAATTACATGTTGTTCGTGTGGTCAAAAGTTATTTATATCCAGAATGAAATTCCTGATTTGGATATCATATATATCATATATATCCAGCATATACATGTATTTATAATATTACATAATCATTTAGAGGTAAGAAATGAAATGCACCGTTCATGGAGACGGTAAGCCGTACGTACGCATGAACGCTACTTTCATTTCTTTGTCATATTAGTGGAATTAAAACTAAATGAGAGGTATGTATATTTTAATTCCAGAATTATATTAATCATTTAGATATATCATTAATTATATATATACATTATATACATGTAATTTTAATAGTACATTACATTTGGGGATAAGAAATGAAAGGCACTGTTCATGGAGACGGTAAGTCGTACGTACGCATGAACGCTACTTTCATTTCTATCTCATACTTTAATGGAAATAAATAATAATGATATAGAGGTATATTATAATTCCAGTATAAAATCATATATAATAACTTTAAATCCATCCTTTACACGTCCCACATATGGCATTAACAAATCACATCACTTTGAGGGGGCGGTAGTCCGCACTTCCTTAAATGAAGATATCGTGTTTACCCATAATGGAAACCATAAAGGTATGTCAAAAATGAAAATACAGAAGTTTAAAGAAAACATAAACATATTATATATCATATATAAAAATAGTTACATCATAATGGCCACCTTTTAAGGTGTTAAATGAGTATTGAACAATCATCATTTCGGGAGGCAGAATTTCCCCATCCACGGAAACCGTATGTTCTTTAACCATTTGATGTAGTTGTGTGAGAGTGTAACTCAAATAAATATTATAAAAACATCCTAGTATATTGAAGATACTGGTTTTGTTACAAAAGAAGTAAATAAAAAGAGTTTAGAGGGTTGGAGAAGCAAAATAAAACAAATGAACAAGAGAGAATGAATTACCTTTAAAAGTGTAACTTCCTTTTGATTTGAGCTTAAAGGCTTCCTTTGAAAGGCTTCTGCCCAAAGGGAATCCTATAGGATGAGGAGAGGGATGTGTAGAGAGTAATTGGCAGGGTTTGGAAGAGCCAAAGGCTTGAGAAGTGTGTGAAATGAGTTAGAGGTGGGGCCTTTTATAAGAGGAGAGGAGGGGCACTTTTGGAAAGTAAAGAAATATTACTTTATTTGAAAATGTGTTTCGGTTTCAAAAGGTCCCACATTGATATAATTCGTGGATAAGGTGATAAGGCTTAGAAATACACTCATCCAATAAGTTTTGGACATGTGTAGTTTATAGATTTTGCATTATCTTTCTATTTTATTTAAATCGTCAAATAATGATGTCATCTGTGCATCATTATTATGTCATAAATAATTTATTTTATTTAATGTCTAAAAATTATAAAAAAATACTATGATATAGGAAATCTTTTTAGCTTTCCAATTACTATTTATAATCAAAATTTGGACTTGTGTATCCCTACTTAAAAATTGTTTTAGTAAAACAACTCATGTTTGTGTCAATTAAATTTTAACATTAAATAAAAATATATTATTGTCATTTTCCAACTAAAGTGGCCCTATGGGGTCCCAAAGTTGGCCCATGGCTTTTCTTGGTCGGCCATGACTCACCCAATAGGTGTAGGACAAGTTTCATGGTGTTTTCACATTCTTATAATACCATTTTTACCTTAAACTACACTAATTACCTCTAATCGCGATTAAGAACCTAATAAGTTACTATTCACCAAAAAATTATTATAACCTCATTGAACCACATTTTACTTCTTAATGACAACCATGTATGTCGGATTTTCAAAATTCAATACACATTAGTGGTAAACTGTCATTTAACTGAAAAATCAGTTTGCTTGATTACCACTTAGTGGTTTCACTATTCATCAAAAATTGAAGTTTTTCAGAAAATTACCAAAAATTCACCCTAAGCTATATTTGATATTCCGAATTCAAAAATGAAGTCTATTTTACAAAATTCAAATCATATAAGTCACATTAATTAATTTAATAATTAATTCCCGCTGCAAGAGCAAATAGCGTGTTTTTACAAAACAATAAGCATCAAAAGATTGACACCAGTTTAAGTCTAATTTCAAAGTGAAATTGATTCCAATGACCACCATTAGATAAAATGGTAAAAATATATACTAATTTCACTTCAAAACCAATTCAAAACATAATCTAATCATATAAATAAATTAGATTAAAAAGCAATTTTGATGTAAAAAAGCAGTTTTGATGTAAAATGCAGTATTTTTCACTATTCATTAAAAATGAACATTGTCAGAAAAATACCAAAAATTCACACAAGGTAAATTTTGATGTCCCAATAATAAAGGATAAGATTATTTTGACAAACATAGTTTATAAAATTGTCAAAATATAGATTCAAAAATGGTTTTCCATCAAAAGGCAGTAAAACAATCTTTTAAGAATATTAGTGTATTCCATGCATAAGATTGTATTTATTTTCATTTTAAGCCTCTATAACACTATCTTAATCATTAATAGACATATATAAAAATATCTATTATTCATTACTTACTTGGGATGTTACATCCTTCCCCCCTTTAGAAAATTGCGTCCCCGCAATTTATTTACTTATCGAATAAATGGGGGTACTTATCCCTCATTGCATTTTCAGATTCCCATGTTGCCTCTTCAATCACATGGTTTTTCCACAAAACCTTTACCTGATGAATCACCTTATTCCATAACACCTGCTCCCTGTGGTCAAGAATCTGGACCGGTTGTTCCTCATAAGATAGGTTCTTTTCCAGCTGAACTACCTCTGGACTCAAAACATGAGATGGATCTGGCATATACTTTCTCAACATCGAAACGTGAAAAACATTGTGTACCTGAGATAAACTCGGAGGTAAAGCCACCCGGTATGCAACTGATCCAACTCTCTCCAGAATTTCATATGGTCCAACCAACCATGGACTCAACTTTCTTTTCTTAACAAATCTCATCACACTTTTCCAATGAGAAACCTTGAGAAAAACATGATCACCTATCTTGAAAGATAGATCCTTCCTCCAGTTATCCGCATAACTCTTCTGCCTGCTCTGAGCTGTTCTCATGTGTTTCTGAATCAGCTGAACTTTTTCTGCCATCTCTTCTAACAATTCTGGTCCCTTCAACTTCCTTTCACCCACTTCATCCCAGAAAGCTGGAGTTCGACACCGCTTCCCATATAATGCCTGAAATGGTGCCATCTGTATACTGGAATGAAAACTGTTATTATATGAAAATTCAACCAAAGAAAGATGTTGGTCCCAACTTCCTTGATAATCTATAGAACAAGCTCATTGCATATCCTCCAATGTCTGGATTGTTCGTTCTGACTGCCCATCTTATTGAGGATGAAAAGCTGTAATAAAATTTAATTCAGTACCCAAGGACTTCTGAAGGCCTTTCCAAAAGTCATAAGTAAACCTGGGATCACGATCCGATACAATGGAGAGAGGAACTCCATGTAACCTGACTATCTCTTTAAGATACAAACGGGAAAGTTGATCTAGAGAGAATGTATCTCGTATAGCAAGGAAATGAGCAGATTTGGTCAAGCGATCAACAATAACCCAGATTGCATTATTACCTCGGGATGTCCTCAGTAATCCCACAACAAAGTCCATGGATATGTTTTCCCATTTCCACTCTGGCACTGGTAAAGGCTGAAGCATCCCTGCCGCTCTGCTTTAACCTGTTGACATGTCAAACACTTCACAGTAAAATCAGCAATATCTCTTTTCATTCCATCCCACCAGTAATACTCCCTCAGATCTCTGTACATCTTAGTACTGCTAGGATGAAATGAAAACGGGGAACTATGAGCCTCACATAACAACTCATTCTTCAACTGTGAATCACAAAGCACACATAACCTCTTCCCAAACCTCAAAACACAAACACAAACTTATCCAAGAACTCATGGAAAATTTTATTCATAAGGTCCATGAATACAGCAGGTGCATTGGTTAACCCAAAAGGCATAACTAAAAATTCATAATGGCCATATCTAGTACGGAACACAGTCTTCAGAACGTCTGATTCTTTTACTTTCAACTGATGGTACCCCGACCTCAAGTCAATCTTCGAAAAATACTGAGCTCCCTGGAGCAGATACCATTTCATTCGATGGCCCAACATCTACTGAAGTTGTTTCAAAGGATTTCACCACCCCTTTCTGCTTGTAGTCTGGCTGCATTCCCCCAGTTGAGTTCTTCGTTGGACACTCATTTGCATAATGACCCATTTCATTACACTTAAAACATCTTACCATTGGCTTTTCATTTCCTGCTTGATCATCTTCCTTACAGTTACGAGCAATATGATCAGACTTACCACACCTAAAGCACTTACCAGACTTGGATAAACATTATCTAGGTTTCATTTTACCACACTTCTCACAGGATGGATATTTGGTTTTCTGACCTCCTTGCTTCTTTGATGAATTCTTCCCCTTTGCCTGCCAACTAGACCTCTTATTCTGTTGTTTTTCATGGAACATCTGATCATCGGCAAACTCCATTTCCACCTTCTCCGCACATCGAACAAGTTTTTCATAACTTTTGAACTCACAAGAAGCTAAATCCCTTCGATACTTTGGCTTCAACCCTGATTAAAAACGGTTTATTTTACTATCAAGATCTCGTATGAAGTTTGGAGCATACCTTGCCAATCGAGTGAACTTTTCTTCATAAGCAGCCACTGAATCATCCTCCTGCCTCAATTATAGGAACTGTTTTTCCATCCTAAGACGAACCACCTTAGGAAAATATTTCTCAAGAAACATACCTTTGAATTCGTCCCAGTGAAGATCCTCAATCTCATCACTATCCCTTATATTTTTCACCATCGACCACCACTGATCAGCTTCACCTTCAAAATTGTAAATAGAAAGACTAACCTTTTGATGTTCTGAACACCCCATGACATCAAAAATCTTCTCCAGTGCTTTAATCGACCCTTCAGCTTGCACAAGGTCAGATGATCCTCTGAATGATGGGGGATGTTGCCTCATGAAATGTTCCACCACTGACATGTTCCTCTGCGGTTGATCTGGCTGATCTCGTGCATGGATACCACCACCATTTATAGCCTGAGTCAACTATGCCATCACTGCAACAAACTGTTCAGTTCCAATTCTGACTATCTCAGGTTGCTGATTTGGAAGGTTATCTTCCTCCTGATGTCGTCCCAACATAGCTGCTTTGTTTCCTCTGCGGAAAACCATTCTGAACACAGAAATATCTTAGGCGAAGCAACATGGTAATCCGTAAATGCTATATCATTTCAATCATATTATAATTTAACACTTTTCTAACTCCTAAAGTTTTCTAAACCGACCTCTGATACCAACTATAAGGCCTCGTGCCTTAAACCTTACTTAATATTGAATTAAATGAATAATTCACGTTGAGGATCTTTTCAGGTTTAGAGTTTTAGAGAATTAGAACATAACTATTACATCTCAAAAGATTACAAAGTAGACACTTCTACCAAGTTTCCATAGAATAAATAAAAAAAACTCTTAAAAAGAAACATGTCTAATTCCATGTTTTATAAAGCATGACTTTCCCTTGATCCCATCCTTGACCCTATTCCTCATTAAGTCCTGTGAAAAATATTTCAAAAAAAACTTGGGGTGAGCAAAAAAAGCTCAGTAAGGGATACACAAAGAATGAAAACTGTTAGTTTATCAAAACAACAAGTAAACCATGTATACTTTATCAAAGTAATACTTTTCACCTTTATGAAGTAATAAAAACTCTTCACTGAATAATGTATCATTACTTACCTTTTTGTAACCAAAGGATTACCATAAAACCCATATAAAGAACACATAGAATAAATAAAGGTAACTTGGGACATAAACATACTTAAGTGGAATAACCATACGGTTGACTTCCACACATATCACTTAATGGAATAGCCATATGGCCAATTTCCATACATACTTAATGGAATAGCCATACGGCCGACTTCCATACCCAATGCATTGGAGGTTATAACGTAACCACCCGTCCTGGTATTCACGGCACCACCCGTCATATGGTTTATAACGTAACCACCCGTTAAAATGTCCAAGTACCAATATAAAATCATAAAACATAAAACCAATATAAAGGAATGAAAACATTTCCACATTTCAATCACAATATATCATAAACATATTGACATAATAGAATCCTTTATCAAAACCATTTTCAATACCAAAATACATAAAAGAGTATATGGTATTTATTTTATTTTAAAAACATTACGTCTTGTTGAGGAAGCCAAAGACCAAATAATACTCGCGGCGGCGGAAAAGGTCGTTGTCACCGCGTACGTTAAAAAAAACATTCCTTTTTGTCGTTTAGTAAAACGCTTCGTAGAAAAAGATTTATTTTTGTATAAAAGTAAAAGTCAAAGGAGTTTATACAACGTATAAAATAAAGTTGTGTATAAAACGAAATATGCCTCAATGAAAGGAGATTGAGACGAAGTCCCTTACCTCGGGTCCGACTTGACTCGATCGTTCTTTAACGTCCTGAATAATAAACTTGAGTTAATTTATACTTGTTTAAGAACCTTTTTAATGTTAATTATTCCTTTTATATCACTTATTGCCATGTTATAAACATTATGTAACCATTTAAGTTAATAATGATTGTTTTGTCAATATTTGGTTCTTAAGTCGAAAGTTGACTTCTTACAATTACATGTTGTTCGTGTGGTCAAAATTTCTTTATATCCAGAATGAAATTCCTGATTTGGATATCATATATATCATATATATCCAGCATATACATGTATTTATAATATTACATAATCATTTAGAGGTAAGAAATGAAATGCACCATTCATGGAGACGGTAAGCCGTACGTACGCATGAACGCTACTTTCATTTCTTTGTCATATTAGTGGAATTAAAACTAAATGAGAGGTATGTATATTTTAATTACAGAATTATATTAATCATTTAGATATATAATTAATTATATATATACATTATATACATGTAATTTTAATAGTACATTACATTTGGGGATAAGAAATGAAAGGCACCGTTCATGGAGACGGTAAGTCGTACGTACGCATGAACGCTACTTTCATTTCTATCTCATACTTTAATGGAAAGAAATAATAATTATATACAGGTATATTATAATTCCAGTATAAAATCATATATAATAACTTTAAATCCATCCTTTACACGTCCCACATATGGCATTAACGAATCACATCACTTTGAGGGGGCGGTAGTCCGCACTTCCTTAAATGAAGATATCGTGTTTACCCATAATGGAAACCATAAAGGTATGTCAAAAATGAAAAATAAAGAAGCTTAAAGAAAACACAAACATATTATATATCATATATAAAAATAGTTACATCATAATGGCCACCTTTTAAGGTGTTAAATGAGTATTGAACAATCATCGTTTCGGGAGGCAGAATTTCGCCATCCACGGAAACCGTATGTTCTTTAACCATTTGATGTAGTTGTGTGAGAGTGTAGCTCAAATAAATATTATAAAAACATCCTATTATATTGAAGATACTGGTTTTGTTACAAAATAAGTAAATAAAAAGAGTTTAGAGGGTTGGAGAAGCAAAATAAAACAAATGAACAAGAGAGAATGAATTGCCTTTAAAAGTGTAACTCCCTTTTGATTTGAGCTTAAAGGCTTCCTTTGAAAGGATTCTGCCCAAAGGGAATCCTATAGGATGAGGAGAGGGATGTGGAGAGAGTAATTGGGCAGGGTTTGGACGAGCCAAAGGCTTGAGAAGTGTGTGAAATGAGGTAGAGGTGGGGGCCTTTTATAAGAGGAGAGGAGGGGCACTTTTGGAATGTAAAGAAATATTACTTTATTTGAAAATGTGTTTCGGTTTCAAAAGGTCCCACATTGATATAATTCGTGGATAAGGTGATAAGGCTTAGAAATAAACTCATCCAATAAGTTTTGGACATGTGTAGTTTATAGATTTTGCATTATCTTTCTATTTTATTTAAATCGTCAAATAATGACGTCATCGCTGCATCATTATTATGTCATAAATAATTTATTTTATTTAATGTCTAAAAATTATAAAAAAAATACTATTATATAGGAAATCTTTTTATCTTTCCAATTACTATTTATAATCAAACTTTGGACTTGTGTTACCCTACTTAAAAATTGTTTTAGTAAAACAACTCATGTTTGTGTCAATTTAATTTTAACATTAAATAAAAATATATTATTGTCATTTTCCAACTAAAGTGGCTCCATGGGGTCCCAAAGTTGGCCCATGGCTTGTCTTGGTCGGACATGACTCACCCAATAGGTGTAGGACAAGTTTCATGGTGTTTTCACATTCTTATAATACCATTTTTACCTTAAACTACACTAATTACCTCTAATCTCGATTAAGAACCTAATAAGTTACTATTCACCAAAAAATTATTATAACCTCATTGAACCACATTTTACTTCTTAATGACAACCATGTATGTCGGATTTTCAAAATTCAATACACATTAGTGGTAAACTGTCATTTAACTGAAAAATCAGTTTGCTTGATTACCACTTAGTGGTTTCACTATTCATCAAAAATTGAAGTTTTTCAGAAAATTACCAAAAATTCACCCTAAGATATATTTGATATTCCGAATTCAAAAATGAAGTCTATTTTACAAAATTCAAATCATATAAGTCACATTAATTAATTTAATAATTAATTCCCGTTGCCAGAGCAAATAGCGTGTTTTTACAAAACAGTAAGTATCAAAAGATTGACACCAGTTTAAGTCTAATTTCAAAGTGAAATTGATTCCAATGACCACCATTAGATAAAATGGTAAAAATATATTCTAATTTCACTTCAAAACCAATTCAAAACATAATCTAATCATATAAATAAATTAGATTAAAAAGCAATTTTGATGTAAAAAGCAGTTTTGATGTAAAATACAGTATTTTTCACTATTCATTAAAAAATGAACATTGTCAGAAAAATACCAAAAATTCACACAAGGTAAATTTTGATGTCCCAATCATAAATGATAAGATTATTTTGACAAACATAGTTTATAAAATTGTCAAAATATAGATTCAAAAATGTTTTTCCATCAAATGGCAGTAAACAATCTTTTAAGAATATTAGTGTATTCCATGCATAAGATTGTATTTATTTTCATTTTAAGCCTCTATAACACTATCTTAATCATTAATAGACATAGATAAAAATATCTATTATTCATTGCTTACTTGGTATGTTACAAGAAACAATATCATTTAGGATCTTAGGATGCAAAAAAATAGCTGCTTAGTACATGTAATCAAACCCATACATGGTCCATTGTATTCCTATGGGTGTGGGGATTAAAGGAAAAATATCATTCAGAAATCCTAATAATTCCATGCTTATGTGGGATGTTACCAAATTTCCATACATTTTCAAGATCAGTTTGATAATTCAATAAAATATAAAAGTACATGCACCCTTTGGGAACAAATTTCCAATTCCATATGCCCCAAAATTTATCAATTCTAGTCTTTAAATAAATTATAATCCACAGGCGATCCCATTTCAAGTATGAGACGTGACCCATGATGGAGAATTTTCAAATCATCACAAGTTGTTGAAGCGCCTCTACTTATACTTCAACAGAGTAACCACTATCGTCTAGATTCTTGAATAGACGAGGCCTTGTTGATAGAATATCTTATTTCAGGTCACTGCCTTTGAGTGCATCTAGGAATGAAATACCCTTATCTCTACTCGTAGTCGAGTGATTGGTAACTCCATCATTCGAGCTTCCATATCCATTATTATATTATATATATTTTTTATCAATAATAGTTTCTATGATATTTGGTTTAGATAATTATTTATATTTCTATAAATTATGTTATAAATTACAAGACATTATTATAAAATGTTTTGTTGTTTTAATTTTGGGTTAAACATTGTTTTTATTCATGAATAAATTTTTTTCGAAATAAATAATTTTTTACATTTGGGAGTGTCATTTTAGCTTTTCTTATAGTGAATCGATACAATTCAAACAGTTGATGGATATTGGGATGTTGCGGTGATCATATAAGAAAAAATTTATATTGTTTTTGTGTTAGAGTAGGTGTACTAGAACCAACATATGTGTACATTATGATAATTTGTATTCATATTTTTGAAATTTTATAAACTTCATAGAACATCCTGACTATTCCTCAAGCTGACATAGTATGTGATAATATCCAAAGAGTATGTGTCACACTACAAGGTCATAAAATATTTCCATTATGATGAGAACCCAAAAGTGTCACAATATTAATCGTAAAAAATAAATTTTTTTATAGTTGGTTGATGTCATTTGAGTGACACAAATGATACAGGATATCGGGGCTGGAGACTTAAAGGACAATTAGGAACATTCACATGGTGTACTCCCTTTTTAATATCTTGTGTAAAAATATTATGAGAAGAAGACCCACTAGTAGGAAATCCTTATTTTAATATTTTATTTGATGTTACTATCTAGAGACATGTGTATTGATCATTATAAATTATTATTACTATTAATGAATATTATAAATCCCAAACATTGATGTATTGATGAAAATCATTATGACATATGTTCGAGGTGATGTAAGATACATTGGGTGCGTCATTAGTAATACTAAATTAATGAGTACTGTGCGAAAGTATTACTCCATTATTTTCATTAATGGTAGTTAATATCATATTCCCTTTCATAAAAATGATATAGCCTAAATATATTATGTGGGTAACTTATATAATTATTTATTTCTAACCATAGTAGTATATAAATAAAATTATATTATTTTTCAAGAGAGTCAATTTCATTTGTGTTGTGCATAATGACAGCTGGAGAAAATCATATCAAGATCCGTAGAGATCCCTCTCCATGAATGCTGCCATGAATGGAGAACAATCATCCTCCACCATAATCTCATAACTCATGAAAGATTATGGAGAATCCTTAGAAAGTTATTCTTAAGGAAATAGAATTTTAAGGACACAAGCATTAAGATCTACAATTATATAACCTGGAGATTCATATGATGACATTCAATGATTTTTGGAACATGTGTGGATCACCGCATATGACATACACAACCAATAAGCTACAAAACCAGTGCACTATGCTGGGTTGATACATGACCTCAAGCAGGCCTCTCTATATGCTATAGAATGCTGAGAAGTATTGAGGGTCTAATAGATCACATGGGGAGTTTGTACCCACTTTACTAGAGTTTCCACAACATAGAACTTATAAAATAAGGAAAAAATAGAAAATTATCTTGAACATGAATAACTTCGCATTTCTCAAATATGGCACAACCACAAACAAAAGATAAATATGCCATGTCAGTCTAACAGTTCCAAAAGTAAAGGAATCCCAAAAATAAAGTCTAATGGAAAAATCCCACAAAATGGGTCATTAACTCCAGGTCTAATTCCTCATCCATGCACATCCCAATAACAACTCAACTCCATAGAACAAGGTTTTTTCCCTTATCATTTAGCACAATAATGAAATATTATCAGGTTTTGAATAGTGAGAATAGAACGGTGTGACTACAACTCATTTTGACACCACCAACAGTGTCTACAAAATATCTAGTCTAAAAATATAGTTGATGCATTATCTAAATAAATGTAAAGATAAACAAAATAAATATAGGGTTCCATTAGATAACAATATTTATTTTATCAACGTTAATCATTTATTCCAGTCACTCACTTAAACAAATTCCATCACATAATCCATGAGTTAGGAGTTTACAACATTTACCCTATAGACTATGCCGATTAATTATTATAGATAAGAGAATAATTCATGTTCCCTATCTAAATTTGGATACATATTAAAAACAAATATATCACACTCAACATGGAGAATCAATCCCGATAGTATAATCTAATATTACCATCATGGGCATAGAGCCTCAGTTCAACAACTTATCCCATGCATTCTAGGAGCGAGATTTAGAGCCTCAGTCAAACCCAACTGATGAAAGGAGCCTTAGTCCAACACCCCATATACTACCAAGCCATGTGGAAATATTTATTCATCCAATTAACACATATACCAAATCAAAGACCATGTATAATCAATACACATTACAATCAAAATTCAGATTTCATCTAACACTTAAATCATCTTTGGGCCTTAACCAAGTAACACATTTACAACACACCTTATATATCTCATTTAACAACATCCCCTTTAATATCTCAACCAATTTAATTTATTCAATAGTTTAAATACGTTAAACAATTTCCCATAATTCATCTTTTCACATCTTTTATCCTATTCAATCATTTCAATTTCAATTTCACAAGTCATTAGAAAAATTCACTGTATTCCATTTAACACCATTTAAATTTTTCTAAACATACCCTTATGCAATTTTCTATGTCTATCCACTACTATAAATATTATATTTTTGAACGCAATTATTATATCAACTTAACCATTTTGGGTTCTACATTTTCAAATGTTAATTCCATACATAACATTACAATTTTCCTTATTCGGGAATATTGGTACAACACATGGGTGGCCCTAAATAAATCTAGTAAACCACAAGGCATCACATGGGGATCATGAGAGGTTCATTTCATCATTTATACAACCATTTTTCTAAATCAATTCAATAGAATAAAATGCAAAAAAATGATATAACCATTAAAACAACCACACATGAAAAAATAAACTTCGTGACCCTAGAATATAACTTGTAGACCACCTACCTCAAAACTAGATATGAACACACACTGAACCTTATCCTCGGATCCAGATTCAACAACCTTTTGTAGGTCAACCTAATATCCATTGGAAAAATATGGTTTTAGGGATTTTGATTAATAATAATGAAACCAGATGCCATAATATATAATAGAGATGAATGAGGAGTGTATGACATACTCATATATTTTATCCTCAAACAAACAAAACTCTGAATGACCTAAAAATGAAGGAGATTGATCCTGGGGATATTTTGGGTGTTTAGGTTTTTCACTAGGGATTTAGGAGGAAGAATGAGAAAGAAATTTGGTTGAGAAATATAAAAATATTATTGGGAAAATTAGTAAAATCACAATATTAATGGGTCAAATAATTTCGTGGCATAGTTATCAAAACAATTCACCAATCATTCACATGCCTCTATTTAAGAGGGTCTGAGTAGCACGATATCCTTGGGAGCCAAAAAGAATTTAAAAAAATATTCACCAAACACAAGGAATGACACTTTCAAATATTCCATGGTTTGGACTTCCCTATTTCATGGTTTACTAAATTTTGAACACCTTCCACTTTCTATAACAGTGTGGGCGCACAATTTTACTAACCATGCGCCAACTGTGCAACATGCACAAGATGAAACAAATCTCCCTTACATACTAACCTGATCTCCTAAGACACCATTGAGATTCCTAATATTTCTATATAGCTTTCCATTTAACAAAATAAGGATAATTAAACCCAAAAAAACGTGAAAATACATCAATAAAATTTGGGATCATACAACCTCCCCACCTTATAACAGCTCATCCTCAAGTTTCATTAACATGAATCATTTAACATCTAACAAAAATAGATCGGACCTCTATACCCACATATATGTATCTTTCTCCCATTATTCTATATGAATGTTACCATGCTGCCCAAAAACACAAACTAAAGGCACATTCTTTCTTCAGAAGGATATCTCACTATGATCTACA
The DNA here is from genome assembly GCA_963277665.1 of Viscum album. Taxonomy (NCBI): domain Eukaryota; kingdom Viridiplantae; phylum Streptophyta; class Magnoliopsida; order Santalales; family Viscaceae; genus Viscum; species Viscum album. Next base: position 978,195,129 of record OY728139.1, on the reverse strand, counting down.
ATAAGAACTGGACTCTCCATAAAGGAAACATCTGCCTCAATAACCAAATCCTTGATATCAAACACAAAAAATGGTTCCGGGTGATACTACCAATGATATGACCAATGAATAAAATCATGAATGCCACTATATAACTGTGGAATATCCAATTGGTATGCTACCAGCCCGATCCTCTCTATAATCTCAAATGAACCCATATACGTAGGCACCAACAATCATTATTTCTCTTTCGTATAGTGAAGCAACCTTGTTGACACCTGAATAAACACAATATCACCAATCATAACCATAATAGGTTTATGACATCGATCCACATAAATATTCTAACAAACGGTAAGTGACTCCCCACCATTATGACTCTCCCTTAAAGTTATCATTTTGATTCCTCATGTTTACTTTCATTAACCTGGATCAAAACAAAGACTCAACTACTAAATATGTAAGGGTGATCTTCCCATGATCATTAAACACCTCAGGGTGCATCATAATGAAAAACTCCATCATATTCCATTCTGATCTAGATTCATAAACTGCTTGACTTTGAGTCTTCCAGATCCACGCATTTACAACACCATTCCCTTTTCTCAGAGTGTAAACAAGATGAAAGTAAATAGAATACTTTTAACAAAAACATATTTACTATTAGAGATTCAAATCATGATGAGATAAGATATAAATAATGATTTTTTTATAGATATTAATGGTAAAATGTTCTCCCAACAAGTATCGTCAAAAACACATTAGACCACAAACCATTGTAGCCAACTCAAGATCGTGCCTAGGGTAATTCATTTCATGATGCCTCAACTGCCGTGACCCATACACCATAACATAATCATTCAACATCGACACTAACCCATTTCCCATTCCAAATAAATCCATAAATATGGCGTACCCCTAACCTAGGACAGGTATGATCAAAATTGGAGTAGATTTCAACTAATTCTTTAACTCTTTCAAAAGATACTCACATTCCCTAGACCATTCTAGTTTTATTTAATTTTATGTTAAACCTGAATGTTTTGTTACCAAATAGGATAAGTATATAATTAACCTTCATTTATAGCCATCCAAACCCATAAAACATTTTTTAGAAGAACCATTCTTGGGTTGTTCCCAAGAGACAACTGCTCACACATTCTATTGGTCCACTAACACACCTTCTTCAGAGGTGATGTGACACATGAAATTCAATCTATCTTTTTAGAAATGAAATTTAGATAGCATGGAATATAACATATTATCTCTTAGAGTACTCATGATTATGTCCAGATGTTTGGAATTATCCAAATGATACTTAGTGTACACTGAGATTACATAAAAAACTATTGACTTATCTTGGTGTGGGTAGAATATTCTGTTCATTATGGCCATTAACGCAGCTGGGGAATTGGAAAATATAAAGAAAATTAACAAAAACTCATATATACCATATTGGATCATGAAGGTAGCCCATGTTATATAATAAAGTCTCACTATTATATGATGATACCTTAATATTAGATCAATCTTAGAGAACACTGAAGAAACCCTTATGTGGTCAAAAGATCATTGATTCAAAGAAGAGGGTGTCAATTCATTATGGTCATCGGATTCAACTTTCTATAATCAGCACACAACTGTAAGAATATGTCATCCATATTAGGAAAAAAAAATAAGAAATCCCCAAGGTGACATAATAAGTTTAATAAACAACATGTTTTCTAGTTCCTCCAACATAGTTTTAAGCTATTGGAGTTCTACCAGTTCCATTCTATATGATGGAATTAAAACTAGTTCTTCTCCTACAAAAACTCTATCATGAACTCGACATATCATATAGGAGATTACACTAAGAATTAAATAGTAAAAATCCTTAAACTAATCCACTATAGGAGGTAAAAATATGATCCACTCCCCCATCATCAAGAATAGAACAAGCCACTTGCGTTGTGAGCTCACCAAACCGCTAAGAAACTGGCATTGCAATGCCTGCACAAATGTACCACTCACCATAATAAACATAACTGTCTCCTTGAAGAGATGTGAATGTTATCCTACAATGGAATTTTTTGATATGTTCTTGATAAAACACTATCCAATCCATTCTTAAAAAAAGATCCAAACCAACCATTTCAGGCACAAACATTCCCCATACGAAACGGTTCCCGCCAATTTCAAGACCACACACCTTCCATTTCCCAATACTCTCTACTTGAAGACCTAATGGTGTATCAATTGACATGAACCCAAAAAACATTCACCCAATAGAACCAATACAACCAAAAAATAAAAAATAAAAAAATACGATGCACTTGTATCAAATCAGGCACTTACAATTGTGGATGCTACAAGGATTGTACCTAGAACAATCGATGGTCGAGCCATGAAACCTCTCGGTGTAGAAATATGTATATGATGCTAACCTTACCATCTACATTGGGCTCTAGTTTGATTTCCTAGTACTATACTACCCTACTGAATGAAATGATCTTGCTCCATAGTACCACATTCCTCACGTAAATTGTTACGACAAGTAGAGCTCCACCTGCCTTCTTGATATGGTGTAACAAACCTCTTTCATATACTCCACTCTGGGTTCCTCTATCCATCATTTACCATATATCATGGGTTCCTACAAAACATATCCACAAGCCCCATTCATCCACATGCCCGGTACTCAAATGGTGGTTATGGACATTGACCATGCATGTGCCCCATCGTGACATAGAGATAGGATAAAACATGATCACTACCTTTAAGGGATGGTTTTGTTTTTAGACTACTATGGACACCACTTCCATGGTGAAAGGTCTCAAAAATATGATTCCAACCATCGGAAATTGCACAACTGGATCACCCAAATGGAATATAATTCCCACAACTAAGGGCCTCTATGAGGATTCCATCCAAAATAAGGACCTGATCCATTACCCCAGCAACTAATTTTGAATATAAGATATTCACATATGGCATAATCTGATGTCTAAGTAATTCCTAAAAATTAATTTCCATATCTTCCTCATCCCCTATAAATGTTGGAATAAAACATTTCAAGTCGGTGATACAACTAGTGAAATCCATCATTGTCTTCAACCCTTGGGGTAACCACATAATCTGAATATACTTTTCCTACCTCATGGTATTCAAAAAGAAATGTTTTAGAAACTTTTCTTTGAAATATTTCAATGAAATTCCATAATCCTACAAGGTATAGACTAGAATGTCCTACTACCAATCTATCTTCCCTCCCAACATGTAATCCACCAACACGATTGACTTCTAATGTAGAGTCTCTATGCAACCAAGAATCATCAAGACAAACTTTATCCAAATCTAAGATGCATCAGGTCCACCATCACTAGAAAAGATCGAGGTTGTAGCAGCTAAAACTCTTTATTCATATCAAACATACATGGAATGAACCTCCATGGGACTCATTCTATCATCTGTATATAATGATTGTATTTATCACAAAATTTTTCCTCAAATATGTTACACTGAATTATTTGGTATTCTTTCTCTGCTTATGAAGGATGGTTCTCCATGATTTACTCCTATTTACCAATAAACAAATGAAATTTTTATGGCATATTCCTATAATAATAACACAAATTTTAGATAACATAACTTAAAAAATCAATCATTTTCATAAAAGAAATCTCTCCACTAGTCAAACAAAACCCCTTTCGGGATACGCTCTTCCCAAAAAACATTATCTCACTTTGAACACAACCCTCTACCATCCCTACCATGGGTCAAGGTCAATATAGTGAAAATCATCTTACACAACCATGAGTAATTCATTAGAAAAACCTATTAATCCATTTTCACATTCCCAAAAACAATAAATCCCTTTTAAGTACCCATATCTTCTCACCATTTATTTTAACAAACATTTTGGCTCATTTACCTCCTTTAATCAAGTAAAATAAATTATACATTATTTCAAAAGAATTCAATTTACATATTCATATCATATTTATTAGAAATTACTACCTTTATATTTTAAGGAATGTGAAAAGAATTCTACCCTTCCTATCTCAGACATCCATATCATGTGATCCCATTTTTATTCATTACACATATATAACTAGGTTCCTATACTACTGAATGTACGGACAACCTAGATCCATTCATTCTCTAAGAATAATATCATAAAAAACTCTCTTCACACACCATGTTTATCAACTAGTTTTGAAATATCATTCCACTCTAACAACACAAATCTACAATAATTGTTACCACACTGGGTACTTCGGTATTCCCTTGGGGATAGCCTAGCTACTCCGAAACATGAGCTCATCACCAAAACCCAAAACATACTAATCTCTCATATACCATTTAACAAATAGTAAGACATGAAAAATAAATACTGTTATACCACATTGTAATGTTCCCAACCAAGAAGCCACTAATCTATTCCTTCGAGTTGGGTCACCACAAGACCATAAGCACCCCTCCTCGTATGATAGAGTTAACAAACTAGCGGAGAGGGTCTAATAGTTATTTTTTGGAGACTATAACATCTTTACAAGAGTATGAAACAACAGGTAACATAACAAATAAGGTAAAAACATAAAAAAACTAGAACATTAATTACCCACCATTTCCCAAATAGGATAAAACCGTAACTAAATTAAAAACATGCCATGTCATGATAATAGTACCAAAAGTGATGGAATCCCAAAATAAAGAATAAAAAAAATCCATTAAAGGGTCCTAAATATAAGTATAGATCCTCATCCATGCTCATCCCAAGACAACCTCAACATTCTAGCACAATTCCTTTTCCCTTTTCCAATCCCTCAACATTGAAATATTCTTGGGTACCCAATGACAGCCTGTGAAGGGAATGTGTTAAAAGTAGTAAACAACCTACAATGGTTTATAAAAAATATCTTTTACAAATAGATAGTGCAAGAAAGTTCTAAATAGATGCCATGATAATAAAAAGATAACATGGGTTCAAATAGCTAAAAATATTCACATTATCTACATTCATCATTTATTTTATTTAATCAAAAAAACCATTTTCGTTACTTGATCCATTGGTTATGAAATTACATCATTTAAACATTGGACATACCCAAACCATTATAACACATAAGAGAATAAGTCATGTAACCTGTCTCAATGGGGGGGGGAATTCATCACAAATACAACATACACACCATGGATTCTCTTTCCCATTAGTCTCATCATATGAAACTGTTGGGAGAATAGATCACCAACCTGACTCCCTATCCCATGCATTATATGGGTGGGGTTTAGAGAATCTGTCCAACCCAACATATAGGTGGAGCCTCATTCTAGAATCCAAAACACCACCAAGTGATGTGAACATGCTTATTCTTTCAATTAGTATATATACCAAATCATAGACCATGCATAATCATTATAAATAACATTCACAGTTCACATTCCATTTAACATTTAAATCCCATTTGGGATTTAACCCATTAACTCATTTACCACTTACCTACAAAGCCCATATAACCCATTTAACTTTCATATATCATTCTATTTAACTTATTTAATAATTTCAATACATTAACCGATTTGACATAATTCGTTATTTCATAGGTATTGTCCCATTCATGAATTTTGATTTTAGTCCCGCAAGTCATTACACACATTCACTTTATTCCATTTCACACTTTTTACATTGTTCCAAACAAATCCTTATTCAATTATCAACATCTTTGAACCAGAATACATAATCCCCTATCTAACTCAACCTACATATAAACATGTTCATTATGGGATCTACTTTATCACATGTCAGCTCCATTGTTAACATTCAAATTTTCAATGTTAAGGAATATTGGAACACCCCATGGGTGGCCCAAGATTGGTATTTTCAATCTCAATGTACCCTACATGGATCATGAGGACCTCAACTAATCATTTATGAAACAATTTTACCAATTCTATTCAAAGGAACCAAATGAAAAAAAGAGAGCCATTAACATAACCACAAAGGAAAAAATCAACTCAAAGACTATGGAATATAACGTATAGAACAAAAACATTAACGTTAGATGGATACATGATTATCAATATCCTTACATCTAGATTCATGCACCCATTTAATCCCCATCCTAAGATCCACTGAAAAATAGTGTTTATGTCTTCAGATGATGAAGAATGAAACGATAAGCCCAAATCCAAAAAATATAAGCAAGAGGAGCCTAACACTTACTCAGAGTTTCGATCCACAACCAACAATACTACAAACGACCATGAAATGAGGGAGATATAATATTGGGAAGATTTTTGTGTTTATGTTAATCATAAAGGCAAGTCGAGGAAGAGTGTGGATAAATTTCGGTGAGAAACCTTATATCCTCTAGGGAAAAATTATTAATATCCCACTTTTAATGGGGCAAATGGTTTGGCCACATATTTTTGCAAACCTTTCACCGACCATGCATATACATTTATACAAGAGGGGATGAGTCGCATAGTTACCTAAAGAACCCCACATGGTTTGAAAAACCTTTTTCCAACCATGTAGAATGCATTTTTTCCAATATCTCATTATTTGGCCTCCCCTCTAGCTTGGTTTCCTAAACCAGGCATCCCATCCTCTTGGAACGTATAGCGTTGTGCACAATTACTAATAACATTCCACCAACCAGGAAACATGCTCATGATAGAAAAAATATCCCTTCATTAAATTCATGATCCCACAATACAGCCTCGAGCAACCTCATACATCCAATAAACATTCCATTGAACACAATAAAGACACATTAACCAAAACAAAAACAATAACATACCTTGTCAAAATTTAATATCATACACCACTTGAGGGAATATACTGTTGATTCCTATATCGAAATGAAAATACAACATAGATCTATTGTCAAATCCATCAATAAGGAACATATTTCTCACAAGGTAATTTTTAATAGATTAAATTAATTGTAAATAATATGTGATGATACTGTGTTATGGTTCGAGGGTTTTTTCCATTGTCTATTTTTATTCAAATACATTGATCATGATGTTTATCATATTTCAAATATTGGATTGATCATTGATTATGGAAAAAGGAAAACTTGGTCACCACCCATCATACAGTTCAATTTGACCTAGATCCTACATTTTGTATTAGAGAGGTAACATAATTATTTATAATTACTTTAATATAATTCATTGATTTATGCATTTCCAATTTAGTTTTCTAGTCCACATTAATCACTCATAAATCTAAATTGTGAGATATTATTCTTCTCATTTCATTTCTCGTGAAAATAATAAATTAATTAATATTATTATTCAATTATATTTCATGATCTCTCTTGGAGGTGCTGAGAAATCTTGGTAGATCACAAGAGTAGACGTCATGTAACCTGGAGGTACATGCCATGTACTAGTGTTCAATGAACAAAGAATTAATTCAAAATTAATTCAATGAGTGTACATTTATTACATGAAGAACAATTAATTTTACACCATGTGTCCAAAGGTCCTGTTTGGCACATAGTAATCTAGAGTACATGGCGTTTAACTATCTTACATAGTGTGTAATCTTTTAGTCATAGATGGGTCATGTATCTTCTTATATGGCCTACCTGACTAGTTTTCATGTAACTCGGACAACATATGACATGTAACTCATATTAACACCTTGTACTATAAAATTTTTAATGTAATGGTTTATATTCCAAGTCCCTAAGAACATGTCTCAGATAGATGGTAAAAATAGTAAACTACATGTTATTGCTTTCATATGCCGTGTAATTTTTCCAAATTACTCAAAATAAAAAATTATTTTATTATACTATGAAAACCCATTTCTACATGTTCTTGTGTGTGTCCATTAATTATATAGGACATTACATGTCAATAGTTTTAATATATATAAATGTTTAATTAATTTTTGTATTATATTCGAATCTTCCTATCATGTATATATCATATTATATTTATTTCTCTACACACATTGAATCATAAAAAGTAATAAAAAGTCATGTATTCATTAAATTGATAGTACATTTCATGAAAGTATGAGATAATCATATGTGACAATATCTCATAAGTAAAAGGTATATGAGTATTATTCATATTATATAGTTTGGTTGGGTATTCACCATGTTTCCTCCAGGTAAAATTATTCATATTGTTAATATTAAATAAATTTAATTTATTTATTAAAATGTTTTGATGAATGTGAATCTCAAGGAAAATTAGATGTGAATTAATATAAAATAATTGATTAATTAATGAATATAATATATTTATTTAAGTGTGATTAATCAAAAGAAGATGGATTAGAATTTAATTGTAATTTTATTAAATGAATAATTAATTGCATGCATGTGGATAATAATGAACATAGACCGGACTATTATATGTCATTGGTTTTACCCAATTTTTTGTTAAATTATATTACATGATTCTATTTTATCTAATTTCTTATTATGTAAGTGCCTTCATTCCCATTGTCTCTTTTATATATTTCTTGTGTGTGAATAAAAGCATATATAATGTATAGAGATCCCATGTAAGTGCAGGAAGTTCATCTTTGGAGATGAGGTGAAACCAATCAAAGAGAGATACATAGGTGGATTGGGGGAAAACTAAAACTTGAACGATAACATGTTCAAGGAGCTTCTCCCCTCATTCAAATGTGTGTTTACCATTCAATAGTAAACTAACCATTAAAAAGCACAATGAAACAAATGGATTTGTTTTAAGACAAAAAAAACATACATATTAAGATGTTATTTCTCAAACATAATTTTAACCTATTTTAGAAATTTATTCTTAAGAGAAAATAACTAAATAATATATGTTATTTTTTTCATCAATAATATTTTCAACCTATTATTGAAAAATAAACTTTTGATAAACTAATAAGTCGGTTGTTTCTTAAGAATCATCCTAGTGATAATATAATTGGTGATTTACATCAACTTATTATAACTATAATTTCTTTTAGATGAAATTGAACATTCATAATTTTAATCATTATTTGATAATAAGAATAATGCTAAGGCTTTAGTTAATGAGGATTGCATTAATGAAATGAAATATGAACCCAATGAGTTTAAATGGAATAATATTTGGACTTTGGTTTAACATCTTAATGATATATCTGTAATTGGAGTAAAATAGGTGTTTTGGAAAAAATGTTTTGAAAAATGAAATAATAGTTAGAAATTAATCTATAATTATTAATAAACGTAATAATAAAAAAAGATGGAATATACTATGGGTAAACCTATGCACTGGTATCAAGACATGAACATATTCATATTATTCAAGCTTTTATAACAATCTTAAATTTTAATAAATTTCAAAAGGATTAGATGTGTGCTTCACATAATGGATTTGTTTTGGAGAATGTTCTTTTAGAAACCCCTGGTTTTGAAAACAAAAAACATACAGACTTGTTTATAAACATAGCAAAGAACATCGTTGACTTAACACGCCACTAGAGATTGTTATGATAAGTTAATTGGATGTTTGTTACAAAAATCATCATTATGGGAGATATATATTCCAATATGTTTATAAAATAACTTATTTAAAATATTATGATTGTACAAATACATGTTGATGAGATTATATTTGGTTTGACTCAAAAATCAATAATAGATTCTATTGCAGAGCTTATAAAATCTATTTTTGATATGAGTATGATGGGTTAGTTAACATGCATTCATGGATTTTATGCTTAATATAAATTAGAAGAAAATTTTGTATCTAAACATAATTATATAAAAGTATATCTTATGAAATTCAGGTATGAATATAGTAAAAGTATTATTACTCCCATTTGAAACTCTAGTACTTTAGATCTGGATGATGTTGGGAAACCAATTGATAAATAGACTTTTAGATTTACAAATCAAATTTTACATTACATAATAGATATTCATATTGATTTAAAGTTTTTAATATGATTATATGCTAGATATTAGGCCAATCCAAAAGAATCGCATCTTAAAGTTGATGGATGATATTTTTATTATATTTATGGTACTATGGATTTAATCTTATTCTATTATTCTAGAAATGATTTTGAAGTAAAAATATTTTTAGATGAAGATTTTTTATTGATGTATAATGGATAGGAAAAGTAGATATAGAACATGTAATTTTTATGAGAATATTCAGTTTCCTGGTTTTTGACGAACCAAAACTCATTATCACTTTTCAGAATTGAAGTCAAATATGTTGCAGCTAGATGTTGTTGTGCTCAAGTGTTGTAGATGCAACACACACTCATTAAATATGGCATGAGTTTTACTAAAACAAAAATTTATGTGATAACACGAGTCCCACTACTCTAAGTAAAAACCCTACACATCACATACATGATAAGAAAATAAATATAAGAAACCATTTCATTTGATATCCCACACATTATAGAGATATAATTTTATAATTCAATAGAATGTAAGAACACATTTCAGATATTTTCACTAAACCCTTTCATTCCAATAGATTTGGATAAATTAAACAGAAGCTAGGAATGATAAATATCAGGTGATTAATCATATCTACTTATTGTTATTAATCTCCTGGCATTAATGATATCATTTTCAAATATGCTGTAAATATGATTTTAAGTTAAAAAATCCTTATTTTTTTGTAAAACATTCAGTTTTATAATATGTTTTAGGTTTTAATATATATTTTCGTCATATATAAAAATATTTTTAAATTTGTCCATAATTACATTTTTATATATGAACTATTCCAATTTAAAATTATTTAAAAATGTTTCTTTGTAGTCGATATATTTCCCATTAAAAATGTTGTAAAATTTGTTCCGTGTCTATAACAGTTATAAAATATTCTAACTCAAAAATAATTACAAAATATTCAAAAACAATTTTTGTTATAAACTTTATCAGAACAATTTTTTGTTAAAAAATCCATGAGGAATATTTTTCTTGTATTGATGAAACTTTTCCACTCAAAAAGGTATTATTATTTTAGTTTTTACACTTATCCATTACATTGGTAATAAATTTTCTTGTTTACTTATTATTTAAGTTATGAAACTTTTTATTTGTTTTCAAATATATAAGTTTTAAAATTGGATTCCTATTCATTATAATGAAATGATTTCTCAAAAACATTAAGAATTAAGAATTATATTTACATTAGTTCTACAATTAATTCATGAATTTCAGATAAGATACAAAATTTTAATATGAGTCACTAATATTTATGGAATAATAACCATTATGGTCCTGCCTCTATATGGGAGGTACAACCTATGTACCTCATCATTTCATAGATACCTTTCTCTTAACTCATATAAATCCTTCAATTCATCTTTCTAATGTTTTGGTATTTTTCCAATAACTTGTTCAAGTCTCAATACAATCGAAACGTTAGTATATTTTTCAATGAGAGAAGTTTATAGAGATAAAATTGTCATGTGAAAATGAGTTTAAATAGTACAATTCAATTATTAAAAATATCAATTGTTTTCAAGGATGTGAGAAATATTTTGTTGAGTAACAATATAAGGATTTTGTTTTACATTTCTGAAAAATTTTAAGATAATATTATGGAACATAATGAAAAGGAATTTCTGGAATTGAAAGAGGAAGAGGAAGAAGAGAAAGAAGTTGGAGAAGAAGAAGTAATAGAAGAAGATGAATAGGAAGAGGAGGAAGAATATGATGATGAAGAAGAAATAGAGGTTGATGAGTAGTTAAATGAAAATAAAACACCAGGTTCACCATTATAATAACCTCCTCTACCTTTCCAATCAAATAAGGATACATATATAAAGTAATTTGGGAAAGAAAAATTGGTATCCAAATAAGAAAAAAATACATCAATAAAAGACGTGGAAGAAGTTAAACAATCACAAATAAATGTTTATGATAATGTTAAATATGATAAGGTAGTATAAATTTTTAATACATCATTATAAGAAAACGATTCTAAAAATGCAATTAAAAAGATGAGAACGATGAAAAATTAGATATATAATCCTCCAAAAAAATTATCCTTAATATCTATCACATTCATAAAAATCTAAAAGGATAGTTACTCATAATGTTTTTAATTATATATTCCAAAACATTAAATGGTTATGTCATTCCATTCCCTATCTTGAAACTATAGAATTAATGTGTAAATATATTCAAAATAATCTAAATGAAAAATAAGAATCACTAAATAATATTACTAAACTAGTTGTTCACATTGAGGAAGATATTAAATTTTTTAATGAAATCAAAATGTATTAAAAGAGATTTTACAATTAGTGGGTTACGTGTTCAAATAAATTGGAAATTGATCTCAAGGATCATGTTGATTAGTTCAAATAACTAATGAAATATTATTAAGAAATTAAAAAAAAATCTTTTAAAAATTTATCAATATATGTTTATGATAGAGTGAATTTTTTGTAAGTGTTTAAAGATAAAAATGATGATCATAATAAGGATGTAAAAGTTATGAATGAAAGGGTATATAGTTTAGAATTTGAAAATAAAATACTCTATATGTGAGAAGATGTGATTTTCTATGTGATGTAGGAAAATAAAATGATATCTCAAAAGGATGACATAATTAAGCCATAAATTCAGAAGCCCAATGGTGATGATGAACGAGATCCTAAATCAAAAATTAATAGTAGTTGAGGAATAAAAGGAGAAATATTCATTTATTAAGTTGAAGGAAATTTTTAAAAAAATTGATTAATAAATAAATAAACTAAAACTCTAGATGTATATTTGGTAACATTTTATTAATTAATTTTAAATATAAATGAATTTTTCATTAAAAACATTATGTCTGAACTTATTCCAATTAATTTTGTATGTATTATAATTATTTTATTTCTTGTAAGATTAGTTATTTCACATAATCTTTTTTCATATATTTTCTATTTCAATCATTTTACATTAATTCCTTCCCTAATGTTTTTGTAAATCAAAAAGTTGGAGAAATTTATAACAAGGTATAAATTTTTGAAGGGGGAGATGATTATAAAGGGAGATGTGTCTGAGATATTATCCTAAAGGTGAGATATTATCCTAAGGGGGGAGAAACTAAATAAATATATTCCATAGGATTATAAATATGTTACAAACTCATGGGGAGCTATGATATGAGCTATATCATTGAATATCATAAAATTATAAAGGGCGATATGTTTTCATTTCAAAATTATTATTTTTTAATTTTTAGTGTGTTGTTTTGTACTATCCCAAAAGGGAATATTGTTAAGTCATATGTATTAATTCTTACATTTACATTCCACAATTTTGGAAATCCCCAACATTTCATCAAAACACTAATTTTCTATCTTTACATTTCCAAAGTGTTTTTCTATGTTTTTTTAGAAAACATGGCTTTATACTAAATGTAGAAATAATTCCAATAAAAAAATTTGTACATATTATTTTTCATTCCAATAACTATGATTCAGGGTGTGTATGATAAATTGGGATAAGTAGTGATTTGATCAGTAGTTAGAGTTATGGCTTAATTAGTACATTCATGATTTCCAGAAAAACCCTATTCTAATTCATTATACTAACCCTTATTCAGTTTATTGGACTTAGAATCAATAAGGAAGTCCATCAGACTACAAAAGTTTATAATTGGTTTTATTTAAATTATATATATCATATGGAATCCAGAATTGAATTTTATTGGGGCTAATATAAATGACGTCAACCTTTCAATTAAATAATCATAATTAGTTGGAAAATTGAATATCCATATAATTATGATTTATAAACTAAAAGTTGTCTGAGGCCACTACATGTAACATTGAAATATGACCTTTGTAAATTCATCTATAAATAGAAGGTCATTAGAATAGTGGGTAGTTGATGAAATTTGCAGATCAAGTTTTCTATATATTTCTCTACTAGAATGCATCATTCCTAGTATTTATAATTCATTAAAGAGTTGATTTTCTAAGGAATAATAGTGAGGATGGTAATAACATAACAATAGTTTTCTTTTGTAATTGTATATCTAGTAGTGGTACAAATTTTGGTCTTTAAGGAAAGTGAAGATTCTCAATCCGATCCATCAGATCAAGGGATTTAGGGGAAATGATGAAATATGTTAATCATAATATTATTGAATTTCTTTCCCAAGAAAGTCATAGTTGAATCTGATCATTGTGTCAAGGGATTCTAGAGGATTATAATATAGAGCTGATTCTAATCTATAAGATTGAGGGATTTCCTCGTAATGAATTACATACCATAAAATATGTACTGAAAACTGTGGATATTTTAGTTAGGATTTATAACTACCTTAACTCTTATGGTTAAAGTGAAAAATATTCGATAAGATTTTATGTATTTCTTATTATTATATGTTTTTGTATTTCATGTTTTTACAATATTTATTTTCTATTGTTCCGGTATATGAAACATTTATTTATTTATCAGTGTTTATGATACTAATGAAATCTAATTTATTCATATATTATTTAGAACTGATTGTAGAACTAAAATCATTAGATGATCTATTATTCTGATAATTTTTATATAATTGGTTTTGTATTTTGTTTCAGTTTTTATAAAAAATACAATTCACCCCTATTGTAGCCATAGAATTATCTTTTAATCCTATAATTCATGGTCTATTTAAGGATATCTCAATAATATTTGTGGGTTTATACCAAAATAATAGTGAAGGGTGAATAAGTGAATGATATTAAACTCGTTTATTTAATTTGATGATTTTTTGAAATAGTAAATAATGATTGATCTCTTTTGAATTCATCCTTAGGAACATTTATATTTCTCAAATTCATTTTTTGTGCATCTACTTTTTGATTATATTGTATTTTTCATTCATAAAAAGACAAAACACAATGTTGGTGTTATTTTAATAAGTATGAAAACAAAAGAAATATTAATAAGTTATAATAATAGTGATAAACCAACCCATACAAACTCCTTGGGAAATTATCTTGTTTATAAATATACATCATTCTAATAATTTATTATTTTTTAACAATGGTTTTCAATAACAATGTTAACAACCATTTTGTGTAATTTTTCACTTAGATCCATGTGCAACAGATAACACAACTATTGAAAATACTGAAGAATTTGGGTAACTGATCAATGTGTTAATGATTCATATATATTTTAAATGACTAAAAATAATATTTCTAATATTTCATGTCAAATAGATATTGTATGGTCAGTTTTAACTCCTATAATGATTATTTGTGTATTATTAAAAAAATTTAATAATGACAAATGAAACCTTAATCTAAATCAATCAATATGAGTATCATATTGATGTTTTTTATTCAAATATTTCAAAAATATAAAAAATAATGTTATCAAATGTTTCCACATCATCCTGAAGTTATTTTCTAAATTTTTACCATATGATGGGAAATAATTCATTCTAATAAAACATTTATCTATTACTCTTTGTTCAATCGTATTGAGAAGCACAAGCATATGATGGATGCAGTGTTGATTCCTATAGATAGAAAAGACTAGGTGATTATTATACCATGATTTCCTATCAATTCATATGTGTCCTCAAGGAATTATTCTCTTTTCTGTGATTTGTAACTTTACTATAAATTATGGGGGGTTATGGGGAACGCCACATTCAATCATACATAGAAATGTTTATATAATATTGTTTCTCTAATGAATCCTATTGATTTTTAATGACTTAAATACTATTTCCCTATGATTTCATCTCAATCAGAGCTCGTTTGGTTTGTTTTTATCCCAAACCATATGATTTTTCAATTATTACAAAAATGTTAATAATTTAAAATCAAAAATTATGTTATACTGATAAATCTGGGAATCAAATTGATTGATGTTCGATTCGAAAATTTTAAAACAGATTCAAGGAAAATTATTCTTGATTTTCACATCATTAAAATTTTGTCTTCTTTTTTTAGACACAATGAGAGATATTTCATTTTAATAAAACCATGCAATGTTACTCATTGTTTTATATAATATCTAGAGTCACAAAAAAATGATGGATACAACATTGATTCCTACAGATTAGAAATGTCTCACTAATCATTCCCATATATTTTCATTTCAATACAATTGAGTTTACTAGGTATTACACTCTTCTATGTGATTTGTAACATAACTCCAAATTCCAGAGACAAACATGAATTTCAATTATATAGAGAAAATCGGGTAACTGATCAATGTTCCAATGATTCCTATGGATTATAAATGAATTATTGATCAATTTCTAAATATTTCATGTCAATGAAATCACATGTGGTTGGTTTTAACCCCTAGAAATTTACCTTAAGCCATATTAAACAATCTGTTTACCACATATGTACATGATTGATTCTAATATATAACAAATTATTTGAGTAATGTTCTTCTATATTTTCACATCAATATGGTGTGGGTTTTTCATTTCTGACCCCCCTAATGTGAGATATGTCATTTTAATAAAACTACACAATGTTACCAATTGTTTTCTGTCATATCAAGTTACACAAGCATTCAATGGAAAATGCGTTGACTCTTTCAGATAAAAAATGACTCAGTGATTTTTATCCCATGAATTCATGTCAATCGATGTGTTCCTTCTTGGCATTAACCTGATTTATTTTATTTTTCACTTAACTCCAACATTGAGGGAAAAACCCCATATTTGGTCATACAAACAAATTTGGATATACAATCGATGTGTTGATGAATCCTATGAATTTCAAATGACTTAAAGATCATTTTCCTAGGATTTCATATTAATTATAGATCATTATTCACTTATTATTTAACAATAATCCAAGTGTGTTACCTCATTTTTGACTCCTAAACTGGTTATAATTCATTTAAAGAAAATAATAGATGTAAAAAAGTGCACTAAAGTGCACCAATTATTTTTAGCATACAATTGATATGTTTTTGTCATTTTGAGATAAAAAAGTCCTTAATATTTATTATATCATGTTTTACCATAAATCTAATTGTATTTTTTTTTGAATAACCACATGGTCAAATTTAATTTAATGAAGATAGAAATTTTATTTTTGAAATTACTATAATAACGGACATTTAATTTGAATGGGAAACTAGAAAGCCCTACTGAAACACACCTCCTAAATCTGATCCATCTTGTAGGACATTGGATTCTACATACGTATGTTTTTTTAGGGTCCTCCAAAGTTAGAAATTATTAATAAAATAATAGTAAATGTAATAAAAAAATATATTTTATAAAACTACATCATAAGATCCCCTGCACAATTACACTGGATGATATATTCCCAAAGTCCTTGGACCATATCTAGCACAAGTGTATTTACCTTCTCAAGTGAATGCATCTATCCTCAAAATATTTCACCCACTATGTCATCCCATTAAAAAAATTACCCCAAATACCTAGAAAATGAATCCTTAGAATACATAATCTTTGTTCCATATGCCATGTTATATCCATGTCCATCATGATCAATGATGTGATTAAATATCTCAACCCTCTACATGGAATGTTTTCAATGATCTTCTGGTAGCTATGTTAACCTAGAAATAAATAGATCATATGTCATATATAAATATAAATATAAATATTTATATATAGATATATGTATGTATTGTTAATTAATAAAAAAAATTCTTTATGATTCATAACCTCATGATCATTTCTATCTCATGTTGTAATCCATACTGATATTTTATCAATCAGTGAACCTTTCTCCCGTAATTATAATCCAATAATATATAACAATATAACACATAACCACATAAAATAATAAATATAAAAATTAAATGAAAAATACATCATGTTAAATATAGAATTCTTGATGATTCCCATTCCTGCGAGGTTGTCTCTTCATCACATGATTCTCATAAGGATGTGTCACCACCACCTACATTCAATTAATTCAACTTTTAAACATTTAAAATGTTACACATTCTATGAAATATATAAACACAGAATAAGTAGGATCTCTATCATAACCTCAATAGTTATAACACCCTATGATTTCATAGTGCGTTATTTTATCAAAATAATTCAATAACTTGCACTACATGCAACACCGAGTTCAAGCGCACCATGACTTACCAAATAAGCCGTTGAAAAGAGGTTATGAATATTATTAACTAAATTTTAAACTTTATATAATCCTTATAATTTTAGAATCCATATTATGTGTTTCTTGGAAATAATGTAAGAACAAATACAATTTTTTTCATATAAAAGGAGTATTTAAAAAAAATCACTTTTACCGACTTTTATTGGTGAACCCTTTTTAAATAAATTATTTAATCTTTTATATATTCAATTTGAATAAGTAAATTAATTCTTTATAATGGGAACATAAACAATTTACAATGTAACACCCCAAGCATCCACAATAGGCTTCTCTTTGATTAATAATGTAGCATGTGTTGTACGCAACTTCAAGTTCTATCACACACCACAACAAATCAAACTAGCTGTTATTTATAGTAATAACTTCTTTTTGAAATTTTATATATTTTATCTCTCAAAATGGATATCTTTTTTGGATTCAGAATATCGTAATTTTCCTAGGGTAAAATTTTGGTACTTTTCAGATAACTTTTATATACTGAATTAATAGTGAAAATTACAAAATTTTAATTAAAAACATTTTTTTATTAAAAATAATTAATATTGATAAATTATGAATATGAGTGGTTTTAAAGTATATTTAGAATATATTTTTACCATTTAATATAATTTTGGTCATTGGACATAATTTCACATTTAGACAAGATATAAAAAAATGTCAATCTTTTGATAGTTATTATTTCATACAAACATGCTTTTTGTTTTTGATAACGGAAATTAATTTTAAATTAATTCTGCCACTTCTAGGTTTTTAATTAGGAAACATGGATTCCATATTTGGAATCAGGATGTCCAAATTGAGTAAATTTTTAACTCTTAGTTTTAGTCATTTTGAATAATTATTTCGGTAAATATTTTATTTACCTTGGTTAAAGGGTAAATCCGGTAAATAAGGGTAAAAATAATATTATAATATTATTAATTTACCATAAAACGTGTCCTAATCATATTGGTTGAAACATGTTCGACCATGGGCATATTTGGGTCGATTTTTGGACTCCATGGATCCACTTGTATGTGATAATGACACTTTATATTAATTAAGATAAAGTAAATACAAAAATGACATATGCATTTACCTTTTAGAAAAACAATTTTAACATAGGGTTATATATATATATATATATTATATTTTAGACTATAAATATTCATTATAAAGGTAAAACAATTTCCTACATTATGGTATTTTAATTATAATTTTTATACATTGAAAAATTTATAACATGAATGGCACAATAATGATGAAGTATTTTCCTTATTATTGAAAGAATCAAATAATTGGTATTATAAACATTAAAATAAATATAATTTGAATTTTTTGATGACATACAAAAAAATTTATTGGTTAATATGTCTTGTTAGTATTGCATTAATAATTTTTTTTTGAATTAATAATGTTTTTATGACTTTAACAAAAATCATTTATTGAATAGTGTCAAAAATGACATAAATGAGTTTTAAAACAAATATTATATTATTAAACGATATTCTATTCATAAAAATCTACAGTTCTGCCAAAAAATTATATAATGATAGGTGAATTATTACTGAACAACATGGGGGTCGTTTTAATGTTTATATTATGTTTATTAACTATATATTATAAAAATACAAAGTGACATGGAAAGTGTTCAACTAATTACCCAAGAGTTAAAACTAAAAGATAAGGTTAATATAATTACCCAAAAATTTCTAAAATCTATTGGTTGAAAATATTTTGACCCATAGCCACCTAAGACTTGAAATAAATTTATTTGGAACCGTTATAAACCGAATATGATTGAATAATTAATTAATACTTTATTATTTTTCTTAGGTAACTGTCACCCCTCTTATAAAAGTGCACTCCACCTTCACTCTATTTTATACCATATAATCCATTTGGAACGGGAAATCCCTAACCAAATATCTTCTCAACATCCCTCACTTCATTCTAGAGGCCCTCCTTTGGTTAGAAAGCCATTTTATGGATCCCTTTTGATCAAATCAAAAGGATGAACCCGAAGAAGAGGTAATGATTTCACCACCCTCTTTCAAGTTCTCTTATTCTTCCACTTACTCATTATTTAATCTTTCAATTATAAAATGAAAACTCATGTATATTCTATATAATCTGATGTTATTATAAATATGGCACACCTATATTAATTATCACATCCATCCTTTGAATAAAAAGTCACCATACGTGCGTATGTACGGCTTGCTGTCTCAACATCATGGTGTAATTGTTATTCAATACATTATTATTTGGATGGGTATAATAATAATGTGTAATTGATGTAAATAATAAATATATCCAGATAATAATCCTTTAAATATGATATACCATCAAATTATATATTATTTTGATATGAAAAAAATGATATTGTCGCTCGTGCGTACGTACATATTACCTTGTCCACGACGCGATGAGATTAATTTCCAAGTTCATTATTCATCGGTGATTGTAAAAATATATATTAATTATAAGAATGTAATATATGACATAATAATTATACTGGAGACATATATATTTATATATATAAGTATTTATGTACTTACATATATCTTATTCACTTACATCTATTCAATACTATATGAAAATTGGAACAGCGTTTATGCGTACGTACAGACTTCCGTCTCCATAAACAGCGTTTTACATTTCATATACATGTCTATTATACTTATTTATATTCTAAATATATATGATATATAAATCATGTTTTATATTCTGTAAGTATATAAATAATTATCTATGTGATACAATCAAGAGTAAAAATATAAAACACGTACGATAAAGAAAGTTATTATTACCCGAAATGTTAATTTAACATTGAAATTATTATTAAATGGGTAGTATAAAGTCATAATTGAATCATGTGTGATATCATAAATTTTAATATGGTTCTGGTATAATTTAATAACATACTATGATCTTTGTACTGGAGGTTAAATTCACCCTCGACTAAAGGAAAGTCCGAAGTAAGGGGTTTTCATCTCACTCTTTATTCTTGTTATATTCATGCAATATTTCCACTATTACCTTTTGTGTGTTGTATGTACTACCCATAATTGTATTCGTTGTGTAATACACTTTAACATTTGTGTATTTACATATTCATTGTATGATACCTCTTTCATGGGTTGTTTGTTTCGTAAGTTACAAAATTGGTAAGGGTTAATTTCACAATCTCTTTATTATCAGAGGATGTTGTTACATTAGTATCTATGGGGACATATTTTTTAGCCATGTCCATGTTTTATGAAATAGTTTTCCAAGGTATTCTTTTATTGTAATTTTTTACTAAACCATCATTTCAAATTTTATAAATATATATCCTTCTAAATCTTTCTCATTATTGTCCATGTCTTCAAAATGGTTTTAAGGATTTATTTATATGAACATAAATGTTTTCAAAATTTTAATTCCTTTCAAATGATTGAAAGTGGTATGGGACCCTTTGATTCAAAAATGAGTTTAAATTACTTCTTTTCTAAATTGTGTGACTTTTAAATGTTTTCATAAAAAAAGAAATATTTCTCTCGAAGAGTTTTACAAATCATTTTCATCTATGTCAAAATACCTTAATGGATTCTAAACTTGTTTAGAAGTTGATTTATCATGATACAAATCTTCAATATTGTGTTGAATGTTTTTTGATATGTTTTACTATTGATGGGTTATTTTTATGCCATTCATGGTTTATGGGTAATGTATTGACATTTTTTATGCTAGTTTTAATACGAATGTTTGTGTTATGTTTAGATCTTTTTATATGAGGAATGCATTGGACATAGTAATTGACGGGTGGAGCCTACTATAGCTCCTCAATAAATCGGTAGGTATCGTGAGACAAACTAGTGTCTTGGCACGATGCATTGAAAAAATCTTATTTGTAGTCTTTGAACAAGGTCTTGGCTACGTGGTTATGATAGTCTGGAATTATGCATTCTATCATTATGAAAGTGGTTAGTGATATTGCATTTGATTATTCGACCTGTGGGATATCCATGTGAATAAGTAAATGGCATTATTTCATTTTATTTTTTTCTATATTATGCTCAAGTTCATGCTTAATAGTCTTTTGTTTTAGTTATACTTTGCCTTAAAGGTTTATGCTTAGTTATGAATGTTTCTGCGGTATTGCTTACCCTTACTGAGGGATTGAGCTCACACCTTTCTATGTTTTATTTTTCCTAAGATTCCAAGAAGTGTATTGTTATTGATATGTAGGGTTAATCAAAGAGAATATTGGAATTAATTTATTTTTTTATGTTGTTTTGTATGTCTTAATGTGCAATGTAACATTCATGTAGGTAATCTATTTTCCAAGACTGCTAAAATAATTGGTCCTTAGGGACTGGATTCCTTATAATCATATCAATGTATTAAAATAATGCACAGACACTGGGTAACTGGGGTCAGGGTGTTACAGTTGGTATTAGAGGATGTTTAGTAAAACCCTTGGAAACTAGATTTAGATAAACTCTGATTAGATCACATTGCCCTAAGATAGACATTGAGGATTAGTATAAAAGAACCTCTAGAAATTTGGTATTGTAGAGATTTTTGAGTTTTCCGTGCAATAAAACCTTATCTGGATACGAGTATGTAGAGGCAGCTCTGGAACTAAAGTACTTATGTGAAAAATCGTAAAACACTACCTTGAGCTAGACTCGAATGGGAACTGGTGCACGACAACAGGCCTTGCTACACTATTGGTTATCACACTATCGGGGGATATGATTAGGATAATTCTAATTATTATTTCAAACCATTATGAAGGTTTTATGATTATATACTTCTTCAATGAACATATATTTATGATTATGGATTATATCCATAAATCATTCAATTTACATTAGGTATTTACATGTTTGTAACTATTCATTGCAATTAATAAACTTACCTAGTTTATGCCAATGTATAGAAATGGCGCCCAATATAATGAATGTGAACTCCAGCAATATGTATCATCCTAATAATAAGAAGAATCATATCATTAAGGGTATTAAAACATCATTTAGAAGGAAAATAGTGTCCCATGTATTATGATCATATGAATAAATATTATCATGTGTTGATAAGATAAGTAAAGAGTTCACTGAGTCCTATGGCTTCGAAGGGAAGCAAGAGAAGAAAATGATGGAAGAGAGAATGATGGATAAAGGGAAGAGGGAAAAGAATAATTTTACAATATATGATATCTATTGGAAGAAACACCCTGGAACTTTCCTGAAGGGAATGGGAGTTTGTTATAAGTGTAGAGAAAAAGGGCACCTTGTGCGTGATTGCAAGGGTATGAAAAAGGTTTCGAATGTGCAGTTCTTTATCTCCAAGGAGTTGAGAAACTACGCGAACCCATGTCCAAATCATTAGATTATTCCCCAAATGACGCTATTGGATAATAATGATGTTATGATACTACCATAGATGAGGATGAATGACTAGAGTTTTATGTTGTTATTTGAGAATTATGTCATTTGAATGTTGTATCAATAATGTACTAGTTATAATAGTTATAGAGTATATAAGGATTGTATTGTAGTACTATTTCGTTAAGGACTTGAGATTGTGTGGAACCATGAAATGTGGATCAATAGTATGTTAAATTTTTGGAAATATATTGTTTAGAGAAAGATAATACTTAATATGGTTCTGATAATGAGGAAGTGATTTTGGAATAAGAGATGGTAAATTTGAATAAATTATATTGGATATTCCTGACTACATTGAAACTAATTAATTATTTATATTCCCATCATTGTTGGAGTTCACAGCATTTTTGGATAGGAGTATATATGGTATTCTATAAGGAATAAAGGAGCTAGAATGTAATTAATAAGGTTTTGTGGTAATTCAGGACGTGAAATGTTTTAAAAGAATACATGACGAAGGTGTTCACATGTTATTACGTGGGAAAAAGGATATTCATTTTGTTTACCTTTATTACAAATTTTGGACTGTGAGTTTGGAAAATTGTTTTGGATAAATCTAATTTGTGATTATTTTTGGATTTCCATAAAATGGATAACACAGAGGTCCGGTGGCTACCCGTCGTGTCCGACAAGGCCGTGAGACCTGAACCCACAATCGAAGGGAGACAAGGGGACCCACGTGATGTCCTGGATTGAAAAATGTAGTTTTTTAATGGTTTTTCAAGAAGAATTATAAATTCATATTTATTGAACCCCATACGAATATGATAAATAGAATATTATTTTTATGTTCTATTATCTTTTAGAGTGAAAGATGAGTTTGTGGTAGAACTTAGTTAAAGGATTCGACTCTACATGTCAAGTATATATTTTTCTTCTTCACATATTCAATGAATAATTTTATTCTTATACTATAGTGAAGAGATATTAAAACAAATAATGTGTTATCTGAACGCAATATGTGTTGTTGAACCGATGATTTTTTAAATCATCCTAAATTTATTAATATAAGGCTCTCTATTTTACACTTGTTTTTTATTGATTAATTCAATCACTACTTATAAATATTTACTTTTTTACTCTAATTATATGACTCTAATTTCCACCAATGTCCTCCTAATGGAGATCATAATTTGGTGGTGACCCTTTCATTTCTCTTTTCCTCTTATTAAGACTAAATTTGTATATCCCAATTTATGATGTGGGTTTTCAAACAAAGATAATTTTTATTTTCAACCTTTAATTTCAATGATAAATTTCAAATAGAAAGGATGAAATTTATTGAAGGTGGAAAGAATGTAACACCCCATGATTTCATAGTGTGTTATTTCTTCAAAAATAATTCAATAACTTGCACTACACGCAACACCGAGTTCAAGCGCACCATGACTTACCAAACAAGCCGTTCAAAAGAGGTTATGAATAATATTATCTAAATTTTATACTTTATATAATCCACATAATTTTAGAATCTATATTATGAGTTTCCTAGACATAATTTAAGAACAAATTCATTGCTTCAGATAAAATATGAATTTTTAAAAAAATTCACTTTTAACGACTTTTAATGGTGAACCATTTTAAAATCCAATATTTTAAACATTTATATATTAAATTTGACTAATTTAATAAATTTTTTAGAATGGGGACATAAAAACTTTACAATGTAACACCCTAAGCTTCCACGGTACGCTTCTCTTTGAATAATATTGCAGCCTGTGTTGTACGCAACTTCGAGTTCTAACACACACCACAACCATTCGAACTAGCTGTTATGAATAGTAATACCTAATTTTTTAAATTTTTTAAATTTTATCTCTCAAAATGGACTTCATTTTTGTATTCGGGATATTGAAATTATTCTTGGGTAAAATTTTTGTACTTTTCAGATATTTTTTATATTTTGAATGAATAGTGAAAATTACTAAATTTTAATTAAAAACAACATTTTTAATCAAAATAATTAACATTGGTAAATTATGAATTTGAGTGGTTTTAAAGTATTTAGAATTTATTTTTTCCATTTAATACAATTTTGGTCATTGGACATATTTTCACGTTTAAACCGGACATAAACAATTGTCAATCTTTTGATAGTTATTATTTCTTACAAACAAGCTTTTTGTTTTGACAGAGGAAATTAATTTTAAATTAATTTCTGCCAGTTATGTATTTTAAATTTGGAAATATGGATTCCATATATAGAATCAGGATGTCCAAATTAATTAAATTGTCAACTCTTATTTTCATACATTTTGAATAATTACTTCGGCAAATATATTATTTACCATGGTTAAAGTATAAATCAGGTAAATAATAGTAAAAAATAATATTATAATAAGATTTATTTACCTTAAAACGTGTCCTAAATCTATTATTTGATAAATGTCCGACCATGGGAATCTTTGGGTCGATTTTGGGACCCCATGGATCTACTTTTATATGGTAATGACACTTTATATTAATTAAGTTAATGTAAATACAAAAATGACATAAGCATTTATCTTTTTGCAAAACAATTTTTACATAGGGATATATATGTATATATATAATATATTTTAGACTATAAATATTGATTATAAATTTAAAAAGATTTCCGACATAATGTTATTTTGTTTTCAATTTGTAGACAGTGAAAAATTAAAAATATATATGACACAATAATGATGATGTATTTTCCTTATTAAGGATAGACTCAAATAATTGGAATTATAAACATTAAAACAAATATAATATGAACGTTTTGATGACATCCAAGAATTTTATTGGTTAATATGACATGTTAGGATTGCATATATAAATTTTTCTTTAATTAATAATGTTTTTTATGACTTTAACAAAAATAAATTATTGAACAGTGTCAGAATTGACATAAATGAGTTTTTAAAACAAATATTATATTATTAATTGAAAATCTATTCCTTAAAATCTAAGTGTCAGACAAA
Organism: Viscum album; assembly: GCA_963277665.1. Taxonomy (NCBI): domain Eukaryota; kingdom Viridiplantae; phylum Streptophyta; class Magnoliopsida; order Santalales; family Viscaceae; genus Viscum; species Viscum album. The sequence goes on along the minus strand of OY728139.1, from coordinate 978,168,718 downwards.
AAAATTATATAATGATAGATGAATTATTAATGGACCACTTGAGGGTAGCTTGGATGTATATAGTAAGTTTATTAACTATATATTATAAAAATACAAAGTGACATTGTAAGTTTTAAACTAATTAACCATGATTTAAGACTAAAATATAAGGTAAATATAATGACCAAAACCAATCTAAAATATATTGGTTGAAAGGATTTCGACTCATAGCCATCTAAGGATAGAAAAAAATTTTATTTTGAACCATTTTAAACTGATTATTATTAGATAATAAATTAATACTTTAATCTTTTTCTAAAGTGACCTTCACCCCTCTTATAAAAGGGCACTAACCATTCACTCTATTTCACACCTTCTAAGCCATTTGGCTCGGCCAAACCCTGCCCAAATATCCTATCAACATCCCTTTATTCTTTATAGAGGCCCTCCTTTTGTCAGAAACCGATCTTAAGGATTTCTTTTTTTCAAATCAAAAGGAAGAACACAAAAAAGAGGTAATGATTTCACCAACCTCTTTCAAGTTCTCTTATTCCTCCACTTACTCTTTCCTTATTGTTTCAATTATAAAATAAAAACTCCAGTATATTCTATATAATGTGATGTTATTATAAATATGTCCCAACTATATTTATTATCCTATCCAACCTTTGAATAACGTGTCACTAAACGTGCGTATGTACGTCTTACCGTCTCCATGTCGTGGTGTAATTGTAATTCAATACATTATTATTTGTATGGGTATAATAATGATGTGTAATTGATGTAAATAAAAAATATATAATGATAATAATTCTGTAAATATGATATAATATTCAATTATATATTATTTTAAAATCAAATGAATGATATTTTCGCTCAGGCGTACGTACGGATTACCATCTCCACGATGCGATGGGATTAATTTCCAAGTTCATCATTCACTGACGATTATAAAAATGTATATTAATTATAAGTATGTAATATATGACATAATAATTATACTAGAGATATATATGTATTTATATATTTTTTTATTTTTGTACTTACATATATCTTATTCACATACATCTGTTCTACACTATATGAAAATGGAAACAACGTTTATGCGTACATACGAACTACTGTCTCCATAAGCAGTGTTTTACATTTCATATATATGTCTATTATAAAAATTTATATTCTAAAAATATATGATATATAAATCATGTTTTATATTCTGGAAGTATTTAAATCATGAACTATGTGATACAATCAAGAGTAACATGTTAAAACACGTACGATAAAGAAAGCGATTATTACACGAAATGTTGATTTAATATGGAAATTATTTTTAAATGTGTAGTATAAAGTCATAATTGAATCATGTATGATATCATAAATATTAATATGGTTCTGGTATAATTTAATATCATACTACACTCTTTTTATAGGAGGTTAAATGTACACTCGACAAAAGGAAAGTTAAATGAAAGGGGTTTTCATCTCACTCCTTACTCTCGTGAGATTCATGCAATATTGACACTATTACCTTTGGTGTTGTGTATGTACTTCCCATAATTGTATTATTAGTGTAATAAACATTAACTTATATGTATTTACATATTCATTGTATGATACCTGTTTCATGGGTTCTATGTTTCGTAAGATACCAAATTGGTAAGGGTTAATTTCAAAATCTCTTTATTATCAAAGGATGTTTTTACGAAAGTATCTACTTGGAAATATTTATTATCAATGTCCATGTTTTATGAAATATTTTTCAAGGGGATTTTTTAAGGGGATTTTTTTAATAAAACATCATTTAAAATGTTTTAAATATTTATCCTTCTAAATCTTCCTCATTAATTTCCATGTCTTTTAAATGGGTTTTAATGATTTATTTATATGGACATGAATGTTTTCAAAATGATAATTCCATTCAAAAGTTTCAATTTGTTTTGGGTCAAATTGATTAAAAAATGACTTTAATGGACTTATTTTCAAAATTGTGTGAGTTTTAAATGTTTTCATGAAAAGGTGTATTTTTCTCAAAGAGTTTTACAAATCATTTTCTTCTATGTCAAAATCCTTTATTGGATTTTAAACATGTTTTGAAGTCAATTTATCATGATAAAACTCTTCCATATTGTTTTGAAGGTTTTGTGATACGTTTGACTTGGATTTGTTATTTTTATACCATTCAGGGTTTTTGAGTAATGTATTGACATTTCGTATGCTAATTTTAATACAAATGTTTATGTTATGTTTATACCTTTTCATACGAGGAATGCATTGGACTTAGTAAGAGATGGGTAGAGCCCGCTATAGCTCCTCGATGCATTGGTTGGTCTAACGAGACAAACTAGTGTCTTGGCATGAGGCCTTGAAAAAATCTTATTTGTATTCATGGCACGAGGCCTTGGTACATGGCTATGATATTCTGGAATTTTTCATTCCATCATTAAGAAAGTGGTTAGTGATATTTCATTTGTTTATTTGACTTGTAGAATATCCATGTGAATAAGTAAAAGGCATTATTTCATTTTATTTTTGCCATATTATGCTTAAGTTCATGTTTAATTGGCTTTTTTTTTAGTTATAAATTAACTTAAATGTTTATGCTTATTTATTAATGTTTCTACTGTATTGATTACCCTTACTGAGCGTTTGAGCTCACCCCTTTCTATGTTTTATTTTTCCTAAGATTCCAAGAAGTCTATTGTGATTTATATGCATGGTTAATCCAAGGGAATAATGGCATTCATAAAGATTATTTATGTTATTTTGTATGTATTAAAGTGAAATGTATCTTTCATGTATGTAATCTATTTTCCAAGACTGCTAAACTGATAGGTCCTTCCGGACTTGATTCCTTGTAATCATGCCAATGTATTAAAATAATGCACTGACTTTGGGTAACTGGGGTCAGGGCATAACAGTTGGTATCAGATGATGTTTAGTAAAACCCTTGGAAACTATATTTAGATAAACTCTATTTAGAGCACATAGACTTAAGATAGACAATGAGGATTAGTATAGAAGAACTTCTAGAAATTTGGTATTGTAGATATTTTTGAGTTTTATGAGAAATACATCCCTATATGGATATGAGAAGGTGGAGGCTGCTCTGGAACAGATGTACCTATGGGTATAATCGGAAAACAATGCCTTGAGCTAGACTCGAACGGGAACTGGTGCACGACAACAGGCCTTGCTACACTGTTGGTTATCACACTCTCGGGGGATATGGTTAGAATAATTCTCATTATTATTAAAAGACATTATGAAGGGTTTATGAGTATATAATTCTTCAATGAACACATATATATGATTATGGATTATATCCATAAATCATTCAATTAACAATAGGTATTTTACATGTTTGGAATTATTCATTGCAATTCATAAACTGACATAGTTTATGCCATGGTATAGAAATGAAGCCCTGTAGAAGGATTTTGAACTCTAGGAATACGTATGATCCAAAGAATAAAAAGGATCGTGTCTTTCTGGGTATTAAGCCATCATTTAGAAGGAAAATATTCTCCCATGTATTATCATCATATGAAGAAACAATATCATGTGTTGATAAGATATGTAAAGAGTTCACTGAGTCCTACGGATTCAAAGGAATGAAAGAGAAGAAAAGGATGGAAGAGAGAAAGATGGATAAAGGGAAGAGGGAGAAGAACAATTTTCCAATATGTGATAACTGTGGGAAGACACACCCTGGATCTTGCCTGAAGGGAATGTGAGTTTGTTATAAGTGTGGAGAAAAAGGACACCATGTGCGTGATTGGAAGGGTAAGAAAAAGGTTTCAAATGTGTAGTTCTTCATCTGCAAGGAGTTGGGACACTACGCAAACCAGTGTCCAAATCATCAGATTATGCCCCAAATGATTCTATTGGATAATAATCACGATATGATACTACCATAGATGAGGTGGAATGACTAGAGTTTTATGTTGTTATTTGAGAATAATGTCATTTGAATGTTTTATCAATAATGTACTGGTTCTAAAAATTAAAGAGTATATAAGGTTTGTACTGCTGTACTATTTCATTAAGGATTTGAGATTGTGTGGAACCACGAAAAGTGGATCAATAGTAGGATAAATTTTTGGAAATATATGGTTTAGAGAAAGATAAAACATAAAATGGTTCTGATAATGACGAAGTGATTTTGGAATAAAATATAGTAAATTTGAATAAATTATATTGTATATTCCTGACTACCTTGAATCTGATTAATGATTTCTATTCCAATCATTGTTGGAGATTACAACATTTTTTGATACAAGGAGTATATCTAGTATTCTGTAAGAAATAAAAGAGCTTGAATATAAGTATTATGGTTTTGTTGTAATTCAGGAAGAGAAATGTTTTAAAAGAATACATAATGATGGTGATCACTTGTTATTACATGGGAAAAAGGATCTTCATTGTGTTTACCTTCATTACAAATTATGGACTGTGAGTTTTGAATAACGTTTTTTGGCTAAATCTAGTTTGAGATTATTTTTTTTTCCATAAAAGGAAATCCAAGAGGTCGGGCGGCAACCCGTCGCGTCCGGCAAGGCCACGAGACTTGAACCCACAACCCAATGGCGAAAATGGTCTATCACCAACCACTGACCCACTTGATGTCTTCGATTGAATAATGTAGTTTTTTTAATGTTATTGCAAGATAAATTATAAATTCATTTTTATTGAACCATATATTAATATGATAAATATAATATTATTTTTAAGTTCTATTATCTTTTAGAGTGAACGATGAGTTTGTTGTAGAACATAGTTAGAGGATGGGACTCTACTTTTCAAGTATATATTTTTCTTTTTCAATTATTCAATTATGAAATTAATTCTTTTACTTTACTGAAGGGATCTTACAATAAAAAATGTGTTATCCTAATACGATATGTTTTGTTGAACCGATGGTATTTTAAATCATCATAGATTGATGAATTTAAGGCCCTCAATTTTACACTTGTTTTTGATTGATGAACTCAATCACTACCAAAAAAATTTAAGTTATTCCTCAAATTATATGACTCTAATTGCCACCAATGTTCTCCTAATCAATATCATAATTTTTTTGCGACCCTTTCATTTCTCTTTTCCTCTTATTAAGACGAAATTTTATTAACCAAATTTCCGATTTGGGTTTTCCAACAAAGATAATTTTTATTTTCAACCATTATTTTCAAAGAACTATTTCATATTTTGAAGACAAAATTTATTTAAGGACGGAAGAAGTAACACCCCAAGATTTCATAGTGCGTTATTTCTTCAAAATAATTCAATAACATGCACTACTCGCAACACCGAGTTCAAGCACACCATAACATACCAAACAAGCCATTCCAAAGAGTTTATGAATAATATTAACTGAATTTTGATCTTTATATAATCCTTATAATTTTAGAATCCATATTATGAGACTCTTAGAAGTAATGTAATCAAAAATTCATTTTGTTTTCAGATAAAAGAAGTATTTTTAAAAAAATGCACTTTTACTGACTTTTAATAGTGAACCCTTTTTAAATCCAATATTTTAAACATCTATATATTAAATTTGACTAAATTAATTAATTATTTAGAATGGGGACATCAAAAATTTACAATGTAACACCCCAATCTTCCACGATACGCTTCTCTTTGAATAATACAGTAGTGTGTGTTGTATGCAACTTCGAGTTCTAACACACCACAACCAATCAAACTTGCCGTTGTGAATAGTAATAACTACTTTCTGAAATTTTTAAAATTATATCTCACAAAATAGACATCATTTTTGGATTCCGAATATTGAAAATAGCCTAGGGTAAATATTTGGTACTTTTCAGATAATTTTATATTTTGAATGAATAGTTAAAATTAATAAATTATAATTAAAAACAACTTTTCTAATCATAATAATATATAGTGATAAACATTGAATTTTTGGGTTTTAAAGTATATTTATAATATATTTTTACCATTTAATACAATGTTGGTCATTGGACATAATTTCACATTTAAACCGGACATAAACAATTGTCAATCTTTTGTTTGTTATTATTTATTACAAACACGCTTTTTATTTTGACAGTGGAAATTAATTTAATATTTATTTCATCCAGTTATGTGTTTTGAATTTGGAATCATGGATTCCATATTTAGAATCAGGATTTCCAAATTGTTTAAATAGGTAACTGTTGTTTTTAGACATTTTGAATAATTACTTCGGTAAATATTTTATTTACCATGGTTAAAGGGTAAATTCGGTAAATAAGGGTAAAAATAATATTATAAAAATATTATTTTATGCTATAACATGTCCTAACCCTATTGGTTGATACTTTTCAGACCATGGGAATATTTGGGTCGATTTGGGGACCCCATGGATCCACTTTGATGTGATAATGACACATTATATTAATTAAGTTAAAGTTAATACAAAAATGACCTAAGCATTTATCTTTTAGAAAAACAAATTTTACATAGGGTTATATATATTATATTTTAGACTAAAAATACTAATTAGAAAGAAAAAATTAGTTCCTACATAATAGAATTTTATTTATAATTTTTAGACATTGAAAACCAAAAAATATATATGACATAATAATGATGAAGTATTTTCCTTATTAATGAAAGAATCAAATAATTTGTATTATAAACGTTAGAATAAATATAATTTGAATGTTTTTATTAGATCCACGAATCTTATTGGTTAATATGACATGTTATGATTTCATAAATAAAGTTTTTTCGAATTAATAAAGTTTTTATGACTTTAACAAAAATCAATTATTGAATAGTGTCAAAATTGACATAAATGTGTTTTGAATACAAATATTATATTATAAATTGATATTCTATTCCTAAAAATCTATGGATCAGCCAAAAAAATTATATAATCATAGGTGAATTATTAATGGACCTCTGGGGGTCACGTGGATTTATATATTATGTTTATTAACTATATATTATAAAAATACAATGTGACATTGTAAGTGTTAAACTAATTAACCAAGAGTTAAAACTAAATGATATCGTTAATAAAATGACCCAAACCTATCTAAAATATATTGGTTGAGAGGATATAGACCCATATACACCTATTGCTCGATATAAATTTATTTGGAACCATTATAAATGGAATATGATTGTATAATAATTTAATACTTTAATCTTTTTCTAAAGTGACCCTCACCACTCTTATAAATGGCCACTCCCCCTTCACTCTATTTCAAACCTTCTAAGCCATTTGTCACAGCCAAAACCTACCCAAATATCATCTAAACATTCCTCAATTCATTATAGAGGACCTCCTTTGTTCAGAAAGCCAACTTAAGGATCCCTTTTGATAAAATCAAAAGGAAGAACCAGAAGAAGAGGAAATGATTTCACCACCATCTTTCAAGTTCTCTTATTCTTCCACATAATCATTCTTTGTTGTTTCAATTATAAAATAAAAACCCCAGTATATTCTATATAATGTGTTGGCATTAAAAATATGGAACAATTGTATTCATTATCTTATCCAGCCATTGAATTACATGTCACCATATGTGCGTACGTACGGCTTACCGTCTCCACGTCGTGGTGTAATTGTTATTCAATACATTATTATTTGGATGCGTATAATAATGATGTGTAATTGATGAAAATAATAAATATATCATGATAAAATTTCGATAAATATGATATTCCATACAATTAAATATTTTTTAAATATTAATAGAATGATATTTTTGCTCATGCGTACGTATGGATTACCGTCTCCACGACGTGATGATATTTCATTCCAAGTTCATCATTCATCGACAATTATAAAAATATATATTAATTATAAGTATGTAATATATGAAATAATAACTCTACTAGAGATATATATTTTTATATATATAAGTATTTATGTACTTACATATATCTTATTCACTTACATCCATTCAATACTATATGAAAATGGAAACAACGTTTATGCTTACGTACGGACTACCGTCTCCATAATCAGTGTTTTATATTTCATATAAATGTCTATTATACATATTTATATTTTAAATAGATATGATATATAAATCACTTTTTATATTATGGAAGTATTTAAATCATGATCTAAGTCATACAATCATGAGTAACAAGTTAAAACACGTACGATAAAGAAAGCGATTATTAAACGAAATCTTAATTTAACATTGAAAATTATTATTAAATGGGTAGTATGAAGTCATAATTGAATCATGTATGATATCATAAATATTAATATGGTTCCGGTATAATTTAATAACATACTATGCTCTTTGTACATGAGGTTAAATGTACCCTTGACTAAAGGAAAGTGCAAGGTAAGGGTTTTCATCTCACTCCGTATTCTCGTGAGATTCATACAATATTTGCCACTATTACCTTTTGTGTGGTGTATGTACTGACCATAATTGTATTCTTTGTGTAATACATATTATGTTATTTTTATATACATATTAATTTTATGATAACTATTTCATGGGTTGTATGTTTCGTAAGATACGAAATTGTTAAGGGTTAATTCCCAAATCTTTTTATTATCAGAGGTTGATTTTATGTAAGTATCTACTAGGAAATATTTATTATCCATGTCCATGTTTTATGAAAGAGTTCTCAAATGGATTATTTTATGGGAATTTTTTTACTAAAACATCATTTCAAATGTTTTAAATATTTATCCTTCTGGTTCTCTCTCATTAATATCCATGTATTCAAAATTGTTTTTAAGGATTTATTTATATGGACATGAATGTTTCAAAATGTTAATTCCGTTCAAAATTATCTAAGAGGAATGGGAAAATTTGATTCAAAAATGGAATTAAATGACTTCTTTTTCAAAATTTGTTGACTTATAAATGTTTTCATCAAAAAGGGGTATTTCTCTCAATGAGTTTTACAAATCATTTTCATCAATGTCAAAATCCTTTAATGAATTATAAACTTGTTTAGAAGTTTATTTATCATGATACAAATCATCCATATTGTGTTGATGGTTTTGGGATAATTCTTACTGTGGATGTGTTATTTTTATACCATTCATGGTTTATGGGTAAAGTATTGACATTTTGTATTCTAGTTTTAAAACGAATGTTTATGTTATGTTTAGACCTTTTCATATGAGAAATGCATTGGACTTAGTAAGTGATGAGTGGAGCCCACTATAGATCCGGGATACATCGGTAGGTCTAAGGAGACAAACTAGTTTCTGGGCATGAGGACTTGACAAAATCATATTTGTAGTCTTGGAACGAGGCCTTGGATACGTGGTTATAATAGTCTGTCATTTTGAATTCCATTATTATGAAATTGGTTAGTGATATTGCATTTGATTATTCGACAAGTAGAATATCCATGTGAATAAGTAAATGGCATTATCTCATCTTATTTTTGCATTATTATGCTAATGTTCATGTTTAAAAGGCTTTAGTTTTAGTTATACATTGCCTTAAATGTTTATGCTTATTTATGAAAGTTTCTGTAGTATTGCTTACCCTTACTAGGGATTTGAGCTCAACCCTTACTATGTTTTATATTTTCTAGGATTCCAAGAAATGTATTGTTATTGATATACAGGGTTAGGCCAAGGAAATAATGGTGTACATAAATTTTATTTATGATGTTTTTTATTTCATAAAGTGCAATGTAACATTCATGTATGTAATTTATTTTCCAAGACTACTAAACTGATCGGTCCTTCGGGACATGATTCCTTGTAATCATGTCAATGTATTAAAATAATGCACCGAAACATGGTAATTAGGGTAGGGGTGTTACAGTTGGTATCAGAGGATGTTTAGTACATCCATTGGAAAATCGATTTATATAAACTCTGATTAGAGCACATATTTGTAAGATAGACATTGAGGATTAGTATAGAAGAACTTCTAGAATTTTGGTATTGTAGAGATTTTTGAGTTTTCAGAGCAATACATACCTATCTGGATACGAGCAGGTTGAGGCAGATCTAACATAGACGTACCTAGGGGTAAAACCCGAAAACACTGCCTTAAGCTAGACTCGAATAGGAACAAATGCAATAAAATAGGCCTTGCTGCACTCTTGGTTACGACACTCCGGGGGATATGCTTAGGATAATTCTAATTATCATTACAAAACATTATGAAGGGTTTATGAGTATATACTTATTCAATGAAAACATCTTCATGATTATGGATTATATCCATAAATCATTCAATTTACATTAGGTATTTTAGATGTTTGGAATTATTCATTTCAATTCATAAACTGACATAGTTTATGCCATTTTATAGAAATGGTGCCCAGTAGAAGGAATGTGAACTCCAGCAATACGTATGATCCAAAGAATAAGAAGGATCATATCTTTCAGGGTATTAATCCATCATATAGAAGGAAAATAGTCTCCCCTATATTATCATCATATAAAGAAATAATATCATGTGTTGATAAGATTTGTATAGAGTTCACTAAGTCTTATGGCTTTGAAAGAATGCAAGAGAACAAATGGATGGAAGAGAAAAAGATGGATAATGGGAAGAGGGAAATTTTTTTACAATGTGTGATAACTGTGGGAAGAAACAACCTGGAACATTCCTGAAGGGAATGTGAGTTTGTTTTAGTGGGGAGAAAAAGGACACCATGTGCGTGTCTGTAAAGGTAAGAAAAAAGTTTCAAATGTGCAATGCTTCATCTACAAGGAGTTGGGACACTACGCGAACCAATGTCCAACTCATCAGATTTTTCCCCAAATGAGGCTATTGTATAATAATAAAATTATGATACTACCAGGGATGACAAGGAATTACTCGAGTTATTATGTTGTTATTAGAAAATTATGTCATTTGAGTGTTGTATCAACAATGTAAGGGTTATAATAATTATGGATTATATAATGACTGTACTAGAGTACTATTTCATTAAGGACTTGAGATTGTGTGGAACCAAGAAAAGTGGGTGAATAGTTGGTTAAATTTTAGGAAATATATTGTTTAGAGAAAGATAAAACATAATATGGTTATTATAATGAGGTATTTATTTTGGAATAAGAGATGGTTGATTTGAATAAATTATATTAGATATTCTTGACTACCTTGAATCTGATTAATGATTTCTATTCCCATCATTGTTTGAGTTTAAAACATTTTTCGATAGAAGGAGTATATCTAGTATTCTATAAGGAATAAAGGAGATTGAATGTAATTAATATGGTTTTGTGGTCATTCAGGATGTGAAATGTTTTAAAAGAATACATGACAAAGGTGATAGCATTTTATTACGTTGGAAAAAGGATCTTAATTGTGCTTACCTTCATTAAAAATTTTGGACTGTGAGTTTATATAAAAGTGTTTTGGATAAATCTAGTATGATATTTTTTTTGGATTTCCATAAAATGGACAACCCAGAGGTTGGGCGACAAACTGTCACGTCCGACAAGGACGCGAGACGTGAACCCACAACCGAAGGGCGGCAAGGGTGTATCACCAACCACTGACCCACGTGATGTCCTGGATTGAATAATGTAGTTTTTTAATGGGTTTTCATGATGCATTATAAATTCATTATTATTGAACCCTATATGAATATGATAAATATAATATTATTTTTAAGTTCTATTATCTTTTAGAGTGAACGATGAGTTTGTCGTAGAACTTAGATAAAGGATGGGACTCTACATGTCATGTATACACTTTTCTTCTTCACTTATTAAATGAGAAAATTAATTCTTATACTTTGGTGAAGGGATCTAAAAACATAAAATGTGTTATCCTAATATCATATGTTTTGTAGAACCGAAGGTATTTTAAATAATCATAGATTGATGAATTTAAGGCCCTCAATTTTACACTTGTTATTGATTGATGAACTCAATCACTACCAGTAAATATTTACATTTTTCCTCCAATTATATGACTCTAATTTCCACTAATGTTCTCCTAATGAAGATCATAATTTGGTGGTGACCCTTTCATTTCTCTTTTACTCCTATTAAGACTAAATTTTATTAACCCAATATCTGATGTGGGTTTTCCAACAAAGATAATTTTTATTTTCAATATTTTTTTTCAATGAACAATTTCTAATTTTGAGGACGAAATTTATTGAAGGAGAGAAGAATGTAACACCCCAATATTTCAATGTGAGCTATTTCATCAAAATAATTAAATAACATGCACTACAGGCAACACCGAGTTCAAGAACACCATGACTTACCAAACAAGCCGTTCAAAAGTGGTTACGAATAGTATTAACTGAATTTTGAACTTTATATAATCCTTATAATTTTGGAATTCATATTATGAGTTTCATAGACATAATGTAATAACAAATTTTTTTTTTCAGATAAAAGATGTTGTTTTCAAAAAATGCACTTTTACCTACTATTAATGGTGAACCCTTCTTAAATCCAATATTTTAAACTTTTATATATTCAATTAGAAAAAATAAATTTATTTTTTGAATGCGAACATCAATAATTTACAATTTAACACCCCAAGCTTCCACGGTATGCTTCTCTTTGAATTATACAGCAGTGTGTGTTGTACGCAACTTCGAGTTCTGACACACACCACAACCAATCGAACTAGCCGCTATGAATAGAAATAAATAATTTTTAAAATATTATCAATTTTAACTCTCAAAATGGAATTCATTTTTGTATTCATAAGATCAAAATTATCCTAGGGTAAAATTTTGGTACTTTTCGGATAACTTTTATATTTTGAATGAATAGTGAAAATTAATAAATTTTAATTAAAAACAAATTTTTAATCAAAATAATTAATAGTGATAAATTATGAATTTGAGTGGTTTTAAAGTATATTTAGAATATATTTTTACCATTTAATACAAAGTTGGTCATTGGACATAATTTCACATTTAAACTGGATATAAACAATTGTCAATCTTTTGATAGTTATTATTTCTTACAAACATGCTTTTTGTTTTGACAGCGGAAATTAATTTAAAGTAATTTCTTCCACTTATGTGTTCAGAAATTGGAAACATGGATTCCATATTTGATATTAGTATATAAAAATTGTTTAAATAGGTGACTCTTATTTGTAGACATTTTGAATAATTACTTCGGTAAATATTTTATATATCATTGTTAAAGGGTAAATCCGGTAAATAAGGGTAAAAAACAATATTATAATAATATTAATTTACCCTAAAATATTTCCTAACCTTATTGGTTGATACATGTCTGACCATGGGCATCATTGGATCGATTTTGGGACTCCATGGATCTACTTGTATGTGATAATGACCCTTTATAATAATTAAGCTAAAGTAGATACAAAAATGACATAAGCATTTATCTATTAGAAAAACGATTTTTACATAGGGATATATATACTATATTTTAGACTATAAATATTCATTAGAAAGCTAAACCGATTTCATACATAATTGTATTTTATTTATAATTTTTATACATTGAAAATATTAAAATTTATATGACACAATAATGATAAAGTATTTTCCGTATTACTGAAAGAATCAAATTATTGATATTATAAATGTTAAAATAAATATAATTTAAAGGTTTTGATGACATCGACAAATTTAATTGGTTAATATGACTTTTTAGGATTTCACAAATTAATTTATTTCTAAGTAATAATGTTTTTATGACTTTAACAAAAATAAATTATTGAATAGTGTCAAAATTGACATTTATTAGTTTTATAAAAAATATTTTATTATTAATTGATATTATATACATAAAAATCTAATTATCAGCAAAAAAAATTATATAATCATATTTGAATTATTAATGGACCACATGGTGGTCGCATGGATGTATATAGTAAGTTTATTAACGATATATTATAAAAATACAAAGTGACATGGTAAGTGTTAAACTAATTAACCGTGAGTTAAAACTAAAAGATATGGTTAATATAATGACCCAAACCTGTCTAAAATCTATTGGAATAGATTATATCAAACCATATCCACCTAAGGATAGAAATAAATTCATTTGGAACCATTATAAACCGAATATTATTGTATAATAAATTAATACATTAATCTTTTTTTAAAGTGACCCTAACCCCTCTTATAAAAGGGAACTCCCCCTTTACTCTATTTCATACCTTCTGCAAAATTTGTCTCAGCCAACCCCTACACAAATATCCACTCAACATCCCTAAATTAATTTTAGAGGACCTCCTTTGTTCAGAAATCCATCTTAAGGATCCCTTTTGATCAAATCAAAAGGAAGAACCCGAAAAAGTTGTAATGATTTAATCACCCTCTTTCAAGTTCTTTTATTCTTCCACTTACTCTTTCTTTGTTGTTTCAACTATAAAATAAAAATTCCAGTATATTCTATATAATGTGATGCTATTATAAATATGGAACAATTATAGTCATTATCCTATCCATTCATTGAATAACATGCAACCATACGTGTGTACGTACGACATATCGTCTCCACGTCGTGGTGTAATTGATATTCAATACATTATTATTTGGATGGGTATAATAATGATGTCTAATTGATGAAAATAATAAATATATCATGATAATAATTCTGAAAATATGACATACCATCCAATTATATATTAATTTAATATCAAAATAATGATATTGTTGCTCTTGCGTACGTACGGATTACCGTCTCCACGACACGATGAGATTCATTTCCACGTTCATCATTCATCGACGGTTATAAAAATAAATATTAATTATAAGTATGTAATATATGACATAATAACACTACGGGAAATATATATATATATATAAATATATATATATATATATAATTATTTATGTACTTACATATATCTTATTTACTTAAATCAGTTAAATACTGTATGAAAATGGAAACAACGCTTATGCGTGCGTACAGACTACCATCTCCATAAACAGTGTTTTACATTTCATATATATGTCTATTATAAATTTTTATATTTTAATTTTATATGATATATAAATAATGGTTTATATTATTGAATTATTTAAATCGCGATCTAAGTGATACAATCTAGAGTACCAAGTTAAAACACGTACAATAAAGAAAGCGATTATTACCTAAAACCTTAATTTAAAAATGGAAATTATTATTAAATGGGTAGTATGTAGTAATAATTGAATCATGTATGATATCATAAATATTAATACAGTTCTAGTATAATTTAATAACATACTACGATCTTCATACATGAGGTTAAACGTACCCTCGACAAAAGGAAAGTTCAAGGTAAGGGGTTTTCATCTCACTCCTTATTCTCGTGAGATTTATGCAATATTGACACTATTACCATTTGTGTTGTGTATTTACTTCCCATAAATGTATTCATAGGGTAATAAACTTTATCTTATGTGTATTTACATATTTATTGTATGATACATGTTTCATGGGTTTTATGTTTCGTAAGATACCAAATTTGTAAGGGTTAATTTCAAAATCTATTTATTATCCGAGGTTGTTTTATGAAAGTATCTACTGGGAAATATTTATTATCCATGTCCATGTTTTATGAAATAGTATTCAAAGGTATTCTTTTAAGGGGATTTTTTAATAAAACATCATTTAAAATGTTTTAAATGTTTATCCTTCTAAATCATCCTCATTAATTTCCATGTCTTTTAAAGGGTTTTTAAGGATTTAATTATATGGACATGAATGTTTTCAAAATGTTAATTCCATTCAAAAGTTTCAATGTGGTATGGGACACTTTGATTCAAAAATGACATTAAATGACTTCTTTTAAAAATTTTGTGAGTTTTAAATGTTTTAATGAAAAAGGGGTATTTATCTCAACGAGTGTTAAAAATCATTTTCATCTATGTCAAAATCCTTTAATCGATTTTAAACTTGTTTTGAAGTTGATTTATCCGGATACAATTCTTCCATATTGTGTTGATAGTTTTGTGATATGTTTGACTATGGATGTGTTATTTTTTATACCATTCATGGTTTTCTGGTAATGTATTGACATTTCTTATGCTAATTTTAATACGAATATTTATGTTATGTTTATACCTTTTCATATGAGGAATGCATTGAACTTAGTAAGTAATGGGTGGAGAACGCTATAGATCCTCGATGCATTTGTCAGTATAATGAGACAAACTAGTGTCTTGGCACGAGGCCTTGACATAATCTTATTTGTATTCTGGGCACGAGGCCTTGGCTACGTGGTTATGATAGTCTAACATTTTGCATTCCACATTAAGAAAGTGGTTAGTGATATTGCCTTTGATTATTTGGCTTGTAGAATATCCATGTGAATAAGTAAATGGAATTATTTCATTTTATTTCTGCCATATTATGCTGATGTTCATGTTTAAAAGGCTTTTGGTTTAGTTATACATTGCCTTAAATTTTTATGCTTATTTATGAAAGTTTCTGCAGTATTGCTTACCCTTACTGAGCGTTTGAGCTCACCCCTTTCTATGTTTTATTTTTCCCAGGATATTAAGATGTGTATTGTGATTTATATGTTGGGTTAAGCCAAGGGAATAAATGCGTTCATAATGATTATTTAAGTTGTTCTATATGTATTAAGGTGCAATGTAACATTCATGTATGTAATCTATTTTCCAAGACTTCTTAACTGATCGGTCCTTCGAGACATCATTCCTTGTAATCATGCCCATGTATTAAAATAATGCACCGACACTGGGTAACGGGGGTCATGTAATTACAGTTGGTATCAGAGAATGTTTAGTAAAGCCCTTGGAAACTATATTTAGATAAACTCTGATTAGTGCACATAGCCCTAAGATAGACATGAGGATTAGTATAGATGAACTTATAGAATTTTGGTATTGTAGAGTTTTTTGAGTTTTCTGAGAAATACATCCTTATCTGGCTACGAGCAGGTAGAGGCGGCTCTGGCACAGATGTACCTATGGTTAAAACCCGAAAACACCGCCTTGAGCTATACTCAAACGGGAACTGGTGCACAACAATAGGCCTTGCTGCACTCTTGGTTACAACACTCCCGGGTGATATACTTAGGATAATTCTCAACATCATTACAAACCATTATGAAGGGATTATGAGTATATACTTCTTCAATAAAAACATCTTTTGGATTATGGATTATATCCATAAATCGTTTAATTTACATTAGGTATTTTACATGTTTGGAATTATTCATTTCACTTCATAAACTGACCTAGTTTATGCCGTTGTATAGAAATGGCACCCAGTATAAGGAATGTGAACTCCAGCCATACGTATAATCCAAACAATAAGAAGGATAATTTCTTTCAGAGTATTAATCCATAATTTAGAAGGAAAATAGTCTCCCATGTATTATCATCATATGAAGAAATAATATCATGTGTTGATAAGATAAGTAAAGTGTCCACTGAGTCCTATGGATTCAAAGGGAAGCAAATGAAGCAAAGGATGGAAGAGAGAAAGATGGATAAAGGGAAGAGGGAAAAGAACAATTTTACAATATATTATAACTGTTGGAAGAAAAACCCTGGAACTTTCCTGAAGGGAATGGGAGTTTGTTATAACTGTGGAGAAAAAGGGCACCATGTGCGTGATTTCAAGGGTAAGAAAATGGATTCAAATGTGCACTACATCATCTAAAAGGATTTGGGACACTACCCGAACCAATGTCCAAATAATCAGAGAATGCTGCAAATGATTCTATTGGATAATAATCAAGTTATGATACTACCAAATATGAGGAGGAATGACTAGAGTTCTTTTGTTGTTATTAGAGAATTATGTCATTTGTGTGTTGTGTCAACATTGTACGGGTTATAATAATTATTGAGTATATAAGGATTGTGTTGTAGTACTATTTCATTAAGGACATGAGATTGTGTGGAACAAAGAAATGCAGCTCAATAGTAGGTTAATTCATTGGAAATATATAGGTGTGGGAAATATAAAACTCAATATGGTTCTGATAATGATGTAGTGATTTTTGAATAAGAGATGGGTGATTTGAATAAATTATATTGGATATTCCTGACTAACTTGAAACTGATTAATGATTTCTATTCCCATAATTGTTGGAGATTTCTAAATTTTTGGATAGAAGGAGTATATCTAGTATTCTATAAGGAATAAATGATCATGAATGTAATTGATAAGGTTCTGTGGTAATTCAGGATGTGCAATGTTTTAAAATAATACATGACAAAGGTGTTCACATGTTATTAGTTAGGAAAAATGATCTTCATTGTGTTTAACATCATTACGAATTTCGGACTGTGAGTTTGGAAAAAAGTGTTTTGCATAAATCTAGTTTGAGATTATTTTTTTATTTCCATAAAAACGACAACTCGGTGGTCAGGCAGCAACCTGTCGCGTCCGACAAGGCTGCGAGACTTGAACCCAAAACCGAAGGGCGAAAAGGGTGTATCACCAACCACTGACCCATGTGATGTCCTCGATTGAATAATGTAGTTTTTTAATTATTTTACAATAATAATTATAAATTCATTTTTATTGAACCATATACGAATATGATAAATAGAATATTATTTTTAAACTCAATTATCTTATAGAGTGAAAGATGAGTTTGTGGTAGAACTTAGTTAAAGGATGGGAATGTACATGTCATGTATATATATTTCTTCTTCACTTATTCAATGAATAAATTAATTCTTATACTTTTGTGAAGGTATCTTAAAACAAAAAATGTGTTATCCTAATACCATATGTTTTTTGAATCGATGGTAATTTAAATCATCATAGATTGATGAATTTAAGGCCCTCATTTTTACATTTGTTTTTTATGGAAGAACTCAATCACTACATATAAATATTTACATTTTTCCTCTAATTATATAACTTTAATTTCTACCAATGTTCTCCTAATCGAGATCATAATTTGGTGGTGACCATTTCATTTCTCTTTTCCAATTATTAAGACTAAATTTTATTAACCAAATTTCTGATGTGGGTTTTCAAACTAAGATAATTTTTATATTCAACCATTATTTTCACAGGACAATTTCAAATTGCGAGGACAAAATTTATTTAAGGATGGAAGAATGTAACACCCCATGATTTTATAGTGGGTTATTTCTTCAAAATAATTCAATAACTTGCACTACACGCAACACCAAGTTCAAACGCACCATGACTTACCAAACAAGTAGTTCAAAAGATGTTATGAATAGTATTAACTGAATTTTGAACTTTATATAATCCTTATAATTTTAGAATCCATATTATGAGTTTATTATAAATAATTTAAGTACAAATTAATTTTTTTCGGATAAAAGAAGTATTTTTCAAAAAATGCACTTTTACCGACTTTTAAAGGTGATTCTTTTTTAAATCCAATATTTAAAATTTTTATATATTCAATCTGACTAAATAAATTAATTCTTTATTATGATCACATAAAAAATTTACAATGTAACACCCCAAGATTCTATGATATGCTTCATTTTGAATAATACAGTAGTGTGTGTTGTACGCAACTTGGAGTTCTAACACACACCACAACCAATCGATCTAGCCATTATGAATAGTAATACCTACTTTTTGAAATATTATTAATTTTATCACTAAAAATGTACTTCATTTTTGGATTCGAAATATCAAAATTAGCTTAAGGTAAAATTTTGGTACTTTTTGGATAACTTTTATATTTTGAATGAATAGTGAAAATTACTAAATTTTAATTAATGTTTTTTAATTAAAATAATTAATAGTGATAAATTATCAATTTTAGTGGTTTTAAAGTATATTTAGAATATATTTTTACCATTTAATACAATATTGGTCATTGGACATAATTTCACATTGAAACCGGATAGAAACAATTGTCAATCTTTTGATAGTTATTTTTTCTTACAAACACGCTTTTTTGTTTTGACAACGGAAATTAATTTTAAATTTATTTCTACACATTCTGTGTTTGGAATTTGGAAACATGGATTCAATATTTGAAATCTGGATGTCCAAATTGTGTAAATAGGTTACTATTATATTTATACATTTTGAATAATTACTTTGGTAAATATTTTATTTATCATGGTTAAAGTGTAAATCCAGTAAATAAAGGTAAAAAATAATATTATAATTATATTAATTTACCCTAAAACATGTCCTAACAAAATTGGTTGATATATTTCTGACCATGGGCATATTTGGATCGATTTTGCGACCCCATGGATACATTTGTATGTGATAATGACACTTTATATTAATTAAGTTAAAGTAAATACAAAAATGACATAAGCATTTATCTTTAAGAAAAACAATTTATACATAGGGTTATATATATTATATTTTTTAATATAAATATTCATTAGAAAGATAAAACTATTTCCTAGATAATGGTATTTTATTTATAATTTTTATACATTTAAAATATTAAAATATATATGACACAATAATGATGAAGTATTTTCCTTATTAATGAATGAATCAAATAATTGGTATTATAAACGTTAAAATAAATCTAATATGATTGTTTTGAAGACCACCACAAATTTTATTGTTTAATATGAAAGGTTAGTATTGTATAAATTATTTTTTTTCAAATTAATAAATTTTTATAACTTTAACAAAAATTAATTATTGAATAGTGCCAAAATTGACATAAATGAGTTTTTAAAAATAATAATATATTATTAATTGGAATTATATTACTAAAAATCTAAGGATCATCCAAACAAATTATATAATGGTAGGTGAATTACTAATGGGCCACTTGGGGGTATCTTGGATATATATAGTATGTTTATTAACTATATATTATAAAAATACAATGTGAAATGGTAAGTGTTAAACTAATTAACCTAGAGTTAAAACTAAATGATATGGTTAATATAATGACCAAAACATGTCTAAAATCTTTTGGTTGAGAGGGGTTAGACCCATATATAACTAAGGATTTAAATAAATTCATTTTAATACATTATAAGCAAAATATAATTAGATAATAAATTAATACTTTAATCTTTTTCTAAGGGGACCTCACACCTCTAACAAAAGGGCACTAACCATTCACTCTATTTCACACCTTCTAAGCCATTTGGCTCGGACAACCCCTGCCCAAATATCCTCTCAACTCCCCTAAATTTTTTATAGAGTCCCTCTTTTGTTCAGAAACCCATCTTAAGGATCCATTTTATTAAAATCAAAAGGAAGAACACAAAGAAGATGTAATGATTTCACCACCCTCTATTAAGTTCTCTTATTCTTCCACTTACAATTTCTTTGTTGTTTCAATTATAAAATAAACTCACCAGTATATTATATATATTGTGATGATATTATAAATATGGCACAACTATATTCTTTATCCTATCCATCCTTTTAATAACATGTCACCCTACGTGCGTACATACGGCTTACCGTGTCCATGTCATGGTGTAATTGTTATTCAATACATTATTATTTGGACGGGTATAATAATGTTGTGTAATTTATGTAAATAATAAATATATCATGACAATAATTCTGTAAATATTATATACCATCCATTTATATAACATTTTAATATCAATAGAATGATATTGTCACTCGTCCGTACGTACGGATTACCGTCTCCACGACACGATGAGATTCATTTCCAATTTCATCATTCACCGATGATTATAAAAATATATATTAATTATATGTTTGTAATATATGAAAAAATAATTCTACTGTAGATATATATATTTATTTATATATATATATCTATGTATTTATTTATGTACTTTCATATATCGTATTAACTTACATCCGTTCAACACTATATGAAAATGGAAACAGTGTTTATGCGTACGTACGGACTACTGTCTCCATAAACAATGTTTTAAATTTCATATATATGTCTATTATACATATTTATATTCTAAATATATTTTATATATAAATCATGTTTTATATTCTGGATGTATTTAAATCTTGATCTATGTGATACAATCTAGAGTAACAAGTTAAAACACGTACGATAAAGAAAGCGATTATTTCCTGAAATGTTAATTTAACATGGAAATTATTATTAAATGGGTAGTAAAAAGTCATAATTGAATCATGTATGATATCATAAATATTAATATTGTTCTTTTAAAATTAATAACATACTATGATCTTCGTACAATAGGTTAAACGTACCCCCGACTAAAGAAAGTGCAAGGTAAGGGGTTTTCATCTCACTCCTTATTTTCGTGAGATTCATGCAATATTTCCACTATTACCTTTTATGTTATGTATGTACTACCCATAATTTTATTATTTTTGTAATACACTTTAACTTATTTGTATTTACATATTCATTGTATGATACATCTTTCATGGGTTGTATGTTTCATAAGATACAAAATTGGTAAAGGTTAATTTCACAATCTCTTTATTATCCGAGGTTGTTTTTACGTAAGTATCTACTGGGACATATTTATTATCCATATCCATGTTTTATTAAATAATTTTCAAAGAGATTATTTTAAGGGACTTTTTTTACTAAAACATCATTTCAAATTTTTTAAATATTTATCCTTCTAAATCTTTCTCATTAATGTCCATATCGTTAAAATGGTTTTTAAGGATTTATTTATATGGACATGAATGTTTCAGAAATATTAATTCCTTTAAAATGTTTCAAAGTGGTATGGGAAAGTTGGATTCAAAAATTAATTTTAATGACTTCTTTTCTAAATTGTGTGATTTTTAAATGTTTTCATGAAAAATTCGTATTTCGCTCAAAAAATTTTACAAATCATTTACATCTATGTCAAAATCAATTATTGGATTTTAAACTTGTTTTGAAGTTGATTTATCATGATACAAATCTTTCCTATTGTGTTGAAGGTCTTTTTTTTGATATTTTTTACTATGTATATGTTATTTTTATACCATTCATGGTTTATGGGTAACGTATTGACATTTCTTATGCTAGTTTTAATACAAATGTTTTGTTATGTTTAGAACTTTTTATATGAGGAATGTATTGGACATAGTATGTGATGGGTGGAGCCCTCTATAGCTCATCGATTCATCGGTAGGTCTCATGAGACAATCTAGTGTTTGGGCATGAGGCCTTGACAAAATCTTATTTTTAATCATGGCACGAGGCCTTGTCTACGTGGTTATGATAGTCTGGCATTATGCATTCCATCATTATGAAAGTGGTTAGTGATATTGAATATGATTATTCAACTAGTTTAATATCCATGTGAGTTAGTAAATGGAATTATTTTATTTTATTTTTTACATATTATGCTGAAGATCATGTTTAAAAGGATTTTATTTTAGTTATACATTTCCTTAATTGTTTATGCTTATTGATGAAAGTTTCTGCTATATTGCTTACCCTTACTGAGCGTTTGAGCTCACCCATTTCTATGTTTTATTTTTACTAAGATTATAAGAAGTGTATTGTGATTGATATACAGGGTTAATCCTAGGGAATAATGTAGTTCATAAATATTATTTTTGTTGATTTGTATGTCTTAAAGTTAAATGTAAAATTAATGTATGTAATCTGTTTTCTAATACTGCTAAACTGATCGGTCCTTCGGGACTTGATTCCTTGTAATAATGTCAATGTATTAAAATAATGCACCGACACTAGGTAACTGGGGTCAGGGCGTTATGGTTGGTATCAGAGGATTTTTAGTACAACCCTTGGAAACTAGATTTAGATAAACTCAGATTAGAGAACATAGCCCTAAGATAGACATTAAGGATTAATATAGAAGAACTTCTAGAATTTTGGGTTTGTAGAGATTTTTGGGTTTTCCGAGCAATACATACCTATGTGGATAGAAGTAGGTAGAGGTGGATCTGGCACTGATGTACCTAGTGATAAAACCTGAAAACACTACCTTGTGCTAGACTCGAACGGGAACTAGTGCACGACAATATTCCCTACTACACTATTGTTTACAACACTCCTGGGGGATATGCTTCAGATAATTCTCATTATCATTACAAACCATTAAGAAGGGTTTATGAGTATATATTTATTCAATGAAACCATCTTTATGATTATGGAGTATATCCATATGTATTTCAACTTACATTAGGTATTTTACATGTTTGGAATTATTCATTACAATTCATAAAATGATCTAGTTTATGCCATTGTATCGAAATGGCGCCCAATAGAAGGAATGTGAACTCCAATAATACGTATGATCCAAAGAATAAGAAGGATCACATCTTTCAGGGTATTAAGCCATAAATTAGAAGGCAAATAGTCTCCCATGTATTATCATCATATGAAAAACAATATCATGTGTTGATAAGATATGTAAAGAGTTCACTGAGTCATATGGCTTTGAAGGGAAGCAAGAGAAGAAAAGGATGGAATAGAAAAATATGGATAAAGGGAAGAGGGAATAGAATAATTTTTCAATATGTGATAACTATGTGAAGAAACACCCTGGAATAAGACTGAAGGGAATACGAGTTTTTTTATTAGTGTGGATAAAAAGGACACCATATGCATGTCTGCAAGGTTAAGTAAAAGGTTTCAAATGTGCAATGCTTCATCTGCAAGGAGTTGGGACACTACGCGAACCAATGTCCAAATCATCATAGTATGCCCCAAATGATGCAATTAGATAATAATCATGTTATGATACTACCACAGATGAGGATGAATGACTATAGTTCTTATGTTGTTTTTAGAGAATTATGTCATTTGAGTGTTATATCAACAATGTACTGGTTATAATAATTATGTAGTATATAAGGATTGTACTGCAGTACTATTTCATTAAGGACGTGAGATTGTGTGGAACCATGAAATGTGGCACAATTGTAGGTTAATTGTTTTGGAAATATATGGTTGAGAGAAAGATAAAACATAACCTGGTTCTGATAATGAGGTATCGATTTTGGAATAAGAGATGGTTGATTTGAATAAATTACTTTGGATATTCTTGACTACCTTAAAACTAATTAATGATTTCTAATCCCATAATTTTTTTAGTTTACAACATTATTGGATAGAAGGAGTATATCTAGTATTCTATAAGGAGTAATGGAGCTTGAATGTAATTAACAAGGTATTGTGGTAATTCATGATCTGCAATGTTTTAAAAGAATTCATGATGAAGGTGTTCACATGTTATTACGTTGGAAAAAGGTTCTTCAATGTGTTTACCTTCATTAAAAATTTAGGACTGTGAGTTTGGACAAATGTGTTTTGGATATATCTAATTTGAGATTATTTTTGGATTTCCATAAAAAGGAAAACTCAGAGGTCAGGCAGCAACTCTTCGCGTCCGGCAAGGCCGCGAGACTTGAACCCACAACCCATGGGCGACACGGTTGTATCACCAACCACTGACCCACGTGATTTCCTATATTGAATTATGTAGTTTTTTAATGGTTTTTCAAGAATAAATATAAATTCATTTTTATTGAACCCTATATGAATATGATAAATAGAATTTTATTTTTATGATCTAATATCTTTTAGAGCGAAAGATGAGTTTGTGGTAGAACTTAGTTAAAGTATATGACTCTTCTTATCAAGTATAAATTTGTTTCGTCACTTATTCAATGTAGAAATTAATTCTTATACATTAGTGATGAGATCTAAAAAAATGTGTTATCCTAATACAATATGTTTTGTTAAACTGATGGTATTTTAAATCATCATAGATTGATGAATTTAAGGCCCTTAATTTTAAACTTGTTTTTTATTGATGAACTCAATAAATACCTATAAATATTTACATTTACCCATTAATTATATGACATTAAATTCCACCAATGTTCTCCTAAACAAGATCATAATTTCGTGGTGACCCTTTCATTTCTCTTTTCCTCTTATTAAGACTAAATTTTATAAACCCAAATTCTGATGGGGGTTTTCCAACAATGATAATTTTTATTTTCAAACATTATTTTCAATGAACAATTTCAAATTGCGAGGATGAAATTTATTGAAGGACGGAAGAATGTAACACCCCATGATTTAATAGTGCATTCTTTCTTCAAAATAATTCAATAACTTGCACTACACGCTACACCGAGTTCAAGCGCACCATGACTTACCAAACAAGCCATTCAAAAGAGGTTATGAATAGTAGTAAATGAATTTTGAACATTATATAATACTTATAATTTTAGAATCCGTATTATGTATTTTTTAGACATAATGTAAGAACAAATTCATTTTTTTCATATAAAAGATGTATTTTTCAAAAAATGCACTTTTATCGACATTTATTGGTGAACCCTTTTTAAATCCAATATTTTAAACTTTTATAAATTCAATATGATTAAATAAATTATTTATATAGAATGGAGGCATAAAAAATTTACAATGTTACACCCCATGCTTCCATGGTATGCTTCTCTTTGAATAATACAGTAGCATGTGTTGTACGCAACTTCGAATTCTAACACACACCACAACCAATCGAACTAGGTGTTATGAATAGTAATACCTACCTTTTCAAATTTTATAAATTTTTTCACACAAAATGGACATCATTTTTGGATTCAGAATATCGAAATTAGTCTACGGTAATTTTTTTTTACTTTTCAGATAAGTTTTATATTTTGAATGATTAGTGAAAATTACTAAATTTTAATTAAAAACAACATTTTTAATAAAATAATTAAAAATGATAAATTATTAATTTGATGTTATTAAAGTGTATTTAAAATATATTTTTACCATTTAAAAAAATGTTGTCAATTGGACATAATTTCACATTTAAACTGGACATAAACAATTGTCAATCTTTTTATAGTTATTATTTCTTACAAACACGCTTTTTGTATTGACATCAGAAATTAATTTTAAAATAATTTCTTCCACTTATGTGTTTTGAATTTGGAAACATGGATTCCATATTTGGAATCAGGGTGTCTGAATTGTGTATATAGGTAACTCTAATTTATAGACATTTTGAATAATTAATTCTGTAAATATTTTATTTACCATGATTAATGTTTAAATCCGGTAAATAAGGGTAAAAATTAATATTAGAATAATATTAATTTACCTTAAAACATGTCCTTACCCTATTGGTTGATACATGTCCAACCATGGGCATCTTTGGGTCGATTTGGGGACTCCATGTAACAACTTGTATGTGATAATGACACATTATATTAATTAAGTTAATGTAAATACAAAAATGTCATAGGCATTTATCTATCAGTAAAACAATTTTTACCTAGTGTTATATATATATTATAATTTAGACAATAAATATTCATTAGAAAGATAAAATTATTTCCTACAAAATTTTATTTTATTTATAATTTTTAGACATTGAAAAATTAAAAATATATCTGACACGATAATGATGAAATATTTTCCTTATTAATGAAATAATCAAATAATTGGTATTATAAACGTTAAAATAAATATATTTTGAATGGTTTGATGACATACACGAATTTTATTGGTTAATATGACATGTTTGGATTTCATAAATGAATTAGGTTTAAATTAATAAAGTTATTGTGACTTGAACAAAAATCAATTATTGAATAGTTTCAAAATTGACATAAATGAGTTTTTAAAACAAATATTATATTATTAATTGATATTCTAATCCTAAAAATATACGATTCAACAAAAAAATATAATGATTGGTGATTTATTAATGGACCACATGGGGGTCTCTTAGATGTATATAGTATGTTTATTAACTATATATTATAATAATATAAAGTGACATGGTAAGTGTTAAACAAATTAACCCAGAGTTAAAACTAAAAGTTATGGTTAATATAATGATTAAAACTAGTCTAAAATCTATTTATTGAGATGATTTACACCAATATACACCTAAGGCTCGAAATAAAATAATTTGGAACCGATATAAATAAAATATTATTGTACAATAAATTAATACATTAATATGTTTCTAATGTGACCCTCACCCCTCTTATAAAAGGGCACTCACCCTTCACTCTATTTCACACCTTCTAAGCCATTTTTCTCGACCAACCCCTACCAAAATGTCCACTAAACTTTCATTAATTCATTCTAGAGGCTATCCTTTTGTCAGAAATCCAACTTAAGGATCCCTTTTGATCAAATCAAAAGGAAGAACCCGAAGAAGAGGTAATGATTTCACGACCCTCTATCATGTTCTCTTATTCATCCACTTACTCTTTCATTGTTGTTTCAATTATAAAATAAAAACATCACTATATTCTATATAATGTTATGTTATTATAAATACGGAACAACTTTATTCATTATCCTATCCATCCATTGAATAACATGTCACCATACGTGCGTACGTACGGCTTACCGTCTCCACATTGTGGTGTAATTGTTATTCAATACATTATTATTGGGACAGGTATAATAATGATGTGTAATTGATGTAAATACTGAATATATCATGATATTAATTCTGTAAATATTATATACCATCCAATTATATATTATTTTAATATCAATGGAATGATATTGTTCCTCGTGCGTACGTACGGATTACCGTCTCCACGACTGGATGAGAATCATTTCCTAGTTCATCATTCATCGATGATTATAAAAAAATATATTAATTATAAGTATGTAATATATGACATAATAATTCTACTAGAGATATATATATTTATATATATAATAATCTATGTACTTACATATATCTTATTCACTTGCATCCGTTCAATACTATATGAAAATGGAAACAGTGTTTATGTTTACGTATGGACTACCGTCTCCATAAATAGGGTTTTACCTTTAATATATATATTTATATAATACATTTTTTTATTCTAAATATATATGATATATACATAATTTTTTATATTTTTGATGTATTTAAATCATAATCTAAGTGATACAATCAAGAGTAACAAGTTAAAACACATACGATAAAGAAAGTGATTATTACCCAAAATGTTAATTTAACATGGAAATTATTATTAAATGGGTAGTATAAAGTCTTAATTGAATCTTGTATGATATCATAAATATTAATATGGTTCTGGTATAATTTAATGACATACTATAATATTCATATAGGAGGTTAAACGTACCCTCGACTAATGGAAAGTGCAAGGTAATGGGTTTTCATCTCACTCTATATTCTTTTGAGATTCATGCAATATTGCCACTATTACCTTTTGTGTGGTGTATGTGCTGCCCGTAATTGTATAATTTCTGTATAAACATTAACTTATGTGTATTTACATATTCATTGTATGATACCTATTTCATAGGTTGTATGTTTCGTAACATACCAAATTGGTAAGGGTTAATTTCACAATCTCTTTATTATCTGAGGTTGTTTTTTCCTATGTATCTACTGGGACATATTTATTATCCATGTCCATGTTTTATAAAACTATTTTTAGAGGGATTATTTTAATGGACTTTTTTACTAAAACATAATTCAAATGTTTTAAATATTTATCCTTCTAAATCTTTATCATTAATGTCTATGTCTTCAAAATTAGTTTTAAGGATTTATTTATATGAACATGAATGTTTTTTAAATGTTAATTCCTATCAAAAGTTTCAAAGTGGTATGGGAAACATTGATTAAAAAATGACTTTTAATGACTTCTTTTCTAAATTGTGTGACTTTTAAAAGTTTTCTTGAAAATTTGGTATTTCTCTCAAAGAGTTTTACAAATAATTTTGATCTATGTCAAAATCCTTTAACGGGTTTTAAAATTGTTTTGAAGTTGATTTATCTGGATACAAATATTCCATATTGTGTTGAAGGTTTAATGATATGTTTGAATGTGGATGTGTTATTTTTATCCCATTCCTAGTTTATGGGTAAAGTATTGAAATTTAATATTCTAATTTTAATACGATTGATTATGTTATGTTTAGTACTTTTCATATGAGGAATGCATTGGACTTAGTAAGTGACGGGTGGAGACCGCTATAGATCCTCGATGCATCGATGGATCTCATGAGACAAACTAGTGTCTTGGCACGAGGCCTTGAATAAATCTTATTTTTAGTCTTGGAACAAGGCCTTGGCTACGTGGTTATGATAGTCTGGCATTATGCATTCCATCATTATGAAAGTGGTTAGTTATATTGCATTTGATTATTGGACTAGTAGAATATCCATGTGAATAATTAAACGTCATTATTTCATTTTATTTTTTCTATATTATGCTGACGTTCATGTTTAAAAGGCTTTTGTTTTAGTTATACATTTCCTTAAATGATTATTATTATTTATTAATGTTTCCTCTATATTGATTACCCTTACTGTGCGTTTGAGCTCACCCCTTTCTATGTTTAATTTTTCCTAGGATTCAAAGAAGTGTATTGTGATTGATATGCAGGGTTATTCCAAGGGAATAATGGAATTCATAAAGATTTTTTATGTTGTTTTGTATATCTTAAAATGCAATGTAACATTCATATATGTAATCTATTTTCCAAGACTACTAAACTGATTGGTCCTTCAGGACTTGATTCCATGTAATCCTACCAATGTATTAAAATAATGCACCGACTATGGGTAACTGGGGTCGGGGCATTACAGTTGGTATCAAAGGATGTTTAGTTCAACCCTTGGAAACTATATTTAGATAAACTCGGATTAGAGAACATAGCCCTATGATAGACATTGATGATTAGTATAGAAGAACTACTAGAATTTTGGTATTGTAGAGATTTTTGAGTTTTCCTAGTAATACATCCCTATCTAGATACGAGCAGGTAGAGGCAGCTCTGGTACAGATATACCTAGGGGTAAAAACCCGAAAACATCGCCTTGAGCTAGACTCGAACATGAACTTGTGCAGGACGATAGCCCTTGCTGCACTCTTGGTTACGACACTCCCGTGGGATATGCTTAGGATAATTATCATTATAATTACAACCCATTATGAAGGTTTTATGAGTATATACTTCTTCAATGAGAATATCTTTATGATTATAGATTATATCCATATATTGTTCAATTTACATTTGGTATTTTACATGTTTGGAATTATTCATTTCAATTCATAAACTGTTCTAGTTTATGCCATTGTATAGAAATGGCGCCCAATAGAAGGAATGTGAACCTTAGAAATACGTATGATCAAATGAATAAGAAGGTTTATATCATTCAGGGTATTAAGCTATTATTTAGAAGAAAAATAGTCTTCCATGTATTATAATCATATGAAGAAATAGTATCATGAGTCGATAAGATAAGTAAAGAGTTCACCGAGTCCTATGACATCAAAGGGAAGCAAGAGAAGAAAAGGATGGAAGAGAGAAAGATGGATAAAGGGAAGAGGGAAAAGAATAATATTCCAATATGTGATAACTATGGGAAGAAACACCCAGGAGCATTCCTAATGGGAATTTGAGTTTGTTATAAGTGTGAAGAAAAAGGACACCATGTGAGTTACTGCAAGGGTAAGAAAAAGGTTTCAAAAGTTCAATGCTTCATCCGCAGGGAGTTGGGACACTACGAGAACCAATGTCCAAATCATCAGAGTATGACCCAAATGATGTTGTTTGATAATAATCATTTTTTGATACTACCATAAATGAGGAGGAATGACTAGAGTTATAATGTTGTTATTATAGAATCATGTCATTTGAGTGTTGTGTCAACAATGTAATTTTTATAATAATTATGGAGTATATAAGGACTCTACCATAGTACTATTTCATTAAATACTTGAGATTTTGTGGAACCAAGAAAAGTGGATCTATAGTAGGTTAATTTTTTGAAAATATATGGTTGAGAGAAAGATAAAACATTATATGGTTCTGATAATTTGGTAGTGATTTTGGAATAAGAGATGGTTGATTTGAATAAATTATATTGGATATTCATCACTACGTTGAAACTGAGTAATGATTTATATTCCCATCATTGTTGGAGTTTACAACATTTTTGGATAAAAGGATTATATCTAGAATTCTATAAGGAATAAAGGATCTTTAATGTAATTAATATGTTTTTGTGGGAATTCAGGATGTTCAATGTTTTAATAGAATACATGACGAAGGAGTTCACATGTTATTACGTGGGAAAAGGGATCTTCATTGTGTTTACCTTCATTACAAATATTGGACTTTGAGTTTGGACAAAAGTGTTTTGGATAAATATAGTTTGATATTATTTTTAAATATCCATAAAAATTACAACCTGGAGGTCGAGCGGCAACCCGTCGCATCCGGCAAGGCCGCGAGACTTGAACCCTTAATGGAAGGGCGACAAGGGTGTATCACCAACCACTGACCCACGTGATGTCCTGTATTGAATAATGTAGTTTTTTTAATTGTTATTTAAGAAGAATTATAAATTCTTTTTTATTGAACCCTGTACAAATATGATAAATTTAATATTATTTTTAAGTTCTATTATCTTTGAGAGTGAAAGATGAGTTTATGGCAGAACATAGTTAAAGGATGGGACTCTACTTGTCATGTATATATTTTTCTTCTTCACTTATTCAATGAAGAATTTAATTCTTATACATTAGTGAATGGATATTATAACATAAAATGTTTTATCCTAAAACCATACGTTTTCTTTAACTGATGGTATTTTAAATCATCATATATTGATGAATTTTAGTTCATCAATTTTAAACTTGTTTTTGATTGATGAACTCAATCACTACGTATAAATATTTATGTTTTCACTCCAATTACATGACTCAAATTGAAACAAATGTTCTCCTAATCGAGATCATAATTAGGTGTTGACCCTTTCATTTCACTTTTCCTCTTATTAAGACTAAATTTTGTTAACCCAATTTCTGATGTGGGTTTTCCAACAAAGATAATATTTATTTTCAACCATTATCTTCAAATATCAATTTCAAATTGTGATGATGAAATTTATTTAAGGAGGAAATAATGTATCACCCCATGATTTCATAGTGCTTTATTTCTTCAGAATAATTCAATAACTTGCACTACATGCAACACCCAGTTCATGCGCACCTTGACTTACCAAACAAGCCGTTCAAAAGAGGTTATGAATAGTACTAACTGAATTTTAATCTTTATATTATCTTTATAATTTTAGAATCCATATTATTAGTTTCTTAGGCATAATGTATGAAAAAAATAATTTTTTCAGATAAAAGATGTATTTTTTCAAAAAATGCTCCTTTACCGACTTTTAATGGCGAACACTTTTTAAATCCAATATTTTAAACTTTTATATATTCAATTTGACTAAATAAATTATTTATTTATAATGTGGACATCGGAAATTTACAATGTAACAACCCAAGCATCCATGGTACCCTTCTCTATGAATAATACAGTAGCATGTTTTGTACGCAACTTCAAGTTCTAACACACACCACAACCAATCGAACTACCCGTTATGAATAGTAATACCTTATTTTTTAAATTTTATACATTTTATCTTTCAAAATGGGCTTCGTTTTTTGATTCATAATATCAAATTTATCCTAGGGTAAAATTTTGGTACTTTTCGGATAACTTTTATATTTTGAATTAATAGTGTAAATTACTAAATTTTAATTAAATACAACTTTTTAAATTAAAATAAATAATAGTGATAAATTATGAATTTGTGTTGTTTTAAGGTATATTTAAAATAAATTTTCCCCATTTAATACAATGTTGGTCATTTTACATAATTTCAAATTTAAACCGGAAATAAAAAATTGTCAATCTTTTGATAGTTATTATTTCTTACAAACACGCTTTTTATTTTGATAGTGGAAATTAATATTAAATTAATTTCTGCCTCTTCTTTGTTTTGAATTTGGAAACATGTATTATATATTTTGAATCAGGTTATCCATATTTTATAAATAAAAAACTGTTATTTTTAGACATTTTGAATAATTATTTCGGTGAATATTTTATTTACCATGGATAAAGGGTAAATCAGGTAAATAAGGCTAAACAATAAAAATACAATATTATTAATTTACGCTAAAACATGTCCTAACGCTATTGGTTGTAACATATCCGACCATGGGAATATTTGGCACGATTTTGGGACACCATGGATCCATTTGTATGTGATAATGACACTTTATATTAATTAAGTTAATGTAAATACAAAAATGACATAAGAATTTATCTTATAGAAAAACTATTTTTACATTGGGTTATATATATTATATTTTAGACTATAAATATTCATTGGAAATGTAAACATATTTCCTACATAATTGTATTTTATTTATAATTTTTAGACATTGATAAATTAAAAATATATGGGATAAAATAATGATGAAATATTTTCTTTATTAATGAAAGAATCAAATGATTGGTATTATAAACATTAAAATAAATATATTTTGAAAGTTTTTATGACATACACTAATTTTATTGGTCAATGTGACATGTTAGGATTTCATAAATTAATTTTTTTCAAATTAATAACGTTTTTATGACTTTAACAAAAATCAACTATTTAATAGTGTCAGAATTGACATAAATGTGTTTTAAAAATAATATAATATTATTAATTGATATTATATTCCTAAAGTCTATGTTTCAGCCAAAAATATTATATAATGATAGTTTAATTATTAATTGACCACTTGGGGGTCACTAAGATTTATATGGTATGTTTATTAACTATATATTATAAAAATACAAAGTGACATGGTAAGTGTTAAACTAATTAACCAAGAGTTAAAACTAAAATATATGGTTAATATAATGACCCAAACCTCTCTAAAATATTTTGGTTGAAAGGATTTATACCCATTGCCACCTAAGACTCAAAATAAATTCAATTGGAACCATTATAAAATGGATATGATTGTATAATAAATTAATACTTTAATCTTTTTCTAAAGTGACCCTCACCCCTATTATAAAAGGGCACTCACCCTTCACACTATTTCACATCTTATATGCCATTAGTCTCGTCCAAACCCTACCAAAGTATACTCTAAACTTCCCGCATTTCATTCTAGAGGCCCTCCTTTGGTCAGAAATCCAACTTAAGGATCCCTTTTGATCAAATCAAAAGGAAGAACCCGAAGAAGAGGTAATGATTTCACCACCCTCTTTCAAGTTCTCTTATTCTTCCACTTACTCATTCATTTTTGTTACAATTATAAACTAAAAACTCTAGTATATTCTATATAATGTGATGTTATTATAAATATGGCACAACTATATTCATTATCCTATCCATACTTTGAATAACATGTCACCATACGTGCGTACGTACGACTTACTGTCTCCACGTCGTGGTGTAATTATTATTCATGACATTATTATTTGGATGCTTGTAATAATGATGTGTAGTTGACACAAATAATAAATATATCATAATAATAATTATGTAAATATTATATCCCATCCAATTATATATTTTTTTAATATCAAAATAATTATATTGTCGCTCTTGCGTACGTACGGATTACCGTCTCCACGACTCGATGTGATTCATTTCTAAGTTCACCCTTCATTGACGATTATAAAAATATATATTAATTATAAGTATGTAATATATGACATAATAATTCTACTTGAGATATATATATATATATATATATATATGTATTTATGTACATAAATATATCTTATTCACTTACATCCATTCAATGCTATATGAAAATGGAAACAGCGTATATGCGTACATACGGACTACCGTATCCATAAACAGTGTTTTACATTTCATATTTATGTCTATTATACATATTTATATTCTAAATATATGTGATATATAAATCATGTTTTATATTCTGGAAGTATTTAAATCATGATCTATGTCATACAATCAAGAGTAACAAGTTAAAAAACGTACGATAAAGAAAGCAATTATTACACGAAATGTTCATTTAAAATGGAAATTATTATTAAATGGGTAGTATAAAGTCATAATTTAATCATGTATGATATCATAACTATTAATATGGTTCTGGTATAATCTAATAACATACTACTAACTTCGTACAGGAGGTTAAATTTTCCCCCAACAAAATGAAAGTGCAAGGTAATGGGTTTTCATCTCACTCCTTATTCTCGTGAGATTCATGCAATATTGCCACTATTACCTTTTGTGTGGTGTATGTACTGCCTATAATTACATTCATTCTCTAATAAAATTTTTCTTATGTGTATTTATATATTCATTGTACGATACCACTTTCATGGGTTGTATGTTTTTTATGATACCAAATTGGTTAGGGTTAATTTCACAATATCTTTATTATCCGAGGTTGTTTTTACGTAAGTATCTACTGGGACATATTTATTTTCCATATCCATGTTTTATGAATGAGTTTTAAAATGGTTTATTTTAAAGTAATTTTTTACTAAAACCTCATTTCAAATGTTTTAAATATTTATCCTTCTAAATCTTTCTCATTAATGTCCATGTCTTCAAAATGGGTTTTAAGGATTTATTTATATAGACATGAATGTTTTCAAAACATTAATTTCATTCAAAAGTTTCAATGTGGTATAGGACACATTGTTTGAAAAATACATTAAATGAATTTTTTATAAATTGTGTGACATTTAAATTTTTTTATGAAAAATGGGTTTTTCTCTCAAAGAGTTTTACAAATCATTTTCATCTATATCAAAATCCTTTAATGGATTTTAAACTTGTTTTAATGTTGATTTATCATGATAAAAATCTTCCATATTGTGTTGAAGGTTTTTTGATATGTTTGACTATTGATGTGTTATTTTTATTCCATTCATGGTTTATGGGTAAACTATTGGCATTTCATATGATAGTTTTAATACGAATGTTTTTGTTATTTTAAGACATTTTCATATGAGGAATGCATTGGACGTAGTAAGTGACGGGTGGAGCCCGTTATAGCTCCTCGATGCATCGGTAGGTCTCATGAGACAAACTATTGTCTTGGCACGAGGCCTTGAAAATATCTTATTTGTAGTCTTGGCACGAGGTTTTTGCTACATAGTTATGATAATTTTTCATTATGCATTCTATCATTATGAAAGTTGATAGTGATATTGCATTTGACTATTCGACTAGTAGAATATCCATGTGAATATTTAAATGGAATTATTTCATTTTATTTTATTCTATATTATGCTGAAGTTCATGTTTAAAATGATTTTGTTTTAGTTATACATTTCCTTAAATGTTTATGCTTATTTATGGAAGTTTTTGCTGTATTGCTTACCCTTACGGAGCGTTTGAGCTCACCCCATTCTATGTTTTATTTTTCCCAGGATTCCATGAAGTGTATTGTGATTGATATGAATGGTTAAGCCAAGGGAATAATGGAATTCATAAAGATTATTTATGTTGTTTTGTTTGTCATAAAGTGCAATGTAACATTCATGAATGAAATCTATTTTCCATTACTGCTAAAAT
This sequence comes from Viscum album, assembly GCA_963277665.1. Lineage (NCBI taxonomy): Eukaryota > Viridiplantae > Streptophyta > Magnoliopsida > Santalales > Viscaceae > Viscum > Viscum album. The sequence continues at coordinate 978,131,617 of OY728139.1, read as the reverse complement.
GATTTGTCCTTCAAGTCATGATTCCTTTTAATCATGCCAGTGTATTGAAATAATGCACCGACTCTAGGTAACTTGGGACAGGGCATTACAATAGTCAAATAGAAATCATTAATAGTTGAACACACATAGACTATATATCAAATATAGGGACAATAAATACAAAAAATATATTTAAATGGATTATAATAATGTAAATAGTTAAAAATAGACATAAAACCAAAGGTCAGGATAAACATCATAGGATTCATAAAAACTTGAAAATCCATCATTTATCCTTCAACTATATATCTAAAATATTGAATATCTTCTTCACATTGTTCTATAGTGTGTCACTCTAGCTTTTATTCTAGAAAGTCAGTTGTTTCAGGATCATCTCATTAAATTAAAAACAGTAAACACCTTGTAATTTTCCCAGAAACGTTCCAATTTGGAATATATAGCATGGTTGTGAAGAAAAAATTTTCTACATGTAATTCCATTATAAAAATTATGTTACTTACTCATTCATCTCTATATAATATACTGTTAATGTTCACCATGGTAAATTGAAATTTATCAAATTTTTTTCCAGTGACTAGATCAACCTAGTTACACAATATCATTTTTTATTTTAACCATGCGATAATAAAACATCAATGATGTATTTCAATTGACCATAGTAATGACCAAAATCGATAGATGGATAACAAATTTCACATTTTTGTTTTTCTTTTTTGTTATTAAAATATTTAATGTGAATCTGAAATGCATAATCATCTAAATCTTTGTAATGATGAGTTGTTATAGATGGACCATTAGCTAGTTGGTTAAATTATTCATTCATTATTGGGTCAATTAACTCCTACAGGTTATGTATCTATATATTTCAAATTATTTAGTAAATACTTATTCAATATGAAAGTAGTACTATACTATATTTATACGTAAAATGTATTTATACATTCAAAAGCATTCAACCAATCATGAAATGATCCATAAAGGGATTTTTATTAAAATGATAATCAATAACATAAGGCATATCATTTTACATTATTAAATTGTCTCCAAAAAATTATAATTCCATGTTTAAATGATAAACATATATATGAAAACAAAACAAGTAAAATTTGAACAGTAAAATTTAAAAGACAATTACTAATAAAATGATGCAACTAATAGAGTACAGAATCAGATTTGTCTATGAGATTATAGTAATTTGTTGTTTTCAATTTAAATTATAGTTCATTAAATATTTATTCTATCAGAATTATGAGTGGTATTATCTAATTTTGTTTAAACAACCATAAGATATTCAGAATAAAATGTTGTATAGTCATCAATAAAATAAACATTAGCTATTGATAACTTCAGATGAACTTTATTACATAAAAATCATTTAATGTATTCAGATATCACTCAATAAGATACATCCATCGGAATTTCACAATACCAGTAGCATTACTTCAATGGTCATGTGTACTATCATATTAGAAAAATATCAAAACATTAGGTTGGAAATAGTTTCTCCTTATGTAAAAGCATATGTATTTTGAATCAAGTAAATTTTTTAAATCACCCATTCATTGATTTTTTTAAAAATGTTTTCAAAAACATTACTCATCTCAATCAATGGAAGAACAACATTGGGTGAATCAAAAATCAAATATTTTTATTGGAATCAACTATTGATGTAGAATGTGATTGGCATGAATTTTCAACCCTTTCAAGAATACTAGCTATAATGAACCATGATCATCTTCAAAATGGAAGTAAATTTTATTTTTAATCATCAAAATTTATGTATTAGTAATGTACACTCTGTTATCCTCATCCAACTATAAATGAAAATGTTTTAGTAAACCCTTTTTTTAAAATCATGCTATTCATTGACATTGTTTTTTATTTTCCACTAACAACCCAAGTGGCCTCTAATATATTATCATAAAAAAATTTGATGTTCATGACATCCAGATAATGACTTAATATATAATTTTATAGTAAATAAGTTAAAAAAAAATTTCTCCTTCCAATTGAGACTGGGTTTTTTACCTACACCATAAATAGAGGGTGATGAGAGAGCAAAAAAATCCTAAAATTTAGGTACCATAATAATGTTTTTTCTCAATCTCTTATATTATTCCACTCATGCCATGATCTTTGGAGCTGGGATGAATTCTCAAGAACCATAAAATTACTATTTGGTCTTTATGAATTTGTGTTGAGGGGGAAGAAAAAATATAAAGGTCATGTATGTCCATTTTTTACAATGTTTATTCGATATAAATGTTTTACATTTATTACATCAATGGAATGAAAATTCACCTTTCATACACCAACATAATAAATTTTTATATTCTAATAAGCCATTGATTTTCTCTAATAAAATATCCTACAATTTTTACATTTCATTCATTTCGAAATCGTATCTTATCAAAAACATTTCCCCAAAACTAATTCAAAACTTCAATCAATGGATGACGCTAAACATCAATATTATCACTCAATCATCCAGGAACATCAATAACGGAGGAAGGTAATAGAAATTATTGTTTCCTAAAAATCCATGATGGAATATTATATAGATTCATCACCTATTGATATGTGTTATGAGTTGCACCAAACAAAGACATGAATGAATAGAATATTTTGCTTCTGAACAATAATCAGAAAATATAATATCATTATCAATGTTAACGTGCCTTTGATTAATCTCTAACCATACATTGTTGTTTTTTCTGGTGGGTTAGCATATCACTATACTTAATCCTTTCCACATGTCTCCTCATGAATATAGAAACATTAGATGACATAAAATATATTTTCAACCCTAGATTTAGAAAAAAGTGATGCACTTTATTTATGAAAATCAGATCCCTCTATTTCATAGTCTAACATTAATGAGTCTAATTTCCCCCGTTATCATTTCACATAGATGATGCATAGTCTATATAATTATCCAAGTGGTATTTCATTTTTTAAACAACATAAAATTTTTTTCCCATTAACATATGGTCTCATATGTGAAACCTAAATTTTTTTAACTTATGGGAATGATAATATAACTCTGGAGTCATAGAATCAACATGAAGTAATTTTATCAATTACACCAACAATATGTTGAATTATGTGTTTGACCACGGATTCAAATCCTTCATGTTCAATATCTCAATGATAAAAGTAATAAAACTATAAAGATTCAAAAAAATATAGTTTAGTTTCTTAGTCATTATGTATTTTATAAAAACTAGATGGTTCATGATTTCAAATACATCATAGATTTATCTCACCAATATTAATATTTTTAATGTTAATTCTTTCTTCATCTGACCCACAAAACTTTTCATTATGCATTTCATGTATCACACCAATCATCCTCACAAAAACATCCATCTGAACTATTTCATTTCAATAAAAATGTATATATTATTTCCCATAAAAACTCCAAATTTTATAATTTTTTAGAATCCAATTAATGAATATGTTCTCCCCCTTGGTATCACATATGAATTAATATATCCTTTCACATTCGATACATGGAAAACTAATGTAGTATCTTTTAAATATTCCAGTTAAATAAATAAACTATATAATTCCCTCAAATTATTCTTTAGAAGTTATATTTTTAAGATCAATCCAACTCTTATACATATATGTATTCCTTGACCCCCGCCCCCAAAGAATACCCTTCCTAGGACAGTAATTGGACAAGAGGGATAATGACCACACGGGCCCTTCCTCCCATATGCCTGAGGTTGGAAACTAGCACCTAGGGTATGTCATACATATAAATCATGTCATTACCCTCTATGAAAAAAATGACGAAGATATATATTGAATAGATACACCAATCATCTCATGCTCAAAAATAAAAAAACCCAAATGTATACTAGTAATGTCTTAAAAAACTAGAAAAGCAGGGATGGAAATTAAGTTACAAAAAAGGTAAACTCAACAGCAACAATGAAGCATAAACTGATCCTACAAAAGTACAATACAGTTTTATCTATCTTGATATCCAACCTTTTAAAACTAACCTAATGTTAGTTTGTATATTTTTGGGGTGATCATACTAGTATACTCAGTAGGATCCCCCTAGAGAATCTCACATAAAAATTAATGAAAACATAAAAAATTTCAAGGAACAATATGTACAACTAACATATTACCTAAACAGTTTTGTTATGTACCGAACCACAACATGGATATCTCCCACCAAATGAATGATACCATAGATATCATATAAAATAATTATAAATCAATAAGAGAAACCCACTTCGACTTCCCTGATGGTTTGCTGACATGACCTAACATCGCTTTTACCGTTCCGTCTCTCTCCAAAAGAAGCTATCATTAAGACACATGGGCTATGTATCTTGACATGCATCTCATTCATCACATATTGACATACTCTCATGCTACATCTCTATATAGTATCCATGTATTTTTCATGATCCACCACATCCCGTATGACATGTATCATACATCAGATATTATTCTCCAAACCATTATATCCCATACACTGAGTATGGTACCTTAAGTCATCACAAAAAATATATATCATACCTACAATAATCTTTTACATACTAAATATATAGATTCATGTGTGTGAAATAATAACAAGACATTACAATTCTCTATATATGTATATGGGGAAACTAATGACTATAGTTACATGCACACAATACATTTAAGAGTATTGGAGAGGACCCGAGGGGGTCGTTAGTCATCAATCCCTCTCCAACATAGAGTTTGGGGAAAACACCTTCCAAGAGTTTGTTGGGTGTCATTTTCCAAAACAATACTGTTGGGGTAGTGTATGAAATCACAAAACATGAAAGATATATTATTGCTCATGAACACACTATAGGCATTAACCTAGTCTAAGGCTCAACAGGAGCTATCATCTCTCGGACTCTCGAATTTTACCTCTATGGGCAATATATCTTATAAGCACACAAGCAATTAATTGAGCTATATTAAATTAATTAATTTATTTTAATGTTTTACATAAATATAACTAATTCATTTTCTATCAATTAACATTATTTCAATTTTATTTCAATATCCATCCAAGTGAAGTCTATGCACTCTGAGAATAATCCATACAAGTACATGGTTTCTCAGGATTAACATTTACATTTTTATTCCTACAACAACTAAAACTGTGGGTTATTCATTTTCTAAACATTATACCCATTCTACAATTTATGTACTCTAGAAAAATATCCTAATCAACTATTAAGAGATATTAACAAACATATCCAACTACCTCAATCATTGAGGAAAGGAATATAGGTAAAATAAGTGAACCAATAATCTGATCATTAAAAAAGTTCATTAGTAAGAATTCATATTAGATTTCAGCAAAAAAATTAGTAAGAGAAACTACATCACATTCCATGAACTCTTGTGCCATCCTTGACACCCCCATGTATATCACCATCCATATAACCGTCATGTGCATCAATTACAGCCCCAAACTCAAGCGTCCCATCCCAAATCGAATTAGCTATCCCAGAATCATATCACATTTCATAAAAAGGATCATATATATATAACATAAAACATTGCATGAAAAAACATAGTCAATAAGGAAATGTGGCCATAAAACAAGGCATCTTATATCCATATGAAAACATGATCTCACAACCCCATCATAATACATTTAGATTTTACTTGATAACGAGAATCCTTCGAAAAAAATATTTATCTTTATTAAACAATTGGGTTTTATTCCATCTTGAATTAACCTATTAAATTTTCATAGGTTAAAACAAACAGAATCCTATGGAATCCACTATAACAAGTATTATCGGATATTGACCGAATTCAACCCCCACCAAATAATTTAAAGAACCATTGAATAAATAATATGGATTAATTAAATATATAAAATAGAAAAATAATTTTGATTACTACGAAAACACACCCAGATAGATTGTTGATATGGTAATAGTGAATAATGAACAATTTCAGAAGAAGAAATGATAAAAAACAATAGAACCATCATGAATTACGTGCTTTGGTCCCTTTGGGACCAACTTTACGGAATAAACACAGCCCACACATTCAGTTTTATTACATTATAAAAAACAATAAAGATTACAGTGTGAAGAGGAAAAGAATATATGTATTTGTAATGCACAGAAGTGCTAAAATATAAACTGTGCACTAGAAGTAGCAACACCAAAGTAATCATGATTAAGAAAAACATAAAACCTAGGAAAAAAATTCTGGGTTTCCATATCACCTCATGATCCAAAAGCATCGATCCCACAACATCATTGGATCTTGTTGTAGGATGAAAACTCCATGTCCCTATATTCTAGAAATGCTCAGAAATCTTCAACTGCGAAGAACCCTAATAGGCTACACCCTGATTGGAACACCAGTCACATGTAGGGAATATAGATGGGACACCACATATGTCTACATATGTGGATGATAAAACCACCACTAGTAAAATTAATGTTGAGGAAGATGATTCCAAACTTCAAGAAAAGTACACAGACCTACAAGTGAGAAGAAAACAAACCACTAGTAGTGAGAGGAAGTCAGTTTCTAGAATCTAGAAATCTGGTTACTAGATGGAATTGACCACCTAAGATGATTACATTCACATCGTTTTAGTATGTCAAAGGTAGGTGCCATAAGGTTGATGAAACCCCATGCGAAAATCTTAACTGGATAACTAAACATCAATGGGGAGGTTTCCACGAACCCAACACCAAACATACCACCTGGAAGCACAAGGAAGGGATCAAATAAAAGGATCTCATGATATATTAGGTGGAAACATCCATTGATAATTAAAAATGAAGAGAATGGGAATAAAACTGGTAGACAAGGTGGCATACAAAATCAAAAAGGCTAAACAATTGAGCCAGCCATGTAAATCAGATAACAGGTTAAAATGAAACCAAAATACTATAGATATTAAAATGAGAAAATATTTAACAATACATTGCATTTATTTGAAAAAATATAAATGGAATAACAAAATTAATTGGATAATTTCAATTTTAAATATGAAAAAAAGAATAAAAAAATTTACAATTCTAAAACATTTTCAATTTAAAATTTGTGATGTTATTGTACCAAACTATTATTCAAGTGCATCCATGTTCAAGATATTTAATCAGTACATGAACTTTGATAATGTTTCAACCATAGTCACATTATTAGTAGGGTTTTCATCCTTATGTGTTTTAGTGAAACACTTTTATTTGAAATCTATAACATATCTAATAAATTGAATCCAATTATCTATGTCCTTAGAACTACGATGGAATACCAACTTTTTAGGCTAATAAAGGGATGATTGAGACTAAAAATTTACACTAAAAACTAAAATAAATATACTAGGTTCATAATGTAGACCCTAAATCCCCATGAATTGTTTTAATTCTATTATTTCTTCTATATACTTTTCTTTAGTGGTCAAGAGGTTTACCACTGATTTCATATTGCACTTCCAATATATAGGACATCCACATATAGCAAAGACATAACTAGTTAGTGATTTACTAGCATCATAATTTTATTATAGTCTCATTCCACACAAACAGTCACATATTCAAAAGAATTAATATTCGTCCCATAGTAAATTGAATGAATGGAAGTAGAATCAATGTACATTAACAAGAATTTGAGACAAAGCCATTGTGGCTAGCCTAGATTTTCCATAAACTTGATTAATGTATAGACAGAAAAAGAAACATCTGGTCAACTTAAAATCATGGAATACATAATATTTCCCATTAAATTATCATTTGATATTCTACTCATATATTAAATATCATAAGATATGGTAGGTTACTAAGATAACGAAAATTTGAAATTTTTACATAATTGAAAAATAATAGTCTTCAAACAATAAAAAAATACATCTTAATCACTCAATTTGTATTGGAATGGTTAGATACATAAGGAAGATTAGTCTTACAATCCCTAATTATTTCCATGCACATAATTATCATAGAAAAAACTAGATATTACATTTTAAAATTACAATTCAATTGAATTTTCACATGGGTGATTAATTTCAAATCACAACATATGAGTACCATGTAAACTACATAGACAAGTAAAAAACCATGTATTCTTAACAAATTTAAAATATACACATGCATCAAACTGGCTCCTATTGAAAATATTTTATAACAAGAATGAATCAAACTTAATATACCATTGTATAGATATTTATTTTAAAATATATAATGATTTGTTATGAAAAAAAACATCATTAGAATTAAAGTCCTGTTTAAAATGTACGAGGATTCATGTATAATTTAATAATTATATAACCACGCACAAAATAAATTTTTACATATGGCTATTCAATATAAATATCAAAATGGATAGAAAAAAGAATGAAATGTTTTTAATGAACAATGGTTCAATATAGGAGAATTTTTTTAAAGTAATCATTTCCTTCTCATTGAAGGAATATGTTATCTACAAGTATATATTTAATCTTATTTTTATTTCCTACATTTCTTTTTTATTTTTCATATAAATATACAACCAATCACCTTGGAAGTTGGAGGTTTCATTACTCTAGGAATATTATGGGTATTTTATAGGGATTGCATATCGTCTTTCATTACTGAAATCTAATGATTAGAGTTGCTGAAATTGATAACATGATTGTAGCATTGGGAATCCTCTCCACCATGATCCGCTGACTTTTTTTCTTTTCATTTCTTTTAAAAATTGGTTAAATATCTGCAATAACAGATATCCTTAACCACATGTGTCAATAGGGTAGGCACATAGGCCACTCCCGTCCCTATCAGGGGAGATGCCAACCATCTCTCATTTCTATGAACACCCATGATCCACAACCAAATTTAATGAAAAGGAAAGCATATTATCATCGATATACATAGGATGAGGTCTAATGAACCTCTTATGATGATCCCTAGTGATATTATAACCCTGAAAGTCATTAGGGACTTCATCATCATGAGTATCATCATAATCAGACCAAGATTGAAAGACATGATAAGAAAGGTGGACCTAATAGGTAGAAGGAGTCTCAAAACGAGGCTCAGTAAAATTGGGAGGATAAGACTTAAGATCCCTCTTCTAAGATGGATCAACATTTTAATTAGTGGGAGGCTGGACTGCAGTTAGAGTAGACAATTGAAAAACCATATCTCAACTAATATTACAATTTGGAATGCCAGGATTATCTAACCAATTCATTTACCCCTTCACCCCTAATGATAGCCTATTAAGATGTGCTTTACATCATAGGGCTTATGTTTATCTTCCATAACATGAGTGTAGGCAGTGCATCCAAACATCCTAAGGTGTTCATTGGATGTGGGTTATTTCTCCACAAATCAATAAGATTGTTAAATATGTTGGTAGATGTGAGACACAAATTGATTATATAAACATCCATAGTGATAGTTTCTACACAAATGGATTTGGGAAAGCCCAATCATTAAAGCATGTTATGAACCCTCTCAATAATGGTATGATTCATTCACTTACCTAGTCCATTCTTCTAAGGATTATGACTCAATGTTTAGTTATTTAAAATTACATCACTTTCAAAAATCACGATGAACTCAATAGATAGGTATTCAATGCCATTATCAGTCCTTAGATCCTTTAACATAATCACATATTGATTTTTTATAGAGTATTTACTAGTTTTAAATAGCTCAATGACATCATATATATTTCAAAAAATATAATCCCATGATTTAATTTAATATTCATCTATAATGCTCACAACGTAAGATCCTAGACCAAGGGAGGTAGTCCTAGGAGGTCCCCACAAATCAGAGTGGACATACTCAAGTGTTTGGCCATCATAGATGTTGGATATATGAAAACTAACTCTTTTAGAATTAACCACGACACAGTCTTCACAAAAGTATATGTTACATGGTGTAACATGAGTGAGAATCCCATGCATTATAAATTTCATGAGGCCTTCAACACCCACATTTAATAGCCAACTATGGTAAATCATATTGGTGTCATTTGTAGTTACATAATTTTTCCCATTTTCTCTACCTATGTTTTTCAATCCAAAACATATAACCAATTTAGTAAGGAGACTTTAAGAACCATACGATCTCCCATGGTGATTCTATGTCTACAAAATTTAGATTTAACCGTAAAATCAATTTGATCTAAGACACCAACTGAGATCAGATTTTAGTGTAAATCTAGAACACATCGAATATACAATAGGGTTTTAAGATAATTTTTTCAGAGATCTAGCATTACATAACCTCTATCCATGACACAACATCTCTTGTTGGTGCCTATAAAAACCTTTCCTTCAACTACCTCAGTTAAAAAATAAATGGAATTCATATCCATGCATGTATTTAATGAATAACCTAAGTCTAAGACCCCCTTGACATTAACAGTATCAATACAGACACAAGACACTTTAGTACAGTCATAGCCTTCGTCTAGAAATAGTACATGATCAGTAGACTCCTTCGAAGGTTTTACATATTTCAAATTATGTCATTTGTGTCTAATATCCCCTTGTATCTGAAAGTTGTGGTAGGTAATATCCATCAGCATGGGTTTAGGAAAATTATTCTCTTCTTTACTATGATTCTTACTTCCAATCTTATTTTTACATTTCTTTTTTCCTTGAAACTCTGAATGACCCCTCGCATTCAAACCCACAGCTTCAGGTTTAAACATAGCCTTCCTATGCAACTCACAAGTATGAAATGCATTTTTGACTTCCTCTAATGTTAAGAAATCTTTGCCAAACATCATATCATCAATAAGTTATTCATGTAAAGTATATAGTGAAATTAAACTTATGATGTCTTAGTCCTCATCCTCAACATTTAACATTATATTTCAGAGCTCTATTATTATATTTACAAACTCATCTTGGTGTGTTATAATGGTGGTTCTATGACGCAACCTAATGGTATATAATTTGTGCTTCTTATGTAAACGACCAATTTATGATGACTTCAAAAAAATGTTTTATGATGTTTAGACAAAATACCGGCTTCATATGTCTGATAATCATTCTCCAGTGGGACTTTATCACCTAAATATAAGTTTAAAGAGCTATGTGCAATCATCAAAACCCCAGGAGGGACATATGCATAGGTAGTGATGGTTTGATCATCAATAAAAATACATACATGGGGTTTCTCTGGTCTGCAATGGTCACTATGAAGCCCTTGTTGGACTAATAGGGATCAAATTTTTAATCAATATAAATTAAAATTATTGCAACAATCATATTTTTCTATTTCATAATTCACAGATGACATTGTTTATTCTGCTGGCACAGAGACCACATTGTTGTGGGGTAATAATGGAATACATCCCACTCCAAAATAATTAATATGAACACCAATTAAAGAATCTGGTTTAATTCTATATAAATAATTTGAAAATTAATTTGAATACAATGTAAACACACCCAAAAATAGTAATGATGTGGGAATAGTGAAACAACAACAATTGCAGAAGAATTAATGATAATAGAAAAAAAATCCAACACCAGGATTTATGTGCTTAGGTCCCTTTAGGACCTACTTCATGGAAATAACACCTATCATGACCACCTTCCCACAATGTGTACCCCACATGGGCCAACAATGTGATAAGGGAGATAATGACACCCCGAGTCCTTCCTCCTGTAGGCCCTGAGTTGGCGCCTAGAACCAAGGGTTTAGTAATCACACAGATGGGAGGCATTTCCCTCTAAGAGAACACATTGACAAGAATGTGATACGGAAGACACCAAACAACTCCAAGTCATGCTGAAATATAAATTAAATCCTATGTACACATATGTAATGTCATGTAAAACTACTACAAATGAGATGGAAACTACAAGTAACCAAAATAAATTAAAAAACAACAACAACCATGAAGTCCAAATAGACCGTGTAACCCAAATCTAGTAGAAACCATCTTGATCTCTATCCTAATCCATGTGACCTTATAAACAGTTTATATAGACCTAGGCTGAGTATAATAGTATATACTGTATAATCCTCCTTGAAGCCTCTCGTGAAAAAGTTAATAAAGCATGATAAAGCACAGTGAACAACAATTGAAACTAACTCATCACATAAATAAGTATACAATGTTACCAGCCTCACCATGGATACTCTCACCTTGTAATGTATATAAGAGTATATAGTCATATAAATAATATAAATGGTACACCGCTACAACTTCCACACAGGTTTCCCACTTTTCCCCAGCATTGCACGTCCTATGAATCTCTATCAAAAAAGGATTGCTCTCAAACACCAGGGCGGAGCACCACAACATGCACCTCGTGCAACCAAACCGCCATTTCACCCCAATAAATTCACCATGTAGTGTTTTGGAGCCACCAAAGCTCACATAAAGTGTATCATACATCGGGTATTTAACCTCAATCCATTATAGCCCATACACTGAGTAAGGGTCCTCAAGTAATCAAATAATATACACGTTACACCAATAGTAGTCCCTAGGAAACTATATCAATAATATATGCATGTTAATTACCAGAATCCATTATAGTCCTCAACACTCATATATGGGGAAACTAATCATTGTGACTACCAACAATGTAACTACCAAGAGAAGAGAGCAGACCTAAAGGTGGTAGTCATCCATCCATCTTCCCACCGGAATGTTGGAGAAAACACCACCCAACGATCAGAATCCCTGGGGTGTCAGTTTCCCTAACTGACATAGTCGAGTAGCATATAGAAACGCAAAATGTACATAATATACATTATCTCACAACCACACTATGGGCATAACCTTGTCATAGAATCAACTGCTACTAATGTCTCTCGGACTCTCGGCTGCCTCTTTGAAGACTTGGTAATCTATAAGCACACAATGATTTAAAGAGCTTCATTACGTTACATCATTCCATTTTTATCAGTTTTAAACTATGTTAATTAGTTCTTTAAACATTAAATAACCATTAAAAATTCTACATTAAATTTCATTAGCATCACAACCAAAGTCCATTGTGCCTTTAAAATATAAACCTCATCATTTCATTCTAGCAAGCTCCAACCCCATGGGTTAACATCATTTAATAAATTGTTTACTTACATCACTACTATCCCATATTCCCAGGCATTCATGAAAAACATTATATACTACTTAACACATCGGGACTCAATATGGTGACTAGATGAACTATCTGTAGTGTATTTTCCACCAATAGCACAAGCGTAGACCCATTCTCCCTAGAGAATATAAACACAGAAAGCACATATCATACCATGCATTCCTACGCCTCTTTCGGAATATGGGTAAGCAAGACCTGCTACCTTGAGTAGTGGGGAACATAATGTAGATAAACATCCAAAGAAATAACATGAATCCAAACAATCACATCCAACCCATTTCATCATCCCTGGTGTCCTACCCGATACCCACATTCATAAGCTGATGCATCTTGCCACTCTCGGCGTCAACTACTTCCACAACCAGTAGGCCTCCCTGCCCCCACATATGTCAACAGCCATCCAGGCTCACATCACAAAACATGCTATAGAAAGGAAAATATCATATCAGTTGGGCTCTTTTCCCTTACACAAGCGAGAGGGTAACTCATAACCATTCAAGGAATTATTTTATATCAAACAACCAATTCATTAATCTATATTGGTTTTAATGATTTATTACTTGTAGGTTCTAAAATTGGGAGACCTAAACAGTAATCTATCATAAATAAATAAACATGATTACTAAACCAATTTGATTAACATCAAATTACGACCAGAATAACCAAATTCATTCTCATGCCTCTTTATCTTTAGGAAAATAATTATTAATTAATTCCATGATTTACGGTCATTACCAATTTTTATCATGAATTAAGTGATAAACAAATCAATCATAGATATCACACTATCTGGAAAAACAAGAGGCAATAACATATGACTAATACCAATTTATTTTTCTAGTTAAAATATGTATTATGTCAATTCCATTGTGATCCAGTGGGATAAAACATGCTAACTATATAGTTGTACACATATGAAAAAAGAATAATCAAATCCCTAACCAAAAATAGTTCTTGATGTTCTTTATACGATATGGAGCCATACAATAAATAATAATATCCTCCCCCATGACAATTGTATCCACCCAAGGATGTTGAGACACCACCAACAGAAAACAAAGAAAATTATATTAAGAACATGTGTGTAAAATTCCATAAAACGGAGAGCAGAAACAGAAGGAGATGAACCCAACAGAATTGACAACAAATCATACCTTATATCGAAGATTTACCAATACTACATGGTTGCATAAAAACTGAGGGGAACCAATCCATGGAGGAAATGTTGATTCCACAACTCCTACGGGATATAATGAAATGTTCGAGTGTCTCATAGCTGATAACAAGGATGAAGAACTAGGGAGGAAGATATCTCATCATTTTAGATTATTTAACTGAGCAGTGGTTTAAGATACACTGGATTTTTCATTAATAGTTTATTTCATTAAAACATGTGGTTTGACCAATGAATATAATTCTGAGCCCTAGAAAAATTAATATTTTAATTAATTGAGGTTTAATCGGCTTTAGAGTCCTTAAAATGAGGTTTAAATTCATTTTACTTCAAAGGAAATGTAATAGGGGAGAAACTATAGGATGTTGGAAACATTATTCACGAACTCAAAATTTGGGAATGGGAAAACACTATTCATGAACCTCAACATTGGAGCATCACCATTTTTGAAACACTGTTCATGAACCTCACCATTGGAACCTCAACATTCAGGAAACACTGTTCACAAACTCAAAATTTGGCCAAGGAAAGTGGTCACTATTGGAACCTCACCATAATAGAAACACTTTTCATGACCTCAAAATTTGTCAAAGGAAAGAGGTCATCGTTGGAACCTCACCATTGCACTGTTCACGTATAGTTACCGATGATACCATTCACAAAATGTTACTGATGACACAGTTCACAGAAGGACACTAATGACACTGTTCACAGAAGGTTACTGATGACAGTTTTAACCTAAGGTTATCATTGCACTTTTCAAAGAAAGATGATGTTTCACTATTCACAATGGTGTACTGTTGGAACTGTTCACTAATGGAGCTATTCACAGAAATGAAAATTTGGAAAAGTGTTGGGGATAAGTCACCTTGACCTTCTGAAACACCTCACACACCTGATTTTCTCAATGGAATAGAGCAGAGAGGTCTGGGTTATTACATCAGATACCTCTCAAAAAATTCTCATCCTCTAGAATTCAAAACCCACATTAAGCTAAAATTAAAAGGGGTCTGAACAACCACCCATCAAGACACCTCTAAAAAGAGAGAACACCACAAGAAGCAAAAAAAGAAATCCATATTATAATCATGAATGGTCTATATCCACAAAGGGGAAATCAATACATGAAAAGAGTTAAACATTAAACAAATATGGGTACAAAGCATGTATCTGTGACTCACTTTCCCAGGTACAGTCTTCCATGTCACCATGTCACCATAAGACTCGAACCAAGGGAATATAATTCCCCTATATACCTTCTCTTTTCCGTCTTCGATCCCTATATGTCGCTTCTTAATGGTCACATCATATTTAACATCGATCTCTCCCCAATCAATGACCTGAGAGTTACCATGAAGATAATGATGAAGCTTTGATACATGGAAAACATCATTTATTCAACTCTTCTACGGGGGAGTGCTACTCAATACGCCATAGCTCCAACATGAGCTAACACCTTGAAAGGCCCAACAAATTTGTGAAAAATCATACTCCCATGACTAAACATTCACTACTCATGATGGAAAGTATCCTTCAGAAACACATGATTCCCAACATCAAACTCTAAGGGTCTCCTATGTTGATCAGCATATGATTTTTGAAAATCCTGGGCAATCTTCATGCTCTCATGAATCACCTAATCCATCTATGTTGTATTCTACACAAGTTATGGTCTGAGAATTGCTGACTCTCTTACCCTAGTCCAGCACACTGGTGAACGACAATGCCACCCATTCAAGGCATCATACGGTGCCATACCTATGGTGGAGTGAAAAAAATTGTTGTAAGTGAACACCACCAAAGGTATGTACCTCATCCATGAACCTCTAAAATCCATGACACAAGAGAGTAACATATCTTCAAGAGTCCATCTGTTTTTCACTGTCTAACCATCTGTTTGCAAATGAAAATTAGTGCTAAGGCATAGCTAAGAACTACAAAGATGTTGGAGACCTCTCCACAACCTGGAGATAAAAAAAGGATCTCTATCAGAAATGATCAACCTTGGGACTCCAAGAAATGTCTCCACAGCCTACAATTACTGCCTCAACAAAACTTCCAAAAAGAACAACTCCTTGCTTGATTAATAGTGGAATGGTTTTCTTAAATGGTCCACTTCAAACCAAATAGCATCATGCCACCCAAATATCAAGGTAAACCGGTGAAAAATTCCATTAAGATGTCCTCCCAGTTACAGTGAGGTACATCTAACGGTTTGATGAGACCACCAGAATCATGGTGTTCAGCCTTCACCTTATGGCAAACCAAACATCAAGACACAAACTCCACAACATCACACATTAGTCCAGGCCACCAAAATTTGATTCTCAAGGCTCGGTACATCTTTGTCATGTCTGGATTCTCCACCCAAGGAGAAGTATGGGACTCTCTGAGAAGTGTCTCGCACATGGCCATTGGAACAAAATTCCCTCTATGATATAACACTCGGTGTTGTTCATCCTCGGACCAACAATCAGTGGCTTCACAAAAAACAATTCGGTCTATCAAGTCCTCCACCTCTAGATCCAATTACTAGGACTCTTCCACCTGCTACAACAAATATGACTACACAATCATCGGAAAAAGACAACCTGTACCCCCAAATTCTCCCATATCGAGATTTAATGATTTCATTTCTTCCATTACTCTCCAAGAGTCACTAGATTGACACACTACATCAGTTCAAGAATTCCAACTCATTACATCAGCTATAACATTCCCCTTTCAAGGTGTATATGATATTAAGAAGTTGTATTTCTATAAGAACTCCTTTCACCGATGTTGTTGTATGTTCATTTCATGCTGAGAGAAAACATTCCTCCACCTCTTATGATCGGAGAAAATCATAAAGCGCTCTCCAATGAGATAGTGTGTCAACAATATTAGAGAAAACACCACAGATGCCAACTCAATATCATGGGTGGAATGGTTACTTCATGGAGGTGCAACTACTTAGACACATAAGAAACCAATAATCTCTACTGCATCAGAACAAAACCTAACCAAAGATATGAAGCATCATAGAAAACATCAAACTAAACGCTCTCTACTCGAAGATGAAGAACTAGAGCACTTACTATCTTCTCCATTAGATAATCAAAATCTTCTTGACACTGATCAGTCCATATGAATGCCTTATAGTTCCTAGTCAAATCTATCATAGAAGTTAAAACTTGTGAGAAATCAGCTACCTACCACCAATAGTCGCATGCGAGACTGAGGAAACATCACACATATGACACTGAATTAGCGGTTTCCCAAGACACAAATGCTTCTATCATCAATGGATCCACAACTACTCTCTACTATGACAACAAATTCCCCATGAAACGGACTTCATGATCCCAAAACTCACTCTTAGACGACTTCCCAAATATCTTATGTTGACGAAGAACTCACAAAACGTCATGTAGATGTTCCACATCCTCCTCCTCAGATGTGGAGTATATAAGGATGTCATCTATAAAAACCTCCATGAACTTTACAAGGAACTCACAGAACATAGCGTTTATCAATCCCATGAACAGAATAAGATAATTTTCCACACATAAAGGCATTACAATAAACCAATAATGCCCATGATGACAAATGAAAGAAGTCATCCGGATATCCTCATCCTTCACACAAATCTGTGGATATCCTAACCAAAACATGATCTTTGAGAACCAACTTTAACCCTTCAGTTGATCGAATAAATAATCAATCTACAAAAAAGGATAGTGATTCTTCACTGTCACTTTGTTTAATCAATTATAATCGATACACAGAGTCAAACTGCCATCATCCTTCTTCACAAAAAAAGCTGATGCACCCCACGGTGACACACATGGCTGAACAAAACCACACTGTAACATTCCATCAAGATGTATACGTTTCTTTTGTCAACAGATGGGTAAATCCTATATCGATACATAGAGATAAAAGACTCTACTAGTTGTACCAGGATCCTAAACACAATCTCTCATCGAGGGAGTAATGCTACAACCTCGTCTAGAAAGACATCAAGGTACTATTCTATGACCCTTGGAAATGCCACGTGCTGAAACTCTAAAGAACTCAGAATCAACTCAACCATCCTGGATGATAAGGACGAAACATTATTAGGACCATATGAGTGTCTCACTCACCATAAAACTCCACAATATCTCCATCTGCATAAAATAAAATGACTTGCTTCCTGAATAAATCCATGATAACTTACACCGAATATAACCTATCCATGCCTATGATAACATCATATGGTTGTATTCTCAAACATATGAATTTTATCCAAGATTGGCGCTTCCCCAACACTATCTCACAATCTCTACATACCTCAAGTAATTCAACTCGACCATCAACTGGCGTAGTAAAATACATGTACACTAGAAGCCTCTATACCTCAAGTCCCAAAGAATGGAAAAGACTAGATGATATAAAGGAGTGTTTCTCTCTTGAATCAAACAAGGAATACATCAAGATAGAAAGAAAGAAAATGGTTCCTTGAACGACATATGTCTTATCTAGCACGAGAAATGCTAAAGCATGAAGCTGACCACGACCTTTTCCACGGCCTCTCTAACCCTGATGAGGACCAACACCATAGTTGCGCTATACTCTCTAAGGATGGGGAGCCACATGGGGTTGTCCTCTTCTTGCCCCATCTACCCATTGATGATCTAAAGTTTGTGCAACCAATTGTATATCCTCTTCTAGAACTGCCTCAATGGAGGAACCTCAAGAGGAAAACCTGGTGCACGATGAATGCTCTGAAAGATTGGGAACTCTCACAGATGATGACCTCAACAATATCAAGACAAAAAATGTTCCTAATCCCTTGGAATAGGCGTGAGAATTTTTTCTCATGGCGGAATGATATTTTGAGTGTTGGGACCTAACCCTTTCCAAATGATATCTCTTCTTCTCTAAAAACCAAGAACCTCGGACCACATCTCTACTTCGTGAGGAATCATGATGACTTCACTCTTGTGATGATCCCGTACTAGAAAATTTCATCTTGAAGACATGTTCCATGGCCAGCATGTCACCATATGTCTTCAGCATAAATGGGGTGACCTGGAACTAGATCTCTAGAATCAAGGCCTCCTTGAAATGCCTTGCACTATCCTCCTCATATAGAAACAGGTTAGAAGCATATCGTAAAAGGTTCTAAAAACAGACACCAGAATCTCGCACACTTAACCTCCCATGTTGAAGGGTAAGAAGCTCCAGGAAACTGGATTCCATCATTGTCAAAGAATGAAACTCGAATATAAACTTGTCTAGGAACTCCTCCCATGAGATCGTTGACTCCTTGCGATCCCTAAGGAATAAGAACGAGCACTTCCTCACTATTACATGCAGTATCGTCACAACCAAGGATACCCAGGGCTCATTCCAAGCTTGGATCTAACTAAAGCCTTTCTAGACCTCCTCTAACCAGTTTCATATGACAACATCTAAAATAGTGCCCTACTACTTCTACAGACATTGGATTTAAAACTCTCAGAGTGTTCTCATCCAAGTGTCGTCGTCATCCTCTACCATACTATGATCTGCTGGCACAACTTCCAGGGAATCTTCTATGAGATAATGATGAGGACATTGACCTGGATCCATACCTATGAAATAACAAACAGTTATTACTTCTAAACCTAGAATATGGATGATTCATCATTAATTACTTATTATTTTTCTTTATTCATTTTAGGTTAACCTATCCCAAGGTCTACCAATTCAAACACATGCTCAATGATGAATAATGAATGATCATTTCCAAGGTATCTAACATGTAACTAGTATCACCACGTTTAGTAGCCATTGTAAACATAATGGTCTTTACATCAGATCATTGGGGCCCTAAATGCCTATGTCTCAGCCAGTCTCTGGTGTTTACATCACATTCTAAACATGAATTACACCGTTTCCCTACCAAACCCTGAATCCTCAACTGTGTCTAACCCCAAACTCCATCCTATCCCTCAACCGGACCTCTGATACCACTCTTGGATGAACCCGTCCCACAAAGGGTACCCCTCCTGGGCAGAAAATGTGAGAAGGGAGATAAGGACCCCCCGCGTCCCGCCTCCAGTATGCCCCAGGTTGGCGACTAAAATACAGGATATAATAAACACACATATGGGAGGCATTACCCTCTAAGAGAACACATGCATAAGAGAGAGATAAGAATTTCACCAACCAACTCCATGTCAAACAGCAATATAAAAGAAATCGGAAGTACAAATAAGTAATTTCATGAAAACTACGACAACTGAGATGGGAAAATGCATGTTCCAGAACGAAATTAAAAACAACCGCAACCACAAAACCCAAACCGCTCCTACAACCCCAAGCTAGTAGTAACCAAAATGATCTCCAACCATCTCCATGTGACCTGAAAAAAAAATTTATATTGGCATAGGGTTAGTATAATATTATACTTAGTAGGATATTCCAAGAAGCTTCTCGTGCAAATGAAAATAAAGCATCATAACGCATAGTGAACAACAATTGAATCTAACTCGTCACCTAAGCAGTTATACTAAGTTCCTAACCTCAACATGGCTAATATCACCAAGTAACACATACAAAAGTTTATAATATAATATATAATATCAAGGGTACCCCACTACTAATTACCTATTGGTTTGATGCTTTTCCCCAACATCGCTATTCCATGGAATCTCTCTCCAAAAAGGCTTGCCAGTAGACACTTGGGTGAAGCACCACAACATGATCCATGTGAAACCCAACAACCACTTCTACAAAAGAATGTTACCTGGTAGTTTCCAGGAGTCACCAAAGCATGCATAACGTGTATCATACTTCGGTTATTTAACCTCACGCCATTATACCCCATAAACCGTGTAAGGATACTCATGCCATCACAGACTATACATGCTAACCCTATAGTATTCAATAAAATACTATATCCAAAATGATGTGTGTGAATTACCACAAGCCATTACATCCCTTTACACTAAAATATGGTGAAACAAATCATTATTCCTAACATCATAAGTAACTACCAAGGGAAGAGAGCATGGACGAATGGGGCTGTTAGCCATCCATCCTCCCACCAGAATCTTGGAAAAAACACTCCCTAGGGCTCAGAATCCCCAGGGTGTCAGTTTCCTTAACTGACAGAGTGGAGTAGCTTATAGAAGCACAAAAGTACATGAAATAAAATGTCTCACAACCACACTATGTGTATAACCTAGTCTTAGACTCAACTGCAGCTAACGTCTCTGAACATCCCAACTTCCACTTCTATGACTAGGTAACCTAAGAAAAAAATTATTTAAAAAGATTTATTACATTACATAATTCCATTTTTATCAGTTTCACATTATGTTAATTAATTTATTAAAATTTAATTAACCATTAGCAATTCCACATTAAATTTTATTAGAATCACACCTAATGCCAACTGCCCCATTAAAATTGTAACCTCAATATTTCGTTATATCAACATCCAACCCCATGGGTTAACAACATTTATTCAATTATTTATTTACAATATTACATTACCATATTCTTAGGCATTCTAGAAAAACATTCTATAATAAAAAACACATGGGGTCTCAACCCGGTGGGTAGATGAACTACCCGTCGAGTCTTTGCCTTCTATAGAAAGAGTGTAGAGCCATCCTCTCTTGAGAAGATAAACATAGAAAGCATAGGGCATACCTTGCACGTCTTCACCCCTTTCAGAAAAAGGATATGAAATACCAGGTTCCATGAGCAGTCGAGAAAGTAATGTAGATAAACATCGAAAGAAACAATAAGAATCCAAACATTCACATCCAACCCATATAATCTTCCTTGGTATCCAACCAGACACCCACATGCATATGTCGATTCATCTCACCACTCTAGGTGTCCACTGCTGCCACAACCAGTAGGCCTCCATGCCGCCCACATATCACTACAACCATTTAGGCTCACATCACAACACATGCAATAGGATGAAAAATATAATATAAATTGGGATCCTGACCCTTAAACAAGAAATTGGGTAACTCAGAACCCTTCATGGAATTATTTTGTATCTAACAACAAATTCTTTAATCCATATTGGATTAACCAATTTATTATTTGTAGGTTCCAACTTCAGGAAACCTAAACAGTAATCTATAAAAAATAAATAAACATGATTATTTCACAAATTTGATTATCATAAAATTACAATAAGAAGAACCAGATACATTCACATGCCTTTTTATCATTAGCCAAACAATTGTCAATTAATTTTTGGATTTATGGTCTCTACGAATTTCTTCAAGAACAAAGAGGGAAATAGAGAAGGAATATATATAACACTATTTAGCAAAATAATGGGCAATAACATACAATCGATATCAATATATTTATCTGGTTCAAATATTTATTATGTCAATACCATTGTGATCCGGTGGGATAAAGCACGATAACTATACAGTTTCAATATAAGAAATGAGAAGCAATGAATCCCCTAACTAAAAAATTTCATTATGTTCTTTATACTAGAATGATTCATAAAACATGTTATAATCTCCCCCCTATGATAGTAGTATCCAATTGAGGATGCAGAGACACCACCACAAGAGTCATCACACAAGAAAATACCATTAGAAACATGGGGATAAAATTCCATAAAAGGGCGAGGAGAAGCAGAATGAGATGAACCCAAAAGAATGATGAAAAATCATATATATATCGATGATTGATCAGTAATGCTTAATTGCATCAAAATAGAGGTGAAAAAATCCAAGGAAGAAAGTTTGATTGCACAACTCCTACGGGATCGAATGAAAGGATCAATAATTTCATAGTAAAGAACATTGAGAGAGAACATGGGAGGAAGATATCTCATCACTTTAGAAGATTTAGTAGAGTAGTGGTTTACGATACGCTATATTTTCCATCAAAAGAGGTTTTTATAAAACCATACAGTTTGAGAAAGTAAGGGAATCCCGATCCTTAGAGAAAATAATTTAGGAGTTATGGCCTTTTAACGGGCCTTATATTCATTAAAACGAGGCTCTAAATGCATTTTACGTCAAAGGAAACATTAATGTGGTGAACTAGAGAAAGATGGAAACACTGTTCATGAACTCAAAATTTGGGAATGGAAAAACAATGTTTATTATCCTCAGGGATGGAACCTCACTGTTCTAGAAACACTGTTCATGAACATTACCATTGGAACTTCGCCATTCTAGAAACATAGTTATTGAACTAAATATTTAGAAAAGGAAATATATCAACGTTGGAACCTCACCGTTCTTGAAACACTATTCATGATCCTCAAAATTTGGAAAAGGAAAGATGTAGTTGTTGGATCCTCACCATTGGAACCACACCGTAGCACTGTTCACATAAGGTTACCAATGAAATTGTTCTAATAAGGTTAATGATGACAGTGTTCATATAAGGTTATTGTTGCACTGTTCATAGAAGTTTACCACTGCGCTGTTCACAACGGTCTACCATTGGAACTGTTTAGCGATGTAACTGTTCAGAGAAATGAAAATTTGGAAAAGTGTTGGGTATTTGTAAACGTGACCTCCCAAAACACCTCATAATCATGAATTTCACTAAATAATGTACCACTGAGGTCTAAGATATTACATCAGATACCTATCGAAACTTCCACATCCTCAAGAATTCAAAACCCACCTAATGGGAAAAGAACCAGGGTCCGAACAACCACCCATTGAGATACATATCAAAAGAGAGAAATCCAAAAGAAGAAGAAAAAATAAAGTCATATTATAAACAAGAAAGGTCTATAACCACAAATGGGACATTGATACATGAAAAGAGATAAACATCAAACAAATATGGGTACTGAGCACGTATATGTGACTCAAGTTCACGGGTACTCTCCTCCATGCCCCCTTGTTGCGATAAGACACAAATTGATGTAATAGAAAGCCCATGCAACACCATCTCATTGCGGTGTTAGATCTCCACAGGTCGATCCTCAATGGTCGCATCATCTTCAACATCAATCTCTCCCCAATAGATGACGTGAGAGTCATCATGAAGATAACGATGTATCTGTGATACATGGAAAAAATTTGGTATCCAACTCAGCTGTGAGGGATGTGCTACTCGATACGCCAAATCTCAAACATGAGGTAACACCTTGAAAGGACAAACAAACTAGGGAAAAATATTACTCCCACGAGAAAACCTTCGCAATCCACAATGGGTGGACACCTTCAGAAACACATGATCACAAACATTAAACTTTACTAGTCCCACCCTTTTACTGACATATGATTTCTAACGATCCTGCAATATCTCCATCCGCTCATGAATCACCTGAACCATCTCTATTGTATTCAGAACTAGTTATGGTTTGGTAATTGATGACTCTCTAACCCTAGTCCAACACAATAGAGAAAAGCAAGGTTGTCCATACAAGGATTCAAATGATTCCACACCTTTGGTGCGGTGGAAAAAATTATTGTACGAGAACTCTACCAAAGGTAAGTGCCACATTTAAGAACCTCCAAAATCAAGGACATAAGAGCATAACATGCCTTCAATGGTCTTGATGGTTTGATCTGTCTGACCATCTATTCTCGAATGAAAATCAGTGCAAAATGACAACTTAGAACAAAATTAATTTTGGAGAGCACTCCACAACCTGGAGGTAAAACGAGGATCTTGATCAGAAATTATCGTCCTTGGGACTCCATGAAGTCTCCCCACCTCCTCCAGATACTTCCTCGACAAAACATCCATGCAGATCGACTCTTTGAATGATATAAAGTGGGATGATTTTGTTAAATGGTCCACTACCACTCAAATAGAATCGTGTCCTCCTGGAGCTTGAGGGAAACTAGTGAAATTGTCTATTGAAATGTCCTCCAACTCCCACTGAGGGACATCTAATGGTTGTAGTAGAACACCATGGACATAATGTTTGGAAATCTCCTTCTGGTAGATCAAACAAAGAGACACAAATTCTAAAACATCATGCTTTAGTCCAAGACAACAAAATTGGCTCCTTAAGGCACGATACAACTTTTTCATGCCAGGATTCACCACTAAAGGAGAAGTATGGAAAACACTGAGAACTATCTCACGCATGGAAAAAGGAACAGAAAATATTTCGTGATACAACAATAGGTGTTGTTCATCCTCAGACTAACCATCAGGGGCATCACCACAAACAACTCAGTCTCTCCATTCCTACACCTCTAGATCCCCAAAATGGTACTTTTCCACCTACTATAACAGATATGACTACACCATCATCTGCAAAAGACAACCTCTACCCCCAACATCTCCAATATTGAGTTTCAATGAGGTCAGATCTTCCATTACTCTCCAAGAGTCACCAAATTCACGCACTGGATCACATTGTGACTTCCAAATCAGTGCATCAGCTATAAGATTCATATTTCCAAGTGTATATTATATTTGTATGTCATATTCATATAAAATCTCCATTCACCGACTCTGTCGTATGTTCAAGTCATGTAGGGAGAAAACATACATCATTATCTTATGAGCAGTGAAAACCACAAAGCACTCATCAATGATGTAGTGTCTATAGAGTTTCAGAAAAAACAACATGGCTTCCAACTAAATAGTAGGGGTGGCATAGTTATGTTCATGGAGACACAACTGCCGAGATCCATAAAAAACTACTTATCTCTGCTTCATCAGAATACATAATAACCCAAGATGTGAAGCTTCAAAGAAAACATCAAACTGAACTCCCTCATCTGGAAGACAAAGAACTGGAGAACTTATTAACTTATTCTTAAGATACTCAAAAGCAACCTAACACTGATCAATCTATATGAATTCCTAATCCTTCTTGGTCAATGCTTTTATAAAAGTCACAACTCGAGCGAAATCAGCTACGAAACTCCTGTAGTTGCCAGTGAGACCAAGGAAACAGTGCACCTATGACACTGTCTTTTGGGATTCCCAAGACACAACTGCTTCTATACTCCCTAATAGGACACAACATTCACCATGAAATGGACTTCTCGAGCCCAAAACTCACACTCAAACAACTTCCAAAATAGTTGATATTGATGAATAAATCCCAAAATGGCATGTAGATGTTCAGCATGCTCCTCCTTAGACGTGGATTAAACAAGGATGGAATCAATGAAAACCACCATGAACATGTCCATGAACTCCTGGAACATAGCATTAAACAATTTCATGAAGACAACTCAAGACTTTTTTATGCTGAAAGGCATTACAACAAACTCATAATTCCCATGACATCAAAGGAAAGCAGTCTTCGGGATATCCTTATTCATCACACGCATTAAAATGATATCCTAACTGCAAATAGATTTTTGAGAACCAACATTTCCTATCAGTAGATAAAATAAATTATCAATCCACAGATGAGGATAGCGGTTCATCACTGTCACTTTGTTTAAGCGATGATAATGGACACACTACCACAAACTGTTGTCAGCCTTCTTCACAAACAAACTTGGTGCACCCTATGGTGAAACACATGGCCAAACCAAATCGCACTACAACAGACCATAACAATGTATATATATCTCTCATAACTCATAAGGGGTCATCCTATATGGATACATAGGGATAGGAGATGCTCATGGTTATAGCTCGATCCCAAACTAGATCTTTTATCAAGGGGGTAATGCTACAACCTCTTCTGGAATGACATCAGTGTACTCTTCTATGACTCTAGGAAATGCCAACTGGTGAACCTCTTAATAACTCACTATCCTCTCAACCATCGTCGATTGTAAGGACAGAACACGCCTATGCCTCATTCAAGGGTATCGCTCTCCAACAAACACCACCGGCTCACCATTTCATCGAAGAAAACGATTTGCTTTCTGATGAAATCTATGATAGCTTGCACTAAATACAACCTATCCATGCTGATGATGACATAATATGGATGTATTTGTAATCATAAGAAATCTCTCCAATAGTGGTGCTTCCCCAAAACTAGCTCAGAGTGTCTACATACCTCAAACAAGTCATTTCAACCTCCAACTGTCATAGTAAATGACAAGAGAATTGGAAGCCTCTCTACCTCAAGTCCCAAAGCTTGGAAAATGGTATGTGATAAAGAGTATTGTGTCCTTCCATAATCAACCATGGAATACACCAAGTAGAAAAAAACAATGGGTACCTCAAATGACATCTCGCTAACCAACCGCTGGCAATGTTAAAGCATGAAGCTGACCACGACCTCTTCCACGCCCTCTGTAACCCTAATGACGACCACCACCACTGTCCCAATCTGTTCTCTGAGTATGGGGAGCATCACGGGGTTGTCCACTACCTTCCCCATCTACCCTATGCGGATCTAATGTTGGTGTAACCTACAGCTGCTACCTTAGCTAGTACTACCTCAATAGAGGAACCTGAAATGGAATACCTAGTGCACGGTGGCTTCCATGAATGGTAGGGCACTCCTACAGCTGCTGACCTCGAGAACCACAAGAAATATAAGCGACTCATCGATTGTAATAGGTCTGATAGTTTCTTTCCCTAGATAAATGAGATGCATAGTGTTGAGACCTACCCACGGTTGAACAGAAACTCTTCTTCCATGAAAAACAAAAACCCATGACCATAGCTCTTCTTCGTGAGGAATCAAGATGAATCGTCTCTTGTGATGATCTAGTTTTAGATTATTTTCACTTGATAGCCTCTACCCTTTCCAACACCTCAAGAAATGTATTCATCACAAATTGGGTGACCCGGTGCTAGATCTCTAGATGGCGGGCCCCCTCAAAATGCCTCACCTGGGCCTCCTCATATGGAAAGTGGTTTAAAGAAAAACGTAAAAAGTTCCTGAAATAGATTCCAAAC
This sequence comes from Viscum album, assembly GCA_963277665.1. Classification (NCBI taxonomy): domain Eukaryota; kingdom Viridiplantae; phylum Streptophyta; class Magnoliopsida; order Santalales; family Viscaceae; genus Viscum; species Viscum album. The sequence continues at coordinate 978,103,562 of OY728139.1, read as the reverse complement.
TCTCGTACACTAGAGCACCCCTGTCAAAGGGTAGGAATCTTTTGGTGACTGGATACCTTCGTTGTCAAACAAAGAAACTCGACACTAAACTTGTGTTAGAACTCCTCCCATGAGATCGCTGACACCTCATGATCCCTGAGGATCAAGAACCACCACTGTCTCGCTGCTCCATGCATCATCTTCACAACCAAGGATACCCAGTGCTCCATCTGATCATAGATCAAACTGAACCCGATATCGACCTCTTCCAACCAGCCTTCTGTGACTACATATGAAAAGGATCCCTTGTACTTAAGCAGACTCCAGTGATGAAACTCTCAGAGTGTCCTCCTCCATGTGCCATTTTCGTCAACCTCTACCCTATGGCAATCCTCTAGAACAACCCACTAGACATCTTCTATGAGATCCTAATGAGGATGTTGACATGGAGACATACATGTAAAATAAAAAACAGTTAGAGATCCTAAACATGTAATATAAAAGACTCCTCGATAATTAATTAATTGTTTTCATTTATTCATTTATTCATTTTAGGTTAACCTATTCCAATGTTTACCCATTCAAAAAAATTCACAAAGATGAATGATGCATGATCCATTCCTTAGTATCTACCCTACAACTAGTATTACTTCATTTAGTATCCATTGTAAACTTCATGGTTCGTACATTAGATCATGGGGGTCCCTAAACGCCTATGTCTAAGCTGGACTCCAATGTTTACATCACTTGATAAACATGAATGGCACTATTTCCATACCATCCGATGAAACCTCACCTATACTTAACCCCATATATCATCATATCCCTCATCTAGGACTCTCATACCACACTATCACTACCCCCTTCCTAGAATGTTTACCCATCCAGGGCCGACAATTTGAGAAGGGAGATAATGACCCCTGAGTCCCGCCTCCAATAGGACCCGGGTTGGCGACACACACCGAGGGTATAATAAACATATATATGAGAGTCACTCCCTTATAGGAGAACACATTCAAAATAAAGTTATATGAAAAACACCAAAAAACTCCAAATTACAGAGAAATATAAAGGAAATCCCTTTTACACATATGTAATGTCCTGAAAAACCACTACAACTAAGAGGGAAAACTAAAACTACCAAAAAAGAATGTAAAAAACAACAGTAACCAGGAAGCACAAACAGCTCCTGCAACCCCAAGAAAGTTGAAACCGGCCTGATTTTCAACCTACTCCATGTGACCTGAAAAACAATTTATATAGATATATGGTGAGTATAATTGTATACTCAGTAGGATCCTACACGAAGCCTCTCATGAAAAAGTAAATAAAGGATGCTAAAGTACAGTGAAGAACAAGTGAAACTAACTTGTCAACTAAACGTGTATACTATATTCCCAGCCTCACCATGGCTACTCTCACCATGTAACACGTAAAAGTGTATATAATATAATAAATAATATCTAGGGTATCCAACTTCTACTTCCACACTGGTTTGCTACTTTTCTCCAACATCATACTTCCTATGAACCTCTCTCCAAAAAGGCTTGCCCACAGACACCTGGGCGAAGCACCAAAACCTACACCTCATGCAATCAAACCACCAATCCACACAAGAAAGTAATCATGTGGTTTCTGGGAGCCCCCAAATCTGGCATAATGTGTATCATACTTCAGGTATTTAAACTCAAGCTATTATAGCCCATATACTATGTATGGATCCTCAACCCATCACAACCTATAATTGCTACACCTATAATATTCCATAGGAAACAACACCCATATTATATGTGTGTGAATAACCACAAGCCATTACAACCCTCTACACTCATATATAAGGAAACTATCTGTTATGTATACCAGCACATCTAACTCCCAATATAAGAGAGTGGGGAAAAAGGGTGTAGTTATTCATCCATCCCCCCACCATATTGTTAGGTAAAACACCCCCATGGCTCAGAATCGCTGGGATGTCAGTTGCCATAACTGATAGGTTTATGTATCATATAGAAACACAAAAATTACCGAATATAGTATATCTCACATCCACAATATGGGAATAACCATGTCTTAGACTCAACTGAATCTATAGTTTCTCAGACTCCCAGCTGCCAATTATATGACTAGGTAACCTATAAGCACATAACCATTTAAATAGAATTATTACATTACTTCATTACCTTTTTATCATTTACAAATTATTAATTAATTATTTAATAATTAATTAACTATTAACAATTCTACATTATATTAATTATCATTACACCCAATGTTCATTGTTCCATTAAAATTATAACCTCAACATTTCATTCCATCAACCTACAACCCCATGAGTTATTATCATTTATTCAATTATTTATTTACAACATTACATTCCCATATTCACAGTAATTCTAGAAAAACATTCTCTACAACTAAAACCAAGGGGGATTAACACGGTGAGTAGATGAATTACCCATCGAGTCATTGTAACCTATTACTAGAGTGTGGACCCATCCACCCGTGAAAAGCTAAACACAGAAAGCACATGGAATACCCCACGTGACTTTTCCCTCTTTTGGATGAAGGGTATGAAAGACCAGCTACCTTGAGAAGTGGGGAATGTAAATAAAATAAACAGCCAAAGAATCTATAAGAATCCAAACAGTCACATCCAACCAATTTCATCATCCCCAGTGTCCTCCCCAACACCCACATGCCTAAGCCGATGCATCTCACCACTCTAGGCATCAACTGCTTCCACAACTAGTAGGACTCCATGCCCCCCACATTTCAAAACATCAATCCAGGCTCACCTCACAACACAATCTACTGGAAGAAAAATATCATATCAATTAGGATAATAGGCATTAAACAAGAAAGAGGGTAACTCAGAACCCTTCAATGAATTCTCTTGAATCAAACCAATAGTTATTTAATCCATCTTCGATTAACTAATTTATTATTCATAGGTTCCAACATTGAGAAACCTAAAAGGTAAGATATCGCTTATAAATAATCATTCATACTGCACCAATTTGATTAACACAAAATTACAACAAGAAGAACCAAATTCATTTACATGCCTCTTCATCTATAGCCAAACAATTTTCAGTCCATTTCTAGCTTTAATTTCATTACCAATTTCTATCAAGAATGAAGAGCTAAGCAAATAAATCATAGATATCATACTATATATCAAAACAATAGGCAATAATATACGATTGATATCACTTTATTTATCAAGTTCAAATATTTATTATATATATTCCATTGTGATCTAGTGGGATAAAACTTGATAACTATACAGTTGCATGTATAAGAAAAGAGAAGAAACAAATCCCTTACTTCAAACAGTTCTTGACATTTTTTGTACGAGAATGATCCACACAACTGGTCATGATATCCTACCCTGTGACAACTGTATCGACATGAGGATGCAGAGACACCACAACAACATTCAACCCACAAGAAATTCCCCTTAGAAAAATTGGGTAAAATTCATTAAAGGGATAGGAGAAATAGATGAAGATGAACCCAAATGAATGAATATAGATAATAACTTATTTTGAAGATTGATCGATATGGATTATTTTCCACAAAATAGAGGGGAACCAATCCATGGAGTAATTTTTTATTGCACAACTCCTACGGGATGGAAGGTAAGGTTTGAGTGTCTCACAATCGAGAACATGGAGGGAGAACTAGGGAGGAAGATATCTAGTCCCTTTAGAAGATTTAATGAACCATTAGTTTAAAATACGCTAGATTTTGCATTAAAAATGATCTTATAAAACCACACAGTTTGGCCATGTAAAAGCATCTCATGCCATTGGTAAATTAATATATGTTTTATGGACATTTAATTGTCCTTAAAGTCCTTTATATGAGGCTTTAATTTCAATTTACGTCAAATGAAACATTAAAGGGGATACCTATAGAAATCTGGTTGAACTGTTCGTGAACATGAAATTTGGAAAAGGAAAAACGATGTTCATAAACCATACCGTTCTGGAAACACTGTTCACAAACTAAACTTTTTTCAAAGGAATGAGGTCACCATTCGAACCTCATCATTTTGGAAGCACTATTCATAAACATCAAAATTTGGCTAAGGAATGAGGTCACCATTCGAACCTCACCATTGCACTGTTCAAATAAGGTTACCAAAGATAGTATTAACATAAGGTTACTGATGACACAGTTCACATAAGGTCACTGATGACACTATTCAGAGAAGGATACCAATGAAACTTTTCACCTAAGGTTACCATTGTACTATTCACAGAAGGTTACCATTTCACTGTTCAGAACAGTATATCGTTGGAATAGTTTATCGATGGAACTGTTCACAGAAATGGAAATTTGGAAAAGTGTTGGAGATAAGTTACCTAGACCTCCCAAAAAACCCCATACACCTAATTTTCTTAATGGAATAGACTAGAGAGTTCATGGCCATTACAACACCACTCACACATGAAATATTATATGAATCTCAAACGAAAAATAGATTATAGTGTTTAGATACAATGCAGATAGCGAATTGAAATGAACATAAGTGCTAAAAAAGAAACCATGCACCAGAATGAGAAACATCAATGTAATCAGGTTTATGAAAAACATACAAAATAAAAAAAATATCTAGTCATCCAGATTAGATAAAGATACCAGAACAAAAATATTGTTTCTTCACTAGATCTCATCATAGGATGATAATTCCATGTCTCCGGATTCGAGCAACTGTCCAACATTTTGTATCAAGAAGAACCCTAACATACTCCACCAAGAGCTGCACACCATCCGCCTGTATGGGGTCAGTGGGCAACTAGGTGGTTCACTGATTTGGGTAATTGCACCCCCATTGGTGATATTGAAGATGAGGAAGAGGATTCTCAACATCATGAGATAGAAAATGCAGACTAAACACACTGTGGAAAGAAAGAAAACCACCAATGTTGAGAGGGAATAATCATTGTGAATCTAGATATATGATTTCTAGATGATCATGAACATGCAAGATGATAATTTCTAAATCTTTTTTGTATATCAAATGCATACTCTATAAGGGTGATGAATCCCCCTTCCAGAACCCTAACCGACTAAGTGCATATCCAAGGGGAGGCCGTCACGAAGCCATCACGAAACATCCCACCCTGTGGAAACTGGAACGACTCAAATGAATGTATTTACAAGATAGATTAGGTGGTTCCTTACATTTATGTCCAAAAAAGGTGATAATTGGTATACAATGTATAGGAAAGTTGGAATCCCAAATCTAGTAGGAATAACAAAATAATGGGCTAAGTAAACTAGCTCATGCGGAAAAACGAAACCCTAATCTATCACATATTTTATGGAAATAAAATTTAATAATAAATTACCATTATTTAAAATATATTAATTTGATGAAAAATTTAAATGGTTTAATTTCAATTTTCAATATGATAATATAGAACAACCAAATTAACAACAAGCTATTAAATTATTTAAACATTCTCTATGGCATAAGCATCAAGTTTCAACAAACATATGGAAGAACAAAACTCATTAATCATGAATTTTATTATCATCAACAAGAATTCCAGCTTTTTTTTATTTATCCAATTATATTTTAACATGGAATAACACTTTTTTTTGAAACATGATTCTTTCATAAATTTGATTACCATCAAATTATGAGATACACCAGATGTAATAAATATGAATCCAATTTATTTATTTATCCAACCAAGAAAACATTTTCCAAATTATGTTGTTCATAAAAATTAATCAATTTAAACACGAAAATCCTAGAGTCACAACATTCTATACAAATAATATTATAGATAGAAAACTATATAGATAAACATTAATCAAACCGCTATCACGCTGCAATGTGATAACATGTTATCGCTAAAAAAATTAATTCCATTCATTAATAAAATTTCATATTTAATAAGTTAATTCCATCACCCTCAAAATGGATAAATTATGGTCAATTTATTATTTCATGTAAATAAATTAGTGAATAAATAAATCCCCTACATCAATGCATTGACATTATTCGTATGAGAAGGGATCGATGATGTGGATCTCTCATCACCTATTTCATGAGGAAACTAAATTCTCTATAGGATTTCATTCCATGATCACATTTATAAAAAACACGATAAACTCTTTTAGAATGATATAGATCATCTTCCAAAATAGAATAAAGAAATTATATGAAAAGACATTAAAGAAGATAGAAACTGATGGAAAAGAATAAGAATCTACCTTAGATGACAACAAATTGGACACAGAAATTTTGAACTCATCTTTATCGATAGCATGCTTCAAAGGACTCAAAAACACACTTGGATTCGTAGGATTCAAGAAGAGTATGTGGTAGGAAACAAGGTCTTTGGTTATGAGAGATATTTATAGAAGAAACAATTTTTAGATTACTATGGCGTAACCCCTAAGATCACATAGTACACCACAAATAGCCCTGCACGGTGGGGAGAGACAGTATCATGACCCTTGAAAACACTTATGGTTGGGATCCATTATTGGATCCACAGTGCATATCCTATTTATCCAGGGGAGGGAAAATGACCTATCCTACATCCCATGTTGCACCCACCCCTTATTTTCCAATATCCTCAAAAACCCCTACGGCACAACCACCTTGCTCAACACCACAGTGCACGATAGTCGGTAAGAAATTAAGCTATATCCAACCGTCAGGACACAGCCAGGCCTAAAAACGTAGTAGACCAATTTTCTTCTTTTGATCCCCCATATATTATAGTTAGGAAACCAACTATTAGAAGCCCAAAATACAACACAACCCATGGCTCGACACCACAACCTGTACTAAAATGGATTTGACACCCACCTTTTTTCTTCATTTATCCACTAAAATTCTTGAATCCACCATCAGGTGCCTCATACAACCAAACATAGAAAGGGAAGGGACACATTGGTTCGATCCCTTACACTGTTTATTGACAAAAAACAGTTACCATTAAAAATGATTTCATATTAAACAATTTTTATAATTTTAGAGAAGAAAATATTTTTAAATAGTTATATAGTACACATTTTTTAAAAATATTATTTCTTACATATCACTACATGATAATAAATTGGGATATCTTGCCTTAGATATTGATAACATAATCTTAAATATTTATGTGAAATTATCAATATATTTTAAAATAATCTAATGACTCCCCATATCCCCTTATATCGATCACAATTTCAATGACAATATTTATTAAATCTTTAATTGATTAATAAAACAATATTGAAACATGAAACTATTGTCTTTATAGATAATGATGTTTCCATTTACATTAGATCTCTATTTCTAAATATTTTAATTCATTCTTATATTTTTCATAGTGTTTTCTATCCAATGGTCATTGGGACCTCTTTATCATATAGTTATGCTAGTATAAAATTTCTTCCCAGTATCGATCCTTATATTATTTATTTCAAACACATTCATAATAACACCATTATCCAGTGAAACAATGGTCATTTCTATAGAATATAAATCATAAAATCTAAATAATACTAAATAATGAATTTTATTTAGTGTCTTCAACTTGAAGAAATTGTCTTTTATGTTACATAATGTTGAATATTTTTTTTATATGATTGAATAACAATAATACAATGTCAAACTAGAGAGGAAAATCCATGCATTTAATGTATCTGTAAACTACTATTGTACATTTGTGTGTTTAAATTTAGAATTTGATAAACTCCTATTCCAAGTGAAATTCTCGACTTTTCTAGTAAGAATATGTTTTCAAATCAAATTTTTTTGAAAAATATTATTTCGTAAAAGAAGAAGAATAATAATAAGAGACAGATCATATTTAGATTGTTGTCATATTGGGTGGGATTATATTACTAGGATATCATATTTAGAATATTGGCCTAAATTAGAAGAAGATCATAATTTGGTTTATTGGTATTTTTATAGAGTTGTATTTTTCATATTGAGTAATCAAACATGGGAATCGAAGTAGGAAATTAAACCGAGTATCATTACAATTTCTAGGATATTTTTAACAGCTTCTATGTAAGAATGTGAAGAATTGTTTTGGACTGTTCGTATTTTAGAATGTAGATCAAGATGCACCATAACGGGTTTGTTAAAAAAATGGTATTACATCATTTTTTGAAACATGAAACACATGAACTATCGCAATGTACATCATCCTACATGATTGTAAAGGCATATCCAACTATTTGTATTCCACAGAAAATGTTTTTTTTCTAGTGGATTGTATGGTATCAGAATATTTCCAAACCATACCAAGGACTAGCTACTTTTGTTGAGTAGTGAACATTGTAAATTATAGTGATCATTTTTTTATGGATTTCATTTTTTACGGCGGAGAAAGAAATATTTAACCAGATGGGAAGTTTATTTCCTAGTAAACGAAACATAATAGAAAAATATATCATTCATTCAACCTAACCATCTCAGTGATACATAAATCCATCTTGGATAAACTCAATAGGCAACAACTACAACATCCTAAAGAATCAACAATAACAAGATATTAAATTATTTGAACACTCTCTCTCACATAATATTCCAGTTTCAAAAAAACATAATGAATAACAAAATCCATTAATCATTCCTTTTATTGTTTTTAAAAAAATTACATCTTCAATTTCATTTTCCAATTCCACTAAAAAATGTAATAACACATTCAATTAAACTTGCATACTTATATCGTTTTGATTACCATAAAATTATGAGAAACACTAGATTTGTTAAACATGCATTCTTATTAATTATTTATCCAACCAACAAAATTTTATTGAATTTTTGTTATATTTTCAAATTCAAAAATTTATTCATGATTAACCAAGAATAAAAAATTTCTACACAATACCCAATATAATGAGAACACTATATAGACAAACAAGAAGAATACCATTATCATGTTTGAAAGTAACAACATATGATTTCCATACATAATCCAATCCAATTTTATAATCTAGTTTAATAATTATTAGATCAATTACACTTGTATACATTGTTATAAAGCATGGTCAATTTTTTATTTCAAAAAAATAGAGGAATATAGAAATAACATACCTAAAAGCCTCTACATTATTTTCATGAGAGTGAATCAATGACATGGATCAATTATCTCCTCGACTGTGATGAAACTACGATCAGCCAAGGATTTTATCCCATGAATACATTTATAAATGACAAAGAAAATCTCATTAGAATTATGAAGATGATCCACCACAATAGGGAATGAATGAACGAGAGAAATCTAGATTAAATTGAGAGAAACCTATAGAATAGAGTAAGATCCTACCCGAGATCACCAGATATTAAAATCTGGAAGTCGGGATTGATCCTTATCAAAAGGTGTATTTAAAGCCATTGAAAAGAACCCATGGGTTCCTTGGGTTCACGAAAAATGAGTGGGAGAAAACTTGGTTTAGGGGTTTTATTGGTATTTATAGGTAGACATATTTTTAGCAGACCACAACGCAGCCTATAAGACCACATAGTTGACCACCTAGACCACTACAAAGTCGGAGGAGACCATATCGTAGCCCAAGGTAAAACATGCATCTGAGATCCACAGTTGGAACCATGGTGAAGATCTGATTTATCCCGAGGATGGACTGTGACAATGCTTAGAACCCACATTATAGCCAACCCCGATTAGTAATTAGCCTCGATAACCACTATGGCATAGCCACCTCATTCCACACTGCAGTAGTCGACACTGGGGATGGGTCTATAGTATAACCATCCTCTCGAGAGAAGCCTGGCCTACAAAATAGTATCCCCAATTTTTCTCCTCCAAAACCCCCAATGCTTCAACCGGGATACCATGTCGCAGAATTCTGGATTATGACACAACACATGGCTCCACGTCACCACCTAGACTCAAAAAGTACTGTCACCATCCATCTTTCATCATTAACCCTCTTAAATTTATGAATCCTCCTCCACATTCCACGAAAAATCCAAACACACAATGTTAAGGGTCTATGAGTTTTGAGAACTTATAATGTATATGTAAAAAAGTAACAATTACATAAATATTAAGTGAGTTTTTAGAATTTTAGATCACAAAATAAAATTAAATAATGCATTGTAATAATTTTTAAAAGTAGCATTTCATTCAAATAACTCTAGAAAAATAATTCATTATATCTAGCTTTAATATTAGATAAGACATACTCAAATATGTATGAAAAATAATTAATTTTCTTATAAAACTCAAATGACTCAGCATATCACCTTATAGTGATATCAAATTCAATAACCATGTTAAACAAAATTTCAATTGAATCACGAAAAAAAATTATATTAATATGAAACTATTTTCTCTATATATAATGATGTCCCCATATACATTTGAAATCATTTTCTAAATATTTTGATTTATTCTTATTTTTATCATACTATTTTTTATCCATGTGTCATAGTGAGATCTTTATCATATAGATACAATTGTATAAAATTTATTCCATCTATCTGTACGAATAATATTTATTTCGATAAGAATCATAATACACCATTATCTATTAAGGTAAATGTTATTGAAATAGAATATACATATTAGAATCTAAATAATAATAAATAAGGAATTCAATTTAGTGTGTAATATTGGGAAATATTTTTTTTATGTTTGATAATGTTGAATATTTTTTGTTATATGATAGTATAATAAAAAATAATGGTCAAACTAGAGAGAAAAATCCTTATAGATAATGTATTTTTAAACACGTCTTATATGATAATTGATTAAATGTAGATTTTGATAAATTATATTATTTAAATATAAGATTATATGGATACACTCAATTAATATTTGAAATCACATATTTGGGATATAGTTAATATAAACACTGTTAGGATTCCATAATCATATCATTCATTTAAAAATTTCAAATTCAATATATTTAAATAAATTCCTAAATTCACTCAATTAATGATCCATAATAACACTACCACATAAACTAATTTTTGTTGCACTTACCTATATGCAATGCTACCCTTTATTAGTGTAAATGATCTGCATAAAATCATCATGATCTAGCCAACATAGTATTATATGCTACCAAAAAAGAATCAAGATTTCAAATAACCAACTCTTTCTTGGATGAACCAGTGGAATGTAGAGAAGGATACACTCACCAGAGGGACCTGAGGAAATGTTTGAATAACTAAAAATTCTTGATCAGAACCAGTATTTTCATTGAGATCTATGATGAATCACTTCTTTGTCAGGGTAACATTGATTGAAAAATCCTTCACAACAACCCCAATAAAAACCGTATTTTCACCCCTTGTGTTTTAGTTTAAAACAACACTTCATCCCTGAAGATATAGACTCCGTACAATAACATCAAAGGTGTGATTATTTTAAAAAATAAAAAATACAAGTTCAAACTCAGTCTAATAATCATCATAGAATTAAATGTAAATCCCCAACCCATTTGCATGAATAGGTGAAATACTAAAAAATATACCGATAATAGGTAAAATTATTTTGAATTAACTATATAAGGTTTTCTCATTACCCCTCCCCCATATAGTAATAAAAAAATGATATTCATTTCTCCAAGTAAGATTTCAAGATGACTGGTTTTTCATTAGGAGGTCGTGATTTATTAGATGCTTCCCCTCCATTGATATTAACACCATTTTTCTAGAGCCAATCCAAACATCCCCCCTACATGACATGCATCGAGAAATCAGTTTAATATATCTAGACATAGGTGGGTGCTCGACTAGTTGATGTGGTCGGTCTAATCCATTCCCCATTTCACCATGATCCAGAACCATACATATTTGTTGAGTCTGCATGGATGATTAGAGCTATAAGGGAGAGGGGAATGTGGCATGTCATTATTGGATGATTATTGATATTTATTTCAATTATGGTATAATTTACATTATTATTATACCATGTTTTTTTGAATTTGATATTTTCTGACCCAATATTGTTATTCTTGAGTAAATATTATTCATTAAAAAGACAAGTGTACATTTCATTATTATGATAAATTATGTAAGATATTGATAAAGTTAAAAGATAGATATTATTTGATAATGATCGATAGATGTGATATCCAGGGTTGCCTCATCTAGTTCCCTTAGTTTGTATAATATTTGTAATAGTTTCCTTCCTCATTACATTTAATGTAATTAATTTATTCTTTATCATTTTTTAGGGATGTTCAACTGATCTAGAGTGGACTTATTATTAGCAGACTAGTATGGATTTGATCAAGGTGCCCCTAAAGCTACAAAAATCACACATCATACCCATTCACACACTGACCCACCAACAGTCACCCCATATTCCATACCTTTTCATCTGGAACTTGAGTCTCCATTGTGGTTCCCACCCATACCTCCATCATTATATAATTTGTCCTCTTATTCACAAACCATGTCTACATCATCTAAAAAAATGGTCCCACCTGTACCATATCAATGTAATATGATATATCATCATCTCTTCAATCCTTATACCGCCACGTTGTCACCACCTACATTTCCTTCTATCAATCTAAAATCTGATGATTTTTTTGCATCGGCATCAGATAGATGACCTCAGGCAAGCATTATAAAAGACACATACTTCAATGGATACTGATACAAGATAGACCACATATCCAACCAAATCTAATGAGAAATCTGCATCAGTTTTTTAATAATTGTGTCTAATTATGTAACACTATTTGTTTCTTATTGTACATTGATTTAAATATTGTTTTTTTCATATTTAGTGAGATCATCTAATAAGAGGCGTGGCAGAACCCATATTCCAAAAGTAGGGAATCATCTAACATAAATAATAGAGGATTATAATATAGGCAATTAAATGATAGATAAAAATTTTAGACACTGTAGACATTTTATTGAATCTTTACCCAAGTACAATGATATCATTTCAGTTCAACCTGTCATAGGGAGGCATATTATTAATAAAATCACGGAGAAAGCATGGGCAGTGATATGGGTAAGAAAAATTATTAAATCGATGTATATATTATTTTTTGTATATATATGATTTATCATATTCTTTACAACATCAGTTTAACTATCCTGATACTGATGCTTAATGGTCTAAATAATTAATTTCAATACAAAAGGTAATGATGTCTATGGTGGCTCCAAGAATGTCTTGTGAATGATCAAATCACAAAACTTACATCACTGAAGATTATTGATGACTATATTCTATAGTTTTTGGTCAAGTTCCATATGGCCTCATTTGACCCTAATTTGGAGAAATCATTCAAGGAAACCACATAATTTTACACGAAGATAAATCAATCCTTGATGATGTCATTTAACCTTATCACAATGAAATCCAAGGGATATTCTCCTTGGATGAAAATAAGGGATAAAATATTTAAAAACCTTCCTCAATGATGACCCTAATCTTTAAAAAACCTAACAATGGCAGCTTTGCTGTTGAAGCTAATCCTGAAGCACTTCACCAAAGAGAGAAAATGTATAAGTTCTCTATCCTTAGTTGAATTACTTTTCTTAAATGTGACAAACAATGGATTGTGAAAGAGATAAAACCTAGGGTATCCCATTATTGGGGATCAACCAATTGGAAACTATTTGAAATTTGGAAATGTTACTTTCTCATAATTCCACAATACCTAGAGGACTAAGACCATGTCTAGAAATATGGGAGCATTCTGTTGAAACCTGGATCTCTTATGTTCTCTACATGAGACTTTTACGTCAGTCCATTAACCCAAAGAAACACTATTGGTCCAATTAGTGTTTGTTTTTTAACATGAAAATATTTAATGATCTCACATATTGCATATGAGTCCCTTTAAAAATTGGTCAAATATCCTTGATGGTGATTTGTGCCTATATGAAAGGTTCATGGTTGAAGTGATTCTTGAAGAAAAACTACATCATTTTATTGAATTCAAGGGAAAATATTACATGACTGGGGTAAGGACAACGTATGAGAATTGAAAACCATTTCATGATTATTGGAAGATCACTGGATTCCTGATTTTGAATTTTATAGTTGTAAAGAAACATACACATTCTGTTACTGACAAGAACTAGAATAAGGTTTAGAGAAAATGAGGGATAAAAACATTCCATAGATAAGCCTAATCCATACTAGAAAAGGCATGAAAAATGAATAATGAAAAAGGGTGACCATTGACCTCAAAAGAACCCCTAGGAAACCAAGGACTGACATGGTTGAAAGGGATGAGACTAATAGTGAAGAATATGTTTTTCTTATTGAAATTACATATATGGTTTTGGACATTTTCCAATAGTTTTCATAGATAGAATGTGCCAATAATTTATTAATGTTATTGATCCTATCAAAATAGAAGGAATTACATATCAATATGTTTCTAAAAACACAAATTCTATGGATCCTCCACCATTCCAGGACTACTAGTCCCCTAGATCCAAACATCTTTCTAAATATAAACCTCCATCTGCAAAGAATCACAACAACCACTGACACTAGTTACTGTACTCTAATTTCACATACAAACAGTGATAAAAACCATGATGGGGAGATTATAAACATAACATCAGAACAGAGGGTGATGAATACCCGAATCCAAAATGTTGTTAAAATCATTCCTATGATAGAAGAAATGAATGAAAAGACTAACCGTATGCAGGATGATGACAAGTTGGACAATCAACATGTCTGTGGAGATAAATCTAAAAACAAGGAAAAGTACATTATAGGTATTTAAGATATTTTTAGCTCTACTAACCCTGTAATGACATTTTACATCAAGAACTCACCAATGATCTAGGAGAAATATTTCATGCCCCATAGAAAATCCACAAGGGTAGAAAATGTAGGATGTAAAGAAGGGGGGACCCCAAACGTAGGTACGAATGAATATTTTCTTTTACAATTATCAATATATTTCTTACATTGTCAACATCATAACTTTTAAACAAATATTGTGGCATAAAAATAATTTTTTATATATATGAGAATAAAATAATTAGGTTTCTTGATTTAATGGTTTTAAAAAACTTATTTATAACTGTAACGACCCTGGTATTCATAGAATAAAAACATTGATTTATGTTAATAATTATTAATAATATATTAATTTTACTTTAAATGGGATGCTATGTTTGATGGCATACCCAACACACTACAATGGGTTTCTCTGAAATCCAATGTTGCACACAAGGTGGAGTCATACCGAAAAATAATAAAAGAACATTATTATTTTAAATAGTTGTTAACGCCTAGATATTGTATTGGAAGGAATTAAAATATCTAACAATATTATATTAAAACATGTTTGTTAAATGTTTTTTCATTTCTAAAATAAAATGTTGAGGCTTAAGATGAGAATGATTCCAATTTTAAGTAAAGATACTCAATTTTTTTTAAGAAAAGGTAGTTTTTCCACCTTTTGATGGAGAACCCCTATTAAATATAGTTTTGATTACTTTTATATGTTCTATTTGACAAAATAAACTTTTTATTTAGAATTGGGAAATCAAAATACATATTGGGTATATTTTTGGTATTTTTCAGTTAAAGTTAGTTTTTAATGAATAGTGAAAAATACAGTATTTTAGGTGAAAACTATCTTTTCATCTGATTTATTTATTTATTTAGATTATATTTTTTATTAGGATTAAAGTGTAATTAGGATATCTTTTTACGATTTAATACAATTTTGTTAATTGGATGTAAATTTACATTTTAATTGTACATAAACACATGTCAAGTTTTTTATAGTTTTTATTTCTTAAAAACATACTCTTTGGTTTTGATAATGGGAATTAATTTTAAAATAATTTTTGCAACATAATTGTTTTAAATTTATAAAAATGGATTCCATACATTGAATCAGGAGGTACAAATTGTGTAAATAGCTAACTTTTATTTGAAGACATTAAGAATAGTAACTTCTGTAATTAATTTATTTACCATGGTTAAAGGGTAAATGTAGTAAATATTGGAATAAAATAATATTATAATTATATTAAATAACCAATACATGTGTCCCAATATTATTTCATGATATAAACTTGACAATTTACATTATTGGGTAAATTTGTGGTCCCCATGGAGCCACTTGTGTGTGAAAATGACATTTATTTACATTTATTTTAATGTTATGGAAAATATAACCTAAACATGTATCTTTTATTAATTTGTTTTAGGTTATATAAGTTATCTATTTTACTATAAATATCCATTTTAAAGATAAATTTGTTTTCTTCAATCATGTAATTTTATTTATATTTTATAGTGATTAAATAAATAAATTTATTTATGACAC
The DNA here is from genome assembly GCA_963277665.1 of Viscum album. NCBI lineage: Eukaryota > Viridiplantae > Streptophyta > Magnoliopsida > Santalales > Viscaceae > Viscum > Viscum album. Next base: position 978,087,305 of record OY728139.1, on the reverse strand, counting down.
AATAGTGATGTAGTGATTATCTTATTAATGAATGACTTCAATATATGAGATTATATATATTAAACTAAATTTATTTTTAAACTTCTTATGTCAGCCAAGAATTTTATGGATGATTATTACTTGTTATAATTCAATTAATTATGTTATTTTGGAATGAATCAAGTCATTACCAATTTTTTAAAAGTCATGAAATGAATCGTATATAAAATGACATAAATGTGTTTTTGAAAAAAAATACTATATTATTAAATAAAATTAGTGTCTCGAAAATATAAAATTTGTCCAAATGACATAGATAAGTTTCAACATGTCATTAATGAACCACTTTCTGTTCAATCAGAATTTTATTGAAATTATTGTATCCATATATTATGAATATACAAGAAAACATGGTAAATGTTAAATAAGTTTACTAAGGGGTAATGCTAAAAATTGTTGATCATTTTACAATCTAATCTTCTATAAAACAAATTTGGTGGATATTATTTTGACCCATTATCATCTGATCTTAGAAATATATCACACTTGTGTTATTATAATTCAAAAAAAAATTAATAATAAAAAAATACCTTTAAACATTCCTAAAGTACCCCTCCTACCTCTTATAAATGGGCACCAACTCTCTCCCTTAATAAAAACCCTCAATCCAACATGGATCATCCAAAACCTTCCCAAATAATCTCCCAACTTCCCCGATTTCATCATAGAATCCTTCCCCTTGGCAGATGGTAATTCAAGGAAGCCATTTGCGTCAAATCAAAAGAGTTTACCTGATTTGATGTAACGTCTTCTCTCAAGTTCCATTCCATTTTTTTCCTTCTGCAATTCCTATGGTCTTATAACTCATTGTTTATATAACAACACCAGTATTCTCAATATACTAGGTTTTTTATGATATTTATTCGATCTATACTTACACACTCCACTATCTAATTGATACGAACATACTGTTTCTCTATACGGCGAACTACTGCCTAACGAAATGACGATTGTTCGATTTTCCCCTACCACCTATCATGGTGGCCATTATGACAAAAATGTAATTATATACGGTATTAATGATATTTGTTTTACATATATTCTTCTATAATTTAAATTTAGAAAAAAACTTTTTGCTTTTTATGTTGTATAAATATGATTATTTCATTTGAGGATGTGCAGTTTACCTCCCCCACAAAGTGATAGGACTCATTCATGATATATAAGGAACATATAATAGATGGATTTAATGATCATATGTATCACCTATAAAATATGTTATTATACTAGAATTATAATAAACCAATGAATCATTAAATATTTATTCCATTAATTATGAAATCGAAGTGAAATTAGCGTTAATGTGTAAGTACGTTTTGCCGTCTCCATGAACGGTGCTTTAAATGTATTATCTCAAAATGATATGGACTATTATAAATACATATACACTAGATATATATGATATATATAATATTTAAATCATTAATATCATTCTGTAGATATTGTACTTTTGACCTCATGGACAACATGTAATTATAACAAGTTGATTTTTGACTCAGGTACCGAACATCGACCAAACAGCTAATAAAAACATGAATTATTATATGATTGTTATTTCATGGTGATAAGTGATATAAAAGGAATAATAAAATTGAAAAAGTTTCCCATGGAATTAGAAATTAACTAAAGTTAATTATTCAGTAAATTAAAGAAAGAACAAGTCAATTCGAACTTGAGGTAAGGAACTTTGTCAAAATCTCATTTCACTTAGGCATGTTTTGATAATATACACCTCATTATTTTACATGATGTATGGTAAACCCAATTTACTTTTACTTCCAATCAAAGAGAATATTTTTTCTACGAATAAATTTTCTAACTGATAAAAGGATTATTTTTAACATTTGCGGAGACAATGACCTCACTACTGTCGTAATCATTATTTGGCTTCCTTTATATGAATTATTGTTTTTTAAGTTAAAAATAAACCCCTTATTCTATTATTGGGTGTTTTGGTATTGAAAATTCCTATTGAAATGGATTGAGTATTTCATTATCCTGAAATGATTTCTTGTGATTGAAAATGAAATTTTATTATTGAAATTTTGATATTTTCATGATTTTATGTGTAATGATTATATTATGGTAATTGGACATTTGATGGGTGGTTACATGATAATCGAAATATAGGATGGTTCTATGATAAACTAAGGATGGGTGGTTAAATTATCTCCTCAAATTCATTTGGTATGGTAGTCGGACATATGGCTATTCCATTCAGTGATATTTCTGGAAGTTTATCATATGGTTATTTCAATTAAGTATGTTTATGTCCCATGTTACCTTTATATTCTATATATTTCTTTCATTGGGTCTTCTGGTAATAATTTGGTTACAAAAATCAGTAACCAGTGAGCATATACTTAGTGAAATATTTCTGCTACTTATTTATGGTGAAAATTATATCATTATGATAAAGTTATAATGGTTTACATGTTGTTTGGAAAACAAACAATTTTCCATCTTTGTGTATCCCATACTGAGATTTTTATGCTCATCTCGTGTTTTCGAAATGTTTTCTACTGGAAATAAGTAGTAGAATAGAGTCAAGAATGGGATCAAACAAATGTCATGCTGTTTAAAACATGGAACTATACAAGTTTCATTTCTTTTAAGAGTTTTTAGTTTATAAAAAATGGATACTGAGTAGAAGTGTATACATGTAATTTTCATGTTGTTAGGTATATGTTATTACCTAATTATTTAAATATCTAAACATGAATAGATCCTTAATGTTAATTATTAACTTAATTAGTGATTATGAAATATTTAAAGTTGGGTCCTTAAAGTTGGTATTAGACGTCTGTTTAATCAACTATAGGAGTAAGGATATTGTTAAATTAATATCCATAAAATATTTTTTACTTTTTGGTAATATTGAAATGATATAGAATTTTAATATTACCATGTTGCCTCACTGAATTTATTTATTTGTTCAGAATGGTTTTCCATAGAGAAAACATGTCAACTATAATGGGACAACATCAATAGAAAATAATCCTTCAAATCAGCATCTCGAGAGGGTTGGAATTGGAACTAAATAGTTTGTTTCCATAATGTAGAAGTTGAATGAGGTTATAAATGGTAGTGGCATCCATGAATGAGATATGCGAGATCATTTACAGAGGAACATTCTAGTAGTGGAGAATCTCTTGAGGCATCGTCACGGATTATTCGTAGGATTATCTGACCATGTGCTAGCTGAAGGGTGGATTAATGCACTTGAAATGATTTTCGATGTCATGGGGTGTTCAAAACATCAAAAGGATAGTCTTGCTATTTATAATATTGATGGTGAAGCCGATCAGTGGTGGTCGATGGTTAAAAATATCAGGGTTAGTGATTATATGGATTCTCTTGATTGGGATGAATTCAAAGGTATGTTTCTCATGAAATATTTCCCTAAGGTTCTTTGACATAGGATAGAAAACTATTTCTTGAATGTAAGATAAGAGGATGACTATGTGGCTGCATACAATGAAATGTTCACTTGACTGGAATGATATGCTCCAAATTTCATCTGAGATCTTGATAGTAATATAAATCAAATTTACTCAGAACTGAGGCCATTATATTGAAGAGCATTAGCTTCCTGTCAATTCAATGGGTATGAGAAAATTTTCAGATGTGATTAGAGGGTTGAAATGAGGTTTTTTTTATGATCATGTCTTCTAAGAGTGAATACAAAAGAACAGGTATAGTTTGCAGGCGAATGTAAAGTATTAATCAATGATTCCTAAATGTAATAAAATTAAATTTGCATCTACTGAGAAGTGTGGTAAAAAAAATCCTGGAGAATGTTTATCAATATCTGAGCAGTGATTTTGGTGTGACAATATTGTTCATATTTCTCATTAATATATCGAAGATGATCAACCTGGAAATGAAAAGCCAGCAGTATGATGTTTTAGTTTCAATGAGTTTCATAATTATTCCAATGTGTGTCCAATGTTGATTACCTATGGTGGAAAATTGAAAGATCAAAATCATAAGGGTGGAAAAAAATTGTTTTCTACAAATACAGTTGATGTGGTACCATCAAATTAAGTGGTATCAGGTACATTATTTTTTTTATATTATGTCAATGTGTTGTTTGATTTTGTATCTACACATTCTTTCATTTCTAAGAAATTTTGTACTAAATTAGGAATTGAATCTCAATATATAAATCATGAACTTGTTGTAAGAAAACATAGGTGAAATGTTGATATAGAATGAAATTATAATAATCTTATTATCCTTATTTGAGGAAATAATCTACACGAAAAAATTATTTTTTTGCATATATTAATGTTTTATGTTATTTGGGGAATGTAACTGCTTTCTGTTTATCATTATAAGATTGACTGTAGAGCTAAAGAGGTTTCTTTTGAGAATTAATTTTAGTTTGTGTACATGAATGAAACCTTACTTTTGATAACATATCAGGAAGCTGAGAAACAATTAAAAGAAGAAAATTAATGTTGCCATGAACATATTTCTTAAAAAAGGAAATGTTTAGATTAATTTTTTTCCCGTAGTAAATGAGTATCATTATTTTATTCTTGATGAGATTCCTAGTATTATACATGATCAGGGATATTAATTTACTATTGGATTATTTCTTAATGATAAGAATATTTTAAAACCCCCTTATCTAATAGCCCAAATTGAACATTTATAGTTAAAAAATTTATTGTAGGAGATGTTAGATAAATGTTTCATTCGACCAAGAAATCTCTATGGGGTCCTCCAGTCTTGTTTGTTAAAAAGAAAAATTTTTCAATAAGACAATTCAATGATTATAGATCCTTGAATAACGTCACTGTTAAGAGTAAGTATCATTCGCCTCATATCAATGATTTGTTTGATCAAATTTACGTAGCTCATTATTTTTTGAATATTGACTTGAGGTCGGGGTACCATCAGTTGACTATAAAGGAACCTGATGTTATGAAAAAATAAGTTTCATACTAGTTATGTCCATTATGAATTTTAATTCATTCCTTTTGGAATAACTAGTGCACCTTATGTATTCATGGATCTTATGAACAGAATTTTTCATGAGTTCTTTGTTAAGTTTGTGCTTGTGTTTATTGATGAAATTTTGAATATTCCATAAGTTAAGAAGAACATTAAATTCGTTTAAGGGTTTTCATTGAAACCTTAAATGAAAATAAATTTTCTTGGAAATTCAGAAAGTGTGAGTTTTGGTTACCACAAATTTCGTTCCTTGGTCACATTTTTTTAAAACAAATTGCATAAATATTGATCCTGCTAATTTTTTTTTGAAGAATAGTCAAGACCTATAAATATAAGAGTTTTTTATTTTATTCTTAGTTTGGGAGGCTTTTAAAGAAGTTTTATTGAGAATTTTACTTTGTTTAATAGTGCACTAACTATGTTAACTCAAAAGGGTGTTTAATTTATATGGACAAAAAAATGTGATGATTGTTTTCTTGAATTGAAAAAAAATTGTTGAATGCTCTAGTATTGTCATTACATTCTAGAAATTGTGAGTTTGTTATCTACAGTGATGCATCATTGAAAGGACTTGGTTTGTCCTAATGCAAAATGATTTTGATAATTGCTTATTCTTCACGTCAGTTGAAACCTCATGAGTTGAATGACCCTACACATGATTTGGTATTAGTTGTTGTTTTTTTCAATAAAAAATTAGAGCTATCATTGGTATGGCGTAAAGTGTAAAATATATAATGATCACAAAATTTTGAAGTGCATATTCACTAAGAAGAAATTATATATGAGATAGAGGAGATGGTTATAATTAAATAGGGATTATTATTGCTCAATCTATTAACATCAATGGAAGGAAAATAATGTGGCTGACACATTGATACTAAAGTGTAATGCAACATTATCCATGAAATGTTTGGAACAATAGCCTTTGTTTAATGATTTTATGACCATTGTCATAGAAGTTGTTGATGAAAGAAATTATTCTATTCTTTCTTCTGTTACTAAAATTATCTCTATCAGACAGAATTAAGAATGATCTGAAGGATTGAAATGAGTTGAAGAAAATGGTAGAGTTGGTTTAAAAGAGTAAAAAGCTGTGGAGGAGCAGTTCTATATATTTATACTCTGAATATTTTCTAATACATACAGTACATATAATCTCTGACCCTATAGGCCTTAAAAGGGTTCCATTTAATCCCTTTTAAGTTGGGTTGTCAAAATTCAATAAACCATTAGGCCTTCTGGCCATTTGGGTTGAGATTTTGGAAGAGATTATGTCTTCCTTATGACTCACAATTCATAAAAGAGTTGTTATGTTAAACTCCTAGTTGTCATTTTTTTATCATTCTGAATGTACAAATATGTTCATAGATCTTCTGAAGATTTATTTGTGGGATGGAATGAAAATATATATTTCTGATTTTACTGTGAAGTGTTTTAATTTTCAACAGGTTAAAGCCGAGCTGCCGTTACCGAATGAGATGCTTTATTCTTTTCCCATTCCAGAGTGGAAGTGGAAAAATATGTTCTTGGAATTCATAGTAAAATTACCATGGACACCTCAAGGTAACAATACAATCTGGGGTATTGTTGATCAATTGAGTAAATCTTCTAGTTTCTTTCCTATTCGAGATACACTATCTCTAGATCAAATCACTCAATTGTATATTAATGATATAATATGGTTACAAGTAGTTCCCATATCCATTTTATATGATAATGATCCAAGGATCACTTATAACATATAAAAATGACTTTATAAGACATTGGGTACTGAATTGAATTTCAGTGCTACTTTTCATTAATAATCAGATGGGAATTCCGAACAAAAAATTCAGACATTGGAATATATGCTACGTTCTTCATTAAAATATTACAAGGGAATTTAGTACCAAAATATTTCATTTTTTGAGTTTTCTTATAATAATAGTTTTTCAGTATAATTATTGCTCCATTTGATGCATTATATGGAATGTTGTGTCTAACTCCACCTTTTTGGGATGATGCAGGTGAAATAATTTTGATGGGATCTGAATTGGAAGAAGTGATGGTAGACATTGTTCAGTTCATTTAGAGTCACATGATAACATCTTAGATCAGAAAAAAGAGTTATGTGGATAACTGAATGTAGGATCTTTCTTTTGATGTAGGTGATCATTCCTTTCTCAATGTTTCTCTATGGAAAATTGTGATGGGTTTTGGTAAGAAGGTAATGTTGAGACCACAGTTCATTGGACACTATAAAATCAATGAGAAATCTTGATTAGTTTACTACATAGTATATTTAAGTCCATGTTTATCCCATGTACAAAATGTTTTTAATGTTTCAATGTTGAGAAAGTATATTCCAGATCCATATCATGTTTGCAGTCCTATGGAAGTTCTGTTGGAAGGGAGTCTTTCTTATGAGGAATAACCAGTCCAGATTCTTGACCAAAGAAAGAATGTGTTGCAGAATATGAAAATTTATCTGTTAATGGTTTTTGGACAAAGCACATGGTTTAAGAGTCAACATTGAAATTCGAAAATGCTGTGAGGGATAAATACAACCACTTATTTGAAAAGTGAATGGAATTTAGGGGACACAATTCCCAGAAGAGGGGAAGGATGAAACGAACTAGGTATTGAAAGATTAATACTTTTTATTTCTATTAATACATATTAATAAGATATTAATTTTATTTTAAAGGGGATTCAATGTTCGATGGCTTACCCGACACACAACAATGGTTTTCTCCTAAATCTCATGTTTCTCCCAAGGCTGAGTCATACAAAAAATAATATAATAATATTATTATTTTAAATGGTAGATAATTCCTCGACATTGTATTGACATGAATAAAAATAAAGAACCATATTATAATTAAACTAGATTGTTAAATGTTTTACATTTATCTAATAAAATTTATATATTTAAAATGAGAATGAATCAAATTTTAATCCTAATTACTCTAATATGTATAAAAAAGTAGTTTTTCATATTTTTTATAGAGAACCCCTTTTAAATCTATTTTTTTACATTTATACATTAATAATGACAAAACAGATTTTTTATTTACGAGCAGGACATCAAAATTTACTTTGGGTAAATTTTGGGTACTTTTCAGATAAATTTCGTTTTTAATGAATATTAAAAAATATTTTATTTTAAGTCAAAATTTTCTTTTAATATGATTTATATATATTGATAGATTATCATTCAAATTGATCATAATGTGTAATTAGGATTTCCATTTAATATTTAATTCAATGTTGGTCATTGGAAGTAAATTTACTTTTTAAATATACATAAACACATCTCAATATTTTGATAGTTATTATTTCATAAAAACACGCTTGTTGGTTATGGTAATATGAATTAATTTTAAAATAATTTCTAAAACTTCAATGTTTTGAATTTATAAAATGGATTCCATCAAAATTGTGTAAATATGTAACTTTTATTTTTAGACATTATGAATACTAACTTTAGTAAATATTTTATTTACCATGGTTAAAGGGTAAATATGGTAAATAAGTGTAGAAAAATAATATTATAATATTATTAAAATACACTATAATGTGTCTTATTCCTATTGGATGAGATATATCCTTCTATAGGAATCCTTGGGTCGATTTTAGGACCCCATGGAGCAACTTGTATGTGAAAATGACATTAAACTTCGTTTAATTTAATGTTATGAAAAATATAACCTTAACATTTATCTTTTAGTAAACCAATTTTAATATAGTGTTATAAAAGTTTTAATTTAGGCAATAAATACTCATTTTAAATCCAAAAAAAATTCCTAAATCATATTATTTTTTATATATATATTAAATAAATAAATTTATTTTTGACACAACAGTGATGTACTGATTACATTATTAATGAATGATTTAAATAATTAAGATAATAATTTTTAAAATAAATTTATTTTGAACATTTTTATGACATCAAAAAATTTTATGGATTATTATTAATTGTTATCCTTTAATTAATGATGTATTTTTAAAATAATAATTTTTTTATGGATTTCTTAAAATTCATGATATTAATAATTTATAAATTGACATAAATGTGTTTTTACAGCATATAATATTATTAATTGATATAATAGTCCAAATATTCTATGATTTGGAAAAAGGACTTATATATGGTTTAAAATTTCATTAATGAACCACATGAGGTTATATTGTCATTTTATTGTAATTATATTAACCATATAGTGTGAATATACCAGATGACATGGTAAAAGTTAAATAAGGTTACAATGGGTTAATGTTAAACGATATGGTAAATTTTATTACCAAAACTAGTCTAAAACCCATTGGATGAGAAAATATAGACCCATAATCATACAATCATCAACATATATCACTTTTGTGATATTAAAATTCGAAAATAAATTAATAATAAAATAATACTTTCAAACTTACCTAAAGTGCCCCTCCTGCCTCTTATAAACTGGCACCACCTCTAACCCTTAATCACACCTCTAAAGCCCCCTAAACTCCTCCAACATCTATCCAAATAATCTCCAAACATCCCTATATTACTCCTATAATCCATTCCCTTAGGATTTAGGAAATGAAAGAAATTGCATTGGCTCAAATCAAAATAAGTTACCCCATTTTAGGCAACGTCTTCTCTCAAGTTCCTTTCATTATTATTCCTTCTCTACTCCCTATGTTCTTCTTATTATTTCTTATATAACAAAAGCAGTATCCTCAATATACTAGGTTTTTTATATGATAATTAATATAACTAAACATAAACACACGTCCATCTGATGGATACAAACATATTGTTTTTGTGTACAACGAACTGTTGCCTCACAAAATGATGATTGTTTAATTTTACCCTACCACCTCTAATGGGGGCCATTATGAAGTAAATATAATTATATATGACATTTATGATATTTATTTTATCTATATTATTCTTTAATACTCATTTATAATATACCATTTTGCATTTCATGTTGTATAAATACAATAATTTCATTTAAGGAAGTGCAGACAACCACCCACTCAATGTTATATGACTCGTTCTTTCCATACATGGAATTTATACAGGATATATTGAATGAAATTATTTATCATATATAAAATATGTAATTATTCTGGAATTATAATATACCTATGTTTAATTATGTTTTCATTCCTTTAAATATAAAATGAAATGAATGTAGTGTTTATGCGTACGTTCGTCTTACAGTCTCCATGAAGGGTACGTTTCATTTCTTATATACAAATGATATGGACTATTACAAATACATATACACTATATATATATATATGATATATATGATTTTAAAATAATTAATATCATTCTTTAAATAATGGACTTTTGACCTCATGAACTACTTGTAATTATAACGTGTTCATTTTTGACTCAAGTAACAAACATCGAAAAAACAGACGATATAAACATGAATAATTATATTATTGTTATATCATGATGATAAGTTATATAAAAGGAACAATAAACTTGAAAAAGGTTAAGAAGAAATTATAAATAAACATATGTTTATTATTCTTGAAATTAATGTATCATAGAGTCCAGTGAAACACGAGGTAAGGGAATTTGTCGCGATCTCCTTATATTGAGGCATGTTTTGATAATATACACCTCATACTTTTATATGGTTTATAATAAACCCCTTTGAAATTTACTTTCATTGAAATAGAATGTTTTTCTACAATGCATTTTACTAAACAACAGAAGTAATTTTTTTAATGTTTTCAGTGATAATGACCTCTCCACCGCCATAATCATTATTTTGCTTTCTATATAAGCCAAAATATTTTTAACAGGAAAAAGAAACCCCTTATTTCGTTTGTGGGTGTTTTGGTATTGAAAATGGTCACTGAAATGGATAGAGTATTTCAATATCTAAAAATTATATCTTTTGTTTTCATATGAAATGTTATTAGTGAAATTTTGATATTTTCAATATTTTATGTGTTATGATTGTAAAATGGTACATGGAAATTTGAAGAGTGGTTACGTGGTAAACCAAATTATTGGTGGCTCTGTGATGAAATAATGATGTATGGTAATGTTACACCCTCCAATTAATTGGGTATGAATGTCGTCCATATGACTACTCCATTTAGTAATATGTGTTGAAGTGAACCATATGGTAATTCCATTTATGTATGTTTATGTCTCATGTTACCGGCATGAGCTATATTTTTCATTCAATGGGTTTTATGGTAATAATTCATTTACTAAAAATTTTAATAAATGAGACTATATTCACTGATGTGTTTTTGCTACTTCATTAAGATGAAAAGTATTTTTTTAATGTAATCATGGTTAATTTTTTGTTTAGAATACTAACAATTTTCCTTCATTATGTATCTGTAACTATGCTTTTTATGACCATCACATGTTTCTCAAATGTTTTTCACATGATATAATTTGTAATATGGTCAAGTATGGGATCAATGAAAAGTCATCCTATTTAATACAAGGAACTAAACATGATTCCTTTCTTTTAAGAGTTTGTATTCTACAAAAAAATATATACTGAGTAGAAGTGTCTACATGTAATATTCATGTTATTATGTATGAGTTATGACCTAATTCTCTAAAAATCTATAACTAGAAACTTCATCTATGTAAATTATTAACATAATTCAAGATAATGTAATATCTAAGGCGGGATCCTTATTTTAACATTATTGGTGATCCATCAAATGATAGTTCATTTCACTCACTTTGGGTCCTTATTCATGCCCCTCTATGTGATGTTCATGTTTATAACATTCACAACCAATCCATTTTATGTGATCTGAATTTTCATAACTCTCATATAATCTATATTTGTTTTTTTGAAAATAATCAATACCAAGATTGAATATCTCATTTGCATAATTTATCTTCCCTTAACAACATTATTCAAACACCTTGGATCATCACCAGGGATTTTAATGATATTATTAGACAATGTGAAAAGATGGGCCCCTCACACTCATGCCTCTCATTAATGGATTTTAATTATTATATTGAATAAAAAACCTCATTGAGATTAATGTAGTTGGTGAAAAATATACATGGTATATAAGGAATCATAAAAAATCATGTCTAGTAAATTGTACAGATCTTTCACAATCATCCAAACTCTCGATAACTAGGATACGATTTTCATTGTTACACTGCCTAAAATAAATTTGGATCATCATGCTATATTATTTAGACCTACCACCAGAGGCTCTAATACTATAATTCATATTATATTTAATAATTCATGGACCTCATTACTGATTTTGATAAGATTATCACAAATACCTATAATTAGATTAACATTATCATTGATTTATTTTATTATATTATGAAATGAAAAACCTATAAAAAAGAATTTAAAATCTGTATAGAAGAATAGTTTTAAACAAAATTGTCATGAAATTGACTCCCTAGAACATGATATCAACCAAATTCATGTGAATACAAAAAATGTTGACAATGCTATAGATCCAACTCATTGAATTTATCATAGTAATATTCTAAATTCTTTTATTAATTTAAAAGACAATCTATGGAAGTATACTTTTTTAAAATAAATTTCTTAATGGTGTAGAATAAAACTAAAAAAATATCAATCATATAAAAATGTGTCAGAATGCGAGTAGACCACTTTCTGTTGTTAATGATGGGGAGAACATCATTGATAATGAAGAATGTTTGGCTAATCATGTTGTCACATATTTTAACAACATCTTTAATGGACACTATCATAATGAGGGTAAAATTACAGATATAATTCCCTTTATGATTTAATATAGTGATAATTTTTTTTTACTTAGTCTTCCTATTGATCATGAGATTAAACAAGTTGCCTTCAGCTTGAAAACTGATAGTTCCCCTAGTATCGATGGTTTCAATAATGATTTTTAGCACTATTGGGATAGTGTTTACAATGATGTTATTCACATGGTAAAATATTTATTCTACAATGGATACTTCCTTATGCCTTTATTGCTCAATTTCTCAAACTAATTACCAATATTTTTAATTAACCTAAAATTCACCATTTCATGATTATTTATCTTATTAGCAGGATTTATAAAATTAATTCTAAACTACTGGATATTAGAGTATCCCTAATTTGAATAAATTTGCTTCTTTGATCCAATATGAATTCCTTAAATGATGAAATATTCATGATTTTTTATGCCTTTCAATTTAAAGAACAAATTTGTTATAAAAATCCCAAAATGGGAAAAATTTCCATTATGATTTACATCAAAAAATATTTTGACACCATCGATTGGAGTTTTATTTTCAAACTGCTCAATATGTTTGGATATAATTACACTTTTTTGAAAATAATTAAAACCTTGTTTTACCATGCTCACGTTTTTGGTTTGGTTAATGGTTCACCAAAGGGATATTTCAACTAAATAAAAGGTGTAAGAAAGGGTGACCTCCTTTTATACCATCAATTTTGTAATTTTTGAATACTATCTTAGAAGTCTTATAACCAATTTGGTTGATCAGGGTACAATGAAGCCTCTCATTGCCTCTAGAATCTGGACCATTCCTTCACAATTTTTATATACAGATGATATTATTTTTTTCAGTAAAGGATTCAAAAATAAAATAACAAATCTTTAAGTGGTCCTCTATCACTATGAAGGTGTGTCTAACCAATCCATTATCTAGAACAAATCCTCAAATTTATTTGGATAATGCTTCCATGTATCTAGGAAGGATGGTATTATGAATGAAATTAGAATAAAATAAGGACCTTTCCCCTTTCACCTACCATAGAGTTCCCATTTTTTATGGGAATCAAAAAAGCACTTATTCTACAATATTGTTGACCAAATTAATAATAAACTCTCCTCTTTGAAAGGAAATACTTAATAAATGGAAAGAAAAATCTTCCTTGCCAAGTACACCATTGTATCTTAATTTTTTTACTCTATGATGGTTTATAAATGGATTGTTGATTTCATAAAAAAACTCAACATTATAATACATTTGTTTTATGGGGTGGAATCACTCTTGATAGGAAACATGTCACAGTTCGTTGGTATAATTGTTACACTCATCTAGAAAATGGTCGTCTCGTTATTAAGGACCGTAGACACTTTAGTGAAGTAGTCCTTGCTACAATTACAGAGAATATTTTCCAAAGTAACAACTTAGAATTTTATTTCCTTAGAGGCACATTTTTTATAAACCTATGAATATGCAATTTTTTACATATGGAATCCTTTATCTGGCATTCCATCAAAGAAAAGTTTTCTAAATTTTTCCCACAGTCTTGATAGATTGTTAACAATGTATATTCTCTAAATTTTATTTTCTATAAATGTAATGGACAACCACTTTTCACTGTGATTTACCCTATGCATCTTGCCATATATATTAATATATCCATAAATTATTTCATGCGTTTTGTAGATTTTGATTTTCCTAAGGAAATCACTAATATTATTAACAACTAACCCTTTGTCAACAATGAATATTCTTTAGTTTGGGAACATTCTTATAGTGGAATTCTAAATTTTAAATATTACTACAATAAAAATTTCACTAATTTCATGGATGATTTTTCTTGGTTAAAGAGATTTAAAATATAATGGGTTAGACCTACATGATTCACCTTGATTTTGAGAATTTCCCACAATAGAATTTCCACTAATTGCATCCTTTAGTTATTTGGTATTTAACATTGTTCAAGATATTGTATGTGTATTCAACACAGAGAGGATTATGACAATCTATTCCTTTCATTTTATACTATTTCTGATTTATTAATGTATATTTATGGAATTTTTGATCTCATATGGATTGGTTTGGACTCCATTCGTCTACGTCTATAGAGATTCACTGTTATGGATGCCTCTCATTAAATTTACCAGATTTTCATTGTCGTTGTGGCCGAAATGCTTCATATTATTTAGTATGAATGAAATGATATCATTCACAAAATAAAACTTTTAATCTTCATGCAACTCAAATAATTATCTGCATCTCGATTAAAGTATCTAGAATTACGAAAATATGTATCTCGCACAACTCCATCAAGGATTTTATTATCCATCATTGTATTGGAATCAAAGAATGATACAATAAACCGAATGGTTTTATAGATTTATTCACATAAATCCTCCCTCACTGGATCAAAATAAATGAGGATGGTGCCTCAAAGGAAATCCCAGGACCCAAGGGTTATGGAATTTTGTGTAGACATAACAATGGTAACATACATGAATGTAGTTATATTAAATGTTGTTTTACCTCATACCATGAAGAAGTTACATATAATGTTACTATTTCAATTAGTTCAATCAAGAATAAAGGATATAATAATGTTTGGATTTAATGTGAATCAACTACCATCGTCTAGGTTGTTCAACATGGAATGGTTCACCTTGTGTGGATCCTTTCTTGTAGATGGACTTTATTCCTATAAAAACTATCAGATATTTATCTTATAATAAATCATTCTTATCGAGATCTGAACCTGGGGGTAGATATCCTTGCCAATAATGGATTTTACAATGAAAATACGTGGATCAAGATCTATCCAACTGATCTCAGCATGTTACATGAAAAAGATAGTAATATATTCCCTTCCATCAGAATTTTATATTTTTATAACATTATATTTTTTAGTGCTTTGGCCCTTTGACCAAAGATTCATTAATAAATAAAAAACCACGGACACATGGTTTATAGAAATTTTGAATTAGTAGTGATCATAAAAGATTGATTTATTCATTGGTAGTGCTGGAGTAGGATTCCTGGAACTAACATATTTGAACATTATCATAATCATTATTTATAGTATTTAATATTAATAATCTTCATAGAACACGATGATTTTTCATCGTTGTGACATAATATGTTGTAATTTCTGAAAATCGGTCTTGCACTTAATGATAATAGTATTTCTCAACTATGTTGAGAAGCCAAAAGTGTTAGAAGAGTATTCCTAAAATTTAGGTTTTATAGTTGGATTATTTCATTTGAAGAACAAGAATAATACATGATGTCAGGCGTATATACTCAAAGGACATTGACACACCTTCTCATTCTGTACTCCCTAGGTAATATCAGATATAGGATGTCATGAGAAAAAAGACCATCTAGGAGGATATCAACATTAATAAGTTTCATTGGATGTTATTATATTCTGGTTGGTGTATATATCCTTAGAATATACGATTATTAATAATGAAAATTATAAGTAATGTAATGTTTTTGTATTGATGAAGGTCATTATCCCATATGTTCACGGTGATGTAGGTTATGTTGGGTGGGTCACGAATAATAATTCATTAATGAATAAGGAGAGAAAGTATTTGTCCTTTATGTTCTTTAATAGAAGATGATATCTTAGGGCCTTTCATGAAAACTATTTAACCTACATAAATCCAATGCTATAGTGTTCAATATTAATGATCGATTTCTATAGATTCAAAGAAAGAGACATTGAGCCCACATGTTGATGGCACCAAAAAGTAACCTATTTCATTAGAGATATAACTCTAAAGGAACTGCATTACATAAACAGAACCCATATGAGGTATTATGTTGTTTCAGCATGATCTTATTTTTCGATAGGTTCCTTGTGTGTTTCCCGAAGTTAATCTTAGACTTTAGGCAGCTTCGCCTAATTCCACTGAGAATGAGGCATAGAGGATCACACAATAAATGTATCATGAACCTCAATTAAATAATATATTTCTAAGTATTATTTATAATGTTGAATTAATATTATTATTACATGTGGTTTATTTATTTGTTAGTGAATAATGTAATGAAATTAAATTTTTAAATAAATATCCATTCTTCATGTCCTGATAAATATTATGGTGTAATGATGGATCGATATTATAGGTCCATTGAGAAATAATATATTTTGAATATTAATAGATGAAATGATATTTAATTTTAATTTTTCGGTTTAGTGCATGTCCAAATAAAATATAATAATATTATTAACATTATCATGGGGTTTTGTAGGGATTAAATAAATAAAAAGGGGTACCTTGGAAATTATTTATTTCTAACCATAGTAGTATATAAACCCAATATTATTATTTTTCAAGGGAGTCAATTTCATTTATATTCTGCATAATGACTGTATGAGATAATAATCTCAAATCCTTGAGTGTTGACACCCCAAGAATTCTCTTTGGAATAGAGATCAATTTTCCTCCACCATCTACAGTCTAATTTAGATAGATCAGGTCGAATCCTTTGGAATCGATTCTCAAGGTGATAAAAAGCGAATGATACAAGCATTAGGATCTGCCATGCTAGAACTGGATGATTCCTAATATGATGTACAATGATTATTGGAACACATGTAGATCTCTACTTGTAACCTCAAAAATAGATAACGTATGAAATAAGGAAAACAACAGACAATAAACCAGAACATGCATTACCAACAAATTGTAAAACCTAGTACAACCACAACCAAAAGATAAATATTACATTTCATGATAATAGTGACCAATGTAATGGAAACCAAAAATATTGACTAACAAAAAAATCCCCCAAAATAGGACCTCACTAAATGTGAAAAACATGATCTAGAAAAATCACATGCCCAACTAAACTCTCTATCATTTGAATTTATCTTTTTTATAATCCTTCAATAACTAAATTTTCTCATGTACCCAACAACGTCCGGAGGAGGGTGTGAGTATAACATAGTAGGCCACCACCAACATTTTATAACAAATATAGTCTTAATAGATAGTGCATGAATGTACTAAGTAAATGAAAATATAAAAAAGACAACTCGTGTTCGACTATTTTACAATATCCATATTAGAAACTTTGATAATTTATTCTATTCAATCAATTAATGAATTTTCCCCATAGAATTCATTGGTTTTGAATTTGCATTATTTACACTCTTTCTTAAGAAGATCAATTGTCATACATAAGGGAATAAGTCAAGTTCCCAATCTATCTACGGTTGAAAAGTTCTTGAAAAATATGTCACACTCATCTTGGAGCCTTAGTTAAGGTACATTTCTCGAATGAAACTAGTATGGGCTTAAGAACTAAATCTGAGTTCTAAACACTACAATTTGATATGTAGGGTTTAGAGGCTCAGTACAACCAATACCAAGGGAGGATCCTCAGTCCAATACCCCACATACCACTAAGCCATGCACACATTCTAATTCATTCAATTATCAAATATACCAAATCATAGACCATGAATAATTATTACACATAATATTCAAAACCCACGTTCCATTTAAAACATAAATCATATTTGTGCCTTAACCCATTAATAGATTTAC
Organism: Viscum album; assembly: GCA_963277665.1. Taxonomy (NCBI): domain Eukaryota; kingdom Viridiplantae; phylum Streptophyta; class Magnoliopsida; order Santalales; family Viscaceae; genus Viscum; species Viscum album. Next base: position 978,069,035 of record OY728139.1, on the reverse strand, counting down.
GGAAGATCATAGGTAGCACATTTATCCAAATTTTCATTCATATCTAAAACCATTGAACTTATTCAGAAATTTCCATACATTAACCCATTTCAAATAATTCATTATATCACAAGTATTATCCCATTCAAGAATTTCAATTTCAATCTAACACGTCATTAAGCACATTCACCCTATTCCATTTAACCCTCATTACATTGTTCGAAAAAAACTAATGTCCTTATAAAAGTCATGAATGAATTATCAATACTCCCTTTTCAAACTCAACTAACATAAAAACATGTTCATAATGAGATCTACTTTATCACAAGTCAATTCCATACTTAACATTACAATTTTCCATGTTTGGTAATATTGGCGCACCCCATGGGTGGTTATAAATTCGTCTAGTCAACCTCAATTCACCCCACATGTATTTTGAGGGGTCCAATTCATAAGTTAGGTGACCATTTTATCTAATCCATTCAAATGATTCAAATTCACATAAAGATAGAACCACTAACCCAACTACACATGCACAAATCAACTTGAAGACTCATGAATATAACATGTATACCACCTACCACAAAACCATATTTGAATACACACTGAACCATAACCTTATATTTGGATTCAATCACCCATTAAATCTACAACCTATGATCCACTAGAAAAATGGGTTTTATAGATTGGAAAGATGAAAAATGAAACCACAATCCCTAATCCATAAAATATAATCAAGTGGAGAGTATGAATTACCATTAGATTCGATACACAACGAAAGACACTCCAAATGGCCTATAAATGATGTATATCAATCCTTGGGGGTATTTGCATGTTTAGTTTTGTCACTTGGTATAAAGGATGAAGAATGAGGAAGCAATTAGCATGAGGAACTAAAAATCCTGAGGAGGAAAATGGAAAAATCCCATTTTTAATGGGGGCCATGGTTTAGCTGCACAATTTTCCAATCTATTCACCAACCATGCACATGCCACTATCCAAGGGGTGTTTAGTGACATGGTATCCTTAAGAGAAACACACATTTTGACTAACCATGAGCCAATCGTGTGTGATGCCTATGCCTATGATGGCATGGTTCTACCTCCCCTCTTGCACGATATACTAATCCCTGAACTCCTTCCACTTGCATAGTAAATTTTTTGCACATAGTAAATAATAACTATTTACTAACTATGAAACATGTACAATATGGCCAAAATCTCCCTTCATTAATTTCTCAATCTCACAAGACACCCACAAGGTTCCTCATAAACCATAAAACCTTCCACTAACCATAATAAAGGGACTAAATCCAAAACATAAACATCGATCTACCTCATGAAAATCAAATATCTTATAGATTCCACACATTTTAACTGATCTCCCTTAAACATCATTCCTATGAATCAGAAAACATCTTATAAAAATGTGATCAAGACATTGAGCCCACATATCTATCTCCCTCTCACAATGTTATTTCTGAATATTAACATGCATCTAGAAAACTCAAAACAAAAGAAAAATATTTCCTAACAAGGATTCCTTATTATGATCCAAAATATGAAATGGATGATCCTCATAGAAAGAAACACCCTCAAGCTTATATTTTTAGATATAAAACACATGTCATGGGTAAGGGTGATACTACCAATGTAGTGAGGCATGAAAAATATCATGCATTTTAGTATACCGCTGTAAAATTTCCAATCGGTATGACATCGACCCAATCCTATACACAATCCCAAAGGACTCCACATACAAGGGAATTGACATTACTTATTTCTATATCTGATAGAGGACCAACATTGGCGACACTCAATGAAGCACATGATCACCCACTATAAACTCAAGATGTCTAATATATCGATTCACATAAAACTTCTACCTACCATGATCCATTTCCATACATTTCTTAATCATCTAGACCTGTTACGATTTCTATTGCATGAGACTAGGAACTAACAATTCAGATTCTCCTACATCCATCTTACATAATAATGATCCACATGGTCTTCCAAATATAACCTCATATAGTTCCATTAAAATTTTCATAAAGTAACTGTTAATATAGGTGAATTAAATATTTGATAAGTGATTGTACCATGATCCACAAAAACCTAGGACACAAGACATCAACATATCCTCTAGTACCAAAATAGAAAGAACTCATTTTCTGTCCGTCTGTGGGTTGAAATATATAATCAATAACACATGGGTACGACACAATATCTGTAATCCCTTCTAGAAAATTGATGTAAAACGTGGATAATGATAAAAAACTATTGATTGGTGTACACCAGGGAACTTAAATACATTCCTAACATACGGTTAACCCAATTTATCAATGGTAAGAGTCTAACAAATTGGAAAGAAATGTTCCACCATGGTCAACTGATCCATTACTATCAATCTCACAAAATTATTTTTAGTCATCCCCAAATGACCTACCACAAAATCAATCATTAAAACATCACATTTCTATTTTGTAATAGGAAAGGGTTGTAACAATCCGCCTCGCCATTGATGCATGGCCTTCACCTGCTAATAGGTAAAGAATCATGCCCTAAAAATTGAGACCACTTTCTTCATTTCTAGACTCCAATACTGTTTACAATGATCATGACACATTTTGGTCAATCAAGGATGCACCACACATATCGATGTATAAAACTCAAGCATCAAATCTTCCAACAAAAATTCTTGCGCAACAATATGTCCACAATCTTAAATGATCCCTTCATCACAAACGGCCCACCCAAATGGTGACTCCCCGCCATTAAGACACTCCAATAAAACCATGCATTGTGAATAATTTACCATCATTTACTTGATCCATCTTAGGATAATGAAGTAAACTACCAAGGATGAATGTTCCATCTTTCTGTTCACATTTCACACCTCAAGATACATCACTATAGGCAATTCCATCATCCTCCATTCCAAACTAGATTTCTAAATAGCCTAATTTTGATACATCTAGCTCAATGAATCTCTAACTCTATTCTTGTTTCCCAAGGTGTAAACCTGCTCAATTTCATAATACATTGTGTACTCAACACATCTTTACTAACAAAAAATGAAATAAACAAAAGATAATCTGTAATTCCAACTTTTATGATCCGTATAAATAGTAATATATTCTTCGAACATATAGTGTCAACAAAAAATTTAGTCATAAACCACTGAGGCTAATTCAAGAACATTAGTACAGTAATTTCATTCATGATATATCATCTTCTATGATATATATTCTAAAACCTGATCATTCAGCATCAACACTGCCACATTTCAAACACTGAACCAAAACCAAAATGAGGTATAACCCATACCTAGTTCAGGTAATATAAATATTGGTTCAAATGTATAAAAATTCATTAACTTCTGGAAAACATCCTCACATGAACCAGAACATTAAAACATGATTCCATTCATAGTTAAACCCAAAATGGTTGTTTCCAAATAGGATTTTTTCATAATGACCCTTCAGAATTATTAAGATTTACCCGAAAAACAGCAGATATAAGAAACCATTCTATTTTGTTCCCTAAATACAACTACACACACATTCTCCAACTCCACTAACAAACCTTCCTCGGAGATGATACGTAATATGATATTCAAAATATCAATTCAAAAATTTAATTTGTGTAGATTCGTGTTTAATATATTTTTCATAGTTTACTCAGGATTATTTCTAGATGGTTGGCATGATAATAGTGATTTTTAGAGTACACATATTTTTAATAAAAAACATCTACACACTGATCCGGGTAAAGGGAAATGATTTGATTAATAGGGACATAAGCACTACTTGTTAATTGGTAAATCAAAATAGAAAAACCAAAATATCATATAAACCATATCATCGTTTAATGGTGGTCCATGTTATATCAAAAGGTCTAATCGTTAGCTGATGATACCATGATCCCAGATCAATCTTAAATAACATTGATGAAACCATTATCTAGTCAAAAATATAATAGATTTGATGAGGAAGGTATCAGTTCTTTACCGTCATCTAATTTAGCTTCTTATAATCGATACACAACCACATCGATCCATCAGCCTTCTCTGGATTCAATACTAGAGATCCACAATGTGACATAATTGGGTAAAAACCCCACATTTTTTCAAATTACACCAATTGATTTTTAATCTACTAGAGTTCTATTAGTTACATTATATATGATTGAACATAAACTAGATCTTCCCCCAGTTGAACCTCTATCACGGACTCGACTTCTCTTTCAGGGGAAAATATTGAGAAGTCCTATAGAAACAGATCCTAAAACTGAACCACCATAAGAGGAAAGAAATGTTGATATAATCCAGGTAATTAGTAATAATACAATCCACATTTGTTGTGATCTCTCCCTAACACCGATAAACTGTCCTTGCACAACATGACTGAATTTCCTACTCACCACGATTGAAATAAGTGTATCCTTCAAGAGGCGTGAATTTTAACCTATGGTGGAAAAGTCAATATGATCATTGTAAAACACTATCCAATCCATGCCAAAATTCAGATCAAAACCTAACATCTCATGCACTGATTATAGGAAAAGGTACCCACCAACTTCTTGTACACACCCCAGAAACTACCTAATTTTCTTTTCTCACAACTGTAATGGTGTATCAATCAACTAGACCCCATAATAAATTTCAACATTAGAGAAAAAATAAACACATGTTAAGAAGAAATAAATGAATGAGTGGTACTTTTATCAAATAATGTACTAACAATAATAGAATCAACACGTATTGTAGCCCGAATGGTCGAGGTCCATCCTCATCACCACCTGGTGTAGACTAAACTGAATGAAGATGACATTCTCCTCTACTCGAGGCTTCAGTATGAATTCTTCGTGCTTCACTAACCTACTGATATATATTCTCTCTCCCCATATTACTGTGTCCTCCACTTCGTCCAATAAAAAAAGTAATTATCAAAATTCCTTCCTAATATGGGGTAACCAACAACCTACCTATACTCAAAATATGCCTCATCCCTCTATCATTTATCTTCTATCAAGGGTTCCTATAGAATATCCTCACATGACCTATTCTTCTGCATACTCGACACTCATCCAGTGGTCAAGGACACTAACCATGCATGTACCCCATACTTCTAAACTAATAGAAGAAAACATGATCAACACCATAAGGGGAAGGTTAAATTTTCATAATAATATATCCACCAATACCTTGGAAAATGGTCTTGAAATAGAGCTTCTAGAAATTGGATTTCACAGTATTTGATCGCTCAAATAGAATTGCATGCCCACCATTAGGGCTGTTTTTGAGGTTTCCCCCAATAATAAGGGAATGATTGACATGGGTTAAAATAACATACGCAGTCACAAGCCTCTTATAAGTGACCAATTTTGAACAATTTCCACATTCACAAAAATATTATTTTTCATTGAAGTACCCTTCTCATATCACCATTTATTATAAAAAAACATTTTATCTCTTTTACATCCTTTTTTCGAGCAATACTCTTTATCCACTCTTTCAAAGTCCTTTTATTTACCCATTCATATCAGATTTATTAGAAACAACTTTATTCATATATTATGGAATGTGAAAAGTATTTTACCCTTCATGTCTAACATAACCTCTAAATTGTCCCCATCATGATGCATACCCCCTATATCTTTAGGTTCTTATAATGATCTTAGTATAAAAAACATCATTCCATTCTTGCTATAAGAATAATATCAAAAAACATTTATCACATGATAAGTGTATCACCCAATGGTGAAATATCATCAAATGTTAATATATATATCAAGAACAATAATTCCCTCCAATGGTACTTGGATTTTCTCCTTTGGATGTGTTCGTTACTCCCAACCATGACCTCATTTCCAAAACCTGACACATCCTAACATCTTGTATACCATCCTCAAGTAATAAGGCAAATAAAAAAACTACTCTGATAGAAATTTATAAATTCCATAACCCATAATCCCCCAAACCTATGCTACATGCTAGGTCACTTCATGACCATAAGTGCATCCTCCTTGTACACTAGAGGATATAAACAAACAGTGAGGGTCTAATAGGTCAGGTAGGGAGACTATAACTTCTTTACTAGAGTATGACCCAAAAGGTAGCATATGAAATAAGAAACAAAATAGACAACACACTATAAAATTCATTACCAACCATTTTTTCAACATGGTTCAAGCAGAACAAAAAGATAATTATGCCATGTTATGCAAACGGTTCCCATAATGAAGGAAACCAACATAATGTGTAAATGAAACATAGCCAAAATTTGTCCTACCTCCATGTCTGAATCCTTATCCATAATCATACCAAGCCCCACTCAATTCCTTAGCACAAAGCCTTCTACCTTGTCCAATCTTGAAATAACGATATCTGTTCAGGTACCCAACGATGGCCTGATCAGGGTGTGATTACAAATCTATAGGCCAGAGCCAATAGTGTCTAAATATTTTCAAATAAAAATAGATATCACAAGAAAGAACTAAATAAATGGAAAGATAAAAAATTAAACTAAATTTCCATTATCTAAAAGTATGAAATTTTAAAAATTTCATCATTTATACCATAAACTCACTAAAAATATATTCTATCCCTTAACCCAGGGGTTAGGCATTTATATCATTTACACTTCAACCTAAGATGATAAATTATCACATAAAAGGGAATAAGTCATGTTCCACAAGAATTTCATAAAAAATACATTAAACTCACCATGGAGCTTCAAGCTAGGTAGTCTGATCATATAAAATTGTTAGGGGCTTAGATCCTCAATCTGAATCCCTTACCCATTCATTCGAGGCATTGGTTTTAGAGACTCAGTCCTACCAGACTCGTGCGAGGATCCTCACTCCAATATCCCTCATGAAACCAAGTCATTCATGCATGATTGTTATTCCAATTACCATATTTACCAAATCACTTAGCATCCATATTCAATACACATGACATTCACAATTCACATTCCATATAATACATAAATCTTATATGATCCTTAATCCATTAACACATTTACCACACTACTTACAGAGTCTATTTAACCCAATTCCATTCAATATCTCTCCCCATATAACTTATTCTACAATTTTTATACAATAACCCATTTAACATAATTCATCAATTCACATGTATTATCCCATTCCAACATTTTATTTTCAATCTCACATGTCATTAGACACACTAACATTATTCCACTAAACCCTATTTACATTGTTCTGATAATCCCCTTCCTTAATTATTATAGACCAGAGATAACAATAAATAATTCCTTTTCTAACTCAACCAACATGTCAATATTTTCATATTGGGCACTACATTATCACAAGTCAACTCTATAGTCAACATTACAATTTTCAAGGTTTGACAACATTGGGACACACTATGGGTGGCCCTAAAGGAGTCTAGTCAATCTTAATGCATTCCACAAGGATCACGAGGGGTTCAATTCACCATTATTCGAACCATTTAACCAATGAAATTAAATGTAATTAAATGAAAAATATGAGAGAAACATTAATAATACCACACATAGACAAATCATCTACATGACCATGTAATATATCTTGTAGACCACCTATTCAAAATTGGAGACCAACACATGCTTTACCTTATCCTTAGACCCATAGTCAAGAATGATTTGATGTTCGACCCTCTGATCCAGTATAAAAAAATGGGTTTAGGTATTTTGAATAACAATAATTAAACCATGATGACTATTCTAGAAAAATATGCAAGGGGAGTGTAAAACTTACCCAGAGCTTCGATCCACAGTGAACGATACTCCAAACGGCCTAGAAATGAGGAAGATCATTTTTTGGGATGATTTGGGTGTTTAGGTTCATCACTCGGGCTAGAGGTGGAGGAATGATGAAGCAATTGTTTTGATGAACATAAAATCCTGATGGCAGGGGGGATGGTAAAATCACAATTTTAATTGGGAACATGTTTTTTCCACACGGATATCCAAACCGTGCACCAACCACGCAACTGCCCCTATTCAGGAGGGTATGAGATTCATGGTTACATAGGGAGACCCACATGAGTTGAAAAACTGTGCACCAACCTAGAATAATTCCTTTGTACATTCCTGCATGGTTTGGCCTCCCCTATGGAATGGTTTAATAAACTATGAACCCTTCCTATTGTCTAGAACAGTTTTGTAACATGGTTTCTGCTAACCATGTTCCAACCATGAAATATGCATAGGATGGCCAAAATATACATTCTCTCTTATTCTGAGACCTCTGCACACCCTCAAGATTCAACATATATCCAAAAAAACAATACATTATCCAAAATAATGAGAATTAACCCAAAACATAAACAAGAATGTACCTTCATAAAATTTGTGATCTTACACCGCTAGAGAAAATCTTCCATTGATTTTGATCACGAAAGGATTTAGAACATCAATCAGTTTTCAGATCCATTAATAATGAATGAATTTATCAGAAAGTGAGTTTTTAATTGATGAAATTATTTATAGATGATATTCGATGATCCTATGCTCTTGTTATGGGGTTTTATCCATTGTCTATGTTTTATTGAATTCCATGAATGAAAACTTTTATCATCTTGTAAATATAAAATGGATCATTTATTATGAGAAAAAAGAATCATTTTTCATGACACATCATACAATTCTGTTATTTATATAACCTACAAGTTGAATAAGATCCATCACATTATTATTTGTAATTATTTAATTATAATTTATTTATTTATAAAGTTTTAATTTTGTTTCCAATTTGATTTTAGTCATTCATAAATTCAAATTGTGATATATTGTTATTCCATATTTGTTTCTCATAAATATTATTAAATTGATTAATTTTATGATTTATAGAAATTCAAATATCTCATCTGCTAGTGCTGAAGAATCTAGTCAGATAACCCAAGAGTACATGTTGTGTAACCAAGAGGTACATGTTGTCTACTAGTGTTCAATAGACTAATAATTAATTTTGATTTAATACTAGCAGTGTACATCAATTACATCACATAAACCTCAATTTTACACCACCTATTTATTGGGCTAGTCTAGAAGACTGTCATCTAGAGAACACATCATATAACTACCATAGACAGTGTGTCATTTCTTTTGTCATAGATGGGTCATGTATCTTCATACTTGGCATACTTGACTAGTGTCCATGTAACCCTAAGACTATATTAAATGTTACCCAGGTAAACACTATTTTTACTAGATTTTTTCATGGAATGATTTACATTCCATGTAACAATGCCCACATATCTAAGATAGATAGTGAAAATAGCACACACCATGTAGCTGACTATACACACCATGCACTTTTACCATATTACACAAAATTATAAATAATGATTTACACTATGAAAAATATGTAAACATTTTTGTATGTCGTTATTAGGTTGAGATGAAATGGCATTTGATGTGTTTTAATATATATGGATGTTTAATTAATTTTTGTGTTTTGTTCAGATATACATACCACATATGAGTCATATTATAGTTTTTTCTCTATTTACACTGAAGAAAAAAACAATACAGAAAAATCATGTAATTAGTGCAATAATTAAGTTGATAGTACACGTTATGAATTTATGTCATAATTCTAGTATGACACATATCTCATGATTGTATAGTATAGGAGTATAAACCATTCCCCCCAAAAGTTTGTTAATAAAAGAATATGTAATGGAAGGAGATACTATGCTAGTGGAGGAATTTCATGTTTAGAGCCAAGATGAAACTAATCCAAGAGAGATACATAGGTGAATAGGTGAAAAATATGAAACACGAACTATAAATGGTTCAAGGTATTTTTCTCCTCAGTTAACAGTTAGTTTATCATTCATCTGGTAAAGAAACCATAAGTAAAATCGTGATGAAACTTTTCCTTTTGTTTTCAAACAACCCCAAGTTACATCTTTAAATGTTATTTATAAAATTTATTTTCAACATATTCTAGAAGTTATTTTTATTATAAACAATCACGAGAAAATATCTATAATGAATTTTATCAATATTATTTTCATCCAATTATAGAATAACAGACATTTAAAAAACCCAAGATGTCAATAGTTTCTTCAAAATAATCATATTGATTATATCATTGGTGTTGTAGATCAACTGATTAAAACTAAAATTTCACTGTGAAATGAAATTGAACATATATCATTTTTATCATAATTTGAACATAGTAACATTTATTAGTATTAAGGTAAAGATGATTGAAATAACGCAATGAAAGATAAACTAAATGACTTTTAGAGGAACATTGTTTTGACTTTGGTGGAATGACAAAATGATACATCCCTTATTTTTGTAAAATGGGGTTCTTAGAGAAAATTTCATGAAAATGGAATAATAGTTATAAATAATTATATACTTGTTACCAAAGGATGTAATTAACAATAAAGAATATTCTATAGTGAAACATATGCACAGATAGCAAGACATGAACTTATTTGTATACTTCTTGCTTTAACATCACTCTTAAATTTTAATATATTTTGAATGGACGTGAAGTGTTATTTATTTAATGATCATGATTAAGAAAATTTTTATGTATAAAAAACACTTGGTTTAAAAATAAAAAACATTCAAAACTTGTTTATAAACTCCACAAATAGCTTTGTGTACTAAAACAGGCCCCAAAAGCATGATATTATATGTTAAATAGAATTTTGTTGAAAGATCATTGTTATGGGAGCTACCAATCTAACTATTTTTATAGAATAAGATAATAAAAACATTATGATTTTTCAAATATATATTGATTACATTATATTTGCTTCCAATCAATTTTGTTTAATAGATTCATTTATGGATCTTATAAAATCTGTGTTTGAAATGACTATGATGGGTGCGATAACATACTATATAGGATTTAAAATTCCTAAAATCTATAAAGAACATTTATACATCAAAATAAATATTTAAAATTTCTTTTTATGAAATTCAAAAATAACAACACTACATGTATTAGTACTCTCAATAGAACCTCCAATACTTTAGATCTTAATGATGTTGGGAAACCACTTGACCAAATGAATTTTACAGGTATGATTGGATGTATACATTACATAATAACTAATCATACATATTTAATTTTTTTAACTTACATATTTTATAGATATCAATCCAATAAAAAAGAATCTCATATTAATTCTATAAAATTAATTTTTAATTATCATAATGGATCTATGGATTTATGTGGATTCTATTATTATTGAAATTATTTTGAACTAAAACGTTTTTTAGATGCTGATTTTGGTGGATGTAGAATGGATAGAAAAAGTTCTTATGGAATATTTCATTTCATAAAAGAATCATTAATTATTGGTTATGTACGAAAAATCACTCAATAAAAATTTAAATAATTTATGCCAAATATGTGGGAGCATGAAGTTGTTACGATCATGTGTTATAGATACAAAAACCCTCACAAACTATGGAATGAGTTTTACTAGAACTCAACTTTTGTGTGATAACACCAGTTCAACTGCAATATGTAAAAACCCATAACATCACTTACATTCTATGAAAATAAAAAATGACACCAATTCTTCGATATCACACATTTAAATGAGATATTATTTTACAATTCATTGAAATTAAATAACAATCTGAGGATATTATTACTAGACACCTGAGTTTTGAGAGATTTGAATACATTAAATAGAATCATGGAATCATCAATATCATGATATTATTCATATCTACTTCTTGTTATCATTCCCATCACATTAATGAAATGCATTTCAAAGGGGCAGCATATATTATTTTATTTTTCTAAATCCATTTTTTTCAAAAAAACATACAGTATTCTACAATATTCAAGTTTTTATATATAATTTTTAAGACTAAAAAACATTTTCATATTTTTTCATAGTAACTTTTTATTATAAAATTTCATAGAATCTAAAATTTTTTAAAAATAATTATTTAGAGTGATTTTTTATAAAACGAAAATGTGTTCTAAAAAGTTTTATGTATAATTATTTTTAATAATATATTGGGACAAAAAAATTATTAAATGATATTAAGAAAATATTTTTTATAAACATTATCATAATCTGTTCTATTTATAAAAACAATGATTATCAATTTACACATACTTATGACAAGTTTTTACTCGAAATTGTATTCTTCATTGAATTTTTACCCAAATTCATTACATTAGTCATAAATGTTCTTATTAACTTATTATATTTTTTATAATTTTATTTTCATTAGACTTATATGTTCTCAAATCATATTGATTCTCATTCCAATTAAATATTTTCCAAAAAACATCAAGAGTTTAAAATTTTCATTAAATTATTTTTTTAATTATTTCATGATTATCATATTAGATAAGGTCTTTTAAAAAATCCATTTAAATTCATTAAATTCTAGCCATCATAGTCAGGCTTATATAAGGGTGGGAAAACCTGTTAACCTGATTGGTTCTCTAATATATTTTTTCAAACTTTTACCAGTCCATTAATTACACTATCCAAAGTTTTGGAATTTTTCAGAACATTTTTTCATGTCTATTTACAATGTAATCATATGTATATATTTTACAAAAAGATGCGTATAAACATATAATTATAAAGTGAAAGATAATATCAAACTTATGAATAAATTATTAAAAGGATCATTAGATTTTATGGCTGGGAAAAAGTTTGTGTAAGAAAACTATTTAAGGATATTTATTTAGATCTCCCAAAATTATAAGAGATTTTTATCCTACTGTTTGAGAAGGAATTAGAAGAATAGAAAAAGTAACGAGAAGTAGATAATGAAGTGGTAGAAGAAGAAGAAAAAAATAAATATTATAGGAAGGGGAGGAAGAAGATGAAGAAGAATAAGAAACAGACACTGATGACAATTCAAAATAATAGAAACATTAGACTCATCATCAGGATAAACTCTAATACCTTCCCTATAAGATAATAATACATACATAGAAGAATTAGGGGACCAAAAATCATCATCTAAATAAGAAAAAAATTCATCATCAAAATATGAGGAAGAAGATAATAATTCACAAAAATAGATTCAGATAAATTTGAATATGATAATGAAATGGAAATTATTAATGTTTCTGATGAAGAAACTATTTCTTAAAAAGAAAATTATGATGTTGAGAAGGAAGAAAAACCCTATGTGGAATATTTTAGAAAAATTATCTTAACGCATTAATAGATTCATCAAACTATGATGGGATAGTTTCACAAAGTGGTTTTAACTATATTTTCCAATACATGGAAATGTTTTTAAATTCCATTTACTATGCTATAAACATTTTAGAAAGGTGTAAATTGATTCAGAATACTAAAAATGAATAATCTAAATGAATTAATGTTTAACTCGATACAATGTTCACATTATATCATATTTGAAATAGTTTAGTGAAAATAAAAAGGCATAAAATGAATCATACAATCAGATGGTTAAGTTTTCAAACAAAGTGGAAATTAATCTTAAGAACCATGATAATCAGTTCATATAAGTGATGAAACATTCTTTCGAAAATAAAAAATCATTTGATAATTTATCAATGGTTGTTTAGGTTTGAGTATTGTTTGAGGAAGAGTTTAGAGATACAACTGATGATCATAATGAGGAATTAAAATACTTGAATGTAATGGTTCAAATTTTAGTGTTAGAAAATATAATACTAAAAACATGTGAAGATGATATTTTCCATCTGAAGGAGGAATTTAATATAATATCTAAGGATTATGAGAGGCTTAAGTCATAAATTCATAAGAAAACAATGATGGGGGACTAAATTGTTAATCATAAGTAGTTGGTCGTAGAATCTTATATGGATCGTGATGCATTTAATAAACTAATTTAAATTGTGGAAATGTTGATGAATAATGATTGAAGTTATGTTTTGCCTTGATGTTAATTTTGAAATTGGTTTTTAATGAATGTTAAAAATGAATGAATTTTTCATGAAAAATATTTATTTTTAATTTTATTCCAGCTAATTAGGGATGTATATTTTTTATTTTATTTGATGTATGATTAGTTATTTCACATAAAATTATTTCAAATGTTATCACTTTTTATAATTTTACATGATATCCCTTCTCTATTCTTTTTGTAAATCAAAAAAATAGATAAATTTATGAACAGGGATAAATTAATAAATGTAGCGATGTATATAAATAAATAATACATTACGATATTATCCAATGGGTGATATATCATCCTAATTATGGAGAAACTATATTAATACATTCCCTTAGATTATAATGATGTTATAATTATTAGTGACGTTAAGATATTAGATATATCTCTGAAGATCATAAAATTATAATAGGATATTAGTTTTTTTCGAAGTTATTATTTTCCATTTTATGTGCTGTGTTTTGTGATTTCAAAAAATGGGGGGATTGATGACTTTTATGTCCCAATTCATAAATTTCCATTAATTAGTTTTGGAAATCATAAACTCTTCCTCAAAACTATAATTTAATTTATTTATATTTCCCTTTTTTTGTTTTTTTTTGTAGAAGGCATTATTTTATAACAAACATAGAAATAATTCCAATGAAAAAAAATAATCTTATTATTTTTCATTCTGATCAATAAAACTGAAGGTGCATTCGATGCATTTGAATAACTAGCAATTTGATCAACGATTAGTGTTACATCTTGCTGAAAAAAGACGAGACCGTAAGACTGACCCTCGTACTAATTCATAAAACTAACACTTATTTATTTTATCTGATAAAAACTCAATCAGGAATTCCATTGGGCTATAAAATATTAGTAATTTTTTAAATTCATATTATATCTATCATATGGAATCCATGAAAAGAATTGAAACAGTGCTAATCTAAATCCAGTCAGACTATCAATTTACAAATCATCCTAAGGAAAAAAATAAAGATCCCAATCATTATAAGATGTCATGTGCAAGCTATCTAAGGTTGTTTCTACTAACATTGAAATATGACCATTGGTAAATTAACAATAATTAAGATTTAATTTGAATATTTCTGAGCTGTTTCCATTTTCAACTCAAGTCGTTTAATGATTTCTCAAGGGTGAACACCTCATTTTTAGTAACTGTGATGATTAAGATTATTAAGTTTCCAAGGATTCCTTATGAGGATTATAAATCTGGAATATATATTTTCTTTTGAAATCACATTCCAATCATTGTACTGATTGAGAGATTATGGGGATAGGAATATGGTGAATCTAATCCATTAGATCAAGGGCTTCCAAAGATATGAATACAATCAACGATCATCATATCGAGCGATTTCGTTGTGAAGAAAGAAAAAGAGTAATCTGACCATATTATAAAGGGATTCTTGGGGATTGGAAGATAGAACTGATTATGATACATTGGATCAAGGTATTTCTTGGTAAGGAAGGACATACCTTATGGTAGGTATAAAAAATTGTTCACATCATTAATAATAATTTCAGAATACATGAACTATTAAGGATTATGTGTAAATTATTTTATAATCTTGTAATTAATTATTTTAATTATAGGTAATTTTTTCCTTTTTTTAGTCAAGATAAATTTTTTTTTGCTATGTTTATTAAAAAGTTATTTACTATACTTAACATTGTGAGAAACTATTTTATTGGTGTGTCTGTGATAATAATAAAATCTTATTTATTCGTATAGTGTCTCTATCTCACTGTATTTATCTAATAATTAGATGTTCTATGAGTTTTAACAATTTAAATAAGTAGTTTTGTAGTTTTTATTATAATAATTAGTAAACTCCAATTCACCCCCTCTTTTAGCTATTAAAAACAATTTTGATATAATAATTGTTGGTATTTTTATGGTTCTCTGAAAAAGATTTTTGGTTCCATTCTAATGAATGTAGTGCAGGGTGAATTTGTGATTGGTATTAAACATCCATATTAAAATGGTTGACTTAGAAAAAAGTAAATAATGATATACCACACTATAATTCATCCTTAAGAACAATTACATATCTCAAATTCATATTTTGTTTATATATATTTTGAATCTATTCTTCTTTTTCATTCATAAAAATCAAAACACAATGTTTGTTATATTTTAATACAAAAGAAATATTAATAAGTGATTAGAATAGTGAAGAATCGAGAAACACACACTCCTTGTAAAATAATCTTGATCATCCCTATACTTAATTCTAATATTTTAATATAAGAATTTGTTTGAATGTGGTTCGAAATGATCATGTGATGACCCCCTTTATGTGTTTTTTCACTTAGTTGCAAATGTGAGGGATAACAACTATTTTGAACATACTATGAAATCTGCATATCCTGTCACTGTTTTAATGATTCTTATCGATTTTAAATGACTAAAATATTATTTCCTTCATATTTCATTTGAATCAGAGCTTGGTTGCTCAGTTTTAACCCCTAAAAACAAGGATATCCTATTATTATAAAAAAGTTAATAATGTCTAATTATATCATAAGACATACCTATCAATATAGGCATTATATTGATGTTTGGTTCATTTCAAAATATCAAAAATGATTCATGAGAATTTATCCTAGATTTTCAAATCAATCTACAGTAATTTTCTCGTTTTTTTACCCCCTGATGGGTGATATGTCATTTTAATAATACTATTAAATATTACTTCTTGTTTTCCATCATACTATGAATCACGGGCATCCTATGGATTTAGAATTAATTCATATTGATCAAAAAGGAATTTTTGATCTTTATCATATGATTTCACGTTAATACATGTGTGTTCTCTAAGAATTATTAATTTTCATATAATTTCTAAGATAACATTTTTTCTGGGGAAAATCACAAATTTTGATCATAGTATAAAATTTTGGTTTTTGATCGATGTGATAATGAATCTGATATAATGTAATGATTTAAAGATAATTTTTCGAAGATTTATTGATAATAATATATTGACTGGTAGGTTTTTACCCCTCAGCATTTGATTTATCCATTATTACCAAAATGATACCAATTTCAAATCATACCTTAAGTTATAATGATCATTCTAGGGATAAAATTTTTGCATGATTTATTCGAAAAAAATAAATACTATTCAAGTAATATTCTCCTTGATTTTCAAATCAATTAATTTTTTTACTCCTCCCCAATGGATGATATTCGAATTTAATAAAACTATGGAATGTTACTCATTGTTTTCCATTATATCTGGAAACACTAGAATTTGATGGATGAAACATTAATTTCTACAGATAATAAATGGCTCAGTGATCATTCTACCCTAATTTAATATAAATCAACGTGTTATTAATTGTAATTAAATCCTTTTATGTGATTTTTCACATAAGATAAAATTTGTGATACAAACATGAAATTCAATAATATCTAGAAATTCAAGTATCTTATCGATGTGATAATTATTAATATAGATTAAAAATGACATTAAGCTCAGTTTCCAATGAAATCATGTCAATCAAATCTTGATTTTTTGGTTTTATCCCCTATACACTTATCTTAATCTATACTATAAATCTAGGCATTAGATTGACACATGATTGATTTCAACATATCACAAATGATTTGAGGAATTCTCTTCTAGATTTTAACATAGATCAATTTTTTTTATCTCATTTATGACCCGCTAATGGGAGATATGTCATTTTAATAAAACTATATTATGTTATCATCTATCTTCTTCTACATAATGTGACATGAGCATTCGATGGATGCAATATCGACTCCAACTGATAAAAATGACTCTGTGATTTTATCCATTGATTTTATGTCAACCCAAGGTTTTTTTCTTGGAATTAAACCCCTTTATGTGATTTTTCATTTAATTCAAAATTTGTGTGAAAATGCCACTTTTGATCAAACCGACCAATTTGGAAATCTGTTCGACATGTTGATGATTCCTACATATTTTAAATGAATTTTAAATAATTGAAATAAGATTCCATTCTAATTTTATATCACCGTTCTATTATAATTTCACACTAATCCAAGTGTGTTTTCTTATTTTTGAGTGCTTGTTCAGTAATATGAAATTTTAATAAAATAATAAATGTAAAAATGTACTTTAAATTATTAATACTGTTTGTGGCAAAAAATTATATGTATTAAAAATTTAAGGATAAAAATCAGTCAATGGTTATTTTATAATGTTATCTCATCAATATAAATGGATTTAGTTTGTTTTGAATAACTATATGGGAAAATTTCATTTTAGTGAAGATGTAAAAATGATTTTTTACTTTACTAAAAATAAAAAAATGAGACATTCAATTTGAATGGGAAACCATAATCATAAAATGATACATGTCTCATGGATATGAAGCATCTTATAGGATCACGGATTATACATTTGTCAATTATAATAGTGTCGTATAAAAAATAAAAATTATAAATATAATAATAATAAATATAATAAAATACACAAGAAATATAGTATAAACATGTATCATAGGATCCGTTTCACCATCACCCTTGAAGATATTTTCCTATAGTTCTTTGACCATACGAATAAGAATTGTATTTACCTTCTCTATAGCACACATCTATCCTCCAAATCTATCACCCATTGTGTCTTCCCAACAATAACTGGAGCCCAAACCTTAGCACATGAACATATAGAACAAGGACTCATTGTTCCATATAGCAAGATATATCAATGTCCATCATGATCAATTAAGTGAGGAACTATCAAATACCATTAAATGAAAAGTTATCGACCATCATCATGAAGCTATGAAAACTCACCCTAAAATATATCATGTGTAATATATAAAAATATATGTATGTATATATCAGTATATGTAAGTATTATTAATTAATACAAGGACTTTCAATAAGAGTCGTATCCTATGGATCATTTTGATCTAGAGTAATAAACTAACATGATCTTCAATTAGATTATTTACCTTTCGCCAAAAACTATAAACCAATAAGATATAACTATAGAACATAAAACCATATTAGATAATAAATATAAAAATTAATCGATAAATACATCATGTAAAATTGATGACATGTTTTCTGTCCCAATCCAATGAGGTAGTCCCTGCATCACATGATTTTCAGGTTGACGTGCTATTATCACCCACGATCAATAAATTCATGTTTTAATGATGTAACATGCTGCACATTATTTCAAATATATATACAAAAAACTAACAAGATCACTATCATTGGCTCAGTTTATTAATATGTAACCATGTAACATCACTGAGATTGGAGCCCACCTCTCAGGACTCTTTCACAAACGTATAGGAACCAACATTTTGTTCCCAACACTCTTTATTCACTCTAGCTTTATAATATTTCTTTATTTTATAATATTTATACATACACACTAGCTAAAACACATTAGTAAGGACTCTCAGATTATTCTATCTATGAAAATATTATCATAAAGTTATTCATTTTTTAATCATAATTGAAAATTAATAATATTATCTTACCTGAACATCCCTTCATAGTTGATATAATGTTTCCTAATGGAATGAAGCCCTCTAATGTGTGTTCAATGTAATTCTGTGTTGGTCATGCATGATATTACCCAACTGGTGAATAAATGATGGGTCACCCTCTCCCATTGGGCAGCTTGTCTCATAAAATAATATAACATGGGTCATGTCATCATGAAATCATATAACCAAGGCCACGCATTTGAGAGGAATAAGCAGTTTAGAATAATCCTATCTAAAATTATTTCAAAACCAATTTTAAATATGATCACATATTTTTTAACTCTTAATTGAATATATGAAAACACATTTACTTTTATACATACCACATCCAATAGAAGTAGATGCCTCTCCAAAATAATGTGGATCTTGTTCTAGTACTGTTAAAATGTCCACATTCATATAAATAAATAATAAGTGAACACACAAAGACTATATATCATATAAATAGAACAAAATAAACAAAAATCATTAAAACGGTATATAAAGAGTTAAATTGTATAAAATTGATTTAAAACCAAAGATAATGAAAAATATCATTCCTTTCACTAAACATGAAAATTAATCATTTCTCTTAATATTGACTCTCTAAACTATTCAATATCTTCATCACATTGAACAAAAATGTATTGAACATTATATGGTGCAAAAAGGAAATAGTTTCATGTTCATATCATTTAATAAAAAACACACCTCAACTTTACATTTTCTATGAAACAGTTCCATATTCATCAGCTAAACGGTGTTGAGGAAATCGAGTTCTACTTGTGATGCCAAAAAGATAAGTGTGATACTAAATCATTCATCTCTATATAACATATTGTTGATGTTCACTAATGTGAACTAAAATTGAACTAATGTAGTTTCATAGATTGGATCAACCCAACTATACTTTAACAAAATGTATTTTAACCAATGTGCATATACAACATCAATGATATATTTCAATTCACCATAGTAATAACCAATATCAATATATGGATAAAAAATGTCCTCGATTTGTTATTTTCATTGGTCATTAACATATTTTATGTGAATCCAAAAGACATTATCATTTAATGCTTTGTAATCCTGAGTTGTTATAGATTGAAAGTCAATTAGTTGTTTAAAATTTTAAGTTAGTGTTGGGTCATCTATGTCCTATAGGTTATGTATAGATATATTTCATGTAATTAAATAAATACTTATGAAGAAAAAAATTATTAACGTGTACCATACCAATGAAAATTAAATTTTTAAATAATCAACTTATATATGGTAACAAAACACATAAAATTTGAACTATAAAAGTGATAAGACACTACCTACAAAAATGGTGGAACTAATACAACATTGAAAAAAATATATTGAGGATATTGTACCACTTCTATGTTATCCATATGAAATATATTTTCTTCATTATCTATCCAATCATGTATCTAATAATGATTGGATAATTTTTTTTTCAAAATACATAATATATTTGGTACAAAAAGTACTACCTGCATTATTCAAATAACCATTGTATGTTGATTACTCTAGATGAGATCTATTAAATATAAGTAATTTTAATGTATTTAGATACCACTCAATAGGATACATCAACTTGAAATTCAACATACCAGTATTAATTACATCCATAGTGAAGTGTACTATAAAATGAATCAAAACATCAAAAAATGAGGATGGAATTAGTTGGTCCAATTGGAAAATCATATGTAAAATCATATCCTAAAAAATATTCCAATCACCCATTTATTTATTTTTGTTAAAATGAAGTCTAGAAAATTACTCATCCCAATTAATGGATAAACAAAATTGGTCGATAAATAGTCAAAAATTGGGATTTGAATTAACTAGTCATGTAGTGTGTGATTGTACTAAATTTTAAACCCTTTCAAGATGAGTATCCATTAAGACCCTTAGAATATCCACAATGGAATGAAATTTCATATTTACTCATCATATACTCTGTAGTAGGAATGTCTTCCCCATTACCCTCACCCAATAGTAAATATAATCATTTCCTTAAACTCATTTCTTCTATATAAAATTCTGCATTAACATTATACATTTAATTTCAACTGACACCCCAAATGATAACAAATATATTATCTCAAAAAAAATTCAATCTGAAAGACAACCATATTACAACTTAATATGGTAATTTTATAGTAACTGAGAGTAAAAAATAGTTTTATACTTCCAATAATGATTATGTTTTCTACCCATACCATGAATAGTGGTGAATGAATGGGCCAACAAATCCTAAAATTTATATACCATGGGAATGTTTTCTTTCTCAATATATGATATTATTTCTACTCATGTTCATATCTTTGGTGGTAGGATGAATTCCTTATAACCATTAAATTTTAATATGGTCTTTTTGAACTTTTGATGAGGGGGAATAATAAATATTAGGATCGTGTATGTTAATTTCAAACAATTCTTAATCCATATAGATTTTGTACATTTATTGCAAAAAGTTAATGAAAATTCACCTTTATTACTCAAACATAATAAATTTTTCTATAAGTTAGGATATCATTGATTTTTTATAATAAAACAGCTTATAGTTTAAAGATATAATTCATTTCAAAATTTTTGGTTTTCACACTATCACCCAAAAATCATTCAATTTTTCAATAAATTATTGAAGCTAAACATCAATATTATCCACCAGACATCTAGGTCAATCAATTTGAGTGAAAATTAATAGAAATAGTTGTTTCATAAAAATCCATATAGGAAGATTAAACAGATATGAAACCATGGGCCATGTTTTTGGAGTTTCACATATCAAAGAACAGATTTAATGAATTCATCGGCTACCAGACCAAATAAGACAATATGAAAATCATTTAAATTGTTAGGGTGCCTCTGATTAAACTCATTCCTTGTAAGATAGTCCACCAGGTGGGTTGACATATCTCTATCCATATATATATATATTCTGGTTTCAAATCATTAATTTAGAAATTTTAGACGACATAAATAATATTTTTACAATCATATTTAGTGGGTAGTGATGCATTTTCATCATGACAATTAGTTTTCACAATTTTATAGAGTACCATAGATATGTCTGATTTCCCCAATTATCATTCAACTTGGATGAGACAAAAAATATACAATTATCCAAATAGGATGTTTTTTTAAACAACATAAATTCATATTCAGATGAATCTATGGTCTCATATGTGAACCCTATGGTCATTGTCAAATTACACGAATGGTAATATGACTCTGGAATATTAGCATGAACAGGAAGTAGATTTTTGAAAAACAACAGCATCATGTTGATTGATGTGTCTGACCACAAATTCAAATCCTTCAAGTATATTTTGTCCATGATAGGAGAAAATTTAATATAATCTTTACACTAAAAATATAATTCAGTTTTTGTATCATAAATAAGTTATAAAAACTCAATGAATCATGATCGTAAATAGAACATAGTTTTATCTCAACCATATCAACATTTAGGATGTTATTTTCTTTAGGGTCAAATATATAATAAAATTCCTTAAGCATTTCATGCATCAGATCAGCCACCCTCGCATCAACTTCAATATTAGTAGTTTCTTTATAATAACATTGAATATAATATTCCCCATAACATTTTCTACTCTTATTATTTTTTAGAAACCCATCCAGGAATAGGTGATCCGTCACAGTATCTCATGTGAGTTGATATGTTTTTGGAAATTTTCTATAAGTAAAACTAATATAGTCACAATGAAATCCTCTAGTGAAATCAATTGTCTTCATAATTCCATCAAAATTTTAATTAGACGTTCTACTTGGATGATTGATGAAAATATTATCCTGACATATATTTCATGAACCCATTTCCATAAAAGAGTACCCCTCATAGGTCGGTGATTCAACAATGAGTTTAGTGACTGCCTGAGTCCTGGTACAAGTGATCCCAATGACGGAAACTATCGTAGATGGTATATCAAACATATAAATGTGTTGAATTATCCTCTAAGAGAAACATTGCAATGTGAGAGATAAGATAGATAAACCTATCAAATCATGCTCATAATGATAAAAGAAACCCAACTCTAAACATGTAATTTTATTTGAAACTAAAAAAACAATGAATTAAACTAAAAGTACCCAAAAAATAAAACTAATCAATAACCAAGAATCCTAAATAGTTCTTGAAAAACCATAATCTTGTAATATCTACATTATCACCATCATTCTCTTAATGACTAGAAAAATAGTTTATATATTCATGGGGACACCATAATTGTACACTCAGAAGGATCCTCCCTAGTGCCTCTCATAAAATATATAATGAAATAATACTAATTCCCAATGAATAATATGTGAATCTAACTCATCACATAAATAAGTATACTATGTATCCAACCTCGCCATGGATGTAACACACCAATCGTGACTTTCATAAACTAATGGAACCATGCATGAAGAGGAAGCCCAAAAGAGGTCATAATTAAAAAAAATCTTCGATGTATGACAAGAACATGTCAACGTCGACACATTGTTGCCTGATTACATCCTTAGGATAATATGTGAAGCATTTTATACAAACTATTAAAACGAAGAATACATGGTTTAAATCCAAATCCACACACGATGTCTTATTATCTTGGGTGATCGCTGCTAAAATAATTTGACATTGAACTCCTCTAGATCATCCACACACTCTTCACGAAACTGTTGGAGTACTGATCATCATAATTCGGGTGCTAGTGCATAGATATTATGACTCAACGAAACATGGATTATAATTGCATCGATGTACTTGTGATACTTGAGAGAGAGCTCGATAAGAGCTACTTAGGTCCAGATCCTCTCTCTACGATGCAGGAGAGATAATAAGGGAGAGAGAGAGGTAGTGAATACATCATGGGAAAGTCCTCTCCTTATCTATTTATAAAGTGTTAAGAAAATATATCGTATTTCCAATTGGCCACCTGAATATTTAACACATTATTAATGACTTTTTATGACTTTCATTCTGTGTCCTAAATATTATTATCACCTTATTTTAATATATTAATTATATTACATGATAATAAGTGAGTCATTAAATAGACACGTCATTCCTGCAAATGTTAATTGAAACTTGAATACCTAATACTAATATTCGTCAATTAATATTTTTCATTAATTTACATAATACTAGTAAATAAATTTAATAAATAAATTCAATGATCTTTATTTTTAACTTGAATAAAATTAATTAATTTATTTCGTTGGTGATAGTATCCCCTAAGAACAATCGAGAACCGCATTGGCGGGTCCTGGCATGTCCAAAACACATATTCAATTGAATAAGGAAGATTCTTGAATATGATAATATGTGTGACCCTCTAGGACCTAATCTCAATAGTAGTGAATTTCATTTACAATATAAGAGTTGTATCTAGAAACCCATCTTGGCCCCAAAATAGATAAGGATGGTCACAATAGTGACAACCAACCAATGAACACATATTGTGTAATTTAATCATTTTTTCTTTAATATCTTAAAAAGAATCATCCACACCTGTGTCATAATCCTTTACAAGATTTATTATTTGTTGATCTAACAAGATATATTTATCCTAGACTACCATGTCCATGGATTTATCAATGTAATAACATCCTGATCAGCAAGGACCAATATATTTTACTCCCTTTACCTTGAAGCGACAAATCTTTTCTTGATTATTCAACTAATGTCATGAAAAAAATGACACACCCAACACAAACTACCTCACCAAAATTTCAACATCATGTATTTCATCTTGCATAAATGTATGCAATCAAATAGCACACATTGGTAATGATATCATGTCAGGAAACTGTTACACAATCTCGTAGATATGAATGTCCAATGACACCCAAAACATGTGGTGTTACTTTAGGCAGGTGTGTGTCATGATATCACTACTAGATATCAGCATGTGTAAACATCATGACAATAAGTCTAGACACTTATTAGCCCCCAACACATGATTTTCAAACATCTACTTAGCCTAGTCTGCAATATGTACCTTTAACATATGACATATTTCTGATTAATGTCATTTTATCTCAAGGATCTCATTATAGCATGGGATCTTCTATAAACTTTCAATACAACTATTAATCATTCTACATTACCAATAAATAGTAGATAAAGAAATATCTACACTATAATGGTAGGTAACCATCATATATATATGATATGTTAATCACAAGAACATAATAGTTGGGTCTAGGGTACCCACCAATTCAACACTGACACTAGCACTAGATCCAACTTTCTTACCAATAATGTTAGATACACACATGATAAGGATCATGATTCCGCTGAGTAATTGATTTAGCTTATTTATCTACCATGTTTAAACCATGTGGAAATTCTACTAAATGTGACATCATCTCCTTAACTAAAATGTATCAAAATATGGTATCCCTAAGTACATTCCACTTTTCCTTTCACCAGTTACACATCGTTTGTACTTGTCCATGTACAATTAGATAGTTCCGACGACATCACTTTTCGTTCTCCTAGATATAATTGATATTTTCCTAATTTAAATTATATCATGGAAATAAAAATTCATTTTCATATTATGGTACACAAGATTGATCTATCACTTGAGCATATGTATTTTAACTCACCATTCTAATCTCCTCCCATGTCCTGGACATGACATCCTAGAGAGATAATGTCATGTGAAATTGATAAAAATTCATCTATTGAATTTTTCTAACATTTATTTTTCAATACTATGTCACTAAATGTTGGATTGAATAGGTCCAAGCCACCATTATATCCACCTTAGTAGATCTTGTATCCTAAAACATAGGTTGCTACATTCTGTCAATCCTTAGAGATTAAAATTCATCATGGTCTTAGAGAACATAAAAACCAATCTATTTTGATATGTTGTTGAACATATTTTACTTGGAATACCATGGAACACCAAATAATCTTTATTAGACACAGGTGAAACATTTATCAAAAATATATAATTTATGATCCCAGTTCATACTTCAATCATATACCGGATCATAGTAACTTATAACCTTTATTAGAATTTTGTGTCCTAAACATCCTTTTCTGGTCATGTCATATAGACACCATTCATGAGTGGTGGTCATTACATCATATGCATAATATAATTGTTGTTGACATTATCTATGAAAGGTATAATTCTATCACATTTAAGCATAAAAACATGGTGAAACCAATCGAGCCTTATTGGAACTACACTTATACCCTCGATGAATCAACTCTCTCGAATACCCACTTTAGTATTCAATTAATAATACCCATTTCATTTTGATTCATGGAATCCATTATTTAATTTTAGTTGGGCTTGTCAATCTTAGATAATTTCCTTATAATACTTTCTTGAAGGAATTATTAACATCAGTAGGTAATAGATCACTGACCATGGTGAATAAAAAAACCATCATCCTAATTTTATCCTTACTAGGAAGTATGAGTCTCTAGAACATACTATGTTCTACATCTTCTTGTGTAACTAGTTTTTTTACCAATAATGTGTTCATATTAAACATTGACAAAAACCAATTCAATTGAGCTCCCACTATCCCAAAATAAATTTTCACCCTTAGAGAAATGTATCCAATAACTATAATAATAATTTTTAATCTTATATAGTTATGTAATATCTTAAGTGGCCTTTAGGATAACTACATAGATACACCATGTGTTTAACATGAGGCATGTTTGTTTAGGTCCTTACAAACTCTTTTCATCAAAACACATGTCATTATGATAGAATAGTTTTACATCATCCTAAAGCTAGTATGATATTCATTTTTCATTATTGATGGCATATAGTTATGGAATAATGTCGTTATTTGTTAAGCAGTCTGTGAAATATAATGGAGTTTACTATATGTTTTAACATTGAAACTACTTACATAATAACATTGATGTATAAATTCTGCATTTATAAATTATTCCTTGCTAATTTCTTTTTATCAAAGTTAACATGTAAGAATTCATCGTTAATCCTCCTTAAAAACATAAATGTCTAGATGTAAATATGGTCATGTGTGTTTTGGAATTAATCCACACCACATTAATTTGATGGATAATTTTATAGTCAAGATGTTCTTCGACATGACATATCGATGTAATTCATATCTCTTGACTATGATTTTACTTCACTTTTTCATTCTTTAATAACATAAAGGAATCAATTGAAAATTTTTTACCACTAGTTTTCTATAGAAAAAGTTAATCCACACTCGTTGAATTAATTTTGAAATCTTGGTGACATACCAATTTTTCTAATTGTTTCTTTCTCAAAATTAATGGTCACAATAATACCATAGGTTTTTATCTAGATCGAGCATAAATACAATACAAGATATAATTGGGACATCAACCTTTAGTTATACATGAAAAATAATTATCTTGGAACAACTGGGTAACTATGTCTTAGACTGTTATATTGATCACTTATTGCATACAATTCAGGTATTACTAAACTTTTGGTTGATTAAATAATACCAAAGATAACATTAATTCCATAATCTAGAATAATGTCTCCATGTGTCCAGGGAAACATGAGATTAATGTTTTGGTTATAGTAAATCATAATTCTTCGTGAATCTTAAACATGGAAACAAAGAAGTTGTGTAATTCTCACCACTATCCTGGGTATCACCCTTCCTCATCCACATGAAGAATACACCTGACTTCCTATTAATATCTTTAAACATACATTATATCTGTATTTCAAAAAAAATATGTGATCATATTGTTCTGAGTACCCAAGAATTAAAATGGAAACTATAAAATGTATATTATATATGAATAAGAAGTAGAAAGTTTCTTATTTAAATCATTTTATTGAATTTAATCTTCTATTTTTGTATTTTATTACTTGAAAAAATAGCCATCTGTTAACACCTAAATGATTGAAGTACACAGATAATGTGCTTATGTTATTGCATTCCTTTGGCCTTTTCACCTTGTCGTTCAATTTATTCTCTATAAGAATTAAAGAAACAAATTATTCGATATTCTTATTCACATGGTGGACCTTACATATAATGGAACAATGAATTTACACAATGATCATTCGTTTTGAAACATAAAACGTCACTTGTGTATTGGGATGAAAATGATATCAGAATTGTATGTATTGAACGATTATAAATCGCCTTTCAATTTACAAAGATTTAGTGTGAACATTACCTATTAATTTCATAACATCAATTTCTCTTTGATGACTTCTCAGAGATGTGAGGTCAGGTTATTTCATCAATGTACTGATGTAGAAAAAACAACTAGCATCAGACTTTGATGAAAACATAATGAAATGAAGATCATATGCATTGAACATATATATCCAATATGTAATTTCACCCCAGCATCTTGATGTAGTATAACTGGTGTTTGGGACATGGACACTTTGAGTTTCCTATATCATAATACCATACACATGCATCTGTATTATTCTTGGATACTCATGATGATGTGGAAATTTACATTGTACAATATTTATCGCTATTTGAAATATGTTGTATAACTCACCATTTTCTAAATGATGTGAATTTTAGAAAATTAGTACTTTTTTCTGGATTACCAGGTAAGACATTTTTTATTAATTAACTAAATCATTAAAAATCATACCACAATTTTATCAGTTTTGAGGAACCATCTTTTCTCAAATAAGAATACTCTTTCGCTTGAGTATTATAGTGGGAAGGAGCCCTAAACCTCCCCTCATATTCCACATGTTATGGCTACGACACTACTCAAATGGTTCAAGGAAGGCTCCTTGCTGGACAACTGCATTCACTCACAATTCCATGATCTATTGAGTGAATTCCCAACTTCAAAATCGTTACGAGATTTACTCAAAACATACCATAAAATTACAACAAGCTAGCTATAGATATTTATTTATTTCAATTTTATTTATTCAACCCACAACTCTCATAAGAACACCCCGGTATTAAGAGTCAACATCAACATTGGCTTGACTGTCACCTCAATCAGCCGGTTTTTTCCATTTTGAATTATGGAAGGCAGTTATGAGTTAATATATATTTGGTGGTTTTATTATTTTTAATGTGACGAAAGAAATAATTTTCTTTATTATTAGCCTGTTCAATGTGATCGCTCTCACTAGTGGCATTTCAATAAATAAAAACCATCATTGAATCACACGTTCATTTTATCTCTGCATGTTTATTTATTATAACTCTATGTGCTCATGTGTTAACTACACATACAAAAAAATATTAACCCGTGAAAAAATAAAATGATAAACTGATCATGAGCCGATAAAAATGGTTCATCCATTGAGTGATTAATAGACCAAACTAGAACCTATGGGATTTACCTTGATCTGGAACTCTTGCGACCCAGATTGCAATGTCTACCCATCCAATGCAGAAGCTCCTAACTGGGGCGTCACCATCAGTCAGCAAGAAGTATGCCACTACTCATATCATCATTATACATCAGTACTAGCACACAGACGAGGGGAACATGTGGGTATAAAATATTACTCTGTAGTAGACGCACATGTCCTTGTATATATAATGACATAGAAACAATTCACAGCTAACCTTTTTAATTAAACTAATTATGAAAAAACCACTACCATAAATTAGTTAAATGAGAAATACACCAAACAAGCATATGTTGGTCCGAGGCTCATGACCAGTCAAATTCGTATTAAATTTTTTATTTAAATTAATATTAGAATTAAATTAAACTTTTATTAAAATAATCATAAGTGCATTTATCATAATTAAAAATTTCTCTCTAATATTTAATTTAATATATATATATACATCATTTGGTCCCGAATAATTAATATATTTTAATAGTAAAAATTGAATTAATTATTTAATTTAATTAAAAACAAAAATAAATATTTTACACAACATGATTTTAAAAAAATTACTATTTAAATAATTTAATTTACAAGGAAAATTATATTAAATATTTTATTTAATTTTTTTATTAATAAATATAACCTGGGACTATAAACCCCGAGCGAGGCCTATGTGGGTTGGGAAAAACCTGCGCATGCCCATTTCTAGATAATCTGTCCCCATGAAAGGTGTTCTATACAGGGTGGCCCGCCTACACCCGTTCCACCGACCGACCTGGTCTTCATTTGGGGCAACATATATCCAATAGGACTCAGAACAGGGTAACCTCTCTCCAGTAAAACCATATAGATTAAAAAGATTCCCAGTAGAGGTGGAAATTGGTGGATGTATGACTTGATCCGACCAACCAAAGAGAGGCCAAAAGAGTTGTGATGTAGTATTCTAGTAAATGGGGAACCTCCAGAAGAGGGATGGTTGGAGGGGGTCCCAGAGCATCGGCCTCAATGCGTGGCCATGTGGAATAGGATCCTAGGTGAGGCTGAGTGGGGAATTAGACTAGCTAAGAGGAGGCAAGAAATAGGAGGCCAACCTCGATTCGCTGCTAACGGGAGGTGGCTGGTGTTAGAGGTTTGAAGGGTAAGCGGCCTTAGAAGTTCAAAGCAAGGGAGGTCATCTGGTGAGAGTTTGATGTGTGTACTGTTGGATGGAGATACCACTTCTATATCTTGTAAGTGGCACTGGTGGGCGGTAGGAGTGGTTCTAGACCGGGTGCTTTGCTGAACTAGAGAAAGGATATACTTGTGCTAATGGAGGAGTCTAATATTTTGTGATAGAAAATGATTGGCCCACCGGTGCAGCGATAAGCACAAGATAAAAATAAAGTGAAAATGCGGAAATAAATGGGACACCAGATGTAAAGTGGAAAACCCCCCAAAATGAATGGGGTAAAAATCCTTGGGAAGATAGAAGGATCACTATGGGGAAAAAGTGGGTACACACTCCCTCTCTATTACAAGGAGAAAACCCCCGTTATATCTCTCTTAAATAATGGGGAAAACTACCTCATGAAATACCACACATAAGAGATGGTGGATGAGAAAATGATTGGGGATAAATTACTGAGGGCATAGAGACCTTTATATAGGATTCCTCTCCCCTGCCTTCTCCTCCTCCCGCTGGAGGTTTGGTGGGGTTTGGCCACCCACCTCATCAGCCTCACCCACTCCAATTGACAAATGGGGGGCGGCCACCATCTTGTGGAAATATTCTGTCGACACATCTCCCACTTGGATATTTTAAAGGGAACCAATCACATCTCTACACAACCTTTCTATCTGCCAATCCATGCTGCTCAGGTATCTGTAAGGCCACTCGATGATCTACACCATCTAAACTTATCAGAGTTAATCGCCTTCATCAGGAAATCTACCAGATTTTCTTTATTATGAATCTTTTGCAAATCCACACTTCCTTCCTCCACCACATCTCGGACAAAGTGATATTGTACCACAATTTTCTTTGTTCTCGAATGAAATGATAGATTCTTTGCAATGTGAAAGCCTCTCTCACTATCACAAAACAATGGATTACGTGCATGTCTGTGCCCGAGTTCCTCCAACAACCTTCTCATCCAAATCACCTCTTTTCAAGCCTATGTAGTGTCCATGTACTCAAATTCCATCGTGGATAAAGCCAAAACTGACTATAACATCGAAATCCAACTCACAGCTCTTCCTGCAAGAGTAAACACATAACCAGTAGGGATTTCATCTGGTCCGAAACACCTACAAAATCTGAATCAACATACCATCCTACAATAAAATCTGATCATCAATAACATAATGCATCCTCTGAGGTCTCCTTGATGTATCTTAGGATCATCTCTCTATGCTCTCATTCTCCCGTTCTGGATTATCTATGTACCGACTAACTACTCCTACTGCTTGTGAAATGTCTGATCTAGTACAAACCATAGAAAACATCGGACTACCCACTGCTGATTTATATTGTACTAGAGACATTTCCATCCTCTCTGTTTCATTGCTACGAATCATCATGGAGGATAACTTGAAATTAATGGGAAGAGGGGTAGATATTGGCTTACAGTCTTGCATGTTAATGTGATTCAAGACACTCTGTAAGTAACTCTTCTGTGATATCCAAGTCTTCCCATTATTTCCATCTCGGAAAATCATCATCCCAGGAATCTTCTTTGCTGGTCCCAAGTCTTTCATATCAAACTCACTAGCCAAATGTGCCTTCATCTCCAGGATCTGATCTTTGTTGGGGCCTGCAACCAACATGTCATCCCCATACAACAAAAGAATGATGAAATCATAACCATCAGAACCCTTTAAATATGCACAAGGATTTGAATGAAGTATGTCGTATCCAGGGCTCATGATATAGTAATAAAATCTCTTGTACCAACACATCGGCGCCTATTTGAGACCATACATAGATTTGTTCAACCAGAAAACCATGATTTCTTTTCATTCTTCTGAAAACTCTTCTGGATGGAGCATATAGATATCTTCATCAAGATCACCATGGAGAAAAGTTGTCTTCACATCCAGCTTCTCTAGATGTAAGCTGTATGTAGCACACATCGCCAAAGCTATCTGAACCGTCGTCAGTCTAACTACAGGAGAAAATATTTCATTGAAATCAATACCATCCTTTTGAGAAAATCTTTTGACAACCAATCATGCACGATATCTTTCCACCTGGTATTTTACATCCCTCTTGATCATAAAGACCCATTTGTTTCTGATAGCCTTCCTTACATGAGGTAGTGGAACAATATACCATGTATTGTTCATGCGATGGGCTTCATGTTCCTCCAGAATTTCCACTATCCAAGAGGATACATCTAGACTCTTGGTCACCTCCACAAAAAAAGATGGTTTTCTATCCTCTGTCAATAATAAATACACAATATTGTTCTCAGTGACATAGTATGGGAACAAAAAGTGGTGCTTTTTTCTCCCTAGATGACCGTCGTGGTCCAGACTCAACCGGTACTTAATCCTCGTGTTCTGGTAATTCCTAAGAGGAAACTGATTCTTCCTTGGATTTATTCTCTACTTTGACTGTTGTAGTTTTTATTATCCTTCTCCATGTCTTGATCAGTTTTCATTTTCACCTTTTCTTCTACAAAAATGACATCTCTACTGATGATAAATTTGTAGGTAGTGGGATCCCACAATCGATACCCCTTCACACCATTAGCTTACCCCCAAGAAGATATATTTCCTGGATCTCGAATCCAACATCGATCATTCCAAGTCATTAAACATTGCATATAAAAGATTTTCAAAAGTATGTAACTGAGAATAGTCAGTGGGTTTACCAGTCCACATCTCCATCAATGTATTCAGATCAATCGCCATTAAAGAAGATCGGTTGATCACATAACATGTGGTATTCACTACTTCTTCCCAAAAATTATTTTCAATACCTGCAGTTTTTAGCATCACCCTTGTTCTATCCAACGGGGTTCTGTTCATCCACTCTACCACTCTATTCTACTGAGGAGTGTATGCCACCGTGAATGGTCTCTTGATTCCATCCTATTGACAAAAGGAATCAAACTATTCGCTTGTATATTCTTCACCATTGTCAGTCCTCATACACTTGAACTTCTTTCCAGTGTCAAGCTCCTTCAGCACATTGAATGTTTTGATGATTTTAAAAACATCTACCTTCCTTTTTATTGGGTACACCCAACATCTATTAGAAAAATCAACAATAAATAATAAAATGTACCATTCTCCTCCCAATGATATAACTGGTGTTTGATAAATGTCGGAATGGATCAACTCTAAGATCTCTTTGCTTCGTGTTGTTGACATCCTGAACTTTAACCTATGTTGCTTGCTCAAAATGCAATGCTCACAAAATGGTAAGGTTACCTTTGTCAGCACTGATAGAAACATCTGATCAGCAAGAATCTTCAGGCCTCATTCCGACATATGGCCAAGCTTTTGATGCCATTATGTCATCAATCCTTCTATCAAGGTAGTTGATGCAACAACTATCTATGCCTCATTGTACGTTTCACCGATAAGCATGTACAGGTTCTTTGAGATCTTCTATGCCTTTATTACAACAAGTGTGCCCTTCAGGATTCTCATCTCTCCTTTCTCTGTGCGATTCTAGCATCAGATATCTTCAAATTTTCCCAAAGGCAATATGTTCTTCTTTTGGCCGTTCAAATGATGTACTCCTTGGACGATCTGAACAAAACCATCATGCATATTGAGTTTGATGGTACCGAATCCAATGATCTTTAGAGTGTGATTGGTCCCCATGTACACAAGTCTTTCCGAGATGGTTTCATATTGGTCAAACCATTCCCGCCGAGACGTCATGTGCTATGTTTCTCCTGAGTCGATAATCCATGCATTGTCAAGATGCTTCCAGCTTCAAGTAGTCGTTGACGCTTCACTGACTAGTATATCTCCTATTCCAGAAGTACTCAACATATTCCCCTTAGATCTATTTTCACCACAATTATTGTAACACCCCAAGCTTCCACGGTACGTTTCCCTTCGAATAATGCGATAGCGTGTGTTGTACGCAACCTCGAGTTCTAACACACACCACAACTAATTAAACCAGCCATTGTGAATAGTAATACCTACTTTTTGAAATCATATATATTTTATATTTCAAAATGGACTTCATTTTTGGATTCGGAATATCGAAATTATCCTAGGATGAAATTTTGGAACTTTTCGGATAACTTTTATAGTTTGATGAATATTGAAAATTACTAAATTTTTATTAAAAACAACTTTTTTAATCAAAATAATTAATATTGATAAATTATGAATTTGAGTGGTTTTAAATTATATTTAGAATATATTTTTACCATTTAATTCAATGTTGGTAATTGGACATAATTTCACAATAAAACCGGACATAAACAAATGTCCATCTTTTGACAGTTATTACATCCTAAAAACACGCTTTTTGTTTTGACAGCAGAAATTAATTTTAAATTAATTTCTGCCACTTCTGTGTTTTGAATTTGGAAAAATGGATTCCATATTTGGAATCAGGATGTTCAAATTTTGTAAATAGGTAACTTTTATTTTTAGACATTTTGAATAATTACTGCGGTAAATATTTTATTTACCATGGTTAAAGGGTAAATCCGGTAAATAAGGGTAACAAAATAATATTATAATAATATTAATTTACCCTAAAACATATCCTAACATTATTGGTGGACACATACCCGACCATGGGAATCCTTGGGTCGATTTTGGGACCCCGTGGAGCCACTAGTATGTGGTAGGGACACATTATATTAATAAAGTTAAAATAAAAATAAAAATTTCATAAGCTTAAATCTTTTAGAAGAAAACTTTTTACATTGGGTTATACATGTTGGATTTTCGATTATAAATATTCATTAGAAAGCTAAAAATATTTCCTACATAATGATATTTGTTTTATAATTTTTAGACATCAAATAATTTAAATTATTAATGACACAATAATGATGCAATGTTTACCTCAATAATAAATCATTTAAATAAATAAGATTATAATGAATAAAATATTATCTAAAACCTGTCCAATTCCTATTGGTTGATTTTATTTCGAATATGAGTCATCTTATCTTAGACCTCAATGATTTTTGGGCCATTATAAACCTAATATCATTATATTATAAAGTAATACTTTCACTCTTTCCTAAAGAGCCCCTCCTCTCCCTTATAAAAGGAGACGACTTCTACTCATTCCTCACACCTCTCAAGCCACTTGGCTCATCCAAACTCTGCCCAAATAAGCTCCCCACATCCCTATACTCCTCCTTGAAGCTCCCTCTTAGGCAGAAAGCATTTCAAGAAGTCCTTTGGTTCCAACCAAAGTGAGTTACCTAAATTAAAGGTAACGGTTTCTCTTGAATTATTTTCATTTATTTTTCTTCTCCAACACCCAAACTCTTTTTATTTCCATTCTTTTGTAACAACACCAGTATCCTAAATATTCTAGGATGTCGTTATAAGAAGGGTTAAAACTACACATACACACACCTCCATCTAATGGATGATGAACATAATGTTTCTGTGGATGGAAAACTAACGCCTCACAAAACGATGATTGTTCAAATACATCTTACCGCCTCTCATGGTGGCCATTATGATGGCACTGTAATTAAATATGATATTAATGATATATATTTTATATATAAGTTTCTGTAATTCCATTTTATTTTATACCATTATTCGTTTCATGTTATATATACATACGATAATTTCATTTTAGAAAGTGCGGACAACCGCCCCCTTAAAATGATATGACTCGTTCATACCACACATGGAACGTATAAAGGATGGTGTTAATGAACTTAAGTAACATATATAAAATATTATATTATAATGGAATAGTAATATACCTATGTATCATTTGGATTTGATTCTTTTAAAATAAAAATTAAATGGAAGTAGCGTTCGTGCATACGTACGGACTACCGTCTCCACGAACGTGATGAGATTCATTCTCCATCGTATCCATTTAAGTATAATTATTATTTGATGATTTAAAAATAATTTTTAAGGACTTGATATAATTCTGGATATGAATAAGATACAACCTATCCATGAAAAACATGGCATACGTAACAAAACATATAAAAGAAAATAAGTAAGTTAACACCCAAAACAACGATAATAATAAGATATTATTAATAAAGCAATGTTAAAAGATCATATATGATATCATATTGATGTATATGATTATTGTATAATTTAATAACAATGTTTTAACTATTATACAGGAGGTTAACATACCATCGACTAAGGGAAAGTTCAAGCTAAGGGTTTATTTCGCAATCTCGTCATTATCCGAGGTTGTTTATACGTAATAATCTACTGGGATTTCTTTATCATGCACGTCCATGTTTCTTCAAAATGTATTTCAAAACATGTTTACTATTTACAAGAATATGGTTTAAAGTCATTTATACCCTTGTTTGACTTTTTATAAGAGGTTTATAAAGGAATCATTCCGTCGTTTTCCGAACAAGGTACTTTTTAACATTTTCGACAGAATTAAGGTAAGAATGTTTTTTTAACTTATACGGCAGGTGCGGTTATTTTCTGCCATTATAAAATCATTGAAGCTTCCTTTACAATCTTATAAGAATATTTTCAAAGAAAATGTTTTATTTTATAAATATATGACTCTTAAATGATTTCAAAATAGAAAGAGATATTTCTCTAAAAAGAGTTTTGATTTCATCTATGTAAACATCCATTAATGGATTTTACGCTTATTTGAAGATGATTTATTATGATACAAAACTTCTATAATGTATTGAAGGTTTTGTGATATGTTTGAGTGTGGCTGTGCTATTTTTTATACCATTCATGGTTTATGGTGAAATTATTGACATTTCGTATGCTGGTTTTAATACGAATGTTTATGTTATGTTTAAACCTTTTCATATGGGAATGCATTGGACTTAATATGTGACGGGTGGAGCCCGCTATAGCTCCTCGATACATTGGTAGGTATCATGGGATAAACTAGTGTCTTGGCACAAGGCCTTGGCAAAATCTTATTTGTAGTCTTGGCACGAGGCCTTGGATATGTGGTTATGATAGTCTGGCATTATGCATTCCATCATTATGAAAGTGGTTATTGATATTGCATGTGATTATTCGATTAGTAGAATATCCATGTGAATAAGTAAATGGCATTATTTAATTTTATTTTTGCCATACTATGTTGAAGTTTAGGTTTAAAAGGCTTTTGTTTTAGTTATACATTGCCTTAAATGTTTATGCTTATTTATGAAAGTTTCCGCTATATAGTTATCCTTACTAGGCATTTGAGCTCACCCCTTTTCAATGTTTTATTTTTCCCAGGATGTGAAGAAGTGTATTATGACTGACTTGCAGGAATAGTCAGTGGGGATATGAGTGTGGAATAAGGAGACCATGTTATTGTAGTTTTTATTTTGATGATGTAATGTAAAACTTATGAATATATCTAGTGTTTCCAAGGCTACTAAACCAATCGGTCTTTAGAGATTTAATCTTTCTTTTGATCGTGCCAATGTTATGTAATTAATGCACCGAATCTGGGTAACTGGGGTCGGGGCGCTACAGTTGGTATCAGAGGAAGTTTAGTACAAACATTGGAAGATAGATTTAGACAAACTATGATTAGAGCACGTAGACCTAAGATGAACTTTGAGGATGAGTATAGAAGAACTTCCTAGAATTTTGGTATTATAGAGATTTTGTGAGTTTTCCGAGCAATACATCCCTGTCTGGATACGAGCAGGTAGAGGCAGCTCTGGCACAGATGTACCTAGGGGTAAAACCCGAAAACACCGCTTTGAGCTAGACTCGAATAGGAACTGGTGCACAACAACGGGCTTAGTTGCACTCTTGGTTACGACACTCCAGGGGGATATGCTTAGGATAAATATCATTTTCTCTACAAATAATTATGAAGGGTTTATGACTATATACATTCTCAATGAAAAGAATCTTATGATTATGGATTATATCCATAAATAGTTCATTTTTTGTTAAGTGTTTTATAAGTATGTAATTATGTATTTTGATTCATATACTCATCTAGTTTATGCCATTGTTTAGAAATGGCGCCTAGTGGAAGAAATGGAAACCGTATCAATGCACGCACTCCATGTAGGGATTGCCCCCCTGCTCAAGATAATTATAGTGGAGCTGGTGACGCAACCAGTGTCGATCAGCTAATCACCATACTGGGACAACTCACTCAGGTTATGAATAATAACCTCACTCGTATGGAGCACCCTGATCCGAAATGTGGAGGATCAATGCTAGACCGTTTTATGAGGCAACAACCACCAACCTTCAATGGGAGTACAAATCCCTTTGTAGCTGAGCAATGGATAAATTCCCTAGAGAAAATATTTCAGGCTTTGGGGAGTAGTGAAAGGGAAAAAGTTATCATGGCAGTTTACCGCCTCACTGGAGATGCTAATCAATGGTGGTCATTGATTCAAAACACGATGGAAGATGATGAAGTATCAAATATGGAATGGAGGGAGTTCAAAGATCTGTTTTTAGAAAAATACTTTCCTCGCAACCATCGAGCAGATATGGAAAGGCAATTTCTGAGTCTGAGACAAAAGGAGGATGAGAATATCGCAAAGTATGAGGCTAACTTTACAAGGTTATCAAGGTATGCTGGATATTATATATGTAACCCAAGAAGTAAGATTGGTCGTTTCTTTGATGGGTTAAAACCATTTCTCCGTCGAGCATTAGTCTCACAATCCTTCTCGTCGTACGAAGACATTGTCTCATGTGCTATCAAGACTGAAAAGGAATTTTCTAAGTCCTATGACTTTAAATAAAAGTAAGAGAAGAAGAGACCTGCTGATCAATCTGGGAATGGAAATAAGGGGAAGAAGGGAAAGGTTGAATATCCATCCTGTGGTAAATGTGGTAAGAAACATCTCGGTACTTTCTTGAAGGGAATGGGAGTCTGTTACAAGTGTGGTGAAAAAGGCCACCAAGCTCGTGATTGCAAAGGGAAGAAGTAAGCTACCAATGTTCAGTGCTACAATTGTATGGATATGGTACATTATGCAAATTAATGACCTAAGCGTCAAGGGAACTTACCTTAGAAAATTCCAAGGGATCAAGGCCAAGCTTATGCTATCACTACTGCTGAGGTTGAAGCTCTGAAAGACGTGGTGGCAGGTAATTTAATGGTTTCCTCAAGTTCAGCAAATGAATTATTTGATTCTGGATCATCGCATTGTTTCATATCTTCCTAGTTTTCTATGAAAATTAGATATTTACAATTTGATTTAACAAGGGAATTGTCGGTCAAAACTCCTAAGGGAAGTATCCTTGCAACAAAGTTTTGTCGATTAGTTCCCATTAGAGCACCTAAATGTTCTTTACCTGCTGATCTCATCGACATACCCATGATTGAATTTGATATAATCCTCTGTATGGATTGGCTTTCGGACCATGATGCAAAAATTTATTGTAAGAGGAAAGAGGTTACGATTCTTGATGATGATGATAAGGAACACCTTATCTTTAGAGCAGAATCGTCACCACCTAATTCTTATCTAGATCCACCCCCAGTAGCTCAAATAAATTCAATTATAGGGGAGGAAGAGAATGAAATACCCATGGGTGAGGAAATGAATATTCAAATAGAGGAAGTACCTATTGTGAGGGAATATGTCGATGTGTTTCCGGAAGATTTACCTGGAAATCCTCCAGAACGAGAAGTTGAGTTTTCCTTTGACTTAATACCTGGATCAGGGCCCATATCGAAGACCCCTTATAGAGAGGCCACTGTGGAATTAGTTGAACTGAAGAAACAACTAGAGGAACTGGGTAATAATGGATTTATTCACCCTAGTGTTTCTCCATGGGGAGCCCCTGTTCTTTTTGTTAAGAAGAAAGATGGATCTATGAGGTTGTGCATCGACTATAGGGAGATCAATGCTATAACAATAAAGAACAAGTATCCCCTACCTTGCATTGATGATTTGTTTGACCAACTGCATGGAGCTCAATACTTTTCAAAGATTGATCTTCGATCTGGATACCATCAGTTGTGTGTGAAGAAGGAAGACATCCCAAAGACAGCATTTCGAACAAGGTACGGGCATTACGAGTTTACAGTAATGCCTTTTGGATTGACTAATGAACCCTCTTTTTTCATGGATCTAATGAATAGAGTTTTCAAGGAATATCATGATGATTTTGTAGTGGTATTTATTTATGATATCTTGGTATACTCCAAAAGCCACGAAGATCATGAAAATCACTTGCGCGTTATCCTGAAGACTCTTAGAAGACATGAATCATATGGAAAGTTTAGCAAGTGTGAATTCTGGCTTAAAGAGATTTCGTTTCTTGGCCATATTGTCTCCAAAGAAGGAATCTTTGTTGATCCTTCTAAGACCATGGCAATCCAAGAATGGCCACCACCGACAAGTATAACTGAGGTACACAGTTTTATTGGTTTAGCAGGTTATTATCAACGTTTCGTCCAGAATTTTGCCAGATTGGCTAACCCATTAACAAAGCTCACACGTAAAGGGGTTAAATTTGTCTGGACAAAAGAGTGTGAAGAATGTTTTGAAGAACTGAAGAGAAGATTATTCAATTCCCCTGTATTGACTCTACCATCGGGGAATGATGGGTTTGTTATTTATAGTGATGCATCGAAGAAAGGACTTGGTTGTTTCCTCATGCAGAATGACAGGGTTATTTCCTATGCATCACGACAGCTAAAAATTCACGAGCAAAATTATCCTACCCATGATCTTGAGTTAGCAGCTGTGATCTTTGCTTTGAAGATATGGAGACATTACCTCTACGGTGAAAAAAGTGAGATTTATACTGATCACAAGAGTTTGAAGTATATTTTCTCACAAAAATAACTAAAAATGAGGCAAAGGCGATGGCTTGAGCTACTCAAGGATTATGATTGCACGATACATTACCACCCGGGGAAGGCAAATAAGGTGGAAAATGCTTTGAGTAGAAAAGATCGTGGAGTTTTTAACATGATGAGAGTGGAAAGGGATCCTATATTTATGGATCTAGTAAAGATGGATATGGGAATCACCATTGAAGGTGAAACATCAAAAAAATTTCAAATGATTGCCAAACCATCTTTACTAGAAAGGATAAAGAGTTCTCAGGATGATGATGAAGATTTTAAGAAGAATATTAAAGCTGTGAATGATGGTAGATTGAGTGAATTTGTGTATAAGGATGGAATTTTGAAATTTGGGAAGAGACTTTGTGTTCCCGATATACCTGATCTAAAAAGGGAATTGTTCGATGATGCTCATAGTTCCAATTTCTCTATACACCCTGGGAGCACCAAAATGTATAGAGATTTGAAGGAACATTTTTGGTGGGACAATATGAAGAGGGAGATTGCTGATTTTGTGTCAAGATGTATGGTTTGTCAACAAGTGAAAGCTAGAAGGCAACATCCCAGTAGAGTATTGCAACCTATTCCCATACCTGAGTGGAAATGGGACAATATTATGATGGACTTTGTCATGGGACTACCAAATACTCCTAGAAGGAATGATGCAATATGGGTCATTGTCGATCGTCTTACTAAGTCAGCACATTTTCTTGCTATACTGGAGGATCTACCACTTGAACGTCTAGCAAGACTATATATTAATGAAGTTGTAAGACTTCATGCAGTACCCATATCGATTTTTTCTGATCGTGATCCCCATTTTACTTCAAGATTCTATAAAAGTTTTCAAAAGGCCTTGGATACTGAAATTCGTTTGAGCACTGCTTATCACCCTCAAACAAATGGACAATCAGAACGGACTATTCAAACCTTAGAAGACATGTTGAGATCATGCTCTCTTGACTTTCAGGGTATGTGGGATCAATATTTACCACTGGTAGAATTTTCCTATAACAATAGCTTCCATTCAAGCATTCATATGGCACCTTATGAAGCGTTATATGGAAAGAGATGTTGTACACCAACCAGTTGGGAAGATGTTGGTGAAAGAAAACTTTTGGGACTAG
This sequence comes from Viscum album, assembly GCA_963277665.1. Taxonomy (NCBI): domain Eukaryota; kingdom Viridiplantae; phylum Streptophyta; class Magnoliopsida; order Santalales; family Viscaceae; genus Viscum; species Viscum album. Next base: position 978,026,252 of record OY728139.1, on the reverse strand, counting down.
ATCTGGTGGAAGAAACGATGGAAAAGGTGAAGGTAATCCAAAAACCACATCAATGCAGCTCAAAGTATGCAGAAGAGCTATGCCGATAATCGAAGGAAGGATTTGGAATTTCAGGTTGGAGATCATGTTTTCATGAAGGTATCTCCATGGAAGGGAGTTATACGATTTGGTAAGAAGGGTAAATTGAGTCCCAGGTACATCGGACCTTTTGAAATTCTAGATCGTATTGGGGTTGTAGCTTACCGTTTGGCGATGCCGCCAAGTCTTTCCAGAGTTCACGATGTGTTCCATGTATCATTGTTGAGGAAATACACACCTGACCCAACGCATGTACTCACTTATGAGGAATTGGAACTGGAACCCGATCTATCTTATTGCGAAGAGCCCGTCAGGATCCTTGACACCCGAGATCAAGTGTCGAGAAACCGAACAACTTGTCTGGTAAAAGTACTATGGAGAAACCATAAGATGGAAGAGGCAACGTGGGAACCTGAGGAACTTATGATAAAGAACCACCAAAGTATTTTTTTACAGTAATACCCTAGAAATTGCGAGGATGCAATTATTTTAAGTAGGGGAGAATGTAACACCCCAAGCTTCCACGGTACGTTTCCCTTCGAATAATGCGATAGCGTGTGTTGTACGCAACCTCGAGTTCTAACACACACCACAACTAATTAAACTAGCTGTTGTGAATAGTAATACCTACTTTTTGAAATCATATATATTTTATATTTCAAAATGGACTTCATTTTTGGATTCGGAATATCGAAATTATCCTAGGGTGAAATTTTGGTACTTTTCGGATAACTTTTATATTTTGATGAATAGTGAAAATTACAAAATTTTAATTAAAAACAACTTTTTCAATCAAAATAATTAATATTGATAAATTTTGAATTTGAGTGGTTTTAAAGTATATTTAAATATATTTTTACCATTTAATTCAATGTTGTCCATTGGATATAATTTCACAATAAAACTGGACATAAAAAAGTGTCCATCTTTTGACAGTTATTACATCCTAAAAACACGCTTTATGTTTTGACAGGGGAAATTAATTTTAAATTAATTTCTGCCACTTCTGTGTTTTGAATTTGGAAAAATGGATTCCATATATGGAATCAGGATGTTCAAATTGTGTAAATAAGTAACTTTAATTTTTAGACATTTTGAATAATTTATGCAGTAAATATTTTATTTACCATGGTTAAAGGGTAAATCCGGTAAATAAGGGTAAAACAATAATATTATAATAATATTAATTTACACTAAAACATGTCCTAACCTTATTGGTGGACACATACCCGACCATGGGCATCCTTGGGTCTATTTTGGGACCCCTTGGAGCCACTTTTATGTGGTAGGGACACATTATATTAATAAAGTTAAAATAAAAATAAAAATGGCATAAGCTTACATCTTTTAGAAGAACAATTTTTACATAGGTTTATACATGTTGGATTTTCGATTATAAATATTCATTAGAAATATAAAAAGATTTCTACATATTGATATTTTTTTATAATTTTTAGACATCAAATAATTTAAATCATTAATGACACAATAATGATGCAATGTTTACCTCATTAGTAAATCATTTAAATAAATAAGATTATAATGATTAAAATATTATCTAAAACCTATCCAATTCCTATTGGTTGACTTTATTTCGACTATTAGTCATCTTATCATCGACCTCAAGGATTATTGGACCATTATAAACCGAATATCATCATATTATAAAGTAATACTTTCACTCTTTCCTAAAGAGCCCCTCCTCTCCCTTATAAAAATAGACCACTTCTACTCAATCCCCACACCTCTCAAGCCACTTGGCTCGTCCAAACTCTGACCAAATAAGCTCCCCACATCCCTCTCCTCCTCCTTGAAGCTTCTACTTAGGCAGAAATCATTTCAAGAAGTCTTTTGGTTCCAACCAATGTGAGTTACCTAAATTAAAGGTAACGGTTTCTCTTGAATTATTTTAATTTATTTTGCTTCTCCAACCCCCAAACTCTTTTTATTTCCATTCTTTTGTAACAACACCAGTATCCTCAATATACTATGATGTTGTTATAAGAAGGGTTCGAACTACACATACACACACCTCCATCTAATGTATGATGAACATAATGTTTCTGTGGATGGAAAACTAACGCCTCACGAAACGATGATTGTTCAAATACATCTTACCGCCTCTCATGGTGGCCATTATGATGGCACTGTAATTAAATATGTTATTAATGATATATATTTTATATATAAGCTTCTGTAATTCCATTTTATTTCATACCATTATTCGTTTCATGTTGTATATACATACGATAATTTCATTTGATGAAGTGCGGACTACCGCCCCCTTAAAATGATATGACTCGTTCATACCACACATGGAACGTATAAAGGATGGTGTTAATGAACTTAAGTAACATATATAAAATATTATATTATACTGTAATATTAATATACCTATGTATCATTTGGATTCGATTCTTTTAAAATAAAAATTAAATGGAAGTAGTGTTCGTGCGTACGTACGGACTACCGTCTCCACGAACGCGATGAGATTCATTCTCCATCGTATCCATTCAAGTATAATTATCATTTGATGATTTAAAAATAATTTTTAAGGACTTGATATAATTCTGGATATGAATAAGATACAACCTATCCATGACAAACATGGCATACGTAACAAAACATATAAAAGAAAATGAGTAAGTTAACACCCAAAACAACGATAATACTAAGATATTATTAATAAAGCAATGTTAAAAGATCATATATGATATAATATTGATGTATATGATTATTTTATAATTTAATAACAATGTTTTAACTATTATACAGAAGTTTAACATACCATCGACTAAGGGAACGTTCAAGGTAAGGGTTTATTTCGCAATCTCTTCCTTATGTGAGATTGTTTATACGTAATAATCTACTGGGATTTCTTTATCATCCACGTCCTTGTTTCTTCAAAATGTATTTCAAAACATTTTTACTGTTTACAAGAATATGGGTTAAAGTCATTTATACCCTTGTTTGACATTTTATAAGAGGTTTATAAAGGAATCTTTCCGTCGTTTTCCAAACAAGGTACTTTTTAACCTTTTCGACAGAATTAAGGTAAGAATGTTTTTTTAACTTATACGGCGGGTGCGGTTATTTTCCCCCAGTATAAAATCATCGAAGCTTCCTTTACAAGCATATAAGAATATTTTCAAAGAAAATGTTTTATTCTATAAATATATGACTCTTAAATGATTTCAAAATAGAAAGAGATATTTCTCTAAAAAGAGTTTTGATTTCATCTATGTCAACATCCTTTAATGGATTTTACGCTTATTTGAGGATGATTTATTATGATACAAAACATCTCTATTGTATTGAAGGTTTTGTGATATGTTTGATTGTGGATGTGCTATTTTTTATACCATTCATGTTTTATGGTGAAATTATTGACATTTCGTATGCTGGTTTTAATACGAATGTTTATGTTATGTTTAAACCTTTTCATATGGGAATGCATTGGACTTAATATGTGACGGGTGGAGCCTGCTATAGCTCCTCGATGCATCGGTAGGTCTCATGAGACAAACTAGTGTCTTAGCACAAGGCCTTGGAAAAATCTTATTTCTAGTCTTGGCACGAGGCCTTCTCTATGTGGTTATGATAGTCTGGAATTATGCATTCCATCATTATGAAAGTGGTTATTGATATTGCATGTGATTATTCGATTAGTAGAATATCCATGTGAATAAGTAAATGGCATTATTTAATTTTATTTTTTCCATACTATGTTGATGTTTAAGTTTAAAAGTCTTTTTTTTAGTTATACATTGCCTTAAATGTTTATACTTATTTATGAAAGTTTCCGCTATATTGTTATCCTTACTGGGCATTTGAGCTCACCCCTTTTCAATGTTTTATTCTTCCCAGGATGTGAATAAGTGTATTATGAATGACATGCAGGAATAGTCAGTGGGGATATTAGTGTGGAATAAGGAGACCATGTTATTGTAGTTTTCATTTTGATGATGTAATGTAAAACTTATGAATATATCTAGTGTTTCCAAGGCTACTAAACCAATCGGTCTTTTGAGATTTGATCTTTCTTGTGATCATGCCAATGTTATGTAATTAATTCACTGACTCTGGGTAACTGGGGTCAGTGCACTACAATTATTATTACAACAATCCTTTTGATGTGCCCCTTCTTGCCACAATTGAAACATGTGACATTCTTCTACTTACTCCTTGATTTGGACCTGCCATGATTTTGGCTCCCACTGGAACCACGCTCCATCTTCCTTCCACTCTCCATTGATAGAGCATATTCTTGGTGTGATGTTGCCTATCTGTCCTCCTTGTTCTTACGCCAAAATTATTCTTCAATAACAGTGGTTGCAACATCATTAAATAGAAGCATATCCGTCAGGATATTATTGGTGAGGTTGATGATGAGTTTGTTATATCAATCTGGAAAACTCTGGAGCAGAATCGTCGCACGTTCAGTATCCACAATTTTATAGCCCAATGACATGATCTAATATAATAGAGTATTGATGTTGATTATATGGTTCGTCACCGATGTTGACCCTTCCATCCGAAGATTGTGAAATTTTCTCTTCAGGAAAATTTTGTTGTGCAGTGACTTGGCCTCGTATAGCATCGTCAGAGTATCCCATATTTCCTTTGTCATCTTTTTCTCCGCAATGCTCGATAGGACCATGTATACCAATGCCAAATGGATGTTGGCAATAGCATTATTGTCCAAATCATTCCATTTCTCCTCTGCAACTCCCGTCGACTTTTTATAATTGATAGTAGAAAATTATCATTCTGCACCACTACATGCATCATCATTTTCCACAACGACAAATTATTCCCATTGAATTTTTTGATCTCTAATTTATCCGCCATCTGGACACACCATCAGTCCAGAACCTCCTCTGTTTCAAAACAGTGTATTTAATAATCTCAATAAATTTTTCTGATGTGAAAGATCAACCAGAGTCGCAATCACAGAAGAAAACTAAAATTTTACAAGAATTATTAATACCAAAAAATGTGAATAGTATCATGCCAGAACCTTGCCTCTGATATAACTTCTTGTGACCGTAAATGATTGGCCCACTGGTGTAGTGACAATCATGAGATAAAAATAATGTGAAAATGCAGAAAAAATGGGTCACAAGATGTAACATGGAAAAACTCCCAAAATGAAAGGTGTATGAAACCACAGGAGGATAGAAGGATCAATATGGGGTAAAAGTGGATACACACTCTCTCAAAATTACAAGGAGAAAACCCTTGTAATATCTCTCTTACATAATTGGGAAAACTGACTCATGAAATACAACACATAAGAGATGATGGATGAGAAACTTATTGGGGATGAATTGCAGAGGGTAGAGAGCCCTTTATATAGGCTGCCTCTCCCATGCCTTCTCCTCCTCCCACTAGAGGTTTGGTGGGGTTTTCCCACCCACCACATCAGCCTCACCCTCCCCATTTGACAAATGGGGGGCGGCCACCATCTTTTGTAAAAGTTTCTGCTGACCCAACTGGGTGGTGTGACTGGCGGCCAACTTAGGCACTTGAGGCAAGGCGACTAAGGCCTGTAGGGGAGGCATAGCGATTGCGGAGGGGGAGACATGTGGCATTGGGGAAGACTTGGAGGTCTTCCTTTTATTATTTTTTATTTTTAATTCTCTAATGGCCCGCAACCCAAAATAATTCATGCCCCAACCATTTTTTTGTCTCCACTATCCTTTTAAATTTTTTTAAATATTTTTTTCTCTTTTAAAAAAACACACCACCCCCACCGCTTACAAATTTTCAAAAGACGATATGTGTTTTAGAAAAAATAATAAAATAATAATATTATTATTATTTTTATAATAAAATTCAATTTATTTATAGAAATTAATTTCAATGCAAAATTGTTTCCTGATATTAAAATCAAACCCAAACCATGTTATAAATTTGAAACATATATATAAATATACATGTTCTTCATTTTAAAAATAGAAAAATGAATAAAATATAACATCAAAACTAAATATGGCTATAGAATGGCCATGAGATGTTTGATTTTGTTTCCATTAGTGGCATCAGAACTAAAATTATGACCTCTTCATTGATTAATAGAAACATAATTCATTCAATGGATTAAAATTTAATATGTTCCATATAATAGAACTTTATGGAATTAGGAACTCAATGAAAGTCTAAAAGTGGGAATTTTAAAAAATATTCATCGATGTATTACAAGAATATGTCAGCATCGATGAATATTTGTCTGATTACCTCCTTTAGATCATGCATGAAGAGTTTTAAGCACAATGGTTAACCTCCAAATACCTAGATTAAATCCAATTTTGTTCATGATATCGACTCATCATTGGAAATCACAAATCAAAGAATCTATATTCAAACTCATCTAGATCATCCATGCACACATCAAGAAACTGGAGGACCACTAATTATCTAAATCTGGGTGTTATCACAAAGATACGATGACTCCTTCGAAACTCTGATGATCACCTCATCGCTCTGCATGCGATGCCTGAGAGATACCTTGATTTGATAACCATGGATCTAAAGCCTCTCTCTCTAGTATTTTGGAGAGAGAAGAGGAGAGAGAGAGGCAGTGAATATTAAATGGAAAACTCCCCTCAATCTCTATATTTAGAGTGTTAAGAAAATATTTGGTATAGTCACCCGTCCTGCCATGTACGTATCACACTAGTAAAAACATGTTAGGAAATTTAATCTAAGTCATAAATTTTATTATAACTTTATTTTAATTTATTAAGTATATTATATTATAATAAATGAGTCATTAATTGAACTCGACATTTCCACAAATATTAATTGAACATTGAATATATAAATCTAATATTTGGTAATTAATATTTTTCTTGTATTAACAAAAAACATGTAAATAAATTTAATAAATTAATTTTATTCTCATTATTCTTAACTTGAATAATATGAATTTATTTATTTCATTGATGATTATATCTCCTTGGACAAATCCCGAACCCAATGGTGGGTCCCACAATGTTTAATACTCATATTCAACAGAATATGTCTAATTCTTCAATATGACGTTGTGTGTGACCATCTAGGGCCTTATCACAATAGAAGTGAGTACGATTAACGGACCAAGATAGTGATCAATAAACCCACATGGCCCCTAAATATATAAGGATTGTCACAATAATAAGAACTAAACTACGAACACACATTGTGTAATATAATTACTTTGTCTTTAATATCTCATATAGTAGGATGCACACATGTTTCTTCAGTCTATACTTGCTTTATTATATATTGATCTAACTAAATGGATTTACCTAGGAATAGCATAACCATGGATTTATCATGGTACTATCATCCTTATCAACATGGCCAAATATATTTAACTTCATTAACATGGAAGTGACATATCGTTTCTTGATCATTCAACCAATGTCATGCAAACAATAATGCACCCAAAACAAACTACCTCTCTATGACTTTAGTATCTTGATTTCCATCCTACATCAATGTACATAATCAAAAGGAACGCATTGGTAATGATCTCAATTTAGGATACCATTACACTTGCTCGTACATGGGAACATCGAATGACACGAAAAACATGTGGTTTTCATATGGGATGGTCTTTCATCAGGATCTCACTACTAGAGATCGCTACGTGAAAACTCCATGAGAATAAGTTTCAATATGCATGAAACCCCATTACTTGATAATAAAACATCTACTATGTCCAGTTAGCATGATGAATATAGACCATAGAAAATATTTATGATTAATGTCATAGTATATCAGGGTTCTCATAATAGAATGAGATCTGCTATAACCTTTTGATATGACAATTAATATTTGGGAATTACCAATTAATAGTGGATGTAGAAATATCTACAATACCGCGGTAAGTAAACATCATGTATATCTAATGGTATACATGATATGTTAATCACTATCACGGAATAGTTGGGTCTAGGAAACCCTATATTTCAACATAATCATTAAATGATATTTTTAAAATCCAAAAAACAAATTTGGAACAAATTTCAAAAGACTCTACTAGTCTCGTTCCTTTATAAACATGTAAACATAAACAATTGTATATAAATTAGCTATAATATCTTCCACAAGGTTATTCTTGACTATAAACCTTCTTAGGCACATAAAAATAATAAATATCTTCATATCCTATGCGAAAGAAACATATAATTGGTGACCTAAGATTCTCATCGAGGGTAAACAGAGGAGATATGTAAGATTAATAATGAGAAAATAGGTACCGTAACTCATCATGAAAATTTATGATAATACCCTGCACATCAAAGAACACATACATGAACCATGGCATAAAGATTAGCAGTTAATGAGACATGAATTGTATGGAAATAAAAAATATAATCCATTAAGGGATAACAATGTAATAAAACATGGAATTTTGGAAAACACATAATCATATAATTGGATTTTCATATTAGCCAAGGAATTGCTTCCAAGAATATATTAGTAGTATGGGTTCACATCACATAACATAATGGAAGTCACGGTTCAATCCCACGGCCATCTTAGTATCATGAGTTCACTCTTAATACCCTACTTGTTGTCATGGTTCACTCCCATATCTATCTTAGTAGTTAAGGTTGACATCAATGACCATATTAGTCTATATCATGAGATATAAATCATTACCCAATAAATTTGATTGAGATATAGGACCCACCCATCCCATAGTAAAATCATAGATACATGTTTCAAAATATCAATAAAAATCAAATCATAACATAGGAAATGAAATAGGTATCATTGACATGTAAACATATAGTTGACATTCTATTCCATCAAAGAGTCAATAAAATGTCTTAGGGAATCCTTTTAGAATGAAAAGGAGAAAATACATGATGAAAATAATTATTTGAAAAGGCATGAATTTTGAATCATGTTAGTTTTTCCAAAACACCTTCAGTACGCAAGTGCCTTGAGCGCCAAATTCCTTTTTTCCCAAGGTCCCTATTTGCCTATAAATAGACCATTGGGGCCTTCATTTTTATATACAAATTCCTTGGGAGACCAATTTCTACTTTGGTCTCCCAAGTACTTCTCTCCAATCTTCCAAATCATTCAATGTATTTCTTCAAAACCTTGAGTTGAGGATTTAAGGGAAGATCATTGGACTTATGGGCTTTTAGTGTTATAAAACCATAATACTTGTGTGACTAAAGCACCCAACATCCCCAAATCCGTAATAGTTACATGCTGCCTATTCCTTTCATAGGAACTTGAATGCCCCAATTGTAGGACAACCTATGAATAATCATAGAGGCGTGATTACGGTCTAACCCAAGAATTACCATATGGGTTGTTCAACGTTTAAGTGAACATCAGGTCTCCCAAGCCTACTTTCATGCCCGTGCACTCATACCTACATGCACTCCCATACTTGTGCTCTTGTATTTACTTTCACGACCAAAATTACATGCATGTACCAACTTGGGTGCCCAACTTTGATTCACTTACTCTCTTCAAACTACATGCCATCACCCTTCATTAATGCAATTCATGGAAAAGAATCTTCTTCCTTGGATCCCTTGGATGAAAGGAATTCTATTGAGACCTCCACAAAAATCTACTGACATATCAAACCTCTCGAAAAGGCATATCAGTGTGTCTCCTATTTGGGATTTTATTTCCAATGTCAGAGTCTTTTCACATTGGATTCACAATGGGGTTAGAATTTATGGAATTCCTGTGGATTTGTATATCTAACATCACATGGACCTTTCTCCCAGGAACAATGTTGGGATGTTCTCGGTACTGAGAATAAGGGTTTGGGTCCTGACCTCTCGATTATCCAAGAGCAGAAACATCTATTTTTTGGTAGGGAAGGTATGGTTCATAACCCCTTGAAGAGTCTCCCTATCTCTTATAGGGATCCACCTGGGCATCCATCCTAGTGTAAACTCCCTAGAATTTCGTACTGGAGGTAGCATCATTGGTCCTCTTAACTTCTTCGGTTCCAAAGACCATAGGGGAGAGGGGAACATGGACCTTTGTTACCCTATCTACCTCTCTTTGAGCTTTGTCACCATGGGAAGCTATCCTGGTGTAAGAACGTAACCATCATCCTTTCTTCCTTCTATTTGGACATTTTACCTATGTGAATATAACAGAGGGAAGGTTTGTCACATCACCATCTTCTCAGGTCGATTCGACCTCATTTACCTAGGACACCATCAGTTCACCCTTATCCACCAGCGGAGGAGGAAAAGTGTGAGTACCATTTGTTGAATCATTGACATTCTCTTGTTTCCCACGCTGATCATGACTCACGAAGGATTAGAGATTTTTAAAGGCCACAACATTTGCAAAATTTAATGTGCTACAAGAACACTGATTCCAACAATAATTTGGATATGTAGGAAGCCCTTTTAGGGCCCGAGCTCACAAGATATTCAATTCGGTAATCATCTTTAATTCAATTGATTTGGGCATCCTCCTTAAGAGTATGCTCCAAATTAAATTGATAAATCACCAAGGAATCATTTTCAAGAAGTAATACCAAACTCATTTCTCCCAATGGACTATTCTCTACTATGATACCCCAATTGAACTACGTGGACTTTGATTCCCTTCAATATGGGATACGTAAGAAGTGTCGTTGAGGTTCAAACCCAACACATCAAAATCAACCATGTTCTCCAGGGGCCATATTACAAACAAGGTCTAATCTCACATTCAATCCCATATTATTTTCATGTAATTTGGGTTTTTTAGGTATAACTCCCACACCCACGCTTTGACTAAACCTCTTTTACATATATTTCCTTAACACATGACACCAAACTGTATGGAAGGGTCCTTATCTGATGACCATAAAAGGTATGATGTGTCCTATTAAGTGGCACCGAACTATGAGGGTTCTGATTCCTCTCATAAGGATACGTAGGTACCCTATTTCATGGGTACTATCCCAAAATCAAAACCATCCTTTGTCTACCCGGGTGACAATAAATCCCAGAGTGCCCCGCTGAGTATCTTAAAAACATCTATCATTCTATCAATGAATAAAATATTTTGTAAATATATATGAGAGGATATAATTAATGGAGAACCTCAAGTACATGTGGATATCTCCATTAATGAAGAACCTAAAATATATATGATTGATTCAAAATTACATACATTATAATAATTGATTTTAAATTCCAAGGGAAACATATTTCATGCTTGGTAAATTAATAAGGATTCATGAACATGTCATAAATTTATAATGATAGCCCTGAAGAAGAAAATAATTCCCCCCAAAAGGGTGTGATGAGTCTCACCTCCCCTTCTCTCAAACAATGCATATTCATAAGAGTCATAAAAGATCAAACTAAATGAATGCCTACCTTTGGAAAGAAGGAATATTTTGGATAAATAATTGTTGGGTGCTTCTGATTCAATGAATAAATCCAATGGAAACCACCAAGAAGAAATTATTCAAAAATTTGAACTGATGATTCAAGGACCTAGAAAACAAAAATGGTGAACCCGGCATGAATTCTTAACCAAGATAGTAATGATAACCAACTATCAAAACCCAATCAATTGATAAAGGAATTCCAGACAAATTAATTAATCAGACATGTATCCAACTAAAAGATGATTCTTTAATAGAGTTAATTATGGTTTATTTTTGTTTTAGAACTAACTTTAGTCGAAAATGGCTTTCTTGAAGACAACATCTCTGAACTTCCCAACCACTGCTAAAGATATATCCCCATCCATTGGAAAACTATTATCACCTACCTAGGTTCTTTAATACTGGGTCTCCAATGTGATGATAATGTAGTACCATCAGCATGGTACAATTCCAACCATGGAAGCTTCCCAACAGGACCTCCAGGTTGATTCCAATCCACGATCATCCAGCCAACGACGGCCGATGATCAAGCATTAGATGATGAAAACCACTCTCTTCAACCATTTCGGGTCCCTATCCTCGGATCGCAACAACCAGTCCCTCTCATACTACAGGGAAGTGGATCATGAGGTCACTAAAGGCCTCTGTTCAAAGATATTGGGGTCCTTCTTGAGGACTCCCACCAACAATCACCACCAACAAAATCATGCAGCAATAAATACCCAACATGATGGGGTTGTTGCTTTTGGATGTTCGACCTAGGTCCCTTAAACCCTGGCACACAAAGAGAACCACCAGGGAAGATAGCCAGTCAATAAGGAGCATGTTATTATCTCTTACCCCTCATAAGATGTCCATCAACCAGACTTGATGGAAAATAACGAGCAGGCGCATACAATCATCCATTTTAATTTCACTGTCCAGCAGACTCATCTAGCAGCAACACACCAATCCTTCGAGACAAACTCAGTGGAGTACCGTGAATAAGAAGATACACATGTTTACAAATTATCAACAAGTCAGCAGGCTTTTCTAGCTTCAATTAAAGATTCCATCGATCCAATTTGGTGGAAACCAATAAACAGGATCATACACCTGTTTACAATCACCAATTCTGACAGTAGCCTTGTATACCAGTATAGAAGGATGTCCATCAACCCTACTTGAAGAAAAATGACCAGCATGAACATACACCAGCCAATGTTCATCAGGTCTTCCAAGAGTCTCATTTTCTAGTACCCGGAGAAGTCAGTCAGAATGCTCCGACAACAAATCTGGGGTAGACCCAACTTTCTACCCCCATCCATGAGTACTGTCAATACCCATGGATAGAAAAATAAGGACCTGAGCTGGCACATACAAAATATTTAGATATGGAATGGACATATATTCTCGTTCCGGCCGCTGAAGTCACCAATAAAATCATATCAATGGTGAAAGAACAATGCAAATCCCTGGCCATATTCTGGAAGCATGACTGGATATTATAACAAATACTTTAGAAGTACTGGTGGAACAAACACATAAATCTATCCCCACTCATGGAATGGATCATCGACATTCCATCTCGGAATAGAACACACATCTGTTCTAGTCTAGGAGGGTCATGGGGCATACTCCCCCATATCATGTGGACAACTGGATCAAGAACATACACCACTTTAAATTGGAGGAAATATGCCAGTTTTGGTGACCAAACCAAGGTAGAAACATACACCAACCCATGATAACCACTTCCCCCAAAAAGTGGGCCCAACTAATTGTAAAAGAGAATCTAAGAAAATATATCGTCAAACACGGTTTGAAAATAACCAATTCAACTACATTCCGACTCCTCTTAATGCTAGATTTCATGAATACCTCTGACTTTTTTCTATTGAAGCTCAAGATTCTATCCCCTCATTACCAATTTATGGGGGTGGTAGCGGAAAGTTTGACGTTATTTGTCAGAAACATCTTCATAAAGGCTTGTTTCATGAAAATATAGTCATTCCTAGAAGTCTATCTCTAGATTAGTGCCACAAAAACCCATAGTGTGGTCCGAATTCTAAGGAGAAAATTGATTTATCCATTAAAATAATCCACATTAATGGTCCTCCACATGGTGGGTTTCTTTCAAAAGTCAACTCTACAGTAATACATCACATTGTCATGAAAATTCTATAATTGAAAATTTTGGGATGAGAGATACATCATTTCTCAAGGCACTTACAAACACAAGGCCAGTTGTAGAGACCCGAAGCATGACTTGTAACACCCTGAGCTTCCATGATACGCTTCTCATTCAATAATGCAATAGCTTGCATTGTACGCAACTTCGAGTTCTAAAACACCGCGACTAATCAAAGTAGCCGTTATGAATAGTAATAACAACTTTTTAAAATTATAGAAATTTTATATTTCAAAATGGATTTCATTTTTGGATTCGGAATATCGAAATTATCCTATGTTGAATTTTTGGTATTTTTCTGAGAACTTCCAATTTTTTATGAATAGTGAGAATTACTTTGAAACAACTTTTTTAATCAAAATAATTTATAGTGATAAATTATACTATTTAGTGGTTTTAAAGTATAATGAGAATATATTTTTACCATTTTATCCAATGGTGGTCATTGGAATTAATTTAACATTGAAATTGGACATAAACAATTGCCAATCTTTTGATATAAATTGTTTCTTAAAAACACGCTATTTGTTGTGACAGTGGGAATTAATTATAAATTTAATTAATGCAACTTATATGTTTCTAATTTTGTAAAATAGACATCATTTTTGAATTTGTAATATCAATTATATCTTAGGGTGAAATTTTGGCATTGTTCTGAAAAACTTCAATTTTTTATGAATAGTGAAACCACTAAGTGGTAGTTAAATAACTGATTTTTCGTTTAAATGAAATATTACCACTTATGTAATTTTATTTTCAAAAATCTGACATACATGGTTGTAATTAAGAAGTAAAATGTGGTTCAATGAGATTAAAATAATTTTTGGTGAATAGTAACTTTTAAGTTCTTAATCGTGATTAGAGATAATTAGTGTAGTTTAAGGTACAAATAATGTTTTAATAATATGAGATGAGCAAGAAACTTTTCCTACTCCTATTGGATGAGTCATGGCCGACCAAGACAACCCATGGGTCAACTTGGGGACCCCATGGAGCCACTTTAGTTGGAAAATGACATTAATATATATTTATTTAATGTTAAAATTAAATTGACACAAACATGAGTTGTTTTACTAAAACAGTTTTTAAGTGGGGTTACACAAGTCCAAATTTTGTTTATAAAAATTCATTAGAAAGCTAAAACGATTTCCTACATCATAGTAGTTTTTTTTATAATTTTTAGACATTAAATAAATTAAATTAATTATGACATCATTATGATGCGGCGATGACGTCATTATTTAACGATTTAAATAAAATGAGAAGATAATGTAAAATCCAAGGCTTAAACTTGTCCAAAGACTATTGGATGGGTATATTTCGAACACTTATCACCTTAGCCACGAATTATATAAGTGTGGGACCTTTAGAATCCGAAAATCATTGTGTAACAATGTAACATTTCAATATTTCCAAAAGAGCCCCTCCTCTCCACTTATAAAAGGCCCCCACATCTCCCACCTTATTCACACCTTCAAGCCATTTGGCTCGGCCAACCTCTACCCAAATACTCTCCCAACTTCCCCCTCTTAATTCTAGAAGCCTCACTGTGGGCAGAACGCTTCTCAAGGAAGCCTTTGGCTCAAATCAAAAAGAGTTACCCGATTTTGAGGTAATGTCTTCTCTAATGTTGTTTTGTTTTATTTTTCTTCTCCAACCCCCTAAACTCTTTTTATTCATTACTTTTGTAATAACACCAGTATCCTCAATATACTAGGATTTTGTTATAAGAAGGATTCTAGCTACACATACACACACCTACATCTAATGGTTAAAGAACATACGGTTTCTGTGGATGGTGAATTTCTGCCTCACAAAACGATGATTGTTCAACACTCATATAACAGCTTCAAAGGTGGCCATTAAGATGTCACTATATTTATACATGATATAAAATATGTTTATGTTTTACTTATGCTTCTGTATTTCTCATTTATGGCATACTTTTTGATTTCCATTATGGGTAAAACGTGATAATTTCATTTTAGGAAGTGCGGACTACCGCCCCCTCAAAGTGATTTGAATCATTAATGCCATATGTGGGATGTATAAAGGATGGAGTAAATGGTATTATACAATATATTATACTGGAATTATATTATACATTTATATCATTATGATTTCATTCCATTAGATATGAAATAGAAATGAAAGTAGCGTTCATGCGTACGTACGGCTTACCGTCTCCATGAACCGTGCATTTCATTTCTTACCTCTAAATGTTACGTAATATTATGAATGAATGTATATACAGGATATATATGATATATATGACATCTAAATCATGAATATAATTCTGGAGATAATGGATATTTCACCACATGAACAACTTGTAATTATAAGAAGTTTATTTTTGACTCAAGTACCAAAGATCGACAAAACGACCGTTATTAACTTAAATAATTAAATAATGTTCATAACATGGTAATAAGTGATATAAATGGAATAATGAACATGAAAAGGTTCTTAAGTAAATATAAATTAACTCTAGTTTATTATTCAGGAGGTTAAAGAACGGTCGAGTCAGGACAGAATGCAAGGTAAGGGAACTTCTTAACCGAATTTCCATTCTTTGGGTTAATCTCCTACTTTCAAATTATGTCATGATATTATTATGTCTTATTTTGTATTCTTTATGTGTACCTATAGTGAATACACATAATAGATCTATTTTGTTTTAAAAATTATCTTTTTAAGGACTTCGTCTCAATCTCCTTTCATTGAGACATATTTGGTTTTATACAAAACTTCCTTTTATACGGTGTATAAATCCTTTTGACTTTTACGTTTATTAAAAAGTAATCTTTTCTATACGAAGCGTTTTACTAAAAGACAAAAAGGGAATGTTTTTCTTTCCGTAAATATGCGGCGACAATGACTTCTCCGCCGCCTTGACCATTATTTGAGTTTCGGCTTCCTCTACAAGCCATCATTTTTTTAATGAAAAATAAATACAAAGTTTTAACTTTATTTTATTTTGGTATTGAAAATGGTTTTGAAAGAGTTTTTATTATATCAATGTGTTGTATTGATATCTTGTGATTGAAATGTGGAAATGTTATGTATCCTTTATGCATGTTTTATGTGATACGATTATGTTATGGTTTATGATATGTTTAAACCTATTCATATGAGGAATGTATTGGACTTAATAAGTGACGGGTGGAGCCCGCTATAGCTCCTCGATGCATCGGTAGGTCTCATGAGACAACTAGAAGTGAAATTGGCCGAGGCCCTTTCCCAATTTGACTTATGGTTTTGGCCGAGGCCTTAATCATTTTAGACGTCTTGGCCGAGGCCTTGACAAAATGTTTCAGAATGTCTGGCATTATACATTCCCTTATTATGAAAATGGTTATTGATATTGCATGTGATTATTTGACCAGTAGAATATCCATGTGAAGAAGAAAATGGAATTATCTCATTTTACTTTTTCCATATTATGTTGATGTTCATGTTTAAAAGGCTTTTGTTTTAGTTATACATTGTCTTAAATGTTAATGTTTATTTATGAAAGCTTCCGCAATATTGTTATCCTTACTGAGCATCTGAGCTCAACCCTTTCAATGTTTTAATATTTTCCAGGATGTGAAGAAGTATTTTATGAATGACCTGCAGGGATTGTCAGAAGAGGATATGAGTGTGGACTATAGAGACTTTGTTATTGTAGTTTTTCACTTTATGATGTAATGTAACGTTTACGAATGTATCTACTGTTTCCAAGGCTACTAAACTAATCGGTCTTTCGAGACTTGATCTTTTGTGATCATGCCAATGTTACGAAGTAATGCACCGACTCTGGGTAGCTGGGGTCGGGGCATTACAGTTGATATCAAAGGCAGTTTAGTACTAACTTTGGAAGCTAGATGTAGATAAACTCTGATTAGAACACATAGCCCAAAGATAGACATTGAGGATTGGTATAGAAGAACTTCCTAGAATTTTGGTATTATAGAGATGTTATGAGTTTTCCGAGCAATACATCCCTGTCTGGATACGAGCAGGTAGAGGCGGCTCTGGCACAGATGTACTTAGGGGTAAAACCCGAAAACACCACTTTGAGCTAGACTCGAACGGGAACTGGTTCATGACAACGGGCCTTGCTGTACTCTTGGTTACGACACTCCCGGGGGATATGCTTTGGATAATTCTCATTTTCTTTACAAACCACTATGAAGGGTTATGAGTATATACTTCCTCAAAGGAAACATTTCTTTTTATGATTATGGATTATATCCATAAATAGTTCAATTTATGTAAAGTATTTTACAAATATGGAATTATGTATTTTATTTCATAAACTAATCTAGTTTATGCCATTATTTAGAAATGGAGCCTAGTGGAAGGAATGGAAACCGTATCAATGCACGCACTCCGTGTAGGGATTGCCCTCCTGCTCAAGCTAATTATGGTGGAGCTAGTGATACAACTGGTGCTGATCAGCTTCTCACCATACTGGGACAACTCACGCAGGTTATGAATAATAACCTTACTCGTATGGAGCACCCTGATCCGCAGCGTGGAGGATCAATGCTAGACCGTTTCATGAGGCAACAACCACCAACCTTCAATGGGAGTACAAATCCTATAGTAGCTGAGAAATGGATAAATTCCTTAGAAAAAATATTCCATGCCTTGGGGAGTAGTGAAAGGGAGAAGGTTGTCCTGGCAGTTTACCGCCTCACTGGAGATGCCGATCAGTGGTGGTCGCTGATTCAAAACACAAAGGAAGATGATAACGTATCGAATATGGAATGGAGGGAGTTCAAAGAGCTTTTCTTAGAAAAATACTTTCCTCGTGACCATCGAGCAGATATGGAAAGGCAATTTCTGTGTCTGAGGCAGAAGGAGGATGAGAATGTCGCAAAGTATGAGGCTAACATTACAAGGTTAGCGAGACATGCTTCCGATTATATACGTAACCCAAGGAGTAAGATTGATCGTTTCTTTGATGGGTTAAAACCATTTCTCCGTCGAGTTTAGTATCACAATCCTTGTCATCATACGAAGATATTGTCTCGTGTGCTATCAAGACAGAAAAGGAATTGTCTAAGTCTTATGACAACAATGTAAAGCAAGATAAGAAGAGAACGGTGGAACAAGAGACAGATAAAGGGAAAAAGGGAAAGAATGATTTTCCATTATGTGATAATTGTGGGAAGAATCACCCTGGTACGTGCCTAAAAGGAATGGGAGTTTGTTATAAATGTGGAGAAAAGGGTCATCAGGCTCGTGATTGCAAGGGAAAGAAAGAGGCTGTCAATGTTGAATGCTACAATTGTAGGGAAATGGGGCATTATGCAAATGAATGTCCTAAGTGTCAAGGAAACTTACCTCAGAAAAGGCCATGGGATCAAGGCCAATCTTATGCTGTGACTACAGTTGAAGCGGAATAATTAATGTATTGGTGCTTTTGGACTCAAGGATTATATTCTGGTTATAAGAATAATGTGATATATATATAAGGATTGTACTTCAGTACTTTTTGATTTCAGTAAAGGTTTTAATATGATTAAGGTAATCATATTTTTAGTATGTGACAATAAGAGAAACTTTTCTTTGTTTGGGGAATCTGATGTTACAATTGATTTTGGAATTAAGAGACCTTTTAGAGAAAGTCTGGACAGAGGTATTTTGGATAACTATAAAGGTTGGAGTGGATTAAGTTGATCTTTGGATAGTATTGTTTAAGGTTAAAGCATTTCTGAAGATTATTTTTGGAATATTATAATACTATAGTTTTAGGAAAAGGAAAACCTGCAGGGTGGGGAATAACCCGTTGTGTTAGACAAAGCTGCAGGAATCGAACCCACAACCATAGTGGGACAAGCCTTTATTTCCTAACACTAGCCTACAGGAAGTCCCTGGTTATTAAAAAATAGTTTTACTAATCTAAATGGCATGTGTTAACATTTGGAACCTTATACAATTAGGATAAAAAGAATATTTTTGAGTTCCGTTACCATTTGGAGTAAAAGATGGGTTTGTGGTAAAAATTTATTAACGAATGAAAGTATACATAACAATTATGTATATTCCCTTACGTTCTTAGTAAATCTCCTAAATAAATTCCTCAACATTATAAAAGGTAACTTAAAACAAAAATGTTGTCGGTTAACTTTTCCAACTGGGGATTCAATGACCGTTTAACCAGTCACAAGTTTGTGATTTTCTTGTAGTTAAAATTTCTCCTAATCCTGTTTTCTATAACTCTCCATCAGACCTTGATGGTTTGTTTCTCCTCCATATCCATATTTTCATAGAATCCTAGAATGGGCTATATCGGGTGACCTTTGTACTTATCTTGCTTTCTTTTAATGTTATATATTTATTAACCTTATTTCCGATGTGGGTTTTCCACAAAGGTATTTTCTATTTTCAACGTTTTATTTTCAAAGAAAACTTTCAAATTGCGAGGACGCAATTTATTGAAGGAGGGGAGAATGTAACACCCCGAGCTTCCATGATATGCTTCTCATTCAATAATGCAATAGCTTGCATTGTACGCAACTTCGAGTTCTAAAACACCGTGACTAATCAAAGTAGTCGTTATGAATAGTAATAACCACTTTTTAAAATTATAGAAATTTTATATTTCAAAATGGACTTCATTTTTCGATTCGGAATATCGAAATTAGCCTATGTTGAATTTTTGGTATTTTTCTGAGAACATCCAATTTTTTATGAATAGTGAAAATTACATAGAAACAAATTTTATAATAAAAATAATTTATAGTGATAAATTATAATATTTAGTGGTTTTAAAGTATAATTAGAATATATTTTTACCATTTTATCCAATGGTGGTCATTGGAATTAATTTAACATTGAAATTGGACATAAACAATTGCCAATCTTTTGATATAAATTGTTTCTTAAAAACACGCTATTTGTTGTGACAGCGGGAATTAATTATAAAATTAGTTAATGCAACTTATATGTTTGGAATTTTGTAAAATAGACATCATTTTTGAATTTGGAATATCAATTATACCTTAGGGTGAAATTTTGGCATTGTTCTAAAAAACATCAATTTTTGATGAATAGTGAAACCACTAAGTGGTAGTTAAATAACTGATTTTTCGTTTAAATGAAATATTACCACTTATGTGATTTGATTTTCAAAAATACAACATACATGGTTGTCATTAAGAAGTAAAATGTGGTTCAATGAGATTAAAATAATTTTTGGTGAATGGTAACTTTTAAGTTCTTAATCGCGATTAGAGGTAATTAGTGTAGTTTAAGGTATAAATAATGTATTAATATTATGAGATGAGCATGACACTTGTCCTACTCCTATTGTATGAGTCATGGCCGACCAAGAAAACCCATGGGTCAACTTGGGGACCCCATGGAGCCACATTAGTTGGAAAATGACATTAATATATATTTATTTAATGTTAAAATTAAATTGACACAGACCTGAGTTGTTTTACTAAAACAGTTTTTAAGTGGGGTTACACAAGTCCAAATTTTGATTATAAATATTCATTAGAAAGATAAAACGATTTCCTACATCATATTAGTTTTTTTATAATTTTTAGACATTAAATAAATTAAATTAATTATGACATCATTATGATGCGGCGATGACGTCATTATTTAACGATTTAAATAAAATGAGAAGATAATGTAAAATCCAAGGATTACACTTGTCCAAAGACTATTGGATGGGTATATTTAGAACACTTATCACCTTAGACACGAATTATATAAGTCTGAGACCTTTAGAATCAGAAAAGCATTGTGTAATAATGTAACATTTCAATCTTTCCAAAA
This sequence comes from Viscum album, assembly GCA_963277665.1. Taxonomy (NCBI): domain Eukaryota; kingdom Viridiplantae; phylum Streptophyta; class Magnoliopsida; order Santalales; family Viscaceae; genus Viscum; species Viscum album. The sequence goes on along the minus strand of OY728139.1, from coordinate 978,004,854 downwards.
GAGCCCCTCCTCTCCACTTATAAAAGGCCCCCACATCTCCCACATTATTCACACCTTCAAGCCATTTGGCTCGGCCAACCTCTTCCCAAATACTCTCCCATCATCCCCCTCTTACTGCTAGAATCCTCAATTTGGGCAGAACTCTTCTCAAGGAAGCCTTTGGCTCAAATCAAAAAGAGTTACCCGATTTTGAGGTAATGTCTTCTTTAATGTTGTTTTGTTTTATTTTTCTTCTCCAACCCCCTAAACTCTTTTTATTCATTACTTTTGTAACAACACCAGTATCCTAAATATACTAGGATGTTGTTATAAGAAGGATTTGAGCTACACTTACACACACCTACATCTAATGGTTAAAGAACATACGGTTTCTGTGGATGGCGAATTTCTGCCTCACGAAACGATGATTGTTCAACACTCATATAACACCTTCAAAGGTGGCCATTAAGATGTCACTATATTTATACATGATATAAAATATGTTTATGTTTTACTTATACTTATGTATTTCTCATTTATGGCATACTTTATGATTTCCATTATGGGTAAAACGTGATAATTTCATTTTAGGAAGTGCGGACTACCGCCCCCTCAAAGTGATTTGAATCGTTAATTCCATATGTGGGATGTATAAAGGATGGAGTAAATGGTATTATACAATATATTATACTGGAATTATATTATACATTTATATAATTATGATTTCATTCCATTAGATACGAAATATAAATGAAAGTAGCGTTCATGCGTACGTACGGCTTACCGTCTCCATGAACGGTGCATTTCATTTCTTACCTCTAAATGTTATGTAATATAATGAATGAATGTATATACTGGATATATATGATATATATGACATCTAAATCATGAATATAATTCTGGAGATAATGGATATTTCACCACATGAACAACTTGTAATTATAAGAAGTTTATTTTTGACTCAATTACCAAAGATCGACAAAACGACCGTTATTAACTTAAATAATTAAATAATGTTCATAACATGGTAATAAGTGATATAAATGGAATAATGAACATGAAAAAGGTTCTTAAGTAAATAGAAATTAACTCTAGTTTATTATTCAGGAGGTTAAAGAATGGTCGAGTCAGGACAGAACGCAAGGTAAGGGAACTTCTTAACCCAATTTCCATTCTTTGGGTTAATCTCCTACTTTCAAATTATGTCATGATATTATTAGGTCTTATTTTGTATTCTTTATGTGTAACTATAGTGAATACACATAATAGATCTATTTTATTTAAAAAATTATATTTTTAAGGACTTCGTCTCAATCTCCTTTCATTGAGACATATTTGGTTTTATACAAAACTTCCTTTTATACGGTGTATAAATCCCTTTGACTTTTACGTTTATTCAAAAGGAATCTTTTATGTAGGAAGCGTTTTACTAAAAGACAAAAAGGGAATGTTTTTCTTTCCGTACATATGCGGCGACAACGACTTCTCCGCCGCCGTGACCATTATTTGAGTTTCGGCTTCCTCTACAAGCCATCATTTTTTTAATGAAAAATAAATACAAAGTTTTAACTTTCTTTTATTTTGGTATTGAAAATGGTTTTGAAAGAGTTTTTATTATATCAATGTGTTGTATTGATATCTTGTGATTGAAATGTGGAAATGTTATGTTTCCTTTATGCATGTTTTATGTGATACGATTATGTTATGGTTTATGATATGTTTAAACCTATTCATATGAGGAATGTATTGGACTTAATAAGTGACAGGTGGAGCCCGCTATAGCTCCTCGATGCATCGGTAGGTCTCATGAGACAACTAGAAGTGGAATTGGCTGAGGCCCTTTCCCAATTTGACTTATGGTTTTGGCCGAGGCCTTAATCATTTTAGACGTCTTGGCCGAGGCCTTGACAAAATGTTTCAGAATGTCTGGCATTATACATTCCCTCATTATGAAAATGGTTATTGATATTGCATGAGATTATTTGACCAGTATAATATCCATGTGAAGAAGTAAATGGAATTATCTCATTTTACTTTTGCCATATTATGTTGATGTTCATGTTTAAAAGGCTTTTGTTTTAGTTATACATTGCCTTAAATGTTAATGTTTATTTATGAAATCTTCCGCAATATTGTTATCCTTACTGAGCATCTGAGCTCACCCCTTTCAATGTTTTAATATTTTCCAGGATGTGAAGAAGTATTTTATGAATGACCTGCAGGGATTGTCAGAAGAGGATATGAGTGTGTACTATGGAGACTTTTTTATTGTAGTTTTTCACTTTATGATGTGATGTAACGTTTACGAATGTATCTAGTGTTTCCAAGGCTACTAAACTAATCGGTCTTTCGAGACTTGATCTTTTGTGATCATGCCAATGTTACGAAGTAATGCACCGACTCTGGGTAGCGGGGGTCGGGGCATTACATGACTTATATTTACATTACATTAATTTTCGCGGAATACTTAATACATAACAAGAACAAACACTCAAGGTCCGTAATAGTTTGGTGTCTTTGGAAACTCAGAACATAATCTTCTAATCATGGTGAATGATCTTCAGCATTCCTCATAAAGATCTTCCCCTTTTGTTTTTATAACTAAAACGTTTTTTTAAATCGTGGGGAGAAAGAAAAAATATAAAGGGTGAGATCAAATGCTCAGTAAGTGTAAGCATAGAGAACATAAAACAATCCATAAATATTTGAATGCAAAAACATAAAAATAAAATTTAATCATCAAAATCATGAGCAAAGACATAAATCGTGGAAGTAAATAAAAAATAGATCATAAAGAAACATTAATCTTGATGAAATAGCATGGAAATAAAACATTTGATTGTGGCATCGATCAAGCACATGTTATTATTTCTATAGTAGCCAAGGCATTGCTGCTAATACCATCTTAGTGGACAATGTCCCTTTCTAAATCGAGTTCACTCCTCGTTCCAATCCTGTACTGAACCGGAATAACTTATCATTCTAGCCATGTCAATCTCATGAGATATAAATCTTTACCCAATGAATGGGAGAGAGATATAGGTCCCACCCATCTCATAATGAAATCATTCTTACTTGTGCCACAAAATATACATTCATCATTCATAATAACCCAACGAATAAAATGTGTTTCATAAACATCATCTCATAATCACATAATCCATATAAAATAAATGGATATCATTTCATAAAAAGAAAATTGAAACCATGTAAATCATAGAGACATTATACTTGAAATAATACATATATGAAATAATGTCATCTTAGATAGAAAATGGTTTTGATAAAACACTTGAATTGAATTCTTGAGGAAAATATCCTTTCTTCAATAAAATCATTTTCATTTCAAAAAATGTCATTCAATTTTAAAAGAAAAGGATTTTGTTGAAAATAGACATGAATTATTTTAGAGGAAGCACCATAAAAATAGGGCTTTATAAAACCGTAAAAACCCTTTCACGCCGTATAAGTTAAATAAAACATTCTTCTTGTACTTTTGTCAGAAAAGTCAAAAAGTACCTTGTAAAAGAAATATTCCTTACATACCATGTAGTAAAAGTCAAAAATGGGTATAAAGGACTTTAAACATACTTTATTTTTTTAAAAAAAATTATGAAATGGATGATAAATATAACCCCAGTAAATCCTTACGAATAAACAATCTCGGATAAAAACGAGAATGGAAAAGTTATCCCTTACCTTAGGTCCGATATGATTTGTATATATCCGAACCTCCTGTATAATGATTTAAATAATTTCATTTACTTATTATAGAATCATATTCATTTTTATGATATCATATATGGTTTACTTATGACTTTATATTAACCGTTATTTTATAAATTCGATGTAAATGCAGCAATTTGGGTAAAATCATTTCATTTATTGTATGTGTTTTCAACTTGTTGTTCTTGAAATTATTACTTATATCCTGATTTACTGAATTACAGAATGTAAAACATGATTTATATATAATATATATTCATCATACATATATATATATATATATGTGTGTGATAGATCAATAAATGGAATGAAATACACCGTTCATGGAGACGGTAGACCGTACGTACGCATGAACGATGTTTTCGTTTCCATATTGAATTGAATGGAATTATATAGATGACACACACATATATATATATATACATAAATCCAGTATCATTATTATATCATATATTTCATGTATACTTATTATATATACATTATAATCATTCATGAATGGTTAACATGGAGAATGAATCCCATCGCGTCGTGGAGACGGTAGTCCGTACGTACGCACGAGCGATGATACCATTCACATGATTGTGGAATTGTATTTAAGTGTATCTATAATATTTCAGAATCAATATCACTTTAAAATATTCATATATAGTTATTTATTTACACCATTATACCCATCCAAGTAAGGTGGTGGTGGAAAATAGATTACACCACGGCGTGCAGACGGTATTTCGTATATACGCACGCGCGGTGATTTCGTTTTCCATAGGCCGGATAGAAAGTGAAATAGGTTTGTTTCATATTTATAATAACATATCAGTATAATATATATTCTTATGTTATTACATTATAATGAAACAACTATATAAGAAGGAGTTGATGAAGAGTGAAATTTGAAAGGATCGGTAATGGATATTACCTCTTCTTTGATGAGCCTCTTCTTAACCTCCTCCTAAGGCACTAAAGATGGTATTTGAAGAAGACCAGGACCTCTAGGATGTTTTTAGGGAAGTTAAGAATAGATTTTGGTAGAGGTTGGCCGAGCTTGAAGGTTCAAATTTTTTTAATGTGAAGAGGGAGGAGGTGCCCTTTTATAAGGGAGGAGAGGGGCACCTTAAGAAAACTACAAATATTATTTTATAATAAAGTCATATTCTGTTTTTAGGTGCTCCAAATTGATTTATTTCTAAGATAATGTGGGTATGGGTCTAAACCCTCTCAACCAATACGTTTTTGACAAGTTTAGGTAACAATTTTTTCCTTATCATTTAGATTTAACTCAATGTTAAATAATTTAACGTTTACCATGTCTTTTTGTTTTCTTACACTATATGGTTAATAAACATACAATAACAAGACAAATGAACCCCAAATTGTTCATTATTAACATATATATCCTTCTATAAGTCATTTGGCCTATCCTTAAATTTTTAGGAATAAAATAACAATTAATAATATAATATTTTTTAAAAAACTATTTTATGTCAATTTTGACACTATTAGGTACATGATTTTTGTGAAAATCATAACAGCATGACTAGTTCAAAAATATTTAATTAAATAAACACTAACATGTCATTGTAACCTATAAAATTAGTTTAATTCATAAAAAGACTAAAATGACATTTATTTGTCCCTTTATAACATCAATTATATTAATATTTTCTTAATAAGGTAATTACTACATCATTGTTTTGTCATAAATAAATTAAATTATTTAATGTCTAAAAATTATAAATAGAATACCATTATGTAGGAATTTTTTTACCTTTCCAATGAATATTTATAGTAGAATTTATCTTATGTATGATCCTATATTAAAAATGTTTTAGTTATTAAACTTTGATTTTAACTCTTTCAACTCTTCATTGAATTAAATAATAATAAATGACCTAATATAATCCATGTGGACCTAAATGATCATAATTTATTCCTAAAGTTGTTTTAGGTCGAATTACACTTATCCAATTGAATTAGGAAATGGGTAAGGGTAATAGTAATATCATTTTTACCCTTAATTACCCAATTTACTTTTAACCGTGGTAAATAAAAATAAAAAGTTACTATTTACCAAAAATTATTTTCATCTCATTGAACGAAATTTTACTTACTGACATCAACTGTATCTCTCAGATTTTTGAAATTCCACTAATAAAAGCGGTAAAATTACGTTTTATGCAAATTTGCAAACTCTCTTAAGAGGTGTGTAAAAGACGGTGAAAAGTTCAATAAAATTTTTATATATCTAAAATTATTATAAAATGACTCCAATGAATTACATTGAACATATATAGGTATTATATATCTATTTTTACCTAAAATAAATTTAAATAAAATAAATAATTATTTAAATAAAAAGTCGGTTTTTATATAGTAACACCATGTTTTCACTATTTATCAAAAATTGAAAGTGTTCAGAAAAATACCAAAAATTCACCATAGGGTAATTTCAATATTCCAAATGCAAAAACGAAGTCCTATTTGAATGATAAAATTTATAAAATTTAAAAAGGTGGTTATTACAATTCAAAACAGCTAGTTTATATATTATTCTAAAAATATATCGTTGTTTAGTGAAACCCAGTATTGCGTACTACACACGCTATCGAGGAAGGTCGTGATTTCATGTAATGCAAGCCATGTCAAGGATTCATGTAGTTCAAGCTCCCTTTGGGGTTGCGTATAACATAATTAAAACTTATTTCATTTCTACATTAATCAAAATCTATACTTATTGTTGCGTAGAATAATTCCTACAAAACGAACTTGAAATTGTGTGTAACACGATCCACAAATAGTGTTGCGTATACTGCAGGTTAATATAGTGTTGCATATAGCGCAGGATAATCATGGTGTAGTGTAAAACACAAGACATAAATGAAATTAAATGAATATTTTTCATAAAATCTCGGGGTGTTACATTCTACCCCCTTAAAATGATTTTCGCCCTCAAAATTCATCGGGGTCATAAATGGTCTACTACCTAAAAGTTTCTTTAATAGAAACCCACCTCGTAAAACGGAATACCAAAAGTTAACATTAAAAACTAAAGTATAAAACGTAACGGTTACACAAAGTAACAAATCATTGGGTTTCCACATACGTGAAAATATGGATATGGAAGTGAAATCTAACCTTCATGTTCTGATGGAGAGTGGTAGAGAACATGGCTATGAAAAATCCAACAATCACAAATCCATAAATTTTTGATTATCTAAGGTACCATCTGATTCATCAGATATAAGAGTACTAAAACAACATTTTTTGTTTTCATGATCATTTTTCTAATGGCGAAGATTTTTTTTTGAATTTAAAGAAATACTTACATAATTTTGGTACATTCTCACTGTTGTTCGTGCCTCGAACAATTTCCACTTCGTCTCTTAAATAAATGAAGTTGAATTTGTCTTCCGTGAAGTGTTAGCAGATCATGTGATAGAATGATAGTTCATTCCATCTATCTCAAACAAAAGGATAGAAAAAGTTATTAAATATACATAAGTCCATCTATTGTGAGATTAATCATATATGGTTCCTAAAATGGACTTATACTTCATCTATCATACCACTTAATAAATAAAACTACTTTCTATTAACTAGGGACTTCATGTAGGCTAGTGGTAGGAAATAATGGTCTCTCGCACTTCGGTTGTGGGTTCGATTCCCGCAACCTTGTCCGACGCGATGGGTTGTCAGACTTCCTATAAGTTGTCCATTTTTCTATAACTACACTATTATAACATTCTAGAAATAGTATCGAAAAAATTTATTGCCTTAAACAATTCTATCCGATGTTCCACTTAATCTGTTCTAACCTTTAGGCTTATCAAAAAATACTTCTATCCAATCTTATAGTTTAAAGAAAATGATTACTATAAATGTCATCATCCAAACATGTGAATACCGTAATTTATTCCCCATATATCATACAATATATCTTGTTGGTCACATTCCAAACATGTGAATACCTTAATCGTGTATTCTCTTGAAAATTGAATACCCATTAAACCTTAGTAAAAACATGAATGTTGTCAAAAGTTAATTCATTCCGCATACCAAAATCCCAAAATTCTGTATTACCAAACCATGATATATCTTTTTCCTTATAATATTCATGGGCTCATTAATATTATCAAAAATCTAACTACCTCATTATACTTTCATTATGCACATATCATCTACCTTCCAAAAATAATTGAATAACCTTTCATGGTTTCTGATACCATTCAACATATACATTCAAATACATTAAGAAAAACAATAGTGTAACAAACTGTAGATGTGTCTTTATTCCATAGTACCACTACCTATACAATATAACTCTTGATAAACATAAATCATTCCACTACCTTCTTAAACCATTGACCGGGCATCATCATTTTATTCCTCAACACATCTTTCATCTCATATATCATTTGTAGTCTCATCATCATCATCAATATAAATACAACTCATACAACCATGCTGATTCACTTCATGAGATTTTCCCTTAGGGCATTGGTTGGAATAATGCCCATACATCCCACATTTAAAACACTTAACCGTTATTGATGTCTTAGAAATACCGTTATCCTTGTCCACGGTGTTAACTAAACCTTTTCCTTTACAATTACTAGCTTTGAGTCCATATTTTCCACACCCAAAGCATCTTCCAGTTCCTTTGAGACATTCTCCTTGATGCCTCTTCCCACATGATTTACATGAGGTAAATTGATCATTCTTTCCTCTATGATCATCATGAAACTCCATCATTCTCTTATTAGCTGAGTCGGGAAACATATCAAAGTTGAGATTATTGATAAAATTATGAGATTGCTGATTAGGCATAATAACAACATGTGGAATTCCAGATCCAATTTCATTTGGTTTCTCATAAATAATATCTTTCCATTGTCCATAATATCCTCCATTATCGTGAATCTTCCTCTTTCTAGCGATTTTCTAAAACACAAAAATAATAGTGTGAGAGGCAAAAATCATGATAGGTAAAACTACATAATAAAGGGGGAGTAACTTCAATATCTAACAACATAGGTTTCATTCTATGTTCATTACCATAATTCTAGGACTATAACCTATACTTATACGTATCCTTAGGGACATTACTAAACCATAGGGACATCACTAGACATACCTTAGAAATATCTCTAGGGATCTCACTAATGTTCTTGCATCCTAGTTTCCAATGGTTGACTAAACCGTTCCTCTAATACCAACTGTAGGGACCCGAAGCTTGACGTACATTGACATTACATTAATTTTTTCGGAATAATTAATACATAACAAGAACAAACACTCAAGGACCGTAATAGCTTAGTGTCTTTGGATACTCAGTACATAATCATCTAATCGTGGTGAAGGATCTTTAGCATTTCCCATAATGATCTTCCCCTTTTATTTTCTTACCTAAAACCTTTCATTAAATCCTTGGGAAAAAGAAAACACATAAAGTGTGAGATCAAATGCTCATTATGGGTATGAATTGAAAACATAAAACAATCCATAAACATTTGAATGCAAAAACATAAACATAAAATTTAAACATCAAAATCATGACTAAAGACAGAAATATTGGAAGTGCATATGGCATTGATCATAAAGAAACATTAATCCTGATAAAATAGCATGGGAATAAAACTTGTAATTATGGTATCCATTAAGCACAGGATATGATTTCCATAGTTTCCAAGGCATTGCTGCCAAGACCATCTTAGTGGACGAAGTCCCCTTCTGAATCGAGTTCACTCCTCGTTCCAGTCATGTACTGAACTAGATTAACTTACTGTTCCAGCCATGTCTATCTTAGGAGATATAAATCATTACCAAATTCATTTAAGGGAGATATAGGTCCCAACCATCTCATAATGAAATCATTCTTAATTGTGCCACAAAATAAACATTCATCATTCGAAATATCCCATCGAATAAAATGGGTTTCATAAACATCATCTGATAATCACATAATCCATATAAAAGAAAAGGATATCATTTCATAATAAGAAATTTGAAGCAATGTAAATAATAGAGACATTATAATTGAAACAATACATATATGAAATAATGTCATCTTATATAGAAAATGTATTTGATAAAACACATGAAATGAATTCTTGAGGAAAATATCATTTCTTCTTTAAAATCATTTCCTTTTCTCAAAATGTCATGAAATTTTAAAAGAAAATGTTCTTGTTGAAAATAGTCATGAAATATTTTTTATTAAGCACCATGAAAATAAGGCTTTATAAAACAGTAAAAATCATTTCCTGCCGTATATGTTAAAAAAACATTTTTCTCGTACTTTTGTCGGAAAAGTCAAAAAGTACCTCGTAAAAGAAAGATTCCTTACATACCATGTAATAAAAGTCAAAAATGGGTAAAATGAAATTAAACATACATGAAAAAAAATTTAGAAAACAAGGAAATTGATGATAAATATAACCCCAGAAAATACTTACGAATAAACAATCTCGGATAAAAATGAGATTGGAAAAGTTATCCATTACCATAGGTCTGATATGCTTCGTACGTATCCAGACCTCCTATATAATGATTTAAATAATGTAATTGACTTATTACAGAATCATATTAATTGTTATGATATCATATATGGTTTACATATGACATTATATTAACCGTTCTTTTGTAAATACGATGTAAAAGCAGCGATTTGGGTAAAATCATTTCATTTATTGTATGTGTTTTCGACTTGTTGTTACTGATATTATTCCATATATCCTGATTTACATAATTCCAGAATGTAAAACATGATTTATATATAATATATATTCATTATATAAATATATATATGATCGATCGATAAATGGAATGAAAAACACCAATCATGGAAATGGTAGGCCGTACGTACACAGGAACACTGTTTTCTTTTCCTTATTGAATTGAATGGAATTAATTAGATGACATACATATATATATACATAAATCTAGTATCATTATTATTTCATATATTTCATGATTACTTATTATATATACTTTATAATCATTCATGAATGGTTAACATGGAGAATGAATCTCATCGCGTCATGGAGACGGTAGTCCGTACGTACGCACGAGCGATGATACCCTTCCCATTATCGTGGAATTATATTCAAGTGTATGTATAATATTTCAGAATCAATATCACATTATAATGATCATATATAGTTATTTATTTACACCATTATTCCCTTCCAAGTATGGTGGTGGTGGAAAACAGATTACACCACGGCGTGGAGTCGGTATTCCGTACGTACGCACGAGCGGTGATTTCATTTTCCGTAGGATGGATAAATAGTGAAATTGGGTTGTTTCATATTTATAATAACATCTCATTATATTATATATACTGATGTTATAAGTTTATAATGAAACAACTATAGATGAATGATTTGAAGAAGAAATAAATTAGAAAGGATCGGTAATGGATATTACCTCTTCTTTGGCGCGCCTCTTCTTAACCTCCACATAGGGCACTAAAGATGGACTTTGAAGAAGACAAGAACCTCTAGGATGTTTCTCGGAAAGTGGGTAAGAGCTTTTGGCAGGGGTTGTCCGAGCATGAAGGCTCAAATATTTGTAATTTGAAGAGGGAGGAGGTTCTCTTTTATAAGGAAGGAGAGAGGCACCTTAGGAAAACTAAAAATATTATTTTATAATAAAGTCATATTCTATTTTTAATACCTCAAAATTGATTTATTTGGAAACTAAGGTAGGGATGGGTCTAAACCCTCTCAACCAATAGGTTTTAGACAAGTTTAGGTTACAATTTTATCCTTATCATTTAGATTTAACTCTATGTTAAATAATTTATCGTTTACCGTGTCTTTTTGTTTTCTTACACTATATGGATAATAAACATACAATAACAAGCCAAAAAACCCCAAATGGTCCATATTTAATATATATATATCCTTATATAAGCCATTTGGACGATCCATTGATTTTTAGGAATAAAATAAAAATTAGTAATATAATATTTGTTTTAAAAACTATTTTATTTTATTTTTGACACTATTTGGTACTTAATTATTTTGAAAATAATAACAGCATTATTAGTTCAAAAATATTTAATTAAATTAACACTAAAATGTCATATTCACCTATAAAATTATTTTAATTCATAAAAAGACTAAAATTACATCTATTTGGGCATTTATAACGTCAATTATGTTAATATTTTCTTAATACTGTAATTAGTGCATCATCGTTTTGTCCTAAATAAATTAAATTTTTTAATGTGTAAAGATTATAAATAAAATACCACTATGTAGTAAATATTTTTATCATCTTAATGAATATTAATAGTCGAATTTATCTTATGTATAAACCTATATTAAAAATGTTTTCGTTATTTAACATTGATTTTAACACTTTTAACTCTTCATTGAATTAAATAATAATAAATGTCCTAATCTAATCTAATTGGACCTAAATGATCATGTTTTATTCCTAAGGTTGTTTATGGTCGAATTACACTTATCCTATAGAATTATAACTTGTGTTAGGGTAATAGTAATATCATTTGTACCCTTAATTACCCTATTTACTTTTAACAGTGGTAAATAAAAATAAAAAGTCATTATTTACCAAATATTATTTTCATCTCATTAAACCATATTTTTCATAGTAACATCAACTGTGTCTCTCGGATTTTTGAAATTCCACTCAAAAAAGTGGCAAAATTATGTTTTATGCAAATTTTCAAACTCTCTTAGGAGGTGGGTAAAAGACTGTAAAAAGTTCAATAAAATTTTTATATATCTAAAATTAGTATAAAATGACTCCAATGAATTAAAATGAACTTATATATGTATTATATATCTATTTTGACCTAAAATAAATTTAAATAAAATGAATAATTATTTAAATAAAAAGTCAGTTTTTAAATAGTAACCCAGTGTTTTCAGTATTCATCAAAAATTGAATGTTTTCAGAAAAATACCAAAAATTCCCCATAGGCTAATTTCGATATTCCGAATCCAAAATTGAAGTCCAATTTGAATGATAAAATTTATAAAATTTCAAAATGTAGTTATTACTATTCATAATGGCTAGTTTATATATTATTTTAATAATATATCATTGTTTAGTGAAACCCGGTATTGCGTACTTCACACGCTATCGAGGAAGGTCGTGATTCCGTGTAATAAAAGCATAGTCAGGGATGCGTGTAGTGCAAGCTCCCTTTGGGGTTTCATATAACATAATCAAAACATATTTCATTTATACATTAAAAAAATAGATACTTAATGATGCGTAGAATAATTCCTACAAAACGAATATGAAATTGTGTGTAACACGATCCAAGAATAGTGTTGTGTATTCTACAGGATAATACAGTGTTGCATATTCTACGGGATAATCTTGGTGTAGCTTAAACCACAAGACATAAATGAAATTAAAAGAATATTTTTCATAAAATTTCAGGGTGTTACACTAGTCTTGTCTAATTCTTTGTCATTGTCCGGTGAATCACTTTATCAAACCGATGACATCCTAATGGAATGGTCATTCTCCGAACCTCCCTTGGGTCATTTGACTTCAAATACAGAGCGTCCACTTTAGTCAGACAAATTGGAGAACCCTCTAATGAAAGAGGATGATGATATGTTAAACATGAGGAATAAAACGGCTAAAGGAGAAACACTATTCATTTTCTTGGATTAGGAATATTCTCAATATAATATTCTAGAATTGATGGTGGATGATTGCATTGATGATGTATGCCTCATCATAAGGAATACTCTTCATCATTTGGAAAATAATTATTGCCATATAATGAATATAAAAATAAAATAATGGTAATAGTGGGGTTGTAATGAAAAATATACATAGCATCACTCTCATTTTCCCAAAATCCAAAGGTTGAAAAGCAAAAAAATAACTCTTCTGCATGCATGCTTTAATGCTCAAAAAAAGCTATGCCAATTAATTTTTCCCACCCCATATGATGTTCATATCAGAGGATGGGGAGCACATAGAGAATTGCATACCTCTATAGTCCTCAACGCCCACCAAAAGTGGTATCATGCAATGTTATTGTCCATGGTTGGCTATAATCAAGAAATTTCATCTGTCATTGAATGTACGCTAAAAAATAGGCCTCAACTAGCTCTCATCAGTGTCACGAGCAAGGAACAGAAGATGTTGAGTTACGTTTACATCCAGCATCTGAGAATCATGAGATGGTGTCTCACATAGAGGATGTCAGCACTAAGAGAATGAAAATGTCTAAAATAGAAAAGAGATATTTCTAAACAGGTTATTTGAGTGGTAATCAGATAATGTACCCAGCTAATGTCCAAACCAAAATTTACAAAATTAGAAAAGATTTTTCATGAATTTCAGACCTAGATTTTCAAGAATCTCCCCATCTTACAAGGTTGATGGATAATTTAATTCAAACTTCAAATTAATTAATAAAAGTTTATTTATTTGAAGAACAAGAACAAGAACATCCTCAGACAGTAGGATGGGGGATTTTTCACATCTACAATCCCCTCCTCAACGGAATTTATTCTTCTCCCGATTAGAAAAGAAAGCCAAACAAAGAGTGCATGACTGAACTCTCTGAGGATTCACTTTGGGTTACTATCTTCCAAAAATTTTTCGAGAATTCATCATATAGAAGAACAATGTCTCATGGAGGATATAGAGGGAGAGATTTTTCAAAAATACTGGTAGAATGCCATCGATGCATTATGCGTCAGTATATTTCAGTAACACCACTGCAGAAGATCCTCTAGAATATGAGTCCAGTTCAGGGGAATGAGAATATGATGTTCTTATTCATAATATGGAACACATGGTAACAAATTTAGAAGGTCTAAGTTCCTGGAATCTGAGGCCTACCCAGAATCTAGGTATGTCGTAAAATAACCAACTCCCACCGCTCCGGAAGGCATCTAACAAGTGGAATGCTAATAGTCAGATTACATCTCACTTTTCTACTAGAGAAGGTAAATCTCATTCTATTGAAGAGATTTTTTTTTTGTTATTAGAGGAAATGAAAGAGTTGAAAAGACTCAATAAAACGTTACTTTGATATAACATTTCTGGCAAACGTACTCCCTAGGCATGCCCTCATTTGGTAAATCCTATTGGAGTTCCTCATCAAAGAGAATTTGTAGTAAATACTGATTTAGATAATGAATTCCCATCACTAGGTACATAATTAATCCAGGATGACACACATACTTATAGGCTTGTTCCCATCAGTTATCCAAGGAAAATATCATCACCACTATCTGTGGATCTGCTTGTTGTTTCCCCAGCTCAAGCTCCAGTTACTATAACTTCAAAGGTTAATTCTCATCCCGATATTACCCAAATTCTTATGAACCCAATTGAGGAATTAACAACTTGATTACAAGCTATGGTGGAACAACATACATCATTTTAGCTGGAAAATATAGCTTACCCAGAATGGGTGGATGCAATTTCTCCCCCACCAAATTTTGTGAATACTACATTACTGATTTTTAATGGTTCGAGAGATTCGGAACAACACATAGCAGATTTTGTTTCTAATTGTTATCCCATTATGGGAAATACTCAACAAAAAGGCGTAGTTATGCTTAGGTTTTTTGGGAAGGAATTACAAGGACCATCTTTTGTAGGATATACAAGTTTACAATCTTTATCTATTATTGGATGTCAATATCTCCGTCATAAATTCCTTCTTCCATTTAGCTCAACGCTACCAAAGATAATGGTTTTTGATCTTGCAAATTGTAAACAGATGGGTAATGAATTTGTTTAATATTTCATTATGTCATATAAACGATTAACCTACTCCTTATGTCTGGTACTCCATCATGAAAAGTTGATGCCAATTTGTGTGGAAAATTTGCATCATGAGTTACGCACACCATTGATCCATGTGAAATATACGAGTGGGTATCGAAACCATAATTCAATCACTCAATTGATATAAGACTCTATTATAGAATCAAAAGATAAAAATTGTGTAATTCCATCAACTACGGGAAGGAGGATAGGAAAGGCAGAATCTTCTACTGTTACAAACTAGCAGGCACAAGTACATGATTCTACTTCAAGACCATCATTATATCGAAGGGATCTGCACCATAATAATCAACATCAATGACTGCCTAATCAAGATGATCAAAGAGATCAATGACATAAACCATTTGAGTAATTAAAGGACAATGATTATTCTTTCAAAAATGAACAAGTTCCTGGTTAATTAACTTAGCTCTGGAAAACAATTAGGTTCAGTTGAAAAGGCCTAAAAAACCAAATAAAGAATGAGATGAAGAGCATTTGAATTATATTCCCCTTCACTAGATGTTAGGGCAGCCCATATAGGAGTTTTTTTTGTTTTCATGGATCTCCTGCAAAAGATTGTAGACTCTATACAAGTGAACCTAAAAAGTCCACGAGCTCACGTAGAACATGTTACTATTACTGATCCAGAGGATAAAGGTGAATTGAACGAAGTCAAAAGTAAAAATGTGCAGAAATAAAATGATTTGATTATAAGTAAAACGATCAACCAAACTCATGGCCCTCTACGAACATTGTTTAAACAACAAATAGTATCTTTCACCACTTCTGACATAGAGAATAATCCTTCATTAAATGGTCAATCATAAAAGAAACATGATGGTTAGAAGAAAAAAATAGAATTCAAAAAAAAGATGAGTTAAAGTTAAGGAAATTGTTTTCCTTGAACCTGGGAGATTTCATGCAATCCATTTCAAAAGAACGAGCACAACCCTGCCAAACAGAACAACCAAAATTAACCCGTCTAGAAGAATCTACATCTGATGAAGAGTTAATCTTTGGTTCCGTCAATGTTATCCACATAACGAATCCCTATAATAATGGTAATTATGATTATAATGAGTTATAATTTCTTATACCTTGCTGGGGAACATGAGGAAGATGTCAAGGTCAGGGATACAGGGGAAGATGTGGGAATTCTGGACACCTCTATTTTAACTCTACCCCTTCTCAAACAATATATGTGGAATAAAATCATGGAAGAGCCCTTCTGCAGGCTCAACAGGTACTAGGAATTTCTTCCTGAAAGACAGGATTGGTTCTGACACAATTATTTTGGAGGAAAAATTAGAAGTCACACAATCATCTACTCAGTATGTAGATAGACCTAGTTAGTCAAATCTAAATGACATGTTAATTTCCTGCTTCTGATCGGACACATAATATGTCTATATCAGAAGCATCAACTTCCAAACCACTTGCAAAACCGTATCTCCATGATGGGAAAAACATGCCATTGGAAAAAATTATTATTTCTTGAAATAATTGTCCCATTTACCAAACAATTTATCAATATTGGATTCCTTGAATCTGTAAAAATATCTTCGAGAAGCACTCATTGAAGCTTTGCCAAGTCATCTAGAGATTGTAACCAAAGTTGCTTCTGTTGTGGATTAACGTATAGAGAATGATCCTGCAGAATGTAATGTAGTCATAACTTTTATAGATGATGATAAAGAAGATGTTGTACATGGACCTATAAGACCCTTGTATCTATCAAGAAATGTCAATGATGTAGACATCCGATGAGCCTTCTTTGATAATGTCTCTAGAGTCAACCTCATTCCCCTTCGCACACTTCTTCGATTGGGAATGATTGAATATAACTTATCTCCTTCCACTTTAATTTTTATTGGTTATGAAAATAACTAAAAGTAAACTCTAACTATGATTGCACTAAGAACAAATTTTGGAGATCTTGTGTCAAATTCGAATTTCATTGTTGTTCTTCAAGACACATCTGTCAATATTCTACTTGGAAGACCTTGGATGCATCAACATGCATCCATACCTTCTTCATATCTCCAATGCCTCAAATATGTTTTTAATTTTCAATTAGGGATTTTTTATGGTGACAAGGAACCATTCAAAACATTTGAATCTCAATACATTGCTGTAGAGTTTAATCACACGAAGGGAACAAAGTCCATGGAAAAGAAGACAACAAGAATCAATGATCCAAATGGTTTGGAAAAGATTATAGAAAACCAATTCATGCACATGAGTATAGATTATGGGTTTCATATCAATAATATCGAAAGGGTAAACGCAAATATAAACACATGTCATGTGGCTTCTATAATGTTAATTGTGGAAATCGAGCCTCATTCTATTAGATAAATGGTTGATTTACTAAGCAGTGATGGAAACATAAATGAAGATGTCATTATTTCATTCTATGAAATACCGGAAGCCACTACAATGTCAATTAGAATGAAATATGTTATAGAAATGGAAAAATAATATGAAATTGTTGATTCATGATCCATCATTTCCTCTTTACTGCCTGAGAAAGACCCTTCATCATCGGTAGGGTCAAAAATTGTGGCATCTTCTTCAGGGTGTTTGAATATACATTTCTCCCATGATTATGAAAGTTCTGCATCACCATTTACTTAAAATTTTGAAATAGAAAAAGTAACATGTGATTAGGAAGAAGAAGAAGATCTCAGCGATGCTCCTCCAGCATTTGAGGAAGGTGTTTCTACCACTGTCGATGAGATCATAGAAATAATTCCAGGTAAAGAGGAAGATCCATGCCCCACCTTAATTAGTGCATCCCTGAAGCATGATGATCTATAAGTGTATACACCATTTAATAAGAAACGTCAAGATATATTTGCAAGGAATTATATATAATTTCCCAATATCAATCACTATGTAGATACACATCATTTTGGTTTTCCAGAAGAACATTGATAATTCAACCAAGCGGCAAGTTGAACACACCCAACTCATGTCTCTAAAATTAAAGATGAAGATGATAAGTATATAGAGACTAATTTTGTCTAGGAGGTTCAATATCCCAAATGGCTAGTCAAAATTGACCCATTTAAAAATAATAATGGGAAAATAAGAGTTTTCATTGATTTCAGAGATCTAAACATGAATTTTTCTAATGGTGATTTTCCAGTTACAATCAAAGAGAATTTAATTGATTCAATAGCTGGTTATGAATCTTTTTCCTTCATTGATGGATACTATAGGTATAATAAAAACCATATTTCCCTAAAGGATAAATATTATACAGCCTTTATAGCTCCTAAAGTTGTGTTTTATTATCAGGTAATGCTATTTGGCTTACAATATTTCATGGGAAACATATCCTAGTGCCAGGCACCATATCATTAAACCCTTCATTGGAAAATTTTTGGAATGTTGTGTGGATGGTTTAGTGGTCTACTGCCGAAAATGTTCTAATAACTTGGGCAATATAGAGACCATATTCAATAAACAGTAGCAAAAAAACATGAAGATAAACCTCTAGAAATGTTCTTTCATGGTAACTTTATGAATGTTCCTCGTCTACGTTCTGCGCCATCATGGTAAGGAAGTGAGAGGGCCATTTTTTGATATACCTAACAATGATAGGGGGAGTGAATCTGTGTTGAGGGAATTTTAATCCAATTATAACATTTTATCCCTGCCCTTTATGACCTGTTAGGATCCTGTTCTCTTATTCTATTTTTTCCTATCGCATGCAATAATAAAAATAAGTAAACATATAGACACAATATTTTTACAATGTTCACCACTCAATAATATTAGCTACGTCTTTTACATGTGTGGGGATGACCATTGAATGGATTCTACAATATAATGTGATATGATGTTACAATGGAGTAGCTAAGAAATCAATCCTCTAGCCAGTGTTAGTCCCTACACTTTTGTGGGTGAGAAACAATCCTCTTCCCTGGATTGTGATAGACTAGTTCAAATTGCATCCTCTAGCTGGTTCTTTATACTGCCTATAGATATAGTCTACTTCCTTTTTGATAAGTTAGGTTCTGATCTTATTCTTCTTTAGTGCTTTTCACTTGTTTACTTGCAATGTAGTACACATGAAATTCTTCCTTCATCCTTTCTATTTTTCTCTAGTGGAACACCAACAACACTAGAAATATTATTTCTTCTTCTTAGTGAATCAACCAACTACACTAAAATATATTATATCTTCTTGTCAAGAATAACATACACGAATGTGATTATTCACACACTAAAGATCCACTCACATAATATAATCTAAATTAGACAGCCCTGAATAACTTTTAGCCTTCAGTGGGGAATACTCTGTTCTTCTTCTTGTTGTCTTCATTTTCTTTGACACAGAATAATAAGGAATAGTACTATAGTGTCTTAATCTATTTCTTCAACTCTCAATAACAACACGTGATTGTATTAGTATGATAACTTCTTCCTTTGTGAATATATAAATTTAGTTTTACATCTAGTTCTTCTATACATTGCAAAGCACAACAAGAGTGTTAAACACCAGTCATGTGAGTGCGATTCTCTTTCTTTTAATGATTCTAAATGGTTCACGGTACATTCTTCTTCACAAAATCACTTTGAGAGTTCTATGTACATTTCGACGGCATGTGGGATCCTAATCTTTTGTGTACCCCATTTTTGGAAACTTATGCATGACATTAATGATTTTAGGGTGAAAAATTCATATTTTGTCATGGAAGACCTCTTGCGTGCTACTTCAATATTGCACGCAACTCTCTTCTTGTACCCAACTTTACCTTCTCTCATGAAACTCTATTTCTTGTGTGAAACTATCCTTTCATACGTGAAACTCTTAATTCATTTTCACAACTCCCTTTGCAAATATTTCTTATGCTCTTGAGAGCTCTGATTTATTCTAAGTGTTGAGCATCCCCAATGGGAGGGGGTCCCCTCTAATTTATAGACCTCATCGACCCCCCACGTGAAAAACCCCAGATCTGTCATGCAATATCCTAATGCGTCACACAAAACCCAATTTGACATCGCTTTGGGTGCGTAAGTATTTTTCAAGCCAAACTTCTATGTTGCTAACTTCTTTGAATCTTTCACTCACATGACACCTTTGTCATTTATTGATGTTTGGACCTCCAATCATGACTTGTGCACAAAACCACATTTTGTGGTGCCTTTGGCGCGTAAGTTTCTTTTGCACCTTCCTCATCTTGATAGAAATTCATTGAATCATTCTTGAACTTCATTCCGTTAACATTTGTATGGTTGGACCTCAAAACATGCCTCACGCACAAAAACCCATTTTACGTCACCTTTGTCGCATATGTCTCTTTTGCGCTAACCTTTTATTTCGTGCACTTATTGAATATTTCACATGCTTCTTTCCTTTTTCATACATTGATGTTCGGGTCATGGAACACCACTTGTGTGCAACATACTGAGCCGTATTCATACTCACACACAACATCCTTTTCCAAAAACACATTTCTTCATCTCCCGTTTTTAGGACCTAAAATTTGGATAACACTCGAAAACGACGCCACCTTAAACTTCTCTTTTATGCCGCCTCCGGATTTTTCGTTCCTTTTTCATTGCTCTCGTCACTACATATCATAAACATTCTTCATATTTCATTATGATATACACTATCGTGATGTATATATTTTTATATATTAGCTTCAGTATCATCATAGTTATAATGGGCAGTACGGTAACTTCCCTATCTTCCAGCAACATCATTCCTTCCAATAAAAATTGTATATGAATGGAATCATAATTACTACCCATTTCCATCATAAGGCTTGAATCACATGTTCTCTTAACTTATGATATTTTTGGAATACATATTAGAAAAGAAACATCTAATTTTTGACAATTTTCATTGGAAATTAAATATCAATGTACTTCTTCATCCTTGCTTTAAATCCTCAATTTCTTTTAGAGGGTAAATTCCAAATAAATCCAATCATCCCTCTTCATCCAAAACTGGAGGCTTGATCCTTGTTCAAGGACATTCCATGTTGTAGATAATGTATTACCTATGATATATGTATTTTGAACTTTAAGAACAGTGCATCAATTGGCTAATTTCAAGTCAATGTGTAATTAATGACAGTCATAGAATGTCAAACACTTCCACACTCTCTCTTCTTCTTCAGGCATAATTCTCTATTGCAAATACTCATTATTACTCAATTATCTTCAGTTATATAACACATCAGTATTCTATTCCAATCATCCTCAAATGGATGATACTTTACCATTCTTAATTGTTGAAAAAAATGTGTCACCTTTGATACAAGTTTGTTGAACCTAGGATCAGTTCATCAATCATCTGGGTTTACATCATGGAGAATTATCCATGAAAAACATCCAATTCTATTATTAAATAAAATTCTCCATGAATCCTCACTTCAACCGATCTCCATTAAATACGACGTTCTTATTCATCTCTAGCATCATTTTGACCATCATTGACAACTATTGACAACAAATACAATCCTCGTACGAAATATGGTCACAATATGAAGTTGATCTGGAGAAAACACTCTCATTCATCAAAATGTCACCTCCTCTAAATTTGAAAGAGTCAAGAAGACTCCAAGGATATTTGGCCAATATTTGGTGATTTATTGCCTTTTTGGCAGGCAAGTGTTTACCCTTCACAATATTAATGATGAAGGGAGTCAAATACTAATGGAATAAAAATTTCCAAGAATCATTTGATACCATCATGAAATATCCCTTGATTCCATCGGTATTAATGGAACATGTTGAAGGACAACTGCTTATCCACTATGGGATAGATTTAGATTGATCAATGGGTTCCTTCCTTGCCCAACAGAACGATTCTAAGAATGAAAAAATCCATTACTATAATAGTCGAACAATTCTTGATGAAGAAACACAATATTAAAATATTGAAAAGTGATTCCAAGAAATAAACTTTGTAATGCAGAAATTAATGCATTACTTGCTACATCCTGAGGTCCAATCTGTGTTTCACAATAACCCACTCAAATTTATCCTTTGTCGTCCCATGATTACAGGGCATCTGTCACGGTGTGCAGTAATCCTACAATAGTTTGATATCTAGTTTGTACCCCATAAGGCAATAAAAGGCCATGATTTTCCAACATCTATGATGAACATCCATTTGTGGAAGATACATCATTAAATACTGAGCATCCTAAAGATGAAGGTTCTCCATTTAGGATGATTCCCAAATATGGGAAATGTAATTTGATGGTGCCTCGAGAAGTCCCACAGGGAAGTGAATGGAAAACCTAAAACTCGACAAAGATGGGTTAGGAATTATACTTATCTACCCAGAAGAAGAAGTGCTGCCTTATTCCTTCCAATTTTCAAAATGTGGTACCAATATTGAAGAGAAATATCAAGCTCCCATTATAGGTTTGGAATTGGCACTTTAGGTCCATGTGAATCCCTTAAAATTGAAGGGTGATTCAAAATTAGTTATCAAACATATCAATGAAGAATATTATATTAAAAAAGAAGAGTTAATCCCTTTGTGTGATTACGTCATAAGGTTAATAGCTGAATTTCCCTCAGACCTGACATTGTCTTATGTCCTATGATCACAAAATGCTCAAGATGATGCACTATCTAATGTAGCTACAACCCTGGAATATCCAAATCGGGATGAGACAATCATTAATATATCCCATATTTGAGTGGAATCACCTTTTGTTCAAACCATAATAGAGGAAATTAATGAAATTAGTCCTATTTCTGAGCCATATGGTCATACCACGAGATGGGGAACATCTATCCTATAATATATTCAAAATGTAGTACTTCCACCGAATAGGGATGAAAAAGAACAGATCGAGAAATGAGAGGCCAATTTTAATCTTTATTAAAATACAAACCATCTAACAATCCTCTACAAATGTGGCCTTGATAGAGTCCACCTCAGATGTAATGATCGAGATGAAACAACACCTTTTATGAAAGAAGTGCAATCAAGAACTTGTGGTTACCACCTATCTAGGCATAGACTATCTAATCAGATCTGAAGGCTTGGAAACTTTTGGCCTTCAATGAAACAAGATTGCAAAAATTTCACTATGAAATTTCAACTTTACTATGTGCATTCAAACATCATTCCTCAAACCCCAGAGTTTTTACATACATCAAAAAACTTTTAGCCATTTACCACAAGGGTAATGCATGTAGTAAAGCCATATCCACCAGCTAGAGCTAAATAGTTCAAGTATATTCTTACAGATGGTGACTTATTTTATAATTGGGATGAGGAAATACCTCTAAAAGAAGTTGGATCAAAAAGCATAATTAGTTTTGTCAAAACTAATATCATCAGAAGATTTGGTATCCCTCATACTGTTATGATGGACAATGGCACCAATTTTTGTTCTGTTGAGGTAAAAAAGTTATATCAGGAACACAATATCAAATCCAACCATTGATCTCGCTATCATGCGACATCCAATGGATAGATAGAGGCCTTTAATAAGACCCTAACAAATATACTCCAGAATATGGTGGATAAGGATAAGAATTCATGTCATGATAAAATTTTTATTGCTTTATGGGATTATTGTACTACTACCCTTATTGCCACCCAGGAAACTCTTTATTCTTTGGTATATGAAACAGAAGCAGTTTTCCCAACTGCTATTCAATTACCTTCACATTAAGTTGCAATCTGTGATCAATTGTCTACAGATGAGATGTCTCAGAAACAGTTTGATGAGTTGGAGTAGTTAGATGAATGAATATAGCATACTTTGCATCACTTGGAAGTCTACTAGAACATAATAGAACAAGTTTTTAACAAGAAATTTCACCGACATTTACTTCTTAAAAGAGAATTCTTTTCCTCATGACTCCACTGATTCCCAAAAAGAAACCTCAAAATCATGAACCAATGTTGGAAGGACCTCATTCTATATGTATGGTTTTCTCAAATGAAGCTTATACCATAATCTCAAAGGATGGTGGGCTCATTACAATTCCATCCAATGTAAGATTCATGAATAAATATATTGTGTAATTGTAAAAATGTCATCTCTGAAAGACATTAAACTGCATAGCCACATCGTCCTAGCTGCATGATGATAATATCATAGCATCTTATTTCCTCATTTCAAGATATTAAACTGCCTAGTGCTCCATCCATTTTTCCTGACCTTAAACTACAAGACATCATTCATCCCCATCACATGATATTGGACTATACGACCAACATCTTTTATGTTATGATCTTCTATAATTAGATATCATTGACATCATTTCTATTCCTTAGTGGCATGAAATTCCCTCTCTCTTCCCAAGGTTTGATTCAGATCTTCATAGAGTCCTTTTGTCAAGAACAGTATATGGATTGATTCTTATTCCCAATGAGATAAGTAGAGATGTATAGATATCCATATTTGGGCCCAGGCACAATCAATAAAATCATCAAATTTTCTTTTCTCCTCCATTATATGAATCAGATCTATATAGACTATTTCCTTAAGATATATGGTTTGTCCCTTATACCATTTTATTCCATAAGTTTGACCATTCTCATAGAACATGTCAAAAGTCACCATTATCCATGTCAAATTTAATTGGCATGAAGATTGATTGTTTTAAGAACATTGTACAACTTGATTCTCATTCACAATGAGATACATATAGGCACCTAGATCTCAAATCATGGGCACATACACAATCCATAAAAAAACTCTTTTCCATAAGATTTACATAGGGAATGTTTAAAAAACTATGTTTGGCTTGATTCGTGAACCAACAAGATATGTAGTGAGTCCAGGTCTTATGCCTTGGATCAGCCATCACCTAATCATAATACTGCTATTCATCACTTACATCACCTTTGTGTTATAGAATAAACCTTCATTCCTCCTTCATTCTCACACCGAGCATATCTCACATGGGATAAGAAATTGGATAAAAGGAATCTCTGTATAAGTTAGGTGTCCCAATTCCTTTTTGGGATCTCAATGGTCTATGATGCAAGACTTTAAAAGTCACAACAGACGTCCTCGCTTTAGGATGATAATCTGAACAGTCATTTTCTGAACTACGTATGGCTTGATTCTCATCCCATTGAGATATATTGTTATGATTATGCCTTAAATCATAGTCCCAACCATGAGGAATTTTTCCCCCTTATCTTGCATTCTGTAAAAACAAAATCTATGCAAGATTTTTTTATTTTAGGTTTTCTCTTTAGATTACTCATCATGGAAGCAAGAATTTCTCAATTTTACATACAAGTTGGATCTAGATAAGGACTCAAAATTAATTGTCAATATTGATTCAAATATTTCTCATGATCATTGAGAATTCCATCCATTCCATATTACTCACTCTTAATCTTGAATATTTTCATATCTTCATAATCTTTCTTACAGTTTATGGTGACATAGTTTATAACATCTGAGATCTCTTTTTCCTGACTATACCAGATGTTCCCTTAGGTGGCCTTGCATATGTTGCCTACAAAACAGACTTGTCAGTCAAAAGATTCCACTATTTAGCTATGCATAATTTGACATAATTGGACCTACATAATACATCCCCCATAACGGGTTTGTCAAATTATTCCATCTTCATTCTTATTTATGGTATCTTTGTCCCCATTAAACATTTCCATTATCTTTCTCTTGATCTGAAAGACTATTGGACAATGGTGTACAAATTTTTCTCTCCACAAGTTCAATGAAATATAAAATATAATTGGATTATTTGGCTACATATTATGTATATTTTTTCCATCTCTAGTCATAGTTGTATTACATAATACTACAAAAACCACAAATCCTACATTTGGGTCAGGCCTTCATAGGATTCATATTGCTTCGATTCATTTAAACAATGGTAGGAAATACCCTCTACATATTTAGGTACCCTTCCCCATAAACCAAACTCTATGCATTGGTAAATCTGAATCTCCATAAGAATTCTTTAACTTTTAGTAATAGAATGTCAAATTTCTTAGAGCTCTTTATCCTGACTCTGCAGTACATGCCCTTAGGTGGCCTTGCTTAATTTGCCTACATAACGAACTTGTTAGTTAAAAGATCCAACTATTTGGCTATGAATCATATGTCCATTTGGGCCCTACATAATACATCCCCCATAACTAGTTTTTCAAATAATTGTAACTTTGTTCTAGGAAAAGACTTCATCTAATGCTTTTAGCCCTTTTTCCATATCATTCTTCAAATATAGATATTACCAAATCCCAGTTTACTATTTTTCCTTCCTTACCTGAATATGGTAGTACATATCTAAACAAATTGTCATGAAATTGGTAGAGACTCATACCTCTGGCCAAATCTAAATACATTAAAAACACACACATTGTCGTCACTAAATGACTTAAAATGGAACAGTACATCGTCTTCATTGCATGACTTAAAATGGCATAGCATAGTTTCAGAAATTCCCATTTCTGATAAATTTTAACTGTTTCACATACCTCATGTTTTATAAAGATGGTTTTACTATTCATGACATATGTTGGTATAAAATATCCCATTCATTCTTAAAATTACAATCCTTGGAAAAACCACCTACTATGATCTTGGGTCACCCAAATCTTATTTTCCACTATTTATGAGTAGAAAAATGTTAAATACCTAGATAACACTTTTTCCAGACAATGAAGTGCCTACCCTTAGTTGGCCTTTCATATTTTTCCTACATGATAGTTTTGTCAGTGAAAAGAGTCCACAATTTGGCAATGAAGCATATGCCCCAGTTGGCCCTGTATAATACAACCTCCATAACGTGATTTGACTAATAATGGTAACTTCCTTTTTGAAAGAGATTCTACTTATGTTGATATTGTTTTTAAATTTTGTGACAATGAAATAATTCATGGCTCAATATTCCCCTTGGAAATATTTAATTTATATTAAATCCATTCTTAGCCACAGTGTCTTGTTTGGGATTAAATTTTAAAATTTATGGTCAAATCTATTCTATCATAAATACTATCCCTTTTTAATCTGACTTGCATGACTCTAAACTGCCAATAACAAATGATATGGTACTCATTAAATTGAGAACTCGGCAAGGGAACTATAAATAAATGGCAATTCCCCACTCACTAAACATACATTTTTTTATTATTTAGGTAATATTAGGAAGTAAAACGTCAAGATATATATTGTTTCTGGGGATTTCCATATAAACATAGAGAAAATAAAACTATTTTTTCTAGGCCCAATGGCTTTAGTAAAACAAAAGTAGTTAGTGAGAATGAAAATATTAATGAATGAGGAAAAAATGATTTTCATTTATGAAAATTTTCACAAATGGGAATACATAAATTAGAGTCTCTTTATTGTTAAAAAATAAGAAATTATAAAATAATTTCTACATAATTCCTCATTTGTTTGATAGCCTCTTAAGCCCTGTCAACTACCTGTAGAAGCTCGTTTATATTACAAGCCTCACTCTCATTATAATGTATTGATTAATCTTGTGCTCTTTCCATCTCTTCTGAATAATTTCCTTTACCGCAATTTGAATTTCATTGAATTTGAAACCACCAAATCCTAGTGTGATAAACAGATATGAATGTCATGGAAATTTTTAAGGCAGTTCATCAAGAGGAATCTAAAATATTATATTCCAGATGTTCTCCATGCCTTGTGTCATGCAAGATGAAGATACTTCTGATCTTTTGAGTCTGATTTAGAATCCCTATCATAAGGAAGGATATATTCTGGGACTACTGCACTTAATGAAGTTCCCTATTTTGTTTCTTCCTGAACAATGGATTCTCCACCTTCCAATGTTGTTTTGGTTGATGTAGAATCTTCATCTCTATTCATAGCCATCGAGGTTCATAGGTCTATATGGTAAATCAAGAAGAATGGTTATGTTTATATTAAATTGATAAAAATTAAAAGGAAATCAAAATATCATCATCTCTTACCTAACAGTAGTTCAGCAACATGAGAAGAATCCATCCCAGTATTCTCAGTTTCAACAAAATTTTTTGATGTCTCTGGATAAGGAGTTATATTTTTAATAAGATCAATATATTCATAGTTAATCTCATAAAGATATATTATCTCAATATCCACTTGATCCAATGTCTCCGCAATGGTGGGATTGATGTTAATATCAACACTTCTTTCAAATATTGGTGTGCCTGTAATTTCTTTAGATGGAATAACATATTTCAACCAACTGTGGTTAAAAGATTAATCATAAGAATATTAACATAACAAATAATGAGAACTCATGTACAGTTTATTCTATACAAGGAACTGAAAAATCATCTAAAACATTTGATATATCAACAGGTTCTAATATTTCTTCAAAATACATTCCAAGGATCATCATTTCATCCAATGATATCTCAGATCCCATGTTAGTCTCACCCGTGGGAGCACGTGGCATGTTTCCTTCACAACCTTCCTCCAAAATAGTTATGGGGTAAATTTAAATTGATTCCAGATGTTCTAGTGCATGTGATAAACCTAAAAGTTTCACAGAATGAATGTTATTTGTAGTTACTTTATATTACCTATGATGTATGATTGATTTACCAAAATCCTCCTCCCCTCAGATATTAGAAACATGAGTAGTATTGGGAATTTTTTTGGTTATTTTGTCTTCAATTCCACTTCTAAAACCACTAAATTAGCATGAATTTGTGTCTATTTAATAACACATTCTATGGTTCCTTGAACCTTATCAGTAGTTTCATTCAAAGAATATATAGATAAATACCGTGTAATTTTAAAAAGAGCAAAAACTTTTTTCATGAATAAGGTATACAATTCATGATTATCAGGGAGAATCACCAATGATAAGAAATCACTTAACCACGGATATCTTTATCTGGAGAATTATCGTTTTCCCCTCCATATAAGGGCTTGAATCGTCATTCTCAAAGATTGGTAATGGATATCACAATACCCTTTTTATTTCCTCTTCCATGGCCTGTTGTCCTGGACTTATTTCTCCCGATTCAAGGGGTGATCATGTAGCTCCAAGAGAAGTGCCTGTAGAGCTATATTGTGGTGATGGAATTTTATTTTTCATTCTACTACCCATCAATATGTTAAGACTATATTTATCTTCTATTACAATATATTGACTAAATTTCAAGATGTAAAACGGAAGAGATTGTGATATAATGTAAACATACATATTTAGGATCTACAAAGTCACACCACTCTTCGTCTAATTAAGGATTAATCCCTTTAGTGGTACCATGTTCAATCATTTATTTCACCCAATTTGTGGTAAGAAATGATTCATCAGTGGAATATATGGGCATTTCTATCTCTCAAATGTAGGTCCTCACCTCATTGGTTTTATCCTTAAAAAAATGTCAGAAGAAGCCCTCAAATCCCCTACCCCTAGAATATGCAGTCCTTTACACAGATCCATCCACATGGTATCGGTGTCATATTATAGACTCTTCCATGTTTGAACAGCCTCTAGAGGTATATATTCAGAATGTATGTCAGAGGGTTGTAAAGTGGATCCTACAGCCTTGGATTTGTGTTTCTTCCCAACACCCACAGTCACATATGAGGGATTAGAATATAGAACTCATTATTTTTTATAATGATGGTGACATTATTGCCTCAATGTGAATTTATTTGGGATTGTTGGAGTGTCATTATTAATTCTTACAGGATAGTTATATCTGGCACGATGTCTCTTTAGTGAATTTGGAGGATCATCACCTCTACCATCTAATTCATGTGGGTCATCCCCTAATGATGATGAATTATATTACAAACAACATGGTTCCTTCCTTCTACTTCTCTTCGCCCCCACATGAGTGATGAAATAATTAAATACCCCTTCATGGTAAGATGAAACCTAGTTTTTTGTATACCAGATATTTAATCTACCTACTCCATCAATGACATGTAAATTAAATACTTCCTTAGTCCTCTCCGTAGATGTCAACAACCACAGTTTTATAGAATCCATTGGATGTTTCGTAAATCTGAGATGAACATGAAGAGATATAGTATTTTGATGTATAAATTTTAATTAACGTGAAAATATATATGGTGAATTGGCCTCCCATATGATTTCTCCATCAATTCTACTCCACAACACTCCATCTTAGAAAGCTAGCATATATGACCACAATTCCAAACTAGCCATCCCATCATCCATAAATCACCTCGTATGTGGATTTCCAAATGAAAGGAAATTAAACTCTTTCTGCAATCTTAATGTATCATTGATGTCATAATCCTTCAATGTCAATGGTGAAGTACTTACAAAAGCCTCAACAGATGGTCGTAAAAAACTTTAGAAAACATGTACTTCACTTTGTACAGCATAGGTTATGATGTGAGTAACAGTCCATCCACAAAACACTTGGAATGTTCCCTCTATTATAAAGGGAGAATTCACATTGTAAATATGCAAAAAACTCCTATGAATCTTGTACAAAACAAGATTAGCCAACCATACCATCCTTTTCTCCACCGACGTATCCACAATATTAAAGTTTCCTAGCCTCACGCCTCCTTTGGAGTCTTGGACTGGTAATAAATACATGCTAAGCCACATGGCTAAGAAACGTTCCAGATGTGTCTATGCAGAAATGTTTCGGTTGACTACATATCCCCATTTATCAAAATATCATTTTTCTTATGTTGGCCATAAAGTATCAGGGGTACCCCTCTTCTCTGACTTTGTACAACTAGTCAGAATGATTTAAGTGTGACCCTTTTCCTTCTTCATTATCAAAAATATTTCTATCTCCTCCTCTAGATGAATATCCCTCCAATGTGAGACTACATGGTGGTCGTGTTCTCGAGTTTGTTAAATATTTTCATCAACACATGAACAAAAGATATTTTCTTCTCTGAGGCATTCCACATCACCTTGGGTGGAATACACTCATCATACATATCTCAATGTTTGGGAGCTCCATTAATCTTGTAAACATTCCACAAGCTGATTCCTACCACTCTGTGTATTAAATGGAAGGAATTAGTCTCTAGACTCCATCGGATTAATAAATCCAACACCAAATCATCATTCTTGTACACATAAATTTGTCCATCCTAGACATCTTCATAAATCCTGACGACATTCAAGTAATCCTTAAATTATGCACAGGTCTTATGAACCCAGTATGCCAACATCCACATAGGTTTTACAACTCCTCCTAGGTGGCAGTCTCAACTTTTATTCCAACCCCTGGACTGATCTGTCTGATAATCCCAATAGATGGAGGAATAACATTGTTGTTGCAATTATGGTGTGTGTGCCATCAAATCTAGAGCACATTGTATATGATTCATTATATGAGCTTTCCCAATAGTCCTAGGATTAAAAAATGAACACCCAACAGAATAATTGGTAGAAAAAAGTCGGTATAATCTTGAAACCATGAATGTGGGACACAGTTCATTGGATTTGGAACATTCACATCCTGCAAATGGAAAGAACTATACAAAGACAGATAGTTGCATCCGA
Organism: Viscum album; assembly: GCA_963277665.1. Classification (NCBI taxonomy): domain Eukaryota; kingdom Viridiplantae; phylum Streptophyta; class Magnoliopsida; order Santalales; family Viscaceae; genus Viscum; species Viscum album. Next base: position 977,972,910 of record OY728139.1, on the reverse strand, counting down.
AGAAGCTGAAATGACACTTCTTCAAATATTTTTCTATTTCTGGAAGGGTAGTGTCAAAAATGTCCAAGTAATCATGACTAATGACATTCATCTTTTCATCAATCCTCGTTATGGAAATATCAAAAGCAATTCAAATTCTTTTGGGAGCCATTGAAAAAGCAAAAGGATAGAAATCATGTTTTAATTAAGTTTATTTTATGGTGATTTACAAAAAAATGGAAAAGTTATTATGGAATGAAAGCATAAACATGGAATGAAATCATAAATCAGTGCACATGTATTGCACCCCACCTGTAGTGCACAACTAAAAAATATGCAGAAGAAGTGTGGAGAAACATAGTTGTATGCATCAAAGAATGCTAGAATGTCTAGAGCTGAAATTTCAGAAGAATCAAGGATTTTGGTGGAAGGGAAGCTATTACATATAGGTTATGTATGTTACCTATGTTCCAGATTCATGCACTCTGCAAACTTGGGCGACCAGTTTCTCAATGAGCATAACACTTGTGCTCCCCAGTACTCTTTTCCTTCTCCTTCAATACTTTACCTCAGTATAAGATTCTCTTTTCATTTTAGATCTAACTCTGAGGGGGGGGGTATTTTGTTGATACTCCATTTTGTCAATGAGACTAAAAAATGGCAAAGGGAAGCCCCTTAGAAATAAAAGGGGGAAATACATGATGAAAATTATGGTCGGTAAAGGCATGAATTTTGAATCACCATTGTTTAACCAAAACATTGTCGGTGGATAACTCACTTCCGCACTGAATTCCATGTCTCCCAAGGTCCCCTTTTTTCCTATAAACAAACCCTTGGGGCCTCCATTATTATAAAAGAATTTTCTAGAAGCCTAATTTTTGCGGTGGTCACCCTAGTACATCGCCCTAGTCATCAGAAACATTCAATGTAGTTCTTCAACACCTTAAGCAGTGGATTTAAGGGAGGACCATTGGACTTAAATCCTTTAAGAGTTTGAAAACCATAACACTTTCTCGCCTAAAGCGCCCAACCTCCCAAAATCAAAACTACTTGTGCGCTTCCTATTCCATTAATAGAAACATCAGAGCCACACATTTAGGACCACATGGGAATAATATTGAAGGCTTGAGAAAGGTCTCTCCCAAGTATTACCGTATAGGTTGATGTTCTTTTAAGTTAAAATCAGGTCACCCGACACAAATTTTGAGCCCATACTTGCACGCTTGTACCTACTTGAGCATTGATTATTTCGTGCTTGTAACTACTTTGGAACCCATACATCTGCGTTCGTACCTTCTTGGGAACCCCACTTTGATTCACTCACTCTATTCAGTCTATAATCCATCTGCCTTCAATAAAGACATTAATGGAAAGGCTTCTCCTTCCTTGGATCCCTTATCGAAAAGGGATTCTATTGATACCTCAAAAAAATTCTCCTAACTTATCAAACCATTTGGAAAGGCACATCAGCATGTCTCCTATTTGAGTTTGTATTTCCACAATCATAGGGTTTCCACATTTGTTTAAAAATGGGGTTAGGATTAATTGAATGTCTGCGGGTTTGTATATCCACATTCACATGGACCATTCCCCTAGGAAAAGTGTTGGGATGTTCCTTGTTCTGAGAATAAGTGTTGGGTCCCGAAATCTCCCTTCTCAAAGTGATGTAACCTCAAATTTCTTGCAGGGAAGGTACAGTTCAAAATCACATGGAGAGTGTCCCTCTCCAATGATAATCCACCTGGGTAACCAACCAAGTTGAAGCCCCCCATATTTTCTTGGAGAAGGGATCTTTATTGCACCTCATCTCTTCTTCGGTGACAAAGGCTAGAGGTGAGAGGTGCACATGGACCTTTGATACCATGTCTCCCTCCCTTTGAGCATTGTCACCATGGACATCGATCATACTTTAATCCCCTAACCTTCATCCCTTATTCATTCTATTTAGTACTTTTTCCAATGTTAAGAGATCAAATTGAAGGCTGGTCACCTCACCCTTTTCTAAAGATGATTTTACGTAGTCCACCATGGGCACCATAGGTGCACCCATATCCACTAGTGGAGGAGGAAACATGTGAGTGCCTTTGTTAATTCTTTAACATCCTATTGTTTCTCACACCGAGCATGAATCGTATGGTCTTAGAGATTTTTTATGCTCACAACATTTTCACAGTTGAATGAACTATGTGAACTCTGATTCACACCATAATTGGGATACGTAGGAATCCCTCTGAGGGCGCGAGCTCACTGGATATTATTTTCATGAATCCATCCTTAAATATATTAATATATGAATACTCTTGAAGAGTAATCCCTATATTAAACCCCTAAATCACTAAATATTCCTTTTCATGATGTAAGCACAAACCCATTTTTCTTAAAGAACTAAATTGTTCTATGATACCCTAATCAAACATTGTGGGCTTTGGTTCCCATCCATATAGTATATGTAGGAAGCCTCCTTGTGGTTCAATCCCCACAACTTCAAATCCACCCTGTTTTCCATGGTCCATATTCCCAACTTGTTCTAATCATACAAGAAAATCCATATTCATTCTATGTTATTTGGGTTGTTTATGTATAAGTCCCACACCCAAGAATTTACTATGAATCTTTCTCTTAAATTTCCTTACAACATTACATCAATCTCCATGGTAGGGTCCTTATCAAATTACCTTAAAAGGTATGATGTGTCCTATTAAGTGGAACAAAACTAAAAGGGTTCTGAATTTTTTCACATGGATACATGGGTAACCCATTTCATGGTTATGATCCCACAATCAAAACAAAACATCATCTCCCTGGGTGATAATAAATCCCAGAGTGTCTCGCTGAGTGGCTTAAAAACTAGTATCGTTTTAATAATGATTAAAATAATATCTAAAGTGTATATGAGAGGATAACATTGATGGAGAACCTCGAGTACTTATAGTTATCTCAATTAATAACTAGCCTTAAATAGTTACGAATGATTTTGAATTACATTCATATTAATAACTTATTTCAAATTCCAAGGAAAACCTATGTCATGCTTGGTAAATTAATAAGGATTCATGAACACGTCTAAAATTTATAATGAGAGTCATCGAGTAGATAATAATTCCTCCCAAAAGGGTGTGATGATTCTGACCTCCCATCCTCTCGATCAATGCTCATCCATAAGTATCATAAAAGATCAAACATAACAAACACCTGCCTTTGGAAAGAAGGTCTATTTCGGATAAAGAAATGTTGGGTGTTTCCAGTGCCATGAATAAATCTAATGGAAACCTACTAGAAGCAAAAATTCTTAAATTGGAACACATGTTTCAAGGACCTAAGAAACACATATCATAACCTATTGAAAAATTATAATTTTCATAATAATTTCAAGAAAATCATAACCCAAAACATGAAAAGGGTTTAAAAAACATATAACTTGTGGAAGAGAAATGAGTTTCTTAAAAATAATTCTATAAAAACATAAGCCATTTATAGAAATATTATCAATGTAAACATTGAATAAATTCTCCATAAATGAATGAGAAACACTAATGAATGTTAAAATATATGGAAAATGTTTTGAAATATAGTTTAAAAAAATTTCGTGATGAAAAAATCTTAGCTTCCTTAAATAAGGGTTTTTAATACATAAAACCTTTTGGAATAATTTTTTTTGAAACTACAATGAAAATTAATAATGAATACTAGAAATTATTATGAAATCCGTTTCCTTTATATATTAGAATTGAATAATTTTTAAAAAAAATCATTGGATATACTTTAAATAAATAAAAGAATGATTAAAAAATTAATGAAATCCATTTTATTGAAAATAATTTGAGAACATATAAAGATATATTGAAAAAGTTTTTAAAAAAATTTCATTGGAAAAAAATATGAAAATGTATAAATAAATTTTCAAATTTTTTTTAAAACCATTTCATTTATAAAATATTTATAACATATAACGAAATCATGAAAATGTTTTGAAAACCATTTCATTGCATTTTTTGAAAACATGTAAAAAAATGAAAACATTTTGAATACCACTTTCCATTAAAGTTAATTTTTTTTAAAAATAACTTATAAATTATCCTTATACAAATTCAATATAATATTATATGAAATAAAAACCATTAAACTTGTACATGTCATACCAGGTAAAAAGATCATTCCCATTTACATGGTTAGAAGTTCAAAAAAGTTACTTGTTAAAAAAGTGACAATAATATTCTTGTGAAGAGATTGGTAAATGGAAAAAATATTAAAAATTTCAGTTAATGATTACAATAGTATAGTACAATTTTCCAAGAACCTTTTTTAGAAAACACAGATATCTGAATGAAGAGAGTGTAAAGTCGGGATTTCAAAAAAACACATACTTAACTATATTGTGTACAAACGAGTGTAAATATGGTACCAATACATGAATATATCTTGAATAACCAAAGGGTAAAATATTTCATGAATTTATTGAGATATGGATCATTATATTTAATTAAATATGTATAATCATTAGCAATCATGAAAAGTGATGACATTTTTTCAATAAACACATACCACATTATTACATGGGATCATACTCTACATGTAAGAAGATTAAATTAAATAAATCCTATAATATCATGAATGAATTTAAAATGAAGATATATATTGTAAAATTTAATTTTATACACCTCTACCGATAATTTAGGGGCCTAACATAACATGAGTCTCATAGAGGGAAAATTGAGACAAAACTATTATTCTTATTTGGTATATTTTGAATCCTTAACCCCATAAAAGAAATACAATTAAATTTCATTATTAATAACTATAAATAAATTTTTAATAAATATAGAATAATGTAATGGTATTTACATAAAACACAAAATAGGAATGAGTGGCGAAAACAACATGTATCTCAGAGAAATAATAATTGAGATGAAATCACTTTAACTTGTGTTTTTACCCTCAATATACTCATTCAACCCACCATTATAATAAATATAAATTTGTTAAAAGAATTTTATATAATAATATTAATATATATTATACCATATATGGTTTGATTATAACCTTCTATTACCTTCTAGTTAACCATCTTATGTTAAAGTTTCATTTTCGGTTAATATTTGCATTGTTCTTCGCATCTCTCTTAATTTGTTTTTTCATTGAACCTTATTCTTATATCACTATTCTACAATGTAAACCGTAATATAAATAAAATTAATATTCAATATAAGTGTATTATAATAATTCAAATAATATAGAATTATGAAACAGAATACACTATTCTTAGAGAGGACAAGGCGTACGTACGCATGAATGTTATTTCCATTAAATTGTCACATTGAAGGAAATAAAGTAAAAGACACACACACACACATACATATATATGAATATGTATATGAATACATATTATTATTATATTTATTATTACATTTATATCACATATATATTCTTTACATCCATCATTAATACATTCCATGTAGTGTATGAACAAATCAGGCCGCTTTGAGGGGGTGATAGTACGCACTTCGTCAAATTTAATTTTCATATTAACACAAAATGGGAGGTATAAATTTTTATGGTTTAAAAAGAATAATATATGATTATATAAATAATAAATAATATATACCTCATATATATGTGTTTCCATTATAAGATCCACAATGAGAGGTGGCAATGTAATATTGAACAATAATTGATTAGCGAGGCGGAGGTCAGCCTACATGTAAACCATATGTTCGTTATCCATTAGAATGATTTTTATATAAGTTAAGGTCAAAATATTAACATAAAAAGTCCCATTATAATTAATATAATGATTTTGTAATATTATAATGTAATTGTATGATTTGTGGTAGTAGAGAAGGAAAAAAGAAGTATGAGGGAGGGTCTTACCTCCTAATCGTGTAACTCCTTTTGGTTTTCACCAAAGGGCTCCCTTTGATGGATTTTTGACAAAAATAAAATTTCAGAAGGAAGGGATTAATTATTGGGAGATACATTGGTAGATATTTTATCGTGGAAAAGTGGTGTGAGAGGTTTCGGGAGGTGGGAAGAAAGGATGCCTTTTATAATGGATGATGGGTGACACTATTGTATTATTTTTATGGAAATGAACCCCACCAATAATTTTTTATCTAAAGCAGTTAATAATGGATAAATGTCTTAAAATTTGTTTATATGGTCTATATATGTGAATAAACATTCTTTAGGATATGTGTATTGGTTTTTTTGGTCCTTAATGTCATGTTTGTTCCATTATTATGCTTAATCTGAACTTAAATATTGTAATTAATTTTAATTACTACAATTATATTTTTGGTTAAAAACTAAGGTTACATTATTAGAAATTATAAAGTGTTATCATTCCAAATATGGAATAAGTTTTTCCAAATTACATTCACAGATGTTCCAAAAATTAATATAAATATAATCCAGCTCTCGAGTCCACAATGTGGGGTTATAAAGTAAAAATTATCAAATGATTGAAATGTTTTTATACCCAATTTCAAAATGAGATTGGTTCCCTTGCATTGATTGGATTAAATGATAAAAAATATAATATAATTAAACATTTAAACCAATTTAATTTATAATTTATAATTATAAATAAATTACAATAGAAAGTAGTTTTAAATTAAAATGTGGTAATAGTCACTATTTACCCAAAAATGAAATTTCACAGAAAAATACAAATAAACCACAATAAGATAATTTTTACATTCTAAATTCAATAATGAAATTTAATTGATCAAATTAAATTTCTAAATGTGTCAAATAATAATATTATTATTTTTCAGAGAAGAACATTAAAAGAATTTTTTTGAGAAAACATTATTTTAAAAAATAAAAGTACATTACAAAAATTTATATCATTCATTATCAAAATATTATATATATATATATATATATATTATTTCTGACGCTTTCGACGGGGCGCTCACGTCCGTCTGTGGGGAGAAGACGCGCGACTTTGTTAGCCCCGCATTCCCGCTTTCCAAAGGCGGGCGGCATCCGTTCCTTGTTCAGGGACGTCTGCTCCTTGATCGAAACCGAGATGATGGGATGTCGGTTCTTCCCTCCGAGGATTCCTCCTTGGAGCTCATCACCTAGTCCGGGTCTCCCTCATAGATTTAAGACGTGCTCGTGAAAGTCATTCCCAGTGCCATATCTACATGGACACTGGTTAATTATGCTGCTTCCATCAAGATGCTACAAGGGGTCTCGTCGGGGCAGCAACCTTTGGTGAGGAGAATGGTCACGTCGAGAAATTAGTAGATCTGGCATTGCTGGCATGTCCGGCTTTGGTCCCCCATCACAGGGCTTCTCGAGGGCGTGGCAGCCCGAGGCATCCCACATCAAACGCGGGGAATGTGTAACATCTGAGGTTTTCCTCATCTTCCCATGTTTAACACGGGGTATGCCGTGAGTTTAACGTCTTGCGGAGACGGATCGGGTTGAAGGGTCCCTGGGGGGAACACCGACGTTGGGGCCAGCACGTGGACGGCTTCCCAGATGTCATGGAGTGAAGTGGGGCGGCATGATCCCCACCGGGATGTGGCGACCCGGGTAAGGATTAGGATGGATGGTGGGGTGAGACATGGGGCTTACGCTCTGGTGTGGCCCAAGAGGAGGAGTACATTTTAACGTCATGCGGGATGGGGGCATACAGTTTAACGTCATGCGGGACGATGGCATGCGGGGCTTGCGCTCTGGGGCGGCCCGTAGTGTCTTCCTCATGTCTGGCCATGAGGGCATGTCAACTCGCTGGTGAGTTGAGGTACGTGCCTATGCGCGAGTGCACAAGCGGGATAACGCCAGGGGCGTTGGAATCGGCCCGAACAAAGGGACATGGAAAGTGTGAATCACATGCCCAGCATTCGGAATGCAATGAGAGTGGCGTGACGATATAGTATAACTGCTGACCATGTTCACAACACAGCATCCTATCGTGTTAGCCTGAAACGGGGATGAACAAATGAGGGGTTAGCTGCTGACCGTGTTCGAAACACAGGACCCGAATCAAAGTGTCCCCCAAAGCCTTTTGGGGCGTTAGCCCAGGACAGCAGGGGGACCGGGGGTCTACCATCCGTACCGTTAGGGGGTCCCTCCAGACATTGGAAATGGATGCAGATCCGAATGAAGGACACGCGAAGCGTGAGGTGGAGTGCTGGAATGTCGAACGGATTCCAAGGCTCTTGAAATTATGCCACTGTAAACATGGCATTAGGCATCTTATGCTAGGGGCATAAGGCATCTCTCGTTTAGGGTAAGAGGCATCCTACGTTTGGAACATAGGGGTTGCTACAGTTTAGAGTCATGTAGGCAGGACTGGTGCCATAAGGGGCAAAGCAATGGCTGGTATGGGGCTTACGCTCTAGGGCGGCCCATAGTGGACAGTGAACTGACATGAAGGGGTCAGAACAACTGGGTGGTGGGCTTGAACCTCGTGGAGGCTTCCAACGTACCACGCGTTAGCACGGATCAAAGTCCACGTAGTTCGCTGGGACGGGGCTTAAGCGTTGGGGCGGCCCATAGAGGATGTCTTGGTCGATGCGCGCTCTAAGCCTGCGTGCGTCATGCTCGGTGCAAGAAACAAGAGGCAGCAGGGACCAGACGATCACGTCGCGAAGGGCGCGTCCGTGAGAAGCGGGATGGGGCTTACGCGTTGAGCGGCACAAAGAAGAAATGTGCTTAGCAGTTTAACGTCCTGCATCTTGGACGAATGTGGGTATGGTCCACACCCGCAGGGCTTACATGCCTGACGCCCTCTACCCCCTGGGGGAGGGAAAGCATTAGCAAGGTCGTGGGGATAGTGTGGAGACGCATGGGTGCATCTATCCGTGAGAAAGGCTAGGGGCTTACTCCAGGATGGAGGCCCGATCACAGTTTAACGTCATGTGTTGGGGATGAGGTGCTTAGCGGTTTAACGTCCTGCAGCTTGGACGAATGCTGTTTAATGTCGTGCGGGACGATGGATGGGGCTTACGCTCCGAGGCGACCCATAGTGCCAGGACTTACTCCAGGGTGGAGGCTCATAATGTCGGGACTTAATCTAGGATGGAGGCCCATGATGTCGGGACTTACTCCAGGATGCAGGCCCATGAGGCCTTGCAGTTACGCCGCACGATCCTGGAAGGCCGTATGGGAAAAACAACGCATGGCGCGCATGCCTGGCATGGAAAGCATCAGGTGCCGGCACGGGGGGCAGCCAAGGGGCATCAAGGTGAGCGGTCCCGGGCTTTGCGCGCAGCAGGGGAGGCTTGCGCACAAAACACCGGGACGACGCGCAAAAGGGGAGGTTTTCGCGCAAAACTTCGGGTCGGCGCGCAATCAACTCAAATGGGATTGCGCGCGCGAAGGGAATTAAGCGCGGGATTTTGCGCGCAAGGCAATGAAATGCGCGCGCAGGTCGCGAATTGCGCGCAAGGTAGGGTAATTGCGCAGGGATTGCGCGCAAGGCGTGAAACCGATGGAGGGGGCAAAGTAATTGAGGCCAGTGGAGTTGTGCGCAAAGGGCGAACTCTGGGGCATGGTTGCGCGAAAAGAAAGATTACCTGGAGGCCATCTTTCGTGCGGGGGGAGCCGAATTGCGCGCACTGGAGTCGCTTCGAATTCCTCAACCCCAAAACCGTTCGGGGTCACCTTCTATTTATAGGCGACCCTGGGCGCGGAATCCAGGCGGCGCGAGGAATTTTGCACGCCGAGAACCGTTTGCGAGCAAAATCGGGCCGCGAAGAGCCAGGGCACACAATTATTGCGCGCCGCACCGGCGCAATTCCGCTCATCCCGGAAGGACTTCGCGCGCAGAACAATTTTTCACGCGGATCCTCCTTTATTTCGCGCACCACCTCCTGGGCCTCCGGTTCGGGCCTCTGATTCCGAATATGACTTCGCTTCGCCATTTCGAAACTTCCTCCGGGAGTTACGACCATTTTCTCGGCGCCAACATATATATAACCACTATAAAAAATATATTAAATTTTTTCATTACTACTATATTACTATGTTTAAAAACTTGGATATAATTATTTCATTTAAACATTTATTACATTAAATGACAGTTCATTGAAACATCAGGGTTGCACGTTATGTACACCAATTCCTTGCCATGTGAAAGGAATTTTTGACTTATTGAATTGAAATCATAAATGAATATTTAATTTATTTGAAAAAATGACCATAAAAATAAGGGTGCTACAATGGATATCTCTCACCAATTTAATGATACAAGGCAAATCATATAATATAATTATAAATCAACAACGACGCCATGCTTCCATTTCCCCATTGGTTTTCTACTATGACATAAATTCGCATGCCCTGAGATATATATCTCCAAAATAAGAAATCATGAGGACACTCGGGCCATGTATCATGACATTAATATCCTTCATCTCATCTTTTCATCATCTCATGGCACATATCCATATAGAAACCAAGTAGTTTATGGGGTCCACGTCATCCCGTATGATGTGTATCATACATTATATATTATACACCAAGCCATTGCAGACTATAAAATGAATATGGTACCTCAAGTAATCACATCACATAAATATAAAACTTATAATAATCCTTTTGATATTTTATACAGAGACACATGTGTTTGAAATAACCCATTCAATTATAGCCCTCTACACATATATTTGGAAAACTAATAATGATTCATACTAGCACATAATATTGTTAGCTGAAGTGAACAATACCAAAGGGGGTACTTAGTCATATTTCACTCACCAACCAATATGTTAGGGATAACTACCTCCCAAAGTCCACTTAGTGTCATTCACCCTATCGACATGGGTGGGTAGTGTAAGAAATCACAAAACATGGAAGATATAAAATAGAGCATGACCACAATATAGTAATTAATCTAGTCATACGATCTACTACAATTATAATCACTTGGACACCCTATTGCTACTTTCTAGGGACTAGATATCCTATAAGCACTCTGGAAATTGAAGGATGTATATTTAATTTTTAATTTTATTTTAACATTTCTATTAATTAAAATTATTTAACTAACTACTAATTAACATTATCTCATATATATTTCATTAACAATCCATGTGATGTCCATTCACTACAAGAATAATCAAACTGATTCCATGGTTTCTTAGAATTAGCATTAATTTTTTAAATCTAGAAATATCAAAAACCATGTGATAATCATTTACTACACATTTTAAACATTATATAATTCTAGGAACTCTAGGAAAACATCCTTATCTACCGTTAATAGAAGTTACCATACACACCCATCTACATCAAGCAGTGGGGAAATGAATGTAGGTAATGCAAATCACACAATCATCTGACCATTAAACAGATTCATTAGCAATAATGTATATCATATTTCAAAATGACAATGAGTATTAATAGCATTAACCAAACCCATTAACTCTTGTGTCATCCCTAACACCCTCATAAACATCACTATGCATCTCACCATCATGGGTGCCAACTACTGCCACATTCTCTAGACGCCCCGTCCATATCTTATTAGCCATCCTAGTCTCATATAACATCATATAGAATGGGTCATTTGTAGATGACACAAAAGGTATCATGAAACAAACATATTCAATAATGAATCTTGTTCTAAAACAAGGCATCAATCCTTTACATGCAATGATGCTGTCAAAACTGAACAAAATAACTTAAGCATTCACATGAAAATTAAAAAACATGCCCTCAACCATTTATCTTTATGGACCAATCGGGTTTTCTTCCATCTTGTATTATCCAATTTAATTAACATAGGTTCCAATAATGGGAAACTTATAGAATAACCTATAAAAAGTGTTGTGTGGGGTAATAGTGGAGTAAAACCCCCCAATAAATTCAAAGAACCACCAAATAAACATTATCATGGAATTATATATATATATGAATATTTATTAAATTCATCAAAATTAAAACACACCCAAAAAGATTGTTTATGATGGAATTGTGAAACTAAAACAATTACAGAAGAAGAAATGAGAAAAGAAAATAATGGTGGCACAAGGAATTACGTGCTTCAGTCCCTTTGGGACATACTAAATGGGAAAAAACCACACAAAATGCACATTTATTATATTCTTAAAATAAAAATAGTTAAAAATTTATAGAGGGAAAAAAGGTAGTCAACAGAAATGCATAGAATCACTATAACAGAAATTGCGCATAAGAAGAAGCAATACAGAACTAATTGGGATAATGAAAAAAATTACAATCCCAAGAAATGACTAGGAATCCAGATCACTTCATGATCAATGAACATTGATCCTCCAAAATCTTTGGATCTCATCAATGGATGATCATTCCATTTCTCTAGATTCGAGCAATGGCCACATATCATCAACTGGGAAGAACCACGATAGGATTCACCATATGTGTAGAAAAAATATTGGGGGTGTCAGCGGGCCATAAGACGAGTCTGCTGATGGAGATGATAGAACTACCACTAGTTATATTGAAGATGAGGAAGAAAATTCAAATCATTAGGCGAGGGAAAATGTAGACCAAACCACTAGAGGAAAAAAACCACCTGCAGTGAGAGGGTATCAATTTAATGAATCAGGGTATCTGGTTTCCAAATGAGATCAACTTCCTCATAAGATTATTTTAAGATCTATTTCATATATCAACTGTAGATCCCACCATGGTTATGAAAACCCATGCGAAAACCTTATCCATATAACAACACTTCTAATGGAAGGCTTCCAAGATGCCAATGTTGAACTGCCAACCCAGCATCAAATAAAATGGTTCAAATTAATGGATGAGCAACATATATTAGGCAATGACATTCATTAATTGAATGAAATTATTTGAATAGGTATACAATATATATCCAAGGTGGAGGCCCTAATCAAACATGGCATAAAATTGAGCGAGCCACATAAATTAGCTCATGTGATAAAATAAAAACAAATTCAATAGATATTAAAATGATAAAATATTTAATAATAAATTTAAGGTATTTAAAACAATTTATATGGAAGAACAATTTAAATGGTTAATTCAAATTTTCAATATGAAAATTAAGAATACCCAAATTAACAAATCCCCACCGTTTTCTATTTAAAATTGGTGATGTTATTAGACCTGAATGTTATTCAAGAGGAGCCAAGATCAAGATATCTATGAAGTTATTGGACTCAGATAATGTTGTGGCCTCAGTAAAAAAATCGGACGGGTTTTCATCCATGTGTATCTTAGTGACACATACATATCCAATTAGAAAAACTTATCCAATAAAATGAAGCATAATAACTATGTTCATAGACCTATATTGGCATACTAATTTTTTATAAATATATAGGGAAGATTGAGAAACCCAATGCACTAAAATAACATAATTACATAGATAAGGTTTAGAAAACACACCATTAAGTTATATGGAATCATTGACTACTTCTATCAGTTATATATACTATGATGTAGTGGTTGAGAGGGTCTACACCAATTGCATATTTCACATCCATGATATAGTTCACCACATGAAACAAATACATAACTAGTTAGTGATTACCGAGTATCAACATTTTCAGTATATTTAGAGTCCACATAACCAGTCACTAATTCAGAAGAATTAATATTCAAACCATATAAAATTGAAATAGCTGATGTAGAAGAAATTTCTATCAAATATGACTTAATAGCATGCCAATGTGGTTTGACTCGATCTTCTATAAACCTGCTAAAAGTACAGATAGAAAACCCAACATCTGGTCGACGACAAATCATAGTATACATATTACTTCCCACTAAATTAGCATATGGGAATCTACTCATTTATTCTATATCCCAAGCTATGGGTGGTGATTGAGATAAAAAAAATTAAAAAATTTGACCTAGAGGAACACTAAAAGGCCTTAAGGCTTTAAAAATATACATCTTAATCAATATAAGGATATTGGAATATTGAGATACATAATGAATCTTTTCCATCATGTCCCTAATAATTTCTATGACTAGAATTTTCAAAGCATTGATGAGATCATTAATTTAAAAATATGAATTCAATTTCATTTTAACATGGGTGATTAATTTCATGTATCTACATATGTTTAACCTGTCATCTACATACATCAATAAATAAAGCATGGATTTTAACAAGATTTAAAATTAACATTTCCATCAAATTGAATCCTACTAAAACAATTTTATAACATGACTAAATTAAACTTATTATAATATTTTCACGAGGGCTTATATTAATACATACAATGAATTATTATGAAAATAATCTTTATTTGATTTAAATTCATGTTCAATACCTCTAGGAGGCTTCACTTATAGTTTTTCAATTGAATCACCAGGCATGAATATTGTTTTGATTTATTGTTGTCATATATGAAAATCTCATTGATCATAAAATGAAAAATCATTCTAATTAAATAATAAATCACTGTAAGGGACAAAATTTTAGAGTAATCAATTCCTTCACATTGATGGATCCCTTTGGTTAAAATGCTAGCATTAAACATAATTTCATTTTATATATTATTGTTTTCTTTTGTTTTATATATAAATTTACAACCAATCACCATAGTAGTAGGTGGATTATTAACAAATGGGTCTAGTATGGTTCTTTATTATGGATTTCATATCAACATCCATTGATGAAATCCAATGGTTAGGGTTTCTATCAATAATAGCTTAATTTTATCATTGGGGATCCTCCCACCAAGATCTGTGAGAACATTTATGTAAAAGGTAACAATATCAGCATGGTTATACCTAGGGGAGGTCTAATGACTCTCCTATACCTATATCTATTGACCATATAACCCCTAAAGTTACAATAAAATCTATAATAAATAGTATCATTAGAATCAGACAAGCATTATAGCTCATACTGTGAAAGGGTTACCTAATAGGTGGAAGGAACCTCTATTGGATTCTCACTAAAATGGGGAGGATCAACCTCAAGATCCCTCTTTTGAGAAGCCTCACCAATATCATCAATGGGAGGTTTGACTCTAGTAGGAACAAACTCTTTAAGCAATAGATCCCAGCTAAGAACATAATTTTGAAATCAATGATTATCTACCCAATACTTATAACCCTTCACCCCTCAAAATAACATATGAAGATGCACTTTATAGCTCTATGTTCAATGATATCATCCTTAACATTAGTATAGGCAGTTCATCCAAAAACCCTATGATGTATTTGGATGGGGGTGATTTCTCCAAAATTTGATTGGAGTCTTAAATATATTGGAATATGATGGACACCTATTTATTATGTAAACTTAATTAGTTACAAAATATTAATAAAATGATTTGGGAAAACGTGAGCATGAATGGATGATACAAACCAAATAAATAATGGTATGATTCAAATGCTTAGCTAGATAACTCTGTTGAGGAGTATGAATCACTATTAGGAGCATTAATATTACATCACATTCAAAAACATTATAAATTTATTAGACATGTATTTAAGGACATTATCAGTCGTCAAAGAATTTAACTTCCTCGCAAATTTATTTCCTAGATAGTAATTCAATGTTTTATACATCCCAAAGACATCACATTTATTTCTCAAAATGTAAACCCAAACATTCCTTGAAAATACATGTATATAGGTGACAATGTAAGACCCTCCACCATTGGAGGTAGTCTGAGTGGGTCCCCACTAGTTAAAGTGATCATAGTCATGTTGGGGACCAACCATAAAGCTATATCTCTGAAAACTGATACTTTTAGACATACCAAAGAGATATCCTTCACAAAATGGTATGTTATAAGGTTTAACATGAGTGATCATCCCTTGCTTTCTCAATTCATATAGACCTTCAACACTTTCTTGTATGACCCCCATTCCAAAGGATTGTGTTTTCATTGTTGTGAAATATGTGTTTTCCGAATACATGATGTGTGTTATTTAATAAACAACATAAAACCCATTTACCAATGATCCTTATGAACCAAATGATCTCCCTTGTAGAGTCTAAGACAACTAGAATAAAATTTAATGGTAAAACCTCTTAGATATAATACACCAATTTAGATTGATTATTTTATAAATATGTGACCTATCTCACATAAAATAAGGTGATAATAAAATGGTTTGAGAGCTCCTGAATAACTTAATGTCTACCCATGATGCAACATCTATTGTTGTTGAATATAAAAACCTCTTCTTATGAAACCTTAATAAAATAAGAAAAATAACTCAAATTTGACCACATATAGAAAGAACATCATGAATCTAATACCCACTCTATATCAAGAGTTTTTCAGGTCACATTCAACATATCAAAACATTCAAATCCTTGGTTCCAAAAGGGAAAATGATTACCAAACTCCTTAAAAGGATTTATTGATTTCAAATCAAGTAATTTGGGACTATTATGCCCAGGTTTCCCATAGTGGTAGCACGTAACCTCCTTGATGATGAGTTTAAACAAATTATTGTGTCATTGGATATGAATTTTACTACCTATCCTATGTTTACATTTATTATTCATTCCAATCTATGAACAAACCCTCATATTCACACCCTTGACATATGGTTTAACCTCATCCTTTCTATGCAACTCAGGTAACAGTAAGGAAGAAATGAATTCTTCTAATTTTAAGGAATCTATTCCCTAAATCATTTCATCTATTAATGTTTATATAACATATATAATGATATTAAATGTTTGATGGATTAGTCCCCATATATAACAATAAAATTTATATTGGGGAGCACTAATAATATTTTATTAAACTCATCAAAGTGCATCTAGATGGAGGTTCCATCATGCATCTTCATGGTATTTAATTTGATCATCTTATATATACAAACAATTATGTTTTCAAAGATTTTTTACCATGTTAAGATATAATAATGATTAAGTATGTCCCATATGAAAATCCAACCAGATGTTGGCACCTAAATACAAGAGTATAGAGTAGTTTCCTTAAATAAAAATATCAGGAGGTTCATCTGTATATTTTTTGACTGCTTGGACATTAGTAGATAGACTTATACGGGATTTATTTGTGTTAAAAAGATAATTTTTTTAACCTTTTTAGAATAATATGGCCACCATTTTTAATCACATAAAATTAAAAACCATTAAACCCATCAACATTTTTTATTTCATATTTAACAGAGGCCTTTGTTTATTTTAGTGGATCTAATACCACATTTTTGTGGTATAATAGCAGAGTACAACCCCCTCATAAAAAATTCCAAGAAACACTGAATAAAAAATAAGGTTTAATTCAATATAAAAAATAGAAAATGAATTTTATTACAATTAATATACACCCAAACAGACTTCTAATGTGGGAATAGGTGAAAAAACAATTGTTGATGGAGAAATTAAAATAAAAAACAATGGAAACACTAATATTTCTATGCTTCTATCCCATTGCATCCTTCTACCTAACAAGAACACCACCCACACATGTGTTATTATTAGATTCTCAAAACATTTATAGATTACAATTTACATATGCAATAATGATAGCGAACTGAAATGCATAGAAGCACTAAAACAGAAACTACACACAACTATTAGAAACAAAGATGGAATTGTGTTTATGAAAAACATACAAACGAGAAAAATTTAAAGGCATCTAGATCACATTGAGATTCATGTACATCGATCATTCCACTTCATTGGATCTCAATATATGATTATTAGACCAGGATTCTAGAATCGAGCCATGATCACACATCTTCAACAAGGATGACACATGAGACGATCCACCATGAGATAAGAAATAACAGCATGTAGGGGGTCGACCAGCCACCAAATGATTTCATTAATTTGGATTATATAATAACCATCGATTAGATTTACGTTGGGGATGATGATTCTCAAAATTGGATGAGAGAAAAAGAAAACCAACCACCAACTAGAGGAAACTAAAACACTAACAGCAAGAAGGTCAATTACATGAATCTGGATCCCTACATACTTGAAGAATTCGACCACCAATGAAGATGAATTTTAGATTTGATTTTTATATAGAATATAGGCACTGGATTGTTGATGAGACCCCCTTTCAGAACCATAAATGACTAATTACATGGACAAGGCGACGCTACTACTAATCTAGCACCGAACTACCCACCCAAAAGCGCATGTAATTGTTCAAATCAATGTATGGATAAGCTAGATTAGGTTGAAACATACATTGACATCACAAATTACATAGAATTTGTGTATAGTGGATATGCATATAGGAATCCTAAAATAAATATGGTCAAAATGTTTATTGGGCCACATAAATTAGCTCATGTGGTAAAATGAAACAAATATCCATAAGATATTAAAATGTGAAAATATTTAATATTAGATTTCTAAAATTGGAAATAGTTTAAATGGAATTAAAATTTAAATGGGTTAATTTGAATTATAAATATTAATACAAAAATACCTAAATTAAAAAATATTTAGTAACATATTTAAACATGCTCTACAACATAATATACTAGCTTCAAAATCATATGGAATAACAAAACACATTAATAATGTCTTTTCTTATCATACAAAATAATTACAAATTCATGTACATTATCTAATTCCATCAACACATGGAATAACACATTCATATTAACATTCATAATTGGATCACTTTGATTACCATCAAATTATGAGAATCACCATATTTGATAAAAATGTATCCTCTTTAATTAATTATCCCAAAAATGATACATTATCATATTTATGTTATTTATCATAATTAACCAATTTCATTTTGGTAAACCAATCCTAAAATGACAATATAAAATGAAAATTACAGATAGAAAACTATGTTGAAAAACAAGAAGCAAACCATTACTATGGTGCAAAGCAACAACATTAGATCAACATAAATAATCTAATTACATTCTTAAATATATTTTAACCATTATTATATTAATTATATTACTATATAAATGGATAAAAATGGTCAATTTATGATTTCTTATAAATAAATTGGAGAAGAAATTAATCCCCAACCTCAAATCATTGATATTCATCGACATGATAATTAATCAATGTCATTGAACTCTAATCATACCTTCCATGAGGAAAATAAAATATCTCAAGGATTTAATTTTAAGAACACATTGAAAAATTTGATAGAATACACTATTAGAATGTTGGAGATCATATATCATAACTTGGAAATATGTAATGGTAGGAAATAAGATCAAACTGTGAGAAATTGTTTGAAAAGAGGGAGAACCTTCCTCAGATCACCACATATTGTAATATTTAATTTCAAATTCATCCATACTGAATGGGTGCTTAAATGACATTAAAAATAACATGTCTGTGCCTAGGTTTCAACTGGAAGTATTGGTAGAAAACTATGTCCAAGGTACTCACGGGTATTTATAGGCAACCATATTTTTAGAGTACCACAGTGTACCCTCAAAGTTCACATTGTAGAAAACCTATACCACTGCACAGTGGAAGGAGACCATATCAATGCCCCTGGTAGAACCTGTATCCGAAATCCATTGCTGGATCTATTTTGAATATACTATTCTTCTATTGGTGGGACTATGGACTAACCTACATCCCACATTACAGCCCCCTCCGATTTGGTACTGCCCTCGAAACCAATATAGTGTAGCCAGCCCGTTCCATGCAACAATGTTTGATATTGGGGATGTACATAAGCTATATCAAACCACCATGGAACAACTAGGCCAAAAAATAAACTATCCCCAATTTTCCACTTTTGAGCCTCCCTACACTGCAGTCGGGAGACTACACCTTAGAAGCATAGCTTACGACAGTGCCCGTGGATCCACTTGCATCGAAGCCTCAAATAGCAGTGTGACTAACCTTTTTTCAATATTTTTCCTCCAAATTCCTTGATACCTCCCCCAGGTTCATCCATGACCCAAAACACTTAATGTTAAGTGCATGTAGGGTTTGATCTAATACACAATTTCTTGTACAAAAAGAATTAATAACTACCTAATATTTAATATTAAATAAATTTTTATAATTTCAAATCAAATAATATATATAAATACATGTATAGAATTCATTTTTGAAAAATATCATATTATACAGATCACTCTAATCGAATAATTCAGGTTATTTATCCTAAATAATTAATAACATAGACATAAATTTTTATGAAAAATTATCAATACATTAAAAAAATCCTATAATGGATCCCCATGTCACCTTATAGTGATCACAATATCAATTGATTAATAAAAAAAATTATAGAAATATGAAACTATGCTCTCTCTATATAATTATATTCCTATTTACAATCGAACTCTATTTATAAATATTTTAATTTATTATTATATTTCCCATCATATTTTAATCGTTTTATCATAGTGAACTCTTTATCATATAGATAATAATTTATAATATTTATTTCAAATAACCATCCAGTTAATATTTATTTCTATAAGATTCATGATAACATCATTATCCTGTAAAATGAACATTAATTCTATAGAATTTTCAACATAGAATCAAAATCATAATAAATAGGTAATTCAATTTAGTGTCTACTTCAGGAAGTTAAGGTATTGTTATACTTTTCTTCTAGTTGATATATTTTCAAATTTCTCTTATATGTTAGATTATTGAAATATAAATTTTTTTAAACTACTCATCCTAGTGAGAAGCTCTACATTTCTATTAAGAGAATGTTTTGAGATCGAGCTGACATGAAAAAGATTATCTAACATAAGAAGAAGAAATAGATGATGATAACGAAAAAGGTGAAAAATATATAGACAATATTCACCTGGTTATCATATGGGTGGGATAATTAGACTAGTTAAATATTATTGAGATATTTGGACTAAAGAAGAAGAAACAAAGAGTTGTTTCAAAGGTATTCTAATAGAGTAATATTTTCTATATTGAGTAATCACACTTGGGAATCAGACTAGGAAATTAAACATAGCATCTTTAAAAATTTAATGATGTTATTAACTGCTTTTGGGTAAGAATGTGAATAATTGATTTTGAAAAATCATATTTCTGAATGTTGATGAAGATGAACTATAACATGCTTGTTACAAAAAATTATATTACATCATTTCATGCCACTTGAAGAACATGAAATATTTTATTGAAAGAAGTTCTAAACACGTGTAATGGAATATCTTTTTCACTATATTCCACACAGATAGAATTTTTTCTAGAGGATTTTGTGGTATTTGATTATTTCTAAACCATAAAGAGGACTAGATAATCTTTTTGAGTAGTGAACATTATAAATTCTATGGTTCATGTTTTTATGTGTTTGATTTGTTTTCAACGTTGAATGAAATCTTTAACCATAGGTGAATGTTGTTTCCTAAGAATGTTTTATTAAATGAAAAACATATCATTGTTTTACCCCTACCCTTCTTAGGGATTCTTAAATCATGTTTGGGTAATCTTAATAGGTTATAACTATGAAAACCTAATGAATCGGTTATAACAAGGTATTAAATTTTTTTAATATGATCTCTGGCATAATATTCCAGTTACAACAAACATAAAGGAGATTAAAACAGATTAATCAATCCATCAATTATCATAAAAAATTATTGCTGCTTAATTATCACAATCCAATTCAATTAACACATCCAATAATACATTCAGATAAACATGAATAATTGCATCAATTTTATTGCAAAAAATTTGCGAGAAAACCAGGATTTATTAAACGTGCCTCCTCTTTAATTATTTAGACACTCAAAAAAACATTGTTAAATTTATGTTAATTATCCAAATTAATCAATTTGAACATGATAAATTAAGCATAACATCATGCTATACAACACATAGTATAAATATAACACCATCTAGGAAAACACGAAGCAACCCATTTTCAAACTAGAATGCAACAACATGATATCAATAATCATAATACAATTCCATTATTAAATCATCTTTAATATTAATTAGTTTAATCCTACTTCCTCTCAGTTCTATAAAACATGGTCAATTTATGATTTAATTAAAATAAATAGGAGTATAAATCCATCCCCTTCTTTAAATATTCAACAGTCCCTGCATGAGAATGAATCAATGTCATAAATTTCTGATCACATCTTCCCTAAAGAAACTCTGATCTCCCAAGGATGTTGTTCAACTAATTAATTAATAAAAAAATTAATACCCTATTATAATGATGGAGAACATCCATCATTAAATGGAATGAAGGTATAAGAGGAAACACAATCAAACAAAGAGAACCCTCTAGAAAAGAGGTAGAGCCTACCATAGATCCCCATAGATTGAACAAAGGATGTTTGCATTGATACCTATTGAAAGGGAGATTCAATTTCATCAAAAAGTACCCTTGGATGACTAGGTTTCAATAAGAATTAGTAGGAGAAAAATTGGTCAAGAGGCCTCGAGGGTATTTATAGGAAGATAGATTTTTAGAGGACAACAACGAAGACCCAATGACCATGTGGTAGAACACACAAACCACTAAATAGTCAGAGGATACCATATCCTTTCCCCTTGTAAAACATGTATTTAGTATACACTATCAGATCCATGTTTCATATCCAGTTTATCTAGGAGAGGGATTGTAACCCATCCTGCATCCCATGCTACACAACACCCAATTTGGTAGTAGCTTAAAATACAACTACAGTGCATCCACCTACTCCATGCCATGTCCCTCAACCCAAAGGATGTGCCTATGCTGCATCCAACCACCACGATGCATCCATGCTTAAATTGTTTGTATCTACAATTTTCCTCCTTTGAGCCTCCCTACACCACAGTCAGGTGACCACACCTTAGAATCCTGGATTACGGCACAACCAATGGCTCCACATCACATCTTCACCTCAAATAGAAGTTACAACCACATTTTTTCCATTTACCCTCAAAACCCATCAAAACCTCCTCAAGGTGCCTCCAAAACCAAAAACACACTATGTGATGGGCCACTCAAGTATGAGCCCATACACTGTATATGTACAAAAAACAGTACCAATTACATAAATATTAAGTGAATTTTTAGAATGTCATATAACAAGATATATATAATTAATTTTATAGTACACCTTTAAAGAAAATGTTATTTTATACAGATCACACTAACAAAATAATTAATGATATTTAGCATCAATATTTTATATGATATACTAAAATATATATGAAAAATAATGTATATTTTATAAAATCTTCTAATAACTAGACATATCATTTACAGTAATCCAAATTTTAATTAAAAGGTAAAAACAAATCTAGTGATTAGTCATTTTTATTGATACATGGAAATAATTAATCTACATATAATGATGTCCCCATTTACATTTGAAATCAGTTTTGGAATATTTTAATATATTCTTATATTTAGCATTATATTTTTATCTATTTACAAAAGTGATCAATTTATCATATAGATTCATTGGTATAAAATTTCAACAAACTATCCATCATAACAACAATTATTTCTACCAGATTCCTAATAACACAATTATCTAGTGAAGAAAAGTTTGTTGTAGTGTAATATAAATCATAGAATCAAAATAATAATTAATAAGAAATTCAATTTCGTATCTACTACAAGAAAAAAATGATTTTTAAGTTGTATAATGTTGACTATTTTTATTTTATTTCTGTATAATAACAAACCATGGTCAATATAGAGAGAACAATTCATATAGTTAATATATTTTTAAACTCCTCTTGTATGGCAGTGTGTTGAAATTTAAATTTTATTAAATTATATAATAAAAAAATATGATTAAATGGATACAGATATGGAAAATGTGAAATCAATTATTCCAAATATAGTTAACTTATACATTGTTTTGATTCCAAAATAAGTGTATTTAATTATAAAATTATCAGTTTAATTGAATTAAATAATAGTATAAATTCACTCAATTAACGATCTATAATAACACTACCACTAATAATGCTTTACGTAGTGCTACCCTCTATCAATGCTAGAAAAAGAGTGATGATTAAATGGATATTGTTATCTGTGCTAAAAAGCACTGATGAAAGGTACTTTTAAGAGCACTAAAAAAGTGTTCTTAAATGTACACCTTTATTCGTGCTTTTTTAGAGCTCATAAATGTTCCCATTTAATAGTGATTTTTTAGCATTTTTTAAGTTACCCCATTAACATCTCTTCTTTAAATGCGGTGATTAAAAACCCAAATTATCAGGGATTTTTTACTTGTGATGATAATGGGTATATTTCAAAAAATAATTGTTATAAAAAAATTTATTAATATATGAATATAATTATATTGATATATAAATATATTTAATATTTTTTAAATATGATTTAGATAAGGATAAATAGAAAATTAAACAATATAAGTAAGATATTATGTAAAAATGGATTATAAGATAATTTAAAGTATATTTTTACTTAATAATTTTGTAATTTTTTTGTGTAATAGTTATTAAATAAAAATTAGAGTAAAAAATAATAAAAAACAATAAAAGATTTATATTAATTTCAAAATAGATTTCAAACATCAAACAACCATAACATTTGATTTGGATGTTCGTTTGAGCTCTACAACATATCTAATAAAAGCATGCAATGATATATACACCCAAATAATTTATAGTAAACCATTTTTCACATTTTTTTAAGTCAAAAAAAGCTCAAAAGGCCTCCAAAAACGAGTTTTTACTTGGTCTAGCCCTATTTTTTAACATTTGAAGGATTATCAGCATCAATAAGGGGGTTTTCCCCTCTTTTTAATGGTGACTGAATTTAGTCCATGTTTGTACATTCATATTGATATTATGGTGTTGAAATTTTATCATTTTTCACATTGAGATATTATTTATAATCAAATATATAACTATATAAAAAGATTTTTTTAAAATTCTCCCCAAAAAAATTATTTTTAAAAATAAATAATTAAACATATTTAAATATAAAATATATTTCTGTGATATAAATATTATCAAAATAAAATAAAATATTTATATTTTTTAAAATAATGTCTGATAATTTATATACATATATATATATAATTAATGTATATGTGTGGCATATATATATATATATAAACATATTTTTCTGTGTGTTGAAAAACATATATACGTTTATCTACACATTCAAATATATGTATATAAATATTAATATATAATATATGTAAATAAATACAAATATGTATAATTATATTTATAGATTCACACAGATATATAAATATATATGTATGTATTTATAAACACACACACACAAACAAAAAATTTTATATTGATATATATATATATATATATATATGGATAAAAAATGTAAAAAAATATAAATATTAGGATACAAAATGTAACGAAATATATATAAATATATAGATATATTATAAAATTAATAAAAAAAATATGTGAGTGGAAGAGTCGTTGGAGCATGGGGAGGAGGTAGTATGTTTGTAACCCAGTAAAGTTAAGGGCACATGGGTGGGTGATCATGTTCCTAGAGCTATTAAGGGTGGTGTTTGTGCTGATAAATGGTAGCAGGGAGGCTAACACTGTTATCAAGGGGGTGGGGTGTCTATTGCTGTTATTTCACCCACAACGTTCCCATGATTAGGCTGTGAAACTGAAATCTTGAAAATGTATTTATTTATGAGAGAATGTCAATCACATAGATAGTGAAATACATTACATGGTCATGTGTATATGTTAAATTTGATTTAAATTAATTTGGTTTTCAATAACATGAATAACATTAAAAACCCTATTGAGTGATTTCAGCTGTTAAAACTAACCAAGAATGTCATACAGTGAAGAGTGTAGATATTTGATAACATTAGAAAGTTATACATGGGTGAATATGTCAATGATTATAGAATACCAAGAAGGTCTTTCAAAAAAAATTGTAGATATATGTGAACTGGGTCAGCCTGAGGGAGATCCCATTGAGGCCTGGGGGTAGAGAAACAAACGATATGAGGGAAACTAACAACCCTCTTCCTCTCTCTAATTTTATATATATACCTAGAAGAATCATTTGGTTCTAACTATCTCCCCTTTTCACATACTATTATGAACTCTATGAATTTATTTTATCATCAGTGAATCTTCTTTCACTCCATTTTATAGGGTGATTTGGTTATATGATAATTTCACTTTCTTGCCAATGATACCAATTGATTTTGTGTAATCATATTGATTATTGTACTAGACATGGCTATCTGATAGTCATGACTCATTAATCCTTTGATTCTTCCTTGTTGTATATGCATTTGATGTTCTGCTCTAAAATCTAATGGTGTAGAAAATGCCTTGTGCAATGCTGGGCTGGGTCTGCCTTCTCATCTCCCTTCTTACATGCTCAACTAAATCCCCACATCACGCCCCTATCAAGGCCACTCATCAGTATGATAGATCACCTCACCAAACTATAACCCATCCTCATATTCATCCACTTTACCAATGTATACCACTACCTCTAATAGCTAATCCCATGACTCAATCTTCCTCGAACTCGGAAAAACCAAATTCTTCATGTGGAAGATGATCTTCGGCGAACGCATATTTTTTAATTTTTATAGATTCTTCTCAAATTTTCATAATTGATTTTAACTCCATCACATAAAAAAATATATATTAAATTAATAGAATTTTATTCCTTGAACTTCTCTACTCAGATCTGAAAATGAAATTACTTCATCTCTAAAATTGGTTCATGGATCTTGTGTGACTCTTTGATTTTTTTAATTTACTCTTCAATGTTCAATTTCTATTATCATCAACCATATTTTTCCTGGTGGAATTCTACTAATGTCATATAGAAGTGTTGTTTTTCTAGTTTTTATGCTTCTTACCTATCAAATGACAAAAAAAAAAATTTTGTGTCATAGGTTGTCTTATTATGATTTATTTTGATACTGATACATGATACAATTTTAGATTTATGTAATTTAATAGACCTGTTTTAATTTCAAATCCTCTAAATTATCCACCATGATATAAATATATATATATATATATATATATTAATTTATCGAGAATGAATTATTTAAAATTTTCTCTATTTTATAAATGTCCTAGTGATCCATGGGTGGTGGTGGGGTTACTGGATGTGATAGTTAAGAAATAACTAGGTAGATTTTACTTCATCTCGTTTTTTGGGTTATTGATTTATATTAAATATATTAATTGGTTATTTATTTCTTTAATTTAATATATACCACAATTTAACAATCATTTATTTTAAATTTATTTAATTATAATGTTTAAAAATATGTATCAGAGATTTACATATATTCTTTATATAATAATGTATATTAAAATTTTAAAATTTGGAAAATTTCACCTGAGAAACAATATTTTCTGGATTTCTATAAGTGAACAAGTCAAATATTGAAATGGGTGATGCTTTGATAAAAAAACTAAAGAGTTTTTCCATGAGAGGAAATCTGAGAGTTAAAATATAAGACGAATCTATGTGTACTAGATATTGAAGTCAGTCATGATTGGGATTTAAAGATATTGGTCTTCTATTTAAAATGATGAAATATATTCATGTTCACACTATCATAGTTATTTAATTAGACATGTTCATTGGTTAAAACATATATAATGTTTCTATTTTTTTAAAACTTCGCCTGCATGAGGGCTACCACCCAATCACGACTAACAATCATACTAACCCCAAGAAAAAAACAATTTTACATCAATAAACGGAATCAAGCATAGTATAAATTGTGTGTTTATAGCTGACTTAGGGAGATTCACCTCCTCCTAGGCCCCTCCCTCCCTCTTGGATACATAGCTACAAAATTGTGTGACGCCTTCTTTCATCCTATTCAGGAAACACACCCCCTAGATTTCGTCAGTGCATTGGGAGATTCTGTCTCATAAAAACCCACAAACCCTCATGTGAATGAACTAACATTCAATTTAGTGGTAAAAGAGAAGTGCTTTCGCATCAAAATCAAGATCTAGAAATCCCAAATTGCAGTGTTAGAAGAAGTAAAAAAAGTAACACATACGTTTCATCTCTACTCAAAACATCAAAAATTGATTTAGAAACATGAAAGAGATACTTCATATCATCAGGATCCACATATCGAAATATTCTAATCAGAAAAAAAAAGAATCCATAATTCAGATAACCTCCCCTTTTAGGGATGAACCAATTAAAATAAGATGAGAAGACAATCACCAAAGGGTCCTGAGGCAATGATTGAATAACTTAATGTCTTCCATCAAAACCAGTCTATTTGTCGATCAAAATGATGAATAACTTCATTTTATGGGTTGAATTAATTTAAAAATCCTTCACATGTGTGGTTTTCCTAGTCCCCCTCCTTATATAGAAATCTCACCAATAGATACGTTTTTCAATGTATGCTTCCCAAATAAACACTTTTTTTGGTCATATAGATTTATAAGACACTTATCATTAGAAAATTTCAATACCATTCACTACTGGAAAACTAACCTTTACCAACGGTTTGGAACCGTTGGTATAAGCCTCCAAACCGTTGGTATAGCCTATACCAACGGTTTGGAGAACCGTAGCCAAGTAAGCCGTTGGGATAGGTCTATACCAACGGTTTTCCAAAAACCGTTGGTATAGACCTATACCAACGGTTTTAGAAACCGTTGGTATAGGTAATATGAAATCTATATCAACAGTAATGGAACCGTTGGTATATAAATTCCAAAAATAAAACACTCGGTGGGATTTGATCCCAGGACCTCCAGTTTATAACTCAAAGACTTAACCACTAACCTAACATGACTTTTGTTTACATAATTCCATAAAAATATATATGTATTGTTCTAATTATTTTAAATTTTGATATATATAATGTTCTCCGTAGGATGATTCCAAAAAAAACACTAGACGTTTCCCAACGGTTCTGAAAACCGTTGGGAAAAGTCTAGTGTTTTTTTTGCAAAGTTTGGCCGTAGGTTGAATTATGGAGGCCCTTTGCCAACGGTTTTGGCAAACCGTTGGGATAGGCTACCCTTTCCCAACGGTTTTCCAAAACCGTTGGCAAAGGGCTTCCATAATTCAACCTTTCCCAACGGTTTGGCCAAACCGTTGGGAAAGGTGGCCAAAATATGGGCTTTCCCAACGGTTTGGCCAAACCGTTGGGAAAGGGTACCTATACCAACGGTTTGACAAACCGTTGGTATAAAAGCTTTGGGAAAAATCATTTTTCCAGTAGTGATTGTTCTAGAGCCAATCCAACCATTCCCTTAACCTGACTCATATCACCCGATCAATTCCCTATGTCTCATCGTGGGTGGGTGCCTGTCTTAGTGATGTAGACCGTCTGATCAGATCCATAGTTCACCCATATCCAGACCCATAGAGGTATGTCTTGTGGGCATAGATAATTAGTTAATCAGGGTTGAGGAGCATGTGGTACATCAAGAATGGATGATTGTATATACTATTATCAACTATGGTATACACTAAATGAAATTATTATACAATTTCTTGTGGTTATGATGTTGGGTGACACAATGTGGTTATTCTTGAGTAATTGTTTTTCATCATAAAGGTAAATGCTCATTTCATTCTTAGGCAGATTATTAATGATATTGAATAATTTATAAGGAGGAGATTAGTTGATAATTATTGATGGATTTGTGAGAAAGGGTTGCCTCCTGTGGTTCCCTTTTTGAGTAAAATAATCCTAATATTTTTCTTCTACATTACATTTATTTACATTTTAATATTCTTTATCAAATTTTTCAAGGATATTTGATTGAACTAGAGTTTACTCCTTCTAAACATATTAGTATGGGACATAGTGGGGGTGATCTTAGAGAAACACAGATCACCTGTCGAACTCGTTCCACACAAACCTTCTAATAGACCCCCCATATACCACAAATTTTCATGCTCCACTTCAGTCTCAAGGGTTGTTCACATCCATGCCTCAATCATCATCTTATTTAGATTCTTATTCTCATTCCAACACTATGTTTCCTCCAAAAATGATTCCACCTATACCATACCATATCCTACGATGTTTTCCCTTCCCTTCTCTCATTACCGCACCATGTCTACACCACTACCATTTCCTATTATTCATCCAGGATATGATGACTCTTTTCCTTCAACTTCAACTCGGGGGAATTATGATGACCTGGTGCATGCAATGAAACAAATATATCCTTCCAATGTTACAGATCCAAGAAATCTCATAGATCCATCCAATCTTATTGAAGAGTTTTCTTCTGGTTATTTTATAAGTGGGTCAAATTATTGTTTACATGTAATACTGTGAATTAATTCTTCTTTTTCCTTTTATCTTATTCAGTGAGATCATATAATATGAATCATTGGTTAACCCATATGTCTAAATCCTGGAATATTAAAACATAAATAATGTTGGATTACACAGAAGACAATCAAATAATAGGTAAAAATGTCAGGAAGAGTGGATATTTATAGACAATTTATCCAAGTACAACGATATAATTATGGTGCAACCAATATCATGGAGGCATTTCAGTAATAAAATCATGGAGAAAGCATGGGTGGAGATATGGGTATTCAAATTGTTTTAAATAGAAATCAACATTATTGTTGTGTATATATGATCAACATGTTAATTAAAAAAAATGAGTTTATCATATCTAATGGTGAATCTACTATGGCCACACAATTGATGGATCTTGGGATGTTTTGGAGATCATATAAGCATGAGAAATATGTTTGTTTCTTTGGATTTTTTGTCACAATAATATTCATAAAATACATGTTCTATATGTAGATGATATGATTTTAGGGACATAAATGATACATGCTATCATGGTGGAGACTCATAGGTCATTGAGGAACCATAGAATGGTGTAATCCCTGGGTAATATCTACATTTGGTTATTAAGTGAACTTGACTTGCCCTGTAGGAAATCCACATTTATATGTGTCATTGGATTTTTCTATCCATGGAAGAGTTTATTGACCATTAGACTTTACGATTATTGTTAAAAAATATTATATGTCATGTATATTTTTTAATTGATGAAAATCAATATGACATATGTCCGTGGTGATGTAGGATATGTTGCGTGTATCAGATGTAATATTGATTTAATGAATAACCCAAGAAAGTGTTATTTTTTCTTCTGTTCTTTAACAGACGTTCATATATTAGGCCCTTTCATAAAAATGATATAGCCTAAGTAAATCAATGTCCATGGTGTTTTATAAGAATGTTCAATTTCTAGAAATTCAAGGAGAGAGACATCGAGCACATAGTTTGATGATGAAAACATGCAACCTGCATGCTTAGAGCTATCATGATAAATGGATTATATTAAATTGTGAGTTCCCAAATAAAGCATTTTGTTGCACCATTAACACCATTCTCTATATATTTCTTCAGGGTGTTACAAGAACCTAACTGTTGACTTAAGGATACTTCTCTAAATTCCATTTAGAATGAGTCATAGATTATCACACACTAAATATATCCAGAATCTTGGCTGAATAATATATTACAATTTATTATTTAAAAATTTGAATTAATATTTTTCTCATACATTTTTTAATAATTATTCATGTTTTTTATATCACATATTTTCCATCACCAATTATTTTATGAATTATTATGTGTGTAGAATTTTTAACAAATATTTATTTTTCTATTTAGTGAGTATTTTTTTTATTCCATAGTGTATAATATTGTGAAATTTTTTTATTAAATAAATATTCATTATTCCAGGGTCGATAAATTTTATAGTGGAATGGTTAATATAATTCATAAATCCATTGAGAAATAATATATATTTAATATTACTTGATTAAATGATAATTAATTTTAATCCATGGGATTCATGCTTGTCAAGGAATAATAACAATAATAAATTTTTTTCTTACATGGCATTCGGCCGGGATTAAATAAATAAGAATAGGAAATTTTGAAATTATTTATTTCTAATAGTAGTGGTATATAAACCCATGTATATTAAATTATAAGAGAGTCAATTTAATTTATGTTGTGCACAATGACATACAGAGTGAATCATCGGATGTCCTATAGAGAACCCCCTTCAAGAACACTCCCTTGAATGGAGAGAGATACTGCTCTACCATATACTCTCAAATCATGATTGATAAATTAGAATCCTATGGAAGTAATTATCAAGGTGATAAAATGAAACCAATAAAGGTGTTAGAAATTTACACTATATCACTCAGAGATTCCTATTATGATGTTCATATATTTTTGGAAGATGTTTCGATCACTGCTTGTGACATCCTCGAATAGGAATCCACTAAAATGGTGCTCTGACCGAGTTAACCATAGGACCTCAAGCACCCCTCTCCATTCACTAGAATATTTTCACTTGTAGAGAGGGCCTAACAGGTCTTGTGGTAATGATATACCCTCTTTACTATAGTTTTCTAAAATAGATAATAGAAGAAATAAGAAAAAAAAGTTTATAAACCAGGTCATACATTATTAAAAATTTCCCTATCATGTTACAACCATAACCAATATATAAATATGCTGTTTCAGTCTAACATGACCAAAAGTGAATGAATCCCAAAATAGGGACTAATGGAAGTGTCCCCTATAAAAACCATTAACTCCAACTCAAGATCCCCAATCAAGAAAATCCCAATAAAAAATCCACTATCATGCAATGTGATTTTTAACTTCTCCAATCCTATAATAAATAAATATGTTCTGGTACCCAACAACTGTCCGAACAGGGAATGTGAAGAACTCAGTTTTTCACCAACAATGGCATATTCAAAATATCCAGTCTAAATAGATAGTGCATGCTTGTACTAAAAACTAAAAGATAAAAAAATAAAACATTGTTTATGTTGTCGAAAACTATTCACATTTTCAACATCAATCATTTATTCCATTCTATTACATGAACCATTTTCATCACTTTATCCCTGGGTTTGGAATTTACATAATTTTCACTCATTCCCATGCCGATCAATTATGAGACATGAGGGAATATTTTATGTTACATATCTCACTAGTGATAAAAATTTAATAACAAATACATCACACTCACTTAGAAGCCTCCCCCTAGGTAGTCTCATAAAATGAAACCATTATGGCCTCTGATCATTAGGTCGACTTCCTATCCATTTCATTTTAGGGTTAGAATTTAGATCCTCAGTCAAACCTGACCCTTATTAGGATCCTTGGTCCAATTCCCCACATAACCCTAAGCCATGTGCACATGCTAATTAATCTAATTATCAAATATACCAAATCATAGACCATGCAGAATCAATAAACATAATATTCACAATTCACAATCAACTTAATAATTAAATCATCATTGTGTCTTAACAAATGAACACATTTACCACACACCATACATAGCCCATTTAGAACCATTAACAATCATATCTATCTCCCATTTCATCAAACAAATTCAAATTTTTCCATTTAACCCCCTTTACATTTATACAAAGTAACCATTATTCAATTACCAATGTCTATTCACAATTATAAATAATCCATTTTCCAACACATCTACGATATCAACATGGTCATCTTGGGATGTACTATATAAAAAACCAATTCAATATGGAACATTACAATGTTCCCTATTTAGAAATAGTAGAACACACCATTGGTGGCCCTAAATCAGTCCAGTAAGCCTCAATGCATCCCATTGAGATAATTAGGGGTTTAATTCATCATTTAGTCAACCATTTTACTAAATCTATTCAATGGAATAACATTCACAACAATATAGTATCATTAATACACCAAAAATTCAAAAAAAAACACACAGAGACCAAGGAATAAAACATGTAGACCACCAACCTCAAAACTAGAGATGAGAACATGATTAACCATATACATAAATGTGGATCTTAAAATCCATTAATTCCCCAACCAACGACTCACTTGAAACAGAGAGTTTTATGGAATCATAAGAAGAATATTTTAGTCAAAATACATACACTGTAAAAGAGGATCAATATGATCATATGACATACATATATCTTGGAACTGTAACCAAAGACATTTATAAAGTCATAGAATGTATGGTAATCAATACTTGGGAATATTTGGGGGGTTAAGGTTCTTAGTAGAGGTAGAAGAGATTGAATACAGATGAAATTCGTGTAGGGAACGTAAAATTGGGACGAGAAAATTGTAAAATACCACATTTAATGTGGCCCCTGGTTTGGACGCATAGTTTTCCAAACCATGCACCAACAGTGTGCATGCATCTGGACAAGATGGGTTGAGTATAATGGTAACATGGGGATCCACACAAATTATGAAAATCCATGCACCAACTATATCAAAGGCCTCTACCGAGGCCTACATGGTTCGGTCTCCCCTATTTCATGGTTTAGTAAGACATGAACCCCTTCCTCATAGATTGAATATTTTGGGTGCATGGTTTCTACTAACCAAGATCCAACCATGAAACATGTATATTAGGTACAAATTCTCTCTCTTATCATTCCTTGATCCCCCAAGACCCCCCCAAGCTTGCTCATACATCCTGTATAAAATTTATTAACCACAATAAGAAGACATAAACAAAAATATAAACAACAACATACCTATATAATGTCTAGGACCCTAAAACCTCCCCACCATATAATGACTCATCCTTGAGACACATTCCCATGCATCTCCGGACATCAAAAAAAGAGAGCGGGCCACTATGCCCACATATCTACCTCCCTCTACCAATATTCATCCAAACATTAAAATGTTTCCAAAAAAACCCCAGGCACATTCTTGCCCCCCAGGGCTTTCTCCTTACGATCAACAATAGGAAGTAAATGATCAAAAACGGTCACATCTTCCTCAAGAACAAAATCTTCATAAAACACATGATATGGTTTATGATGATACTTTCCATGTTGTGAAAAATTAAAAACATCATGAATATCACTATACAGTAGTGGAAGAGCTAATCGGTAAGCCACCAGCTCATTGTTATCTACAATCTCAAATGACCCCATGTACATGGGCACCAAATTATCTAATTTCAATATTTCATAGTGACCTAACCTAGGATACATGAATGGAAACACACTATCACCCACCATAAGCTCAATAGATCTATGATGCCGATCCAAATATGACTTCTGCATACTCTGAGCAATTTCCAGATGATTATGAATCTAATGAACCGGTACCAATAATCACTAGGTAACTGCTGTAATAAGTGAATTCTACAAATAATAAGTGATTCCACAATGATCCACCAAAATCCAAGACACAAGCCCTAAACAAATCCATTAGTACCAGAATAGTATGCACTGATTGTCCATCCATATATGGGTGTAAATCCATCCTTAAAAATACTTGGGTACAAATTTAATTCTATAATACCTTCTAGATACGTGATGTAGAACATGGATCATGATCTGAAACAAGAATATGTTGTACTATCTGAAACAACCCAATTTCCCAAACATATAATTCACCCAACTCATCAATAGAGAAGGTCACTCAAATTGGAATGAAATGTGCCACCATGGTCAACTGATCCAACACTACCCATATCACATCATTCTTTTAAGTCATCATTTGAATTCCTACCCAGAAATAAATTGTTATTTTATCCCATTTACATTCTATATTGTGAAGTGTTTATAACAAACTGACCAAAAATTTGTATTAAGCCTTCACCTGCTGAATGTTAAGGCGTCACATGATGAAACCGGTGACCTGAATCTTAATTTCTATACATGAATACTATATATGAATATTAGGTTAAATTTTGGTAAAACGAAGATGCAACGCCACCAAGATGCATAAAACCTAAGAAATAACCCTTCCCTCAAACATGATGGCACAACAACACCAAAAAAACATAAATAATCCCATCATCACTAATAGTACAAATGGAAGGTTATCTCCACATTTAAGACTAACCCTTAAGACCAAAAATTATAAATAATCATACTCAATTTCCATGATCCATCTCATACACATGAACTCAACAGCCAAGTATTCAAGGGTCTTCATCATGTGATTTTTACTCACCTCAAGATATATCTCAGTAAAAAAATTTCATCATCCTTCATTCGGAGTTGGTTTCCTAAACTTCATGACATTGAGTCTTCTGGATCAAATCTTCTAGAAAACTATTCTCCTTTCATAGTGTTCCAACTAGCTCAATGTAAAAATAATTCATTTACTCCACCCATAATTTCAATATAAGATTCAAATCATGCTTAGAGATGATGTAATTAAGGATTTTATGATTGCCATACATGTTAAGCTTTTATAAAAAAAAATAGTGTCACCAAAACATTAATGAAAAAACCATTTTATCCTACTCAATATCGTGTATAGGGTAATTTGTTTCATAGGGACTTAATTTCCTTGACCAATACACCACAAATCAATCATTCTACATCAACAATGCCTCAATTCAAACACTAAACACATCACAAAACAAGGTATGCCCCCAACATCGTTCAGGTATGATCAGATTTTGTGCAGATGTCAACTGATTCTTTAACTCCTGGAAAACATCCTCACATAGAGTAGACCACTCTAACATGATAAAATTATCATTCAAACAGAAAATAAGTGCTTTTAAAATGGGATAATTACTAAATTAACCTTTAGTAATTGCGATGCAAACAAAAAATATACTAGATATTAGAAACGTTCATTGGTTGTTCCAAATATTAAAGTACTCAAAATATTTCTAGGTCCACCAATAGACCATCCTCTGAGATGATGAGAGCGAATAAATTCACCTGATTGATTCATAAAAGACATTTGGATAGATTGGGGTATATCATACTCTATCATAGTCTAATCAGGATGTTATTAAGGTGTTTAGAATGACCGTCATGAGTTTTAGAGCACAACAAGATGTCATCAACAAAAACTTCTACAAACTATTCTTGGTATATGAGAAATATTCATTTCATTAGGACCATAAAAACAACTGGAGAATTAGCCAGTCTAAAGAGAATTACAAAAAACACATTTAAATAAAATCTTCTATAGATGGAAGTGTGTGGTATACTAGAAGGTATCGACCTTTTCTGATGATACCCTAATGTTAGATCAATCATAGAGGACACTAAATTAACTATTAACTAGAAAAAAAGATCATCCATTCAATGAATAGGGTATCATTTCATAAAATCCATATAATTTACCTTACCATAATTGACACAAAACTACAATGATCTATTAGCCTTCTAAGTAAAAACTGCATTAGATTCACCAAATGTGATATACTCAGACCGAAAATACACTTATTTACCAATTAATCCAACTAAATTATAAGTACCTCGAGTTATGATGGTGACATTCTATATGATGGAGTAGAAACTAGCTCTACTCTAGGAAGCATCTATATCATGAAGTAAACATCACCATCGAGAAATGACACTGAGAATTAATTAGAAAACACTTCCTACAACAGATCCACCATTGGAAGAAATACAATCTTCTCTACTCCCCCATCATTAATCATATGACAAGCTACTTTAGTTGTGAGCTCGCCCAACCATAGAAAACTTGCACTGCCTGGCCTGTCTGAATGTCCCACTCACCATGATAGACCTAAGTGTCTCCTTCAAGAGGCATGAATGTTAACCTATGTTTGAAATAGTTGATGTGTTCCTGGTAAAACACAATCCAATTCATACTAAAAATCAGATCAAAATATAACATCTTATGAAAAAGCATGATTCATTGGAAATGGTACCCCCCAACATCAATATAATACCCCCTACACTTCATAATATTCTCTACTCAAATCCTTAATAATGTATCAATTGACCTAACCCTTTACAAATGTTGCAATGCTACACCCAACATAAACACAGGTTGAGAAGAAATAAAATAACGTGAGGTAGATGTATCGAATAAATCACTATCAATCATGGTAGCTACATGGATCCTAACTGTAATAGTCAATGGTCCAGCCTCACCACCTCCCGGTGTTGACTAAACTATATGAAGATGAAATCCCTCTCTACTTAGTGCTCTGACTAGAATTCCTAGAACTACACTACCCTATTGATATGGATTATTTTTCCCCTGAGTAACACGTCCTCCACTACACCGATATGACTAGTGGAGCTCTAATTGCCTACCTAATATTGGTTAACCAACCCCCTTCTTAAACATGGCATCGATCTAATCCCTCCGTCATTCCTACTTTGTCATAGTTTCTTACATAACATTTACACATAACCCATTCAATGGTATGCTCGACACTCAACCAGTGGTCTAGGATGGTGGACAAACATGTGCCCTATCCCACCACATAGATTGTAGAAAACTTGATCACAACCCTTATGGGATGGTTTTTTCATTACACTACTCTGTCTACCAGAGCCAATAGTGAATGTTTGAAAAACAATGCTTCCTTTCATAGGATGTGGCACAACAGGATCGCCCAACTTTAACATCATTCCAACCACCAAGGTCCTCCTTGAAGTTTCCCTCTGAAATAAGGGTTTGATCTACCATCACAAAAACTCTTTTTAAACATATGATATTCACCTAGGATATAATCTCATATTTATTCCCATCGTTATAAATTCTTTCCAAAAGAAAACTCATCCTCTTACAATGCTGAAATAAAATGTTTCATGTCGGTGAAAAAACAACCTTATTCCATCACCGTCTTCTTCCCCTAGGTCAACCACATCAATTGTGTATCCTTTTTGTGCCTCATTGTCTCTTATAGAAATATTCCAGAAACTATTCATATAAATATTTACATGAAATATCGTCATTCTACTAGGACTAATCCAAAATGTCCCATCGGTGTTTTTCTTCCCTTGAAACATGTATGACACAAAATTGATTTTCATCACAAGAGATGTCTCTATGTGACCATGAATCATCTGGATGGACTCTATCCTGAACACAGATACATTAGGTCCACCCTCTACAGAAAAAGTTAGAGGGTGTTGTTGTAGAAACTCCCTAGTCAGCTCAATCATTATTGGCACAATCTTCCATGGGTCCCATTCCATCATTTTCATAAAATGATAAATGTTCACACGAAACTAATACTCTTCAATGTTACCCTAAACCATAAAGATGAAGTTACCATACAAGTATCAGATGCCCCAAAAATTGGAATTTAAATTTTTTCACTGAGGATCAACATGAACTTATCGACATCAGATAGTCGATGCCTGATTACTAACTCAAGATGATATGTGAAATAGATTAAGCGTAATATTACAACCATAAAACACCATGTGTAACTTTGAGGTTTCACTTGATGCATTCTCATTTTTAGGGATTCCCACATTAAGAATATAGAGCATAATTCCTATTGATTGTCCACATAAGCTTTAAGAATCTATAAGAGTGTCGATCATCATAATATTGGTTCTAGAATGGTATTCTGACGAATCCTTCTATGCTATGATGATCTCTGTATCCCCATTCTTATAATACATGGGTGTGATATTGATTAAAGCTCCTGAATCTAGAGTCACTCTCTCTAAAATGCATGTTAGATTAGTAGAGTGATAGAGGAGTTAATGAATAGTCATGGTAAAAATCCCTCTACTCTTCTATTTATTGTGTAAAAATAAATTTCTAAAAAATGCTAGCCCGGCCCCTGAATAATCAACAGACTAAATAAATAATATTTTCACAAATAAAATGACAAAAAAATATCTTTTATAATTATCAGTTTTATTAGAATATAATAAATTTATTACCTTATAACACATGATCCATTAACTCAGCTCGTACAACCTGCAAATATTAAATGAAACATTAATATTTAAATGATTATTCATTCATTACATATTTTTATATATTTACTATAAAATATGTAAAAACATTTAATTAATAAATTCATTGTCAAATAGTATTAACATGATTAATATGAATGTATTTATTAATTTCTTGATCATATGTCTTTGAAAAAATTCTAGATCCAAGTTGGGCTCCACCATGACCAAAAATCACATTCAATTCTGTAGTGTTGATTCTTCATTATGATGTTGTGTGTTACCCTCTTGGGCATTATCTTGATAGTGGTGAATACTATTCACATACCTGGAGAAGGATATAGTAACCCATCATGGCCCAAATGAGATAAGGATAGTCTGAACAGTGACAACCAACCCACTATCATGAACAATGTAATAAAATCTATTTGTCATTAATATATCTTAAAGATAGACACAAAGTTGTGTCATAATCCATTTCATGATTTATTATTTGTGGATCTAACTGGGTGGATTTACCCTCAACTGCCATGGGCATGGTCTTATGGAGGTACTACCATCATGATTAATGTGTCCTAATATATATACATTCCATATCCTAGAAGTGACTAATCCTTTATAGATCATTCATCCAATGTCGTGCCACCAATGACACACCAACCAACAGCTAGTCTACATGATTTTATTGTAATGGTTTTTTCCTTACATCATTGTATGCAATCAAAAGGCAGACATTGGAAATGACGTCAATTCAGGAGACCATTACACATGTCTGTATGTAGAAACATACAATGAAACCCAAAACATATGTAATTCACAATGGTAGGTCTATCCCAATAAACTCTCTACACGAGATCACCAAGTGTTAACTTTCTGAGAAAATGTAATACCACTTATGAGACACTAGAAACTAATAGTCAAATATCTACTTTGTCCAGTCAGTATGATGTATCTTGAACATATGGAATATTTATGATTAATGCCAATGTATAGAGATGTTTTCAATAATTCTGGGAATCTACAATAAATTTTTGATATTATAATTAACCTATGGACATTACCATTAATAGTGGATGTTGAAATATCTGCACAATAATTGTAAGTTTTCATCATTCACATCAAAATATCCAAATGATATGGTAATCAAAAGCACTACATAGTTGTGTCTATGACACTCACTATTACAACACTCCCACTTTCAGTAGATCCAACATGATAACTAAATTGGCTGGCTCACTTATGATCAAAATCATGTTTCTTCTTAGTCATGGCATTAGCTGATGGGTCTTCCAGGACTCTGCAGCATGGCCATTATTCTATTTGGAACATCATCACCTTGAGTAAAATATCTCATGAAATGGAATCCCCAATTATTTCCATTTTTCCACTATCATAACATGATATCATGTA
Organism: Viscum album; assembly: GCA_963277665.1. Lineage (NCBI taxonomy): Eukaryota > Viridiplantae > Streptophyta > Magnoliopsida > Santalales > Viscaceae > Viscum > Viscum album. The sequence goes on along the minus strand of OY728139.1, from coordinate 977,931,985 downwards.
TAGTAATAATAAAATTATTTACATTATGATAATTCCTAACATTCTAGGTGCGATTTAATGATTTGGAATAAATCGTTGGGTACTAAAAAATTTATCTTCCATTGAATTGTTAACATAAAATGTATTTGTAGTTATGGTTACTTCTTTCTAAAATGAGCTTGCCTCACTCAACAACTTATCCAAACTATGATATCGGATCACTCAAATATATGGAAGACTATTTTTTGTCCCCTAAAAACTTGTATACTTACCTCTCCATTAAATAGGTATATATCTTTTGTACGTTCCAAAGAACAATTAGATATTTCTAACTACTTCACTTGTAGTTCTCCTGGATATAATTAATCTCTTCCTACTATAAATTATATCCATGAAATATAAATAATTGTTCATATTATTGTATACATTATTGATCCATCAATTAGGCATATAGAATTCAATTTATCATGTTACACTCCTCCCACGTCTCAGACATGTCTACCTGGAGAGTTATATTCACTCTTACATTGGTAAAAATTCCAAACTTGAATTGTTTTTCTTGAATTTTTGAATACCAATTTAATAAATGTACTATTGAATAGTTACCAAAAACCATATGATATATCTCACTACATCTTCATTCCTGTAAAATAGGATACTATGTTAATCCAATCACTGGAGAATAAATTTCATCCTTGTCATAACTAACAGATAGACCAAAAAGATGTTTCCATGTGATACAGATCATATTTTATTTTTTAAACAATGGACCTCCCACTATGCTCTGGTAGGTGGATGAAAAAAATATTACAAATGAATATTTGATGACCATGTTACTCATTTCAATAATAAATTATATTTCACTAACATTCAACCCATTTTAGCATTCTTTTATGTGACCATACCTTTCTCATTGCATCGTATAGTAACCTTATAGGATTGGTGTTCATGAAATTCAATCTCTAATAATATTATAATAGAAATTATCTATGTCATTTGAAATTATAATAGATTTAGGCATAACATCATGATGTAACCAATCAACAATTTTGGGTACTATGCTTTTACAATCCATGTATTTTCTCACTTTAACACCCACCATTGTTTTAAAAATTAGAAGCCCCATTTCAATGTTAACCATAGAATCCAATATTGAATTGTAATTGATCATTTCAATCATAGATAATTTCCTTGTGATGATCTCTTGTATAAATAATAATTCATACTAATTAGTGGATCATCGGCCCCGAGGAATTCAAAATTTTTCATCATGTTTTTATACATCCTATGCAGTACATGTCTCTAAAACATTCATGTTCCATATGAACTTTTAGAAGTATTTTCTATGACATCTACATGTTAATATCTAGAATTTAATAAAACTAAGTAAATATCTCTCTCACTCTCTACCAAATATTTTATCACTTTTATCGAAATGTAGTCTAACACTTGACTACACCTTTTCTATCATAGGTATTTTTGTAATTTCCAAAGCAACCATTAGGATAATTACATTTGATACACATTGTGTTTGTTCTTGAAACATGTTTGTTTATGTCCTAAAAAACCCGTTTCATTTAAATAAATGTCTAATTACATAATGTATTTAAATTATTTTAGGAATTATATGATATCCATTTTTTATTGTAGTTGGCATATGTTTACAACACATCACTGTTATTTACAAATAATGTAATGAAATATAATGTATGTTTTTGTATGTGGAAACATTGACACTCCTTACATCATAACCATGAAGTATAAAATGTGTGTTTATGAATTACTCCACACTATATTTTTTTGAACAATGTTAACATGTAATAAGATATCATGAATCCTCCATATTAACATCAATTTCATGGCATTGATAAGGTAACGTGCATTTAAGAATTATTCCAGGCTACATTATCAGGATAAATGATTGCATTTTACAGATATTCTTTGGCATTCGAGCTCAAAAAAACACATATTTTATGACCATACATATACTTCACTTTACGATTCCCTAATTTCTTATAGGTATCTTATCATGTTAATATACATCCAACTTATTCTTGGAATATCCCATGGTCTCTTACTTGGAAAATTCATAATGCTTTGTGTAATACCATTATTTATAATGGTTTTTTCATCCAAACTTAAGTCATTGATAATAACATAGGTGTATAGATTTACTAATCCTTAATACCAAACTTGGTATATCCATGTTATCCACATATAGTTTTAGTTGAAAAAGAATTACGTGTTCACATCTGGGTATATAATTCTTCCATTTTATTCATCACTTATTTTCAATTATTCTTGTATCACTAAACTATTGGTTGTGTATTAGATACCAAAATCAACATTTATTATTGAGTCTGGAATAATGACTCCATCTGTCCTAGGACACTTTCGATTAATGTAATTGGTATACTAAATAATATTTCTACATGAGTCATTAACATGGAAATAATGAATTTGTGTACTTACCACTGTTGGCCTAGGTATCAAACTATCTCAACCACATAAATAATATAGCTGACATCTAGTAATGTTTCAATACCTACCTGGTTACTACATATAAACACAGATATTTGATAGGCATATAATATTAAATACCCTGGAATTAAAATTGGATCATTACATCATACATTGATGAATAATCCTGAAGAAGAAGTGGTTACTTGCTTCTTTAATTTAGTTAATTTCACTTTAACATCAATGTTTTATTAAATGATGTGAAATGAAAATAACCTATGTTAATACAAATTTTTTTGAAAAACATATTGAATGTTCATTTGGCTTTACATTATATTGGCCTTTTTGGATTGTCATCGAATGTTATCATCAAATGAATTAAAGATGAAACTTTCTTTTATATTATTATTTATGTGAATAAACATAACTAAATTGTTAAAGAAGCATTTAATCAATTACTGTCCATTTTTTAACCAATAAAAATATTTGAGTAAATTGGTAAAATGATATGAGAAAGGCATCCTTTAAAATATTATGATCCATCTGTCATTTTACCCATATCGATGTACCCATCAAATTAATCTTTTCTTGCTTCAATTTTTTCTCACAGTCTTTATAGAGATGAGACTATATGTTATATGTTCCATGTACTGATGTTGCAACTGAAACTAACATTGGATGTTGATGATAAAATAATGTAATAACAATCATATACTCTATACACGAGTCTCATGTATGAAATTTCTCACCATTTCTTCTTGAGCCGACATAATTGGAGTTGGGGACAATGGAACCTTGAGTGTCCTATATCATATTACTATGCACAAGCGACTGTACTATTCATAGATACTTGTGCTTGTGTAGACATTATCATTGTCGAATATTTATCACATTTTATATTGTGTTATAATTTCAATTTTTATAATAATAAATTTTACTATATTATTACTTTTTATCTGGATTACCTATATAGTCATTTTGATTAATTATTTACATCATTAAATATCTCTTACTATTTATAGTATTCTAGGAACTCTCTATGCTAAATTCTGAATTATCCATCACTTGAGAATTATTGTACAGATGATCCTTGAACCTCCTTCAGTGTCTATAAGTTTTGGTTATGCCACTAATTGGAGGGTTCAAGGTATGCATTTTGTTGGCAAACAACATGAACTCATGGTTCCTTGGTCTATTGAGTAATGTCTCAGCTTCTACAATCAATAATGATTTCATTAAAACATGCCTCTAAAATTAGAACAAGATAGCTTTTGCTACTTCTTTGCAGCAACATTAGTTAATTCAAACCATCATTCTCATAATAACTCCTCGGTAGTAAAAGGCACCATCATCATTGTCGAGTTCATCCCCCTGGAAACCGGGTTTTGTTCAAATTTGTTTGAAGGGACCAGATTACAACATAACAAATCTTTGAGGGTTTATGTATTCAATGTGGTGAAAGAAATATTTTTTCTATTTTTAAGCGTGTTCTAGGTGATCTCACTCACAACTGGCTATGAAATAAATATAACAATCCATAGTTCCACATGGTCATTTTATATGTACATTCTTGTTTATTATTTTGTGTTGTTCGCATGTTAACTACACAAACAGAACAATAACAAACCATTAAAAAAAATAAAACAATGATCTGATCATGAGATGATATTAATGGTTGATCCATAGAGTGAACAATGGACCATTCTAGATCCTGAGGGATATTACTTGAGTCACATCACATGCGACACAGATTGCAGAATCTTTTCATCCAATGCATATGCTCCTTTCTTGTGTGTCAACATAACAATGCATGAAGTGCGTTTTTGCTCATCTCTTCACTATACAACATTACTAACATGCATATTAGGGGGTATCGGGGTATAAAATAAAACTCTGAGAATGGGCACACACAAACATATACATTTCATGACTCTGAGATGGCATACATATCACCTTTTATTTAACTACATATTAAAAACAATGCAATAATTAAATAAATAAATGAAAAAGCACACCAAACATACATTGGATGATATTGGGCTCATGATCAGTCAATATTTATTAACTCGTGTATTTAAAAAATAAATGCATATTTAAAATTAAATATTCATTAAATAAACTCAAGGGTATTTAATTGAATGGCAAATTTCACTTTTTTTATTAATTCAATATTCACATTGTTCATTCCCATAAATTAATTTAAATTTAAAATTAAATTAAATTAATTATTTTATGTAATTTAATACCAAAAATTTAATTTAATTAAGACACGTTTATATTTAAAAAGAAAAGTAATATTAAATTAATTTCAATTAACAATGAAATTACATAAATTAATTCAATTAAATTTTAAAAAAAAATAAGTAATTTGAGCCAAAAAACCCATGGGCATGGCCTTTGCGGGTGGGGCCAAACCTGGGGGCTCATTTCAGGCTGTGCCAACCCATGAAAGTGGCCATAGATTGAATGGTGGTCGGTTCAAAGAATGTTTACGGCGGGTGTCACACTCACCCGAGCGGAACGACAAAGGCCAGATCCACCTCATCCAGCCACCGATCTAGGTTATTTGGGAAGCCCCAACATCGTTGGGAGTCAAGGATGTCAGTCTGAGGTTCCCCATGCTGAAGGAGGGCCGACCAGAATGGTTGCTGGTGGCCTTGGGGTGGGCTACGGCAATTGAGAAGTGACAAGGATCCTCCTGTGCTGGGATATCGCACATGCGGAGATGGGGAAAGCGGGGGAAGAAGGAGGCAAGATGCGGTGGCCGGTCGCTGGATCTTAGGGTGGTGTCGGGGATCAGCTAAAAGGTGAGCCAGTTCAGGAGAACAGCAAGATGGGGGTCTCACCTAGAGTGAGGAACCACGAGGCTGACACAACCACAGAAGGGTCTAGCGGTATAGGTTAGGTGACGAGAATTGCCAGTCCAGGTGAGGCACGATGAGGGTTCGGGGAGGAGGCCGGATGGACCATGGGTTCCAGCCGAACTGGCATGACAGAAGGGTACCGACCTGTTATGGGAACCATGGTGGAGAAGGTGCGGGAGGCATTTCGGTATGGGGGCGCCATTGTAGGAGTTGACAGGTATGTGCTGGCCGCCGATCACTCGTACGCAGGAGGGGACTGCTCTTGGAGGGAGACATCAACTTTAAGGAGGTGGTCCAGATAGTTCGCTGTGGCGTCCCACGGAATGTGTAGAAAACGATGTGGGGTTCTCTAAAGTTGAAGGGGGCTGGGGGTTGCTCGGCCCAAAAATTATGATTACTTGTTCATATTGACCCACCCTTGCTCTTTTTTTTTAATTTCTGATTCATATTCTGTCTAGGGAAATCAGACCCTAATTATGCTCTGTATATATATGAATAAAATTAAATTTTTCCATTAGCTTAATATTTTCACGTGTTTCTCTCATAATAATTGAATCAACCATGAATAAAGCGGCCTCCCAAAAAAGTGATTTTAAAAATTTTCACCGACGATCGACATAAACTTGTTGACATCAAAGAATTGCTGGCCGATTACTTCCCTCAGATCACACGGGGATGAGATAATGCACAATATTAATACCATAAAATAGCTGGTTTAAATTTGAATCTGTGCTTGATGTCTGCTCACTGTTGGAAATCTCCGCTCATAGAATCCAAAACAAAATTCTTATAGATCACAGTAGATACTTCAGGAATCTAAGGGAGTGGCTGTCATCATAATCCATGTTCTATAACCTTATTATTATGGCATCTTTGATGCTTCGACACCATCGACACTTCGATGATCACCGCATCGCCTTGCTTGTGATGTTTGAGTGGTAGCTCAATCCAAGCTCCTAGATCCAGATAATCTATCTCTAGAATGCAGGAGAGAGAAGTCAGTAGATAGAGTCCTTGAATAGTTATTGGAAAATTTCTATAATCCACTATTTGTAGTGTGAAAATTGAGTACTTGAAAATAGCAGCCTGACCCCCAAATAGTTAACACAATATATAAATTATTATCTGACTACTAATGTGTGTCAAAAATAACATTAATTTATATTATCGCTTTTCTTGTAATATTATAAATATATTACATAAACATACCTATTCTATTATCTCACCTGATATAGCCTAGAAATATTATATGAACCAAGAATATTTAAATGTATATTAGTTCAATAAATATATTTATGTATTTTCTAAAAATAATATTATAAAATTATTAAATAAATTAAATGTAAATTATTATTAACATGAATAATATGAATTTATATATTACGTTGGTGATCATATTGTTGGATCTGAATCTACGGATTACACACAAGAGGGGAGGGGTGAATTGTGTCTTTTCAAAATTATTACAATCTCTTCAATTTAGACAAATTCTGTCCACTATGCTTTTGCACGATTAAATATGCAGCGGAAAAAGTAAAAGCATGAACACACGGATGTATAGTGGTTCGGGGAACAGAAGGCCCCTAGTCCACTCCACCAACGCTCAAATCCACGAGCTTGGCGATTTTCACTATCTGGTCCTCATTTCCACAGACCCGTTCACAACTGAGTACAGGCAGTTGACACCTTTAAAAGATTCAGGCAAACACAGCCTTCCTGGTTCAAACACGAACCCACGCAGCTTAGAACAAGAAACTGATCACTCAAAAATAAAAGGGTTTCGATAAAGAAAACACTTCTCCAGTTGTTCTTCACAATTGCAACAGAATGCAATTGACAGTAGATAGATCGTTGTCTTCAGAAAATAAAGATCTGTAATCAAAACAGTTCTGAGTCGATCCAGTTGCAATAGATATTATAAGAAACTTCACAACTTCAGCAGCAGTAGATTCACAACAGATAATCGATGTAGAACACGTGAATCTGCTATCAAGATCTTCCTTCGGTAATAAAGGTTTTACACTTCTACCAGAAAAGAACGCCTTTACACAGTCTCTGTTTCTTGCTCGTTAAAAGATCAATCTATATCTTTCACACACTTTTCTGTGTATATATATATCCGAAGTTTCCAAGATAGAACATATATATTCAAATATGAGAAAATCTTCCGCATAAATAGATCCATGAAAATCTCCTTTAGATTCGCGATATTAAATGAAATAACAGAGCCGTTGTAACTCTCCTGAAGAATCGGCATAAAAAGCTCCGTTTAAATCAATCATTAATCCGTTGTAAATCGTCTTTGATTCAGTCAAAGTCGTATTTAAGAATCAGCTCGAAATCCGCCTAATAATCCGCTTGTTTGACCAATTCAAAAGGAAATATCGTCTGTCAAAAATATCCCGACGCCAAACGTAGAGTTGATGACGTGGCTCCAAACGTAGGGTTCACAAACGTAAGGTTCACAAACGTAAGGTTCAGAACGTAAGGTTGAACATACATACTTTCTCTTCAGCATTCAAACGTAGGGTTGATCATCCATACTTTGTCTTGCTTCAACTCTCCAAAGAAGGTACGGTTGATTATAAAAGTAAGGTTGATGATCCATACTTTTGAAAAACAAACTCAACACTGAAAACTAATGTACGGTTTCTCTTCCATACTTGTCCAACAACGAAAACGTAAGGTTCCTTCCAAACGTAATGTTCTTCTTCCGTACTTTTCAACAACGTAAGATTCATTAACCATACATTTCAAAATAACGTAAGGTTCCTTAACCATACGTTTCTTTTAACATAAAAAGTAAACTTTTCATCCATACGTTACGTTCATCAACGTAGGGTATGAACAGTGATTCCAGTACGCGCTAAAATTGATCTTGCGCTACAGTGATTCCAGAACGTGCTAAAACTGATCTTGCGCTACAGTGATTCCAGAACGCGCTAAAACTGATCTCGGAATAAATGAAGTATAAAATCTCGTTGTATGAAATAAATAAATAAAATAAATTCCTGCAAAATACTCAACGAAATAATTAGTAAATAATTAAGGGTATTTGTGAGCATCAAAATCATCATAAAGAGACAGAGTATTATTTGAAATAATCTCCCCCTTTTTAAAAAACATTATTTTGAATTGTGTGAAAACAATACATTGCTCAACAATCTCCCCCTTTTTGATGATCACAAAACCCATAAAATAATAGAACTAATTTAATTGCAATCTTTATTGAAAAATTAGTTTTATAAAATTTTAGAATTCTGAAAGGATTAAAACAATATTTAACTATAAAATTTCTCCCCCATAAAAATAAATTTTCAGCTAAAAATAGATAAAAGATAAATGTCGTATATATCCAAATTCTCCCATATATCCAAATTTCTTCATAGGAAACAAATGAATTTAAATGTTGTGTTTATCCAAATTCTCCCCCTTTTTGTGATATCAAAAAGAATGAAAAATTACGGATTTGAACACATTCAATATTGCACGGAACTATAAGTAAATGCTATAATTAACTGTGTATGAATAAGTGAATTTGTTATACTGGATAACTTAATCATAAATCAATAAATAAAAAAACAAAAAAAAAGTAAGAAAAGAATTTTCATTCACAAGCTATTATATATAAAAACGACTGTGATATACAGAGGAATCAAGGTTCATGGATAAGACAGGGAAAAAAAGGTGTCTATCTCCTTCGAATCACGGTCTTGATCTCTGTAAACTGTTCTCTGAGCCTCTTCATCATCCCATCTCCTAACTTGATGATAAGATCTCTGTTCTCTTGAGTCATATGAATATCTTCAATCAAATTAACTCTGAAAAACTCATGCATTCTTTCTTCTTTTTCAACAAAAAGAGCCAGTTTTTCTGATAACTGATTCAAAAGAATCCTAATCGGTTGCTCTCCAGATGTCAACTGATCCACTAAAAATTTCTGATTATCTAGCAAAACTGACAAAGGGGCACTATTACACTGAAGATCGTGTAATCTATCACTCATATTGCTCAGTGCTCCAGTAATTGCTTGAAATCTTCGAATCAAATCAGGTGAAGAACCTGATCCACTCACAGCACTATTTGCAACAGACTCAAATTTATTCTCCATGTAAATCTTCATCTCAGACAAATCATCTTTCTTTATCATCTCTGATTTTAACTGATCAACAGCATGCAACATATCAGTCTTAAACAAATCTACTTCCTGTCTTGAAACAGTAGATTCTTTCAGCTTCTCAAACTTCAACTGCTCTAAGTTCAGAGAATTTCTGAGACTAACATTATCAGATTCTAATTGAGATATACGCTTGTACAACTCAACAACTTCTTCTTTTCTCGAATCAGGGGCACCCTGTGCTTGATTCTCATATCCAGAAATAGGTTGATGAGGCAGGGCAAGTCGTAAAGAATCTGCATCTGACTGTTCTTTGTCCTGACAAGGTTGATCCACTGAACTAGCTTTTGAAGCCTGAAACTCTTCTACTGAAAAATCTTCCTGAAGTACCTCTGTATTAGCTTCAGAAGTACATTCATCATGAACAGTAGTCTCTCTGACTTCTACTGAATGGTCAAGAACAATATTTTCATGTAAATCTTGAGGTTGGGCCACTTCTTCACCAGGCACTACCTCCATAAGTTGTTCTTGTGGAATTGCTTTTTCAACAGCCACAGCAGCAGATTGAGGTTCTTTTTGGATTTCCGGTTGAGCTACTGGTTCCTCTATCGGTGCAGTCTGCTCCACAACAGCTTCTCTCACAAATGAATAAGAAATTATCGGTTCAGAGGATTTCAAGGCAGGAGAGATAATTTCATCATCAATTGACCTCTTCCTTCTAGATTGAAGTCCTTCTTGACTTCTCTCTTCCTCAACTTCCTCCATCTCAAAGTGAATTCTCCTTGCCACTGTACTAACCCTTGATTCTGCTTGTCCCTCCTTGGACTTAGCCGGTTGAGCCTGAGCACTCTCCGAGTCTTCCTCAGCTCCAACAGGTAAGAGTTTTCCTTTAATTGTGCTCCAGAAGTATCCTACTTTCCTTAAAGTTCCAGCATTAAAAACATTACTGTGGTGACATTTCACCCCAGCATCTACCAATCTGATCAGTCCTCTTTTATATAAAAACAAAGAAATGAACCTTCCATAAGGGAAAAAGGTCATTCTTGCTTCACTCTGACAGCAGTAACTCAGATATCTTATCATAAACCGAGGAAAATTAAACTTAATATCACACATCAGAAGATACATTATGTACATGTCAGGGTATAGAATTTTCTCCATCTCAGCCATCCTTGGTGCTAAACCAGTCTGAACAAATTTTACCAAGATTTTCTGATCGGGCTCCAAATCTTTAATAAACATTTTCTTTATCACTCTGGTTCCAAATAGAAAAGACATAATGTCTTCAGACTTATGTACAGAATCTCCAATATTCCGTAAATCGAAATGAAAAACTCCTTCATGAGGGTAGTTAAGAATTTGACTTATCTCTACAGATGATATGGAAAAGTCCTTATCCTCTATTTGAGCCAATAAACTATCCTCCGTATCTCCAAGGCTAAACTGAACAGTTCTAAAGAAATGTCTCATTTCTGCCTCATATAGAAACTCAGAATTTTCACTATTAAAAGCTTGCTCAAGGCATTGAAACGACAACTCTTGCTTCAACAGTAAATTAGTTTCAAACAGCCATTCTAAATCTATGACTTTACCTTGCAGTATTTTCCGACCAACTACTTTAGGTTTCTTTGCAGCACTGCTCTCAGCTTCATCTGGACCCTTAGTCTTTTCCATTTCAACAACGATTTCTGAAGGTTCGTAAGTTTAGGGTTTGAAGATTCAGAAAAGGGTTTTGGAGCAGATGTGCGGTTTTAGGTTTTCGAAAGGGTTTCCGAAAAAGGTGAAAACAGTTTAGAAGGTGAAACGGTTCTGACAGCCTTGATTCCCGTGTAATCACTAATAATTACTTTTATGTAAAACAAAATAAAATTACTTATAGCGGGAAACAGAAATTAAGCAGAATTCGAAAACAGAATAAGATTAAAAAAAACTATTTAAAATTAAATAAACCTAACTCCCCCTTAATAAATTCAAACCTTGCCGTGGGAAGTGGTTTAGTAAAAATATCTGCTAATTGATTTTCTGTATTTACAAATTCTAAAAATATATCCTTTTTAAACACATGATCTCTTAAAAAGTGATGTCTTATATCAATGTGCTTAGTTCTAGAATGACTAATAGGATTTTTTGAAATATTAATTGCACTAGTATTATCACATAAAATAGGTGTATTATTGAAATTTAATCCAAAGTCCATAAGAGTGTTTTTCATCCACAACACTTGTGCACAGCAACTACCTGCAGACACATATTCTGCCTCGGCTGTTGACAGGGCAACTGAGTGTTGTTTCTTACTAGACCATGATACTAAAGACTTTCCTAAAAAGTGACATGTTCCTGAAGTACTCTTCCTATCTAATCTACAGCTTCCAAAGTCAGCATCTGAATATGAAATTAAATTAAAATCAGAGGTTTTTGGATAAAGCAGAGATTGATAAATAGTACCTTTTAAATATCTAAAAATTCGTTTAACAGCAGTTAAGTGAGATTCTTTGGGATTTGATTGAAATCGAGCACAAAGACATACTGAATACATTATATCTGGTCTACTAGCAGTAAGATATAACAAATTAACAATCATACCTCTATATAACTTGTTGTCCACTGATTTTCCAGTTTCATCCAAATCAAGTTTTATATTAGTACACATAGGAGTTGTAAATGTCTTGCTGTTTTCAAGTCCAAATTTCTTAAGTAAATCAGTAATGTATTTGCATTGATTTAAAATATTTCCAAAATCTTTTTGAAATATTTGAAGACCCAAAAAGAAATTTAATTCTCCCATCATACTCATTTCAAATTCTTTTTGCATTAATTCTGAAAATTCATGACAAAGAATTTTATTGGTTGATCCAAAAATTACATCATCAACATAAATTTGAACCAACAAAACATTATTTTTCACAGTTTTCTTAAAGAGTGTTGGATCTGCTAGTCCAACAGTAAAATCATTTTTCAAAAGAAAAGAACTTAGTCTTTCATACCAAGCTCTAGGTGCTTGTTTAAGGCCATAAAGAGCTTTAGTAAGTTTGAAAACAGAATCTGGTTTTTGAGAATTTTCAAAACCAGGAGGTTGCTCAACATAAACTTCCTCCATTAAATAACCATTTAAAAATGCAGATTTAACATCCATCTGAAATAATTTAAAATTCATATAAGATGCATAGGCTAAAAGGATTCTAATGGCTTCTAACCTGGCTACAGGTGCAAAGGTCTCATCATAATCTATTCCTTCTTCTTGATTATATCCTTTAGCTACTAATCTTGCTTTATTTCTAGTTATTATCCCTTGATCATCTTGTTTATTCCTAAAGACCCATTTAGTTCCTATTACTGGATAATCATGTGGTCTTTCAACTAATTCCCAAACCTTATTTCTCTTGAACTGGTTCAATTCATCCTGCATTGCTATTACCCAGCTCTCATCATCTAAGGCTTCTTCTATGGTCTTAGGTTCTTGTTGGGATAGGAAAGCAGAGAATTCAACTATGTTTCCAAAGTTTCTTCTAGTTTGAATACCAGTCTCTAAGTCACCTATTACAGATTCTAAAGGGTGATTCTTTAAGGTTCTAGACTGTCTAGGCATTACATTCAAAGGTTCTTCAGTATCATGTTCTTCTGAACTGGACTGAATTTCTTTTATATCATTTTCAAAATCATTCTTTAAATTCTCAGGTCTCATGTTTTCATTAGAATCAGGTTCATCTATTTGTTCTATCCTTTTCTCAAAAGGATCAGATTCATCAAATTTCACATGAACTGATTCTTCAACAATCCTTGAATTTTTATTATAGACTCTATAAGCTTTGGAGGTTGCAGAATATCCTAAGAAAATACCTTTATCAGATTTTGGATCAAATTTACCAAGATTATCTTTGGTATTCAAGATGTAAACCTTGCATCCAAAAACTTTAAAGTAATTTACTTTAGGTTTTCTGTTATTCCATAGTTCATAGGGTGTCTTTTTCAAAATAGGTCTTATTAAAATTCTATTCATTATATAACAAGCTGTATTAACAGCTTCTGCCCACAAATATATAGGTAGGCTATATTCATTTAACATAGTTCTAGCCATTTCTTGAATAGTTCTATTTCTTCTTTCTACAATCCCATTCTGTTGAGGTGTTCTTGGAGCAGAGAAGGTTTGTTTAATACCCATGTTTGAGCAAAAGGAATTAAATTCCTGGTTCTCAAATTCTCCACCATGATCACTTCTCAATGAGATTATATTAAAACCTTTTTCATTTTGAATAGATTTACAAAAACCTTCAAATAAACTAAAAGCTTCACTTTTAAATTTCAAAAAGAAAATCCAAGTAAATCTAGAATAATCATCAACTAATACATAAACATATAATTTACCAGCTAAACATGCTACTCTTGAAGGTCCAAACAAATACATATGGATAAGTTCTAGAGGTTTAGTTGTAACAACTTTATTAACAGATTTGAATGATGATTTGTGTTGCTTGCCAAGCTGACATGCATCACAGAATCTGTCATTTTCAAATTTGAGACTAGGCAAATCAGAAACTAGATGTTTCATAGATAATTTATGTAAAGCATATATATTGCAATGACCAAGTCTTCTATGCCAGATCCAGGATTCACTTATATTAGCAGTTAAGCAGTTTACTTGTTGTTTACACAAGGAATACAAATCCAAAGTATAAACATTATCAGTTCTGGGTGCTCTAAACTTAAACAGTTTATCTTTAGAAACAGTACAACTATTGTTAGTAAAATAAACAGTGTATCCATCATCACAGAGTTGAGAGATACTTATCAGATTGTGTTTTAACCCTTGTACATAAAGTACTTTGTTGATTGAGACTGTCTCTGGATCTCCAACTGTTCCAATACCAATAATCTTTCCTTTGGCATTGTCACCAAAGGTGACAAGTCCTCCTTCCTTTCGAGTAAGAGAAGAGAAATTAGCTGAAGTTCCACTCATGTGTCTTGAGCAGCCACTGTCCATATACCATATTTCTTTCTTTCTTTGGTGACCTGCTACCTACAAAGACATTCAAACAAATTGCTTTGGTACCCATATTTTGTTGGGTCCAGGAGTGTTAGCAAGCAGTGATCTGGGTATCCAGATTTGCTTTGTTTTCTTAAAATTGATTGAATCATATAGATCGTTGGAAATATAAGCTTTCTTAATTCCACATATTTGAGGTTGTCTTAAAAAACAGTTTTTAGCTATATGACCTTTTGTTCCACAGAAGTTACAAATAACCTGTTTAGTGCTAGGAACAAAATAATTTTTGTATAACTTAGGTTTTTCTCCTTTACTTCCAATTCCAAACCTTTCCTTTTTAATTAAAGTTTTTCCAAGTATCTCATTTAAGGTGTTTTCTCCTTTTGTAAAAACTAATGCAGCCTTTTTATAAGATTCTACTTCATCATGTAGAGTTTTTATTTTTGATTCAAAATTAATTTTATTTGAGTCAGCAGAGTTGTATTTGTCAATTAATTCCTTATGTTGTTTTAGCAAAGTATTTCTCTCATCTGAAATAGCTTTGTGAAAGTTCTTTATAGATTTATATTTGTTAAATAATGAGTCATACCTTTCTTCAAGCATATTGCAGTAAGCTGCAAGTTTTTTATTTGAGAAGCTTGTTTCAGAGTTTGATTCATTATTTGAGTCAGAGGAGTAGTATGAGTGTACCTCATCAGTTTCAGCCATGAAACACATATTTGCTTTTAAATTGGCTTTCTCCTTCTCTGAGCTTGATTCAGAAGAATTACTTGAGTCTTCAGAAACACTCCAAGTAGCTTTCATAGCTTTCTTGTCTTTCTTCTCATAATCATCTCTTTTGAAGAATTTTTCTTCTTTGCATCTTTCAATTTTGGGCAATCCGGTCTGATACGTCCCATCTTTTTGCATTCATAACATCTCACTTCCTTACTATCCTTTTTGAAGGACTTCTTGAAGTCTTTCTTCTTACTATAGAACTTTCTGAATTTTCTGGCTAGCTGAGCCAGTTCTTCATCCGAATTTGAAGAATCAGAGCTTTCTGATTTAGCACTTACTTCTCTGTTCTTCATCTTTCTATCCTTTTGTTGAGAAGTCACTTTCAAAGCAGTATTTTCCCTTTTTATGTAGACTTTATGCTCATTTACCTCATCTTGCATTTCAGCTTCGTACATCATCAGTGTACCAATCAGTTCTCTCATAGTTAGATCTTTAACAGAAGTTGATTGTCTGATTGCTGCAGAGATTCCATTCCATCGAGTAGGAAGTACTCTCAGTACCTTCAACGCTTGATCAGCCTGCTTGATTGGTTCTCCTAGAGTTGTTATATTATTGACAATTTCTGTCAATCTTCCATTCATCTGAGTGATGCTCTCTCCTTCAATCATTCTGAAAGTATCGAATTTTAACTTAGCAGTTGCATATCTCATCTTTCTTACATTATCTGTTCCTTCATAAGCAACAGCTATTGTTTGCCACATTTCATATGCAGTCGGGCATTGAGATACTCTGTTAAATTCATCTGGTCCTAGACCACAGATGATTGCATTGATAGCTTTTGAATTTATGTCATACTCAGCCTCTGTAGCAGCACTCCATGTATCGGGATTTTCAGGAATTTCATAGGGAGTCAGAATCTTTGAATAGACTTTGTAACCAAGATTTTTCAGATAAATAATCATACGTGATTTCCAGCAGCCATAATTATCTCCATTAAAGTAAGGTGCTCTGACCATTGACATTCCCTCTCTCATATCAGCCATGATACACTATGTATAATCTTTAAATACTTCTAGCTTGATAAGACTTTAAAAATAAGAAGCTCCTCCTCTGATACCAATTGTTGGATCTGAATCTACGGATTACACACAAGAGGGGAGGGGTGAATTGTGTCTTTTCAAAATTATTACAATCTCTTCAATTTAGACAAATTCTTTCCACTATGCTTTTGCATGATTAAATATGCAGCGGAAAAAGTAAAAGCATGAACACACGGATGTATAGTGGTTCGGGGAACAGAAGGCCCCTAGTCCACTCCACCAACGCTCAAATCCACAAGCTTGGCGATTTTCACTATCTGGTCCTCGTTTCCACAGACCCGTTCACAACTGAGTACAGCCAGTTGACACCTTTAAAAGATTCAGGCAAACACAGCCTTCCTGGTTCAAACACGAACCCACACAGCTTAGAACAAGAAGCTGATCACTAAAAAATAAAAGGGTTTCGATAAAGAAAACACTTCTCCAGTTGTTCTTCACAATTGCAACAGAATGCAATTGACAGTAGATAGATCGTTGTCTTCAGAAAATAAAGATCTGTAATCAAAACAGTTCTGAGTCGATCCAGTTGCAATAGATATTATAAGAAACTTCACAACTTCAGCAGCAGCAGATTCACAACAGATAGTCGATGTAGAACACGTGAATCTTCTATCAAGATCTTCCTTCGGTAATAAAGGTTTTACACTTCTACCAGAAAAGAACGCCTTTACACAATCTCTGTTTCTTGCTCGTTAAAAGATCAATCTATATCTTTCACACATTTTTCTGTGTATATATATATCCAAAGTTTCCAAGATAGAACATATATATTAAAATATGAAAAAATCTTCCGCATAAATAGATCCATGAAAATCTCCTTTAGATTCGCGATATTAAATGAAATAACAGAGCCGTTGTAACTCTCCTGAAGAATCGGCATAAAAAGCTCCGTTTAAATCAATCATTAATCCGTTGTAAATCGTCTTTGATTCAGTCAAAGTCGTATTTAAGAATCAGCTCGAAATCCACCTAATAATCCGCTTGTTTGACCAATTCAAAAGGAAATATCGTCTGTCAAAAATATCCTGACGCCAAACGTAGAGTTGATGACGTGGCTCCAAACGTAGGGTTCACAAACGTAAGGTTCACAAACGTAAGGTTCAGAACATAAGGTTGAACATACATACTTTCTCTTCAGCATTCAAACGTAGAGTTGATCATCCATACTTTGTCTTGCTTCAACTCTCCAAAGAACGTACGGTTGATTATAAAAGTAAGGTTGATGATCCATACTTTTGAGAAACAAACTCAACACTGAAAACTAACGTACGGTTTCTCTTCCATACTTTTCCAACAATGAAAACGTAAGGTTCCTTCCAAACGTAATGTTCTTCTTCCATACTTTTCAACAACATAAGATTCATTAACCATACGTTTCAAAATAACGTAAGGTTCCTTAACCATACGTTTCTTTTAACATAAAAAGTAAACTTTTCATCCATACGTTACGTTCATCAACGTAGGGTATGAACAGTGATTCCAGTACGCGCTAAAATTGATCTTGCGCTACAGTGATTCCAGAACGCGCTAAAACTGATCTTGCGCTACAGTGATTCCAAAACGCGCTAAAACTGATCTCGGAATAAATGAAGTATAAAATCTCGTTGTATGAAATAAATAAATAAAATAAATTCCTGCAAAATACTCAACGAAATAATTAGTAAATAATTAAGGGTATTTGTGAGCATCAAAATCATCATAAAGAGACAGAGTATTATTTGAAATAATCTCCCCCTTTTTAAAAAACATTATTTTGAATTGTGTGAAAACAATACATTGCTCAACACATATATCCTTGGAAAAATCTCGGACCTCTACGGTGGGCCTATTTTGTCCAAAAATCATATTTAGCTGAATATGGAAGATTATAGAAAATACTATTATGTGTGACCCTCTAAGACATTATCTCGATTGCAGTGATTGCTGTTAAGAGAACCAGAGTGAGATCTAGCAACCCATCATAGCCCCTAAAGAAATAAGTACAGTAACAACCGCGATAACAAACCTACCGATACCAAATGTGTAATATAATCTCTTTGTGTATAATATCTTATAAAGCAGGACGCACTACCATAACTTTATCATTTTCATGCTTTATTATTGGTTGATATAACTTGATGGACATTCCCAAAACTGCCATGGACATGGTCTTATGATGGTATGCCATCCTTATCAACCTTTCCTAAGATATATAACTTCATTATCCAAGAACCAAAAAATCCATTCATGACCATTCCGCCAAAGACATGCCACCAACGACACACCCAACAAAAGCTACCTTGCCACAATTTCCTTATCATGGTTTTTTCCATGAATCAAAGTACACAATAAATTGACCAAAATTAGTAATGATCTCATGTTAAGAGACCATTACACATCTAAGTAGATTGGAACAACCAATGACACCCAAAACATGTAGTGTTCTTACTAGAAGGTATGTCCTCATAATCTCACTACTAGAGATCACCAAGTATGAACATCGGGAGAAGATATCTCAATGCTTATGCACACCCATCACCCGATAGTCCAACATATTCTATGCCCATTAAATATGATGTATCTATACCATATGACACATTTATGATTAATTTCATAGTATCTATATGTTATCATTATAGATTGGGATCGACTATAACATTTTTATTCAAAAATTAATCTACGGACATTACCATTAAATTGTGGATGCATAAATATATAAACTATAACTATATGTTATAGTCATGTAAATCATACTATAAAAATGATATGGTATTCAAAATCACTATATAGTATGATCTAGGGAACCAACTATTACAACATGTGTTTTCCTGACCAGCTTCTAGAAGAGAATTCACAACGATGTCCTCTTATATCACAATGGGAACACAATGTTTTCGTGGAATATTCTTATAATTCTAACACACATCATAGTACAAAAAACCAAAAAAATCCAATGTTTTCATAAAATAATGCTCTCCACTAGCCATAAACATCCCATTGTCAAACACTATTCTCAAAAGACATCATCTCACATTGAACAGTACCCTCAACCATCCCTATCACTAGTCATGGACAACATAGGGTAAAACAATTTACACAGTCAAATGCCATTCATTATACACCATTTTTAATCCATTTCCACCTTTAGAGTGAAAATACTTCTCTTTTAATTACCCTTATCATCTTCGCATTTTTTGTGACCAAAATTTTAGCTCATTTACCTCATTTTATCTAGATTAATTCTATAACTATTCATTAATATTTTTTCCTTTTACCCATTCATTTCATCATTATAAAATAACAATTTATTCATATTTTAAGGAATGTTAAGACCATTCTACCCTTCCACTATCACACATTCATCTCATATGTGCCCATCATGAAGCATTCCTCTTATATCCCGAGGTTCCTATAATTATAAATGTATGAAAAACCGTGTTCCATTCTATCCATGAGCAAAAAATAATATAAAACAATCTCATCATACAATAATTGAATCACCCAATGGTGAAATATCCTTCAATTGTAACATCATATATCAAGAAGAGAAATAAATACCTTGGGTTCTTGTTTTTTCGAATATGGATCGGTTTTTTGTTCCCAAACACGGGCTCATCGCCAACACCCAACACATAATAATCTCATGTATACCATACTCAAATAGTAAGGTCATATAAAATGATTTCTATGATACAAATATGTATCATCGCGAACCTAGAAGACACACAATCGGTGCTCTGAGCCCGGTCGCTACATGAACATAATCCCACCACCAAATATGCTAGACGATGCAGACTAGAAGCAAGTGTCTAATATTTAATGTAAGTAGACAATACCATCTTTACTAGATTATTATACAACATAAAACATATGAAATAATAAAATTTATAGAATATTAACTATACCATTCATTACCAACCATTTCCAATATCAGGTAGAACCACAACCAAAATTTAAATATGCCATTCCTTGCATTCATTTCCAAAAGTGAAGGAAACCCAAAATAAATACAAAAAGAAATATCCCCTCAAATAGATCATGATTCCAAGTCTAGATCCTCATTTATGATCATCCCAATCCCAAATCAGCTCTCTAATACATGACCTTTTCCCTTTCCTAGTCATGCAAGAATGAAATATGATTGGGTACCCAATGGAGACCCGAGTAGGGTTTGAGTACAGCTCAGCAGGTCACCACCAATGGTGTCTACAAAATAACCAGTCAAAACTGATTGGGTAAAAAATTTATAAAGTAGTGGAAGGATAAAGAATAGAAAATTTGATTTCCATTAATTAACAATATTCACTATAGAAACATTCATCATTTATTCGAGTCAATTACAAAAACCATTTCTATCACACAATACATTTTTCAGGAATAGGTCATTTACACTTCAGCCTAATCCGACCAGTTATCAGACATAATGGAAC
Source organism: Viscum album (assembly GCA_963277665.1). Lineage (NCBI taxonomy): Eukaryota > Viridiplantae > Streptophyta > Magnoliopsida > Santalales > Viscaceae > Viscum > Viscum album. The sequence continues at coordinate 977,911,358 of OY728139.1, read as the reverse complement.
AAATTATGCTCCCTATCTCACTACGGATAAACATTTGATAACAAATACGTCACACACACCTTGGAGTCACAGTCCAGGGAGTCACATCAAATAAAACTATCAAGGGATTTGATCCTCAATCAAACTCTCTAACCCATGCATTCAAGTGGGGGGGGGGTATAGATACTTAGTCTAAAATGACATATGGGAGGATACTTATGTTGAGCAATGTACTGTTTTCAACAATACGAAATAATGTTATTTAAGGGGGGAGATTATTTGGAATAATACTCTATCTCTTTATGATAATTTTGATTCTCACAAATACCCTTAATTATCTTCTAATTATTTCGTTTAGTATTTTGCAGGAATTTATTTATTTATTTATTTTATTTTTGATATAACGGGAACTCATACTTCATTTATTCGGAAATCAGTTTTAGCGCATTCTGGAAACACTGTAGTGCGCGAAATCAGTTTTATCGTGTGCTGGAATCACTGTGGCACAGAATCAGTTTTAGCGCGTGTTGGAATCATTGTGGCACAGAATCAGTTTTAGCGCGTGCTTGAAACACTGTTCATACCCTACGTTGACAAACGTAACGTATGGATGAAACACTTACTTTTTGAGTTAAAGGAATCGTATGGTTAATGAACCTTACGTTATTTGAAACGTATGGTTAATGAACCTTACGTTGTTGAAAAGTATGGAAGAAGAACCTTATGTTAGGAATGAACCCTACGTTTGTGTTTTTGGAAAAGTATGGAAGATGAACCTTACGTTAGGAAGGAACCCTACGTTTGTGTGTTTGGAAAAGTATGGAAGAAGAACCTTACGTTAGGAATGAACCCTACGTTTGTGTTTTCGGAAAAGTGTGGAAGAAGAACCTTACGTTAGGAATGAACCCTACGTTTGTGTTTTCAGAAAAGTATGGAAGAAGAACCTTACGTTAGGAAGGAACCCTACGTTTGTGTGTTTGGAAAAGTATGGAAGAAGAACCTTACGTTAGGAAGTAACCCTACGTTTGTGTGTTTGGAAAAGTATGGAAGAAGAACCTTACATTAGGAAGGAACCCTAAATTTGAAATCAACCCTACGTTTGAAATGAACCCTATGTTCTGAACCATACGTTTGAGATCAGGAAATGAACCTTACGTTTGAGGCCACGTCTCAACCTTACGTTTGGCATCGGGATATTTCTTTTACAACGGTCAACAAGCGGATTGTTAGGCGGATTTCAAGCCGATTCTAAAGTTATATTTAAAGTACGACTTTGACTGATTCAAAGACGTTTTCTCCACAGTTTAAAAATCGATTTAAATGGAGCTTTTTATGCCGATTCTTTAGGGGAGTTACAAATGCTCTGATAATTCAATTTGTTGAATATCGCGAATCAGAAGGCGATTTTTATGGAACTAAATGTGCTGGAGATTTTGTGAGATTGTTATATATATGTTTTCTCTAGAAAACACCAGAAAAAAAATATACAGTCAAGTGCGTGAGACGATAAAAGAAAAGAAGAAAACAAAAATCTATTTTTTTCCATCAACATATGAAAAACAGAGACTGTGTGAAGGCGTTTAATTCGGCTAATTAAGGAGAAGCGTCAAACGTTTATTTAAGAAGAAGAAAGATCTTGGTAAAAGATTCACAAATTCTATATTGATTATCTGTTGTGAATCTACTGCTGCTGAAGTTGTGAACTTTATCTTTATATCTATTGCAACTGGATCGACTCAGAACTGTTTTGGCTTATAGATCAATATTTCTGAAGACGACGATATATCTACTGTCAATCGCTTTCTGTTTCGATTGTGGAGGTCAACTGGAAAAGTTTTCTTTATTGAAACTCTTTTATTCTGAGTAACCAGCTTCTCGTTTTAAGCTGTGTAGGTTCATGTTTGAACCAGAGGGCTGTGTTAGCCTGAAGTTTGTAAAGGTGTCAACTGCCTGTACTCAGTTGTAGACAGGTCTATGGAAAAGAGGACCAGATAGTGAAAATCGCCAAGATCGTGGATTTGAGCGTTGGTTGAGTGGACTAGGGGCCTTGTGTACCCCGAACCACTATACATCCTTTTGTTCATGCTTTTACTTTATCCACTGCATATTTTATTCTGTTAAAGCATAGTGGACAGAACATGTTTAGTCGAAGAGATCGCGATAATTTGAAAAGACACAATTCACTCCCCTCTTGTGTATAATCTGTAGATTCAGATCCAACAATTGGTATCAGAGGAGGAGCTTCTTTTGGCTAAAGCCTTATCAAGCTAGAAGTATTTAAATATTATACAAAGAGGTATCATGGTTGATACAAGAGAGGGAATGTCAATGGTCAGAGCACCATATTTTAATGGAGATAATTATGGTTGCTGGAAATCACACATGATTATATATCTGAAAAATCTTGGATATAAAGTCTATTCAAAGATTCTGACTCCTTATGAAATTCCTGAAAATCCTGATACATGGAGTGCTGCTATAGAGGGTGAGTATGATATGAATTCAAAAGCTATGAATGCAATCATCTGTGGTCTTGGACCGAATGAGTTTAATAGAGTGTCTCAATGCCCGACTTCATATGAAATGTGGCAAACAATAGCTGTGGCATACGAAGGAACCGATAATGTGAGACAAATGAGATATGCAACTGCTATGTTAACATTTGATACTTTCAGAATGATTGAAGGAGAAAGCATAACTCAGATGAATAGGAGATTGAGAGAATTTGTCAATAATATAACAGATCTAGGGGAACCTATCAAGAAGGCTGATCAAGCATTAAAAGTACTGAGAGTACTTCCTACTTGATGGAATGGAATTTCTGCAGCAATCAGACAATCAACTTCTATCAAGGATCTAACTATGAGAGAGCTGATTGGTACATTGATGATGTACGAAGATGAAATGAAAGATGAGGCAAATGAACATAAAGTCTACATCAAAAATGAAGATACTTCTTTGAAAGTATCTTCCCAACAAAAGAATAGAATGATGAAGAACAGAGAAGTCAATGCTAAATCAGAAAGTTCTGATTCATCAAATTCGGATGAAGAACTGGCGCAGCTAGCCAGAAAATTCAGAATGTTCTACAGTAAAAAGAAAGGCTTCAAGAAATCCTTTAAGAAAGATAGTAAGGAAGTGAGATGATATGAATGCAAAAAGATGGGACATATCAGACCAGATTTTCCAAAATTGAAAGATGCAAAGAAGAAGAAGAAATTCTTCAAAAGAAATGGCTATGAGCAGAAAGAGAAAAAAGCTATGAAAGCTACTTAGAGTGTTTCTGAAGACTCTAGTAGCTCTTTTGAATCAAGCTCAGAGAAAGAGGAAGTCAATCTAAAAGAAAATAAGTGTTTCATGGCTGAAAATGATGAGGTACACTCATATTACTCCTCTAACTCAAATAATGTATCAAATTCCGAATCAAGCTACTCAAATAGAAAACTTGCAGCTTACTGCAATATGCTTGAAGAAAGATATGACTCATTTTTTTAAAAATATAAATCTATAAAGAACATGAATAAAGCTGTTTCAGATGAAAGAAATACATTGCTAAAACAACATAAGGAATTAACTGATAAATAAAATTCTGTTAACACTAATTTTGAATCAAAAATAAAAACACTGCAGGATGAAGTAGAATCTTACAAAAAAGCTGCATTAGTTTTTACAAAAGGAGAAAACACATTAAATGAAATACTTGAAAAAACTATAATTAAAAAGGAAAGATTTGGAATTGGCAGTAAAGGAGAAAAACCTAAGTTATATAAAAATTATTTTGTTCCTAGCACTAAAAAGGTTATCTGTAACTTCTGTGGAACAAAGGGACATATAGCTAAAAATTGTTTTCTAAGACAACCTCAAATATGTGTTATAAAAAAAGCCTACATTTCAAGTGATCTATATGATTTAACCAATTTAAGAAAACAAAGAAAATCTGGATACCCAGATCACTGCTAGGTAACACTCCTAGACCCAACAGAATATGGGTACCAAAGCAATTTTTTTGAATGTCTTTGCAGGAAGCAAGTCACCAAAGTAGAAAAGAAATATGGTAAATGGATAGTGGCTGCTCAAGACACATGAGTGGAAATTCAGCTAGTTTTTCTTCACTTACTCGAAAGGAAGGAGGACTTGTCACCTTTGTTTACAATGCCAAAGGAAAGATTATTGGCATTGGAACAGTTAGAGATCCGAAGGCAGTCTCAATCAACAAAGTAATTTATGTACAAGGGTGAAAACACAATCTGATAAGTATCTCTCAACTCTGTGATAATGGATACATTGTTGATTTTACTAACAATAGTTGTACTGTTTCTAAAGATAAACTGTTTACATTTAGAGCACCGAGAACTGATAATGTTTATACTTTGGATTTATATTCCTTGTGTAAACAAGAAGTAAACTACTTAACTGCAAAAGTAAGTGAATCCTGGATCTGGCATAGGAGACTTGGTCATTGGAATATATATGCTTTACATAAATTATCTAAGAAACATCTAGTTTCTGATTTTCCTAGTCTCAAATTTGAAAATGATAGATTTTGTGATGCATGTCAACTTGGAAAGCAACAGAAGTCATCATTCAAACCTGTTAATAAAGTTGCTACAACTAAGCCTCTTGAACTTATTAATATGGTTTTGTTTGGACCTTCAAGAGTAGCATGTTTAGCTGGTAAATTATATGTTTATGTGTTAGTTGATGATTATTCTAGATTTACATGGATTTTCTTTTTGAAATTAAAAAGTGAAGCTTTTAATTTATTTGAATGTTTCTGCAAAACTATTCAAAATGAAAAAGGTTATAATATAATCTCATTATGAAGTGATCATGGTGGAGAATTTGAGAATCAAGAATTCAATTCCCTTTGCTCAAACTTGGGTATTAAACATACTTTCTCTGCACCAAGAACACCTCAACAAAATGGGATTGTAGAAATAAGAAATAGAACAATTCAAGAAATGGATAGAACTATGTTGAATGAATATAGCCTCCCTATATATTTCTGGGCAGAAGCTGTAAATACAGCTTGTTATATAATTAATAGAGTTTTAATAAGACCTATTTTGAAAAAGAAACCCTATGAACTATGGAATAACAGAAAACCTAAAGTAAATTACTTTAAATATTTTGGATGCAAAGTTTACATCTTAAATACCAATGATAATCTTGGTAAATTTGATCCAAAATCTGATGAAGGTATTTTCTTAGGATATTCTACTACCTCCAAAGCTTATAGAGTCTATAATAAAAAATCAAGGATTGTTGAAGAATCAGTTCATGTGAAATTTGATGAATATGATCCCTTTGAGAAAAGAATAGATCAAATAGATGAACCTGATTCTAATGATAATATGAGACTTGAGAATTTAAAAGATGATTTTGAAAAAGATATAAAAGAAATTCAGTCCAGTTCAGAAGAACATGATACTGAAGAACCTTTGAATGTTTTAACTAGACAATCTAGAACCTTAAAGAATCACCCTTTAGAATCTGTGATAGGTGACTTAGAGACTGGTATTCAAAATAGAAGAAACCTTGGAAACCTAGTGGAATTCTATGCCTTCATGTACCAACAAGAACCTAAGACTATAGAAGAAGCCTTAGATGATGAAAGCTGGGTAATAGCAATGCAAGATGAATTGAACCAGTTCAAAAGAAATAAGGTTAGGGAGTTAGTTGAAAGACCACATGATTATCCTGTAATAGGAACCAAATGGGTCTTTAGGAGTAAACAGGATGATCAAGGCATAATAACTAGAAATAAAGAAAGATTAGTAGCTAAAGGATATAATCAAGAAGAAGGAATAGATTATGATGCGACTTTTTCACCTGTAGCTAGGATATAAGCCATTATAATTCTTTTAGCCTATGCATCTTATATGAATTTTAAATTATTTTAGATGGATGTTAAATCTGCATTTTTAAATGGTTATTTAATGGAGGAAGTTTATGTTGAGAAACCTCCAGGTTTTGAAAATTCTCAAAAACCAGATTCTGTTTTCAAACTTACTAAAGATCTTTATGGCCTTAAACAAGCACCTAGATCTTGGTATAAAAGATTAAGTTGTTTTCTTTTGAAAAATGATTTCACTATTGGATTGGCAGATCCAACACCTTTTAAGAAAACTGTGAAAAATAATGTTTTGTTGGTTCAAATTTATGTTGATGATGTAATTTTTCGATCAACTAATAAAATTCTTTGTCATGAATTTTCATAATTAATGAAAGAAGAATTTGAAATGAGTATGATGGGAGAATTAAATTTCTTTTTGGGTCTTCAAATATTTCAAAAAGATTTTGAAAATGTTTTAAATCAATGAAAATACATTACTGATTTACTTAAGAAATTTGGACATGAAAATAGCAAGCCATTTACAAATCCTATGTGTACTAATATAAAACATGATTTGGATGAAACTGGGAAATCAGTGGACAACAAGTTATATAGAGGTATGATTGGTAGTTTGTTATATCTTACTGCTAGTAGACCAGATATAATGTATTCAGTATGTCTTTGTGCTAGATTTCAATCAAATCCCAAAGAATCCCATTTAACTGCTGGCAAAATAATTTTTAGATATTTAAAAGGAACTATTTATCAATCTATTATTTATCCAAAAACCACTGATTTTAATTTGATTTCATACTCAGATGCTGACTTTGGAAGTTGTAGATTAGATAGGAAGAGTACATAAGGAACATGTCACTTTTTAGGAAAGTCTTTAGTGTCATGGTCTAGTAAGAAACAACACTCAGTTGCCCTGTCAACAGCCGAGGCAAAATATGTGTCTGCTGGTAGTTGTTGTGCACAAGTGTTGTGGATGAAAAATCACTCTTATGGACTTTGGATTGAATATTAGTAATACACCTATTTTATGTGATAATACTAGTGCAATTAATATTTCAAAAAATCCCATTAGTCATTCTAGAACTAAGCACATTGATATAAGACATCATTTTTTAAGAGATCATGTGTTTAAAAAGGATATATTCTTAGAATTTATAAATACAGAAAATCAATTAGTAGATATTTTTACTAAACCACTTCCCACTGCAAGGTTTGAATTTATTAAGAGGGAGTTAGGTTTATTCTTTTGTAAATAGATTCTCTTTTTATAAAATCTTATTCTGTTTTTGAATTCTGTTTAGTATTTTTCTTTCCCACTGAATGTAATTTTATTTATTTTAAATAAAAGTAATGATTAGTGATTACACGGGAATCAAGGCTGTCAGAGCCGTTTCGACTTCTATCCCGCATCACCTTAACAGAAACCCTTTCGAAAACCTAAAAACCGCTCTTCTACTTTGAAACCCTTTTTCTGAATCTTCAAACCCTAAGTCTTACGAACCTTCAGAAATTTTCATAGAAATGGAAAAGACTAAACGTGCAGATGAGGCCGAGAGCAGTGCTGCAAAGAAACCTAAGATGGTTGGTCGAAAAATCATGCAAGGTAAAGTTATTGATTTAGGATGGTTGTTTGAAACAAATTTATTGTTGAAGCAAGCGTTATCTTTTCAGAATGTCGAACAGACTTTCAGTAGTGAAAGTTCTGAGTTTTTATATGAGGCAGAAATGCGACATTTCTTTAGAACTGTTTAGCTCAGTCTTGGAGATACATAGGATAGTTTATTGGCTCAAATAGAAGATAGGGACTTTTCAATCTCGTATGTAGAGATCGGCCAGATTCTTAACTGCCCTCATGAAGGAGTTTTTCATTTTGTTTACGGAATATTGGGGATTCTATGCACAAATCTGAGGATATCATGTCTTTTCTGTTTGGAACCAAAGTTATAAAGAAAATTTTTATCAAGGATTTGGAGCCAGATCAAAAGATTTTGGTCAAGTTTGTTCTCACTGGAATAGCACCAAGGATGGCTGAGATGGAGAAAATCTTAGACCCTGACATGTATGTAATGTACCTTCTAATGTGTGACATTAAGTTTAATTTACCACAATTCATGATAAGATATTTAAATTATTGCTGTCAGAGTGAAGCTAGGATGACCTTTTTCCCTTATGGAAGATTTATCTCGCTATTATTGATCAAGAGAGGAATGATAAGACTGGTGGATGCTGGGGTGAAATGTCATCACAGCAATATTTTCAATGCTGGAATCCTAAGAAAAATTTGATACTTCTGGAGCACAATTAAAGGAAAACTTTTACCTGTAGGAGCTGAGGAAGACTCGGAGAGTGCACAGGCTCAACCGGATAAGTCCAAGGAGGGACAAGCAGAATCCAGGGTGAGTAATGTTTCATGAAGAATTCTCTTTGACATGGAAGAAGTTGAGGAAGAGAGAAGTCAAGAAGGACTTCAATCATGAAGAAAAAGTTCTATTGATGAAGAGATTGTTTCCCCTGCTATGAAATCAACTGAGATCACATTTTCTTATGCTTTTGTAAGAGAGGCTGTTGTTGAACACACAACACCAATAGAGGAATCAGCAGCTCAAGAAGAAACTCACAGGGAAACTCAATCTGTTGCTGCAGCTGTTGAAGTTGTACTTCAACAAGAACAAATTAAGGAGGCAGTGCCTGGTGAAGAAGTGGCCCGTCCTCAAGAATTACCTGAAGTAATTCTTCATGAAAATCCACTGGAAGTAAGGGATGCAGGCGTTCGCGGTGAGCATGCTTCTGAAGCTCATACAGAGGTACTTCAGGAAGATTTTTTAGTACAAGAGTTTCAAGCTTTAAAAGATAGTTAAGTGGATAAACCTTGTCAGGATAAGGAAAAAGAACAATCATATGCAGATTCATTACCGCTTGCACTGCTGCATCAACCCGAATTTAGACATGTGAACCAAGCACATGGTGCCTCTGATTCAAGAAAAGATGAAGTTGCAGAGCTGTACAGAAAAATATCTCAGTTAGAATCTGAGAATGTCAATCTCAAGAATGTCTTGACCCTAGAACAGTTGAAATTTCAGAAGCTGAAGGAGTGTATAGTTTCGAGACAAGAAGTTGATATGTATAAAGATGATATGCTGAATGCAGTTGATAAGTTAAAATCAGAGATGGTAAAGAAGTATGATTTTTCTAACTTAATGCTTTTCATGGAGAATCAATTTGCATCTGTTGCAAATAGTACTGTTAGTGGATCAGGTACTTCACCTGATTTAATCCGATGATTTCAAGCAATTATAGCAGCAATGAGCAACATGAGTGAAAGATTACACGATCTTCAATGTAATAGTGCTCCTTTGTCAGTATTGCTGGATAATTAGAAGTTCTTAGTGGATCAATTGACATCTGGAGGGCAACCGATCAGGATTCTTTTGAATTAGTTGTCAGAGAAGCTGACAGTTTTTGTTGAAAAAGAGGAAAGAATGCATTAGTTTTTCAGAATTAATATAATTGAAGATATTCATATGACTCAAGAGAACAGAGATCTCATCATCAAGCTGGGAGATGGGATGATGAAGAGACTCAGAGAACAGTTTACAGAGATCAAGACTGCAATTCAGAGGAGATAGTCACCTTTTCACTGCCTTGTCCAAAAAACCTTGATTCCTATGTATATCACTGTCATATATATATTACCGTTTGTGAATGAAAATTATTTTCCTAATTCGTTCTTGTTTTGTTACTCACTGTTTTATGATTGCAATATGGCAGTATATCAGATTCACTTATTCTTAAAACAGTTAATTATAGAATTTACTTTTTATTTCAGTGCAATATTAAATGTGTTAAATTCCATGATTTTTCATTCTTTTTGATATCAAAAAAATGGGGAGAATTTGGATAAACACAACATTTACATATAACATTTACATTTATCTTAGTTTTTTTCTCTTAGGGAGATTTGGATATATGGAGTTTTGGATAGACATACTGCTAAATATTTATTTTATGGGGGAGAAATTTTATTTTACAAGTCATTTTACAAGTAATTAAATATTGTTTTATCCTTTCAAAATCTAAAATTTTATGTAACTATTTTTACAATGAAAATTGCAATTAACTTAGTTATATTATTTTATGGGTTTTGTGATCATCAAAAAGGGGGAGATTGTTGAGCAATGTACTGTTTTCAACAATACGAAATAATGTTATTTAAAGGGGGAGATTATTTGGAATAATACTCTATCTATTTATGATAATTTTGATGCTCACAAATACCCTTAATTATCTTCTAATTATTTCGTTTAGTATTTTTCAGGAACTTATTTATTTATTTATTTTATTATTGATATAATGGGAATTCATACTTCATTTATTTGGAAATCAGTTTTAGCGCATTCTGGAAACACTGTAGTGCGCGAAATCAGTTTTAGCGTGTGCTGGAATCACTGTGGCACGGAATCAGTTTTAGCGCGTGTTGGAATCACTGTGGCACGGAATCAGTTTTAGCCCGTGCTGGAAACTGTGTTCATACCCTACGTGGACAAACGTAACGTATGGATGAAAAACTTACTTTTTGAGTTAAAGGAAACGTATGGTTAATGAACCTTACGTTATTTGAAACGTATGGTTAATGAACCTTACGTTGTTGAAATGTATGGAAGAAGAACCTTACATTAGGAATGAACCCTACGTTTGTGTTTTCAGAAAAGTATGGAAGAAGAACCTTATGTTAGGAAGGAACCCTACGTTTGTGTGTTTGGAAAAGTATGGAAGAAGAACCTTACATTAGGAATGAACCCTACGTTTGTGTTTTCGGAAAAGTATGGAAGAAGAACCTTACATTAGGAATGAACCCTACGTTTGTGTTTTCGGAAAAGTATGGAAGAATAACTTTACGTTAGGAAGGAACCCTACGTTTGTGTGTTTGCAAAAGTATGGAAGAAGAACCTTACGTTAGGAAGGAACCCTACGTTTGTGTGTTTGGAAAAGTATGGAAGAAGAACCTTAGGTTAGGAAGGAACCCTATGTTTGAAATCAACCCTACATTTGAAATGAACCCTACGTTCTGAACCTTACGATTGAGATCATGAAATGAACCTTACGTTTGAGGCCACGTCTCAACCTTACGTTTGGCGTCGGGATATTTCTTTTACAACGGTCAACAAGCGGATTACTAGGCAGATTTCAAGCCGATTATAATGTTATATTTAAAGTATGACTTTGACTGATTGAAAGACGTTTTCTCAGCAGTTTAAAAATCGATTTAAATGGAGCTTTTTATGCCGATTCTTCAGGGGATTTACAGCTGCTCTGATAATTCAATTTGTTGAATATCGCGAATCAGAAGGCGATTTTTATGGAACTAAATGTGCTGGAGATTTTGTGAGATTGTTCTATATATGTTTTCTCTAGAAAACACAAGAAAAAAAATATACAGTCAAGTGCGTGAGACGATAAATGAAAAGAAGAAAACAAAAATCTAATTTTTTCCATCAACAGATGAAAAAAAGAGACTGTGTGAAGGCGTTCAATTCTACTGATTAAGGAGAAGCGTCAAACTTTTATTTAAGAAGAAGAAAGATCTTGTTAAAATATTCACGAATTCTATATCGATTTTCTCTTGTAAATCTAATGCTGCAGAAGTTGTGAACTTTACGTTTATATCTATTGCAATTGGATCGACTCAGAACTGTTTTGGCTTACAGATCAATATTTCTGAAGATGACGATCTATCTACTGTCAATCGCTTTCTGTTGCAATTGTGGAGATCAACTGGAAAAGTTTTCTTTATTTAAAATCTTTTATTCTGAGTAACCAACTTCTCGTTTTAAGCTGTGTAGGTTCATGTTTGAACCAGAGGGCTGTGTTAGCCTGAATTTTGTAAAGGTGTCAACTGCCTGTACTCAGTTGTAGACAGGTCTGTGGAAAAGAGGACCAGATAGTGAAAATCGCCAAGCTCGTGGATTTGAGCGTTGGTGGAGTGGACTAGGGGCCTTCTGTTCCCCAAACCACTATACATCCTTTTGTTCATGCTTTTACTTTTTCCGCTGCATATTTTATTCTGTTAAAGCATAGTGGACAGAACTTGTTTAGTCGAAGAGATCGCGATAATTTGAAAAGACAAAATTCACCCCCCTCTTGTGTATAATCTGTAGATTCAGATCCAACAACTTAGTCCAATCATCCACATGCCACCTAGCCATGTTCACATGCTTATTCATCCAATTTCAACATATGACAAATCACATACCAGGAAAAATAAATACACATAATATTCACAATTCACATACCATTTAACAATTAAATCATCTTAGGGAACTAAACCATCAACCCATTTACCACACACCATACATGGACCATTCATCCCAAATAATTTTTGTCACTAAACTAATTTAACATTATAAAAAATATACAAACATTAACTAATTTCCATTAATTCATCATTTCACATATATTATATCAATCATGCATTTCAATTTCATTCTCACATGTAATTATACACATTCACCATATTCTACATAACACACATTACATTGTTCCAAACCATCCCTTATTATATCATCAAATTATAGGAAAATATATCAATAATCACTTTTCAATGTAAACTAACATATCAAAATGTTAATATAGGGATCTACCTTATCACAAGTCAAATCCATTTTTAACATTACAATTATCCATGTTCACGAATATTGGAACTCTCCATGGGTGGCCATAAACAAACCTAGTCAATAACAATGCATCCCGCATGGATCATGGGGGCTTCAATTCATTATTTATCCAAAAATTTTACTAAATATATTCAAAATCATCAATTAAAAAAACTAAAAAGAACCATTAACAAAACCACACATGAATAAATCAACTTCAAGACCATGGAATGTATATTTTATACCACCTACCATGATAAAGTAAATGAACAGATGCATAACCATAGCCTAAAATCTTGATTCAAGAACCCTTTCAAGCCTGAACCCATGATCCACTTCAAAAGAGGTTATTGGGGATTCAAAAAAAAGTAGAATGAAACCTCAATCCATAATCTAGAAAAGAGATGAATTTGGAGAACAATACTTACATAGAGCATTAATATGAAACAAATTACACTAGAAATTATCGAGAAATGAAGTAGATCTATTTTTTGGAATATTTTATTGTTTGGGATAATTAATAGGAATGTAGGAGGATGAATGAGGAAGAAATTCAGGCATGTATCATAAAATAATGAGGTCGAAATGATAAAATTCCACTTTTAATGCATTGTAGGGTTTGACCGAAGGTGTTTCCAAATCGTGTTCCAACTCTTTGTTTGCCTCAATCCAAGAGGGGATGAGTTGCACAAATACCTGGCGAGAAAGCAAGGGTTTTAAAAAACTTGTTCCAACAGTGTAGAATGCCTATTTCTAGGCCCAAAATATTTTTAATCGCCTCTTTCATGGTTTAAAAAACAATGATCCCCTTCCACATGGCTAGAATGGTTTGAGTGAATTGTTACTACTAACATGGAGCCCACCATTCAACATGCACAGGATCACCAAAATATCCCTTATTTCCTGTCCTGAGCCCTGGAGATACATACGAGATTCATCATACATCAAAAAAACATTCTATGAACCACAATAATGAGGCATAAATGAAAACTCAACTTGGAACATACCTAGGGGAAATCCAAAAACATACACTACAAAAGGGAATATTCCCTTGATTCGTATAACACAATGACAATACAATGTAGATATATTTTTATATCCACTAAAAAAGAATGAATTTTTGAGAGGGTAACATTTCAATTAATTAAATTAATTATAAATAATATGTGATGATCATGTTGTCATGTTTTGATATTTTATCCATTGTATATTTATTATTCAATTCCATTGATCACGATGTTTATCATCATGCAAATCATTGATTGATCATTGAATATGAAAAATTAGAATGTTGGGAACAACCCATCACATTCGTCAGTTCTTCATGGATCCTATTGATTGTACTAGAGTATTCAAAAAATTATTTATAATTATTTATATATCATTGATTGATTTATGCATTTCTAATTTTGTTTTCAATATCTGATTAATCATTCTTAAATACAAATTTTGAGATTGGATTTTTACTCCTTCATTCCTAAAAAATATAATCATTTTAATTAATATTATGAAAAAATATATTTGATGATCTTATATAGAGGTGATATGGAATCTTACTAGACAACACAAGAGTACATATCGTGTAACCTAGAGGTACACGTAGTGTACTAGTGTTCAATTCACCATGAATTAATTATTAGTTAATTCACGGAGTGTACATTTATTAAAGGTTGTAACATTAATATTACAACACATGATGACCGGGCCATTCGGGCACACCGTCAGCCATAGTACATGCCGTGTAACTCCTGTACAGTTTGAGTATACTTTTAGTCATAGATGGGTAATGTGTCTTCTTGCATGGCCTACCTGACTGGTAACCATGTAAATCAGAGACCACATGATGTGAATCCCATGTACACATCATATAATCATAATTTTCCATGGAAAATTCACTTGACAAGTCCCTAAGCACACTCATTGGATATATGTTGAAAATTGGGCATTCCCTGTCGATATCTAGTACATGCTGTGTACTTTTACCTTGTTATGTAAAATTTAAACCTAATTTATTATAGTATTAAAACCTTTTAAAAATGTTCTTATGTGTGGTCATTAAGTGGATAGGACATGCCATATGATGTGTTTTAATATATAAATTTTTTAATTAATTACTGTATAATGATCAAATATTCATATCATGTATGAGTCATATTATAATTATTTCTCTATGTAAATGGATGCTTAACATGTGACAAAAAAGTCATGTAATATGTGTAATAATTAATTTGATAGTATAGATCAGGAATTTATGTGATATTTTATGTATGAAACATATCTCAACAGTAAAAAATAGACATGTATAATACATATTAGATAGTTTATTTGGGTACTCACAATGTTAAATACAATATACATTTCTGTACATACTGAATTTTAATTAAATTAATTAATTTCTTTTATAATTATGACTGAAATTGGTTTTTATTTTATATTCAAATCACTTTTAAATGGTATGTGAGAAACCCCATGTCCATCAAAATAACCAAATAAAATAGCACAAAAGAACCCCATGAAATATACCAGTCCTGCCTCTCCATAGTAACTCATCATTAAAATGCTTCCACCAAACCATGGAAACTTGGAAAACAGTATCATGCAAGGATCCATGGGTAGGGAAACAATGGACAAGTCACACCATATCATTCTTCCACTCCATGTGCCATGCATAAGTGACAACCTCGTTCCATGACCCTCATCTAATGTAGAACCATGTAACTTGCTAGAATTGAAACACCCAATTTCACCTCGAGACACACAAACTGAAAAATAAATTTCTCATTTCCAAACACATCAAGGAAGAGTGAAAAACCAAGCATTAGTCAGAAAAGGGTAACGAAGAATCATAAAAAACATCCATTGAATTATGCCAGAGTCTGTATCCCTAAACAACTTCCTATATAATGAAGTTACTTGAGTGTGTGGATCTCCCCATATCATGTCTTCATATGAAGAAGTCAGCTTATTCCAGACCTGAATGTCCTCTTCAATCCTGATCACCCCTTATTGAAGCTCCAAACTAGGATCGTGTCCCGTTTGTCAAAACAAATATCTTACTCCTCATTTATAATAACATAAAAATTCCATCCCATCCTCATGGACACAACCTCTTCTGAGGCATTGAGAAATAACACCTGTTATGCCACCTCATCATCAGAACTTAAAATCAAATCTAAAGATAGTTCAGCTTGACCAAGTGTTTTTAGTTGACATGATCATGATTTATCTTAAATATGAATTATTATAATTGAATGGTAACTATATTAAAGGCATTAAATTTTTCACATAGTTCAATGATTAAGAGGCCATAACAGACAATGTTATGTGGTTGGAATCATTTTATTTATTATTAAATTTATTTGATGAATTGTGTTCCATATCTCCTCTTATTATGTATGGTTCTTCATGACACATTTTTTTTATGTAAACTATTTTCCCTCACTTTTGGGTAAATAAAATAATATTTAATGGATTATTCCCTATTGTTAGTGGATGAAGGACATTTTTGGAGATGAGATGAAAGCAATGAAGGAGAGATACATAGGTGGATTGTTGGAAAATTGAAATAGGGACCATAAATGGGTGAAGGTGTTTTTCACCTTGTCCAGTAGCATGCTTATCATCCTCTAGATAATCAAATAATTAGTAATAGAATGATGAAATTCATAATTTTGTTTTTAAACACCCCCTACATACATCTTTTGATGTATATTTTAAACAGATTTTTAACCTATTTTAGAAGGTCATTTTTATCATAAAACATCTAGAAAATATATTTCTAACATTTTTGATACCAAGAATATTATCAACCAACTATGGAATAAAAGTCTTTTGAAAACCCAACAAGGAAATTGTTTCTTAAGAATCATTATAGTGGTAATATAATTGGTGATGTAGATTAACCGATTAGAACTAGAATTTTGTTGACAAATGAAATTGAACAACTATTAATTTTATCATAATTCTAACCTAATAATCCTAATGAGGATTTAGGTTATTATGATTGGATTTATGAAATTAAATATGACCTAACTGTGTTTGAAAGGAATAAATTTGGGACATTGGATGAACCTCCTAATGATACCTCTATAATTGGGGTAAAATGGATTTTTAGGAACAAAAATGATGAAAATGTTATTATAATTATAAATACATTGTAACACTTTATGAATGGTTATAATAAACAAGAGCTAATATACTATGGAGAAACCTAGGCACTGGTATCAATATATAACTTATTCGTAAACTTCTAGATTTTACAAAATTAATAAATATTAATATATTTCAAATGGATGTGAAGTGTGCATTCCATATTGTATATGTTCATGTGAAATTTTAATAAAAAAATATTTTTGAAAATCAAAAAATTATTGAACATGTTTATTAACATAACAAGGTGATTTATGGGCTTAAAACCCCAAGACCATTGTAGGATATTTTATGAGATCATTGTTATAATTTTATTTATTTGAGTTAAATATACAAATATATTTTATAAATGAAGTTAATTAATACATTATGACTGTAGAAAAATATTTTAATGATATTATATTTGGTTTAACTCATAAATCTTAAATATATTCCATTTCGGATCATATGAAATACGATTTTTCAATGAGTATGATTTGGGAGATAAGATTCATTTTAAGTTTTCAAATTTTTGAATAACTAGATGGAACATTTATATCTCAAAATAAGTATAAAAAAGTTATTCTTATGAAATTCATGTCTAAAAATACTTAAAATATTAGTAGTCTCATTTAAACCTCTAATACATTATATCTTATAGATGCTGAGAAACTAGTTGATCAAAAGTCTTTTAGAGGTATGCTCGGATGTTTACAATACTCAATAGTTAGTAATCCGAAATTGATGTTTTCAATATGCTAATATGATAGATATCATGGAAATAAAAAATAATATCATCAAAAAGCTATAAAATTACTTTTCATTATCTGAAGGGAATATTGGATTAAAGAATTTTCTATTCTACAAAAAATGATTTCAAACAAAAATATTTTTATAATGATGATTTAGTTTGATATATAATGGATAGGAAAAGTACATTTGAAACATGTTATTTCTTCAGAGAATATTTAGTTTCAGGGTAATTTAAGAAAAAAAACTCAATATCACTTTCCAAAAAAGAAGGAAACCATGTTGTAGTTTGTTGTTATTTAACTCAAGTGTTGTAGATCCCACACAAAGTCACTAACTATTGGATGACTATTAATAAAAATCAATTTTTTTGTTAGTACACAAGTGCCATTACACTATGTAAAAACCCATCATATCAATTATTTTCTCAGAAAAAAGATATAAGACACCATTTCCATTGAGGCCATAGACCTAAATGAAATTTTTATTTTAAAATTCATTGGAATTCAAGAACTGCATGTTGATATTTTTACTAAAACCCTTAGTCTTGATATATTAGAATACATTAAATATATGCTTGTAATAATCAATATCATGTAGTTTTTCTTATCTACTTCTTTTTATAAATCTCATTACATTATTGAACACCTTTTCATAAGGATATTAATTATTAATTTAAGCTTAAAAATCATTTTTCTTCTTAAATCATTATGTTTTCTATAAAGTTGATGTTTTAATATTTACTTTTTGAAACTATAAATTTTTTTTCAAATTCATATTTTCTTAGAAAACATCTTCAAATCTAATTGTTTTTAAAAAATATTATTTGGAGTATAAAATTTTTTCAGAACAATACATTGTTAAAAAATGTTTTATGTATCAAATATTTATGAAATTTTCAAACATAATAATTATTAAAAAATGGTCAAAAAATATTTTTGTTATAAGCTTTATCACAATAATTTTTCATTACAAAATCAAAGATGATAAGTTTAATCATATTGATGAAAATATTATACTCTAAACGGTATTCTTTTTTTAGTTATAACACTGATTCAATACATCAGTTATAAATGTTCTTATTTAATTATTCATTTTTTTAGATACATTGTTTTTTTTAAATTTATAATATTTTAAATTTGGATTGATAATCATTCCACTGAAATGTTTTCCAAAAACACAAGTAGTTCTAAATTAACATTAAATAATTTCATCAATTAATTCCTGATCATATGATCAGATAGGGACTTTTAATCCGAGCCATTGAAATTCATGGAATTATAATTGTCAAGATAATGTCTATATAAGGGTAGGCCATCCTTTTTCCCTTATCAATTCTTGGATACTTTTCTCCTAACTCTTACTGCTTATTTAAGTGTTCTATCCAATGTTTGGGAATTTTTCAGATCACTAATTTATGTCTCAGTACAATGGAATCTGTAGAAGATTTTTCACAGAGAGAAGTCTATAGTGATAGAATAATCCTCATAAAATGTCATGAAATGTATGATTAAATTACTATAAGGATCATTTGTTTTCAAGTATGAGAGAATGTTTTTATGGAATAACTAGATAAGGATTTTTGTTTACAATTTCCCAAATTATAAGTGAATTTTATGCCATAGTTTAAGAAGGAATTTGAAGAAGAGGAAAAGGAAATGGAAAAATGAAAATAAGTGGGAGAATGTGAAAAAAGTAAAAATATGAATAAGAAGGGGACGAAGAATTTGATGATACAGTAGAAAGAGAGAATTATGTAGAGTCAATATAAAAGTAAACAGCAAACTCATCATTATCTTAAACTCCTCTACCTTTCCAATCACATAGGGATACATAACTGGAAGAATTATGGGATGAAAAATCAACATCTAAAGGAGAAGAAATTTGTAGAGACATAATTCTATACAAACATAGACATTACATTACGTTTGTGGAATAACAAAAATAGACGCCTAAAGACCGTATTAGTTTTGTGTCTTTTGAAACATAGAACAAAATCTTCTAATCACGTTGAATTAATTTCAACATCTCCCATAAAGATCATCTCCTTTTGTATTCTTACCAAAACCATTAACTATATCTTTTGGAAATGAAAATAGAAAAAGGGTGAGCTCAAATGCTCAGTAAGGTTAATCATGGATAACATTAAACAATCCATACACATTTGAACGTAAAAACATGAACATAAAATATCAAAATCTTGAGTAATGACATAAATCGTGGTAGTACATAAGGAATATAACATAATGGAATTTTAATCATGATAAAATAGCATGGGAATAAAAAATGTAATTCTGGAAAACTATTAAGCACATGATTCAATTTCTATAGTATCCAAGGCATTGCTACCAACACAATCATAGTGGACAATGTCCATTACTGAACCAGGTTTCCTGTTCTTCCAGCCCTGTAATAATGAACTAGATTTACTTTCTGTTCCATCCATGTCTATCTCATGAGATATAAATCTTTACCCAATGCATTATAGAGATATATAGGTCCCACCCATCTCATAATGAAACCATTCTTATTTTTTCCCAAACATCATAAATCATACATCATAGCATAACCCATGTAATAAAATGGGATTCTTAAACATTATGCCATCATAAAATAATACATATATGAAAAAAGGACTTCATAAAAATAATTCCATCAGAATATAATCAAATAAATGTAATAATAGCGATAGAAACATACCTCTATATCATCTTATATGGAAAATAATTTTGATAAAACATTGAAACTATGTTCTTGATGAAAATATCCTTTCTTCATCAAAAACAATTTCTTTTCTCAACATGTCTCACAGTTTAAAATTAAAAGAAGTTAATTAAAAGTAATCCTGAAAATTTTTAAATTAATCCTCCATGGAAATAATTTTCTATGAAATTATACATTATTTTTCATGCCGTATATGTTAAAAAACATTCTTCTCGTACTTTGGCTGGAAAAGTCAAAATGCATCTGATACTGAAGGCGAGAAAAGATTCTTTTCATTTATTTTACTAAAAATTCACCAATAAGATAAATTGGGATTAAAATTTTATGAGGATAGAAATAATATTACATATTTATAAAATATGTATGTGAATGATAAATATTCCCCAGTTAATACTAAAGTATAAACAATATCGGATAAAAATGTGATTTCGATATTTTGCCTTACCTTTGGTCCAATTTCTTTTGAATGTGTCCAGAACACCTATATAGTGGGTTTGACATATTATTAACTTTTAATAGAACCATAATAATGTTTATGATATCATATATGATTCACTTTCGACTTTATATTACCAGTTCTTTTGTTAATTCCATGTTAAAGCAACATTTTGTGTAAAATCGTATCATTTATCATATGTGTTTTGACTTGTAATTATTCAAATGATTATATAGATCATGATTACATAATTACAGAATGTAAAAAATTATTTATATATAATATATATTTATTATATATATATATAGTAGATCTATAAATGGAGTGAAATACACAGTTCATGGAAATGGTAGGTCGTACGTACGCATGAACGCAATTTTCATTTCCTTATTATATTGAATGGGAGTTAGTAAATGACATATAAATAAATCCAGTATCATTATTATGTAATATATTTTAATGATTATTTATTATATTTACTTTATAATCATTCATGAATGGATAACATTGAGAATTATACTCATCACGTCGTGGAGATGGTAAGCCGTACGTATGCATTATCGACGATATCATTCCTTGGATTGTGGAATTGTGTTGAAGGGTTTGGAGTAAACTATTTCATAATAAATATAACTTTACAATAATCATATATATTTATTTCTTCCATCAATATACCCATCCAAGAATTTTGGTGATGAAAAACAGATTACACCACAGCATGCAGGCAGTAGGCCATACGTACTCATGGGTGGTGATTTTATTTTTTATAGGATGGAAAGAAGATGGAATATGGTTGTTTAATATTCATGATAACATATTAGTATGCAAATTATTCAAGATTTATTACTTAAAAATGAATCAACTCATATAGATGATGTAGAATAAGAATGATGTTTGAACGAATCAGTAAAGGATGTAACATATTCTTTGAT
Source organism: Viscum album (assembly GCA_963277665.1). Lineage (NCBI taxonomy): Eukaryota > Viridiplantae > Streptophyta > Magnoliopsida > Santalales > Viscaceae > Viscum > Viscum album. The sequence goes on along the minus strand of OY728139.1, from coordinate 977,889,908 downwards.
GTGCCTCTTCTAAACCTCCTCTTAGGGCACTAAAGATGGACATTGAAGATTACCAGGACCTGTATAATGTTTCTTGGGAAGTTTATAAGATAAATGGTTTTGTTTTGGTTGAGTTAGAATGCTTAAAATTGAGTGATGAGAAGAGGTTGGAGGTCCCCTTTTATACGAGATGGGAGGGTCAGTTTAGGAAACTCGCAAAAATATTAAATTATAATAAAATCCAACCCCACATATAATTGTAAAAAATGACTGAACATGGAATTTCAGATGATATAGTGTGGTAATCTCTTCAACCAAAAAAATTTAGAGCCTGGAATTTATTTTAAACATTATCATTTTGATTTATCCTTATTTAATCTATTTTATTTTGTTTACGATAATAAAATTATAATCTTTAAATTGTTATAAATACTTAATTATTGGTTTTGAATTGCCCATAATTAGATACATTATGTCATTTTATACCAGATTATTTCTAATTTATAATATTTAAATATTTTTGTGATTTTTACAAAATTTAATAATATGTTATTTTTTTATAATACCAATGTTGTCAATTTTGACACAATACAATTATTTGAATTTAAATAAAATCCACACAGAAGATATGTTCGTTCCAAAATATTTAATAAATTCCTAACATGTCATATTTATCTATAAAATTAGTAGAGAACATTAATTTGTTCATATAATATTTATTTTTATATATTTAAAACCATTTATTTTTTATTTGTCCTAATAAAACAATTACTATAATTTTATATTATAATTATTTAATATACTTATTTGTTTCATAAAAATTAGAAATTAAATACTACGATTATTATAAATCTAATAGATTTTTTATGAATACTTTTAGTCAAATTTATCTTCTAAAACAACCAACCATTAAAATGTTATCTTTATTAAATTATGAAGGGTAAAACATCGAAATTGTTTAAAATAAAAGAATATAAATGTTATAATTTGATTTATAATGCTTCAAATGGTCCAAAGGTCGACCCCTGTATGGTTATAGTTTAGATATACTCTACTAATATGGTTTGGTCATGTTTTTGGTCCATTATATGGGTATTATAATTTTGTTAAAAACCGTATTATTGATTTTTCACTAAATAAATAATTTCAGGATCATTAATGTATAAGATATTAAATTAATTATATATTTATTAAAAATTACAAATAAATTACCATGATAAAGAGAAACATTTTTTTCATTCAAATTTTTATTTATAATTGCTTTTATATTCCTTAAAACCAAATATTATAAATAATTTAATTAATAAGGTTTGAGTGAGACATATTTCACTTTCCATTAAATAAAATAAATTAAAGGTCATAATCTTATCAAAGTGGGTTCCAATAGATTCCATTTCGACCCAATTATGTAATAGAGTGAAATATAATCAACCAATGATAACATGAAAAGTTTTATTGTAATTTTATAATATTATTTTTACCCTTCATTAAAAGATTTAGCTTTAACATTGGCAAATAAAATTTAATGTAGTTACTATTCATAATGGTTAAATGTAAAATTTATCTATTTACACATTTTGAACCTCTTTATTCCAAATATGGAATCCATTTTTAAAAATTCAAAACATAGAAGATGTAGTAATTAATTAATCTCATTGTTGAAAAAAACGTGGGTTTTTTAAAAACATTGCAAAAGATTGAAATGTTTTTACCTATAAATTCAATGTAAAATTAATGATAATGACATAAATTATATTAATTAAAAAACATATATTCTATTTATTCATTAAAACCCTTATGTATTGTAATTTAACTATATATGTTATCTTGATGAAAAAAGTTGTTTTTAATTTAAATTTAGCGCATTTTTACTATTCATCAAAATATGAATGTTAACTGAAAAATATTAAAAATAATCCAAAGTAAATTTTTATTTCTTTATTGCAATGACTAATTTTATTTTTTCAAATAGAAATTATAAATGTTTCAAAAACTAGATTTAATGTGGGTGCACCATCAAAAGGCAGAAAAACTATATTTGTAAAAAATAATTATTTTACCCAAGAAATTTATTTTTGTTCTCATATCATGTTATAGAATCTATATATAATTAATGTTAATGTCATAAAATTCAAAATTTGGTAAATAATATTCATAATGGCCAAATAATAAGAATATTATAACAATATATCATTTTTTTGTGTAACTCGGTATTGCGTACAACACACGCTATTGAGGAAGGTCGCTCTTTCGTGCAATGAAAGCCATGTCAGTGTTGTATGTAGTGGAAGCTTCCTTTGGTGTTGCATATAACATAATTAATTCATAGGAAATTTATACATAGATCAATATCTATACTCGGTGTTGTGTAAAATTAATTTTATTCAAATGAACTTGAAACTGTGTGCAACACTAGCCAAGAATAGTGTTTCATATACTAAATGCTAATACAGTTTTGTGTATTGCACAAGGTAATCATGGTGTAACGTACAAGAAAAGACATCGAAAAAATTAAAATGAATATTTCTCATAAAATCATGGTGTTTTATAAAAATAAATCATAAAAATCTATGAAAGAAGAAAAAAAATCTCAAAAAATGATTCAAATAAATATGAATATGATAAGGAAGTGAACATTAATAATGTATCAGAAGAATAAAATGTTTCTAAGAATGGAATAAATAACATGACAAGGAAGAAAAACGAGATGTAGAATCCTCAATACCAAATTTTCCTAAATATTTATCATGTTTATGAAACTATGAAGGCAAAGTTGATCAGAATGTTTTTGACTATATTTTCCAATCCATGAAAATATTAACTAATTCCATTCCTTATGTTCCAAACATAGAGGCATGCTATAAATTGATTCAAATAATCCCAAAGAAAAATAATAATAATTGAAGTATTTTGTTGAATATTTTATTCAAAATAAGAATGATTTTAAATATTTCAATGAAATGAATAAGGCTTAAAAGATATTATACAGTTATATTGTTAGGTGTTTTAAAAAGTGGAAAATAAGCTCATGGATCATGATGATAATTTCATATAAGTGACAAAACAATATTTATAAATGGAAAATATATTTTGATAATTTATAAATTGATGTTTCTCAAATATTTATGTTTGTAGAAGAGTTCATAGATACAAATTATTATCATATTTTTGAGGAAAATTTTTAAAAATAAATTCATCATAGTTTGTTGTTAGAAAAAAGAGGACCTAGAATGTGTGAAAATGAGATTTTCAATTTGAAGGATGAAAATAAAAATATATTTGAAGAAGTTGAATGACTAAAGTCATAAATTCAGAATCAAACTGTGATGGTGTTCTAGATTGTGAAAATAAAATCATCGGTTGCAGAGGCATAGAAGGATCAAGACACATTTTAAAAAATTAATGAAGATGTGAAAATATTGATGAATAAAGAATGATCTTTTTTCATTTGAACTGTTGATGTATATTTTGAAGCAGTTTTTGAATGAATGATAAATCTAGATAAATTTTCATCCAAAAAAATTATTCCTAAATGTATTCCAATTACTTTTGTATTAATATAGTTTCTTTTATTTCATGGATGATACGTTATTTCACATAAAATTGTTTTGTATGTTATCTCTTTCTATCATTTCAGGATATATCCCTTCCAAATTATTATTGTAAATCAAAATGGGGTGGGGGGATTTATAAATATGGAGGAATTTATAAAATGTTAGATGTTTATAATGGTCGAATACTTTGATATAATATCCTAAGGGTAAGATATTATCCTATGGGGTGGCTAAATTATTACCTTCTGTTGAATTTTAAGGATGATACAAATATAGGGGGATCTAATATAAGAGGTATCTCTTTCATGATCTTAAAATTATAAAAGGATATAGCTATTACGTTCTTTTTTTATTGTATCAATTTACATGTTCTGTTTTGTGCTTTCTGAAAAGATGGGTGTATTTTTGAGTGATAAGTCTTAATAGATACATTTATTTTCCATGGGTTTGGAAATCACAAACAATTCCATGAAGCACTAATTTACTAAATTTATTTTTCCCAATTTTCTTAGTATGTTTTTTTAGAAAATATTACATTATACCAAACATTGAAATTATTCAAATGAAAAAAATATAACCATTAATTTTCAATCCGATCAGTCATATTTAAGGTGCATAGGTTACATTAGATAATAAAATTTTAGTAGTTGTTTTCCATTATACCAGGAAACATGAGAATTCAATTGATGTTTCATTGACACATAGAGATCATAAATGAATTATAACAACCCATGGTTTTGAATATAAATATTTAATACATTATATAATCTTTCCATTAAACACAAAATTTCATATTCTATGTTTTGAATTTCATAAAACGGTCATCTAGAGTTGTGATCAGTAAGTCACCTGGAGTATGTAGAATTTTTTTTATATTTGGTCAAAAGTAATATTCTGTTATGAATAGTAATATGAATAGTAATATGACCCTTATGAATATTAAGTAATGATATTATTTTATTTTCATAACATAATAATATAATGAACTCTTAATTAATTTTTCAATGTTATATAATACCAATCATATCACTAAAATTGTTATTTTTCAAATTAACTGTGATTTTATTTAAAAAATAAATAAATAATATTTAGAATTTTTTTGTAAAATGGAGTTCATTTTTTAGTTGTACATGTTGAAAAATGGAAGGGGTGAGTTTTTTGTCTTTTCTAAAATACATGACTTTTCTGTGAATAGTAAAAATATAGTTTTGAGTTTTTGGTATGTTTTATGACATCATAATGACATAATAATTAAAATAAAATGCCGGTAGACTTGTGTATAATGACATATGACCTGAGGTATCCCATGTGGATAAATCCATGGAAAAATACCACGGGCAAGGCCGTGGTTTGGAAGAACAACTAATGGGGTTTCATTTTAAATTAATAAAAAAATATCCCACTTTTACAATAAATACCCACTCATACATTTGATTTTATTCATTAAAAATTCCTTATACCCGAATATCTGGTGTTTGCACCACCCTAAGAGTCCTACCAAGGTTTCCATATGCACCCCAAGGACAAAACCGTCATGTTCTATGAGTTTCTCTAGAATGTAAGGAAACCAATCACCCTCCTCGTTAAGTCAACATTTCATTTATGTTATCTCTTTTAATTTCATTCTCATATTTTGGGGTTTGATTTTATGTATTCATCTTACTATCTTTTTTATTTACATATGATGTGATAACCATTTTATCTCATCAATTCATTTTATGAAATTTTAGCCGCTGCCGTTAGGCTACCAAAATTTCATAAAGGATCCCTCAACAATTTAATTATATTCATGTTCATAACTTTTCTTTTTATATCATCTCCACCTCTATACAAATGAACATGATAACACCATTATCATCTATATATTGGATGTATATCATGTGAATGGAAGAACCACCATCAATATTCTTAATCCTTCTCTTTTATTTTTATAATTGAAATCAACGTATATGGGGTTCCAATTTATAACCTTCAAGGATGGTGATGTTTTGTTTTTCAATTTATACTTAGTTACTGGTCATGAAACCATTTTGATGGTTGAAACAAACAATATCATATATATTATTAAATATTTAATATTCAATGACCAGTATATGTAAATATTATTAATTTATATGATAGAACTAGTTAATAATAATTCAAGTACCACTAAATAATCAAAGTTGTTGTCATCTAATGATTCATCATCATTCCATTTAACCAAATTATAGAAATTATCATTAACGATAATTTATGTTCATAAATAATATTTAATTTCAATTATGTATATTTACAACCATTCTACATGAACTCCAATACTTAAAAACAAGTTAACCGATTACGAAAATCAAGAAAACGAACACTCCAGAACGATGAAATTCAATATAATAACATATCAATAAGAATCAAATTAACTAAAAAGAATTTTTATAAACTAAATAAAGTTCTATTAGGTTCTTAAATATGTTATTAATAAGTCTAATTTCACATTCCAGGACCTTAAGATCATGTTCAGAACACATTTAGACTTACGGTGAGGGTTTTCTCACCCGAACCTGCATTTTCATTCGGTTTAATTTTATTTTCTAATTTCCTAAATGAGATTCATTTATATTATTTTGTAATCGTCCAAAAATCTTTGTTAGTATTTTATATATTTTTAACAAAAATAACCCTTCCTTGTTTTATGGATAGTAATATGTTTTAAAAGGAACATTCAAAATTGCTTCCAAAATACATGTCCGATTCATTGGAATTTCTCAAATTCATACATATTTTCAAGGACACTCTATAATATATTTTTTTAAACCACTATATTTATAATATAAGTCATTTTTTTGGAAAATACCATCTACATTACTTATGGTTCTATACAAATGAACTCTAATTTTCAAAATAAAAGAGTATTTATCTCAAAAATTACTCAATAATTTTATAAGAGTATTTTAGTTTGATTCAACAGACTTGTTGATTATTATGTATTATTAGGATTAATATTTTATGATATCAACAACCATATTTCAATGGATGGTTTATGATTATTTTTACTGTGGACGTTCCTTCCTAAAACCATTAAAAAATTACACTAAATGGTTAGTGTTTAATCATAATAGTCAGAGAATGTTAATTACATTTCATATGATAGTTTCCATATGAATGTATATGTTGTGTATGTTTATCCACACTCATATGAGTAATGAATTGGGAATATTATGTTATGGGTGGTGCCCTATAAGGGCCCACGATTCATCATTAGGTCTAATGGGAAAAATAGATGTAGAATTGGCCATGGCTTGTCCCAATGTGATATATGGAATTGGCCAAGGCCTAAATCAATTTTAGACATCTTGGCCAAGGACTTGAAAAAAAGTATCAGATTGTCAAGAAAATGAACTTTCGCCATTATAAGGATAGTAAATGAATGTTCGTGTGGTTGTTCGACTTGTAGAAATCCCATGATAATGTTATATTATGGCAATATTTACACGTCTCATATTCCTACCATATTATATTCAAGCAATATTTTTAAAGTCACGTGTTTTAAATTATTCAGAATTTTTAATTTTTATGTTAACTTCCATTGTATAGCATACTCTTAATGACAGATTGAGATAACCCCTTTCTTATATTTCATGTTCTCAGTATATGATGAAATAAATTATGAATGACTTGTAAGCATAGTCTAGGAGGCATGGATGTTTCTAGTGGAATAATTTGTGTTGTTTTCCATTAACGATATAATATCAAACATAATTATGTATCTTGTTTCCAAAATATACTAAACTACATGGTCCTTCGAAATACATTTTCATTGTTCATATTCCAATGTAATGTAATAAGACATTGGCTCTGGGAAAATAGGGCCGTGTCCTTAATGTTGTTATCATAAAAAGTTTAGTAGAAAGCATGAAAATTAGATTTAGAAAAAGTAGGTTTGGGAAGAGTCCCTAAGACGATGTTTGAAGATAATCATTCAAGACTGTCTTGATATTTTGAAAAGGAATATATAGTGCTAATAATTTAAGAAATACATCCCTATCTAGATAAGTGAAGTTAAAGGTGGCTCTTTCATAAATGTACCTAGGAATGATAGCTCCGACAACGAGTTTTAGGAATGACCTGGGGTATCCCGGTACATGACAATGGGCATTTCTGCACTCTTGGTTACAAAACTCTTGCGAGATATGCCTAGGATAATTCCCATTTTTTTACAATCCATTCTAAAGGTTTTAAATGTAAATTATTCCTCAACAACACCATTTCTGGGATTATGGGATTAGCCATGCATAGGATTTCAATTTATACAACACATTTTGTTATGTTAATATTGTATATTATGATATATAACCTAATCTAATGTATTCCATAATATATAAATGGCGCTTAGAGGAAGGAAAGGAAGTCGCATGAATACACATGTGATTGAACTCTGATGCAAGATAATGATGTTGGATCTAGTACTGAGATACATATAAATATACTGGGAAACAAAATCCGGTTATGAACAATAACCTTACCAATATAGAGCATCCGGATCCACCTTATGGATGAGCTATGTTTGATCACTTTATGAGACAATAGCCTCCATCATTTAATGGGACAACAAACCCGTTTATAGCAAGGTTGTGGATAAGTTACCTATAGAAGATATTCCTCTCTTTGGGATGTAATTAATGTGGGAATATCAAAATGGAAGTCTATCATCAATCAGGAGATGCGGATAAGTGGTGGTCATTAATCCAAATCACAATGGAGGAGGAAAAAATTGAAGAGACGGAATGGAGAGACTTTAAGGAAATCATTCTAGAGAAATACTACCCTATTGAATTGCGACTGGACATGGAGATTCAATTTTTGAATCTGTGGAAAAAGGATGATTAGAATTTTTCAAAGTATCAAGCTAACTTTAGAAAGAATGAAAGTCATGTTGTGGAATACATATGAAATCCATGGAGAAAAATTGGTCTATTATTTGATCTCCTTAATCATTCCATCGATAGGCTCTGGTCTCCCTGAGTTTCTCATCAAATGAAGATATAGTTTCATGTGCTATCAAGACAGAGAAGGAATTATCCATGTCTTATGACTTTAAGGGAAATCAAGATAAAAATACAGATAATGAAAATTCAAGAAAAGGAAATAAAGAATCATGGAATAATGGAAGAGTTGAATTTCCACCCTTGGATAATTGTGGAAGGATACACTTCGGTGACTGCTTAAAAGATAAAGAAGTATGGTAAAAACTTGTACAAAAAGGTCATATTGCAGGTGATTTCAAGGGGAAAGAAAAAAGTCAATAATGTTAAATGATATATTTTTTATGTTATGGGACACTATTTTAATGATTTCCCAAAGCGTCAAGGAAACATGCAACAGAAAATGCCAAGGGACCAGGGATAAGCTTATGCTATCCTAACCACTAATATTGAAGTTCCTAATGATATGGTGGTAGGTACTTTTAATATTTAACCCAAACACTGCCAATTCATTATTTTATTCTGGATCATCACATTCAATTATATCTAACCAGTTTTCCAAAAAAATAGACATGTACAATTTTTTTTAATAAAGAAGTTATTGGTCAAAACTTCTATGTGGCTGTATAATTGCAACAAAGGCTAGTTGATCTGTCCCACTCATGACACATAAATGTTCTTTATATTCTATCTATATTTTCATACCAATGAATGACTTTGAAATAATTATTGGTATTAATTGGCTATCAAATTATGAAGCGATGAACTATTACAAGAATAAGGAAGTTACAATTTTTGAGAATGGTGTAGAATCCATTATCTTTAAAGCAGATACCTCGCCATCTTACTCTGATCATGATCCACAAAAAATACATATACTAATTTCAATTATTATGGAGGAAGGGAATGAAAAAACTATGGGCGAGGAAAAGAATTTTAAAATAGAATATATAACTTTCTTTCAAGAATATGTTGACATATTTCCAGAGGATTTACCAGGACATCATCTGGAGCGAGAAATTATGTTTTCCATTGAATTAATTTCTGGTTCAAGGCCCATATAAAGAACCATAATATAATGTCCACTATAGAGTTATTGTAACAAAAGAAAAAACTATAGGAATTGAGTGGTAAAGGAATTATTCGACCTAGTGTTTCTCCATGGGGGACCCCTATTCTATTGGTTAATATGAATGATGGGTCTAAGAGGCTGTTCATTGACTACATGGAGACCAATGCTATAACAATATTGAAAAATTATCCTCCAACATTCATTGATGATTTTATAATCAACTCCATGGATCCCAATAATTTTTGATGATTGAGCTTTGATCTATATATAATCATTTGCTTTTAAGGAAGGAAGACATTCCAAAAACAACATCCCGAATAATGTATGAGCAGTATGAGTTTACAATAATTTCTTATGGACTTCTAAAGAACCATCTATTTTCATGGATCCAATAAATAGTGTTTTCACGGAATATATTGATAAATTTTTGGTAGTTTTTATTGATGATATCATGGTATAATCTAATAGATATGAATATCATGGAAATCACATGCACACCATTCTGAAGACTCATAGAAGAAATGAATCATATGGGATGTCTAGCAAGTGTTATTTTTGGAACAAATAAGTTTCCTTTCAAATCCACATTGTCTCTAAGGATAGAATATATGTAGATCCTATGAATAAAAAGGCTATGAATGAATGGTCTACTCCAACAAACATAATAGTGTTACATAGTATTATTGGTTTAGCAGGTTATTATCAGTGTTTCATTCAAAACATTGCATGTTTAGCTGTCCCGTTGACCAAGATAATTTCAAAAGTGGATAAGTTCGTATGGATAAAGGAATGTGATGATTTTGGTAATGAAATGATGTGAATGTTGCTGAATGATCAATCTTGACTCTACCATTAGGGAATGATGGATTTGTGACCTTTAGCGATGGATCAAAGAAAGGAATTTGTTGTGTATTATGAAAAATGACAGCGTGATTTCATATCCATCTAGGAAGCTAAAAATTAATGAGATAAACTATCCATATCATGATATTGTGTTAGTAGCTGTAATATTTTGATTGATGATTTCGAGATATTACCTCTATGGTGAAAAATGAGAGATATATACAGATCATAAGAGGTAGAAATATATATTCTCTCAAAATGAAGTCATCATGTGATAATGTAGATGGATTGCGCTACTCAAATATTATGATTGTATAATACTCTTACACAAGTGGAAGGAAAATAAATTTGTAGATGCTTTGATTAGAAAGGATCACAGAATTCTGAACAAGATGAGTGTTCAAAGAGAGCCTTTGTTCATGGATCTAGTAATGATGGAATATGGAATTATTGAGGAAGGTTACACATCACAAAATTTCCAATTTTTTCCAAGCCTTCTTTACAATAAATGATAAAAAGTTATTAGGATGATGATAAGGAGATTCAAAAAAAAATTAAAGTGGTAAATGATTGGACGCTAGTTGACATCGTATATGGAATTGAAATTTTGAAATTCAGAAAGAGGAATTGTGTTCCCGCTATTAGAGAGATAAAGGGGAAACTATTGGATGAATCTTATATCTCTAATTTTTCTATACACCCTAGTAGAATTAATATGTATAGAGATCTAAAGTAACATTTTAGGTGGGAAAACATGATGAGGGAGATTGCTGATTATGTGTCGAGATGTTTGGTGTTAAAATAGTTGAAGTCTAGAAGACAACAACCTAGAGGAGTATTGCAAACTCTTAATTTTACTATATGGAAATGAGATTATATTATGATGGACTTTTTCATGGGACAACCAAAGACTCTATGAATGAATAATTTTATATGGGTCATTATTGATTGTCTTAATAAATCTGCACATTTTCTTGCAATAAGATACGATTTACCACTTTAATGTTTATCAAGACTATATATTAATTATGTTTTAAGACTCCATGGTGTACCCTTATCCATTGTTTCTAATCATGATCTCCATTTTACATCACAATTCTGGAAAAGTTTTCAATGGCCATAGATACTGCTCTTTATTTGAGAACTTCCTACTACCCACAAAATGATAGACAATTAGAATGGATTATTCAATATTTGGAAGACATGTTGAGGTATTGTTCACAAGACATTAGAGGTATCTGGATTTAGTATTTACCCATCTTAGAATATTATTATAAAAATAGATTCAATTCATGAATTCAGATGGCACTATATGAAGAGTTATATGGAAAGAGAAGGCATACACCAACTTGCTGTGATGATGTTGGTGAAAGAAATATCATAGACCCTGAAATTGTTGAGGAAACAATTGAAAAGTTGAAGATTATCCCAACCCATATCAAAATAGCTCAATGTAGAAAAAGAGCTATGGTGATAACCAATGGAAGGATTTGGAATTTCAAGAAGGGGATAATGTTTTCTTAAAGGTATCACCATGGAAGGGTATTATACGATTTTGTAAGAAGATAAAATTATGTGCCAGTTAAATTAGAACTTTTAAAATTCTAGACTGAATTGGATCTGTAGCTTACCATTAGGCAATGCCACCACATCTCTCTAATGTTCACAGTGTGTTCCACCCATCAATGTTAATGAAATACATGCAAGACCTAATACAGGTACTATCCTATGATGAAATTAAACTTGATCCCAATATGTATTATTTAGAAGATCCAAACAAGATTCATGATACCAAATGAAAAGTATAGAGAAATTGGACAAATCGTGAGGTAATGGTTCTTTTGAGGAACCATAAGATAGAGGAAGCGACATGGGTGCTTGTGGATCCTAGGTTGAAGACATACATGAATATTTTTAGGTAACATTTTGTGAATTTTAGGGATGAAGATTTTGTAAGGATGGGAGAACGTAACACCCCCAAGGATTTGAAAATAAATATTCAGTGCATTTTTTAATCTATCCATTAGACACAGCTTTGCCTCTTCTATGTATTGAATTTTAAAAAAAGGTCATCTAGGGTTGTGATCAGTAAGCCATTTGGAGTCTGATAGAACAAACATGATTTTTGTTGAATAGTAACACACCATATGACTTTTAATATATATAGTAATATGGCCCTTATGAATAGTAAATAATGATATTATTTTATTTTATTAAGATAATAAGATAATGAAATATTAATTAATTTTTCAATGTGATATATAACTAATTATACACCAAAAATTATCATTTTTAGAATTAAAAATGTTTTTATTTAGAAATTAAATTAGAAATATTTATGAAAATATTTTTTTAAAAATGGATTTTATTTTTTAATTCTAAACGTCGAAGAATTGTTTGGTTGAATTTTTGGGATTTTTCTAAAATACATGAATTTTATGTGAATAGTAAAAAATAGAGTTTTGATTGTTCGGTATGTTTAATGACATCATAATTACAAAATAATTAAAATAAAAGGTTCTAAGACTTGTGTATAGTATAATATGACATTAGGTGTCCCAAGGGGCTATAAACCTAGGAAAATACCATGTGTAATCCCTTGTTTTTTCCAAAACCACTAATGAGGGATCTTTTTAAATAAATAAAAAATTACCTCTCTTTTACTATAAATACCCATTCATACACTAGTTTTATATCAATAAAAATTCACTCATACTCGAATTTATTGGGGTTTTACCTCCCTAGGAGTCCTCCCAAGGTGTCCTTAAGAAAACAAGGTCCCAACCATCATGTTCTAGGTGTTACTCTACAAGATAACTGAACCTTTCACCCTCCTCTTTTAGTCAACACTTATTTTATGTTATTTCATTGAATTTCTATTCTCAAATGTTGGGGGTTTGATTTTATGTATTCCAATAATTTTCATTTTTAATTTTAAAAGATGAGATTCCCTTTTTCTCTCATAAATTCAATTTACGAAATTTTATGTGACGCCATTAGGCTGCCGAATTTTCCTAAGGGGTCCCTAAACTATTCTTTTTATTTTGAAGTTAATGTGTTTTCTATTTCTGTCATCACATTTTCTATCCAAATGACCACGATAACACCATATAATCTATATACTAGATTTACATCATGTGAATGGATGAACCATCATCAATATTCTTAATCCCTCTCTTTTATTTTTTTAAACGATATCAACATCTATGAGGATCCAATTTACAACCTTCATGGATGATGAAGCTTCATTCTTCAATTTCTCTTTAATTACTAGAAATGAAATACTTATTATGGTTTATATAAACTATAATATACTTATTATAACCTAATTAATATTCAGTAAACAGTATATTCAAATATTATTAATTTATATGGCAAAAATAGTTAATAATAATCCAAATACAGCTAAATAATCAAATTGGTTTTCATCTAATTATTAATCATCATTTCATGTAACCAAATGATATAAATGACCATTAAAAATAATATATGTTCATAAATAATATTTAATTACATTTATGGAAATTTACACCTATTCCACATGAACTCCATTACATAAAAACAAGTGAACCAATTATGAAAATCGAGAAAATGAACACTCTAGAAGGACAAAATTCAATATAATAACTTATCAACAAGAACCTAAGTGAACAAAAAATAATTATCATCAATAAATAAATTTTTATTTGGTTTGGAAGTAATTTATTAATAGGTCTATGTTCTTATTCCAGGACCTTATGTTCATGATAAGAACACATTTGGACTTAAGGTAAGGGTTTTCTCACCCGAACCTTTATTTTCATTCAGGAAACTTTTATTATCCAATTACCACAATGAAATTCTAGTATATTATTATGTAATATTTATAAAATCACTGTCAGTATTATATATATGTTTACAAACCAAAACCCTTTTTTATTTTATGTATAGTCACATATTTTAAAAGGAACTTTCAAAATTGTTTCCAAAATAAAAACTCGGTTCAATGAAATTTCTCAAATATTTCTCTATTTTTAGGGGCACTCTATAATATATTCTTTGAAACCATTATATTTATAAAATAACCAATTTAATTGTGAAAATAAAAGCATACATCACTTATGGTTTTATACAAATTAACTCTTCTTGTAATAATAAAATAGAATTTATCTCATGAATTACTTAATAATTTTATAAGAGTATTTTCGTCTGTTTCAACATTCCTATTGATTCTTATGTATTCTTGGCAGTAATATTGAATGTTATCATCTACCATATTTAATTGGATTTTTATGAATATTTTTATTGTGGTTGTGATATCCTAAAACAATTCACCAAATTACTATGAATGGTTAGTGTTTAAACTTAATGTTCAGAGAAAGTTATTTACATTTCAGATGAAAGTTTCCATATGAAAGTATATGTTTTTTATGTTTATCGCCACTTATATGAGGATTTCAATGGACTTATTATGTGATGGGCGGGGCCCACTATATCCCCTCAATGCATCGGTAGGTCTAATGAGAAAAATTGATGTTGAATTGGTCGAGGCCTTTCCCAATGTGATATATGGATTTGGTTGATGCCAAAAACATATTTAGAAGTCTTGGCCAAGGCCTGAAAAACTATTTCCTAATGTTTGGAATATTCACTTCCCCCATTATGAAGCTTGTAATTTAATATTCATGTTTTTATTTGACTTGTTGAATACCAATGATTATGTTATATTATGGAATTATTTACTCATCTCAAATTCCTGCCATAACATGTTCAAGTATTATTTTTAAAGGCATGTGTTTTAAATTATTCACCATGTCTATTGTTTATGTTATCATCTACTATATAGCATACTGATATTGAGTGATTGATCTCACACCTTTATTATGTTTTATTTCTTTAGGATATGAATAAGTACATTATAAATGACTTGCAAGCATAGTCTAGGATACATGGTTGTTTCTATTGGAATAATTTGGGTTGTTTTCGTTAAAATATGTAATATAAAACTTATTTTTGTATTTTGTTTCCAAAATCTAATAAACTATTTGGTGCTTTAAGATGCATATGCCTTATCTATATTCAAATGTAATGTAATAAGTCAATGGCTTCAGGAGCTTTTGTCTGGTCCTTACATGACTCAGTGATTTTTATCCTTCAATTTCATGTTAATCAAATTCTGTTTCATGGTATTAACCCCCTTTATGTAATTTTTCACATCACTATAAATATGAGGGAAAAAAATCCATTTTTGATCATATTGACCGATTTGGATTTCTAATCAAAGTGTTAATGATTCCTATAGATTGAAAATGATTCTAAGATCATTTTACTAGGATTTATTGTTAATAAGATATCATCTGTCTATTATTATTTCAAACTAATCCAAGAGTGTTTACTTATTTTTGCCTCCTTAAATTTTAATAGATCATTTTATGAAAATAATAAATGTAAAAGTACCTTTATTTTAATTGACTATTTTGATCATAAAATTAACATGTGTTTGAAATTTAATGATAAAAATCAATTAATGGTAATTTTCTTATGTTTTCTAATCAATATGAATGTATTTTCATTGTTTTGAATCACCAATTGATCAAATTTCATTTTAATGAATGTTTATGTTTTATTTGAGTCTTTATTAAAATTAAAAAATAAAACGATGCATTTAATTTGAATGGGAGACTTGAAAGATAAAATGAAACACACATCCTAGATTTGATGAATCTTATAGGACTATGGTTTCTACATATATCTATCTAAGTATGGGCCTACAAAAATATTATAAAAATATTAATAATTAATTTAATTAAAAAAAAAGCTTGTTTAAAGCTACATCATATGATCCCTTGCAACATAACCTAAGAAGATATATTCTCATAGTTCTTTTAGCTATGTTAGAATCATTGTATTTACCTTAATTATAGCATTCATCTAACCACCATACATTTCACTCGTTGTGTCATCCCAGCAATAATAAGAGCCTTATTATTATCCCATGAAACTAATAAACAAGGAATATCGATTCAATATGTCTATTAATATCCACATTCAACGTGATCTATGATGTGAGGAAATAACTCATCCCTCTACATGGAATGTTTTTGATGGTCATCAAGAATCTATGATGTCTCAACCTCAAATAGATCATGTGTAATATATATATATATATATATCTATATATAGGTAATTATTGTTAATTAATTCAATAAATTTTTATAGGAATCATAAAATTAGGATCATTTTGATCTGAAGTTATCATCCACAATGATATTCTATCATTACGTGTACCTTTCCCCCTAACTATAAATGAATAAAACATAAATATTGCACACAATAACATATTAAATAATAAATATAAAAAATAAAGGATAGATGCATAATGTAAAATCTGGGATATGTGATGGGACCCAAACCTTTATGGTAGCCCATGTATAACCTGAATCACATAAAGAAACACTTTCACCACATATATTAATTTAATACAAATTTAAAACATGTAAAATGATATACATTCTCTGAAATAATTAAACAATAAATAAACACTCACACTGTCGTACCCCCAGTGGACCAATATGTAACCGTGTCACACCACTGATACATGAGAGCACCTCTCGAGACTCTATCCAAAATAACTCAGGAACACACATTTAGCACCGACATTTTGTTCCCAATGATCCCTTTTCAATATACCTTATAATATTTATATATTTTACAACATATTTTCATACAAATGACATACACAATTTTGGGAGAAAAATAAATTTATCATATATATGAAAAAAACAATAACTAATTTATGTTTTTTAAACATATATAATCATCTAAAATGATTAAATTACCTGAACATACCTCCAAATTGAATCTAAAATGTATTGATGGAATAAACCCCAGTCATGTGTAGTCAATGGAAATATATGTGGGTCATGCATGGTATGACCCAACTGGGGTATGAATGAAGGGAGACCAACTCCCATGGGTTGGTATGTCTCAAGAAATGATATATCAATGGTATTTTCATGATGAAATCACAAAACATGGACTGTCATGGGAGAAAGAAGTGTAAGTGTCGAATCCTATAGAAAAGGATTTCATAAATACTTTTAAATATGTGTATATATATGTTTAACTCTTAATTTAAAATATAAAAACAGATTACATTCATACATACCTCAACCCATAGATGTAGATTCCTCTTTGGAATATTTGGGAGATTCTTCCAGTTTGGATAACATTTCCATAGTAAGAGAATAAGTTAATAGTTGAACAACGATAGACTATATGTCAAATAACGTGGCAATGAGAATAAAATTAAATGGATTATAAATTGTTAAATCGTAAAGAATTGCTTTAAAACCAATGAGTGTAAAAAACACCATACCTTTCACTAGATATGAAATTTGATCATTTCTTCATCATCTATTTCTCAAAAATATTTAATATCTATTTCACATTGATGTATTGTGTGTTGATCTACCTATTGTGGGAAAAATGAGATAGTATCAAGTTCATATCATTCAATTGAAAACACTACTCACCATGGCACTTTAATAGAATCATTACATCTTTGATAAGATAGAAAGGTGGTGAAGAAAACATGTTCTACTTATGATGCAAAAATGAAAATTATGTTTCAAAATCATTAACCTCTATATTAGATACTGTTAAATATCTCCAATGTATACTAAAATTTATCAACATTATTTCTGTGGACTTGATAAACCGAACTAGATTTTAACAATATAAATTTATACCTATGTTCATATACAACATCAATTATGTCTTTCAATTGACTATTATAATAACCAAAATCAACAGACGAATAACCAATGTCATGGTTTTTTGATTCTCATTGTTCATCAATGTATTTTACGTCAATCCAATGGGAAATATCATATAATGCTTTCAAATAATGAGTCTTTATAGATTTATTATCATCTTGTTTGTTAAAATCTTTAGTCGGTGTAGGGTCACCATACTATTACTGGTCATGTACCTATATATTTTATAGAATTCAATAAATTGTTATGAAAAATAAATAAGTACTACTATTAAATCATAATGAAAATGAATTTATACATAAAAATTCATTGAACCAATCATTATATGATGAATAATGGGGCTATTAAATATGATAATAACTAGCACAAGGCATTTCATATTTTATCTTATTAATTTCATTCCTCTAAATGATAATTCCATGATTAATTGGTAAACATAAATATGGAAACAAAACATATAAATGATGAATATAAAATGTTTTAAGATAGTTACTACAAAATTGTGCAACTAATGAAGTATCATGCAAGATTTATCAATTATATTGTACCACTATGATATTTTCTATATAAAATATATTTCATTTGTCTATACTATCCTAATTCCAAGATGTATTATCTAATTTTGTTTCAAAATTCATAATATATTCATCCCAAAATATAGTACACTCATCCATCAAATAACAATTGGATATTGAAACCTCTAAATGAGATCTATTATATATAAATCAATTTAATGGATTCAAATACCTCATAATAGGATACATCCACCAGAATTGGACAATTCTAGAAGAAATTACATCAATTATTATGTGTACTATAAAATGTAGAAAAAGGAAAAAAATGAAGGCAAAATTGATTTTCCATGTTAAAAGGAATTTGCGAAATCATATCCTGTAAATTTTTTAAATAACTAATTTATTATTATTTTATTTCAAAAAATATATCTAAAAAATTACTCATCTCTATCAATGGTTGAATAACATTGGTCAATAATCAACCAACAATTGTGATTTGAATCAACTATAGAATTAGTATGTGATTTCCATTAATTTTCAACCATTTCATTAAGAGTATCCATCAAGAACCATGAGAATTGTAAAAATTGAATGTAATTTCATTTTTAATCATCATATGCTATTCAACATGCATGTATTCTCCGTTACATTCAACCAAATATAAATGAAATTGTTTCCATAAACTCATTTCTTCTAAATCAAATCATGCATTTACAATGTCCTTTTATTTTCCACTAAACCCCAACATGGTTCCCAATATATTATCAAAAAAATATTCAATGTGAATGAAATATAGATTATTTATTAATATGGTAATTTTCTAAGATTGGATATTAAAAAATTATTTTTCTCTTTCCTCCATTGGCTCTATGACATTCATTTTTTATTGATTTTTAATAATCCACCATTCCAGGGGTGAGGCGGAACCCTTACAAGGCCCAGAGGCGTATGTATTACAAGTCCCATAGGCCTTAGAGAAATTTATTTTCCCATAGGATCCAATCATTACATATAACCTAGACTAACTACTTGGAACTGCTCCTCCCCAGCATCTTTATCGTGAAATCAGATCTCCACCTTCGTATGGCTGTTCGGCTGGGCATTCCCGTGCATGCATAGGCTTGTCCAGATGAGAGGTTCTATACCCTTTCATACATGCAATCCGTTTTAGCTTCTGCTGTGGTGAAAGTTCCTTGCTCATCCTCCTTGTAGTGCTTATTCCTCGTAGGATGTCTAGTTTGCATCAACACTTAAGGTGGCCCGAAGGCCTTGAGCTAGCCTGAAGGCCTTTCTGACCCGTAGGCCCGAGTGGCCCAAAGGCCTTAAAGGACTCGAGAACCAAAATGGTGGCCCGAAGGCCCAAAGGGGGCATATTCCCAGCTGCTACAGAGCCATATAGTACCGGCTACAGTTGACGCTACAGTACCTGCTACAGTACTACACAGTTCCCACTATAGTACCTGCTACAATACCACTACAGTACTGCACAGTCCCACTATAGTACCAGCTATAGTACTGCTATAGTCCCAATTTTGACTTTGATTCTTACCATTATAATGAATATATTCCATTGAAAGAGGAAAAGAATACTACAATTCTGATATCATAATAATAATTTCATTCCCAATCACAAATATCATTTCAACCCATGTCAGGATCATTGGTGTGGGTTGAATTTTCTTAAAAAATATAATTCCAATTTGGTCATTCTTAACTTATGTTGAGAGTGAAGAAAACATTTTTGATCATGTATACCCAATTTTTTACAATGTTTAATATATATATAATTTTAAATTTTATTGCATCAAGGGAAAGAATATTTACCTTTCATACTATAACTTAATACAATTTTATATGTTTTGAAGTTATTGACAATATATTATAAAATATCCTAAAGTTTGAACAATTCATTCATTTGAAAATAATAATTTATCACACCATCAACCTAAAATTCATTCAATTTGTCAATAAATGGATGAATGTAATAATCAATATTGTCCACCAGACATCGTGGTCCAACAATAAGAGTAAAATTAAATAGAAATTGTTATTTCATAAAACTCCACAGAAGAATATTATAAGAAACCGAGACTATGGGCCATGTGTTATGAGTTTAACCAACCAAATACCTAAATTAATTTAAATAATATGATATCATCCCCGATAAGACATTATTACTATATGTATCAATGTAAGGGTGCCTCTGATTACTCTACATCCTTGTACGAGACTTTGTTGGGTGGGTTAGTATATCACTATCCCTTTTTCATTACACATTAAAACCCATTATTATAGAAAATTTAAAGGACATAATTAAAATTTTCCACCTCATATTAAACAAAAAGTGATTAATTTTCATTACCACATTTATTTTCCCTTATTTCGAAGGCTATGTTTGATAAGACTTATTTCCCCCATTATCAATCAACATGGAAGGGATATAGACTATACAATTATCTAAATGGTATTTTTCTTTTCTAAGAAACATATAGGTGTTTGCACCAGAATCTATGCTATCTTATGTGAATCGTATGTTCACTTTCGACATAAGAGCATGGAAATATGATTCTGGGGTCCTACCATCATCTTTATGTGTGTTTTTCAACAATACCAAAAACATGTTGAACGGTGTGACTGACTTGTAATTCAAATACTTCAAGTGAAATAAGTCCTTGATAAAAGACAATTTTCTATCACAAATACATGAAACCTATAATTCTGTTTGCGCATCATTATGAATTTCATAAAAACTCAACGAATAAATATATACACTAGAGGGTTGATTTATCTCACCAGTATCAACATTTTCAATGTAAATTCCTTCAGGATCTAACACAAATAACATTTCATTAATAATTTCATGTACAAGATTAGTTGTCCTTGCAAGAACATCCATCTGAATTGTTTCTATTCAATTATAATGAATATATTATTCTATAGAACAAGTCCATCAATTATAATTTTCTATAAACCCATTCATGAATACGTTCTCCCTCATAATATCTTCTGTGAAATGATATCATTTGGTGTTTTTTCTACATGGACTACTAAAATACTCAATTTGAAATCCTCTAGTAAAATCAATATTCTATGAAATTCCATAAAACAATTCTTGAGATTTTAAATTTGGAATATCAATCCAAATAATATCCGTATAATTATTTCATGACCCCCTTGCAAAATTGTACCCCTACAAGGCTAGTAATTCGATAAGGAGGATAGTAATGACATGAGTCCTACCACCATAAGTCCCCAAGATGGAAAAATGCATCAAGGGTATAGCATACATATAAATGTATGGAATTACCCTATAAAAGAAACATGAAGAAGAGACAGAATAGATAGATGCACCAATCAACTCATTATCATAATGATAAAATAGAACCATGAGTATACATGTAATGTCATACAAAACTTTGAAAATTGTGATCGAAAATAAAATTACCAAAAAGGTATACTCAACAACGACCACATATAAAAAACAATTCATATAAAACCTCAAGGTAGTAATATCTAGCCTGATCTAAAACATTATTAGAATGACATGAAAAAATTTTATATACATGTTGTGTTATCATAACAGTAAACACAGTAGGATCTTTCCCCTAGCATCTCATGAAAATGATAATGGAAGAATACTAAATCCCAATGAAAAATAAATGAAATGAACTCATCACCTAAACATGTATAATATGTTCCAATCCTCACCATGGCTATCTCTCACAAATTCAGAGATACACAAGAGATCATATTATATAATAATAAATCAACAAGGGTATACGGCTTCCGCTTCCCCACCAGTTTGTTGTTATGACCTAACATGACGTATCATAATCCATATCTCACAGAAGAATATATAATAAAAAATCATTGTCAAAGTATCATGATATGGATTTCATTCCTCATAAATTTTCATCATCACATGCACATCTCAATATTGTAACCATGTAGTTTTTCGGACCCACCACAATCTGTATGACGTGTATCATACATCAGGTATTACACCCAAATCCATCACAACCAATACATCGAGTATGTACCTCAAGCCATCACAACCCATACACATCAGACCTAAAATAATCCTTTGGATAATATATACACAGATACATTTGTTTTAAAAAATGACAATCCATTACATTAAACTACACACATATATGGGGAAACTATCAACCACACATACCAACACACAATACTATTATGAGAAATGTATGAGACCATAGGGTGTATTATGTTATCTATCCCTCTCCAACCCAAATTATGTGAAAATCAACCACCTAGAGTCCCCTGGGGGACATTCACTCTACCGAAATGGGTGGGTGAGAATATGAAATCAAAAAAATGAAGGGAATGGTATAGATCATGACCACACAATTGGCATTAACATAGTCCAAGGTTGAACTTCTACTGTCGTCTCTAGGACATACGACTATAACATATTTGTACTAGATATTCTATAAGCACACAATCAATTAAATGATCTATATTAAATTAATTCATTTATTTTTTATATATCAATTCATATAAGTAAATCAATTGACTATTAATTAACATTATTTATATTATATTTATTAACTTTCTACATGAAGTCCATCCACTCTATGAATAATCTTAATATGTCCATGGTTTGGTCGGATAAACAATAATATATTCATTCATGAAATAACTAAAACAATGTTTTAAACATCTACTAAACATTATAACAATAACATTATTCTAGTTACTCTATTTAATCATCCTAATCTTCCCCTATGATATGTATCCAAAAACATCCATCTACCTCAAGAATCCTGGAAAGGATTGTATGTAAAAAATCAACACAATCATCCATCCATTAATTAAAATAATCAACTTGATATCATTTAAGAATTGAGATGAACAATGAGTAATAACAACTTCATCCCATTCCATAGAATCTTGTTTCATCTTTGACACCATCATGTATATCATCATGCATCTCGCCGTCCTAGAAATCAAATTCTACCACTCACTCAGGCCTCCCTACCCTTATCTCATCATCCATCCAAGTATCATATCACATCACATAAAAATGATCATATCTAGATCACATTGTAGGTTTCAAGAAAAAAACATAGTAAATAATGAAAAGTTGTCCCTAAAAACTAGGCATCATTCCTTCACATGAATATAGTCTCTCATAGTTCCAACACAAAACATTTATCCTTCACATGAAAAATTCAACCTTGAACCAAAACTTTTCTCTTTATTAAAATGTTATTTTTATTCCATATTAAATTAAACAATTCAATTATCACAGTTCCCAACTATGGGAAATCTAAGGAATCATCAATAATAAGTGTCATGCAGTAATGCAAAAATAAAACCTCCCCCACCCAAAAATAATTCCTAGGACCATTGAATAAGCAGTATGGTTTATTTAAATATATTACATAGAAAAATGAATTTGATTACAATGAAGGAATACCAAAGTAGAGTAATAATGTTGGAATAGTGAAACAAAAATAATTGTATTATAAGAAATGTGGATAGAAAAAATGGGAACACCTAGATTTACATGTGTCGGTCACATTGGAGACTAATTCATGGAAATATAGAAAAAAATTATAGGAAACTAAAATGCATGAAATCGATAAAACCAAAATCCGGCATTAAAATCTGTAACACAAAAGGAATTAGGTTTCAGAATATCTTACAACCCTGAAAAAAGTATCGGCAGCCAGATCACATCAAGATCAAAGAACCTTGATCCCTCTACAACACATAATCTTTTTGTATGATGATCACATATAGTCAATGGATTAGACCAATAGTCACATTTCATTAATCGGGATGATCTCTGAGAGGATCCACCATGATCATCACACAATCTCCATGTTTGGGGGGTCTATGGGGTACTGGATTTGTCTGATGATGGGGATGATAACACCACCAGCAATGAGATTGATTTCCTGGAAGGAAATTTTCAACACCAGGTTATAAAAAATATAGACAAAACCACCATGGAGAAGAAAAAAAACAACCAAGGGTGAGAGGGAATCAATTTTTGGAATATGGGTCTTTGATTATCAGAGGAACTCAACCACCTAAGAAGATCATTTTATGAATTGTTTCACATATATAATTCTTGGTCCACAGGGATGATTAGACCCCCTTCCAGAGAAATATCCAACTAACTACCTAGCTAAGGAGATGCTTCCATGAAGACAATGCTGAACTTCCAACACAATAGCACATGAAATGGCCCAAATCAATTGATAGACATGATATATTATGGAAAAAATATCCATTGATGCCAAGAAATGAAGAAAATATGTATACAATGGATATCCAAGGGGGCATCCCAAATCAAATAGCCCAAACAATTGAGTAGGACACATAAATTAGCTTCTGCTGGAAAATGAAAACAAAATCCAAAAGTTATTAAAATGAGAAAATATTTAATAATATATTCAATGTATTTATAACAATTTAAATTTAAGATCAATTTAAATGGGTTAATTTCAATTTTTAATATGAAAAAAATACACAAATTAAAAATTCTCAACCATTTTAAATTGATATTTTTTATGTTATTTCACCTATATGTTATTCATGTTTATAAAAGTTCAAGATATATAAAAATTCTTCAATTTTGATAAAGTTCTAGCTTTATTCAAACTAACGACTGGGTTGTCATCCTTGTGTATCTTTGTGAAATAAAATTATAAAGCTTCAATGAATTCTGTATTTAATTAATGAATTATATATATGGGATTATACCTACCCTGTTATAATAATTTTTTAGAAAAATAAAGAAAAAATTGAGTATCACAATGTATAGTAATAATAAAATTACTTATCCTATGTTCCAAAATAAAACACTTAAGAAAAATGGCTTCAGTGTTTTATTATTTCAGTGATTTTTAAATAGATTCTGTGGTTGATAGGGTCACCACTGATTTCATATTGCACTTTCTGGATATAGGTCCTCTACATGTTATAAAGACAAAACCACTTAGTGATTTCCCAATATCAACATTTCTAGAATTTTTCAAAAACCAAATAAGTTATTTCTAATTCATAAGATGTAATATTTTTACCATATAAAATTAAAGTGGATGATTTATACGTAATTTACCCCCACAACCATTTACGAACATGCTTAAGTGGCATTATAAGTATTTCGAAAAAACTATCCAATCTACAGATAGAAAATAAAACATGTGGTTGAGTTCAAATAGTACCATAAAAATACATCCCACCACATATCCATATGCTATCCTACACATACATTCAATATCAAATGTTGTAGTAGATGACTAAGATAAATAAAATTTAATTTTTTTCCAAAGTCACTTTAACAGTCATCAAAGCATCAATTAAATACCTCTTTTTCACTTTAAGGATATTATAGTTACCCGAGTGTTTTACATATAAAATATCATTATTTTAAGCATAATGAATCATCAAATTACAAGCTGAGGATCATTAATTATAGTGTCTTTGAATAATAGGAACATATAACATAAAAAATGGGACTAAAAAAATTCATTATTTAATCTCCATAAAGAGCTTTTAACTTCCTTTGAGCTCTTATATCTTCATAGGGTACCCAGGGGAACACCTGAACAAAGAGATGAGCTAAAAATACCTATTAATGGAATGATCCTAAGGATATATATCAAGCACATGAGTTAAGAGGCATGCCATAATAATATCAAAACCATTAAACTTATGAAATCATTTAATATAAGCATGGGATCATATAAGCATGTAATCATATAAATGTGGTAGAATAAAATATCATATCTTTAGTATGGGTCAAGGATAACCACAAATACCATTTCCCATTTTAGTACGGGTCAAGGATAACCGCCAATCGCATCCCCCAATTTAGTATGGGTCAAGGCTAACCGCCAATCCCATTTCACATTGCATCTCATGAGACTTATCCTTACCCAATGCATTGGAGCACTATCTAGGCACACCCATCAAAACATATTCATGAATATTCCTGAAAAATAAATAATCTTTCCACATAAATAATTATACCTAATCAACCATATATAAGCATAAGGTTACCCATGGAATGAATTGGGTACCACAATCATGACACAAAACATATCCAATGGGCGTATCACGAAAGTGTCCACGAAAGGAAGGGATTAGAAAATACATGGACATTTAAAGGGTAAAATATGCATATAACATGGTAAGTGGTGTCAAATATATGTGACAACATATATAAGAAATGTAGTTTAGAAACATTGTCATTAAAACATTTTTGTGTCGTTTTATAGAAGAAACTCTAGAGCATTTCAAATAGAAAAGATGAAATTCTTTTATATAAAACCAGAATTGAACCAAGAAGGTTTTTATAATAAAAATATGTATATTATAAATATAATAGTGTTTTAAAACATAGGATAGGGTGAACATGATATTTGGTTAAAAAATTTGGGAACTCCCCTTAAAACAGGTTGGATTATCGGAAGGTTATAAGGAGGGAATCTTTCTAAATCATGAATATCACCGAAAGAATGTGATGAAAGGGTATTGATATAATAATATTTTACAACTAACCATAAGTCATATCACTAACATAGATAGATAAGATATTATCATTTTGAATGAAATATAAGGCAACCCAAAAGAACAAATAAGGTTCGGGTAGAATTCGTTACGATTTTATCGGCATGGTGTCAGGTGTGACGAAGAGTGATTGAGGAAAGGGAAATGGGGTTAATAATCACATATAAATCTAGAAGGAATTATGGAGGAGGTTCTTAAACATATCCCATCATTTTATAGTACACATATAAAGGCATTTTATAGAGGACAATCATGATTAAGAGGGAAATGGAGAGGATCCCTTACCTCAAATCTGGTGGTGTTCTACACTTGTTATTAATGACCTGAATAAACAAATTAGGCTTTATTAATTAATAATTACTGAACCTATTATATATGTTGTTTATTTATTATAACCCTTTTTATTTCATTCAAATCCTTTTTGATTAGTTATAAGTTTCAATTTCATTGTTCATTCTCGTTTGTTTACTTGGCTTTAAAAGGTCGGTTCACTTATATTCATGTTTGGATTCCATGCAAGATGAAAGTGGTTTTCTAGAATTGATGTTACATTATTTAGTTCATATCCAAGAGATTACAGGGTTTTAATTATAATTAGGTTACTTAATGTGATGTCAAATTATTATATATATGAACTTAGTGATAATAGTTTTTGTTAATTGGTGGATTTGACTACATTGCATGTGTTTTTCATTATAACTTAATTCCATATATACCAAAAAACTAGAGGACCGAAAATAAGATATATTAAATATATAATAATCTGGTTCAACCATATCACAAATAGTTTCATGACCATAATTAAAGAAAATAACAAATATTGATAAACCATTGTCCTTGAATGTTCTAAATTAGTACATCTCAAACAGTGCTTTCATTTCTTTCAAATAAAAGGGTGGGAAAATGATAGAAGATAATGAAATATACCACTAGCATTAATACATTCCAGTAAAATTATGATACTGTATTTATAATACTATTATGGTGATTGGAGGTGAGGAATGAATTTAAAAAGAAAAGAACTTAAATGAAGAGAAGAAATTTGGGAAGAGGAATTTACCTCTTGAGACTTCCTCCTTTGAAAAACTCTTAAGGGGAGAGGTTTTGGTATTTTGAGGAGAATGAGAGATTTTGGACGTGGTGGAGGACCTTGGGGAGAGATTTGAACAGAATTTAAAGAAGGCTTGGAGGTTGAGAGAAATGGAGAGAAGATGGTGTGAAGGTGGGTTTTTATAGTGGAGGGGAGGAGGGATTTCATGATATTATAATCCTTAATTTATTATTTTTTCACAAGACAAATAATAGTAAGTTGTCAATGAACAAGAATAGTAAATGTGACTTGTGAATTCGAACCATATCAGGTGAAATCATCCATGATTCTAGGAATAGCTGATTTAGCTTATAATGTATATATATGGTAAATTATCGTATTTTACTTTTCACAAAATTAAAATATTTCAAAAAATTTTCCAAAATTCACCATAACCATTATTCGATGTGTAGAACCCAAAAACGAAGTCCATTTTTCAAAAATAAATTTCTAAATATGATAATTTTAATATTTAATTAAAATCATAATTTATTATAAAAAACTAGATTTAAAACATTAAATAGCTCATTCTAAAGCATAGGTATATTGTACTTCAAACATTAAAATCATTTTTGTACTATCATTAGTGAGGTTACTATTCATTAGGTTATATCACAATTCATAATGGTATGTTACTATTTATTAGGGTAGGTTACGATTCACCAAATTTTTTTTTTGTTTTATTAGACTACATAAAACATCTTGAACACAACCTTGTATGCAAGATTTTCGAAATTCCAAACACATAATTGAGAAACTTATGTTTAAAGGTCACTTATCAATTTTTAGTTCATTATGTTGTGTTTTCATGTTATTTTATGACATCAATATAAGGATGGAATTTCCATTGAAAATCTTTGGGTCATTACATTCTTCCCCCCTTATGAAATTTCACCATCAAAATTTTGTTTTACATACTAAGACAATAACAAATGTGATTACTTTTACCTCATTGCTTCCTCCAATTCCCCTGTTACATCCTCAAACATATGGTTCCTCCACCACACTTTGACGTGATGGTTTGTCTTGTTGCGTAGATCTTTATCTCTTCGATCCAGAATCATTACTAGCTGCTCCTCATAGGATAGATCATGTTCCAGCTGCACCACCTCTGAGTTTAGTACATGTGAGGGATCAGGTAGTTACTTCCTCAATAGTGATATGTTGAAAAAATCATGAACATGAGCTATATTTGGAGGAAGTGCAAGATGATAGGCCACGA
This sequence comes from Viscum album, assembly GCA_963277665.1. Classification (NCBI taxonomy): domain Eukaryota; kingdom Viridiplantae; phylum Streptophyta; class Magnoliopsida; order Santalales; family Viscaceae; genus Viscum; species Viscum album. Next base: position 977,860,371 of record OY728139.1, on the reverse strand, counting down.
ATCCTATGCGGTCAAGGATCTCAAAGGGTCCAATATACCTCGGGCCTTGATTCCCTTTCTTCACAAATCGCATGACTGTCTTCCATGGAGATATTCGATGGAAGAAATTATCTCTAATGTCGAACTCCGCGTCCCTTTTACGATTGTCAGCATATTTGAGTAGCTTTGAGGTGTTTCTGGATGACTTGATATTTCTCTATCACCTCTTGAACAATCACCAGTCCATGTATCTTTCATTCCCTAACTTCATCCCTATAGGATGGAGTTCTATATCACCTTCCATATAGAGCTCCATATTTAGCCATCGGAATACTCGAGTGGAAGCTATTGTTGTATGAGAACTCAACCAATGGGAGATGCTGATCCAATCCACTTTTGAAATCTAGAGATCAGGCTCTAAACATATCTTCATGTGATTGAATTGTTCTTTCAGACTAGAAATCAGTTTGGGTGTGATAGGCCATGCTGAAATTTAGTTTAGTACTCAAAGAATGTTGAAGGGTCCTTTAGAATTTAGATGTGTACCGTAGATCACGGTCAGAAACAATTGAGAGTGGAACACCATGAAATCTCACCACTTCCTTCACATATAACAATGCAAGTTGTTTAAGTGTGAGATCTTCCCAAATAGCGATGAAATGGGATGTCATGGTGATTCGGTCAACCACAACCCATATCGCATTATTTCCCTTCGACGCCTTCGAGAGACCCATGAAAAAGTCCATAGTAACATTTTCCCATTTTCATATGGGTATAGGCAATGGATGCATTATACTTTTGGACTTTTTTCACTCATGTTTAACTTGCTAACATACCATGCACATTGATATATATTCCGCAATCTCTCTCTTCATGTTATCCCACCAGATGTGTTCTCAGAGATCACAATACATTTTGGTACTCCCAGGATGGATAGAGAAGGTCAAGATATGTGCATCATTCAATAGCCCCCTATTTATCTATGGATTAGATGGTACACATAATCATGTCCCAAATCTTACAACTCCTTCTTCATCAATTTTTAGGATTCTCCATTTTTAACAGCTACCACCCTTTTCTGAATTTCCACATCATTTCTTTGAGCAACCGTTATTTTCTCCATGGGGGATGGTTGAGCAATCATTTGAAAATGTATTGATGTTGATCCTCCCTTAATGATTCCCATGGCCATCTTTTGAAAATCTAAGAAGAACATATTCTTTTCAATTCTCATCATTGATAATAAAGTAGGATACTTTCTACTTAGAGCATCAGCAACATTGTTTGCCTTACCGGGATTGTAGTGGATCGAGCAGTCATAATCCTTGATGTGATCTATCCATCTTCACTGGCACATATTATGTTCATTGTGTGTGAATATATATATGAGACTCTTGTGGTCAATATATATCTATCATTTTTCCACATAGAGATAATGCTGCCATATTTTCAACGGAAAGATCATTGTCGCCAACTCCAGATCATGCGTGGGATAGTTTTTCTAAGGTATTTTCAGCTACTTTGAGCCATAGGCTATCACTTTATCATTTTGCATTATCACACAACCTACGCCTTTCATAGAAGCATCACTATACACAAAAAAGTGTTATACACTATAGGGGAGTTTGAGTACGGATGTAGTGATATGCCTTTTTTCAACTCCTGGAAACATTTTTCACATTCATGTGTCTAGATGAACATTACTCGCTTTCGTGTCGGCATGGTCTTTGGGTTGGACAATCGTGAAAAGTTCTTCACGAATCATCAATAATACCTAGCTAGACCTAAAATGTTGCGGATCTTCATTACAGAAGTTGGCCTCAACCACTCTTCAACTGCCTTTGTCTTTGAAGGGTCCACATATCTCCCTTTCCTGGTGATAACATGCCCCATGAATGATACATCCTCCATCCAGAACTCACATTTACTGTACTTTGAATACAACTTCTCCCTTTGCAAATTCTTTAACACAGTTTCCAAATTCTCCTCATATTCCTCCTTACTCTGGGAGTATATCAAGATATCAACAATAAAGACCACCACAAATTTGTTGAGGTAATCTCTAAAGACACTATTAATTAAATCCATGAAAATTGGTGAAGAATTAGTGAGTCCGAAGGCCATCACTATGAACTCATAGTGTCGATACCTAGTTCGAAAGGTAGTTTGGGGAATATCTTCCTTTCTCACCATCAGATGGTGATATCATGACCGAAGGTCCACCTTAGAGAAATAAATGGCCCCACAAAGCTGATCGAATAAGTCATATATCTGTGGAAGGGGATACTTGTTCTTTATAGTGATTTTATTCAGCTCATGATAATTAATGTAGAGGTGCATTGATCTATCCTTCTTATTTACTAAGAGGACTGGAGCACCCCATGGTGAAGCACTCAGGTATATAAAACCCTTCTCCATATTCAGCTATAATTGCTTCCTCAGATCTTCTAGCTCTACGGTCGCCATTCTATAAGGTTCATTGAGATTGTTAAAGATCCAGGGATAAGTTAAATTTAGAATTCATCCTCCCGGTCAGGGTGGAGACAAGTCAGCTTTTTGGGGAGTACATCATTACAATCCCTCACGATGGGAATGACATCAAGCATGATTCTCTCCTTTGTCTCCATCATTGGTTCAAGGTATGCATGCTCATAAGGAAGAAATATCAAAACATGAGATAAAGATTGTAAAAAAGACTCATCTTCCTCCTTGCACATGTATAGGATTGGAGGATGCTTCAGGATGTGAAGAGTAATCTCTCTTTCCCGACAATTGATGTTGTCCTTGTCCAAAGATAGCCAATCCATTCCCAACATAGCATCAAACTCCACAAAAAGAAGTATGACATGATTTTCTAGGAGGTTCAGTTCACAAAAATTAACTGGGGAGTAGTTATAATCCATGGATGCAATAATTTCCCTATTCTCTATTCTCACAAATAACATTTCCTCCGAATTTTGAGGTGGTGTTTGAATAGTTCTACTAAACATGCAAGATATGAATGAATGCGTAGAACCAGAATCAAATATTACGTATGTTATTCATGAATGAATTACTAGAGTACCTATAACAACATCATATTCTGGCTCCCCCTCAGTAGTAGTGATATCATAAGTTCTTCTTTGTTTTTTTAGAGGTTGTTGCTGATTGCCTCTGACAACCCTCATCTTAGAGAAATTGTTCGCATAATTCCCAGGCTCCTTACAGTTATAACACTACACTGTCGGCTGAGTGTTGATCTGAACCTTCCTTTCTTCTTCATCATTAGCGGGATTTTTCATATCCCTTCGGCAGTTCATGGAATGATGACCAAACATCCTACATTTGAAGCAATTCTTGGTTCCCTTGAGATAGTCACCAAGATGCTTCTTCCCACATTTTTTACAAAGGGGAATGTGAAGATTCTTTCTATTAAGGGATTTGTTTGATGAAACACTGATGTTGTTCTCTATTTTCCACTTCTTATCAATATGCCCATGAGACCTCTAAGAGTCTCCAATCTTCCTTTCTACCTTGAGGGCACAACGGACAATATCTTCATAGCCGTTAAAGTCTTGAATTGCCAACACTTTTTATAGAATCATATTTAGTCTGATAAAGAAGTGATCCACCTTACTTTTGGTGTTCATGACAATGCCAGAGGCGTACCATGCAAGCCTTTTAAAGATCACTTCATATGCCTTGACGGGCGCATCTTCCTTCTGCATGAGTCAAAGGAACTCTCCTTCCATGTTGAGACGGAAGTTTCTATGAAAATATTTGTTGAAAAACATCCTCTTGAATTCATCCCAATCTATGGATTCAATTTCCTCTTGGGACATCGTATTCATGATTTCTTGCCACCCCTGATCGGCTTCCCTATCAAAATGATAGACTGCCAGTACAACATTCACATCTATTGAGAACTAGAGGACATAGAAAATCTTTTTAATGGATATAATCAATTGTTCTGCGAGGATGGGATCAGAAGTCCCACTAACCATGGGAGGCCTTTTCCGCATGAAGGATTCTATGTCAACTTGCTTTTTCCTTGGAGGCGGGGGATGTTCCACCTGATTCATGTTATTATTCATAACTTGAGCCAGCTGAGAAAGTACTTCTATGGAGTTTTTATCACCCGTTTCTGTCATATCAGGCATGACATTAGGGAAATCATCACATTTCCTATCACATTGGCTATTATAATGTGTTCTTTTATTTACCGTCATTAACAATGAAAAAGATAGTATAATTAGAGGTACTGAATACTTATCTATTGAGCATAAAAAGGAAACATTGATCATTAAATGACAAACTTATAAAGAAGAAGTACATCCTAACTTATGATTCTTTACGTTTATATCTAGGCTATCCTTGATCTATTTCAGAACTTATATTATAATGGGCTTTTTTCCATTAATAATGGTTTGTACTAAGCTCATGAATCTACTAATGCATATCTCCTGGGAGTGTCGTAACCAATAGTGCAATAAGGACCATTATCATGCACCAATTCCCATTCAAGTCTATAACAAAGTGGTGTTTACGGGTTTTACCCCTAGATACATCTATGCCGGAGCCAACTCTACCTGCTCGTATTTGGATAGGGATGTATCTGCTTGATAAACCACTTACTCTATACTTAACAAAATTTAGGACTGTTTTATTATACTTAGTCTCATCCTTAAGGTTCTCGCAATGATACTACATTCATAATCTCAAAAAATAACTAGATCATCCTCTGATAACAACTATAGAGAACCGATCCTTTTAAATATAAAATTTTATTATTTTAAGCATAATTAATAACTAGAGTACAAGACAAGGAGTATTAAGTCTAGGTTTTTTAATGACTAGGTACATATAACATAAAGCTTGAGACTAAAAAACACTTCTTTATTTAATATCCATAAAGAGCTTCTAACTTCATTTGTTCTCTTACATCTTCATAGGGTACCTCAGGGAACACATGAACAATGGGATGAGATTAAAATTTCTAGTAAAGGAATGAACGTAAGGATACATCTCAAGCACACGAGTTAAGATGCATCACATAATGATATCAAAAGCATGAAACTTATGAAATCATTTAATATAAGCATGGGATCATATAAACATTGAATCATATAAATGTGGTAGAATCATAAATCATATCTTTAGTATGGGTAAATTCTAACCACCAATCCCATTTCCCATTTTAGTTAAGCTAAAGGCTAACCACCAATCCCGTTTCCCATTTTATGCAGGTCAAGGCTAAACGCCAATCTCGTTTCACATCGCATCTAATGAGACTTATCCTAACCCAATGCATTGGGGTGCTATCTGTGTGCACCCATCTCAACATATTCATGAATATTCATGGCACATAAATAATCGTACCTAATCTTCAATACATAAGCATAAGGTTAACCATTGAAAGAATTGGGTACCACAATCATGACATAAAATATATCCAATGGGCGTATCCTGAAAGTGTCCATGAATGAAAGTTATTAGAACATACATTGAAATTTATAGGGTAATATAGGCATATAACATGGTAAGTGGTGTCAAATGTAAGTGACAACATATATAAAAAATGTAGTTACGTAACATTAGCATTAAAACATTTTTATCTGGTTTTAAGGAAAACACTCTAGAGATTTTCAAATAGAAAAGAGGAAATTATTTTATATATAACCAGAATTGAACCGAGAAAGTTTTCATAATAAAAATACTGATTTTATAAATACAATGGTGTTTTAAAACATATGATAGGGTGCACATTACATTTTGGTAAAACATATGGGAAGTCCCCTTAAAACAGGGTGGCTTATCGGAAAGTTCTAAGGAGGGAATCTTTCAAAATCATGTATATCCTCGAAAGAATGTGATGAAAGGGTCTTGATATAAGATTCTTGTACAACTAACCAATAGTAATGTGAATCATATATATATATATATAAGATAAAACCATTTTGAATGAATGATAAAGGAACCTGAAAGAACAAAGATGATTCGGGTAGAATTTGTTACAATTTTTTCGGCATGTTGTACGGTGTGACCAAGAGGGATTGATGAGAGAGAAATGGGGTTTCTCATAACATATAAATCCATAATGAAGTATGGGGGATGTTTCAAAACATACCCTATCATTTTATAGTACAAATATAAAGGCATAAAAAAGAGGACAATCTTGATTAAGAGAGAAAAGGGAGGATCCCTTACCACAAATCTGGGGTGATCACCACTTGTTATTAATGACCCAAATAAACAAATTAGGATTTATTAATTAATAATTCCAGAACCTCTTATATATTTAGTTGATTTATTATAACCGTTTTAGTTCATTCATATCATTTTTGATTAGTTATAAGGTCCAATTTCATGGTTCATTCTCGTTTGTTTATTTTCATTTAAACGATCGGTTCACATATATTAAAGTTTGGATTACATGCAAGATGAAAGTGGTTGTCCAGAATTGAAGTTAAATTCTTTAGTTGATATCCAGGATATTACATGGTTTTATTTTTAATTATGTTACTTATACTGATGTAGAATTATTATATATATAACCTTAGTGATAACCTTTTCTGTTAATCGGTGGATTTGATAACAAGGAATGCATTTTTCATTATTACTTAATTTCATTTGTACCAAAAGATTACAAAACCAATAATAGGATATATTACATATATAATAATATAGTTCAACCATAACACAAATTGTTTCAGGACCATAATTAAATATAATAAAAAAAATTGATAAACTATTGTCCTTGAATGTGCTAAATTAGCACATCTCAAACGGTGCTTTCATTTCATTCAAATTAAAGGGTGGGGAAAGAAGAGAAGATAATTAAAAATACTACTAGCATGAAGGAATTACATTACATTTATTATACAGGGTTTATCATACAATTATGGCGAAGGGAAGTGTGGAATGAAATTAAAAAGAAAATAACTTAAAAGAAAAGAAAAAATTTGGGAAGAGGAATTTACCTCTTGTGACTTCCCCCTTTGAGAAACTGTTAAGGGGAGAGGATTTGGTATTTTGAGGATGCTGAAAGCTTTTGGGCGTGGGGGAGGACCTTGCGGATAGATTTGGGGAGAATTTAGATAAGGCTTGGAGCTTTAGAGGAGTGGAGAGAAGAGGGACTGAAGGGGGGTTTTTTATAGTGGAGGAGGGGAGGGATTTCATGATATTATAATCCTTAATTTATTATTTCTTCACAAGTCAAAAAATAGTAAATATTCCATGAACATTAATAGTCGACGGGTCATGTGAATTCGAACCATGGGTGGTGACATCAGCCATGATTTTAGGAATAGTTTATTTAGCTTGTAATGTATATATACGGTAAATTTCTATATTTCACAATTCACCACAAATTCATGTATTTCAGAAAAATCTCAAAAGTACACCCTACCCATTTTTTGACGCGTAGAACACCAAAGTGAAGTCCATTTTGAAAAAATAATTTTCTAATTATTATTATTTTAATATTTAATTAAAATCATAATTTATTATCAAAAACCAGATTTAAAACATGAATTAACTCATTCTAAAACCTATGTAAATTGTACATCCCACTTGAATATCATTTTTATACTATCATAGGGGAGGTTACTATTTATTAGGGTATATAACTATTTATAAGGGTAGTTAACTATTCACCAAAAATTTATTTTTGTTTTATTAGACTCCAAAAAACATCTTGAACACAACCGTGTATGCTGGATTTTCAATATTCCAAACACATTAGTGACAAACATATATTTAAAGGTCACATATAATTTTTTAGTTCATTATGTTATGTTTTCATTTGATTTTATGACATAAATATAAGTAAGGAATTTCCATTGAATAATTTTGGGTCGTTACAGATATAAGTACATTGTGATAGATAATGAATATTATGATTCTTATACATACTAATTTTATTTCCCATAATTTTATTATCACAACCTCGATCATTAATTTTAAAAGATGAATTCAATTTAACATTAACATGGGTTATTATTTTTATATCACTACATATGTGTATCATGTCATGTATAAAGAGTAGTAAATAAAGAATGGGTTTTTAACAAAAATAAAATAAACATTAACCAATATGACTCATGATGAATCCATTATATAATATGAATGAATCAAAATTATTATACCAATATATTGATGATTAATTTAATTCAAATAAATATTTATTCAGAAAAAAATTACCAATATTTAAATTCATGTTCAAATCCAGTTAGAGGATTCATGTATAATATTTAAATAAATCACCCTGAAAGAAAGAATTTTTGTCATTTAGATTCTCTCTATACAAATCTAAATGGAATGAAAAATAAAGAAGAATTATTATTGATTAATGTATCGCTTAAGGAATTTTTTTATATTAATCAATTCCTTGTCATTAAAGGAAGACTTTGGGTACATGTATAGCTTTAAGCTTAATTTTATTTCTTAAAGTACTCCCTTATTTTGGTTTACATGTCAATTTCAAACTAATAACCTTTCCAATAGACGGTTCATTGAATATAGAACACATATTGATATTTATATGGTATTTCACATCATCTACCATAGATGAAATCCAATTATTAGAGTTTCTTCATCTACAGATTGGTTGTAGATTCAGGGATCCTCTACAACGAGACCTGATATAACATTTAATGCAATGGAAACATTATTATTATAGAATTATCTAAAAGGAGTTCAGATGACCATCTTGTACCTGTACTCAGTGACCTTATAATCCGTAATGTCACTAGAAACTCTATACTATGGAATATCATCAGAATCAATCCCATATTACGGATAATACTAATAAAGAGGAATTAATGAGTTTGTGGGGGTCACAATAGAAGACTCACAAACACTCATGAAATCAACCTCATGATACCTATTATGAGAAGGATCAACAATATACTAATTTGGAGGCTGGACTCTAGAATGAATAAAGACTTTAAAAACCACATCATTACTAATAAGACACTATGGAAATCAAGGTTCATCAACCCAATGCAATTACTGCATCACCCACATAGGACACCGTATGAAGATGCACTTTATAGCTCTAGAATAAACTCTATCATCCTTTTCATGATCATAGGAATTGAATCCAAACACTGTTAGATGATCATAGGATGTGGTTCATTTCACCACCATTCAATAGGAGTATTAAATCTGTTGGTAGATGAGGGAAATTTATTTATTAAACAATCTTTCATAGTGACGGGTTCTACCCTAAAGGATTTGGAGAATCCTGATCATTCAATAATGCTACAAACCCAATCATGAATGGTACGATTAATATGATCACATAGATTATTTTACAGAGGCATTTTCCTCACTATTAAGTGCTTAAAATTCCCTAACATTCTTAAAACCTGATAAAATCTGTAGATAGTTATTCAAGCCATTATCAGACATGAAATATATTATCTTCTTCATAGATTGATTTATTATAGTGTATTTTATGTTTTAAAAACCTCAACGAAATAAAATTTTTTTCTCAAAATTTAAACTAGTACTTTTCCTTAAAATTCAGCTATAAAACATACAATTAAAGAGAATCTACCATTGGAGGTAGTCTTAGAGGGTCCCAAAAAATTAGACTGAACATACTCAACTAGTTGAGAAAAATTAATGATGGATCTATGAAAACTAAACCTCATAGACATACCCACGACACAATCTTCACTAAAGGGTATGTTTCATGCTGTAATGTGAGTGTGAATCCCTTTCATTCAAAATTTCACTTTACTATTATTACTCATTTGTTCCATCCACCTCTACCAAAGGATAGTGTTGTCAAGGTTGGTGAGATAAATGATTCCCATATTCTTGAAATGTTTTCTTCCTTCCAAAACTAATATACCATTCTGCAAGGAGACTTCATGAACCATATGATCTCCCATAAAGATTCCAAGATAACTAGAATAATATTTAAAGGTAAAAACTCACTGATATAAGACACCTATTTGGATTAAATTATTGTGTAAATCCAAATTCCATCTCACATACAATATGGTCATAAGAGAATGGTTTGTGAGATTTAACATGACAAAACCTCTACCAGTGATGCAACATCACTTGTTACATCCTATAAAAACATCCCCTTTAACAACTTTAGTCAAAAAAGCATATCCACTTTTGGAACAGATGAAAATAAAATCCTACATTTATGAACCACTCTACATTAAGAGTATATTAAAAAACACAAAACACATCAACACTTCCATATCCTTGTTCATGAAATATATAATTATAAAAAAAATCATTATAAGGTTTTATTTTTTTAGGATCGAGTCAATTGGGTCAAATATGCACAACTTTCCCGGAGTTGTGGTAGGTACCCTCCTTTGGCATGGACATATACTAACGATCATGTGATTGAATATGAATCTTAATTCCCATCTATTTATTACATTTCATTCACCCATAAAAATCCATATGACCCCCACAGTCAGACACTCAACATCAGCGTTAACCTTATCCTTTCTACACAACTCACATGAATGAAAGGTCAACATGAGTTCCTCTAAACTCAAGGAATCTATTCCATCAATAATAGAATCAATTAGATATACATATATAAAATTTAAATAATTTAAAAGTATGATGGTTTAGTCCTCATCATCAGCAATAAAATTTATATTGAGGATCTCTGATAATATTTTATTTATCTAATTATGTTGTGTTTGGATGGTGGTTCCATGATGCATATTGAAGTTGTACAATTTCTTTATCTATATATAGATGGCCAAATTAAAGATGTTTTCATATATATTTTTTCATGTCTCGACCAACTGACCACTACATAGGTCTCATAAGAAACCTCGGACCAGACATTATCATCAAAATATATGGTTAAAGAGATATATTTTTTAATCAAAATGTTATGAGGGAAATGTGAGTAGGTTTTTATTGTTTGAACATTACTATAAAGACATACTTGGAGTTTTTTAGGTCCTCAATGTGAATCTTGAATCACTAATAAGACTTACAAGGATTTCTTTTTTAATCACTGAAAATTAGACACCTTTCACCTATAAAAATCATATATTTCATATTTTGTCGATGCCATTGATTATTAGGGTGGCTCAAATAACTTTTTTATGTGGTAATATTGGAATGAAAACCCCTCAAAAATAATTACAAGGAACAAAAAATAAAAAATATTATTTAATTAAATATATAATAATAAAATTAATTTGATTATAAAGAGAACATAACCAAATAGAGTGTTGATGTTGGAATATGGAAACAACAATAACTGTAGATAAATAATTGTGAATAGAAAAAAAAGAAAGTACCATATTTACATTCTATTGTCCCTTTAAGACCAATATATTTTCAATATCCACACCCATACAAGCACATTTATTAGATTATAAACAAAATAGATTATAGTGTATAGTGGAAACGAATATAGATGACTAAAATGTGTAGAATCACTAAAATATAAACTGTGCACTTGAAGTAGAAAAATGAAGGGAATCAAGATTGAAAAAACATACAACCCTAGAAAATATCCTATTGTCTAAATCAAATCAAGATCCATGAACATTGATCATGTTGATTAATTGGATCTCATCATAGGATGATCAATGAATGTCTCCAGATTTGAGAAATGGTCAAATAACTTCATCTGGGAAGAAACACAATCGGGTCCACTAAGATCCATGCAGCAACGACATGTAGGGGGGTTGGAAGGCCACTAGATTAGTTAACCAACAATGTTGATAACACCACCATAAGTGATATTGAATCCATGGATGACAATTCTCAATACCATGTGAGAGAAAATGCAGACCAAACCGTCAACAAGAAGAAAAACTCCACTAGTAGTGAGAGGGCATCAACTTTTGTAATCTGGATCTATGCTTACCGAATTTAGTTGAACACATGTGAAATATATTTTCAAATCTATACCATATATCAAATACTGGTTCCAATGGGATAATGAAGCTCCCTGCTAGAACCCTAACCGACTAACTACAAAGCAAAGGGGTGGTTTTCACAAGCTAATGCTGAACTACCCACACAATGGCACATGGGACGTCTAATTCAATGGTTGCATAGGGTAAATTATGTGGAAGAAGCTATTGATGTTCAAAAATTGAATAGAATACGTATTTAATCAATATCCATGTTTTCCTCCCATGTCGAGAAGGCCAAACAACTAAGTGAGCAACGACAATTAGCTCATGAAGTAAAATGGAACCAAAATACAATAGTTATTTAAATTAGAAAATGTTTAATAATAAATTTCATGTATTTAAAACAATTTAAATGTTAGAAAAAATTTAAATGGGTTTATTTAAAATTTCAATATTAATACAATGAAATAAAAAATTAATAAAAAATATATTAAATTATTTAAACATGATATACAACCTATGATTTCAAATATAAAAAAAAAATAATTAACAAAAATAATAATAAATAATGAATTTTATTCTCATAAAAAATTATTTCAACATCATGTTCTTTATCCAATTCCATTAACTCCTAGAATAAAACCTTCAGTTAAACATGCATACATGCCACAATTTGATTACCATCATATTATGAGAAACATATGATTTGTTAAAAATGAATCTTATTTAATTCATTTTCCAACCAACAAAATTGTATAAGATTTATGTTCATTTTCCAAAATCAATAATTTCAACATGATAAAACTTGAATAAAAATATGATTTACAATTCATAGTATTGATAGTAAAAAAACATTAAAAACTAGAAGTAAACTATAAACATGGTGAAAAGAAACAACATACAATCTATAAAGATAAAATAAATCCATTAAAATAACCCGGTTTAATATTTACTAGGGTTATTAGATCACCATACAAAGGGATAAGCCATGGTCAATTTATTATTTCCCCTAAATAAATATGAGATGAAATGAATCCCCTGCCTCAAATCTTCGATGTTCTTAGGATGAGAATGATTCAATGTTTGTGATCTATTTTCACCTATACCATGAGGAAAATACAATATCTCATAGATGTCATTACATTAACACATTTATATAAGATAATGAAATTAACATTAGAATGTTGAAGATCCTCTTCCAAAACATGGAAATGATAGGGAGGATACAAGGTCAAATGTATAGAAACCACTAGAAAAGAAAAAGAGTCTAACTTAGATCACCATGAATTAATATCATGAATTTGGAATTCATCCGTATCGAAAGGGGATTCAAATCCTTCAAAAAGAACCTGTTGGTGCCATGGTTTCAAGTGGAAGGAGTTGGAGAAAACTATATCCAGGGGCCTTGTGGTATTTATAGGAAAACCAATTTTTAGAGGACCACGACCGATCCACTATGACCACATATTAGACTTGCTAGACCAATACATAATAGTAGGAGACCATATCATGGCCCCTAGTAAAACCTGGGTATGGGATCCACTACTAGATCCATAGTGTGTATCCTATTTATCCTCTTAATGTATTAGAGACTAGACTACAGTCTAGGTTGTATCCACCCCCCGACATGACAGTAGCTTCAGAAAAAACTATAGTGCATCCACCTCACTCCATGCCAAAATGCTCAACATAGGGGAATGGACTACATTGTATCCAAACATCACGACACAACCATGACTAAAAATGTTGTAGCCACTTGTTTACTCCATCGAGCCTCCATACTCCATAGTCCGGTAGCCACACCATAGAAGCCGATTATATGACACCACCCATTACTCTATCCCGTAACATGGGCATAAATGGTACGGGCACCATCCTTTTTTCATCATTTATCTTCCAAACATCACAATACTTCTTCCAAGTTCCTCCGACATCCAAAAAACACAATGGGAATGGCCCCTAATGTGCAATCTCTTACACAATATATGTATAGAAAATATTAACAATTACATAATATTTCATATTAAATGATTTATTTGAATTTCAAATAACATAATATATTTACATAGTTTTATTTTACACAATTTCTTAAAAAAATTATTTTATAAAGGTCAATCTACTAGAATAATTTAGGATATCTAGTATAAATAATTTAAAATATACCCTCAAATATTTATGAAAAATTATCAATATATTTGAAAATATTCTAATGACACACCATGTTAACTTATAGTGATCGACATTTTAAAGACCATGTAAAAAATTTATTGATTAATAAAAACAATTATAGAAACATGAAACTATTGTATTAATATATAATTATGTACCCATTTAAATTCGTACTTTGTTTCTAAATATTTTAATTTATTCATATATTTTTATTGATTTTTATCCAATTATCATATATACCTCTTCATCATATAGACATGATTGTATAAAATTTCTTACAAATATCCATCATAATTATATTTATTTTAATATGATTCATAATAACACAATTATCCAGTGAAAAAAAGGTTATTTCTATAGAATATATAACATAGAATCCAAATATTAATAAATATGAAAATAAATATTGTGTATACTACATGATAAAAAATGTTTTCTATGTTATATAATGTTGAATAAATTTCTTATATGATAGTATAATAACAAATAATTGTCAAAATAGAAGGAAAAATCATTGTTGTGACTATATTTTAAACTTCTCTTTTATGTTTTTGTATTGAAATGGAGATTTTGATAAAGTCCTATAATTGGAGAGATACAATTCATTTTTTAGGATGATGTTTCTATATTGTATTTACATGAATAAGTTTATCTGATAGAATATATAGGAGTAGAAAGTGAAGAATATGTATATCATATTCATCTGGTTATCTTATTTGGAAGGGCAATAGTACTAGGATAATCATATCGAGATATATGGACAGAAGATGAAGAAGCTCAGAATTATTTCATTGGAATTCTGATAGATTTATATATTCTGTATTGACTAATCTAACATTGGGAATTAGACTGGGAAATCAGATAGTGTATCACTACCAATCCAAAGAATTTATTAACAGATTCATGGTAAGATAAAGAAGAATTGTTTGGAAAAATCATATTTCTGAATGTTTATCAAGATTAACCATAACATGTTTGATATATAAATATTATAACCTCATTTCATTCTATTGGAAGCACAAGAAATATTTTATTTAACTCAGTTCTATAAGAGTGTAAATGTATATCCTAATCATTGTATTTCACATAAAAATATTGTTTTCTAGTGAATTGTGTGACATCGGATTTGTTCTAAACTATACTAAGGATATGATTATCTTGTTTAATAGTGAATCCTATAAATTCTTATGTTCATGGGGTTATGTGTTAGATTTTTTTAGTAGAGAAGGAAAACATTATCCATAGGTAAATTCTATTTCATATGACAAGAAATATAAAAGAAAAATATATCACTAATTATCCCCATCCCATCTTAGTGATTCTTAAATCGTTATTGGTTAATCTCAATCTATTCCCAGTATAAAAAACATTAGTTATTAGTGAGAATAAGCTATTAAATTCTATAAACATGTTCTTTGGGATATGCTATCAGTTTCAACAGACATAAGGTAGAACAAAACTCATTAACCATGCATTTTTTTTAATCATCACCATGCTTTTCCGCTTCATGTTCTTTATCAAATTCTATTAACACATGGAATAACACATTATTATAAACATTCATACTTTTAGGAATTTAATGATTTCAAATTAATGAGAAACACCATATTTTTTAAACATGCCTCCTCTTTAATTCTCAATCCAACCTATAAAACATTATTGTCTTTATGTTATTTATCCAAATTCATGAAATTCAACATGATTAACTAATCATAACAATATGATATAAAATGTACGTTTAAATTTCACACTCTCTTGAAAAATAAGAAGAAAACCATTTTCACAATGGAAAGTAGTAACATGGGACTGGTAAACATAAATAATTCCATTCATCAATTGTGTTTATTTGTTATTAGGTAAATTCCTATACCATCCAAAGAACTAAAATAGGATCAATTTATTATTTCACATAAATAAATAGAAGAAAAATTGAATCCCATAACTCAAATATTCAACATTCTATTTATGGGAACAAACCAATTTCATAGATATATGATCACCTATACATTGGAAAAAATATGATCTCATAAGGGTGTTTCAACATGAAACCATTGATAAATGAAAAAGAAAATCCTTTAGAATGATGGAAATCATCAACCATAAAATAGAAAAATGGAATTGGTGGAAACATTATCAAACATAGATAAACCTTTTGAAAAGGGTATGATCCTACTTGGGATCACAATATATTGAACTTGAAAAGTCTAGATTTAGATATATCAAAAGGGGATTAAAATAATTTTAAAAGCACCCTCATGTGACTAGGGTTCTAGATGAATGAGTGTGAGAAAAACATGTCTAGTGGAATTAGTGGTATTTATGAGAGGACACATTTTATGAGTACCACAAATAAACCCATTAACCATGTAATACACCACCCAGACAACCGTAGAGTCAGAGGGGACCATATCACAGACCCTAGAAAAACCAAATCCAGGATCTACAACTGGATCCATGATATTGATCCTATTTTACCATGTGGAGAGAATAGTAACAAGCATAAAACTGATAATTCAACAACCCTTGATTTGGATGTAGCCTAAAAACCCTTGTGATATAGCCACCTCACTCCACGAAATTGCACTTGACACCATGAATGGGCTTACACTATACCCAACCATCACATCGCAACCAGGACTTATAATATAGTAACCCCAATTTTCTTCCTCAGAGCCTCCCTATGCGACAGTTAGGAGTCCACAATGTAGAAGCCCAAATTACATCATAGTTCATGGATCCAAATCATAAAGTGGCCTCAAATGTTAGAGGCACCTACCCTTTTCCCTATTTACCCTCCAAACTATTTGAAACCACCTCTATGTGCCTCCAACACCCAAAACAAAAAAATGGAAGAGCCACTGAGGTTCAATCCCTTAAACTATATATATACAACAAACAATAACAATCACACAAATATTAAGGGAATATTATGAATTTCCGATCACAAAATATATTCAAGTACTTTCATTGTACACTATAAAAAATATTATTTTACATAGATCACTCTACAAAAACAATTCATAGTATCTACCATCAATAATTGATTACATAGACACAAATATGTACTAAATATTAGGAATATATAATAAAATTCTCTAATGAATCATTATATCACAATATAGTGATCCCAATTTCAATGGAAATGTTTAAAATAATTTCAATATATTTATAAAAAACATTATAGTAACATGATATTGTTGTCTCTATATATAATGATGTTCCCCTATACATTTGAACTTAGTTTCTCAATATTTTAATTTTTTCTTATATTTCTCATAGTTTTTTATCTAATTATCATAGAGATCTATTGACCATATTGATATTCTAGTATGAAATTACTTCCAACTCTCTATCAAAATATAATTAAGTGAGTAATAATTATAATAAGACCATAATCTAATGAAACAAATGCAATTTTATTAGAATATGAAACATAAAATCCAAATAATAATAAATAAAGAATTAAATTTTGTGTCTACTACTAGAAACAATTTTTTATGTTATTAATATTGAATATTTTTCTAATTTTATTATACAATAACAAACCAAGGTGAAACTAGAAATAACAATCATTGAAGTTAATGTAATTTTAAACTCCACTTTTATGTTAGAGTGTTAAAATGTAGATTTTTTTCAATTATTTAATACATATATAATATTATATGAATACATTCATTAAATATGTGATATCAAGAAATTCAAGTATAGTTAACTTATACTTTGTTAGGATTCCATAACAATCGCATTTCTTTAGAAATAAATAAATTTAATAAAATTAAATTAAAATATAAATTCACTTAATTAAGGATCCGAAATTACACTACCATAAAAAATTAATTTTGAAACAATAACCATTATAAAAACTAGTAAAAACATGTAGATAAATGGGATACATTTATTTGTGGTTTCAAAAAGAACTCATTAAATATACCTTAAACCCCGCTAAAAAAGTGCTATAAAAAGTACCCCATCATCATCGTTTTTTAGTGCTGATAATAGTATCTAGTTATCATATCATTTTTACTAGAACTATAAATTGTATATTTCAAAGAAAATATTTATTTAAAAATAATTTATTAATTGAAAAATATATTAATATATTTATATTGATATAAATAAAATATTTGTTTTTTAAATTTGTTATAGATTAGGATTAAAAGAAATCGTAATTTAATATATATGCTATTTACTAAAATTGGATTATGAAAAAAAATTTAAAATGTGTTTTTAATTAATAATTTTGTAATAATTATCGAGTAATAGTCATATTATTTCAATTTGAAAATAAAAAACATTAAAAAATTATAACTGATCTAAAATAAGTTTCCTGTGCAACTCAAACTTCAAATGACAATTAGTTTTGACCCACCAGTCCATTTGGGTTCTACCTCAAGTCATTTCGAAGCATGAAATGATTTACATTCCCTATTATCATTGGTTAAACCCATAGTAAACTTTTCTGAGGCCATTACTGGCTCATAATGCCTGAAAAACATAGTTTTTAGTCAGAGTGCCCAATTATTTAAACATTTTATAGATTTTCAGCCTCCATTAAGGGGGTATTTTTTCCATTTTTTGAGGATTGATTTTATTCATAGGTATTATGTTCACATTTATATTATGGTTTTAAAACATTATCATTTTTTACAATATAATTTTATATATAATAAAATATAAAACAATATATATATATAAATTTATATGTTGTTGGTCAGAGTGGACACTCAAGACGGGACGGGGGTTAATTGAGTTCAAATAAAAATTTCTATTTAAAAGATTTTTATTAAAGTCCCCCAATTTAAATCACAAGCTAAATTGCAGTGAATTTTTAATACATTAAAGGATCAGTTTGGATCTCAAGAGATTGATTAGTTCTTAGTTAATCTAATCTGATGATTAGATTAGCTTTTGAAACTAACCTATAGGGGTGCAATAAATATAAATACATTCTAATTTAACTATCAAAGTATCATTAAAATAGATTCGTATTTAAAATACTTAGTAGCGAAATATTCAATTTAGTTTTAACCAAAATAATAAAGCACATCAGTTTTAACCAAGAGGTTCACTCTCAAGATAAGACTTAGTCATCCCAAGTAGTTTTATATAAAACTTTGATCCGCACCCTAGATCAGGGTTTACAACAGTACTCAGACTGTCCTGGTCGTCAGATCTCTACCACAGTTCTACGTGGGAAATCAAAAATAACAACAGTTCATAGGCTGTCCAGGTCACACTTTACCTCTACCACTATCCATAGTGGGATACAAAAGTGTAATGAAATGATTGAGGGAGGATTTAGAAATCATCCAGTTCATCATAGGAGAAAGAGTGTGTTTAAAATATAGAAAACACACAATTCTCAAAATGTAAATAAATGAAACACAATAGAGATAAACAAATAATGAAGAGTTTGGAATGGTCTATGTGTTTTATGTGAAGCTATGGACTACCTGGATTGAATGCAGATGATGATTTGAGTCCCTCTCTGGTATTTTCAAAAAAAAATAGAGAGTCCTTCTTGTATTTGGCTTCTAGGTCCAGGTTGATCAGCTTAATCAGCTTGACTGAAGGTGAAATCCTTGGAGTCTCTTTACTCAATGAATGATCATGTTCTACAGGTTTAGTATGTATTCTTCCTTCTTCTACAATGCATTTAAGTCCTTGTGTATCTTAAGAATATTGCCTCATATAGGCATGGAAGGAATAATTGATTGACTTTTTTTTCCGGTTGTATCGAGGTTCCAATTTATATATATATATCCTCAACTTTGGAAATGGGAATAATTACCTTTTTGAAAGTACGAGGTACGGTTTCCTAACATTCAACATACATTAATTAATTAATATCATTTTCATTAAAATCACCAAATATGATCATTTTTAATAAACAAACATAAGTAGGGATTAGAGATATAATGTGTGGTTTCCACTGGTAGCTCCAAGTATCAATGAGTTTGTTATGGTGGTATTGAGTTAGTATGTCTATATCAGTGGCTATTACTCTTTGTAATGGTAGACTATGTATCAGTGACAGTGACTCTGTTTCAGTAGCTCCTCTTATCGGTAGCTCTTCTATATAGGTTACATTGTATCGGTGGATATCTCTGTATATTGGTGACTCTGTCTATATCAGTAGACTTCATAACTGTAGGTCTATCTATTTGTATCGGTAGCTATCTATCTATTTGTTTTGGAATCGGTCTGTCTATCTCTATCAATAAAACTTGATTATAACAGTAGATTTTGTTTATTAGTGATCTTCTATTATCGATAGACTATGTAATGGTACCTGTATCAGTGACTTAAAAACTTAATACTTATCTGTTCTATGCTAATCATATTTATAGTCAGTTAGTATTATTTCAAAACATGTATAAACATAGATAAACTTTGATTAACATATTCCAATGATTATATTGATATTTTCTTCAACTTAATAGAAGGATGAAATAATGTAAACATATAGATAAGATTATAAAAACATTTTAAAACATAATTGATATTATCAAAATATGTGAGGTCAATAATCTTCCCTTTTTTGATAATAAAAAATTATGGAATTATAATCCAATATAATCAGTAATTTATCAGTATAAAAAATATTAGGTCTCACTTCTCAGTGTGTGTTAGGACATTTTCAAATGCATCAACGAATAGAGTATTACATAAAAATGCATCATAGGTATAAAACCAATGTATCAGAGGTAAAGTTATAAAACAATAGTACCAGATGTATGAAAATATTATGCAAAAATGTAGTAGAATATATTATTCTCATAATTCATAGAGGTATAGTATATTTTGATCATATTTGTTAGAGGTAGAGTATAGTATGCTCATATTTCTCCCCCTTTGTGTTTAGAAAAAATTAGTAAACAATGGATGAAATAAGTAACAAAAGGTAAAAGAGAATATGATCTTATATATTTCATGGTTTAAAAAAAATAGATAAATACAAAAAGAGTACAAGTGATTCCTAT
Organism: Viscum album; assembly: GCA_963277665.1. Taxonomy (NCBI): domain Eukaryota; kingdom Viridiplantae; phylum Streptophyta; class Magnoliopsida; order Santalales; family Viscaceae; genus Viscum; species Viscum album. Next base: position 977,839,394 of record OY728139.1, on the reverse strand, counting down.
CAAATGTCCTAGCCACTATTAAATCCACTTCTTCAGCATGTTATTTAGATTTTCCCTTGGAATCCAAAGTGGATTCAGGCTGGGTAGATGCAGGTGGTGGCTTCGGAATACCAGTGATAATCAGAGGAGGCTGAGCTACTGATACTGTGCCTAGAATATAATGTGGAGTCCTCTGGGTCATCATAGGAGAGAGACTTCTGATTTCTTGAGATGGTGTCATATGAGGAATGTAGGCAAAATTAGCAGAGGTAGGAAGAGCTTGAGGTACAATGATATGTGTACTCTCTAAATGTAAAAATGGTAGCAACAGATTCCTATGGTCCATAATGATTCCTCTTCCTCTTTCCATAGCAGAGATAAATTCATCCTTGTTTTCCATAAACATAACTAAAGTAGGATTCAACACCCTGATCTTGATTACTTTCCCTCTAAAAGCATTAGTGACTAGAGGTAGTTTAATGTTCTCTAATAGAAGCTTGAAATGACTTTTCAACTGATGTTTAGTGTAGACCATTTGGAAACAGTAACCCACTTTTTATTTTTCCTCTTTCTGAGAAGCAATGGCCTCTCTCATAAAATTATGAACGATTTTCCCAATATCCCTAGTGTTAGTCAACTGTTGGTTCAAGACAGCAGAGTCTACAGAACCCCTGGTGGAAGACTATCCAATTTCCACTCTCATCACAGCTCGAATCTGGTCAAGATCTGAAGATAGCCTGGTTGTACTGAGAGGTCCAACATTAAAGGCTACTATTTCCTTATAAGATATAGTCATCCCAAATATAAGATTTTTTACAAGAGAATCCTAGGTGATGACATCCTGCTCAATGGATATCTTAAATCCCTTAAAAACGGATACCGTCTGGCGAACTACACAATATACAAATGCCATGTCCTTGTCTTCTTGATATTTAGAGTTCATATAAGATTCCATTGAGAAAACTGATTTCATGTGAGATTCAACATTTTCTACCAAGCATGAAACATGATTCGTAATGGTCTTGACATCATCCCAAACACCAAATACTGATTCAGTCATCACAGATTGAATAGATGATACTAAGGAGGTTTCCATTCTTCTCATATGTTCCATAAAACAGGTCTTGAGATCAGAATTCAACTGGTTTAAATCATATTTTCTTACAATATCCTCAGGTAATGTCTCTAAAAGGAGATTATATGCGACATGAGGTCTACTGATGGGTGTATCATCTTCTGAATTAGGATAGTAAAACCCAAAAACTAAAAAATCTGGGTCTTCGGCCCAGTGTTAAATCTCATGAGCTACTGAAACAGTACAATGTCTGATGGGATGCTCCCCCTTAATCTGTGTATTCACCTGAACATGTATATCAACAACAGCTTGAACAGGAAGGTCGTCCTCAGAAGAATCATCCACAACCATTTTCATTCACCAACAAGAGGCTCATTAGGAATAATTGCATGTTCTTCCATCACAACCAAAACAACCTTTTCAGGTAGAGTAGAATTCCCAAATAGTGTGCTTAAGATCAATATAATCACATCTGAACTATCAGAAACATGTTCTCTAAATTCATATACTTCATCCTCATTCTCTGGAGAAGGTTGGTATTCCTCATCAATAGGGGCTTCATCATTGCTTACTTCTAACACTGTTTCCTTTCCAGATGATACAACATCAGCAACTAGACTTGGAGGCAATTATGGATCCCATCCATTACCAATAGAGGTATCCTCCTCATCAGTGTGATCACTATATTGAGGTTCCACTTCATCAGGTCCTAGACCGAGATCACTTCTGTCTCATGGCCTATTGGGATGGTCAACATGATTGAACATATCATACACCTTCTCATCATTAATAACCCATTCTCTAAACCATGGGTTCTAGTGAATCTTCATATATTTACAGATTGTTCTTGTGATGCGAAAACTGTTTCTCACAACTACTGTCTCATCCCGAGACTCAGCTACTCCTTTCACCTTGATCATTACATAAAACATATTTGCAATGAATAATGCATTGGATTTTGACATAGGCCTAACCATATCTGCAATATGGATCATCAACAGCCTACACATATTTACCTTGACACCATTCATTAGGAAATGCAACAAATAAATTTATTGGTATCTTAGATTTCAAATGTCCACTCTTCGTGGACATAGCACATGTTGGATATATTTGAATAACATCCAGTTTTCTCCATCCATTTCAATAGCCACAACATTTTATTGGTTTCCATTACCAGTGAGCTCTTCCAAAGCTTCCTCATAGTCAAAATTTTCACTGGTAAGAGATATTTTCTTAGAGGTATACCTGAATTCACCCTCAAGTGTGACTTTGAGATATTCAGCCCATTTATGAGAAGGAAAAGAAATTTCCTTGCCATTCACTAATGAATCCATTCTGTTTTCTTCTTCAGATTTCTCAAATCAAACAAATGCATAAAACTCGTAACCCAATTCGGACAATGAGTTTCATTATTGTTTGAAAAAAAATAGAGCCATCCCTGTTCCTCCAATACTCTTAGAATCAATGACATGATAGGCAAGATCCATTCTCCATTGAGTTCCTTTTCGATTACTACTTCTCTATTCTGCAAATGCGTGTTCACTGCTCGCTTCCCTATCCCTGTTCTACCATCACTAACACTATTTTAGGTCATGTTTTCTTCTTCTCCACACTTGGCGCATGACTATCATCGCTGACTATTGGGTGTATGTTCCTTCCATCTCCAATCAAAGAACTTAGGGTTATGCGTAATGCGGTGGTTCCAGAATTGAGGATTGAAGAGTGGAGAGATTTTGATGGATTGAAAAGAGACTAAGGCATAGTTTTTATCATTATCGAATCAAAATGTAATAAAAATAATTATACTAAAAACAATAAGATTTTCAACTAAAGAACAAAAAAATCAGACAACACATGACATATCAGTGACAATTACCGGTGAGAACCCTGACAGTGTGGTGTATCTATAAATGAAGTTTTCTGGTAGTGATGATTTCTAATTGTGAGGTTTAATAGTGGTGAGGATTTAAAATAGTGATTATTTCTAATGCCGAGATTTATAAGGGTGAGTATTTCTAATGGTGATGATTTCTAACGGTGATGATTTGTAACTGTGAGGTTTTCTAACAGTGGGGATTTCTAACGGCGAGGACTTCTAATGTTGAGGATTTCTAACCATGAAGATTTATTACAATGAGGGTTTTGGCTAATACTGAGGTTTTTTCTAACGATTTAGAGTAGGCTAATAGTGAGGATTTTGATAAGAGTGAGGATTAGGCTAATAGTGGGGATTTGGTTAACAGTGAGGATTTGGCTAATGGTGAGGATTTGGTTCTACAAAGTCTATCATTCCTAACTCAGGACTAATGTACCTTAACCTATCTGATCTTAATGTCTTGGTGAATAAGTCAGCTAATTGATGTTTAATACCTATAAATTCAAGAGTAATATCACCATTTTGGTAATGATCAACAAAAAGTGGTGCCTTACATCAATGTGGTTTATCCTAGAGTGAGATATAGGACTCTTAGAGATATTTATCACACCAGTGTTATCTCAGTTTATAGATACATGTTTAAACTGATATCCACAGTCAAATAATGTATGTTTCCTCTATAGAATGTGTGCACAAAAACTACCAGTAGCAATATATTCTCCTTCAATAGTAGACAATGCAACAGAATTCTGTTTTTTACTACACCATGATATTTGGGACTTAACTAGAAAATGACATGTTCCAAAAGTGGTTTTTCTATCTAACCTGAAACTAGCTATGTTAGTATCTAAATAACTTATTAAATCCAATGATTGTCCTTTTGGATAAAATAATACTATGTTATTAGTATGTTTAAGATATTTAAAAATTATGTTAATAGAAATCAAGTGTGACTCTTTTGGATTGGCTTGAAATATTCAACACAAACACACACTAAATATAATATCAGGTCGACTTGTAGTAAGATAGAGAAGACTCTCTTTCACACCTCTGTAGTTGGTTTGATCCACACGTTTTCCATCTTCATTAGCATCCAACTTACAATTAGTACTCCTAGGTGTATTACATTCCTAAATTCTATCCAAACCAAAACGTTTTAAATGAATCTTTGTATATTTATCTTGATTCAAGACAATACCAATTTCATTTTAAAAAACATGAAATCAAAGAAAGTATTTGAGTTCTCCAATTAAACTCATTTCAAATTTATTTTTCATACTTTTTGAAAAATCAATACATAATGCATTTTTAGAAGATCCAAAAATAATATCATCAACATAGAATTGTACTATTAAAACATATTTGGAAATTATTTTAATAACAAGAGTTGGATCAGCAAGCCCTTTATAAAAACTTTTTAAAATAAAAAATTACTAAGTCTATCATACCAAGCTCATGGGGCTTGTTTTAAACCATATAGAGTAGTATAAAGCTTAAAAACTCGATTTTGAAAATGAGGATTAGTAAATCCACATGGTTGTTCGACAAAAATATCTTCGAATATTAAACCATTTAGAAAAGCACTTTTCACATCTATTTGATATAACATGAAATTCAGATGAATAACATAGGCAAGTAGAATCCTAATAGCTTCTAATCTATCCATAGGTGAAAAAGAATTCTTCATAATCTATTCCTTCTTCTTGACTATATCCTTATGAAACTAGTCTTTCATTGTTCCTAACTATATTTATAGGCTCATCAAATTTATTCCTAACAACCCATTTAGTGTCTATGGTCAAAGTGTCCTTATGTTTGTCAACTAATTCCTAGACTTTGTTTCTTTCAAATTGATTTAATTCTTCTTGCATAGCCCTTACCCAAAATTCATCATTGATTGCTTCATTGATATTTTTAGGTTTTAATAGTGAGTGAAAGGCTTGATGTTCCACCTAGTTTCTTAGAGAATCTCTAGTCTGGGTCCCTCTATCATGATTACCTATAACAGTATCTAAAGGATGATTCTTTAGAATCCTAGTTGATATGGAAAAGGTAGGAATAGAAAATTAAGTTTCTTCTATAGGTTAGGGTTTATAAGAAACAAATTATAGAATATTTATAGAACTAGTTGTCTTTACAATAGGTTCACTGAAATTATCACTAAGGTTCAAAAAAGACAAATCATCTTCATTATTTTCAAGATATGTTTTATGTTCATTAGGATCAGTTTCATAAAATTTGATGTGAAGAGATTCTTCCACACATTTGTTTCTTTTAATAAAAACTCTATAGGCTTTTCTAGATAATGAATAACCTAGAATGATTCATTCATCACTGTTGGATCCAAACTTATCAAGATTGTCTTTAGAATTTAGAATATTGAATTTTCAACCAAAAACTCTAAAGTAACTAACTTTAGGTTTTATATTATTCCATTATTCATAGGGTGTCTTTTTAAGAACATGTCTAATCAAGACTCTATTTATAATATAACAAGCTGTATTGATAGCTTCAACCCAAAAATAAATAGGTATGTCATATTCATTTAGAATAGTTCATACAATTTAATGAAGTGTTCTATTTCTTCTTTCTACTACACCATTCTGTTGAGGTGTCCTAGGGGGAGAGAAATTATGATTGTATCCATTATTTGAGCATTATGATTCAAATTCATGATTTTTAAACTCACGACTATGATCACTTCTCAAGGATTTAATATTATTTCCACTGAGGTTTTCTACAGACTTGGAGTATTTCATAATGTAATAAGAAGCCTCACTTTTGTGAGCTAGAAAATATACCCATGTATATCTTGAAATGTCATCTACAAGGACATAGACATAGTGCTTCCCATTTAAAATAGAAACACTTGATGGACCAAATAAATCTATTTGAACCAACACAAGAGGTTGATAAGTTGAAACTTCTTTCATATATTTAAAAGAATCTTTTTGTTGCTTTCCCTTTTGACAGGGATTACAAACATTGTTATCTGGGAATTCAAGTTTAGGTTGGACTCTAACCAAATTCTTCCTAGTGAATTTTCTGAGTGAATATATATTTCCATATCCTAATCTTCTGTACCCAAGACATGATTCTTTATGAAAATCATTTAAATAGATAACATTTTGTTTGTATAAAGAATTTAAATCTATAGTATATAGATTTTCATTTCTCAAGGAAAAAAACATGAAAACATTTTTAGAATTAAAATCATTACAAGAGTCATTTTTAATCATAAAATTGAATAAATCAACATACAACTGATAAATTCTTAATAGTTTGTATTTTAATCCATCCAAAAATAATAAATTATAAACTAAAATTGAATCAGTGAAACCAATTTGTCCTAAGACAATGATTTTTTCCATTTGAGTTATCACCAAAGGTGACATGTCCTCCATCATCTTTGACTAAGCTTTTAAAACATGAGTAATCTCCAGTCATATGCCTTGAACATTCACTTCCCATGTACCATGCCATTATATAGGAAGTTTTTAAGAAGGTTTCCTACAACAAATTTTTAGACAGAATGTGATTTTGGTACCCATATTTTCTTGGGTCCAGACAGGTTAGAGAGAAAAACTTTTGGTAGCCATATTTTTCTAATTGTTTTCATATAATCAATACATTCAAATAACTTTGAAATATAATCTTTTTTTGATATTTAACATTGTGAATATCTGGTCGAGACATAAGAATTTCCAAAAATGGAACTAGCAGCAAACTTTCCAGTATTTGGTATAAATCTATTTTTTTGCGATCTATCACTGTCCAGGTTGGTATCATAAACCAGTAGTGTACTTTGGTTATACTGGTTTTCCAAGCAATTGAGTTAGAGTATTCTTTCCCTAAGTAAATTTTTCCAAATCATTACTGAGTTTCCCATTAGACAGTTTCGGTTCGGTATTTTCTTTTAACAGCTGAGCATTCTTTTCCTTTTCTACTTCTAGTGCAGATTTGATAGTGCTAGTTATTTCATACTGCTTCTTTAAGGCATTATACATGTCTTTCATCTCATTTCAAGTATCTTATAACATGTTATAGTATTAAAATAACTCTTCACTAGACATGTTTTCAGAATCAGAATCATAATCATCCCCAAAATAATAAGAATTTAAAACAAGAGTATCCAATGTTACCTTAGATGTATTTTTCATGAAACACACATTATCTTTTTGAGATTTTTCAACATGAGTGTAATTAGAATCACTTGAACTGCCATCTAAAGCACTCCAGGATGCTTCATAGCATTCATATATTTGTTTTCCTTGTACCCTTATATTTCTTCTTGAACTTTAATTTTGGACAGTCATCTTTCACATGTCTATTCCTCTTGCATTCATAATAGACTATGCCATCACTTTTGTCAGATCTATTCCAATCCTTCTTCCAATGAGCTTTATTATCATACATTCCATTATAATTTCATTTTCATCAAAACATATTCTTTCTATAAAATTTCTTGAATAATTTGGATATCTGAGCCATTTCAGCAACACTTACAGATGCGATCTCTGTAACAGCCCGAGATTTTATGAAAGCTATTATTTTTTAATTTTATTAATGTCTTGTGTTGTACGCTACACCAAAAGGAGATTGCACAACACACATCCTTGACATGCCTTGCATTACACACAATCGCGACCTTCCTCGATAGCGTGTGTAGTACGCAATACCGAGTTTCAATAAACAACGATATGCTATTATAATATTATTATAACTAGCCGTTATAAATAGTAATAACCACATTTTAAATTTTTAGAAATTTTAGATCTCAAAATGGACTTCATTTTTGGATTCGTAGTATCGAATTTAGCCTAAGGTGAAATTTTGGTACTTTTCGGATAACTTTCAAATTCCGATGAATATTGAAAATTACTAAATTATAATTAAAAACAACTTTTTTAATCAAAATAATTAATAGTGATAAATTATTAATTTGAGTGGTTTTAAAGTATATTTAGAATATATTTTTAGAATTTAATACAATGTTGGTCATTGGATGTAATTTCACATTTAAAACAGACATAAACTAGTGTCAATGTTTTGATAGATATTGTTTCTTAAAAACACGCTATTTGTTTTAACAGCGGGATTTAATTATAAAATTAATTAATGCAACTTCTATGTTATGAATTTGGTAAAATAGACTTCATTTTTGAATTTGGAATATGAAATATAGCTTAGGATGAAATTTTGGAATTGTTCTGAAAAACATCAATTTTTGATGAATAGTGAAACTACTAAGTGGTAGTTAAAAAAACTGAATTTTTCATAAAACTTAATTTTACCGCTTCTGTGAATGGAATTTCAAAAATCCAAGAGACACGGTTGATGTCAGTAAGTAAAATGTGGTTCAATGAGATGAAAATAATTTTTGGTGAATAGTAACTTTTTACTTTTATTTACCACAGTTAAAAGTAAATAGGGTAATTAAGGGTAAGAATGATATTAATATTACCCTAACACATGTCCTAATTCTATTGGACAAGTTTATCTCGACCAAAAACAAACTTAAGTGTAAAATATTATCATTTAGGCCCACTTGGATTAGATTAGGACATTTATTATTATTTAATTCATAGAAGAGTTAAAAGAGTTAAAATCAAAGTTTATTTACTAAAACATTTTTAATATAGGGTTATACATAAGATAAATTCTATTGAAAATATTTATTAGAAATATAAAAAGCTTTCCTACATAATGGTATTTTATTTGTAATTTTTAGAGATCAAATAATTTAATTTATTTATGACAGAAAGATGATGCTGTAATTATCTTATTAATGAAATATTGACATAATTGATGTTATAAATACCAAAATAAATTTAATTTGAGACTTTTTATGAATCCCACTAATTTTCTAGGTTACTATGATATATTAGTGTTGAGTTAATCAACTTGGTTCGAACATATAATTCTGTTATGACTTTCACAAAAATCATATATCAAATAGTGTCAAAATTGACACAAAATAGTTTTTAAATAAAATAAAATATTATTAATTGTTATTTTATTCCTAAAAATCTAAGGTTCGTCCACATGACTTAACTAAGGATATATATATTAATAATAAACAATTTGGGGTTCTTTTGGCATGTTATAGTAAGTGTATTAACCATATAGTGAAAGAAAACAAAAAGACACGGTAAAAGTTAAATTATTTAACTTAGAGTTAAATCTAATTGATAAGGTTAAAATAATAACCTAAACTTGTCTAACTCCTATTGGTTGATAGGATTTAGACCCATCCCCACTTTAGCTTCGAAATAAGACCCTTTGGAACCATTATAAACTGATTTTGACTTTAATATAAAATAATATTTTGAGATATTAATAAGGTGCCCCTCTCCTCCCTTATAAAAGGACACCTCGTCCCCCTCCTCCTCACACAACTTTGTTCCTTCAAACTCGGCCAACCCCTGCCTAAATCTCTTCTCCACTTCCCTAGAATAATCCTAGAGGTCCTGGTCTTCTTCAAAGACCAATCTTAGTTACCTAAGTGGAGGATTCAAAGAGGCGTTTCCAAGAAGAGGTAATATCCATTACCGATCTTTTCAATTTCTTTCTTCTTCAACTTCTTCTTCTTTAGTTGTTTCATGATAAAGTAATAAAATAAGTATTTCTTACATACTGATATGTTATTATAAATATGAAACAACTCTAATTAACCTTCTATCCATCCTACAGAAAAATGAAATCACCACGCGTGCGTACGTACGAAATACCGTCTCCACGCCGTGGTGTAATCTATTTTCCACCACCACCTTAATTGGATGGGTATAAAGGTGTAATGAGTAACTATATATGATTATTATAAATTGATATTGATACTAAAATAGTATACATACACTTTAACACAATTCCACGACCATGGGAACGATATCATCGCTCGTGCGTACATACGGACTACCGTCTCCACGACGCGATGAGATTCATTCTCAATGATTAACCATTCATGAATGATTATAAAGTTTATATAATAAGTACTAATGAAATATATGACATAATAATGATACTGGATTTATTTATATTTATATGTATGTCATCTACTTAAATCCATTCAATTCAATAAGGAAACGAAAACAGCGTTCATGCGTACGTACGGACTACCGTCTCCATGAACGGTGTATCTCATTCCATTTATCAATATATTATATATATGTATATTATGAATATATATTATATATAAATCATGTTTTACATTCTGGATATAAGTAATCATGATCCAAGTAATCATATTAATAATTACAAGTTAAAAACACGAACGACAAATGAGACAATTTTACCCAAAACGCTACTTTAACATGAATTTACAAAAGAACGGGTAATATAAAGTCATAAGTGGACCATATATGATATAATAACAATGAATATGATTCTGGAATAAGTCAATAACATGATTTAAATCATTATATAGGAGGTTCGGACACGTACAAAGCAAGTCAGACCTAAGGTAAGGGAAATATCACAATCTCATTTTTATCCGAGATTGTTTATTCATAAGTATTTACTGGGGTGTATTTTATCATCCACATCCATGTTCCCTCAATATGTAATATTGTTTCCATCCACTTAAAATAGTTTAAATCCAATTTTACCCTTCAGTGAGTTTTTAGTAAAGGATATGAAAGGAATCTTCTGTCGTTTTTTCGTACGAGGTACTTTTTGACTTTTCTGACAAAAGTACGAAGAATGTTTTTTTTAACTTATATGGAATGAATGGATTTTTAAAAAATTATTTCCAAGAATATTCGTTTACAAGTTTTCAAGTTTATTTTTAATCAACTTCTTTTAGTTTAAAGTTGTATGACATGTTAAGAAAGGAAAAATGTTTTTGAAGAAGAAAGGATATTTTCCTCAAGAATGGAGTTCAAGTGTTTTATCAAAATTATTTTCCATCTAAGATAATAAAGGGTTCTGTTTTTATCCCTATTATTACATTTATTTGATTATGTTGTGATGGAATTATTTTTATGAATTCCTTTAAATTATATGAATTGTTTTATGATGTCATGATGTTTAAGATTCTCCTTTTTATTACATGGGTTATGCTATGATGTATGGTTTATGATTTTGTGGCACACATAAGAATGGTTTCATTATGAGATGGGTGGGACCTATATCTCCCTCCAATGCATTGGGTAAAGATTTTATATCTCATGATATAGACATGGCTGGAATGGTAGGTTATACCGGTTCAGTGAAACAGGACTGAAACGAGGGTGACTCGATTCAGAAAGGGACTTTTTCCACTAAGATAGTATTGGAAATGAGTCATGACTAACAAGAAATGATTCTCTATGATTATGTGTGTATTCCACAAAGTTTCATGTTTTATGTTATGATTATTGGGATTACATTTCACATCTATGATTTATCCCATGTTATGATATTATGAGCTCTCTTTTTTGCATGTTAAGATTTCCAAAAGTTATGTTCTTATGTATATGATGTGATTGATATTTCTTTTGTTTACCCTTACTGAGCATTTGAGCTCACCCTTTTATGTTTTCTTTTCCCCAGGATATAATGAAAGGTTTTAGGTATAAAAAAAAGTAGATCTTTATGGGAGATGTTGAAGATCTTTCACCACGATTAGAAGATTATATTCCGAGTTTCCAAAGACACTAAACTATTACGGTCCTTGTGTGTGTGTTTTGTTATGTACTAAGTATTCCGCAAAAGTAATGTAATGTACATGTAAGTCAAGCTTCGGGTCTCTACAGTTGGTATCAGAGGAAAGGTTTAGTCAACCTTTGGAAACTAGGCTGCGAAAACGTTAGTGAGATCCCTAGAGATATTTCTAAGGTATGTCTAGGGATGTCCCTAAGGATAAGTATACGTATAGGTTAAAGCACTAGAATTACACTAACGATTATAGAATTAAACCTAAGATGTTAGATATTGAAGATACTCCCCATTTATTATGTTGTTTTCCCTAGCATGATTTTTGCCTCTCACACTATTCTTTTTGGGTTTTAGACGATGGCTAGAACCCGAAGGAACCGTGTTGATCAATGCAATGGACAATGCAATGATTGTCCTCCTAAACAAACAAATGTTATGGGAGATGGAGTGAAAAATCTTATTGATATACTTACACAAGCAATGAATCATTCTGGACTTCCAAATGAGCAGGGAAGAGAACAATATTCTATTGAGTCCTTCATGAGGCAACGTCCACCTTCTTTCAGTGGGTCTTCTGATCCACTTGTTTCTGAACAATGGATCAGTACCACTGAAAAGATATTTTCAGTTCTTCAATGTTCTGAACATGATAAAGTCATCTTAGCAGTATATCATTTGGAAGGTGAAGCTGATCAATGGTGGAATCTTATCAAGAATACGAGGCAAAGAGATGAAATTGAGTCCATGGAATGGGACGAGTTCAATAACTTGTTTTTTAGCAATTACTTCCCTCGTATTCTTCGAACAAAGATGGAAAAGGAGTTTCTCGAGCTGAAGGAGAAGGATGATGAATCTGTTGGTATATACGAAGCAAATTTTACAAGACATGCAAGGTATGCATCTGGCATTATCATCCAACCTGAAAGTAAAGTTGATCGATTTTTCAGTGGCTTAAAACAAAGTCTTCGAAGGGCATTAGCTATAAGAGACTTCAGTAGCTATGAAGAAATTGTGCGTTGTGCTATCAAGGTAGAAATGGAAGTTGGTGTTACATATCCATCTCATGGTTTTGACAAGAAATGAAAGATGGAGTTCAAGGAGAAATATCAGAATAATGGTGAAAAGAAGATGAATGTTTCCTTATGCACAAAGTGTGGAAAGAAGCATGGTGGAGATTGTCTTAAAGGGACTAGAAAATGTTTTTAGTGTGGAAAAGAAGGTCATCGAGCAGCTGAGTGTCGAAGTAATGGAAAAAGGGATTCTAATGATGTGAATAAAGAAAAAACTGCAGAGAACGCACCACCAACACTTCAATGCTTCAAGTGCATGGAAATGGGGAATTATGCTAATAAATGCCCTAATCCAAGGGTTAGTGATGATCAACATGAGCAACCATTGAAGGCAAAGGACAAAGGGAAGTCACATGCGATCACTATTGGTGATGTTGATTATGACAACGATGTGGTGGAATGATTAAGTGTTTATGAAATGGGATTCCAAAATAATGTTGTATCATAAAGTATTGGAATATTTATGTATTGGTCTAATGTGGTATTCAAAGTAATTGAGATATTTTTGGAAATAAGATGATATGCACATAATGAAGGGAAAACGAGAAAATGAAATGTTTCATAGTATTCATGAGCTCATGATTGATATAAGGACTAAGTGATATCATGGTTTGAGTATATAGAATTTTGAGGATTTTTGTATGTGGAAAGTGTTATCTTTTAACTGCATTCATGTTTTCACTAAGATATTCAAGAGAATACATGATTATGGACTTTGAATGTGACCAACAAAACATATCTTATGATATATGGGGATCGACGATGGTGTTAAATCTCTGGTAATCGTTTTCACTATGTTATGAGAGTGGACTGCAGTATTATGGATAAGCCTGAAGATTGGAATGGATTATGTTGGATATAAGTTAGTATTTTTTAAGGATAGAAGTTTTTTTTCAATATTATTGATGAGATGTTATAGTAATATAGTTTTAGAAAAAGGACAACCTGCAGGATGGGCGACAACCCATCGCGTCGGACAAGGCTGTGGAAATCGAACCCACAATCGAAGTGCGACAGGCCTTTATCGCCTACCACTGGCCTACAGGAAGTCCCTGTTTAGTAGAAACTAGTTTTATTTTATTAAGCAGTATGATATATGAAGTATAAGTCCATTTTAGGAACCATATATGATTAATCTCACTATAGATCAACTTATGTATATAATTTTTGGTAACCTTTTTTTTGAGACAGATGGAATGACCCGTCATTCTATCACATGATTTGCTAACACTTCACGAATAACAAATTCAACTTCTTTTATTTAAGAGATGAAGTGGAAATTGTTCAAGGCACGAACAACAGTGAGATTGTACCAAAATAAATTAAGTATTTATTCTAATTCAAATTTTCAACTTTAGGGATATGATCTTGAAAACCAAAAATGTTGTCCTAGTGATCTTATACCTGATGAATCAGATGATACCTTATATCATCACAAATATATGGATTTGTGATTACTGGCTTTTCCATAGCCATGTTCTCTACCACTCTCCATCAGAACATGATGGTTAGATTTCTCTTCCATATCCATATTTTCACCTATGTGGAAACCCAGTGATTAGTTTATTTGGGTAATCGTTACATTTCATACTTTAGTTTTTAAAGCCAAGTTTTGGTATTCCTTTTTACGATGTGGGTTTCTATTAATGAAACTTTTGAATAGTAAACTATTTATAACCTCGACGAATTTCGAGGGCGAAATTCATTTTAAGGGGGGTAGAATGTAACAGCCCGAGATTTTATGAAAACTATTCTTTTTTAATTTTATTAATGTATTGTGTTGTACTCTACACCAAAAGGAGCTTGCACAACACACATCCTTGACTTTCCTTTCATTACACGCAATCGCGACCTTCCTCGATAGCGTGTGTAGTACGCAATACCAAGTTTCACTAAACAACGATATGCTATTATAATATTATTATAACTAGCCGTTATAAATAGTAATAACCACATTTTAAAATTTTAGAAATTTTAGCTCTCAAAATGGACTTCATTTTTGGATTCGGATTATCGAATTTAGCCTAAGGTGAAATTTTGGTACTTTTCGGATAACTTTCAAATTCTGATGAATAGTGAAAATTACTAAATTATAATTAAAAACAACTTTTTTAATCAAAATAATTAATAGTGATAAATTATTAATTTGAGGGGTTTTAAAGTATATTTAGAATATATTTTTACAATTTAATACAATGTTGGTCATTGGATGTAATTTCACATTTAAACCAGACATAAACAAGTGTCAATCTTTTGATAGATATTGTTTCTTAAAAACACGCTATTTGTTTTAACAACGGGATTTAATTGTAAAATTAATTAATGCAACTTCTATGTTATGAATTTGGTAAAATAGACTTCATTTTTTAATTTGGAATATGAAATATAGCTTAGGTTGAAATTTTGGAATTGTTCTGAAAAACATCAATTTTTGATGAACAGTGAAACTACTAAGTGGTAGTTAAAAAAACTGAATTTTTCATAAAACTTAATTTTACCGCTTCTGTGAATGGAATTTCAAAAATCCAAGAGACACGGTTGATGTCAGTAAGTAAAATGTGGTTCAATGAGATGAAAATAATTTTTGGTGAATAGTAACTTTTTTACTTTTATTTACCACGGTTAAAAGTAAATAGGGTAATTTAGGGTAAGAATGATATTAATATTACCCTAACACATGTTCTAATTCTATTGGACAAGTGTATATCGACCGAAGACAACCTTAAGTGTAAAATATTATCATTTAGGCCCACTTGGATTAGATTAGGACATTTATTATTATTTAATTCAAAGAAGAGTTAAAAGAGTTAAAATCAACTTTTATTTACTAAAATTTTTTTAATATAGGGTTATACATAAGATAAATTCAATTGTAAATATTCATTATAAAGATAAAAAGATTTCCTACATAATTGTATTTTATTTTTAATTTTTAGAGATCAAATAAGTTAATTTATTTATGACACAAAGATGATGCTGTAATTATCTTATTAATGAAATATTGACATAATTGATGTTATAAATACCAAAATAAATTTAATTTGAGACTTTTTATGAATCCCACTAATTTTCTAGGTTACTATGATATATTAGTGTTGATTTAATCAACTTGGTTCGAACATATAATTCTGTTATAACTTTTACAAAAATCATATATCAAATAGTGTCAAAATTGACACAAAATAGTTTTTAAATCAAATATTATATTATTAATTGTTATTTTATTCCTAAAAATCTAAGGTTCGGCCAAATGACTTAGATAAGGATATATATATTAATAATAAACAATTTGGGGTTCGTTTGGCATGTTATAGTAAGTGTATTAACCATATAGTGAAAGAAAACAAAAAGACACGGTAAAAGTTAAATTATTTAACTTAGAGTTAAATCTAATTGATAAGTTTAAAATAATTACCTAAACTTGTCTAAATCCTATTGGTTGATAGGATTTCTACCCATCCCCTCTTTAGCTTCGAAATAAGACCCTTTGGAACCATTATAAACCGATTTTTTCTTTAATATAAAATAATATTTTGAGATATTCCTAAGGTGCCCCTCTCCTCCCTTATAAAAGGACACCTCCTCCCCCTCCTTCTCACACAACTTTGAGCCTTCAAACTCGGCCAACCCCTGAAAAAATTTCTTCTCCACTTCCCTAGAATAATCCTAGAGGTCCTGGTCTTCTTCAAAGACCAATATTAGTTCCCTAATTGGAGGATTCAAAGAGGCGTTTCAAAGAAGAGGTAATATCCATTACCGATCTTTTCAATTTCTTTCTTCTTCAACTTCTTCTTCTTTAGTTGTTTCATGATAAAGTAATAACATCAGTATTTATTATATACTTATATGTTATTATAAATATTAAAAAACTCTAATTAACCTTCTATCCATCCTACGGAAAAAGGAAATCACCGCGCATGCGTACGTACGGAATACCGTCTCCACGCCGTGGTGTAATCTATTTTCCGCCACCACCTTAATTGGATGGGTATAAAGGTGTAATGAGTAACTATATATGATTATTATAAATTGATATTGATACTTAAATAGTATACATACACTTCAACACAATTCCACGACCGTGGGAACGATATCATCGCTCGTGCGTACGTACGGACTACCGTCTCCACGACGCGATGAGATTCATTCTCAATGATTAACCATTCATGAATGATTATAATGTATATATAATAAGTACTAATGAAATATATGAAATAATAATGATAATGGATTTATTTATATTTATATGTATGTCATCTACTTAATTCCATTCAATTCAATAAGGAAACGAAAACAACGTTCATGCGTACGTACGGACTACCGTCTCCATGAACGGTGTATCTCATTCCATTTATCAATATATTATATATATATGTATATTCTGAATATATATTATATATAAATCATGTTTTACATTCTGGATATAAGTAATCATGATCCATGTAATCATATTAATAATTACAAGTTAAAAACACGAACGACAAATGAGACGATTTTACCCAAAACGCTACTTTAACATGAATTTACAAAAGAACGGGTAATATAAAGTCATAAGTGGACCATATATGATATAATAACAATGAATATGATTCTGGAATAATTCAATAACATGATTTAAATCATTATACAAGAGGTTCAGACACGTACAAAGCAAGTCGGATCTAAGGTAAGGGAAATATCACAATCTCATTTTTATCCGAGATTGTTTATTCATAAGTATTTACTGGGGTGTATTTTATCATCCACTTCCATGTTCCCTCAATATGTAATATTGTTTCCATCCACTTACAATAGTTTAAATCCAATTTTACCCTTCAGTGAGTTTTTAGTAAAGGATATGAAATGAATCTTTTGTTGTTTTTTCGTACGAGGTACTTTTTGACTTTTCCGGCAAAAGTATGAAGAATGTTTTTTTTAACTTATATGGCATGAATGGATTTTTAAAACATTATTCCCAGGAAGCTTCCTTTACAAGTTTTCATGTTTATTTTTAATCAACTTCTTATAGTTTAAAGTTGTATGACATGTTAAGAAAGGAAAAATGTTTTTGAAGAAGAAAGGATATTTTCCTCAAGAATGGAGATCAAGTGTTTTATCAAAATTACTTTCCATCTAAGATAATAAAGGGTTCTGTTTTTATCCCTATTATTACATTTATTTGATTATGTTGTGATGGTATTATTTTTATGAATTCCTTTATCTTATATGAATTGTTTTATGATGTCACGATGTTTAAGATTCTCATTTTTATTACATGGGTTATGCTATGATGTATGGTTTATGATTTTGTGGCACACATAAGAATGGTTTAATTATGAGATGGGTGGGACCTATATCTCCCTCCAATTCATTGGGTAAAGATTTTATATCTCATGAGATAGACATGGCTGGAATGGTAGGTTATAACGGTACAGTGAAACAGGACTGAAACGAGGGTGACTCGATTCAGAAAGGGACTTTGTCCACTAAGATAGTCTTGGCAATGAGTCTTGACTAACAAGAAATGATTTTCTATGATTATGTGTGTATGACACAAAGTTTCATGTTTTATGTTATGATTTTTGGGATTACATTTCACTTCTATGATTTATCCCATGTTATGATATTATGAGCTCTCTTTTTTGCAGGTTAAGATTTCCAAAAGCTATGTTCTTATGTATATGATGTGATTGATATTTCTTTTGTTTACCCTTACTGAGCATTTGAGCTCACCCTTTTATGTTTTCTTTTCCCCAGGATATAAAGAAAGGTTTTAGGTATAAAAAAAGAAGATCTTTATGGGAGATGTTGAAGATCTTTCACCACGATTAGAAGATTATATTCCGAGTTTCCAAAGACACTAAACTATTATGGTCCTTGTGTGTGTGTTTTGTTATGTACTAAGTATTCCGAAAAAGTAATGTAATGTCCATGTAAGTCAAGCTTCGGGTCTCTAAAATCTCTTTGCTGCTTAAACTATCATTTGCATCTTGAGTTTTATCTTTGTCCTTAATTTTTGATGTAGAAGTTTTCGAAGCAACAACCTTCTTTCTTGGTTCATCAACTTCTTCCATGTTGTCTTTCAGTTCTTAATCATACATCATTAATTTACCAATGAGTTTTTACACAGGCAAACCCATAATGTCACAAGATTCTTTAATTGAAACTGATGTGCCTCTCCATCTGTATGGTAGACATGTAAATATCCTCATGATTTGGTCTTTTGCAGGAACTACATTTCCATGTGAGCTCATTGTATTTACAATTTCGTGGAACCTGAGATACATGTCAGAAATTGGTTCATCAGGATTAATTTTAAAATTATCGTACTTATCAGTGTAGGTATTTAGTCTCATTTCCCTAAAATTGGTTGTTCCCTCATGGGAAATATCCAATGTATCCCAGATTTCATAAGTAGTTTTACAAGGGGATATTCGATTAAATTCATTATCTCCTAGAGCACAATACAGAACATTCATTGCTTAACAATTATAATTGTAAGAAACATTAGTATGTTCATCCAATGTAATTGTAACAAGCTAGGTAAATAAAGAATAATACATTTTCATATTTATTAATATTTTTGAATTAAATATTAATTTTATTTTAAAGGGGTTGCTATGTTCGATAGCATACCCGATACGCATCAACGAGTTTCTTTGAAATCATACGTTGCACGCTAATAATATAATAATATTATTTCAAATGGTAGTTAACACGTAGCCGTTGTATTGGTAGGAATGAATATAAATAACTTAGATATGAATATATATGTTTGTTAAATGTTTCTACATTTATCCAATAAAAGATAAAGGCTTAAAATAAGAACGGAATTCAATTTTAAGTATAAATAATCTAATATTCACTAAAAGTTCAATTTATCGCCTTTTGATGGCGAACCCTCAATAAATATAGTATTGGTCAATCTTATACATTCTAGTGGACTAAATAAAATCCTTCATTAGAATTGGGACATCAAAATCTACATTGTGTATGTTTTTGTTTTTTTCAGATAAAGTACATTTTTAATGAATAAGTGAAAAATGTTGTATTTTAATTCAAAACATCTTTTTAATATAATTTATTTTTATGATTAGATTATCTTTAGAATTGGTTTTAAAGTGAAACTATAATATATTTTTACCATTTGATCCAATGGTGGACTTTGGAATTAATTTCACAGTGAATTTGGACATTAACAAATGTCAATCTTTTGATATATATTGTTTCTTAAAAACACACTATTTGTTTTGACAACAGGAGTTAATTATTAAATTAATTAATTCTACTTATATGCTTTGAATTATGATAAATAAACATCATTTTTGAATTCGGAATATTGAATATAGCTTAGAGTGAATTTTTGGTAATTTTCAGAAAAACTTCAATTTTGGATGAATACTAAAACCACTAAGTGGTAGTCAAGCAAAGTGATTTTTCATTTAATTGAAATTTTACCACATATGTTTATTGAATTTAGAAAATCCGACATACATGGTTGTCATTAATATGTAAAATGTGGTTCAATGGGATGGAAATAATTTTTTGGTGAATAATAACTTTTTTTAATTAATCACGATTAAAGGTAATTAGTGTAATTAAAGGTAAAAATAAAGTTATAATAATATGAAATCACCATTACAGTTGTCTTACCCCTATTGGATGAGTCATGTCTGACCAAGACAACCCATGGGTCAATTTAGGAGACCCCATGGAGCCACTTTGGTGAGATAATGACATTAATGCCTTTTTTTAAAGTAAAAGTAAAAATGACACTAACATAAATGGTTTTACTAAAAAAAATTAGATAGGGTTATACAAGTTATATTTTTTACTATAAATACTATTTAGAAATATAAAAATATTTCCTACATCATGATATTTTTTTATAATTTTTAGACATAAATAAATTAATTTATTTATTTATGACATCATGATAATGCAACGATTACCCCATTAATGAACGGTTTAAATAAAATGAAATGATAATTTAAAATCTAAGACATACACCTGTCCAAAAACAATTGGATGGGTATATTTCGAACCCTTATCATCTTATCCTAGAGATATATCAATGTGGGACCTTTAAAATCAGAAACGCTTTTGAAAATAAAGTAATAGTTTCATGATTTCCAAAAGTGCCCATCCTCTCCTCTTATAAAAGGCCCCCACCTCTACCTCTTTATCCACGCATCTAAAGCATTTGGATCTGCCATCCTATGCTCCTTTTAACACTCCAAATCCCACTACTCATCCTAGAAGCCTCACTTTTGGAAGAATTATTCCCAAGGAAGCCTTTGGTTCAAATCAAAAAGAGTTACCCTTTTTAAAGGTAATGCTTTCTCTTATGTTCACTTGTTTTATTTTGCTTCTCCAACCCCCTAAAAACTTTTTATTCATTTATTTTGTTACAAAACAAGTAGATTAAATATACTAGGATGTTTTTATAAGAAGTATTTGAGCTACACTTACACACACCAACATCAAATGGTTAAAGAACATACTGTTTCCGTGGATGACGAAATTCTGCCTCACGAAATGATGATTGTTCAATGTTCATATAACACCTTCAAAGGGGGATATTATGATGTCAATATGTTTATATATCATATATAATATGTTTATTCTTTCCTAAAGCTTCATTATTTTTCATTTATCGCATACCTTTATGGTTTCCATAATGGGTAAACACGATATCTTCATTTTAGGAATTGCGGACTACCGCCCCCTGAAAGTGATTTGATTCGTTAACACAATAAGTGGGATGTATAAAGGATAAAGTTAATAATATTATATATGATATTATAATAGAAATATAATATACCATTATATCATCATGATTACATTCCATAAAATATGAAATAGAAATGAAAGTAGCGTTCATGCGTACGTACGACTTACCATCTCCATGAATGGTGCATTTCATTTCTTACCTATAAATGTTATGAAATATTATAAATACATGTATATGCTAGATATATATGATATATATGATATCCAAATCATGTATATCATTCTGGATATAATGAATCTTTGACCAAATGAACAACATCTAAGTGTAATAAGTCAATTTTTGACATAAGAACCAAATATCGACCAAGTGAACATGATTAACATAAATGATTACATGGTGTTCAGAACATTGTAATAAGTGATATAAAAGGAATAATGAACCTGAAAAATTTTCTTAAGCAAGTAGAAAATTAACTCAAGTTTATTATTCAGAAGATTAAATAACAATCGTTTAATGTCGGATACGAGGTATGGGACTTTGTCTCAATCTCCTTTCAATGAGGCATATTTTGTTTTATACACAACGTTCTTTTATATGGTGTATAAAACCCTTTTACTTTTACATTTATTCAAAAGGAATATTTCTTATAGGAATCGTTTTACAAAATGACAAAAGGGAATGTTTTTTGTTCTACGTATGCGGCACCAATGACTTTTCTACCGCTGTGACAATTATTTGAGTTTTGGCTTCCTCTACAAGCCATAACATTTTTTAAAATGAAAATTAAATACCCTGTTACAACTTTTATTTATTTTGTATTGAAAATGGTATTGAAATTTTTTTTATTATATCAATGGGTTTTATTTATATATAGTGATTGAAATGTGGAAAGGATGTGTTTCCTTTATGAATGTTTTTTGTGATACGATCATGTTATGGTTCTTGGGCATTGTTTATGAAGACGGGTGGTTCTATGATAAACTAAGGGCAGGTGAGCCTGATATATCTCTCCAATGTATTGGGTAATGCGAATGAGTTAAACATTAAGGTTTCTCTGAAGAGATTTACGGGAATATACTGTGATGGGTATTCCAAACATAACCAAGAGGGTTACTCCGTACGTAAGAATGTTATGAATGCCTCAAGTTACCATTTTGTCCTATTATTTCTATGAGTCATTCATTAAACTTATGATTTCATTTAGTATGTTAAAGTGATTATGTTTGAGTAAAGTATGTTTTCATACATGGACTAATGTTTTTCATTTTGTACTTTTACATCCCTTACTGATCTATTTATGCTATCCCATGTTTTTGAAATGTCTTTCACAGGTCAAGGGAAAGGTACATGATGTGATGATAGTGTCAAGGATGTGTCAAGAAAGAATCCATGTTTTATTTTAGATGTGTTTCTGTTGTTGGGAGAATTAAGTTCTATCTTTTATGTAAAAACCTTGTTTAAAAGTGGAACGTGATGCGTGCTTTATGATCTAATTCTCTAAAAATCTATACCTGAAAATATCCTCAATGTATATTCTCGAAGTATCTCAAGATTAAGTAATGTTTAAGGTTGGGGTCTTATAGTTGGTTTTAGAGGCCAGTTTAGACAACTTTAGGAGTTATAAAAAAAAGGTAAATTGTATGTCCCTAAATTAATTTATGGTATGATTGAAATGATATAGCATTTAAAGATTACCATGTTGCTTAATCTAAGATATGTCTGTGCTAAGAGTGTTTTTTCGTAAAAGAAACAGAGCAGCTTTTCTGGGAAGGCATACAGAGGAGAATGACCTTCCGAATGATCAACCAGAGATGGTCAGAATCAAAATTGAGTAGTTTACTGTAGTGATGGATCAGTTGAATCAGGTAATAAATGGTGGTTGAGTTTATTGATAATATTTTGTTGTTTTCTATGAGAAAATAGATGCATGAAAGTCATTTAATGGTTATCTTGCAAACCTTAAAAGAAAAAAAATTGTATGGGAAATTTCACAAGTGTGAGTTTTGGTTGCAACAAATTTCTTTCCTTGGTAACATTGTTTTAATGATGGGATAAATTTTGATCCTGAAGAAACAAAAGTTGTTGAAGAATGACCAAGACCCACAAATGTAACTAAGATTTGTAGTTTTCCGGGTTTGGCGGGCTATTAGTGAAGGATTGTTGAACATTTTTCATGGTTATCTAGTCCAATGACTAGGATAACTCGAAAGGGTGTTAAATTAATCTGGACAAAAAATGTGATGATTGTTTTCAGGAATTGAAAAGAAGATTGGTGAATGCTATGATTTTGTCACTACCATCTAGAAATGGTGAGTTTGTTATCTATAGTGATGCTTCATTGAAAGGACAAGTTTGTGTCCTGATGCAGAATGATCAGGTAATTTCTTATTCTTCCCATAAGTTGAAAACTCATGCGATAAATTACCACACACATGATTTAGAATTAGCTATTGTTGTTTTCACTTTAAAAATTTAGAGGCATCATTTGTATGGAGTAAAGTGTGAAATATATACGGATCACAAAAATTTGAAGTATATATTTACTCAGAAAGAACTAAACATGAGATAGAAGAGATGGTCGGAATTAATCAAGGATTATGATTGCACGATCCCTTACAATCCATGAAAAGCCAATAAATTGGCTGATGCTTTGAGCTGAAAAAGTAATGCTTCATTATCCATGTTGTGTTTGCAATGTGATCCTTTGGTTAAGGATCTGATGAACTTTGGCATAGAAGTTTTTGGTGCAGGATGTTCTTCTGTTTTGTTTCAGGTGTTAGTGATATCATCACTATCGGACATAATTTAGCTGGCACAGAAGCAAGACAGTGAGTTGAAGAAAAAGGTAGAGCATGTTCAGAAGGGAATGTTTCCTGAATTCAACATTGATAATGATTGTGTTTTGGGATTTGGGAAGAGATTTTGTATGCCTTGTGATTCACAGTTGTAGAATGAGTAGTTATGTGAGGCTCATAGTTCCCCGTTTTCAGTTCATCCTGGCAGTACAAAGATGTATAGAGATCTGCAGGAGTATTACTGGTGGGATGGAATGAAAAGAGATATTGCTGATTTTACTGTTAAGTGTTTGACTTGTTAGAAGGATAAAGCAGAGCAGCAGTTACCGAAAGGGATGCTTCAGCCATTACCGGTGCTAGAGTGGAAATGAGAAAATGTATCCATAGACACCGTTGTGGGTTTAACAAAGACATATCAAGGTAATAATGCAATTGGGGTTATTGTTGATCGATTGACTAAATCTGCTCATTTCCATCCTATTCGAGATACATTCTCTCTTGATCAACTTTCTCGTTTGTATCTTAAAGAGATAGTCAGATTGCATGGAGTTCCCCTCTCCATTGTATCTAATCGTGATCCTACGTTCACTTATAACTTTTCTAAGGGCCTTCAGAAGTCATTCGGTACTGAATTAAATTTTAGTAAAACTTTTCTTCCTCAGTCAGATGGGAAGTCAGAACGAATGATTCAGACTTTGGAGGATATGCTACGTGCTTGTTCAATGGTTTACCAGGGATGTTAGGACCAACATCTTTCTTTGGTAGAATTTTCTTATAACAACAGTTTTCATTCCAGTATACAGATGGCTCCATTTGAGGCATTATATGGAAAACGGTGTTGAACTCCAGCTTTTTGGGATGAAAT
Source organism: Viscum album (assembly GCA_963277665.1). Taxonomy (NCBI): domain Eukaryota; kingdom Viridiplantae; phylum Streptophyta; class Magnoliopsida; order Santalales; family Viscaceae; genus Viscum; species Viscum album. Next base: position 977,814,384 of record OY728139.1, on the reverse strand, counting down.
AGGGGAAAGGAAGCTGATAGGACTAGAATTGGTAGAAGAGATGGAAGAAAAAGTTCGGTTGATTTAGAAACACATGAGAACAGCTCGGAGTAGGCAGAAAAGTTATTCGGACAACAGGAGGAAGGATCTATCTTTTGATGTAGGTGATCATGTCTTCTTTAATGTTTCACCATGGAAAAGTGTTATGCGATTTGCTAAGAAAGGAATGTTGAGTCCAAGGTTCATTGGACCGTATGAAATTCTGGAGAGATTTGGATCAGTTGCCTACCGAGAGGCTTTATCTCTGAGTTTATCTCAGGCACACAATGTTTTTCATGTTTCAAAGTTATGAAAGTACATGCCAGATCCATGTCATGTTTCGAGCCCAGAGGTAGTCCAGTTGGAAGAGAATCTCTCTTATGAAGAGCAACTTGTCCAGATTCTTGATTGAAGAGAGCACGTTCTGTGAAATAAGGTAATTTATCAGGTGAAGGTTTTATGGAAAAACCATATGGTTGAAGAGGTAACTTTGGAATCTGAAAATGCTACGAGGGATAAAAACCCACACTTATTTTGATAAGTGAATAAAATTTCGAGGACGGAATTCCCAAAAGGGGGAAGGATGTAACATCCCTGGTAAATAATGAAAAAGACATTATCATATTTATTAATATTTTTGAATTAAATATTAATTTTATTTTGAAGGGGTTTCTATGTTCGATAGAGTAACTGATACGCAACAACGAGTTTCTTTGAAATCATACGTTGCACACTAATAATATAATAATTTTATTTCAAATTGTAGTTAACACGTAGTTGTTGTATTGGAAGGTAGGAATATAAATAACTAAAATATGAATATATATGTTTGTTAAATGATTCTACATTTATCCAATAAAATATAAAGGCTTAAAATAAGATAGGAATTCAATTTTAAGCATAAATACTCTAATATTCACTAAAAGGTCGATTTATCGCCTTTTGAGGGCAAACCCTCTTTAAATATTGTTTCGCTCACTCTTATACATTCTAGTGGACCAAATAAAATCCTTCTCTATAATTTGGAGATCAAAATCTACATTGTGTATGTTTTCATTATTTTTTTCCGATAATGTTCATTTTTAATGAATAAGTGAAAAATGTTTTATTTTAATTTAAAACCTATTTATAATATTTTTTATTTTTTTGAATAGATTTTATTTTGAATAGGTTTTAAAGTGAAAATATAATATATTTTTACCATTTGATCCAATGGTGGACTTTGTAATTAATTTCACTTTGAATTTGGATATAAACAAATGTCCATCTTTTGATATTTGTTGTTTCTTAGAAACACGATATTTGTTTTGAAAACCAGAGCTAATTATTAAATTAATTAATTCTAATTATATGCTTTGAATTAGGTAAAATAATCAACATTTTTGAATACGGTATATCGAATATATCTTAGAGTGAATTTTTGTTCATTCTCTAAAAAACATCACTTTTTGGTGAATAGTGAAACCACTAAGTGGTAGTCAAGCAAGGTGATTTTTCATTTAAATGAAATTTTACCACTTATGTGTATTGAATTTCAATAATATGACATACATGGTTGTCATTAGTATGTAAAATGTGGTTTAATGGGATGAAAATAATTTTTTGGTGAATAGTAACTTCTTTCATTAATTGCGATTAGAGGTAATTTCTGTAATTTAAGGTAAAAATAATGTTATAATAATATGAAATCACCTTGACACTTGTACTACCCCTATTGGATGAGTCAAGGACGACCAAGATAACCCATGGGTCAATTTAGGGGGACCCCATGGAGCCACATGGGTGAAATAATGACATTAATGCCTTTTTAAAGGAAAAGTAAAAATGACGCTAACAAAAATTGTTTTACTAAAACAATTTTTAGATGGGGTTATACAAGTCATCTTTTTGATAATAAATACTTTTTTTAAAGATAAATAGATTTCAAACATCAAGATATTTTTTTTTAATTTTTAGACATTAAATACATTAATTTATTTATGACATCATGATAATGCAACGATTACCTCATTAATGAACGATTTATATAAAAATAAATGATAACATTAAATCTAAGACCTAAAATTGCCCAAAAACTATTGTATGGGTATATTTAGAACCCTTATCATCTTATCCTTGAGATATATCAATTTGGGACCTTTAAAATCCGAAACACTTTTGAAAATAAATTAATAATTTATGGATTTCCAAAAGTGCCTCTCCTATCCTCTTATAAAAAGCCCCCACCTCTACCTCTTTATACACACTTCTCAAGCCTTTGGCTTGGCCAAACTCTGCTCATTTTATCTCTCCAAATCCCTCTCCTCATCCTAGAAGCCTAACTTTGGGCAGAATCCTTCCCAAGGAAGCCTTTGGCTCAAATAAAAAAGAGTTACCCTTTTTAATGGTAATGCTTTCTCTTTTGTTCATTAGTTGTATTTTTCTTCTCCAACCCCGTAAACTCTTTTTATTCATATCTATTGTAACAACAACAATATATTCAATATACTAATATTTTTTTATAAGAAGGATTCTAGCTACACTTATACAGACCCCCGTCTAATGGTTAACGAACATACAGTTTCTGTGGATGACGAAATTCCGCCACACGAAACGACGATTGTTCAATGTTCATCTAACACCATCAAAGGTGGCCATTACGATGAAAATATGATTAGATATGATATATAATATTTTTATTCTTTCCTTATGCTTCCCTATTTGTCATTTATGGCATACCTTTATGGTTTCCATAATGGGTAAAAACAATATCTTTATTTTAGGAAGTACGGACTACCGCCCCATGAAGGTGATTTGATTCATTAACACCATATGTGCATTGTATAAAGGATAAATATAATAATATTATATATGATATTATACTGGAATTATAATATACCTTTATATCATCATTATTCCATTCCATAAAATATGAAATAGAAATGAAAGTAGTGTTCATGCGTACGTACGACTTACCGTCTCAATGAACGGTGCATTTCATTTCTTACCTATAAATGTTATTTAATATTATAAATACATGTATATGCTGGATATATATGATATATATGATATCCAAATAATAAATATAATTCTGGATATAATGAATCATTGACAAAATGAACAACATGTAAGTGTAAGAAGTCCATTTTTGACTTAAGAACCAAATATCGACAAAGTGAACATGATTTACTTAAATGATTACATAGTGTTCGTAACATGGTAATAAGTGATTTAAATGGAATAATTTACGTTAAAAAGGTTCTTAAGAAAGTATAAAATTAACTCAAGTTTATTATTTAGGATATTAATGAATGATGATTTCATGTTGGATACGAGGTATGGGATTTCGTCTCAATCTCTTTTCATTGAGGCATATTTTGATTTATACACAACTTTATTTTATATGCTGTATAAAACCCATTTACATTTACATTTATTCAAAAAGGAATATTTTTTATACGAATCATTTTACAAAATGAATAAAGGGAATGTTTTTTGTCGTACGTATGTGGCGACAACGACTTCTCCGCAGCCATGAACATTATTTGATTTTCGGCTTCCTCTACAAGTCATAACTTTTTTTTAAATGAAAATTAAATACCATGTTTTACTTTTCTTTTATTTTGGTATTGAAAATGGTTATGATAATTTTTTTCTTATATCAATGTGTTGTATTGATATAATGTGATTGAAATGTTTAATGCTTTTGTTTCCTTTATGCAAGTTTTATGTGATAAGATCATGTTATGGTTCTTGGGAATTGTTTATGAAGACGGGTGGTTCCATGATAAACTAAGGGCGGGTGAGCCCGATATAGCTCTCCAATGCATTGGGTAACGCGGAGGAGTTAAACGTTAATGTTTCTCCGAAAATATTTAATGGAATATACTGTGATGGGTTTTCCAAACGTAACCATGAGGGTTACTTCCTACGTAAGAATGTTATGAATGCCTCAAGTTACCTTTATGTCTTCTGATTTCTATGAGTTATTAACTAAACTTATGATTTCATGAGGTATTTTATAGTGATTATGTTTGAGTAAAGTATGTTTTCCTACATGGACTAATGTTTTTCATTTTTTACTTTTATATCCCTTACTGAGCTATTTCTGCTCATCCCTTGTTTTTGAAATGTTTTTCACAGGTCAAGGGAAAGGTACATGATGTGATGATAGTGTCAAGGAAGTGTCATGAAAGAATCCATGTTTTATTTTAGATGTGTTTCCGTTGTTGGGAGAATTATGTACTTTCTATTATATAACCACCTTGTTTAAAAGTGGAATGTGATGCATGCTTTATGATCTAATTATCTAAAACTCTAAACCTGAAAAGATCATCAATGTGTATTCTTGAAGTATCTTAAGATTAAGTAATGTTTAATGTTGGGGCCTTATAGTAATTCTTTTATTTTTTGGAATCTTATACCGAGTCTCTATAGCAGTCCATATATCAAATCCCATACTTTCTAAATGAATTTTGATTTTTAGTTTACATTGGGCATAAATAACACAATTAAGGAAAGGTGGCATGTTGGTAGCCAAACCTTCTACTCTAATATCCCTACCTATATTTTAGAAAATATATTAAATGAGATATAATTTAGAACTAAAAGAAATTAATGATTTTTAAGATACAACTAAAATCATAATTGATAAAAAAAGTGTTTTGAAATCCTTAATTAATATCAATCCTCTAATACCAAATGTTGTTCGGAGAGGACACTCAAGAGGGGGGTTGGGGGGGGGGGGAGGGTGGCGGTGAACTGAGTGCCAATTTAAATTTCTATTTAAAAGAGTTTTATTAAAATCCCAAAATTTAAATAAAAAGTTAATCTATAATGAATTTGTAATATAGTAAATGTTCAGTTAGGTTCTCAAGAGATTGATTAGTTCTCAGTTAATATAATATAAAGATTAGATTAGCTTTTGAAACAAACCTACTGGGTTACAATAAATACAAACACATGATTGTTTAACAATCATAGTATCTTTAAAATAGATTTGTATTTAAAATACTTAGCCGCTGAATATTTAATAATGTTTTAACAAAATTAATCAAGCACATCAGTTTTATCCAAGAGGTTCAGTCTATTGCTGGGACTTAGTCCTCTCAAATGTTTTTATATAAAACTTTGATCCACACCATGGATCAGTGTTTACAATAGTACTCAGACTATCTAGGTCATCAGACCTATACCACAGTTCTATGTGGGAAATCAAAAATAACAACAGCTCACAGGCTGTCCAGGTCACACATCACCTCTACCACTTTCCAGAGAGAGATACAAGAATTTAATCGAATTAATGATTGTGGATTTAGAATTCCATAAGATCAGAACATGATATAAGGTATGTTTAAAATACAGAACAAACACACTACTCAAAATGTAAAAAAATGAAACACAATTTAGCTAATTAAGTATAGAAGTGTTTCGAATGCTCTCTGTTTTTTGAGTGAATATATGGACTCCTTGGATTGAATATAGATGAAGCTTTGAGTCCATTTCTGTTTTTTGTCAAGAAAAACAAGGTGTCATTTTTGTATTTGACTTCATGGTCCAGGATGATCAGCCTAATCTGCTTGAGTGTAGGTGAAATTGTTGGAGGCTCTTTACACCTTGAATGTTTAGGTTCTACAGATTTAGTATGTATTCTTCCTTCTTCTTCTATGCATGTAATTCCTTTTTATCTTCAGAAGATAGTTCGTATATTCCTAGAAGGACTGATTGATCGACTTTTTCTTTTATGGTTTTTTCGATGTTCGCTTTAAAATATATATATCCTCAGCTTCGATAATGGGAATGATTACCTTTTTACAGGTACAAGGTACGGTTCCATGAAATTCAACAGACATTAATTAATTAAAATCAGTTGCATTAAGTGAACCAAATATGATTGTTGTTAATAAACAAACATAATTATGGATTAGAGATATAGTGACTGGTTTCGATTAGTATCTCCAAGTATCATTGAGCTTGTATCGGTGGACTTGAGTCAGTAGTGCTGTATTGGTGGCTGTTGATATTTGTAATAGTATACTATGTATCCATGACGCTGCCTCTGTATCGGTATCTCCTCCTATCTTTACCTCTTCTATATAAGTAGAAATGTATCAGTGGATCTCTTTGTATATCGGTGGCTCTATCTATATCAGAAGACATCATATCAGTAAGTCTGTATATTTGTATCGGTAGCTGTGTGTCTATCTATATCAGTTGCTCTTGATTATAAAACTAGATTATGTCTATGAGTGATCTTTGCTTATCGGTACACTATGTAACAATAGTTGTTTCAGTGACTTAAAACATAATATTTTTTTGTTCTATGGAAATCTTATCTATAGTGAGTTAGTATTATTTCAAAACATGTATAAACATAAATAAACATTGATTAACATATTCAGATGATTATTTTGATATTTTATTCAAATCAATAGAATGATGACATAATGTAAACATATATATAAGATTATGAAAACATTTTAAAACATAACTGAGATTATCTAAGTAGGTGAGGTCAACATATATTATATATTCATAAAAAATCAATTTTTAAATAAATTATTAAACATATTTGTATATATAATATATTTACATATATATAATCCATATATAAATAAAAATAATAACCATTTTATTTATAATTAATATGTATGAATATTTAAATACATATAAATACACAATTCATGTATATATGATGTCTGTATATATATATTTGTGGGTATTGTCAAAAATATATATGTTTATATATATATTATAATATATCTATTTAATTAATAATATATAATATAGTTAAATAATTATAAATGTATATAATTATATTTGTAGATGCATAGATATATATAAATGTTTATATATGTATGGATTTATAAATACACACAAACATGCACACCCATATATTTATTTATATATATTTAAATAAATAGGTAAATATATTTACATATATATATGAAAAAATGTGCCGACATATATATAAATATATCAATATAATATTTAATGACATATATATATATATATGTCATAAAATACAAATAAAAACAATAGATGTGAGTGGAAGAGTCACATGCGCATGAGAAGGATGTCTTAGGTTAGAAACCTAGCTGTGGAAAGGGAAAATGAGCAGGTGAGTTAGTTCCTAGAGCTATTAATGGGGGTGGGGTGAACTATTAATTTGGGATGGGGAGGATATCTGTTTTATAGGGGGCGGTGTGGTTGAGCACAGATAAAAGGGTGGTGGAACACCCTCCAATTTTTAGAAAAAAAAATTATTTGTAAATGTTATTTTGACCTTTATCCACACATTTTTAGCACTCATAAAGGGTATTTTTAATATCTCTAAAAAAGCACTGATTATAGTTCCTTTTTTTGGATCATTCTTTAATGATGATAAAGGTCCCCTTTTACCAGTTCTATTTTAGCAATGATAAAAAATACCTCCGTTTAATAGCGCCTCAATTATCAATAATTTTTATTACTGTTAAAGGCTTTTTTAACATTGATTAAACCCTCTTTTGTCGAATTGTTAATAAATCATATGTTTTTAATCATAGACCTATATTGATGAATGAAAATAAGGTGAATGAGAGGGAAATAATTGTTATGTCTAGAATCTATGGGTGGAAATATGGAACCCAAAATTTGAGATTTTTTTCAATCAATAAAGATTACATATTGAAAATAGGATTTTCATCACAAAAATGGAGAATAATGGAGGGATCATGTGTCGAAGAAATTGGGGCTGCAATGATGGTGGGATCATTATGAACTGATTGAAATGTTATGTGGGATATATGATGCATGGAATTCATGATTGGAAATGGGCCTCAGTGCTACAGTGGTGGCGTCGATGATGGAAAGTGGTGAGGAAGAAGGGGAGGGATCACGACCGAGGTGGGGAGGCCAAAATCAGAGTGATGGGTGATATGTAATTATTTTTAACTATAATGACCTCCAACGATGGTTGGTTGTGTCAACGACCATAAAATCACAACTCGATACTTGTGCATTAAGTGGTAGAAGATAAAATTAATTTGATGAATTGAAACTCCTCTAAATTATCCATCATGATATAAATCTTTATAACAATATAAAAATTTAAAATAATTTTAAATTATAAAGAATTTATTATTTCAAATTTTTTATTATTTTTAATGGCCATGGAATGCAATGGTTGGTTGGAAGTGGAACAGATGTGACAGGAAGGAAATGATTGGAAAGATTTTATTCAGTCTCACATTGGGTTATTCATTAATATTTAGTAGAATAATTTTTTATGCATTTATTTATTTTTATAAATACAAAAAATTAACATTCATTGATTTTAATTTAACTAATTTTTGTGTTTTAAAATATATGATAGAATATTAAATATTTTCACTATATAATATTTCATATTAAAATTACAATAATTTGAAAATTTGGATTGGGAAACAGTATTTCATGGGCCACTATAAGTTAACTAGTGAATAGAAAAAATGGGTGCAGCGTTGAATAGTATATTTAAAGTGGGTTTTCATGAGAGGGAATAAGGGAATTAAAACCTTAAAGGAGATAACATACACTAGAGATAGAATTCCACCATAATTAGGGCCTGGTTGAATTTTTATTCTCTCTAAGATGATGAAATATGATCCTTTTCACAACATCTCACCTATATAATCAGAGAGACTCATTTGGTAAAAAATGTATAATGTTCTCATTTTTTTTAAAACAGCTCCTGCACGGTAGATGGCCGCCCCAGGAACGAATGATAATCCAACATACCCAATGAAAATAATAATCTAATAATCATTACATAGAATCTCATATATTATCAACTGTTTATTTATAGAATCCCATAGTGGATCACCCTATCTAAGCCTTTCCTCCTCCTTCCCTCCTGATGACAAGGATACAATAATTTCAGACACTTTATTTCTTCCCATTCTGAACATGAAACTCTTGGATAGATTTAGTGTGTGGGGAGCTTAAATCTCATTAGAACAACAACATCTCTACATGTGAAATACATTACCCTTCAATGGAGTTGTAAATGATATGTGCATCTACGTAGAATTAATGCTATATAAATCCCAAATTGTTATTTTAGAAGATCACCAAATAGACAAACTCATGTTTCTTTTCTACTCACAGATTCACCAAATGATTTGGAGACATGAAAGGGCTACGTAAAATCATCCTAGTCCACATAGTATATTATTTTATCCTTTTAAAAAATAATATAGAATTTAGATAACTAGTATATTTGGATGAACCATTTGAGAGGAGAGGAGTATATTCATTCTACAATGTCCAAAGGCAATGTCTTCTTTGTCAGTGTCCAATTAATTGAGAAATCCTCCATAGAATCCCATTTCAAAATCTTCCTCATGCCCCCACATTTTAGTGTCTAAATGAACATCTTACATAAATCCATCGACTCTACTTAAGAAAAAAGGCATCATTATATTAGAAAATGATGAATCCAAGTTGAATCTCAATCAAATAATCAAAAAATTCCAAATAATCTTCTAGCCATCTGAAATTGTAGGAGAAATGTTCTCCAATTTACCAAACACTCGTAACATAAATTTTGAATTATCAGAATTCATTTTACACATTCTCCTCCCACTTAATATAGAATTATCTCAAATAAATATGTTTTAACATGTATTTTTTCTAAATTAATTTTTTTTATATAGGATATATAGATTAATAAGATTCTTTACCTCACAATTTTAATACTGTTTTCCCAAATCCAATGCAATCATTCCCCCAACCAAACATGCATCAAAATATAACATCCCTATCATCCGAAGTGGGTTGGTGTCTGACCTGATGTCATAATCAGTCTAATCCAAGCCCTCATTCCCCCTTATCTAGACCAATATGTGTTAGTTTATTTAGTGTGACTGATTAAGGAAGCAGGGGAAAGGGTCATGTGGTGCATTAGCATTGGATGATTTTTAATATTTATTTCAATTATGGTAGAATATACATGATATTATTATACTGTTTTTTGTGATATTGATGTTGGGTGAGACATTGTTGTTCTTATTGAATAAATGTATTTCATAAAAAATAAATGTGTATATTTCTTTATTATGAATATTATGAAATATATTGATGAATTTTAAAGAAATACATTATTTGATAATGGTCGATGGATGTGAGAGAAAGGGTTTCCTCTTCCAGTTCCGTAAGTGAGTATAATAATTTTAATATTTTAGTTCGACATTACATTCAATGTGATGTCTCTATTCATTATGATGTTTTTTTCATGGATGTTAAAATGAACCAGAATTGGCATCATATCAGCCTACTTGTATGGGTCCGTGTAGGGTTGGTCTTAATGCTACATAGAGGACCCATCGTACTTGTTCACACCCTATCCCACTAAAGTACTCCTCATCATTCACACATTTTAGTCCTCCACTAGAGCCTCTGTGGTTGTTTCCACGCATGACTCCTTCTTCATATTATTTAGCTTTATATTCTAATAAAATTTATACATAATCGTTAAAAATTTCCCACATATACCATATCCATACCATATGTTGTATCCTAATCCCTTCAATCCTTATCCCAACATGTCTACACGACCTCCATTTGAACCTATTCATCTCGGATGAGAAGATTTTGTTCCATTAGCTTCAACTCAAGTCAATGAAGATTACCCAATACATTCATTTGAATAAAATAAATCTTCATAGGTTACCAATCCAAGATAACCCACATATCCATCCAATCCAAATGCGATTTTTGAATCGGTTTATTTGTAAAATGTTCATGTAATGTAACATTTTTCTTCTCATTCAACTATGAATTAACTATTATTATTTTAGTTTTTTTGATATTCAATGAGATATTCTAATAGGTGTTGTGGATGAACCATTATTCATGAATCATGGAATAGTAAAACATAAATTATGGTCGATTACAATGAAGACAATCTAATGATAGGTTAAAATGTTTGGTAGTGTATAAGTTTTATCGAAAATTTTTCAATGGAAAACAATATGATTCTCGTGAATCTAGTCTCGTTCAGGAATATTGGGAATAAAATAAAATAAAAATCATGGGAAGAGATATGGGAATTTTTTTTATTAAATTGATATCTACATTATTGTTCTATTTATTGGAATTAACATGTTTTTTTCATGTTAGATTATTTTCCCTAACTATGAAGATTCTATGGTCTAATGACTGATGGGTCTTGGGATGTTGTAGAGATCATATACCCATTAGTTCTATGTTGTTTGTGTTAGATTCGGTGTCCTAGAACAAACATAAATCTACATTATGATAAACTGTCTTCAATTAATTGAATTTTAATAATCTTCATAGAACAAAATAATGGTTTATCTATGTGACATTGAATTTGATAATCTTTAGTGTTGGTTTTTCACTAAAAGGTCATACTAGTTCTCCAATATGATTAGAACCTATAAGTGTCACAACAATATTCTTAAAATATATGTTCTATATCCCATTGATATCATCTGAGGGACACAAATGATTTAGGAAATTAGAGGGGACTTATAGAACATTGAGTAACCTTCTAACATTGTATTACCTTATTAATAACCTCAGTAGGATATTATGAGAAAAATACCCGCCAGTAAGAAATCCACATTTATATGTTTATTTGGAAGTTACTATTTTGAGATGTGTGTATTGTTCCATAGACATTAATATTATTATTACTAAAATATATAAGTCATGTACATTTATGTATTATTGAAAATCATTATGACATATGTATGCGGTGAGTTAAGATATGTTGGGTGCATCATGAGAAATTTTTCCTCAATAAATAACACAGTATAGAATAATTCCATCATCTTCATTAATGGATGTTAATATCTGAGGGCCAATCATGATAATGATATATTTTAAATAATTCCCTGACCATGGTGTTCTGTAAGAATGTTCAGTTGATAGAAATTCAAAGAAAGAGACATCGATCACATAGGGTGATAATGCGATCTTGCATCCTGCTTGATTCGAGATATCCTGATAAAGGTATTATATTACAATGTGAGAACTTGTATGAGGTATGATATCTTTGCAGCGTTAACTTCATTATCTATAGGTTTTTTGGTGTATTCCAAGATTTTAATCATGGACTTTATCATCCTTCTGTTAATGCCACTATTAATGATTCCTCGAGGATGAAACAATTATTGTATCAAAAATCTAAATCAAATAATATATTACTATTTATGTTTTAAAATGATTAATTAATTTTATTCTCACATGAAGGTTAACAATTTTTCATGTTTTCTGGATCACATATATTTTTTCACCAGTTATTCGAGAGAATATTATGTGGGCATAATATTTAATAAATATAAAATTTTTATAAACAAAATATAATGTTTATTTATTTATTGGTGAATAATGTAGTGATATTTATTTATTAAATAAATAGACATTATTAACGACCCATTGAATATTTGGTAGAATGGAAGATCGATTTTATAGGTTCATTGAGAAATAATATATGTTGAATTTTTTTTGATTAAATGATATTTATTTTTAATTCAAGACATTTTAAAATTTCATGAAATAATAATAATATAAATATTTTTATTGTCATGAGGTTCTATAGGGTTAAAAAATTAATAAGGGGAACATGTGAAATTATTTATTTCTAACAATAGTGGTATATAAAAATAATTCAATTATATTTCCAGAGAGTCCATTTAATTTGTGTTTTCCATAATAACATCCAAATATAATCATGTGACGCCCTAGAGAGATCCCTCTCCTTGAAATTCCCCCATGAATGGAGATAAATTTTCCGCCACTATATACTCTCAAATCTTGAGAGATCATGGAAAATTCTATAGATGAGATTCTAAAGGTGATCAAATGTTCATGTTGAATGATTTAGGATCATCCATGCTAGAACCAAGAGATTCCCACTACAATATTCAGGGATTTGAGGTGGACCTGTGGTTCACCGATTGTAACCTCCCCGATCCATAAGCCTCTAAAATGTTGCTCTGAGCCAGTTTTACACATGACCTCAAGCGCACCTCCCCATATAATTGAGGATAATAACTAATATAGATGTTACAATAGGTCACATGGGGAGACTATAACCTCTTAACCAATGATTCCCATAATAGATAAAATATTAAATAATCCAAATAATAAATGACAAACCAAAACTTGCATTACCTACTATTTACCAAACTTGGTACATCAACAACTAAAAGGTGAATATTCCATGTCCTTAATACAATGCAAAAAGTGATCAAAAACTAAAATAAAACTAACAGAATATTCTTGTAAAATTGATCTTGAATCCATGTTTAAATCATCATCCATGAACTTCCAAATCCCTACTCAACACCCTAGCCTAATGTTTTTTCCATTGTCCAATCTGGAAAAAATGAAATTAGCTTGGGTACACAACAGAGGCCATACAAGGGTGAAATTAAATCTTAGTAGGCCACAACTACTATTGTCTACAAAATATACAGTCTTAATAGATAGTGAAATAATTTACGAAATAAATGGAAATATAAACAAAATAAAACTCATGTTTTATTAGTTAACAATATTAATTTTATAAACATTGATCCTTTATTCCATTCATTCCCTTAATCCATTTGGATGACATAATCCATTTGTTTTGAATTTATATCAATTTAAATCTATCCAATGATGAGAAATTATTAGACCTAAGAGAATTAGTGAATTTACATATCTCACAACTGATAAAAATTTCATTACAAATACAAAAAACTCACCATATATCTTCAGTCCAGGTAGTAACATTAAATGAAACAGTAATGGGCTAAGAGCCTCAGTCTGATTCCATACCCAATGCATTCTAGGGGTGGGGTTTAGCGCCTCTATGTAAACTAATCCATGGGTGTAGTCTTATTCCAATACTAAAAAACTACCAAGACTTGTACACATGATAATTATTCCAATTACTATATATACCAAATCAAAGACCATTAATAATCAATCAACATATCATAAAAAATACACATTATTTTTATAAATTATATCATACATTGTACTCAATATATTATCTCATTTACCACACATATTATATATCCCATTTAGCCTAATCTCCATTAATATATCAACCCATGTAAATTATTAACCAGTTTCCATACATTTATCCATTTAATATAATTCATCATTTCAGATATAGTATCCCTTTCATGCATTTCAATTTCGATCTCACAAGTCATTAGACACATTAACATCATTCTATTTAACCCTCGTTACATTGTTTGAAACAATCCCTTATTCCATTATAAAATTAATGGAATAACTATCAATAATCCCTTTTCCATCTCAATTAATATATAAACCAGTTTATCTTTGGATCTATTTTTTCAAAAATCATTTCCATACTTAACTTTAAAGTCTAACAAGTTCTATAATATTTTCACACCCCATAGGTTGCGATAAATTTTTCTAGCCACCTACAATGAATCTTATAAGAATCATAAGTGGTTAAATTCATTATTTAGCTAACAAATTATCGTAATTCATTCAAATTTATGAAATATACAACAACACAGAACCATTTACATAGCCAAACTAACAAAAATCATCTTCAAGACCACAAAATATAACATGTAGACCACCTACCTCAAATCAATAGATGAAATCATAGTTATCATTGGACATCGATTTGGATTCAAGATCCTTTTGAATCTACAATATATGTCACACTAGATTAATAGAGTTTTAGTGTTTTTAAATAGTGAAATGAAACAAAAATCTCAAATATTTAGAAGCTATGAAATATGAGTGTAAGAAATACCTGTTTATTTTATCTGACACCAACAAAATTCCTAGTATCCAAGAAGGAATAAAGATAGATGACTGGGTTGATTTTGGTGTTTTGGTTTGTCAATAGGGCTAGAGGATGAAGAATGATAGTGAAATTTATTTGAGGAACCTAAAATCAGGATCGGGGGAAATCCTAAAATACCAATTTTAATGGGGACAATAGTTTAGCAACATTGTTTTCCAAAATATGTTCCTATTGTGTGCATGTCTCGGTCCATGAAGGGATGAGTCGCATGGTTATTGGGGTAGCCACACATAGGTTGAAAAACTATGCACCAACCATGTGTAATGACACTTTCTAGGCCCACATGGTTTGGCCTCCCCACATAAATGGAGTACTAAATGATGAAGTACTTCTCTTTAATAGCATGGTTTTGGAGCACTGTTAAAACTATGTATGTGAAAACCTTGAAAAATGCATATGATGGCCCATATCACCCTTATTTTGTGTCTTGATCCCCTTATACATCCCATAATTCCTCATAAATCCCAAAAAAATTCAATTAAACACAATAAAGAAGCATATAACAAAACATAAACAAGATAATACCTTGTTCAAATCATGTATCCTAAAAATTTCCCACCTTATAATGGATTTTTTTCAAGCCTCATTCTTAAGAATCGTTGAACTTCAAAAGAAATGTTATCAGGAAACAATGATTATATACCTATATACCGTTCTCAATTTGCATCTAGAACATTACCATGCTGCCAAAAAACGTGAACCAATGTCCAAATAATTCCCCATAAGGCGTTCTCAATGAGATCCATAATATTAAATGAATGCTTTTCAATGGACACATAAGACTCAAGCTCTACATCATCAATATAAAAAATTGAGACTGGTCAGTGTGATATTTACAAACATGTAAAACATGATAAACATAATGCGTTACACTATACCATTGTATAAGTGCCATTCAGTACACCACTAGCCCGATACACTCCATAATCTAAAACTACACACGTAACTGGGTTCCAATATTCCCTATTTCTGTGTTTGATGGTGACTCAACCATGGGGGCAACTGAAGAAACACACGATCAACCCCCATAATCTTAATAGGTATAACATTTCAATACATATACATCTTCATCCAACTATGAGCCATTTACATACATTTTTTAGTCAACTGAACTTATTTTGATGTCCCCTTCATGATACTAGGACTAAAAAATTCAGATTCTTTTACCTCCACCCAACACAATGAGTATATACACAGTCTATCATAGATCGGATCATACATTTCAATCTAAATTGTTCCATGGTAACTATTGTTATATGTTAATTATACATGCCCTTTGTTCTATCCCATGATCCACCAAAATCCATGACACAAGAACTCAAAATTTCCTCTTGTAACTAAATAGTATTCTCTGATTTCACATCCATATGTGATAGGAAATTCATATTAAAAAAACCTGGGTACCAACTATTTTGTGTAATCCGTCAATGAGTCCTGATGTAAATCATGGATCACCATACGAAACTATAGTCTATAGTACCCCATGAAACTATACTATTTCTCAAAAATAAAATTCACCATAGTGACCAATGTTATATTTCTCTCTAATTGGAATGAAATGTTCTACTACAGTCAAATGATCCACAACAAACCACGTCACATCATTCTTCTAAGGCATCCTTAGAAGTCCAACCACTGAATCCATCGTTACATCATCCCATTTCCTTTCTGGAATGGGAAATGGTTATAACAAACCCCACAACCATTTATGCTTGGCATACACCTACTGACAGGTAAGGCATCATGCCATGAAAGCTGCATTCTTTTTCTTAATTCTTGGCCTCCAATATTTTCTACAATGATCATGTTACATTTTTTTCACTCTTGGATACACCTCCCACCATGATGCATACCACTCATTCATAAACAATTCCCACAAATATTTTGGAATAAAAAAATTACCACAACTCTAAATAATCTGGTTATAACTAATGGTCCAACAGAAAGGTGACTCCCCATCATTATGTCTCTCCCTTAAAGACAATCATTCTTAATTCTCATGCTTCCTTTTAATTATTATTCTCAAAAGAATGAACTAAATTTCCAATGATGTATGGTTAATCTTCATATGCTCATTCAACACCTCATTTTTCATATTAATGAACAACTACACCATCCTCCATTTCGAACCAGCTTCCTAAACTACTAGAATATTATTATACCGGCTCAAAAAATCTACTACACTATTCCAAAATTCCAGCATGGTTACCAGCTTAATTTCAAATGATTGGATGTATTCAACCCAACTTCACCATTTAAGAATAAAATCACACTTAGAAAATATGTAATTATAGTTTTCATTATTCTAATATATGGTATAATGTTTTTCCAACAGGTAGCACCACTAACACTTTAAAGCATAATCCCTAGCGGCCAACTCAAGATCATGTGCATTGTAATTTCTTTTAGGATACATCAACTACATCGACCCATATGCCACAAAATGATCATTTTTTCTCTAAAACTACCCCAATTCCAACACCAAACACATCAAAATACATGGGGTACCCCTTACCTGGGCCGGGAAGTTTAGATTTAGTGCATTTGTCAACTAATTCATTAACTGTTGGAAAAACCCTCACATTCCCCGAACCATTAAAATATGATTCCATTCATGGTTAAACATGAAGGTGTTCTTTCCAAATTGGGGAAGTCATTAATGACCTTCAGTATTAACAAGAAAAAGCAAAAAACATTACATATTAGAATCATTCTTGGGTTGATCCCAAGATACAACTGCTCTCACATTTTTCAGATCCACAACACATCTTCCACTTTGATGATGTGAGACATGAAGTTAACCTAATGATTCAGGAATGAAATTTGTATATCTTTTCATATATCCTAAACTCTATTAGTGTACTCAGGACGATGTCATGATGTCTGGCATTATCATCACGAGGTTTAAAGTACAAAATATGTCATAAAAAAATAAAAAAAAATATTGTTAGTGGTTAAAGAATGTGTTCATTAGGGCCATAAAAAATATTGGCAAATTGATAAATCCAAATGGAATTTCAAAAAATCATATCAACCATCTATGATCTTGATGGAAGCCCATTTTATGTTATAAGATCACACCATTACCTGATGTTACCCTGATCTTAGATCAACATTATATTACATTGAGGCAACCCTTAACTATTCAAAAAGATCATCGATTCATGGAATACGTTATAAGTTCACAACTATCATCTTATTAATCTTCCTATAATTGACACACACCTGTAATGATATGTTATCCTTCTTAGGAAACCACACTAGAGATTCCCAATGTGACAGACTCTGGTGAACAAAAATCGTTTTTTCCAATTCCTCAAACTTAGTATTCTACACTTTGAGTTCTAACGGTGAGATTCTATATAAAAAAATATATATTGAATCTTCCTCCACCATAAACTCTATCATGAACTCGACTTCTCTTTCGGGCATCAACCGTGAGAATTCCTTAAGAACCAAATCCTGAAACTTCTCCACCAATAGTGGAAATACATGACTCTCTACAACTATTCATCATGATTAAGATAAGATACTTGAGTTTTTATCACACCCAATCATTAAAAAACATGACCTACAGGGCCTTCCCAAATGTATCACTCACCACTATGGACATATGTGTCCCATTCAAGAGATATGAATATTATCCTATGGTGGAAAAATTTGATATGGGACTGGTAACATGCTATGAAATCCCTACCCAATATCAGGTAAAAAACTGAAATCTCGAGAAAAAAAACATTCCATTAGAATGGGTAACCGCCAACATCAATAGCACACCACTTACACTGACTAATATTCTATACTCACATCCCATAAAATGTATCAATCGTCATGACCCCCAAAATCATTACCCCACTAGACCCAATAAAAACAAAATATAAGATGAAATAAAATAGTTTGAAGAACTTGTATCAAAAAAGGTACTAACCAGTATGGAATCAACAAGGATCATACCTAGAATAGTTGGTGATCATGCTTCTCCACCTCCAAGTGTAGTAAAAACTATATAATGTTATCTTACCCTTCTACAATGGGATCTTGTCTAAATGCAATCCCAGAACTACCATAAAAAATAAATGGTCTCCTCCTAGTGTACCAAATCAACCATCACAACTGGTATGACCAATATAGCACCAACTGCATAACTGATATGGGGGAAACCAACCCCCTGCCAACACCCGACATCAGCCTCTACCCTTAATCACTTCTTTTCTATTATTAGTTCCTAGAGAATCTCGGCACAAACCCCATTCTACAACATTCATGGAACTCAACTTATGTTAGATGAAACTGACAAAAGATGTTCACTATCTCACCACACTGATAGAAGAAATCTTGATCACTAACTTGAGGGGATGGTTCTGTGTTCTGACAAATATATCGACCACTACCCAGGTGAATGACCATAAAATGAAGTTTAGTTCCATTGAATTTCACACTAGTAGATCACCCTACTAGAGTTTAATTCCCAACACCAGGACCTCATTTTGGTTTTCATTCAAAATAAGGGCATAATACACCGCCTCATCAATTTTTTTTTATATTTACAATATTCACCTGTGACGTAATCACATGTTTAAGTCCACCGAAAAAATATCTTTAGATATTTGAATCAACTCTACAAATGTTGGAACAAAATGTTCCATGTTGGTGAAAAAATAGAGTATTCTATCCATTTCTTTAACCTGTGTGTCAAACTCATAAACCGAGTATCCATTTCCTACCTCCGGGTCCCCAAATTTATTTTATTCAAAAATGTTTACTAAAATATTTCCCTGAAATATTGTCAGTGTGCTCGGTCTAAACAAGAATGTTTCACCAGCACTTCTCCAGATGTCACAACATGTGAGCCACCAACATTACTCTTTTATGAAGAGGCGCCTCTAGGTGACAATGAATTTTCATAAAGGACTATATCTAGAACTCTTTTACACAAGTTCCTTCCTATCCAATCAAATTTCATAGGGTGTTGTAGCTGAAACACCCCAGTAAGCTCAAAAAAACTTATCGTTACACACCATGGTTCCCATTAAATCATGTACATAAAATGAGAATAGTTCTCATAAAATGGATATACATATATGTTAACCAAAACAACATTTTTTTTCTTTCTACAATTTGGGAATAGTATTCTCGAAGAAATCCTCTAATTTCCCAACATGAACATGACAATGTGGTGGAATATTCCAACAATTCCAACACAAATCTTAGAACACATAACTTAAATCATATATAGTTTTAATTAAAATGATATCCACTAGCCATAAACATCTCCTTTTTTATTCTTCTTCCAAAAGACATCGAAACTCATTGAACACTACCCTCAACCATACCTACTCTGGAGAATATTCAACATGTGGTAAAAGGTCACGAGTTTTTCATTATACATCCCTTTTAATCCATTTCTATATTCAGAATGAAAATCATTCTCTTTCATGTACGCTTCTCATCACCCCATTTATTATAACTGAATATATAGATCATTTACCTCCTTTCATCAAGAAGAATTATTTAACCATTCTTTCACATACATTCTATTTACCCATTCATATCATCATTATTATAAATTACTTCATATTTTATGGAATGTTAAATGAAATCTACACTTCCTTTTGTCACACATCCATCTCGTGTGTTCCCATTATGACTCATTCCACTTATATCCCTAGGAGCCTAAAATATGCATGTATTAAACACATTGTTCTATTCTAGTGATGTGAAAAATATCGTAATACAATCTCATCAAACAATAAGTTTATCACCCACCGGTTAAATATCGATCATCTATAACAAAACATATCATGTACAACAATTACCACCCTTGGTACTTGGGGTTTCCCCCATGGATTTTTTAGCTACTCCCAAAAAGATGATCATCACTAAAACCCAACACACTCTAATATCATATATACCATCCCCAAATAGTAGGACCACATAAAAACTATTATAATAGAACTTTGTAATGTCCCATTCTGAGAATCCACTAAACTGGTGCTCCGAGCAGGGTCACCACATCACCATAAGCATGATTCCCCATACAATAGAGTCAATAAACTAGTAGTGAGGGTCTAATATGTCATTTCGGTAGAAAATATTTTCTTTAATAGACTATTCCACCCAGATAACATAATAAATAAACGAAATAATAGAAGAAAAACAATAAAATTCATTTCCATCCATTTCAAAAACAAGCTATAACCAAAACCAAAAGATACATATTCCATGCCATTATAATAATTCCAAATGCGAAGGAAACAAAAAATGATGAATAATAAGAAAACTCCCCCAAAACGGCTCATTTTTTCATGTCTGAATCCTTATCCATGCTCATACCTAGCCCAAATCAACCCTTAAAACATGGAATTTTCACATGTTTATACCTATAACAATGAAATTTACTCAGGTACCCAATGGAGTTCAAATCAAGTTGTGAGTATAACTCACTAGGCCACCACCAATTATGTCCAAAAAAGTTTATGTCAAAATATATTGTTTATTAATGTTATAAATTGATGGAATGATAGAAAAAAGAAAACTCAGGTACCCTTGATTAACAATATTAACATTAGAATCATTCATCATTTATTCCATTCTATCACATTTACCATTTCAATTATGTGATACATGGGTTAGGAATTTACATCATTTACACTTCATCCAAAGACGATCAACTATCATACATAAGTGAATAACTCATGTTCTGTATCACAGTAGAGAAAATAATTTCACAACAAATACACCACATTGACCATTGATTCCAAGTACATGTTTTCATATCAAATGAATATATTAGAGGATTTGGGACACAATTTGACTCCATAAACCATTTATTTTAGGGGTAGGGTTTAGAGACTATATCCTACCTAACCCATGGGAGGAGCCATAGTGCAATATCACACATACCACCATGCCATGCACACATGCTTGTTCATCCATTGAGGAAATATTACAAATAACTTAAGATGCATAATAAATACACATAGAATTCACAATTCACATTCCATTTAATAGTTAAATCATCATTGGGACATAACACATTAACATATTTACCAAACACCTTATAGAGAAAATTTAACCCAATTCCATTTCATATCTGAATCAATCTAACTTATTAAACAATTACCATACATTAACCCATTTCACCTAATTCATCATTTCACTTGTATTATCCCAATGATGCATTTTAATTTCAATCTCACAAGTCATTAGACCCATTCAACTTATTCCATTTGACCATAATAACATTGTGATAAAAAATCCATTATGTCATTGTCAAAGTCTAGAAACAACATTCAATAATAACTTTTCCAACTCAACTAACATATCAAAATGTTCATCGTGCGCTCTACTTTTTCGCAAGTCAACATCAAAACTAACTTTACAATTTTCCTGTTTCAGAATATTTTCACACCCCAGGGGCGACCCAAATTAGTCAGGCCATTATCAATGAAACCCACATGGATCATGAGGGGTTCAATTCAACATTTACCCATCCATTTCTCCAAATAAATTCAATTCCATTAATTGAACAGGAAGAGAGAACCATTAACAAAACTAGACAAGAAAAAATGATCTTCAAGACCATGGAATATAACATGTCGGCCACCTACCCAAAAAGGGAGATGAACCCACACTTAACCACAACCATATATCTAGATTGAAGAACACTCAAAAACCCAAAACTATGAACATTTAGAAAAATGAGCGGTATATTGCTTTCAAAGAAGAATAACCAAACCACAAGCCCTAATCTAGAAAAGAGTAGAAAGGGGAGCATAATACATACGTAGTGTTTCAATCCACAACCAACGACACTCTAAATGGCCATTAAATGAATGAGATCGATTATTGTCAAGATTTGGGTGTCTAGGTTCATCTTACATGCTAGAGAAGGAAAGATGAGGCCAAAATTGTGTTGAAGAACATAAAATACATCAGGGGTGTGGGAATGGAAAAATCCAATTTTTAATGGGTAAACAGCTTGCCCGAGAAAAATTACAAACTGTAAAAAAGATATGAATCTACAACTATCCAAGAGGGGATTATTTTTATGGTTATTTAGTTAGCCCTCATGGTTTGAAAAATCATACTCAAACCCTAAAAAATGCCTATGTCTAGGCCCTCATGATTTGTCCTCCCCTCTTGTATGAATTACTAAACTGTTCACCAATTTTCCTTGGCTTGCATGGTTTGGGAATGTGGTTACCACTAACCATGCACCAACCGTGAAAAATACATATGATGGTCAAAATAACCATTCATTCATACACTAAGACCCCCAGAGACACCCAACCATCCTCATATATCCAAAAAAAAAAACATTCCCTAATCCATGATATGGATACTAAAACCAAAAATTAAACAAGAATGTAACCTGGGAAAATTGTGGAAATTACATTGCTAAAGGGGATCTGCCATTTATTCCTATAACAAAAGGACAATACAACATTAATATATTGTTATATTCATCATCAGAAAAATAAATTCCCACAAGGGTACTTTTTAATTGATTAAATTAATTATAAAAAAACTTGATGATCATGTGCTCTAGTTGTAGTGTTTTTTCCATTTTCTAATTTTATTAATTTCCATTGATCATGATGTTTATTTTCAGGAAAATATTTAATTTTCAATTGAATACAACAAACATAAAATTTGAACATGAACTATTATAGGCTTCTGTTGCACTCAGATCCAACATGTTTTGTGAGAGTGGTCACATAATTATTTACAGTTAGTTAAATATCATGGATTGATTTATGAATTTGTAATTCAGTTTTCAATTTCACATTAATAATTAATAAATTATAACTGTGATATCTACATATTCTTCTCTATGTTCTCATAAATATAATCAAACATATTAATTTTATAGGAAAATTAAATATGGAGTTCTCATATGGAGGTGCTGAGAAATCTGGCCTCATACCAAATGAGTACACACCGTATAACCTAGAGGTACACATTGTGATGTACTATTAAATGGACCATGAATTAATTCCTAAGTAATTGAATGAGTTTACATTTATTTCACAGATTAGCTTCTGTTTTAGAGAATGTGTTGATATGGCCAATATGGGGGCACAATCCTCCAGAGTTGATGCAGTGTAACTTCCACATAATGTGTGTTATATTTTAGTCACAAAAGGGTAATCTATTTACGTACATAGCATATATATATGGGGAACATTTAACTAAAATACTAGACAACATGCATCCCATGTAGACATTGTGTACTCTAACATTATCCATGGCATTGTAACATGCCATATCCCTAAGCATGTGTCTCATATAGATGGTGAAAATAGTACATGCCATGTATATGACTTGTACATGCCATGTGAGCTTACCAAATATGGAAAATTTAAAAATTAAATTATTATCCTATGAAAACAATGTCAACATGTTCTTGTGTTTCCTCATTAAGTTGATAGGACACTCTATGTGATGGGATTAAATATTTATAAATGTTTAATTAATTTTTATATATTGATCAAATATACATATTTTTCATGAGTCTTGTTGTAGTTATTTATATTCATACATTGAATCATAACATGTGACATAAAAATCAGTTAATTAGTGTAATCATTATGTTTATAGCACATTTCATGAAGGTATGAGAATGTTATTAATGAAACATATATCAAGAGTAATATATATATGAGTGTAAGAAATTTTCGCTCACTTGGTGAGATTAAAAGAATATGTAATTGATAGAGATCCCATGTAAGTTTATGACGTACATGTTTGAAGATAAGATGAAACCAATCCAAATGTTATACATTGGTGGATATGTGGAAAACTGAAACATGAAGCATAAATGGTTCAAGGTGTTTTTCACCTCATTCAATAGTAAGTCTATCATCCACATAATAAATGAACCATTAGAAAAATCTCGATAAAAATTCCTTTTGTATCCAAACAACCCCAAATTACTTCTTTAGATGTTGTTTATAAAACTGACATTCATACTATGATAGAAATATCAATTTGTTTTTAAAAAAAATTAAGAATATAATTCTGATGTTTTTAGTCAAGAATATTTACAACATATGATTGATTATCAGACTTCTGAAAACCCATGAAGTAAGTTGTTTTATATGAATCATCATAGTGATAATATCATTGGTGATGTAGATAAGATGATTCTAACTATAATTTCATTGAAAAATTAAATTGATCATCTATCATTTTTATCAAAATTTAATCCTATGAAACCTAATAATGATTTATGTTATGAGGATTGGATTAATAAAATGAAATATGAAATCAATGACTACTAAAGGAGATATGTTTTGAATTTTGTTTAACGTCCTAAAAATACATATATAATTGGAGTTAAACGGGGTTTTTAGAACAAATGAGATGAAAATGGAATAATATTTAGAAATAACTATATTGTTATTATGGATGGTTATAATAAACGAGAGGGAATATTCTATGGAAACACCTTTCAACTGATAGCTTGTATTGATCTTATTCATTTACTTCTAGCTTTTATAACATTATTAAATTTTAATATATTTCAAATGTATATGAAGATTTCATTCTATAATTTATATGTTCCAGAGAATAATTATGTATAAAAATCTCCTTGTTTTGATAATAAAAAACATCCATAACATGGTTTTAAACTTACCAATGTTCATTAGATATAAAAAGCCTGTAGATATTGGTATGATAAGTTAAATTGATTTTTTTACAAAAAAACATTGTTTGGGGAGATACAAATTCAACAATTTTTACAACATTTGTCAACGAAAGCATAATTATTATAAAAATATTAGTTTCTGACATTATATTTGTTTCTTCTAAAAATTACTTAATATATACCTTTGCAGTTCTTATGAAATCTGATTTTGAAATGAGTTTAATGGGTGAGTAAACCTAAATTTATGGAATTAGAATTTCTGAAAAATTCGAAGGAAATTTTATATAACAAAATATTTATAAAGTAGTTATTCATTTTAAATTTTAATATGTAAAAACTAAGAAAATGTGTACCCCCATTGGAACCTCAAATAATATAGATCATGATGAATTTGAGAATCCAATTGATCAAAATACTTTTAGATGTGTGATGGGATGTCTACTTTACACAACATCTTGTAATCCATATTTTATGATTTAAATATACTTATATGATTGATATCAATCCAATCCAATCCAAAAGAAACTCATCTTAAAGCTATAAATAAAATTTTTCATTATCTTAATGGAACTATGGATTTTGTCTTAATTTATTCGTCTAGAAATGATTTTGAACTAAAATTATCTTATGATGCCAATATTGGTGGATGTAGAATGTAAATGAAATGTACTTCTAGAATTTTTCATTTCTTAGGAGATGATTTAGTTTCAGGGTTATGTATGAATCAAAACTCATTATCACTTTACACAACAGGATCCAATTATGTGTGAGCTGGAGTTTGGTGTGCTCATATGTTGTAGATGCAACACACACTCATTGACTACATCTTGATTTTTACCAAAATTGTTCTTTCATGTGATAATACAAGGGCCATTTCAATATGTAAATACCCATGAAATCATTTTTGTGTTAATAAAATAGACATAAGATACCATTTTAATTGATATCACACAAAAAATGGGGAAAATATTTTATAATTCATTAGAATGCAAAAAGAATTTTTAGATATTTTTAATAGAACCCTAAGATCTGATGGGTTTGAATACATTAAATAGAAGCTATAATTGTCCAATATGAAGTGATTAATCATATCTTATTAATATTTTATATCACATTACATTAATGAAATATTTTTCAAAGAATCATTACTTGTTATCTTATGTTTCTAAAACATTTTTTTAAAATTGAATATATATATAATGTTTTCATTATTATATTTAAACTTTCAGAAATAAATTAGTTTATAAAATTTATCGAGTCATATTTGTATTTAAAAAAACATTGAATATAAATTTTTTAACAAATAATTTTATGGATAAAATAATTTTAGTAACAAAAAATTTTATAAAAATTTTTCATTAATTCTTTTTAAAATCATCTATGTCAAAAACTGTTAAAATATACTTAAACAATGTTTTTGTTATATACATTATCATATTTAATATTAATTATAAAAACAAAGAGGATATGTTTACTTGTCCAACTGAGAAATTTAAACTATAAAATGTATTGTTTTTTTGTTTTTACAAAAATTCATTACATTACTTATATATGTTCTTGTTTACTTATTCTTCTATTTTTAATTCCAAATTTTTATTTTAAAACATATATGTTTACAAATAATATTTATACTCATTCTAATGAATAGTTTTCACAAAAAGATCAAGAATTCATAATTAAAATTAAATTATTTCGTAAATGAATTCATGATCTCCATATCATATAAGAACTTTTAATCTTTTCCATTTAAATTCATGGAATTCTATCCTTCATTTTGCTACCTATACAAGGCTAAGACAACCTGTGTCACACATCGGTTCAAAAATACTTTTCTCCTAACTCTTATTATTCTTTTAAAGCATCTATCCAATGTATTATGATTTTATTGATCCTCAATTCATGTTTCATTACAATGATATCATTATAATATATTTCAAAGGGAGAGGATTACATATAAAGAATCATCAGGAGAAAACTGTGTGAAATCAAGATTCAATTATCAAAAGGATTATTAGTTTTCATATCTAAGAGAAGTTTTTTTTAGAAAAACCAGATAAGGAATTAGATTTACATTTTCCCAAAATTGTAATAGAAATTAATACTACATTTTCTGAAGGAAATAGAATAAGAGGAAGAGTAATGGGAAGAATGGAAAAGGTAAGAGAAGAAGAAGAAAAGGAGGAAGAGGAATATGATGAATAGGAAGAAGATAACGATAAATACGAAATATTGAAATTAAAGGTGTCAAAATAAAATAAAACATTGAATCATCATAATATTAAACTCCAATACCTTCCCAATTAGATAAGGATTACTAGTTTTAATCTCATAATCTGTTTAATATTATTAATGTATCATAAGAAGAAAATATTTCTCAAAATTGAAATCACAAAGTTGATATAGATGAACAACCATATGTGGAAACATCATGACCATTTCTCTTAGTGCATTATCATGTTCTTAAATAATTAAAGGTATAGTTGCTCATAAGAATTTTGTCTATATTTTTAAGCCTTGACTTTTTTTTCTTATTACCATCCCTATCTTCAAAACACAAAATAAATTTGTAAATTGATTCAAAATATTCAAAATAAAAGGCAAAAAATATGAAACTTTTGAATAGACATGTTGATCATATTAATGAAAATTAAAAATCATTCAATGAAAATAAATATTCCTAAATGAGATCATATAATTAGGTGGTTATATGTTAAAATAAAGTTGAAATGGATCTCAAGGATCATGATGATCAGTTCATTGAATTACAGAAACAATCTAATGAATGATTTTATAATTTAATAACTGATGTTCTTGATAGAGTGATGTTTGTAGAAGAGTTCATAGAAACAATGATGATAATAAAGTGGATGTAAATGTTTCTATGGAGATGGGTCATAGTTTAGAGTTAGAAAATAGTATGATCAAAATGTGTGAAGATGAGATTTTCATTCTAAAGAAGAAATATTAAAAGATATCTATGGATGGCGAAACAACATAAGTAAAAAAATTTAGATGAAAACTGTGATCGAATACTAGACCATGAATCATAAATCATCAGTTTTAGATGATTAGAAGGATTATGATCCATTTAATAATAAAATGAAATTGTGATAATGTTTATAAATACAAAATTAATTTTTTTATTTATACTCTTGATGTATATTTTGGAACATTTTTGGAATGAATGTTAAATCTGAATGAATATTTCACCCAAAACATTATATCTAAATGTATTCCAATTAATTTTGGATGTATTTTATTAATTTTATTTCTGGGATGAGATGTCATATCACATAATGTTTTTCATATGTTATCTCTTTCTAACATTTCTTGATATATGCCTTCTTTATTATTTTTGAAAATAAAAAAGATGGAGAAATATATAAGGAGACCTCTATAATAGGGTAGGATTTTATAAAGGGATAATCCTTTTGAATTATTTTCCAAAGGATAAGATATTATCATAAGCAGGGTGAAATTGAATTAATACATCCCATCAGATTATAATGACGCAAAAAACTCATTGTGAGTTCTGATATCAAGAATAGCATTTAACAACATAAATGTTTTAAGGATTGTATGTGTTCTTTAAATGTTAATTTTTTTTTAATTTCATGACTTGTGTTCTATGATTTCAAAAAATAGGGGGATTGTTGAGTCAGAAGTCTTACTTATAACATTTCCTTTAGTACGTTTTGGAAATCAAAAAAATTTCCCTGAAACAATAATTTTATAACATTATATTTCCCAATAATTTTAGTATATTTTTATAGAAAAAAGAATTTATAACAAACATAAAAATAATTCCATTTAAAACATATAAAAATTATTATTTTTCATTCCAATCAATCATACTGGAGGTTCATAGGATACATTGGACAAACTAGTTTATTTATCAGTAGTTAAAGATATATATTTTTGATAAAAATTTATGACCATTTGTATAACCCTATTTCCGAGTACTAAGAATGACCCTTATTTAGTTTAGCAGATTTAAAATCAATAAAGAAGTCCATCATAATATCCCATGTTGATAATTGGATTGATTAGAATTATATCAATCAAACGGAATCCAATATATTATTGTAATGGTACAATTATAATTAATGCTGGATTATCACAGAACAAATCATCCTTAGCTAGAATGTTGAAGTTCCAAATAATTGTGTTCATTAATGTAAAATCTATTTGAGGTTGTTGCAACTAACTCTGAATATGAATGTTGAATAATTGTCTATATATAAGGGGTCATTTGTTTTATTGGGAGATGATTCAATTAAAAAACGATGCCTTATAAAAATTTCTATTATTGAAAACCAAATTCCATGTCATTGAAATTATTTAGAGTGTTGAAGTTCTACAGAATAATTATGAGGATTGTATTTCCTTATAAATATTTTTTTTGTAATAATATGTCCAATCGTGGTACTGATCGACTGTTTTTTGGGATCAGAAAGTATTGAATTTAATCTATTAGATCAAGGGCTTATGAGAATTCGAAGATAGACATTGATCATTATATAGATGGATTTCATGGTCCACAAGGACATATTTGAATTTGACCATCGTAGTAAGGAAATCCTGTGGATTGGAAGATATTTCTTATTTTGATAAATTAGATTGGGAGATTTCATGGTAATAAAACATATACCTTATAGTAGGTACAAAGAACATTGGATATTTGTGGTCATGATTTCTGACTACATTATCTCTTAAGGTTAAAAATTATTATTTTTTAAATCTTGTAAGTCATTCATTCTATAATAAGCTTTTATATTTCTTGTTTATATAATATATAATTTATGTTTTGCATGTGTAATAAAAAGTAATTTCTTAAAATTATCTTATCAAGAAACCATTTTATTGGGGTGTATGTGTTACCGATGAACTATAATTTAATCTGGTTATATATGGATCTGATTATATTACTCTACTATTCATACAATCTGTGAGAATGTTAATTTTTACTTAAGAGGATTTTTTATTTTGTTTTAGTTTAATTTTGAAATTACAATTCACCCCTATTATAGTATACATAAACACTTTTTATCTAATAATAGTTAGTTTGTTTAAGGATCTCTGAAGAAAGATAGTGGTTACTTACAATGTAAAACATTGGACGGTTAATTGGTGAATAATATTGAACATTTAATTGAAATTGATGAGTTATAGAAAAATAAAATAATGTTAGATCTCACTATAATTAATCGTCATGACCATTTAAATTTGTCACATTCATTTTTTGTGAATCTACATTTTTTATTATGTTTATTTCATAAATAATATAAAAAGAACAATGTATATTCTATTTTAGTAATTAGAAAAACAAAATAAATATTTATAGCTGAATATAATAGTGTAGAACAAATCCATAGACACTCTTTGGGAAATAATATTGTTCATCCCCATAGTTCTATTCAAGCATTTAATGAATTATTTTTTTGACTACGGTCTCCAAAAACCACATCATGACCAATTTTATGTGATTGGTCACATAGCTGCAAATGAGAGGGAAAATAAAAAGTTTGAATATACAAAGTAATTTTGGAATTTGGTCGGTGTGTTTATGAATCAAATTGATTTTAAATTTATAAATTATAATTTTCTTTATAGGTCATGTCAATCAGAGCTTGATTGGTCAGTTTTAACCCCTAGAAACAAGATTTTTCTATTACTTTAAAAAATTAACAATATAAAATAATACCGTATTCTATATTGATAAATATTATAATCATATTTATATTTGGTTGAATAAAAAATATTAGAAAATTTTTAAGGAATATTATCAATCCTTTTCACATCAACTTGATGACATTTGTTTGTATTTTGACCCTCTCTGAGAGATATGTCATTTTAATAAAATTATAAAATGTTACATGTTATCTTCCATCATACTGAGTGACACGAGCATCTGATGCATAGAGAACTAACCCCTATAGATAAAAATTGAATGGGCGATCATTCTCCCAGTATTTCATGTCAAACAATATTAGTTTTCTTCGCATTATTCCCTTTTATGTGATTTTTCACTTAACACTAAATTCAGGGGGGAGAAACTTCAATCGTACTTAGATATTCGTGTATCTGATTCATCTACCAATGAATCCAATATATGATAAATGACACGTATATCATTTTCTTATTATTTCATTTTAATCAGATCTCATTTGGTTGGTTTTCCCCCCAACCATATGATTTTACTCTTATTGAGAACTTTTAATAATTTAGAATCATATCATAAGTTATACTGATCAGTATGAGCATCAAATTGATTCCTGGTTGATTTCAAAAGATTTAAAATTATTAGTGTAATATTTTTCTAGATTATGACATCAATACAAATATGATTTTTTGTTTACCCACACCCCTCGATGGGAGATATTTCATCTTATTAAATCTATGAAATGTTTCTCATTTTTTTCAATCATATCTAGAGACCGTAGAATATGATGGATAAAGAATTGATTTATATAGATAAAATATGTCACAATTATTGTTTTACAATAATTTCAGGTCAATACTATTATTTATACATTCTATTAATCCCTTTTATGTGATTTTTCACGTAACTCCAAATCTGAGAGACAAAAAAGTAAATTAATGAAACTAAGAAATTTGGGTATCTGATCAATGTTACAAAGATTCTAATTGATTATAAATGACATAAAGATCACATTGCAAATATTTCATGTCAATAAAAACGTTTTTGGTTGGTTTTATCCTCAAGACACTTACCTTTACACATACTGTTTATTTTGGCCATCAGATTGATATGTAATTGATTTAAACAAATCAAAAATGTTTTTAGAAATGTTATCCTTTATTTTCACATCAATATAATGTTATTTTCACATTTCTCTCCCTCTTATGGGAGAGACATAATTTTAGTAAAACTATACAATGTTATTTGTCGTTTTCTTCCATATCGAGTGATATAATCATTTCATGGATGCAAAGTTGATTACTATAGATAAAAAATGTCTCTATAATTTTTATCCCATGATTTCATGTCAATAAAATAATGTTTTCTTGGTATTAACCACCCTAATGTGATTTTTCAATTAAATCCCAATCTGAGGGAAAAATGTAGCTTTTGATTATACCGACCAATTTATATTTATTATTAATGTGTTGATGGATCCTATAGATTTTAAAGGATTTAATGTTCATTGTAGTAGGATACCATGTTAATCGATGATAATTTTTATATTATGATTTCACATTAATCCCTGTTTTTTCCAAATTTTTACTCCCAACCAGTAATAATTCATTTTTTATGAAAATAAAAATTTAATAGAGAACCTTAAACTGCAAGAACTATTTTGAGAATAAGTTTATCATGTGTGTGAAATGTAATGATAAAAATCACATGATGGTTTTTTATTATTCTTTCTTATCAATAATTATTTATTTTGTAGGTTTTGAATAATAAGTTTCTAAAATATAATATTAATTTAAATGTGAATTTTATTTGTGAATTTAATAAAAATTAAAAATAGAAAGAGTCATTCAATTTTAATGGGAAACTAGAAAGATTAAATAAATCACACCACCTGGATCTGATGCCTCTTCAAGGACAATGGATTCTACATACATCTATTACAGTAGGGTTCTACAAAAAATACAAAATATTAGTATAATAATAATTAATGTCATAAAAATAATAAAATCATTTATTATAAACCTGCATTAAAGAATCCTATTCACCATCACCCCAGAAGATATAATCCCATAGTGCTCTGACCTCCACTAACAACAGTGTATTTACAACCTCGAGAGCATCTATATAGCCTCCAAATATATCACACACTGTGTCTCCCAAACAATAATAGGAGCCATAACCTTATCACTTGAAAATATAGAATGGGGAATCTCTATTCAAAAAATCATGATATATCCATGTCCATCACGATCAATGATGTGATGAAATATCCCATCCATCTACATGCAAATTTACAAATGGTCAACTGAATGTTATTTTACCTCAACATTCAATGGATCATGTAATATATATATATATATATATATGTGTGTGTGTGTATATAGATATATTAATGTACTGTTAACTAATACAAGAACATTCTATAAGATTCAAAAATTCAATATCATTGTGATCTTGAGTTATCATCTACATCGGTATTTTATTAGTCAGTGTACCTTTCTCCCATAACTATAAACCAAGAAGATATAACTATAAAATAGATACCCATATTAAATAATACATTTAAAAAAAATATGATAAATACATCATTTAAAATCAAGGACACCTGATGAGTCCCAAGCTAGTGGGGTGGTCCCTTCATCAAATGATTCTCAGAATGACGCGCCGCCACCACCTACATTATATTAATTCAAATTTGAATCTTGTAAAATGTTATTTATACTATTAAATATTTAAACATAAAATAAGAAGGATCATAGTTGTATCCTCTGTGGACCAATATGTAACTGTGTCATGCTACTACGATAAGAGAACACCTCTTGCGACTCTATCAAGAATGTATAGAGAGCCAACTTTTGGAACCCAATGCTCCCTCATTGCCCTACCTTTACAAAAGTTTCACATTTTACAATATTTTCCCATACACTCTAGCTAATTATCATCACCATGAACTACCAGATTATTCAATTTAAGAAAATTAATTATTAATAATTTATGGGCTTTTAATACAAATCTCAGAAACTACAATGATTCTCTTACATGAACATTCTTCCATAGTCAATCAAATGTGTCCTGAGGGAATGAATCCCAGTATTGTGTAGTCAATGAAAAAATATTAGGTTCATCCATAATAAGATCCAAGTGGGGAAAAAATTAAGGGGAACCCTCTCCCATTGTATGTCTCATAAAATGACATATCAAATGGCCTTGTACTCATGAAATAAGACAACTAGGGCCTCTCCATTAAGATAAAGTAGCGGTTAATTTAAACTCCTTTGAAAATAATTTCATAAATATTTTCAATGATGTGCATATTTAATTTTAAATCATAATTGAAAATTTGAAAACACATTTAATTTCATGCATACCAAAACCAATAGAAGTAGTTTCCCTTCCATAATAATATGGATCTTGTTCCGGTTGTGCTAACATATCTATAATCATAAAAATAATTAATAATTGAACAAACATAGAAAATATATCATAGAATGATATAGTATATACAATAAAACATTTTAAAGGTTTATAATGAGTTAAACAATTAAAAAAAAATTTAAACCAATTAACATTAAAAATATCATATGTTTCACTAAATACAAAAATCGATCATTTACTTTTCACTTTATTCAAAAAACTATTGAATATCGTTTCATGTTGATCTAAAATGTAATTATCATGCTTATGTGCAAAAATGGAAATAATCTTGGGATCAATGATTTAAATTTAAAGCACTCATCAACATGAAATTTTCTCAAAAACATTACTATTTGGATTAGATTGTATGTTTTGAAGATAATGTGTTCTACTTGTGTTACCCGAATGAAAAATACATTACTAACTAATTAATATCGATATGACATACTGTTAATGTTCTCCAATGTAAACAGAAGTTGATCAACTTTAGTTCCCTAGACTAGATCAACCCAGTTACACTATAACAATATGTATATGAAACTGTGTTTATATACTTCATTAATTATGTCATTTAATTGACTATAGTAACATCCAAAATCGACAAATTGATAACCAATGTCACGATTTTTTGTTTCTAGTTTTTCAAAAATATATGTCATATAAATTCAAAAAGAATTATCATATATAGATTTTTAATGATGAGTCACTACAGATGAACTATTAGCTAGATTGTTTAATTCGTCAGAAGGTATTGCGTTTCCTAACTCCTACAGGTTATGTATACATTTATTTCATGGAATTAAATAAATAGTTATGCCGAAAGAAATTAGTACTTTGCTTTAATCATTATGAAAATTCATTTATACCTATGAAAGCCTTGAACCAATAATAAAATGATGCATAATGGGACTTTTGGAGATGATAATCCCAAGACAAAGCATATCTTTTTTTAATCTTATAAATGTGTTTCAAAAAAATAATAATTCCATTTCCAAATTATCAACATCAATATGAAAAAAATAATGAAATTTTGAATATTAAAACTAATAAGACACTTACTAAAAATACAGTGAACCTAATGGAGTATAGAACAAGATATAATGATTAGATTTTACCACTTTGAAGTCATCCATACGTAATATAGTGCATTATCTACCTATACTATAATGAATCTAAGATGTATAATAATTTTGTTTTAACATCCATAAGATATTCAACAAATACTTTTATACATTCATTCATCAAATAACCATTAGTTATTTATAGCTCTATATGAGCACTAATAAATATATTTATTTTAATGTATTTAGATACAAGACAATAGTTTACATCCACCTAAATTTTACAATACTAGTATCAATTACTTCTATATTTACGTGTAACATCAAATGAAGCAGAACATTGAAAAATGAGGGTGGAAATAGATTCTCCAAGTAAAAAGAATAATTAATTTCCCATCATATAAATTTTTTTAAACAATGATTCATTAGTTCTTTTAAAAAAAATCTTCATTTAATTACTCATATACATTTATGGTTGAACT
Source organism: Viscum album (assembly GCA_963277665.1). NCBI lineage: Eukaryota > Viridiplantae > Streptophyta > Magnoliopsida > Santalales > Viscaceae > Viscum > Viscum album. Next base: position 977,778,284 of record OY728139.1, on the reverse strand, counting down.
TCAATGGGAAATTAACAATCAAGAAATGCGATTAGAATCAAAAGTTAAAGTAGAATGTGATTGTCAGTAATTTCTATACCTATCAATATGATTATCTATCAAAACCATGAACTTTTCTAAAATGGAATGAAATTCCATTCTTAATCAGGATATACTATGCAGTAGGAATGCATTTTCTTTTACCGACAACAAATTGTAAATGAATCATTTTCCTTAAACCCATTTATTGTAAATCACATCATCCATTGACATGGTCCTTTTATTTTCCACTGACACACAGTATGGTCTCCAATAAAATGTCACAAAAAAATATTTACATGACATCCAAATTATGACTATATACGAAAATTTTCATGTAAGGGATATTTTAAAAATATTTATCTCCTTATAATTGTAATTTTTTCTACCAGCACCAAAAATAAATCGTAACGAAAGAGAAAACAAATCCTATAATTTATATACCATGTATATGTTTCTATTCTCAATATATGATATTATTTCAAATCATTTTACTATCTTTGGTTCTGGGAAAATTTTCCAGAAACATTAAATTCCTATTTTTTATTTCTAAATATATGATGAGGGTGAGGAAAACATGTGTAGCTCGGGTAATTTCACTATTATAAATATTTATCAATATATTTTTTTTACGTTTACGACATCAAAGGGAAAAAATCATCTTTCATTCCCAAACCTGATAATGATTTATAAGTCTTGATGTCATTTTTTTCAATAATAAAATATCCAACCATTTGGACATTTCTTTCATTTTAAAATCGTATGTTATCACACCATCATCCAAAAATTCATTCAACTTATCAATCAATGGATGAATGTAAGTTATAATATTTCCACTTCAATTAAGGGTCTATCAATAAGAGTGTAATGTAATATAAATTGTTGATTCATATAGAGCCACTGAGAATGATTATATAGAACACCACCATGGGCCATGTGTTATGAGTTGCACCAACCAAAGACCTGAATGAATTGAAATAATCTACAGCCAATCCTAATCAAACATTATGTCTCTATTTGGTAATGTCAATGTAACATTGATTAATCTCCTTCATTTAAAGTAATTCTATGAGTTAGTTTATCATGTAACCATCCTTATTTCTTTCGTAGTATCATCTCAATAATCTATAAACATTAAATGACTTAATTTTTTTTCAACATTTTATTTAATAGAAATTGATTAATTTTTTATAGTAATTGGTTCCCCCTATTTTACAATTTGACATTGATAAGCCTAATTCCCCCCCTTATCATTCCACTTGGAAGGGACATATAATATACAATTATCCATGTGTGATTTTTCTTTTATAGAAAACATATAGTTGTTTTCATATGAATCTATGGTCACATATATGAAACCTAATTTACTTTTAAACATATGATAATAGAAATAGGGATTTGAAATGTTATCATCACCGTAAGTTTATTTTTAAATTACACCATCAAAATATCAAATGATTTTTTTGACCACAAATTCAAAGCCATGAAGTGAAATTAATCCATGATAGAAGAAAACTTACTTTATGCAGTAGAAGAGAAATATAATTCAATTTTTTCAAAATCATTTATTTTTATAAGAGCAAAATGAATCATGATCTACACAAGATCATAGATTGATCTCACCAGTATCCACATTTCATATTCTAATACCATTTAGATCCTTCCCACAAAACATATCATTATGCATTCCATGCTTCAAATTAGTCATCCTCTCTTCGACATCTATCTGAATAGTCTCTATTCAATGAAAATTAATATATTATTCTCCATAACAAGTAAAAAACTTATAATTTTTTAAAAATACATTCTGGAATACATGGTCAATAACAATATGTTATGAGAATTAATATTTGTTTGTTCATTTTCTAAATGGAAAACTATCATAGTAATATTGAAATCCTCTAGTGAAATAAATAAAAAATATAATTTCCAAAAATTTTATTTAGAAATTCTATTTTGATGATAAATTAAAATATTATCCATATTTGTATTTCATGACCCCTCCCCCCCAATTTTACCCCTCATGGGTTGGTAATTGGACAATGAGCATAGTCACCACCCATGCCCATCCACCAGTAGGCCCCATGTTGGAAACTAGCACTGATGGTATATCACACATATATATGTGAGAGATTTACGACTAAGGGAAACATTAATAGTGGAGAGATATGATATATACCACAATAAAAAAATTATCATAATGTTAAAAATACCATAGTGTGTATATGTAATATAACAAAGAACTAAAACAACCAATAAGGTAATTGAAATTACCAAAAATGTAAACTCAACAGCAACCACGAATCCCAAACATCTTCTATAAAACCATAATCTAGTGATATCTACCTTGATGTCCAACATGTTCCTAATGACCTGAAAAGAAGTTTGTATATACTTGGGGTGATCATAAATGATGACATAGTATAATTCTCTTGAGATCCTATTATAAAAAAGATAAATAAATCATATTAATTCCCAATGAATAAAAATTGATACTAACTTATCACCTAAATTATTATATAAATTTCTCGCCTCACCTTGGCTATAATGAAATTGGCTGGACATACATAAAAAAAACTTTTTTATAATACTTAATATATTATAATAATATATGCTCAAAGACTGTACTAGTCTAGTGCCATTGGAAACCTATTAACCCAATTATTGATATATAAATGCGCTACATCATCCCCCATTATGTTCTTATTGATAGAAACCTTCTTATACACATCTATCATAATACATATCTTTTTAACATTGGGGAAATTAAATAAAAAAGGGGTGAGCTCTAATGAATTACAAGGGTATATATGGGAGATATGTAAGATTAATCATTAAAATATGGGTATGAGAACATGATCCGGAAAATAAATGATCATACTATACATTTCATTGGTCATATACATAAATTCCGAAATTGTGATTTGTATTTCATATGAAATTAATCATAAAGAAATAATTAACATAATCTATTAAAGCATAAACTAGGAATAAAACATGGAATTTTTGAAAACACATAATCATATAATATGATTTCAATAGACTCAAAGGCATAACTAACAAGACCATCATGGTAGTATGGGTTCACTAACCATACCATATTGATTGTCATGCTTCACCCCATGGTAATATTAGTAGCATGAGTTCACTCCTTACACCATCATTGTATTCATGTTTTCCTCCCATGACCATCTTAGTAGTCACGGTTCACTCCAAATTCCATCATAGTCTATATCATGAGATATAATTCATTACCCCATGCATTAGAGGGTGATATAAGTAACACCCTTCTTATAATGAAATCATACATACATGTTCCAAAAGGTCATTTAGCATCATATAACAACCCATTGAATTAAATTGTTATCATAAACATATAAACATATCATAACTCTGGGGAAGTGATAAAGGTTTATATTCATTTCATCAAAATCATAAATCGTGAAAAAAGTGTGTTTCATAACCATATAAATTGTTAAATTGAAATAAGATTCCTAATTATCATTCCATAATAACATAATACATTAAATTAAATAATATTAATGGAATCATTGAATTATTTCTCCATAAAATAATGATTAACACAAATCGTTGTTAACTTATATGGTAAATAATGTTAAAAAATCAATTAAAAAATTATTTGGGAAAATATCATAACTTCATTGAAAAATGATTTTTAATACATAAAACCAATTGAAATTAATTTTCTTCTAAAATATCATGAAAAATTATAGTGAAAACATCAAATCATTTCTAAACCCATTTTCAATGAAAATTAATCTTCTAAACATTTTAAATACATTTATATTCGAAATCAATTTTAAAAAATAAAGTAAAGAAGGAAAACTTTTTGAAAACAATTTCATTGAAGATACTTTGAAATCATATATAGAAATATTGAATCTGTTTTTGAATGTCATTCCATTTAAAATACATTTAAAACATATTATGAAATCTAAAAAATGTAATGAAATTCATTTCATTGAAAATACTTTGAAAAAATATAACGAAATCCTGAAACTGTTTTGGAAACCATTTCATTGAAAATAATTTGAATACTAATAGTGAAATCTTGAAAACGTTTTTAAAAACATTTTCTATGAAAAGTATTTATAAAATAATTCATAAAAATTAGCATTTTATCAACTCAAAGGGTGTTTAAATGGAATGAAGGTGGATAAATCCATACTTTTCATATGAGGTAAAAACAACATTCCCAATTTCATGGTAAATAGTATAGAAAAAATCCTTGTTTAGAAGTATACAATAATGTTCATTTGAAGGTATTGGTAAAATAAAAAACAGGTAAAAATGTCTCTTAATTATTTCAAGATAATGGTATAACATTCTTGGAACTATTTTTAGAGAACATATATTTCTGAATAAATAGAGGCTAAAGTAAGAATTTTTTGAAAAGTCATTGTTAACTATCATATTTACCAAAACATTAAAACATGGAACAAGTACATGAATATAACATTAATAAATATTGGTTAAGAAAATTCAATAATTTTATTGAGAGTTGGTACATAATATTTCATCCATGATGCATAATCATTAACCATCACGAAAAGTGATGATATTGTTTGAATAAACACTTACCATTTAGTTACAAGGGTTTATACTGTCCATGTAAGAAAATGAAATTATAAAAACAATAAAATATCATGAAATTAAGGAAATTCATTATATAACTTGTAAAATGGAATAATATATACCTAGAATGAAAATTTAGGGGCATTACAAAACTTAAGTATCAATGATTGAAAAATTGAGACAAAACTATTTTTAGTATTTTGTATCTTTTGAAATTTTATCCCCCAGAAAGAATGATCATAAAATTGATATGTGAAAAATCATAAATTTAATTATATGATACATATAATATAATCATGGGGCTTACATACACATTACAAATGTAAATATTTTGGGAAACATCATGTATCCTAGAGATATTAAAAGTGATATGAAATTACCTTACCTTGTGTCTTTACTCTAGTTATACTCATTAAAAACACATGTATAATAAAAATAAATTGATTATAAATATTTTTAAAAACCATATTCTAATATCTTATAACATAATTTCTTTTATTACTACCTTTTATTACCCACCTGTTAACCATTTTATGTGATGGTTTCCTTCGAAAAAAATTCACCTTTTTCTTCACATTTGTCTAATTTTGTTATATCATTGATCATTATATGTTTATCACAATTAAATAATGTAAACCATGAAATAAATATAATTTATATCCACTATATGTATACTATAATACTTCGTATTATAATGATTTATGAAATTGTATACACAATTCGTGGAGGTGATAATCTGTATGTATGTGTGAAAAATATTTTCTATTAAATATCACTTTGAATGAAATAATTTAAAAGATATATATATATATATATATATTATAATAGATTTATTATATCATATATATCATATATATTATGTAAAACTATCCATAACATATTCCATGTTTTGTATGAATGAATCACATTACTTAGAGGGGCAATACTCTCCACAACATCAAGAAAAATTATCATATTAATAGAAAATGGAATGGATAAAGATGTGTGTTTTTAAAATAATTTTAATGATTAAATATATAATAAAAATTATTTATAAAATATATAAATATTTTTTCCATTACAATTCCCACCATTTTAGGTAGAAAATAAAATTGAACAATCATCGTTTAGCGAGGCGGTAGTCTGTCTACATGTAAACAATGTCTTCGTTACCCATTAGATGGATGTGTGCGTATGTTTGTGTGATACTGTAAACATAAAAACTTGCAAGATTATTTGAGATAACGGTTTTATTATATTGTAATGGAATATTATTATTTGGATAAGTGGATAATGAAAATAGGGGAAATAAGTATGAGAGAGGGAGTTACCCATTAGTCGGTTAACTACTTTTGGATAGGACCAAAGGCTTTCTTGGAAGGATTTATACCAAAAAGAAGATTCAAGGTGGAAGGAAGGGATTATGGGGAGAAACAAGGGAAGTATTTTGGTTGATACAATGTGACATTATAGGTGTGTGTAAGTGGGAGGTGAGGAAGCCTTTTATTACAGGGGAGATGTGGCACTTTTGTATTATTTTAATGAAAAACAAAGCCACCCACGTTTTTTATGGAAATTGGATCAATAATTGTTAAAAGTTATGAAAATGGAGTATAGGGTCGAACTATTTACCATCAATGGTTTTAGGAAAAGTTTATAGGTAATTATGGGCCTTAATTATATGGTTTTGACTCATATTATGTTTATTTTAACCTTATTTGTTTTAATTAATTTCATTTACTTCCCTATTATTTTTTGTAGAAAAATAAGTTGACCATATCAGACATTATAAATTATGATGATTACAAATTAGTTTTATGTTATTAGACATTATAAATTATGATTATGAAATCACATAAGTGGCATAATTAATTTTAAATATAATCTCGTAATGAGGTCAACAATGTAGGGTTTTAAAGTAAAAATGACCAAAAGATTTCTTAGATTGTATATCTAATTTCAACGTGAATTTGGTTCTAATAACCTAAATTAAATCATTTTTAAAAAAATATAATCTAATTAATCTTCAAAAAAATATATATAATTTACCCTTATAAATAAGTTATATGAAAAATCAGTATTGAATTAATATCCAGTATTTTTCACTATTCTCCATAAAATGATGTTTCTCTTGAAATTCAAAAGAATATTTCCCATGAGAATTAATAAATTATAAATTAAAAAATGATAATTTATACAAATTTAAATTTATAAATGTTTTTGAAATGACTTTTTCTATTTTTCAGAGAAGGACATTAAAATCTGTTTATTTGAGAAAACAATATATTAAACATAAAAGGACTTTTCCAAAAATAATGTCTTTCATTATCATATGTTTTATTAATATAATACCAACATAGACAATATTTAAAAATTATTTATTACTTTGAAATATCTATTTTTATCAACTAGGTTATAGTTATTTAATTTAAAATTTTATTACAATAAAATACTGTTTCGTAGAAACATCAGTGTATCATGTAACGTATGCAATATCCATGCCATGTGGAGGAATGTTTGAATTAGTGCATTGAAAAAAAATTAAAATTTAATATATTTTAAAAAATTGTCTATATAAATTTTGGTTTTAAGAAAGGTTACCTCTCTCCATGTCAATTATACAAGTTTGATCATATAGTTCAATAATAAATCAACAGGGAAATCACGATTCCACATTCCTATTGGGATGCTGCTATGAACTAATGTCACATGTCCTTTGACATATCTCTTCAAAAGAAGCTATCATGAAGACACATGGGATATGTATCAATACATACATCCCCTTCATCACATTTTCTTTTCATCTCAGGACACATCTACACTTTGTGCCCATGTAGTTTTCAGAAGCCACTAAAACCTGTATGATGTATATCATACATAATGTATTATCCCCCAAGCCATCATATCCCACACACCGATTATGGTACCACATGTCAACACTAACCATACACATCATCCCTATAATAATCATTTGGATACTATATACAGATATACATGCATGTGAAATAACCATAATCCACTACACCCCTCCACACACATATAAGGGGAAACTCACCATTGTGCATACCATCACATAATACTTGTATGAGAAGAGAATGATACTAGTGGGGGTAGTCAATCATCTATCCCTCTCCAACATAGATGATGGAGAAAACACCCTCCCAGAGTCTACAAGGTGTCATTAACCCTACTAACAATGGCGGGGTACTGTAATGACTCACAAAACATGAATGATATATTATATCCCCTGACTAAACTATAGGCATTAACCTAGTCCTATGATTCATTACATATATAATCTCTTGGACACCCGAATGCTACTTCCATGGACTGGATATCCTATATGAACAGAAGAAATTAATGAAGATATATAATATTTAGACTTTTATTTTAACATTTAATATAATGTTAATAAATTTATTAATTATTAAAATTAATTTATTTATATTTCAATAACTATCCATGTGATGTCTACACACTGCATGAGTAATCATACAATGTCTATAGTGACCTAGTATTAACATTTACAATTTCATTCTAACAGTAGTTAAATCCATGGGTTAAAAAATTATTAAACATTATAACTATTGCATAATTCATGGTACTCTAGGAAACAAACCTAATCTACCATTATGATATGTAGCGATACACATCCATATACCCGAAGTAGTGGGGAATAGAATATTGGTGAATCAATGAATCCAATCATCTATCAATTAAATAGTTTCATTATCATGAAATCATATCAAATTTCATCACAACTACCAAAAGTCCTAGCTTTAACAAATTACATCAACCATAGTGTCATCCATGACAACCTCACATATATAATCATGCATCTCATAGTCATGGGTGCTAATTACTAAAAAAACTATGGAATCCCTGCCTATATTTCATCATCCATCCCATTATCATATCACATCACATAAAACATCTCATATCAAGATCACACAGAATGTATAATGAAACAACAATATTCAAGATGGAATAATTTCCCTAAAAACAAGGCATCCAACCATCACATGAAAAAAAGATCTCATAACCCCAACACAAGACAATATTCATTCATAAGAATGTGGGAAAACGTGTGTTGAAACATTTTTCTATATTAATCAATTGGTTTTTATTCCATGTTTAATTATACAATTAAATTATCAATGGTTCCAAATATGGGTAACCTATGAAATCATCTATAATAAGTGTTATAGGGTAATGGCATAATACAACCCCCAAATATAATTCAAATGACCATATAATAAACAATATGTTATAATTCCATATATAAAATACAAAAAAAAAATTTATACAATGAAATCACACCCAAATAGAGTGATGATGTAGGAATAGAAAAAAGAACAATTGTAGAAGAAAAACAAGAATATAAAAAAGAGAAAAGAAAATTATTTCTAGGATTCAATCCCTTTGGTACCAACTACATTGAATGAAAACCAAAAACTCAGAAACATTTTTTGAAAGCACAAAAAATAGATTACTATGCACAAAGGAAATTAATATAGTCAACTGAAATGGACATAAGTGCTGAAACAGAAATTGCACAATAGTTGTAGCAACACAGAATTAATCAGCATTAAGAAAAAATATACAAACATGGAAAAATGACTAGGCATATAGATCACTTCATGATACATGAACATCCAACATAATGCTTCTTTCGATCTCATCTTTGGATGATCATTCCATGTATCTGGATTCAGGAAATGGTCACATGTCTTCAACCGAGAAAAACATCGATAGGATCCACCATGATTTGCACACCAACTGTGTTTAGGGTGGTTAATTGGCCACCATATGACTCTATTGATGAGGAATATTGAACCACCACTAGTAATCTTGATGTCGAAGATGGAAATTCTAAATATCTGGAGAGAGAAATTGTAGACCAAAATACCAGATGGAAGAAAACAAACCATCAGCGGTGAGTGGGAATCAATTTCTGTAATTTTTTCACTTCTTATCATATCAAATCTATCACCTAAGTAGATGAATTATAGATATATTTCATATAATGAATATAGGAACCAAAGGGGGGATAAATCCCTCCTTTCGGTACAATAACCAGCTAACTGCATAGCTGTAACTACCCGAATCTGGAGCCCCTCAACTGGTGTCCCGTGCCTGGTTCGCCACATGACCTCAAACTCATTTAACCAAATTCTAGAGGCTACAGACTAACAAAAAGTGCCTTGGAAAGATATTGGGGGAATCTATGCCCTCATTCGGGAAGGTATATAAGGTAAATTAAATAACAGTCAATAGCGGAAGTAATAAACAACATACATCAACATAAACTAAACAGCGGAAGCAATGAATAATATAATAATGATGCAGCATGGTATATGTATCTAAATAATGAAGCAAACCCAAAAAAGTGCTGAATTACATCTGTGAACAAATTAAAAAAGTAAACATCAACTCCAGCTGCATCGGAAACCAAAGCTTGGTCCTATGCTCTCTAGCTACAACCAACAATCATGTACCTGAAGTAGAAGGGATATAATCCCTATCCACACCTGCAACCATATAATCTATTTGAGGAATAAAACAAGACTCACACAGGGTGTGAGGATAATTCTAGTAGGTGATCACCAGAAGATCTGTGCCCTACTGTAAGTGAGCAATATAGAAAAATTAAAGGAAATAAAAACAGCATAGAAACATGAGTACTCTAAAGTAACAATCCAAACAATCTCAATTTACATTTATTTATTAATTTAATTCACTCAATAAATTATAAACCATGAAATCTAGAAAACAACTCTATATTCTTAAGTGATAGAAAGCAACACAACATGTGTCTCAGCAGACAACCATACAATGAGCAGTGCAAACTCAAGCATGTTATTTGGCATGGTGAACTCGTCACAATCAATCAAACAATAATCATGGTGACTCTATGAGTGGCTCACACTATAAGACCCCTCTATTCATGTAAACAGACGAAGGCACGAACACTGAGTAAATCTCTAACCGTGAATTCCCCTATTGCCTTGCAATGATTATTATAGAATCTCTTAGAAAGCACTTACATCTAATTCCCCCTATAGTCTCAAACATGTAACTAAGGACACTGTAAGGAAGCATAATGTCCCATTCCCGTAGGTCCTATGAATGATTCTAATTTATAACAGACTCTCTAGGGTAGCCCTTAATCGTCGATTCCCTCTTTAGTCTACCATCCCGGGTTCCCACAACCCGGAGTAGTGTAGTCGTGTGAAATCCAATTTTAGAATCCCAAAGTAAGCTCAAAAAAGTACATGGCTAAGAGAAAAGATGCATAAAAAGCATATAAATAGTAGGCAATACATGCAATCAATTATATCAAGGAAGATAAACAATACAATAAGGTATGCCTCATAGGAAACCTAAGCCAAATGTTGATAAACAGCCAAAATAGGGGGAGCACCCATGGGGTGATCCTAAAACATGGTAAAAAGCAAATATCAATCATCTAATAAACTCAAGAATACATGAAATCTATGGTATATAACAATACATGATCAAAACCCAATCCCGAGATACCTGATACATGGTCATCTGACACTTTTGCTCCAAAAACTCAAAGACATTAAACATAGGGAAACAAAGCACCTATCTCGATCCTAGGAGATCGATATACTTGAACCTTGGCCTATGAATCTGCCTATAATGGTGAAGATCTGAAAAACCATCTAAAACATTCTACCTCAGATATCTCTCATAGGATAAGGAATTACGAAATGTGGCCAAAGATGAACCAAGAACTCACTGCTGGGATTCTATTGTAACTAACGACGTTCGATTTGGATAACCGGTGACTGATTGGTTGGTTGGAGAAGATATGGACTCCTTGGATGCACTGGATGTAATTAGGGGGAAAACAAGATGTATATAGGTTTATGATGTGACCCCGGTCTGATTAATGAAATAAAAAGAAAAGTACACGACGTTTACTTTATGAGTACACAACGTGCACTCGCCCTTTCCATACACCACATTAAGAAGTCTCCACATCACTGCTACACACAATGTGTGTATCATAGATGTGGCCAGCACCCGGCCTTGTGCGGGAGAATAGTACATGGCGTGTACTCCTAATGTACATGACATGTACTTAGAAAATATCCAGATTTTCATATTTTCACAAAAATGACCAGGAAAGAAAAAACATACCTGAAACGATGAACTGGGTTCATACAAACTTCACCCCTTTAAAAAATAAGTCCCCAAATTTCCCTAACATGGTGGCGAAGAAGAAACATCGAACAACTCTGGCCACTGTGATTGAATATAGGCCTCCCTCTCTAATGTATCATCTTGTACACGGTCGTCCTGCCATAACACCCGTACACAGATGAACATACTGTCTACATAATATCATTGCACTACGATCAACAATCCTAATAGGATGCTCCTCGAATGATGCATCATGCTCCTGCTCAACCCCCTTGGTTTGAAAAACATGAGCCATGTATGAGAAATATCGGGGAAGCTGAGAAACATTGAAGATGTCATGGATAGACTGATATCTCTACGACAACTGCAACCTGTAAGCAACCAGCCTGAATCTCTCCAAAATCTTAAATGGTCTGACGTATCTCGGTGAAAGCTTACCCTTTCTCCTTATCCTCTTATGTCTCAAACCCATGGAAACACATAGGAAAACCTGATCCCCGACCTTAATCTCCAAAGGTTGTCTCTGTTGATCAACATTAGATTTCTACCGATACTGTGTAGTATCCATCCTTTTTCGAATCAACTCCACCTACTCTGTGGTCTCCTAATCAAGATGAGGTCCCAGCATAGCCGCCTCTCCTACCTCTATACAACACAAGGGTGATCGGAACGACCAACCGTACAAATCCCCGTAAGGTTCCATCTGAATTGTTTCTTGAAGACTATTATTTTTGGAAAACCCCACTATAGGTATATGTCTCTCCCATGAAACTCCAAAATCATGGACACATGCTCGTAGAATGTCCTCTAGAAGCTGAATCGTTCGCTTTGCATGGACATATGTCTTGGGATGGTACGATGTACTCAGAAGTACATGTGTACCCAAATCCCTCTATAGCCCTGAACAGAAATGCAACATGAGGCTGTCGTCCCTATCATAAATTATAGTACTCAGAATCTAATGAAAGTGTATAATCTCAATGATGTACAACAGTCCGTGGACATCAACACCGAAGGTCTCTTTAATCGGCAAGAAGTAAGCAACCATCGTGAGCCTGTCAATGACAACCCATACAAGGTCCTTCCATCGAGGCGATCTTGGTAACACTGTCACGATTTCCATCGCGACATCATTCCACTTACACATGGAATTGGGTAGCTGCTGTGAAAGCCATGCCATTTGTTGGTGCCCTAACTTCACCTGCTGACTGGTGAAACATCTCACAACAAAACGAGCAACATCTCTCTTCATACCTGGGCAGCAATACAGGTAGTGTAAATCACGATACATCTTGGAGATTCCAAGATGAACTTTCCAGACTGAGGAATGAATGTCTCACATTAGCCCCTCGCATATATCTGTTGGCACAAATACACGCCCCTGGAAACACATGATCTCATCCTCACCTATGGTCCATCCAAGAGGAGGGTCCTCTCCTGACACGCTTTCCAATATGACTAGGCCTTTAGAATCTTATAAATTCCTCATTCAAACATGGTTAGTAAGAGGAGATGTAACAGCTATAGAAGATAGGAATGTCTGTCCCTGTCTATCGTACTCCTCCAAATTCATCTCAGAGAATATATCCATAAGCTACCACTCACTGCTAGCCTCCTAAACAACCTATATATGAGTCCTCCTTCTCAGTGCATTAGCCAATGCATTGCATTTCCTAGGCGTATAGGAAGGATTGAAATTAAAAGACTACAGGTACTCAACCCACCTCCACTATATCAGTTTAAAATCACACTGCGTGAAGGAGTACTTGAGGCTCTTTTGGTCAGTATACACCCCAAAATGCTCTCCTAGAAGATAATGTCTCCAACAACGCAAAGCATAAACAACTACATTCAACTCCATGTCATGTATAAGACAGTTCATCTCATGTGGCCTCAACTAACGAGATCCGTACACAACAAAATGATCCTCATGCATAGGCATTGATCTATGACCAATGCCAGATGCATCAAAGAAAACTATATAACTCATGCCTGGCTCTGGCAATACTAGAATCAGTTCTGATGTCAAACTCTCTTTCCTCTCCTGGAAGGCTGAATCGCAGGCTTCTGACCAAACATACTTCACCCTTTTCTTAGTCATTCCCATCAACGGAGCTTCTAGGAATGAGAAATTCTGTATAAACCCCCTCTAGTAAACAGCCAACACTAAAAAAACTCCGTACCTTGAAGTCGTTCATCGGCTGCTCCCAAGTGACTTGTGCTCTCACCTCTTCTGGTTCTACTGATACTCTTGTCTCCAAGATGACATGACCCAGGAAGTGAATCTCTTCCATCCAAAAGTGGCACTTAGAGAGCTTAACATATAATTGATGCTCCCTTAGCATACTCAAAACGATCTAAAGATGGGTAACATGGTTGTGTCGAGTTTGAGAGTACACCAAGATGTCGTCCATGAAAACCACCACGAAGGAATCCAAGTATGGATGGAAAACTCTATTCATCAACACCATAAATACAGTTGGCACATTCGTGAGACTGAACTACATAACCAAGTACCCATAAAGACCATAACTACTCCGGAAGGCTGTAAGAGGTATATCAGATGGTCTGACATGCAATTGATGGTAGCCAGATCTCATGTCAATCTTAGAGAACACTCTTGCTCCTTTAAGCTGATCAAAGAGATCATCTATTTGTGGAATTGGATATCAGTTCATGATCATCAAATGGTTCAGCTTCTGATAATCCACACAAAGCCTAAGGGTGTCGTTTTCCTTCTTCACAAACAGGACAGGTGAACCCCAAGGAGAAGTACTGGGTCAAATGAAACCCCTTTCCTACAACTCCTCTAACTACTTCTTGATCTCCTACAACTATGGTGTAGCCATCCTATGAGTAGGAATTGACAATAGTGCGACTCCTGGCACAAGCTCAATAGATATGTATAAATCTCACTCCGGATGAGAACCATAAAAGTCTTCTCAAAATAAATCTCTAATGTAATCAACCACTGGAGAAAAATTTACCTGAGAAATCTCATGGTCATCCAGATATAAGCTAGAAATCTAGGCCAAAACACCACCCAACCAACGATGCTCTGGTCCTTCTCTACTCTCTTGGACATCCCATTCGCCCTTGTGAAGAAAAGATCTGCCCTCTGGTGATGTGAAACTCACCCTGCAACGATAGTAATCGACAAAGGCCTGGAAGGGAACTAACCAATCTATCCTGAGAATGATGTCATAGCCTGCCATCTCCAAAACATAGATACAGAATGAAAAACGTCACCCACCATCCTTGAGGGGCCAGTCTACGCATTAAGGCACGCTAGCAATTCTAATTCCCAAGGGTGTGTCTGGCGTCATCATATCCTTAGACGTCTAAATATCAAGTCTAATGATTTCCACAGTATACACATAAATAAAGCTATGAGAAGATCTTGTATCAAAAAGTGCAGAGGATAAAACTGAGGCTACTAAAATCGTACATAAATCTGTAGATGGTCCACGATCCTACTACTGATGAATCTGGTATACATCAAATGTCTGGCCAGTACCGTGGGCCTGCGTAGCAGCCTGAGATCCCAATGGTGTTCCTCCCTGAGGCTGACCACTACATCCATGGCATCAACCCATGCCGGAATTACCAGAAGAACTCTAGCCCCCAGTCTTCTATGAAACTGGTAATCCTACTCCTGTACACAATGTTGAAACTGATCCTCATTCACTAGCTGCGGGCAGAAGAACCTTACAGAAGCTCTGCAGATGACACATCTTGCCGCAAGATCGACAATCCACTGGGTCCCTTGGGCACTGGGGAATCTTATGACCACTTCAACCACACTGATAACACACAACTTGGTTGCTAGCGTGTTGATCCCGTCTACAGAAAGGAATACCTCGCTTCCTCGAGTCACCTCGCGTAGACTCTTGGTTGCACTTCTTGCCGTCAGTCTGGAGAGAATCAGCCCTGGATGCTGAACCGCCCTGGTCAACAGCTCCAACTTCCCTCAGGTTTCTCTCTATAATAAGCGCCTAGATGACTATCAGGGTAATAGAAGTAAACTGAAAGACGTTCACCTGTGACCTGATGTCCAGTCCGAGGTCTTCCTCAAACTTCCTCGCCAAAAACAACTCTTTATTCCCCATAATGGGAGTGAAATGTTGTAACTCTATATAGTGGGATGAATACTCCATAATTGTGAGAGTAACCTGATGCAGGTTCATGAACTCTCTGGCTCTATTGGCACTCAATGTCGCTGGGTAGATGCAGTAGTATATAATATGCTGAAACTAATCCCAAGCCATAGCCTATTGGTACCCTATATGCGAAACCACATCCCACCATCTCACGTAGGAATCTCACAACATAAATGTCACAAGCTTCACTATCTTCTCCGAAGGTGTCTCCAGATGATCGATGATGGACAACATGGCTTCTAGCACTGACTCCGCAGTCTGTGGACCTCCATCCCCAGTGAACGTGGGAGGGTGCTGCTATTGAAAAATCCACTTTAGCACTTTCATAAACAGGGCAAAATGCTGAGCTCCATAGAAGGTCTTCCTGAATCTCTTGAAACCCTCTATGAACTGAGCATTAGGACCGGTGTTTGGAATAACTGCAGGTGCCATGTCCAGACTGATAGGCATAATTACTGGTAGTCCCTGATATGCCGTATCAGGCGTACGGTCACCGCATGGTTCCTGACATGAAAAGGGAGGACTTCTTAGTGCCAAATATTTGAAAGTTCAGAAGCACACCGTCATTAACAATGAAAAAATATTAAACTTTAGAGATCAAAATTTAACATGTGAGATAAACGTCAAAATTTTGGAAAACCCAATTACACAGCGTGTAGTACTACTATATGAAGTGTTTCTTAAAAGTTTACACTTGGCATGTACCATGGCCATACATGGCTATGTAAACCACCCGACTAAACGACGTGTTCTTAAACTACACGGCATGTACTAGACCTTTTTCCTCTCGGCCCGTTCACTCCTACACGGCTGGGAAGACAGAATGTCCAAGTAGAAAACTACACAGCGTGCATTTATGCTACCCAGTGTGTCCAAAATATCTCTCCCATGTCCGTGTCGTTAGTCACACAGACTGGTACACAGACCACTACTACACGACATGTCAATGGAGACACATTGTGTAATTGACATGCCTTACTTGGCCCATGTTGTTAGTGACATAGCCTGACACACAATTGACACTACACGACGTGTTTCATACGGATATGGAATTTACGTAGAAGTTCAAAACCAACCCGTGCAGTTGGCTACATGGTAAGCTACTTGGTCAACAATATAGGGTGTCTTCCCAAGGGAAACGTCGTGCACTTGAAGGAAAACCTCATCCCGTGTTGTTCATGAAAAGGTCAGACACCTATTCTAGACTACACTGTGTGCTATGCTTGAATAAGGGATGTTTCTACAAGAAACATTACAACCCCATGCTTCTTCCCAACACTGTCAGGTACATGGCTAAAAACAACATGATATGTATGCTTAATGTACATGCCGTGTATTCTGGGATTTTTCGGATAGTAGCCTCAGAACTGCATCGGAGCCCAGAAAACACAGAAATAAGTGGTAAGGATCCATATTCCGATCCATCGGGGCCCATACTCCCCGCGAATTAAATCATGTCATCATAACAATGGATTTAACCAGAAAAAATTATAATAACTCATGATCCACTAAATTCTGATCCTTGAGGGCCCATAACACCTCTAAGATGAATGTTTGGCGTCCATGATAATGAAGCTCCAAAAAAATGATACCCTATAAACATAGAAAGTATTCTATCACAGCAGCTATAACAACAACATGCATCTTCTATCAAAATTTTTATCACAATAGCATTCAAATTCTAATGCAATCTAGATGGCATGAAAAAATGTAGGACATGTGATTTTCTATCAAGTTCCTATATGATTCATGAGATGGAATACCCTTATCTCATCAAGTTCCAAAAAAATATAACCACAATAATACAAATGGTAATATCACAAAACAAGTGCACCACCCAATAGAAAAATCAATTAAACTGTAACATTTGCAAAAACTCGAAAATTGCATTATTCGAGGTAATCTAGATTATTCACTGTAAAAGGGTTCTAGAATGCCTAGACACAACTATTTAAAATTTACCTATTCTGTCATATCCCTGTCTAATGTCTCTAAATAGTATGTCAATAAAAATGGAAGGAAACTCCTCTGATACCACTTTGTAACGATCCGAAGCTGGAACCCCTCAACTGGTTCCCCATGCCAGGTTCACCATATTAGCTCATGCACATTTCCCCAAATTCTTGATGCAGCCGACTAGCAGTGAGGGCCTTGGTATGTTATTGGGGAAACATTGACCTAATTTTGTAAGGTATACATGGTATAGGAAATAACAATCAATAGTGGAAGCAGTACACAATAAACGCCAAGTGAAACTAAACAATAGAATAAATGTATAATATATTAATGATGTAACATTGTACATGTATCTAAGGAAAGAAGAAAACAAAACAACATGCTGAAATAGAACTGAGAACAAAGTACCAAAATTAAATAGAAACTCTATTAGCATCGCAATCCAAAGCTCGGTCCTATGCTCTCCAACTCCAACGATCAATCATATACATGAAGTAGAGGGAAAAAATCCCTCTCCACCTCTGTAAGCATATATATTATTTGGGATAAAAAGAAGGACCCAAACAGTGTGTGAGACTAATCCCATTAGGCAATCACCACAAGATCTGTGCCCTACTATAGATGAGAAATATAGCAAAAGTTAAAGAAATAAATGCAGAACAGAAACATTAGTACTCAAAATTAAACATTCCTACCAATCTCAATTAAAATTTATTTATTAATTTAATTCACTCATTAAATTATCTACCATGGAATCTATCAAACAAATCTATTTTCTCAAGGCATAGAAATCAAATCAACAGGTATCTCAGTAGACTACCTAACAACAAGCAGTACAAACTCATGCTTGTTCTTTGGCATGGTGGACTTGTCACGACCAATCAAAAAATAATCATGGTGACTCTCAGGGTAGTTCATACTGGAATACCACTCTAGTCAAGTAAACAAACAAAGGCACAAACACTCGGGGAAGCTCTCATAGTCAATTCCCATGCGGTCTTGCAACGATAACTATAGACTCTTTGAGGAAGCACTTACATCTAATTTCACCTATAGTCTCAATACATTACTAAGGACACTTTAAGGAAGCACAATGTCCTTGTTCCATTGGACATATAGATGATTTTAATTTATAAGAGACACACTAGGGAAGCACTTAATCATCAATTCCCTCTTAATTCTACCACACCAGGCTCCCACAGCCCCGAGTAGTGTAGTCGTGCGTAATCGAATTTAAGTAGCCCAAATTAAGCTGAACAAAATATTTTTCTAATAGATACCATGAATCAAAATCATATAAACAACATGAAATACATGAAATCAATTATATCAAGGAAGACAAACAATTAAACAAGGTATGCCTCACAGGCAACCTAAGCCAGACGACGATAAACAACCAAAACAGAGGGAGCACCCATGGGGTGATCCTAAAACATGCTAACAAGCAAATATCAATCATCATATAACCTCATGAATAAATTCAATCTAAGGAAGAAAACAATATAGGATCAAAACGATATCCTGAGATACCTGATACATGTGTATCCGACACTTTTGCACAAAATACTCAATGATATTCAACGTATGGAAACAAACCACTTACCTCGATTCTAGGAGATTGATATACTTGAACATTTGACTGTAAATCAGCCTTGAATGCTGATGGAAAGCAAATACATCTAAAACTTTCCACCTCAGATAACTCTCACTGGAGAAGGAATCAAGAGACATGGCCAATGAAGAACCAAGAACTCACCGCTACGAGTCTATTACAACTGATGACGTTCGATTTGGATAACCGGTGATGGATCAGTGGCTCAGAATAAATTTGGAATCCTCGGATGCTATGGACAAAATTAGGTGGAGAAGAATATGAAAATAGGTTTATGATGCGACCCCGGTCCGATTAATGAAATAATAAAGAAAAGTACATGATGTGTACTTCATGATTACATGGCATGTACTCACCCTTTCCATACACCGCATTAGCGGCCTCCAAATCATCGCTACCGACTGTGTGTGTGGCCTGGAAACGGACATCACATTACCTCACACAGATGAAAAGTACACGACGTGTACTCATAAAGTACAGGACGTGTACTTTGAAAATTTCCATATTTTCCTCTTTTCTCAAAAAAGACCAGAAAAGTAAAAACATTCCTGAAACGAAGATCTGTGTTCTTACAATATCCAGGTGGAGGTTATCATGAAGCCAATGTCGAAATAACCACCACCAACACATTGAAAGACTCTAATAAATGGATGGCTGGTATAGATTAGGCCACAACATCCATTGAAAGAAATAAATGAAGAGAATAGGAATACAATAGATATCCAAGGTGGCATCCCATTTCAATAAGTCCAATTAATTGAGCGGGCCACGTAAATTACCACATGCGGCAAAATAAAACCAATACCCATTAGATATTATAATGATAAAATATTTAATAATAACATTCATGCATTTATAAGAATTTGGATGTAAGACCAATTTAAATTGATTAATTTCAATTTTCAATATAAAAACAATGAATATAAAAATTAACAAATCTCCTAAATTTTCAATTGAGAATTAGGGATTTTACTGCATGTAAATGTTATTCATGTGGATCCAGGTTCATTATATCAACGAAACACATGAAAATAGATAAAAATGCATCCTTAGTCAAACAATCGGTTGTGTTTTCATCAGTGTGTATCTTAGTGAAACACACTATTCCACTTTTAATTACATATCTAATAAAATAAACCCTAGTATCCATGTTAGTAGAACTACCATGGCATAAATTTTTAAATAATAATTTATTAATTGCGATTGACAATGTACAATAATAGTATAATAACTTATACAATGTTATGAAATCAAACACTTAATCCACATGGCTTCCTAGGATACTTTAATAAGTGTTATGTACATGGGTATAGTAGTTGACAGGGTCACTGTTGAGTGCATATTTCACATCCATAATATAGTTCCTCTACATGTAGAAAATACATAACTATTAAGTGATTTCCTAGAATCAACATTTCTAGAACAGTTAGAATCCAAATAAATAGTCACTAATCCAGAGGAATTTATATTATTACCATAAAAAATAGATGGATATGAAGTTGATTAAATTTACCTTAATGACCATTTTAGTGGTTTTCCAATATGCACTCAGTCTCTCAGCTTCGTTCTAATTTCTTGGGCTCTTGGTTTTGTATCTTCCTCTATTGGAATCTGCTCATGGTATCATATGTCAATTCTTCTGTGGCCCTCTAATGTTTCTCCATTTTCTTCCCCCACACCCCTACTCTACTGATCTAGCCTGAGGCACACAATCACACCCTATTTGGATTTGTTGGTTTCTATTATTGGTTTGGAACAATGGTAGTGGGTTTGGAACATCATGACACTCTTCATCGGTACCTCCCTATTTCGGCTCTCACTTTTCATTTGTGTTTTCACTTTATGGTCTCATTATCATTATCCTCTTAGAGTTTCAGTCCCATTTCCATCACTTTTAGTTTTTGGGCTCGATTGTCATTAGGGGTTCATCCCCAGGATCTCATCTCTCTAACTTCTTACTATGGTTTCTGCTTGAGTTTTTTCATGGTTTTTCTTTTCATCATGGGTCCTTTTGGTTTTCTTCCCCTAGTTAATTCATTCCCTTATTTCGATATGATTTTTCTATCATTGGTGTTCTTGTCGGTTGCTTCCTCAAGGTCTCTGAGGAACGTTGCGTGTGCATATGGTGATGTTCCTTGGGTCAATTCCTTTTTTTGTGAAGAATATCATTCTGTCCGTGGGTTCTAGTAGATGTTGGAAAGTTTTGGTGGTTTTCTAGATTGGTTTTGAGGAATTGGGAGCTTTAGTGTGAGCTTCATGGGGATATTCATCATTAGTGTTTCTGATTTCCATCCACTTGGTGGAACAATTGTGAAGAATCTTCGGCGACGACATGAGTGAATCAACGACGACGATGATGGTCTCTTTTTGATGTTGATGGTTTTTAGCTAGACTCACCAATGTGTTTTGTTGTCTTGAATTGATGACAATGATGTAGGTGATAGGATATTGATGATGGAAGTGATTATTTTGAGGTGATTAGGTTTGTGAAGTGATGATGGAGCTAGAAAGTTGTTCGTTTCGGTTTGGTCCCATCTTAGTATAATGGTTTCCTCTTTTGAATTTCTAATTTTGAATTGGATTTATTATGGTGGTAATGTGTTGTGGTTGACCATTTAGGGTTGGTGCACGTGGCGATGATCTCATATTTCATATGATGTTTGATTTTGGTTGTTGATGATTGATTTTGGTATATTGTCTTTTTATGTCATTATGGGGTATGTGATGGTGATAATGTGAACATTATATAGGGTTCCTACATACAAATAAACTGGTTTTTAATAATACAAAAAAATGTATTGTAGAGTACAGAAGAAAATAAAACATATGGTCAACTACAAATCCTAGCATACATAATACATCCCACTATATTAGAAATCAAGATTCTAGTCACATATTAAATATTAGAAGTTCTAGCTGGTGACTAATATAAAGACAATTTAAAATGTTACATAAAGGAATTACAACAGGATTTAAAGAATAAAAAAATACATCTTAAGCACTTTAATGATATACAAATGATGAGATACATAATAAAGCTTATGCTTCCTATCCATAAGAATTTCCACACACGTAATTTTTATAGAACAACAACGATCATTCATTCAAATTCTAAAATCAATTTTATTTTAAAATGGGTGATTAATTTTATATTATAACAGATGAGTAACTTTTTATCTACATATATATGGAAATAAATCATGGATTTGTTAACAAATCTAAAATATATACATGCATCAAAATATCTCTGCCTGAAACCATTTTCAATCCTAATTCAATAAAAATTATTATACCATTATCTTGCATCTTATTATAATATATGTATTGTAATATTATGAAAAGAAACATGGTAAACATAAAATTCATTTTATTAAATAGTAGGAGGCCATGTGTATAAATTTTCAATTAATCAAAATCTATGAAATTAGTTTTAACATCTATCTATTCTATATGAAAATCAAAATGGGAAGAAAAAAAATGAGTATTCTTATTAATGACTATTTCACTAAAGGAGAAAAAGTATTAGAGCAATAAATTACTTCTTTTTTAATGAATTCATTAGCTATATGTCTAGCGTTAAACATAATTTCATTTCTTATAGTATTGAATTCTTTTTTTTATATATAAATTAACATCCTATCACCTTTATAATAGGCGGTTTATTAACTATGGGGAATATATGGTTAATTAATTGTGATTTTATATCATCATCCTTAGATGAAATATAAGGCATAGAGTTGATGTCATTAATTGACTAATAGTAGATTTAGGGATCTTCTCCACCATGATCTGCTATTACAATTAAGGCAAAGGAAACTGTATTAGCATATTTATTCCTAAAGAGAGGTCTAATGACCCTCCTCTACCTATCACTGGTTAGATTATAATTTCTAAGGACACAATGTAAACCGTCATCAATGGTATCGTAAGAATCAGTCAAATATTATGGCTCAAGATGAAAAACGAGAATTTTAGATGTAGAAGGAGTCTCAATAGGAGGCTCACAATCATTGGACTGATCAACCTCAACATCCTTCTTATGGGAAGGATCAACAATGTCATCAGGGGGAAGTTAGATCTGAGGATGAGTAGACTCTAGAAACAACATATCCTGAATAATAATGATCATTTTAATTCTAGGATTATCTAATGAAATATTAATCCCCACCACCACATTTGGACAGCCTATAAATATGCACTTTATAGCTATAAGCTTAGGTTTTTCATCCTTAACGTGAGTCTAGGTAGTGAATAAAAACACCTTATGATGTTCATAGGATGTGGGAGATTGCACCACAATTTAATAGGATTCATAAATATGTTGGAAGATGAAGGAAGCTTATTTATTTTGTAAACTTCTATAGTGACAACTAATGTTGAAAAGGATTTGGGCAGGCCCAAAAATGCAATAAATACACAATGCCACTCAAGAGAGGTATGATTCATATGCACAACTACACAATTCCAAAGAAGTGTATGTGTCACATATCAGTGATTTAAAATTTTTTAAAATTAAAAAATTTGATAAAATCAATAGATGTGTACTAATGTCCATTATCAGCACTCATATTCGTTATCTTTTTCATAATATGATTTTCTAAAGATAATTTCAATGTTTTTAACATCTCAAAGTGTTCATATTTGTTTCTCAAAATATAAACCTAGACATTCCTTGAATAGTCACTTATAATGGTGAAAATGTAAGAGCATACACTATGATATGTAGTCGTAGAAGGTCCCCATAACTCAAAGGTAATGTAAATTTTTGGTTGACCAACATTAATGATAGATCTTGAAAAACTAACTCTTTTAAAATTACCAATTAAACAATCTTCACCAAAGGATGTGTCACATTATGGAACTAGTAAAATCATCCCTTTCTTATTTAATTTCTATAAAGCTTTATCAATCACATGTCCCCATTTCTTATGATAAAGCATTGTCTTATCATTGTTAGTGACATAAATGTTTCTATACTTCCTGACATGTGTTATTCCATCTAAAACATATATCCCATTCCACAAGGAGACTTTGAGAACCTTAAGAAAAACCTTTGAGATTCAATGAAAATATGAATAATATTTAAATGTAAATCCTCTCTCATTTATGACACCTTGGGAGATCAAATTTTGGTTTATATCTAGAACCCATCTCACATCCAATATTGTGACAAGAGAATGGACTAAGAGATTTAAAATAACAGAACCTCTACCCAAGATGCAACAAATTTTTCTGTTCCCTACAACATCCTCTCCTCCAACTCCATATGTTATAGAAGAAAACGATGTAATTTCCAAGAACATATGTAAAGAGCATCCTAAGTCTAATACCCACTTGTAATCAAGAGAATCGTGAGACACACACACGAACACAACACATTATTTATCATTGTTGACAATGAGTGAATGACAACTATACTCTTTAGTAGGTTTTCCCTATATCAAATTGGATAATTTGGGTCTTATATGACTATGATTTACATAGTGGTAGAAAATAGCATTGTTCATATTGGGTTTAGATTGATGATCATGTTATTGGATATGAATCTTACATCCCTTTAATTTTTTTACCATTCTGTTTCCCCCAAATATCCGAATGACCCCTAACATTCAGACCCTCAAATTCAGGTATAACCTTAGCTTTTCTATGTTTCTCATGTTAATGAATGGATGACATGACTTCCATTGAAGTCATGGAATATCTTCCACACAACATATAATTGATAAGATCATCATATAAACTATCAAAATATATTAAAATTATAATGGCTTGGTCCTCATATTCAACATTAAAATTTATTTTACTGATCACTGAAAACATTTTAATAAACTCATCAATGTCTGCCTAGATTGTTTATACATTATTTATCTTGATGGTATATAATTTTTTCTTCTTATGTAAATGAAAAATTAATAATTTTCATGTACATATTTTCATCTATAGAAAAAATACAGAATGTAGAGTTCTCATAAGTAACCCCCTCATTACATTATCACCTATAGGAAGGGTTAATGAGCTAAGTGCTTTCATAAAAATGTTAGAGGGGATATCTTTATTGATTGTCACTATTTGACCATTAGTGGAAAGACATACATGGGGATTCTTAGGTCCATGAAGTAAATATTTGTTCACTTTTTGGACTAATAGAGATTTTATTTTTAATATTCACAAATTGAAATCATTTAACCCATCTAATGAATCTATTTCATATTTCTCATATTCCATTGTATAATTTGGTGGCTCTAAAACCACATGGTTGTGTGGGTAATAGTAAAATACACACCCCAAATAAATATAAGGACCACTGAATAAAGAACATGGATTAATTCAATATAGAAAACTGAAAAATGAATTTTATTAAAATTAAAACACACCCAATCATAGAGATGATGTGGGAATAGGTAAACAAAAACAATTGAAAATAATGAAATGAGATTAGAAAACAAATGCCAGAATACTATTTATGTTATTTGTACTCTTTAGGACTTACATAACATCAAGAACACAACCCACTCATGCAATTGTATTATATTATAAAAAAAGATTATATTTCAAAGACTAAAAGTATATATCCAACTAAAATTCATATAAGTACTAAAATAGAAATTGTGGACGAGAAGAAGCAAAATAGAATAAATCATGTTTATAAAAAACCTATATCCTCAGACAAATTTTTAGGATTTTAAATGACTTCAATAACAAAGAATACAAATCGCAATTAATTGTTGGATATTGTTGTAGGATAACCACACCAGGTCTCCAGATATGAGCAATGGTCACATGTCTTCAACTGGGAGGAACCCTGACATTCACTACCATGAGCCTTGCATCAATGGTGTCTGGGGTTGTCGACATGACACCATATGAGTTTGATGATATGGATAATAGCACCAACACCTGGGATATTGAATATGTGGAATATGATTCTCAACAATAGTAAAGATAAAAGGTAGACTAAACCAACAATGTGAAAAAAATAAACCACCAATGGGATGAATGCAATATACTTGTGGAAAGGGGGAGTCAATTTTGGGAATCTTGATAACTACTTACTAGATGAACTCAACCTCCCAAATAATTATATTCATATATATTTCATATTAAAAATGAAGGGATCATATGGGTGATGAAACCCCTAGACAGAACCCTAATTGTCTAACTACACAGCCAAAGGGAGGCTACCATATTTCCAACACTAAACATCCCACCCATTGGAAAATTGAATGAATAAAATAAATGTATGGAAATGAATGATTAATTGGAAACATCCATCGCTGTCCTGAAAATATGAGAATAGGTATACAATAGAAAACCATGTTTTCATCAAATATCTAATAGGCCATGAAATCTAAAATGAAGAACAATTTTAATATGTCAATTTCAATTTTCAATATGAAAAAAGAATAAAAATAGTATTAACAAGCTATAAAAGTATTTAAACATGCTCTACGACATAATATATCAGTTGCAACAAACATAATGAAGAAGAAAACTCTTTAAATAATCCTTTTATTAGCATAGAAAACAATACATATTCATGTTCATTATACATTTTCATTAACTCATGGTCCAACAAATTCAATTAAACATGAAAACCTGAATCAATTTGATTACATCAAATTTCGAGAAACACAAAATTTGTTAAACATATATCATATATAATTATTTATCCATTCAACAAAACATCACCAAATTTATATTTTTTATCTAAATTCAACTATTTAAAATTGATAATTCATAAATAAAAACATGTAACAAAAACCATAATATATATATAACACAATCTAGAAAACCAGAAGCAAACCATTATCATGGGGAAATTCAATGACATGCGATCTCCAATCATAAACTAATTACTCTATTAAATGTAGTTTAATATTTATTAGGTTAATTACACCACCATCAAATTTGATAAATAGTGGTAAATTTATGATTTATCATAAATAAATAGAAGATGATATAAAACCCCTTACCTAAATGCTTCTACATTCTTTAAACAATAAAGAATCAACGCCATGGATCTCTGATCACCTCTATTGTGGGAAAATACAATCTCTCAAGAATGATGATACATGAAAGAATTGATAAACGAAAAATAAAACTCTAGTAATGTGATGTATATAATCTTCCATAACATTGAGATATTGAATAAGAGGAAACAAGATCAAACATGTAGAAATGACTAGAAAATCTGAAGAGCCTACCTCATACCATCACAGATAGAAGTCGAGAAATATGGATTAGTCCATATCAAAAGGGAAGGATTCAATGACATCTAAAAGAACCATTAGGTTCCTAAGTATCAAGAGGAAGGCGTGAGAGAAAACTGAGTGTAGGAGACTTGGTGGGTGTTTATTGAAAAACTAAATTTTAGAGGTCCATGGAGTATCCCATAAGATTTTAGAGTAGACCACATAGATCACCATATATTGGGATAATACCATATCATATCCCCATGTAAAATCCATTTTAGGGATCTACAACTAGATCCATGGTTCTTATCCAATGTATCTAGGGAAGGGACTATGAAGCAGCCTACAACTCAAACTCTAGCCAGCCAAAAAAAAATTTAGCCTAAAAAAACCCTACGACATAGCCACTGTGCACCATTCCCCAATGTTGTACATAGGGTAATGCACTACGATATAGACATCCACCACATCACATCCATGACTAAAAAGGAAGTTGCTATGATTTTACACCCTTGAGCCCCTCTACACCACAATTAAGATACCACCACACATAAACTTGGCTTATGATACCACACATGGATTCACACCAGTCCCTGACCTCAAATGGAAGCGGTACCAACATTTTTTTGTTTATTTGTCCACAAAACTCGTTGAAACCTCTTATAGGTTCCTCCAACATAGAAAACCCGACAATAAAGTTGTACTAAAGTTTCTTCCATTACACTTTTTTATGTTAAGAAACTTTCCTATTTGCAAAATATTACATATTAAATGAATTTTTAGAATTTTAGATCTCAAAATATTATTAAATAGTTGTATAGAACCCACTTTAAAATATATATAATATTATATAGATCATTCTATCTGAATAATTAAGGATATATAGAATCAATAATTGATAACATTGACTAAAATATGAATGATTAATTATCAATATCATATCACAATTTCAACAAACATAAACAAATTTTCATTTGATTAACTACAAAAGTTAATGATACATGAAACCGTTATCTATATATATAATGATGCTATCATTTATATCCATACACTATTTATTAATATTTAAATCTATTATTATATTTTTCATAGTGTTTCTATTCAATTATCATTGTGACTACTTAATTATATAGATATGTCGTTTTAAAATTTCATCCCACTATGCACCCAAATAATATTTTTTCAATATGATTTAGAATAACACCACTATGTAGTATAATAAATGTTATTCTTATAGAATATAAAATATAGAATCCCAATAATAGAAAATAACTAATTAAAATTTGTTTCTATTAATTCATCCAAAATGTTTTTTATGTTATATAATATCAATTATTTTTAAAATATGACAGTATAATAACAATCCAATATCAAAATAGAGAGAAAAATCCTTGCAGTTAATGTATTTTTATATTCCTCTTGTATGTTATTAGGTTGAAATGTAGATTTTCATAAGATCCTCTTCTAATAAAAAAGATCAACATTTCTATGAAGAAGATGTTTCAAGATTGAGCATAGTTGAAAATGATTATCTAATAGAAGAAGAAGACGAAGAAGAAGAAGAAGAACAATAAGTGAAAGATCATATTCAGCTGGTTATCATATTGTACCAGATTATCAGACTAGTAAAATCATATTTTTATTTTTAGACTAATGATGAATATTCTTAGAATGGTTTCATAAGTATTCTCATATAGTAATATATTCTATATTGAGAAAACGGACTTGGGAATTAAAATGGAAAATAGGGCATAGTATCATTACAAATTACTAGATTTTATTACAAGCTTCTAGGGAAGAATGTGAATTATTTTTCCAAAGAAAATATTTGAGATTGTTGATCAATAAGAACAGTAAATTGTTTTATAAAAATTGTATAATATCATTTCATGCTACTTTAATCACATACACTATTGTATTGAACAAAGTGTAAAAATAGTGTAAGGGAACACAATAACTGTTATAATCCAAACAAAGGGATTGTTTTCTAGTAAATTGTGTGGTATCATATTATTGTGAAACAATACAATTGTCTAGATAATCTTATTGAGTAGTAAATATTATAGATTCTTATGTTCATGTGGTTTTGTTTTGGAATTTTTTAGAGGAGAAATAAATATTTTACCAGAGGTGATGTTTTTTTTCAAATGAATGGAAACATAAAAAAAAGAGCATTGATTCCCCCAATCCTACTATGATTGTTACATGAATCCTATTATTGTAATATCTACATGTTACAACAATAAAATCGCAAGGAATTATGTATAATAAACAATTATATTTTTTTTATAAATGCTCTCTTGCATCAGATTCCTGTTTCAACAAAAACTATGAATAAAAAATCATTTTAATAATGCATTTTATTATCTTCAATAGGCATTAGAGCTTCAATTCCATTATCCTTGTCCATTAACACATGGAATAACACATCCAGAATAAACAAGTATTCATTCATCAATTTCATAACTATCAAATTATGAGAAATAGATAACTTTTTAATCATGCCCCCAACATTATTCATTAGCGAACCAAAAAAACATTATAGACTATATGTTCTTGATACATATTCATCGATTTCAACAGGATATACCATGAATATAAAAATGATATACAATGAATGGTATAAATAGAAAAATATATATAACAAGAAGAAGAAAAAAATTATCATGGTATAATGAAACTATATGTGATCACTAAACACATACCGATTCCATTATTCAATCTGTTTTAATCTATATTCAGTTAATTCCACTAACATAGATAGGGATAAACCATGTCTAATGTATGATTTCATTTATATAAAAACAAGATGAAAAAAATCACCTAACTCAAAAATTCAACATTCATTTCAGGATAATGAATCAAGGTAGATGATCCCAAATCACCTTTGCCATGAGGCACCTATGATCCCCAAAGTATGTTTTTCCGTGAATGCATTGATAAATGAAAAAGAAACCACATTATAGTGATGGATATCATACATCATAAAATGGAAACATGGAATGGGAGGAATCAAGATCAAATGGAGAGAATCCTATAAATAAGAGGAAGAGCTTACCTGAGATCACCATAGGATGAAATCAGAATGTTGTTATGGATCCTTATCAAATGGGGGAAACAATGACTTCAAAAAGAACACTTGGGTTCCAATTGATCAGGATGAAGGAGTGTGAGAAATTGGATTATAGGGGCCTCATGGGTATTTATAGGATGATATTTTTTAGAGAACCACATCACAACACCTAAGAACGTGTAGAAGACCGCAGAGACAACTACATAGTTGGAGTAGACCACATCACATCCACTTCTATAACACTAAACTAGGATCCACTTCTACATCTCACATTTCATCCACCAATTATTTTATATTAGCCTCAAAACTGGTAATGCACAACCACCTTGCACCATGCCACAATGCACAACACTGGGGATGGGCCAACACCATATCCCAAACCACTATAGCATAGCTTGTTCCTAAAAGATAGTATCCCCTCATACATATCAATTTTCTATCTTCTAAAAGACACTTTTTGGTTATGTGGGAAGAGGATCGAATCCCTAATTTTCTACCTTCAAGCATCCATACAACATTGTTGGGAGATTGTGCCATAGAAGCCTGGAATATGACGCAACCCAAGGCTCCACAACAAAAACTATCCAAAATTGAAGTGGTATCCACCTTATTCCCATTTACCGTCCAAACTTCTTGAAAACTAATCTAGGTACCTTGAACACCCAAAACACACAATGTGATGGGCAAATTTTTTTGGAGCCCTAACACGGTAAATGTAAGACAAACAGCAAAAATTACACAAATATTAACTGGATTTTTGTAATTTCAGATCACATAACATATTTAAATAATTTCATAGTAGACATTTAGAAATGTATTATTTTAATCTGATCACTCTACCAATATTTTTCATTATATCTACCATTAATAATTGATAACATATAATCAAATTTTAATGAAAAAATAGGAATATATTGTAAAATCATCTAACGAATCCCTATATCTCATTTTAGATATCCAAATTTTAATGAATATGCTAAAAAAATAAATTCATTCATGAAAAAAACTTATAGGAACATTCATCTATTTCCACTATAGATAACGATGTCCCCATTTACATTTGATCTTTGTTTCAAAATAATCTAATTTATATTTATATTTATAATATCGATCTTTATTGTTATATCATTATCATAATGATATTTTGGTATAAAATATCTACCAACTATCCATCCTAATAATAGTAATTTCAATAATATTGATAATAAAAATATTATCTAGTGAATAAAATGTTATTGTAGTAAAATAAACACCATAGAATCCAAATAATAATAAACATGGAATTCATTTTGGTGATCTATTGGAACAAATGTTTTTTTGTTTTATAATGTTGAAAATGTTTCATATATTATTGTATAATTACAATCCAATGTAAAACTAGAGAGAAAAATTAGTGTAGTTAATGTATTTCTATACTCTTCTTGTATGTCGTGTTGTTGAAATGAGAATTTGTAAAATTATTTTATATAAATATAAGATTATATGGATACACTCAATAAATAAGTGAAATCATGTATTCTAGATGTAGTTTACTTATACATTGTTAGGATTCAAATTTAATTGTATTTTGTAAAAAAATACATTTAATATAATTAAATAACAATATAAATTCACTCAATTATGGATTCTTAATAAAACCACCACAGAATCTATGTTACGCAGTCCTACCATTATCAGAGGTAATAATAATTTTCATATAATAGGGATATATTTATTATCACAAACAAAAATTGAAGATAAATGGTTCTTTTAACATCGCTAAAAAAGAGATGTTAAAAGTACCCCATTATTAGCAATTTCTTTTTATCATAGTTAATGGTCCCCCTTTTTCAGCACTTCTTTTAAAGCAATGATAAAACCCCAGATTATATGTTCTTTTTTAATAGAACTGATAAATGACATATTTCAAAAACAAATTTCACTAATATATATATATATATTGATCTAAATATATATATTTTTTATATTTTTTAGATAGGTATAAATAGAAATGTAAACATCATATATAATATATTTAGTAAAAAGGCTTATGAAATAATTTAAAATATATTTTTAATTAATAATTTTATATTATTTAAAGATTAATATTAATTTTACCAAATATTGAGTATAAAATATTCACAAAATTAATAAAATAACTTGAATAAGTTGTAAGTGTAACTTGACCATCAAACATCCATATCATTTTATCAAAGTATCTATTTGGGCCCTACCACATATGAAATTTAACCATGTGATGAACAATACTCCCTAATGACTTATGGTAAACCCCTTTTCACAATCATTGATGCCAAAAAGGGTCAATAGACCTCTAAAATTGAGTTTTTAGTAAGGGTACTCCAATCTGTTAACAATCAATGGATTTTCATCCTCAATTATGTGGGCCTTTTTTCCCATTTTTAATTTGGTTCAAAATTTACTCATATGTCATAAATTCATATTTATATTACGGTTTTTTAATTTTTACATTTTTCAAAATGTACAGTTATTTACAATCAAATATATTACAATATATACATTTTTTAAAATATTATCCCAAATAAATTTAATTTAATAAAAAAAAATTAAAAATATTTACATAACAAATATATTTCTCAATATATAACCACTATCTAATAAAAGAAAAATAAATTATATATAATACAAAAAATTATTAATTTTATATACATATACATATAAAATTAATATATATATATAAATATTTAAATATATTTTTGTCTTTATTGACAAACATATATATGTATATAAATGTAATATAATACATGTATAAAAACATTAATATATTATATATAATAATAAATATAAATGTGTAAAATTATATATTTTAATGAAAAGATATATATAAACATTTAAATATGTATCTATTTATAAGCACACAGAGACAATTATATTTATATGTGTATTTAAATATATATATATATATATATATGGATAAAAATGTTATGATATATAAATATAAATATATAGATAAATAAATTTAATGAAATATATAAAAAATTGAAATATCATAAAATGAAACTCAAAAAAATATATGTGAGTGGAGGAGTTACGGGTTTATGAGAAGGAGGTCTGAGGTTTGAAACCCAACAAAGGTAAGGGTGAATGGGAGGGTGAGTAAGTTCCTTTAACTAATATGGGGGGAGGAGGTTATCATTGTTAAAAGGGGATAAGGGAGTCTATAACTATTTTAAAGGGTCGAGGGGGAGGCTAGAAGTATAATTTCACTAATATTGCTCCCATGATAATGGTGTGAAATTGTTGTCTTGGAATTTTCTTTATTTAATAGAGATTGTAATCCACATATAGGGTGAAATAATTTACATGGTCATATGAATAGGATACATCTGTTGAATATTAATCTTTTTTTCAATAACAAGAAGCACATTGAACACTTGATTTAGTTCATTCAATAGTTGAAACTCAATAAGAATGTCAGTCAATGTAGATTTTAGATGTAAGGGAAAATTTTAATTATAAACATAGGTGAATAATTTATTTTTTAGAGATATCAAGAATGTCATAGAAAGAGGAATGTAGATATAAGTGAACATGGATGGTTAGATGGTGATCCCCATAAACCATAGGGATAGGGCATCAATTGATGTGAGAAAACCAGTATCCATCGTTCTCTCATAATTTCTTTGCAACCCTAGAAGAAAATTTTTATTCCAAACATTGCCACTCCCTACATCTTTTGATGACCTTGTTGCAATTTTTTATTGGAGAATCATATTTCTCTTCATAATGTATGGTGATTTTGTTCTATCATTTGTGTGTAAACATTCAAGTGAATCCTAATGCTTTGAGGTATTTATCTTGATAGATCCACATTCCATGGAAGCCCGACAAGAACGTCTTTCTAGTTCTGTGATGTTGAATTGTACTCCTGGAATTTGATGTTAAGCTCTGGAATCTTATGGTAATAGATGGTCCATGTGCTATAACGGGCAGGGTCTACCTCCTTGTCTTCAGGCTTCCTCAACTACCTAAATCACAATTTTATCTATTGTTAATACCACTCGTCCTTAGGATAACTCACCACACCTAACCATTACCCATCCGTATCTTCTACCACGTTTACGATGTATACCCCACCCTGTGACAGTTAGACATAGGATCCATCTTCCCCGAACATAGAAATATCAGATTTTTCAAGTAGAGGTTGGTCATTAGGGAACATATATTGGTGTATTTTTATGGATGATCCTCTAATAATCTTAATTGATTTTAACTCATTCTAATAACAATAGTTCTATCAAATTACTAGAATATTATTGTTTGAACTTGTCCACTATGATATAAAAACAAAACTAGTTCATGACTATTCTTGGTCTAATGATCATGTGTGACACTTGTATTTGATTAATTTCCACTATTATGGTCAATTTCTTTTTCAATGATCATATTTTTCTCGAATAAATAATTTTAATGTTTTATAGAAGTCATTATTTGTCCCGATTTTATGCATCTTACATGTCGAGTGTGCATAACTCTTTATTGTGCATCTTGGGGTAGTATGTTAGAGATTTATTTTGATATGTTACATGTTCCAATATTAATTTTACTCAATTTAAGGGTCCTGTTTTAATTGAAAATTCACTAAATTATGCATCATGATATAAATTTGTATAATAATTTGAAAAATTAAAAAGAAAATAAAATTATCCAAAATGAATTATTTGAAAAATTTTATAATTTATAATGGTCCTTGCGATCCATGGATGGTGTGGAGGTGACCAGATATGACAGTGAAGCAATGAGTGTATCAATATTATATCATATTAATTTTTTGTGTAATTTATTAATATATTCTAAATCAAATTATTATGTATTTATTTATTGTTATATATAATTAAAATTAACACTCATCAATTTTATATTTAATTAATATGAATGTTCTAAAACATTTTGTTGAATCTTATATAATTTCATTATATAATAATGCATATTAAAATTTTAATAATTTTAAATTTATGCTTTAAGAAAATTATTTCCATTGATTCTATAACTGAACTAGTGAATGATTGAAATTGGTGAATCATTGACAAATAAATAAATAGGTTTTCTATGATAGGAAACCTGAGAATTAAAATTTAATAGGAGTCTTTGTGTATTATAGATGGAATTTAGAAATGATTTGGGAATGAAGGAATTGTTTAAAAATATTAGATTCTGAAATATGATAATGTTCCCACAATCTTAGCAACATTGTTAGAGTAATTCATTTGATATAACATCTATAAATTTTCTATTTTATAAAAATATCACTTGCACAAGTGCTTACAACCCCCATCACTACTAATAATTATACCTACGCCAAGAACAAAATCATCTGACAATCATTACATGGAATCACATATAGTATCAGCTATGTACATACAACTTCCCCATGGCAGATCAAAACCACCTAGGCTCCTCCTCCACCCTCCCTCCCAGAAATAGAGCTTCATGAATGTGTGACACCTTCTTCCAACCAATTCGGTGAACACACCCCCAAGATTTCTTTATTGAATTGGTAGCTTCAATCTCATCTGAAAACCCACCGTTCCATGTTTGGATTGCACAAACCATTTAATAGTGGTAAAATATAAGTTTATACACCTCATATTCATTATATAGATATCCAAAATTATAGTGTTAAATGAATCTCAAAAAATTCCTCCACAAGTTTCAATGCTACTCATTACATCACGAATTGATTTGGAGATGTGAAAGAGCCGATTCAATACATCATGATCTGTGATGAAATGTATTAATCCCAATTAAATGTAATTTATAATTCATATAACCAACCCCATTTATGAATAAGTTGTAATAATAGTATTAGATTCTAACCAAATGGTCCAAAGGAAATATTTGAATAACTAAAAATTCTCCTTTAGAAATGGTCTCTTAAATTATATCTATGATGAATATCTTCTTTATCTTGGTCAAATTGATATTAAAATCCTTCAAAAATTTAGTTTTCTCATTACACCTCGCACGTTATATATAATTCACACAAATAAATATAATTTTACACAAAATATTTTTCAATGCACACATTCAATTTAGGTGTTATAGATTTAGAAGACACTTCCCCTCCCCCAATTTTAACACTATTGTTCTATATCCAATCCAACCATTCCCATAACCTAAAACACATCCCCAATCACATCCACATTTACCGACATGGGTGACTGCCCAACCCGGTGATGCGTTTAGTCCAATCTGAGCCATGGTTCATCCTTATCTAGAACCGTAAGCATTTGATGTGTCGACATGGATGATTAGCGAATATTTCATATCAATTTTCATCAATATATCAATGTATGATACATATAATATTTATCAAAAATAATTTTAATGTACATGAATTATATGGTTAGCATCTAGATTGTGCATGTAATATGAATATTGAAAGATAAACAATAGACAACTCAGGTAAAACTACTGAACAATATTAACTTTTGAAACATTGATCACTTATTACATTCTATCGCTTAATCTATTTCTATCACTTAATACGTGGGTAGGATTTTAAATTACTTTCACTCCGGCCTAATTGGATCAATTATCATACATAATATAATAAGTAAATTTTCCTATCTCACTCAAGATAAACTTTTCATTACCAATCCATCACACTCATCATGGAGCCTCAGTCCTGGAAGCCTCATTAAAGGAAACCATTGAGGGATTAGAGACTTTGTTCAAACCCCTATATATTGCAGTTTAGTTGTGGTGTTTACAACCTTAGTCCAACTTAAACCATTGGAGGAGCCTTAGTCCAATACCCCACATAACACCATGTAATGTGCACATGATTATTCATTCAATTACCAGATATACCAAATCAAAGAACATGCAATATAAATACACATAACATTCACAATTCAGAATCAATTGATAACATAAATAATCATTGGACATTACCCCATTATCACATTTACCACAGACAATACATAGCCCATTATACCCAATTCCCATTCATATCTATACCAATTTAAGGTATTCAACAATTTCCATATATAAACCCATTTCACATATTAAATCATTTCACGTGTACTAGGCCATTAATTTATTTCAATTTAAATATGACAAGTCATTAGACACATTCAAATTATTCATTTTTACCCTCTTTACATTATGCTGAAAAAAGCTTTTTGATTTTCATAGTCTAGAAACAACAATAAATAATTTGTTTACTAACTCAAATAACATATCAACTTGTTCATAATGGGCTCTAGTTTGTCAAAAATAAATTCCATACATAACATTATAATTTTCAATGTTTGGGAATATTGGAACACCCCATCGGTGGACATAAACCAGTCTTCTCAACCACAATGCATCCTATGTGGATCATGAGGGGTTTCTTTTGGCATTTAGACTTCCATTTTAACAAATCCATTCAAAGGGATCAAATGAAAAACAAAAGTGAACCATTAACACAACTACTCATGCACAAATCAACTTAAAGAACATAGAATATAACTTTTAGAACACATACCATGAAACCAGATTTGATTGCATGCTTAACCTTATCCTTAGCTCTAGAATCATGAACACTTTAACCCCCCAAAGCATATCCACTAGAAAAGAGGTTTTCATGGATTTAGATGATTATGAATGAAACTAAAAGCCCTAATCCATTAAATAGATGTAATATTAGCATAAGACATACTCACAAATTAAATATGCTACCATAAACACTCAAAATACCCTAGAAACAAAGGTTATCAAACATTGGAATTATTTGGTTTCTTACGTTCTTCACTTGGTCTAGAATAAGAAGAATGATGAATACATTTGGGTGATGAACATGAAATACCAAAGGGAAACGAAAAGTAAAATACCACATTTAATGGTATGTATGGTTTGACAATAGGGTTTTTGATACCATTTGATAACCATGTGCCTGACTCTTTCCCTGAGGGGATGAGTCGCATGGAACCTAGAGTGTCATCCATGGTTTAAAAAACAATGCACAGACCATGTAAAATGCATTTGTTTAGGCCCACATGGTTTTCCATTATTATTTCATGGTTTAAAAAACTCTGTACCCCATCCTCTTAGAAATATTACATTGGGAGAACAGTTACTACTAACCATGAGCCATCCAGAAATCATGCACAAAATTGCCAAAATCACATACCTTTCATGTCTTGAGCCCTTGAGAAACACCTAGACATCCTCATACATCAAAAGATCATTTCGATAACCATAATAAATAGAATTGTTCAAAAGCATAAACAATAATGAACCTCTTGAATATATGAAATCTGACAACCTCATGACTTTCTAAAGACTCATAATTGAGCTTCATTCCTATGAATCCCTTAACTTATAATGAAAATAAATCAGGTCACTAGGATCACATATCGATCCCCATATCTTAATATTCATTCATAACATTACCATGCTGCTAAAAATCTTGATGAAATGGAACATCCTTTCCTCACATGTATTTATCAATATGAACCACAATAAGAAAAATATTCTCCTCAAATGACGCATCTACCTTAATCTCAACATCCTTGACACTAGACACATGAGATGGGTTAGGGTGATACTATCGATGTTGGGACAAAAAAATTATTCATACTTATATACCATTGTGGAAGATCCAATTGGTATGCCCCTAATCCATTCCCCTCCACAATCTCAAATGGACCCACATACTTGGGTGCCAATATTCCCAATTTCAATATCCAATAATGACCCAACCATGGAGACACCTGTAGAATCACACGATCTCCCACCATAAACTCCATTGTTATATGGAAAAAATCCACATATAAATTCAACTTACATTGAGCTATTTCCATTAATTTTTGAATTAATTAAACCTTTTTTGACATCCCTAGCATGATAATCCAACCTAATAATTCGGATTCTATGGCCTAAATCCAACACAATGAGGATCTACACAGTATAGCATAGTGCTCCTCAT
Source organism: Viscum album (assembly GCA_963277665.1). Classification (NCBI taxonomy): domain Eukaryota; kingdom Viridiplantae; phylum Streptophyta; class Magnoliopsida; order Santalales; family Viscaceae; genus Viscum; species Viscum album. The sequence goes on along the minus strand of OY728139.1, from coordinate 977,738,590 downwards.
AGAGTTTCCTTTGAATCATCACCAAATAAGTTTTTTATCAGTGAATTCCACTACTGCTAAGTGATTCTCCCACGATCCACCAAAATCTAGGTCAGAAGCCCTCAACAAATCCACATGTGCGAGAATTGTGTGCTCTGATTGTCTGTCCGTCTGTGTTTGGAAATCCATTCTCAAAAACAAATGGGTACCAAATTCTTTATACAATTCCTAATAGAAAGGCGATGTAAATACTTGATCATGATCCAAAACTATAGTCTTTGGAACACTATTGAACTACACTATAACCATAACCGAATAGTGAATATCTATGAAATTGGCTAGAAATATTCATCCATGGTCCACTAAGGCACAACTATCCATATCACATCATTATTAAGAGGTATCCTTGGATGACCTACAACAAAATCCATTTTTACATCATCAAATTTCAATTGTAGAATATGAAATGCTTTTAACAAACCACCCAGACATTGATGACCGACCTTCACTAACTAACAGATATGGCATCATCCAATAAAACCTACAACATCGTTCATCATTCTCGGTTACAAATATTGTCTAAAAAAATCATGATATATTTTGGACTATGTGGGATTCACCACCAACCTCAATGCATATACTCACACATCAATTATTTCAGAACACATGATTGAAATCAAATACAAACAATAACATTAATGATCCTTTCATCATTAATGGTCTAACAAGAAGCTGACTCCCCACCTTTAAGACTCTTGATTAATGAAAAAACATTCTGAATCCAAATACTACATTTCGATTATTTGACATAGAAGAAAGAACATAACCTCCATGTATGTATGTGTAATCTACAGAATCTCATTCATCAATTCGAGATCCATCTTAATGAACAATGACATCATCCATAATTTAGAACCATATTAATCAGCTACATAACATTGAGACATCCAGGTCAATGCATCTGCAAACAATTTCCCATTTCCTTGAGTGAAAACCATCACAATGACAAAAGATATAATGTAGTCAAACCATATCCACTAATAAAGATTCAAATCACTCTGAATGAATTTGTAATTAAATATTTTATGATAGGTATACATAGTGAAATATTCTACAAACAAATATTGTCTCCAAGAGTAATTCATTAAGCATTACAGTGAAATAAAGAGCATGCATAGGGTAATTTCTTTTCTGAGGCCTCATTTTCTTTAACACATACACAACAACCCAATTACTTTTTCATTAACACCACCACATGTAGAACACTAGACACATAACAAAACATGATACAAACCATTCATAGGTAGGCTATGATCTGTATTGGTGCACATGTGAAATGATTCTTTAACTCTTCAAAAGCATCCTCACATGTCCTAGTAAATTTCAACATGATGCCATTCATAGTCAAACATGAATGTAGTGATCCGAAATGGGATAAATCATTAATGAAGCATCCATAAATTCTGGCCAAACATAGATAACATTGGTTAATAGAAGAATTAAAGGGTTGTTCCCAATATTCAATGGGTCACACTTTCTTCGTGTCCACTTACACAAACTCTAAAGAGATTATGTGATGCAGGAAATTATCCCAATTGATTTTGAAATGAAATTTGGATAGCATGTAATATATTCTATTCTCTCATAGCATAATTCGGAAAATGTCTAGTTGTTTTTGATGACTATTATGTGTTTTAGAGTACACCACAATGTCATAAAAACATCGAGAAACTAATTTAGTTGCGGGTGAAAGGTTTGGTTCATCAGGCCCATATTCATTTTTGGTGAATTGTTCAGTGAAAACAGCATTACCAAAAACTCATATAAACCATATTTTCTCTTAAAGGTATCCACAATATATTATAAGATCTCACCCTTAGTTAATGATACTCTGATCTAAGATAAATTATTGAGAACACTGAAGTAAACATTAGTTTTTCATAAAATCATGGATTCGTGGAAGAGGGTATCCGTTCATAATGATAATTTGATTTATCATCATATAATTGACCTAAAGCCATAACGATCCATCAACCTTTTTAGTAAACAACATTTGAGATCATAAATCCAACAAACTCATGCAAAGAAATGTCTTGTATTTAAATTCCTATAACTGATTTTTAAGCTCCAATAGTTTTGAAGATTCCATTCAATATGATAAAATAGAAACATGCTTTGCTCCAGGAATCAAATATATCATGAGCATGACATTAATTTTGGGAGACATTGTTGAGATGAACATAAGAAACTCATATTGAATCTGATCCACTGTAGGAGGAAGGAGAAGCTGCTCTACTCCCCCATCATAAAGCATATGATAAGACACTTGAGTTGTGATCTCAAGTAACTACAAAAAAATTGCACTTGCATGAAATTTCCAAATTCCTCACTCACCATGATAGACTTAAGTGTCTCCTTAATGAAATGTTAAGGTTAACCTATGATTGAAATAGTTGATGTGAGCCAGTTAAAAAATCTATCCATATGAAAAATCAAACCAAAACCTCACATATCAATCACAAAGATGTACAATACAAAATAGTACCCACCAACATCAAGAGAACACCCCGTACACTTCCTAATATTCTCTACTCGAATCCATAATGATGTATTAATCAACATGAGCCCACAAAAACCATCCACCACTACACCGAACATTACTATATGATGAGTAGAAATAAAAGAATGTGAGGCACATGTATTGAATAAAGAACTAACTATCATCGAAGCTACATAAATTGTACCTGAAATAGTCAATGGTCTATTTATCCACCTCCTAGTGTATACTAAACTGTTTGGTGTAGACCTACCCCTCTACCTATACTATGGTATGAAATCCTGGTACAACCCTATACTACGAAAACAGATTCTCTCACCCCATTGTACGACATCTACCTCCCCGGCCGGAATGATCAGCATAGCTCCAACCCCCTAACTAAAATGTTGTAACCATCCCGCTACCTAAACAAAACATCGACATCATCTGTCAATCATTTCATGTATATCATGGGTTCCTACATATCCTCTACACATGACCAATTCTTCCATATTCTTGGAACTAAACTGGTGGTCAGGGACGCTGACGACAAATGTTACTTGTCCTTCCACACTGATAGCAAAAATCATGTCCACCACCATGAGGGACTCATTCTATCTTCTGAAAACAATATCCAACACCACCATGAGAAAGGTTTTAGAAATGGCACATCCAGCCATTGGACGTATGTAACACCCTAACCTCAAAAGCCTTGATTTGATTCATTGTTACCGAAAATTATCAAGATACACAGAATCATGGACCAAAAGACTGATTAGTTTCATGGCCTTGGAAGTATTAGATACATACATAAGTTTTACATCACATTATAAAATGAAAAAACAACAACTTGTGTCCCCTTTCAAGACACTCATATTCTATAGCCTATTGATACAAGATAATCGCAATCTACTTTTCGCATCTTAGAAAAAAAAACATAAGAAAGGGGTGAGGTCAAATGCTCTATAATGATAAAAATATAGAAAACCCTATCATAAATCAGAAAAAAAATAATTCAATGCATAATACTAAAACAGAATCCATTAAAACATAAATTCCAGCATAATATGGAAATGATAAATCAATGAATTCTATTTAATTATTCACATGGATATTCTAAAAGTCGAATAGTAATATGGTATGCCTCTAGCACATTGGGTCATGTATTGTGAGTCAGTCTGAACTTGTGCCTTGGTCCTACAGGTCATGTACCGGTTCCCCTTCAACCACTAAAAAGGTGTATTATCCATAATAAAATTAAAATAAGAAGGCATTCGGTCCATTTGGGCAACAACTAATTTAGTAATGATGAAATGCATAATGTTGGACATCATAAGCACATACACAAGTCCTCGTGCCAAGATTACAAATAAGGATTTGATCAAGGCCTTCTGCCAAGACACTAATTTGACTCATGAGACCAACTGATGCATCAAGGAGTTATAGCGTGCTCCACCCGTCACGTACTATGTCCAATGTATTATTCATGAGAAAATTTTGAAACATAACATAAACATTCATATTAAACCCAACATGAAAAATATCAATACAATATCCATAATCCATGAATGGTATAAGAATATCACATCCATTGTCAAACATATCATAACTCATTCAAAACAATATCAAAGATTGTTTTTATAAAAAATCAACTTCAAACATGCGTAAAATCTAAAAAAGGATGTTGATATTTTTGAAATAAAATCTATTTGAGAAACATATATCGTTATATTTTGAAATCATTCAAATGTCACATAATTATAAAAGAAACCCTTAATTCAGATAGTATTCTTATAAGCTTGTAGGGGAAGCATCAAATGTGTTATAACGATAGAAAATAGCTGCTCCTACTGTATATGGTACAAAAAAAATTCATTCCTTAAATTTTCGAAAAGTGCATAATTTATCATATTTGAAAAATGATGGAATTATTCCTCCAATACAATTTTATAAAAATTCAAACAAGTGTATAAATTACTTTAACCCATAGTCTAGGATATAGTAATAATGTTTTGAAATACATTTTTAAGAAACACAGGTGTGGATGATGAAGATGTCTGAGTAGATACTTACGTATAGACAACATCGGATAACAAAGGGATTGTAAAATTAACCCTTACAACTACCACAAATCTAGTCTTTCATAGCACCATCATTTATCAGCACTACAAATATGAATTGATGAAGGGAACTTTTAACTACACTAAAAAAGTAATTTTCAAAGTCACCCATTATCAATACTGATAAAGGCCCCACTCTATCATTGTTTTTTAGTAGTCTTGATAATGGGGGGATTTATTAGAACTTTTTGATAGTGCTGATAATGTAAATATTTAAAATAAATCATTAATAATAATATATTCTTATATAATTATGTGTATATTGAGATAAATATAATAAATATTTTTTAATTATGTTATTTATATGTATAAATAGACTATTACATTAAATTTATAATACAATTATTGTAAATGAAATTAAAATATTTTAAAAATATTAATAATTAATAATTTTATAATTAACATCGATTTAAAATCATTTAATTACAATTTTAAGACACTAAAAATCAATGAAATTAATAAAAGATCTAAAATAAGTTTAAATTTTAACTCAAAATTCAGACTACCATAAATTTTCATCCATGTGTCAATTTGAGATCTACAACATATGAAATAGAAGCTAATGATGAGCACAATGTGAAAAATTTAAAGGCAACCTTCTGTCGCAATGTTCGAAGCCAAAAGGCACATAATTCCTCCAAAACATAGTTTTCAATCGGGATACCCTGATTTTATAACATTTAAACAACTATAAGATTTGATTCGTATTTCCACTCGGTCTGTACGATATATAATAATGATGATTGATTCATATTATTGAATGTAACTCTTTGTGGAGTTGAAATGGTCTTCTGGATTAGAAGTTATGGTCGTTTTTACATTCTATGGATTTTTAGATACACATATATATGTATATATTCGTAAATATAAATATACATGTGTCTGTGTGTGTATGCATGTGTCTATGTGTGTGTGTGTTCTATATATGTACGTATGTATGTATTTATATATTTCCAAACACACACAAAAAACATAATTTATAAATGTATTTAACACTAATCTTAAAAATATATATTAATAATAAAATAAAAATTTATAAGTATATATATATAAATATAAATATATAATAATATATGAATAAATAGATATTTAATAATATATGAATAAATATATATGAATTAATATAAATTAATATATTTATATTAATATGAATCTATTTTAATATTCGAATAAATATAACTATATATATATAAATAATGAAATATAAATATATTTTAATATAAATATATATATATATATATTAATATATGAAATAATGTATATATATTAATATAACTAAATATATTTATATTAATATGAATTTATATTAATATATGAATAAATATAACTATATATATATATATATATAAATAAACAGATATATCATTAAATAGAGAAAAAATAGCCTAGTCGTAAAGGTTAATACGCGCAAGGGGGGAGGACTCGGGTTCGAGTTCGGGTTAAAGTAGGGTTTTACTGGCAATTGGGGGATGTTCAAGAAAGTGCAACGCTTGGGGGAGTGGGATGGGGTTCACTTCGCATTGATAAAATGTGGGAGGGGGTCAAGCACTGTTAAATGCCCCCTGTGCATTGTATTTTCTTTTTATCTTTTAAATTATTATTATTTCTTTTATTAGCGTTAAAAAAATTTCTTATAAAGAAACTTTTTATCATTACTTTTATTAGCGCTGATAAATGGATCCCCCACCTTTATCTTCAACTCGATTAATAGCACTTTTCTAGGGCTGTTAATGCCATTTTCAAGTACTGATACATGCAATATTTGTAGTACAGTTCTTTGTACATTTCCATAGTAGAGGGTAAATTAACCTCATTTATAATGGTGAAATAATTGTTTTTAAATTATACAAGAACCATAAATATAAATATGATGTCATATATGATCTTCTAATATTGCTTTCTTAAGAATATTTTTGTAGTATCACGGTTTCTGATGTTAATTGATTCATTTTCGTGTATTTGTTTTGTAATGTAAGTCATGTTAGTTATAGATAGAATTATTTAGATTCAAAGCAATAATGACATCAATTTCAAAAAAATTATTTTTAGTCATCAAATGAAAAGTATTTTTAATGGAAACGATAGGAAATGAATCCTCCTCGCGTCATGGAGAGAGTAAGCTATACGTACAAACAATCGACAATATCATTCTATTTCGTATTTAATGGAATAAAAACATAATGATACATAGGCAGATCATAGTTATTGAATAATAATGTATTATATATATGTTACTTAAGTTCATTAAATCCATCCTTTATATGTTCCATGTATAGCTTGAATGATTCAGTCATTTTGAGGGGGCTGTAGTCCGTATTTCCTAAAATGAAATTATTGTATTTATACATCCTAAAAGGCATAAAGGAATGTTCTAAATGATAATTACAGTAGAATAGAGATAATATAAATATCATAAAAATCATATATAATTACAGTGCATTCATAATGTCCACCATGGGATGCAGTAGGAGATAATTGAACAATCATTGTTTCGTGAGGCAGTAGTTTGTCGTCCATAGAAACAGTATGTTCTATGTCCATTAGAAAGGGTGTGTGTAAGTGTATCTCTAATAAATATCATAAATAATATCTAGTATACTTATGATACTGGTGTTTTTATGTAATCAAATAATAAAAATATAACAAAGAGTGGAGAGGGAATATAAAAAATGAACTTGAGAGAAATTGTTACCTTTTAATCCGGTAACTCCCTTAGGTTTGAACCAAAAGGATTCCGTTAAATACATTATTACTATGGTATGGCTTCTATGAAAAATATAGTTATGTTTGGATATTATTTGGGTAGAGTTTGGATAAGTAAATGGGCTTGAGAGGTGTGAGTATTGGGTTAGAGGTGATGGCCTTTTACAAAGGGGTGGAGGGGCTCTTTAAGAATGTTTGAAATTATTATTTTATTATAAAATAATTTTCTGTTTAAAAATGTCCAAAACTCATTACATTCGGGTATAATATGAATATAAGTCTAAATAAAATCATCTGATAAGAATAGGACATGATTTGTATATTTTTTATTTCTTATCTTTTAGCTTTAAACCTTTGAAAAATAGTTTAACCATTACCATGTCCTCTTGTATATTCATACTATATCGTTAATATGTTTACTATAAAATAACAAGCGACCCAAAAATGGATAATTAATGTCATCTTAGTCATAATATATGTCATTTGTTTGAATCTTATATTGTTTGAATTATTTTATTATTTAATTAAATATTAATTATTTTTAAAACACATTTTTGTGTATTTATAAATTATTCATATAAAGAATATTAAAAAATATATAACAACTTGATTATTTATAACAACCATTATTAAATAAAATTTAAAAAGTCATAGGTATCACTAAAATTCTAAGCTGAGATAAAAATTTCAAAATAAATTTATATTAATATTTATAATATCATTTATTTGATTATAACATTAATAAGGAAAATACTACATCATAATTGTTTCATAAATAAATATATTTATTTAGTGTCTAAAAATTATAAATAACTTATCATTATGTAGTAAATTTTTTATATTTATAATTACTATTTATAGTATAAAAGATCATCTTTATAACCTCATATTAATATTATATTACCTAAGATATATGTTTATGTTATATTTTACATAACATTAAATTAATTTATATAAAGTTTATTTCTCACATTAAAGTTGTGCCATGGTGTACCAAAATCTACCCTAGGATTCCCCTGGTCGGATATGTATCAGCATATTGGGTTAAGACATGTTTATGGTAATTTTATATTATTACAATATTATTTTTACCTTTAATTACCCTGTTAAACTTTAACCAAGGCAAATAATATTCAAAAGAAACTATTCACTAATACAATTTTTATACTATTGAACCAAATTTTACATACTAATGTCATATGTGTATGTTTGTTTTTAAATATAATTCATATATGTAGTAAAATTATGTTTTATGCAAATATTCAAATGTAATTAGATGGTTAGTAAATGTGCCTTGAAGGTGGGTGAAAATATGTTAAAACAATTTCAAAAAATCGTTATATATAATTCTATTATAAAATTACAAAATTGACTTATATTGGGAAAATATATGAATTATTTACCTATTTTTTCTTTAAGATAAATTTAATAAAAAATTATTATTTAAAGGAAGAAGTTGGTTTTTATGTACTATGCAGTACTGTTTTCATGATTCATAATAAATTAAATGTTTTAAGAAAAATACCAACAATTCACCCTATGAAAATTTTGATATTTCTAATTGAGAAATATAATCAATTAAAACAAATTCAAAACATAGAAGTTGAATTAATTAATTTAAAATTAATCCATGTTGTCAGAATCAAAAGGCATGTATTTAAGAAATAATAAATATAAAAAGATTGGCATTTTTATGTCCAATTTCAATATGAAATTATTCAAAATGAAAAAAATTGGAATAATTTTAAAAAATATAATATAAATACACTCTAAAACCAATGAAATGAAAAATATATCTACATAATAAATTTGATGAAAATGCTGTTTTGAATTAAAATGCGGTATTTTTAACTATTCATTAAAAATGAACACTATTAGAAAAATATCAAAAAATTACACAATGTATATTTTTATGTCCTGATTCTAAAAAATAATTTAACTCCATCATTTTTAATATATAAAATATCCAAATATTGGATTTAAATAATGTACACCATTAAAAGGAGGAAAACTGTATTTTTTTAAAAATACTTGTTTTATTAAAAAATTAATTTTATCTTTATATTATTGCTTAGAAACAAAAAAGAATGGATGTTATAATTATATGGGATATATATAAAATTCAAAATGTGGTCATTACTATTCATAACATATTTTTAAACGACTATTTTGAAAGGTCATTGATCACTTGACCTCGGTGTTGCCTACATCACACAGTATTGTATTATTCAAAGAAAAACGTACCATGGAAGCTTGGGGTGTAACATTCTTTCCTCTTTAAATAAATTTTAACTTAGAAATTTTAATTCTGTGATTGAAAACTATGTTTTTCACGTTTCAAAATAGCTTAATTGAAATCCATATATTGAAAAAATTGATAAATGAGGCCCCAATTTAAAAAAATGTAAGTATGAATGTTACCCGAAATAACACATACTAGGGTTCAATGTAGGAAAAAATGGATATGAAAGATAAAACAAACCATCATATTCAGATGAATATTTATATAAAATATTATTAAGGGAATGTAAAAAATAAAAAAGCAATAAATCTATGATGATCTATGGAACCAATTGATCCATCATAAAAGAAGGTTCTAGAAAAAACATATTTGGATTTATGATCCTTTTCCTAGTATTGTAGAATTAATATAATTCATAGACTAGGAGAAAAAGGAACCATACTTAATTTACTTATAGATTTTCATCCTATTCCACAAAATCATCATTCACACCAAAAGATAATAGAACCTAAAAATAATCAATTTCTCCTAATCGTATATGGTTCTTAAAAAATGAATATATAATTCATATTTCATACCATTTTAAAAAAACTAAATTATAAAATCCAGAATATCACACAGGCTAGTGGTAGGTGATGCACCCTTGTTGCCCTTAGGTTGAGGGTTCAAGTCTTGCGGACTTTCCGGACATAACTGGTTGTCGCCTGACCTTGAGGATGTTCTTTTTATAACAATCCCAAAATAGTATTATGAAATGTTTTCACCTTAAACAATATTATCCAATGATCAACATAATCCATTCCAACCATTAGAGTTATCCAAAATTCTTCTATCCAAACTCTCTCTAAATGGACAAAAATTCCAAAATCAATTGTAACATCATATTCCCCAAACAACGTCAATTTTTTCATATTGTCACATTATAAAAATATGATTAACCTCATAATATTAGAAACATAATGAAAAAAAGTTCTAAAAAACAATACCTATATATATATATATAATTCTTCTTATAACCAGAATATAATTCTTGAATCCAAAAACACAAATACATTAATTATTCCACATCAACTATAGTAACAACATATGCTTTGCCTTGGACCATTGTCCTATTCTGAGGTAATATTACATGGCTCTTAGGTAAATCATTTTCTTAATTCCCCATTTCTATAAAATTTTTCAATTCAACATTTACAACCTCTTTCTTTCCCATCCAATAACGAGCCTGGTGACATTTTTCCCCACATTTGTAACAAACTCTAATTCCTTTTAGGCAAGTACCTGGGTGTTTTTTCACAAAATTTTCACATAAGGGAAAATACTATGTTCCCAATTTCCCTTTATCTGCCACTTGCTCCACCATTCTATTATTCTCTTTCTTTACATTAATGTCATAAGTAATAGAGATTTATTTTTCTATCTTGATTGTAGATGAGACTATATCTCCATATGGTGAGAAGGATTGTGAGACTAATGCTCGATGGAGAAATGGTTATAACCAATCAGAAAATCTATCAATCTTACTTCAGGGATTATGTATATTCTATCTTGTAGCATAAATTGCAAACATTGTAAAGTTAGCCTCATACTTTGAGACATTCTAATCATCCTTTTGCCTCAGACTCAAAAATTTACTTTCCATATTCGCTCGATGATCACAAGGAAAGTATTTTTCTAAGAGAACCTCTTCAAACGCTTTCCATTCCAAATTTGATACATATTCACTATCATTTTTTTTAACTAATGACCCCCATTGATCGTCATCTCTTACGAGGCAATAGACTACCATTAAAAAATTTCCCTTTCGCTAATCCAAAAATCATGAAATATTTTCTCTATGGAAATTAAAAATTGATCAGTTACAAATGTATTTGTTTTCCCATTGAATGTTGGTGGTTGTTTTCTGATGAAGTGGTCTAAAATTGATCCTCTACATTATAGATTAGGGTGATCCATACAGGAAATGTTATTATTCATAACTAGAGTGAGTTGTCCCAGTATGGATATAAGCTAATCAGCACTAGTTGCATCACCTACTCCACTATAATTATCTTGAGTAGGAGGTAATTCCCTACATGGATTACGTGTGTTGATAAGACTTCTCTTTCTTCAACAATGCTCCATTTCTAAACAATGGAATAGACTAGATTAGTTTATGAATTGAAATCCATAATTCCAATCATGTAAAATACATTACATAAGTTGAACAATTTATGGTTATAATTCATTGTCATAAAAATTTTTTCATTGGGGATTTATTTAATCATAGACCATTCATAATGGTTTGTAAAGATATTGTGAATTATCCTATGCATATCCTCTGGGAGTTTCATAACAAATAGTGAAGCAAGGCCCATTGTCGTGTACCTGTTCTCGTTCGAGTGTATCTCAAAGCGGTACTTTTGGGTTTTACGACTAGATACAAATATTCCAGATCTGCCTCTACTTGATTGGATCCATACAGGGATGTATTTATTTGAAAATACACATAATATATAAACTTCCCAAATTTTTGGATGTTCTTCTATACTAACCCTTAGTGTCTATCTTAGGGTAATGTTCTTTAATAATTGTTTTTCTAAATCTGGTATCTAGGGTTTCTAATAATTTTTTTGATTCCAATGATAATTCCCCGATCCCAAAAGTCTAGAGTCGATGCATTATTACATAACTTTGGCATGATACAAGGAATCATGTCCTGACACTACTGGAAAACTAACATATACCAACGTTTTGGAACTGTTGGTATATGCCTCCAAACCGTTGGTATATCCTATACCAACGGTTTGGAGAACCGTGGCCAAGTAAGCCGTTGGGATAGGTCTATACCAACGGTTTTCCCAAAACCGTTGGTATAGACCTATCCCAACGGTTTTGGAAACCGTTGGTATAATTAATATGAAAATCTTTACCAACGGTTGTGGAACCGTTGGTATATGTTTTTCAAAAAAAAAACATTCGCTGTGATTTGATCCCAGCACCCCTAGTTTATTATTGAACGACTTAACCACTAACCTAACATGACTTTTGTGTATATAATTACATAAATATATATATGTATTCTCATAATTATATTAAATTTTGATTTATATAATGTTCTGGGTAAGAAGAAATGATAAAAAATCAAAGGATCTATACCAACGGTTGTCAAAACCGTTGGTATAGGTCTATACCAACGGTTTTGACAACCGTTGGTATAGATTTTGAGCCTGGATTTGATTCTGGGTGAAGGTTGATTGATGGGTGACCTTTCCCAACGGTTTTGGCAAACCGTTGGGAAAGGTATACCCTTTCCCAACGGTTTTGGCCAAACCGTTGGGAAATATGTCCACAAAGTGGACCTTTCCCAACGGTTTGGCCAAAACCGTTGGGAAAGGTCCCCACAATGTGGGTTTTCCCAACGGTTTGGCCAAAACCGTTGGGAAAGGTCCCCAAAATGTGGGATTTCCCAACGGTTTGGCCAAAACCGTTGGGAAAGGTCCCCACAATGTGGGCTTTCCCAACGGTTTGGCCAAACCGTTGGGAAAGGGAACCTATACCAACGGTTTTTATGAACCGTTGGTATAGAAGCGTTGGGAAAGGTCAGATTTCCAGTAGTGTGAAAGACCGATCAGTTTAGTAGCCATTGATGTACTTGATACATACATAAGTTTTAAATTAAATTATGTAATGAAAACAACAACATCATTGTTTCCCCTTTGAACACCCTCATATCCCATAGATTATTCTGGAAGGTTAATCGTAATATACTTCATCACATTCTGGGAAAAATAAAACATAAGAAAGGTGTGATCTCAGAAGCTCAGTAATGATAACAATACTGCGATAACAATCACAAACAAGCATAATAATTTAAGACATTGTCTAAGACTAAAATATATGACTTTTAAATATAAACTTCAGCTTAATATGGAAAATATACATCTAATAATTCCATTTACATATTAACTTGGATATTATACTAAATGAATTTTCACATTTTATATCAATAGCTAATTTTATAATGATGGAATGCATAATTCCGGACATCACAACCATATATTCATGGCCTCATGCCAAGACTAAAAAAATTGATTTTTTCAAGGCCTTGTTCCAAGATAATAATTTTTCTCATGAGACATGCCGATGCATCAAAGAGCTATAGTAGCCCCCCCCTTCACATACAATGTCTAATGCATTCCTTATATGAAAATGTTGAAAAATAACCAAAACATTCATTTTAAATCTAGAATACGTAATGTCAATAATTTAACCATAAAACATTAATATTATAAAAATAGGAAATAAATATTCAAATATATAATAACTCATTCAATACCATATGGAAGATAGTATTATAACAAATCAACCTCAAACATGTGTGAAAAACAAAAACAAATGATGTTATAGATGAATCCAAACTATTTGAGAGAAATAATCTTTCTATTTTAAAATCATTTAAATGAAATGAAATTATAAAAGAAAACATTTGTTTTGAAAATATTTGGATAATATTATAAAGGAAGCTTCAATGTTTTTATAACAGTGGAAAATAACTACTCTTTCTATTTAAGTTAACAAACATTCAATCCTTAATTTCTCGAAAAGGGAATAATTTACCTTGTTTGGAAAATAACCAAATGATTCCATTCAAACCATTTTATAAAAATTAAAACAATGGTATACATGATTTTAAATCGTATTCTTTTAAATATTAATAATGTCTTGAAATAAATTTTAATGAAACATAGATGTGGATGCTATAGAAGCCAAAATAGATACTTACGTATAAACAACCTCAGATAATAAAGAGATTGTAAAATTAACCCTTACCTTGTACATTTGCTTAGACAACGGTACACTAACCTCCTGTATAATGGTGAAAGAATTGTTATTATACTATACAAGAACCATATACATAAATATGATATCATAAATTATCTTCTAATATTTCTTTGAAAATAATATTTTAGTAGTATCATTGTTTTGGGTATTTACTAATTCATTTTCCTTTATATGTATTGTTAAGTGGGTAATGTTTGTTATGGATATGATATATTTGATTCACATCCCAAATTATATCAATTTATTAAAAATTATATTTAATCATCAAATGAAAATTATTCTTGATTGGGTATGATTGGGAATGAAACCCCATCGCATCGTGTAGACAAAAAGTCGTACATATGCATGACTGCCAATATAATTCAATTTCATATTAAAAAGAATAAAAACATGATGATACATAGATATATCATATTTATAGTATAATAAAATATTTTATATAAGTAAAATAAATTCATTGAATGCATCCATTATACATTCCATGTATAGATTGAACGAGTCATATCACATTGAGTGGGTGGTAGTCCGTACATCCTCAAATGAAATTATCATATTTATACATCATGAAAGGCTAATAGGTAAGTTCTAAATGAAAATTAACAAAAAAAAGACAAAAAATAAATATCATAAATATCATATATAATTACATTTCCATTGTAATGGACAACATGAGAGGCGGTAGGAGATAATAGGAGAATCATCATTTTATGAGGCAGTAGTACACCATCCACAGAAATAGTATGTTCTATGTACATTAGATGGAGGTGTGTTTATGTTTAGTTTGAATAATTATCATAAAAAAACTATTATATTGATGATAATGATGTTGTTATGTAGGAAAATAATAAGAATACCATATAGAGTGGATAAGGAAAATAAAAATAAGAACTTGAGAGAAATTGTTACCTTTAAATTGGGTAACTCCTTATAAATTGAACCAAAAGATTTTTATGAATTGCCATATTCCTAGGGGAAGGCTTCTATAAGAAGGATAAGGCAGTTTAGAGCTTATTTAGGTATATTTTGGTTGATCCAGTGGTCTTGAGAGGTGTGAGTAAAGGGTTATAGTTGATAACTTTTTATAAGGGGGAGGAGGGGCTCTTTAGAAATGTGTGAATGTACAATTTTATTATAAATGAATTTTTAGATTAAAAAGGAAAATAACCCATTAAATTAAAATATAACATTAATATATTTCTAAATAAAAAATTCCAAAAATTATTTGATTTTTTTGGATATTTTTTAATCCTTATCATTTAGAGTTAAACCATAATTAACTAATTTAACATTTACTATATCCAGTTGTATATTCATAATATAGGGTCAATATATTTAAAATAATATTCCAAGATGTAAGAACCCATGAGTTCATAGAGTGTTTCTTCTTCAAAATAATTCAATAACTTTCAATATACACAACATTGAGTTCAAGCGCAACATGACTTACCAAACAAGCCGTTCAAAAGTGGTTATGAATAGTATTAACTAAATTTTGAACTTTATATAATCCTTATAATTTTAGAATCCATATTATGAGTCTCATAGATATAATGTAAGAACAAATTCATTTTTTTCAGATAAAAGAAGTATTTTTCAAAAAATGCACTTTTACAGACTTTTAATGGAGAACCCTTTTTAATTCCAATATTTTAAACATTTATATATTGAATTTTATTAATAAATTAATTATATCGAATGGGGACATCAAAAATTTACAATGTAACACCCCAATCTTCCATGGTACCCTTCTCTTTGAATAACACAAGAGCGTGTGTTGCATGCAACGTCGAGATTCTAACACACCGTGTCCAATCAAAGTAGCAGTTATGAATAGTAATACTGAATTTTTGAAATTTTATAAATTTAATCTCTCAAAATGGACTTCATTTTTTGATTTGGAATATCAAAATTATCATTGGGTAAAAGTTTCGTACTTTTCGGATAACATTTATATTTTCATGAATAGTTAAAATTACTAAATTTTAATTAAAAACAACTTTTTAAATCAAAATAATTAATTTTGATAAATTATTAATTTGAGTGGTTTTAAAGTATATTTGGATTATATTTTTACAATTTAATACTATTTTTTTCTTTAGACGTAATTTCACATTTAAACCGGATATAAACAATTGTCAATCTTTTGATAATCATTATTTCTTAAAAACACGTTTTTTGTTTTGATAGCGGCAATTAATTTTAAATTAATTTCTGAAACTTCTGTGTTTCAAAATTGGAAAAATGGACTCCATATTTGGAATCAGGATGTAAAAAATGTGTAAATAGGAAACTTTTATTTTTAGACATTTTGAATAATTACTTCGGTAAATATATTATTTACCATGGTTAAAGGGTAAATCAAGTAAATAAGGCTAAGAAATAATATTATAATAATAAAAAATAACCCTAAAATGTGTATTAACCATATTGGTTGATACCTCTCCGACCATTGACATTTTTGGGTCGATTTTGGGAACCCATGGATCCACTTGTATTTGATAATGACACTTTATATTAATTAAGTTAAAGTAAATACAAAATTGACCTAAGCATATATCATTTATCAAAACAATTTTTATATAGGGTTATATATATTATATTTTAAACTATAAATATTCTTTAGAAATATAAAAATATTTCCTATATAATGGTATTTTATTTATAATTTTTATACATTGAAAAATTATAAATATATATGACACAATAATGATGATATATTTTCATTATTAATGAATGAATCATGTAATTGGTATCATTAATGGACAACTTGGGGGGGACGTATGGATGTATATAATATGTTTATTATATATATATATTATAAAAACACAAAGTGACATGGTAAGTGTTCAACTAATTAACCAATTTTCAAAACTAAAAAATAAGGTTTAATATAATAACCCATACATGTCTAAAATATATTTGTTGAAAGGATTTCGACCAATACCCACCTTATACTTTCAATAATCTACTTTGGATCCATTAACAACCGAATATGAATTTATAATAAATTAATACATTATGTTTTTCCTAAAGAGCCCGTCCTCCCCCTTATAAAAGGACACAACTTCTAACCAATTATTCACACCATAAAAGCCTATTAGTTCGGCCAACCCCTACCCAAATACTCTCTCAAATTCCCTCAATTCCACCTAGAGGCCTTATGTTGATCAAAAATCCATTCTAGGAGCCCTTTGATCAAATCAAAAGGAAGAACCCGAAGAAGAGGTAAGGATTTAACCACACACTTTCAAGTTCTTTTCTTCTTCAACTTTTTTCCCTTGTTATTTAAATTCTAAAATAATAACTCCAATATATTCTATATAGTGTGATGTTATTATAAATATGGAACAAATAAATTCATTAATCTATCCATCCCTTGAATGACATGTCACCATACATGTGTACATAAGACCTACCGTCTCCACGTTGTGGTGTAATTGTTATTCAATATATTATTATTTAGATGGGTATAATAATGATGTATAATTAATGTAAATAATAAATATAAGATGATAATTATTCATTATATATAATATACCATCCAATTATATATTATTTTAATATCAAAAGAATGATATAGTCGCTCGTCCGTACGTACAGACTACCGTCTCCACGAACACAATGAGATTTATTCCCCATCGTATCAGTGCAATTATAATTCTCATTTGATGATTAAAAATAATGTTTACGAACTTGATATCATTCTGGATATGAATAAGATACAACCTACCATAATAAACATGACTTATGTCACAAAACATATAAATGAAAATGAGTAATTTAACACCCGAAACGACGATAATACTAAGATATTATTAACAAAACAATGATAAAAGATCATATAAGATATCATATTAATGTATATTATTATTGTATAATTTAATCACAATTATTTAACCATTATAAAGGAGGTTAAACTACCCTTGACAAAGGAAAAGTAAAAGGTAAGGGATTATTTTACACTCTCTTCATTATCTGAGGTTGTTTATACGTAATTATCTACTGGGTCCTCTTTACCAACGACATCCATGTTTCTTAAAAATGTATTTCAATACATTCATAAAATTTTATAGAATATTGGTTAAAGTCATTAATAACCGTGTTTGACATTTTATAATATTTTTATAAAGGAATATTTTCGTCATTTTCCAAACAAGGCCTTTTTTAACCTTTTCGACAGAATGAAGGTATTAATGTCTTTTTTTAACATATACTGTTGGTGCGGCTATTTTCCGCTGTTAAAAATTTATTTTTTTAACCCCAAACTAATTGGATAAATAGAATATTTTTTTGTGTTCTATTATCTTTTTGAGTGAAAGATGAGTTTGTGGCAGAAATTAGTTAATGTATGGAACTCTACATGTCAAGTATATATTTTTCTTCTCCTTTTATTCTATGAAGAAATTAATTCTTATACTTTATTTAAGGTATATTAAAAAAAAGTGTTATCCTAATACCTTATGTTTTGTTGAACCGATGGTATTTTATGTCATCATAGATTGATGAATTTAAGGACCTCAATTTTATACATGTTTGTGATTGATGACCTCAATCACTACCTATAAGTATTTATGTTTTTCCTCTAATTATATTTCACTAATTGCCCCAATGTTCTCCTAATCGAGATCATAATTTGGTGGTGACCCATTCATTTCGCTTATCCTCTTATAAAGACTTAATTTTATTATGCCAATTTCCAATTGGATTTTCCCACAAATATTTTTTCTATTTTCATCCTTTATTTTTGAAGAACAATATAAAATTGCAAGGAAGAAATTTATTTAACGAGGGAAGAATGTAACAACCCAAGATTTCATAGTGTGTTACTACTTCAAAATAATTCAATAACTTGAACTACTCACTAAACCAAGTTTAAGCGCACCAGGACTTACCAAACAAGCCGTTCAAAAGAGGGTGTGAATAGTATTAACTGAATTATGAACATTATATAATTCAGATAATTTTAGAATCCTTATTATGAGTTTCTTAGTCATAATGTAAGAAAAAATTCATTTTTTTTCAGATAAATGATGTATTTTTCAAAAAATTCACTTTTACCGTCTTTTAATGGTGAACCCTTTTTAAATCCAATATTTTAAACTATTATTTGTTGAATTTGACTAAATAAATTAATTATTTAGAATGAGGAAATCAAAAATTTAAAATGTAACACCCCAAACATTCTCGGTACGCTCCTCTTTGAATAACACAGTAGCGTGTGTTTAACGCAACATCGAGATTCTAACACACCGCGACCAATCAAAGCAGCCATTTTGAATAGTAATACCCACTTTTTGAAATTTTATAAAAAATTTCTCTCAAAATGGACTTCATTTTTGGATTTGGAATATAATAATTATCCTCGGTTAAAATTTTGGTACTTTTTTGATAACTTTTATATTTTGATGAATAGTGAAAATTACTAAATTGTAATTAAAAATAAATTTTTTAATCAAAATAATTAATTGTGATAAATTATGAATTTGAGTGGTTTTAAAGTATATTTAGAATATATTTTTATCATTTAAAACAATTTTGGTCATTGGACGTAATTTCACATTTAAACTGGACATAAACAATTTTCAATCTTTAGATAGTTATATTTTCTTAAAAAATAGGTTTTTTGTTCTGATAGTCAGAATTAATTTTAAATTAATTTCTGCCACTTCTATGTTTTGAATTTGAAAAAACGGACTCCATATTTGGAATCAGGATGTTCGAAATATGTAAATAGGTAACATTCATTTTTATACATTGTAACGCCCCGACCCCAGTTACCCAGAGTCGGTGCATTACTTCGTAACATTGGCATGATCACAAGAAAGATCAAATCTCGAAAGACCGATTGGTTTATTATCCTTGGAAAAACTAGATATATTCATAAGTTTTACATTACATCATAAAATGAAAAACTACTACAAAAACATAATGTTTCCATAGTCCACACTATAATCCCCTCATAATATCCCTGCAGGTCATTCATAACTTACATCTTCACATCCTGGGAAAAATAAAACAAAGAAAAGGGGTGAGCTCAAATGCCTAGTAAGGATAACAATATAGAGGAACATTCAAAAATAAGAATAAACATTTAAGGCAATGAATTACTAAAACAAAAGCCTTTTAAACTTGAACTTCACCATAGTATGGAAAAAGTAAAATGAAATAATGCCATTTACTTATTCACATGGATATTCTACTAATCGAATAATCACATGCAAAAATCAATAACCACTTTCATAATGTTGGAATGCATAATGCTAGACTATCATAACCACATAGCCAAGGCCTCGTGCCAAGACTACAAATAAGATTTTGCCAAGGCCTTGTGCCAAGACACTAGTTTGTCTCATGAGACCTACCGATGCAATTTTTTTAGAAGATACTTATGTTTAAAATTGATAAAATATACTCCAGTGTTTTTCTGAAAACAATATGCAAGCTTCTAAAAACAAAATAACTAATTCTGAGACTTCTCGATTAATTACAGGCCATGATGGGTCCACTCCCAATCCCTTCCTGTCTACCAAACATGAGAGTCAGGTTTTCTGAAAACATTTCTAAGCTTGCGTTAAATACGTATACATTTGCACTGGATTTTCATATATTTGAGAGAAATATCTCTCTTTTGAAATCATTTAAAAATCACATAATTATAAAAGAAAACCTTTTCTTTGAAAATATTCTTATAAGCTTGTAAGGGAAACTTTGAAGATTTTATAACGGCGGAAAATAACCGCACCCGCCGTATAAGTTAAAAAAAACATTCTTACCTTAATTCTGTAGAAAAGGTTAAAAAGGACCTTGTTTTGAAAACGATGGAAAGATTCCTTTATAAACCTCTCATAAAAAGTCAAACAAGGGTATAAATGACATTAAACCATATTATTGTAAATAATAAAAATGTTTTGAAATACATTTAGAAGAAACATGGATGTGGATGATAAAGAAATCCCAGTAGATTATTACATATAAACAACCTCAGATAATGAAGAGATTGTGAAATAAACCCTTACCCTGTACTTTTCCTTTGTTGGGGTAGGTTAACCTCCTTTATAATGGTGAAATAATTGTTATAAAATTATACAAGAATCATATACATTAATATGATATCATATATGATCTTTTAACATTGCTTTATTAATAATATCTTAGTATTATCGTCGTTTCGGGTGATAATCGATTCGTTCTTCTTAAATGTTTGGTTACGTAAGACATGTTTGTAATGGATAGATTATATCTTATTCATAATCATAATGATATTATCATTATTTTTAGCCCTAAAATGAGAATAATACTTGAATGGATATGATGGAGAATGAATCTCATCGCGTTCGTGGAGACGGTAGTCCGTACGTACGCACGAACGCTACTTCCATTTAATTTTTATTTTAAAAGAATCGAATCCAAATGATACATAGGTATATTACTATTCCAGTATAATATAATATTTTATATATGTTACTTAAGTTCATTAACACCATCCTTTATACGTTCCATGT
Organism: Viscum album; assembly: GCA_963277665.1. Taxonomy (NCBI): domain Eukaryota; kingdom Viridiplantae; phylum Streptophyta; class Magnoliopsida; order Santalales; family Viscaceae; genus Viscum; species Viscum album. Next base: position 977,716,684 of record OY728139.1, on the reverse strand, counting down.
GTGGTATGAACGAGTCATATCATTTTAAGGGGGCGGTAGTCCGCACTTCCTCAAATGAAATTATCATATGTATATACAACATGAAACGAATAATGGTATGAAATAAAATGAAATTACAGAAGCTTATATATAAAATATATATCATTAATATCATATTTAATTACAGTGCCATCATAATGGCCACCATGAGAGGCGGTAAGATGTATTTGAACAATCATCGTTTCGTGAGGCGTTAGTTTGCCATCCACAGAAACATTATGTTCATCATCCATTAGATGGAGTTGTGTGTATGTGTAGTTTGAATCCTTATTATAACAACATCCTAGTATATTGTGGATACTGGTGTTGTTACAAAAGAAAGGAAATACAAAGTGTTTGGGGGTTGGAGAAGCAAAATAAATGAAAATAATTTAAGAGAAAACATTACCTTTAATTTAGGTAACTCACTTTGGTTGGAACCAAAGGACTTCTTGAAATGCTTTCTGCCTAAGGGGAAGCTTCAAGGAGGAGGAGAGGGATGTGGGGAGATTATTTGGGCAGGGTTTGGACGATCCAAGTGGCTTGAGAGGTGTGAGGAATGAGTAGAAGTGGTCTCTTTTTATAAGGGAGAGGAGGGGCTCTTTAGGAAAGAATGAAAGTATTACTTTATAATATATTTATATTCGGTTTATAATGGTCCAAAAATCATTGAGGTAGAAGATAAGATGACTCATATTCTAAATAACATCAACCAATAAGAATTGGACAGGTTTTAGATAATATTTTAATCATTATAATCTTATTTATTTAAATGATTTATTAATGAGGTAAACATTGCATCATTATTGTTTCATTAATAATTTAAATTATTTGATGTTTAAAAAGTATAAATAAAATATCATTATGTAGGAAATATTTTTAGCTTTATAATGGATATTTATAATCGAAAATAAAACATGTATAACCCTATGTAAAAATTGTTCTTCTAAAAGATGTAAGCTTATGCCATTTTTATTTTTATTTTAACTTTATTAATATAATGTGTCTCTACCACATACAAGTGGCTCCAAGGGGTCCCCAAATCGACCCAAGGATGCCAATGGTCGGGTATGTGTCCACCAATAAGGTTAGGACACGTTTTAGGGTAATTTTGTATTATTATAATATTATTTTTTAACCCTTATTTACCGGATTTACCCTTTAACCATGGTAAAAAAAATATTTACCGCAGTAATTATTCAAAATGTGTAAAAATAAAAGTTACCAATTTACAGATTTTGGACATCCTGATTCCAAATATGGAATCCATTTTCCTAAATTCAAAACACAGAAGTGGCAGAAATTATTTTAAAATTAATTCCTGCTGTCAAAACAAAAAGCGTGTTTTTAAGAGATAATAACTATCAAACGATTGACACTTGTTTATGTTCGGTTTAATTGTAAAATTATGTCCAATGACCAAAATTATATTAAATGGTAAAAATATATTCTAAATATACTTTAAAACTACTAAAATTCATAATTTATCATTATTAAATATTTTGACTAAAAAAGTTGTTTTTAATTAAAATTTAGTAATTTTCACTATTCATCAAAATATAAAAGTTATCCAAAAAGTACCAAAATTTTACCCAAGGCTAATTTCGATATTATGAATCCAAAAATGAAGTCAATTTTGAAATATAAAATATATATGATTTCAAAAAGTAGGTATTACTATTCACACCGGCTAGTTTAATTAGTTGTGGTGTGTGTTAGAACTCGAGGTTGCGTACAATACACGCTATCACATTATTCGAAGGGAAACGTACCGTGGAAGCTTGGGATGTTTCATTTTAAATTTTTGATGTCCCCATTTAGTCAAAAAGTTTAAAATATTGTATTTAAAAAGGGTTCACTATTAAAAGTTGATAAAAGTGCAATACTGAAAATGAATTTGTTCTTGCATTATATCTAAGAAAATCATAATATGGATTCTAAAATTATAAGAATTATATAATGTTTAAAATTTAGATAATACTATTCATGACCTCTTTTGAATGGCTTTTTTTTTGTAATTCATGGTGTGATTGAACTCGGTGTTGCGTGTATTGCAAGTTATTGAATTATTTTGAAGAAATAACACACTATGAAATCTTGGGGTGTTACATACATTTTGAATAAATACTTCGGTAAATATTTTATTTACCATGGTTAAAGGGTAAATTCGGTAAATAATGGTAAAAAATAATATTATAATAATCATAAATTACCCTAAAATGTGTATTAACGCTACTGTTTGATACATGTTCGACAATGGTAATATTTGGGTCAATTTTGAGACCGCATGGATCGACTTGTATGTGATAATGACACTTTATATTAATTAAGATAATGTAAATACAAAAATGACATAAGCATATATCTTTTAACAAAACAATTTTTACATAGGGTTATATATATTATAATTTTGACTATAAATATTCCTTAGAAATATAAAATGATTTTCTACATAATGGTATTTTATTTATAATTTTTAGACATTGATAAAATAAAAATATATATTACATAATAACGATTCAATATTTTCCTATTTAATTAAAGAATCAAATAATTGGTATTATAAATGTTAAAATAAATATAATTTGAATGTTTTGATGACATCCACGAACATTATTGGTTAATATGACAAGTTATGATTGCTTAAAAAAAATTTATTTGAATTAATAATGATTTTTGGACTTTAACAATATTCGATTATTAAATATTGTCAAAATTGACAAAAAAGAGTTTTTAAAAAAATATTATATTATTAATTGATATTATATTCTTAAAAATCTAAGGATCGTCCAAAGGACTTATATAATGATAGGTGTATCATTAATGGACCCATTGGGGGTCTCTTTGATGTATATATTAAGAATATTAACATTATATTATAAAAATACAATGTGACATGGGAAGTGTTAAACTAATTAACAAAGAGTTAAAACTAAAGGATATGGTTAATATAATGACACAAACCAGTCTAAAATCTATTGGTTGAATGTATTTCGACCCATACCCACCTTATACTCTTAATAATCTACTTCTGAGCCATTAGAAACAGAATATAAATTTATTATAAATTAATACTTTAATTTTTTCCTAAAGAGCTCGTCCTCCCCCTTATAAAAGGACAGAAATTCTAACCAATTCACCTCACCTTAAAAGCCATTTGGTTCAGCCAAACCCTTCCCAAATACTCTTCAAACTTCTCTCACATCAACCTAGGGGCCTTATGTAGATCAGAAATCCATATTAAGAGCCCTTTTGATCAAATCAAAACGAAGAACCCGAAGAAGATGTAATGATTTACCACCCTCTTTCAAGTTCCTTTATTCTTCTATTTCTTCATTCATTGTTATTTACATTCTAAAACTATAAATCCAGTATCGTTTATATAATGGGATGTTATTATAAATATTGATCAATGAAATTCATTATTCTATCCATCCCATGAATGACATGTCACTATACGTGTGTACGTACGACCTACCGTCTCCACGTTGTGGTGAAATTTTTATTCAATATATTATTATTTAGATGGGTATCATAATGATGTATAATTCTTTTAAATAATAAATACAACCTGATAATGATTCGTTATATATAATATATCATCTAGTTATATATTATTTTAATATCAAAAGAATGATATTGTCGCTCGTGCGTACGTACGGACTACCGTCTCCACGAACGCAATGAGATTCATTCCCCATCATATCCATGCAATTATAACTCTCATTCATTGATTAAAAATACTGTTTGAGGACTTGATATCATTCTAGATATGAATATGATACAACCTATCCATAATAAACAAGAATTATGTAACAAAACATTTAAATGAAACCAAGTAAGTTAACACATGAAACGACGATAATAATAAGATATTATTAACAAAACATTGTTAAAAGATCATATTTGATATCATATAATTATATATGATTTTTGTATAATTTAATAACAATTATTTCCAAATTATACAGGAGTTTAACCTACCCTCGATAAAGGAAAAGTTAATGGTAAGCATTTATTTCACAATCTCTTCATTATCCGATGTTGTTTATACGTAATTATCTAATGGGTCCTCTTTATCATTCACATCCATGTTTCTTAAAAATGTATTTCAAAACACACTTACAGTTTTACAGAATATGGGTTAAAGTCATTAATACCCTTGTTTGACTTTTTATAAGATGTTTATAAAGGAATCTTTCCATCCTTTTCCAAACGAGGTACTTTTTAACCTTTTTGACAGAATTATTGTAATAATGTCTTTTTTACCTTATACGGCAGGTGCAACTATTTCCTAAAATTATAAAATTGTAAAAGAATCCCTTATAAGATTATAAAGATATTTTCAAAGTAAATGTTTTATATTATATTTATGTGACCATTACATGATTTAAAAAAGAAGATATTTCACTCAAATATTTTGAATTTCATCTATGTCAACATCCTTTGATGGATTTTAAGTTTATTAAAAGTTGATTTATTATGATACAAAACATCGATATTATAATGATGTTTTTGAGATATGTTTGACTGTGGATGTGCTATTTTTGTACTATTCATTGTGGTTAATATAATGACATTTCGTTTTCTAGTTTTAATATGAATGTTTATGATATGTTTAAATATTTTCATATGAGGAATGTATTGGACTTAGTATGTGACGGGTGGAGCCTGCAATAACTCCTCGATGCATCGGTAGGTATCATGAGACAACTAGATGTGGAATTGGATGAGGCCCTTTCTCAATTTGATTTATGGATTTGGTCGAGGCCTTAATCATTTTAGACGTCTTGGCCAAGGCCTTGAAAAAATGTTTTTTAATGTCCGACATTATATATTCTCTCATTATTGAAATAATCTTGATGGTTCATGTGGTCATTCGACTAGTAGAATTCCAATGATTATGTTTTATTGTGGCATCACAAACGCAGCTCATATTCATGCCTTAAATTATTCATGTCTATTATTGGTAAAGGTATGTGGTTTTAATTATTCACCATGCTAAATATTTTTGTTATTTTCCGCTGTATTACTTACCCTTATTGAGAGTTTGAGCTCACCCCTTTCTTATGTTTCATTTTCCAAGAATTTGAAGAAGTTAGTTATGACTGACCTGCAAGCATAATCTAAAAGGCTTGGATACTTCTAATGAAATATTTCTTTGTGGAATTTCTCTTCAAGCTGTAATGATGAACATATGTATGAATCTTGTTTCCAAGGCTAGTAATCTAATCGGTCGTTCGAGAAATGATCTTTTATGATCATGTAAATTTTATATAATAATGCACTGACTCTGGGTAACCGGGGTGTAGGCTTTACACAAGAGAATAATGAGTGAATCACTAATGAATATTTTAACATCATATATGTTAGTTGATCGAATCATATATTTTTAGAATTCTTTATTATTGAATAAAATATTATTTGATTTACGTACTCATTTATTATATTTTACAAACTATTCATATCATGACATTTAAAAAATAATTAACAAAAAGATTATTTAGAACTACCTTATTTAAATACGATATAACAAATCATATTTTATCTCTAAAATTCATTGATGGAGTAAAAATATTAAAATTAAATTTATTTTCATACTTATAATATCATTTATTGGACTCTTTAATTAATATAGAAAATATTGCATCATTATTTTTGTCATAAATAAATATATTTATTTTATGTCTGAAAATTATAAAAAAAATATCATGACGTGATAAATATTTTTAGCTTTCTTATTAATATTTATAGATTATGATACCAATTATATAACCTAATTTAATTTTTTTTACATGATATATTTGTTTATGTTATAATTACCTTAAGAGTAAATTGATTCATATAATGTTAAAATTTCAAATACAAGTTTATCCACGATGACCCAAAATGGACCGTAGGATGCCCATGGTTGGATATGTGTTAGCCAACATTGTTAAGACATAGGTAACCGTAATTTTAGTTTGTTATAATAACATTTTTACATTCAATTACCCAATTTACATTTAACCGTGGTAAGTAATATTCAAACGTTACTATTCACGAAAAATTATTTTCTTCCTATTGAACCAAATTTTACTTACTGATATAAACCATGTATGTCGGAATTTAGAAATTCTATTCACAAAATTTGTAAAATTATATTTTATGCAAATTTTCAAATGTACTTAGAAGGTGGGTAAACGTGCCTAGAAGGTGGGTAAAAAGATGATAAAAATAGTTAAATGATTTTTATATCTAATTATATTATAAAATGACTTAAATATGTCTAAAATATATATTATTTATCTATTTTATATTTAATATAAATTTTAATTAAAAATTAATATTGAAATGAAGAATCATTTTTAGGTATTATGTAGTATTTTATCACTATTGCATCAAAAATTGAATGTTTTCTGAAAAATACAAAAAATCACCCTAAGCTAATTTTGATATTACGAATTCAAAAATGAAGTTTCTTTTACCAAATTAATAACATAGATGTTTCATTAATTAATTTCAAATTATTTCCCATTGTCAAAATCAAAAGGCGTTTTTTAAGAAATAATAACTATCAAATGATTGACTTTGTTTATTCCCAATTTCAAATTGAAATTTCATCCAATGACTATAATTTGATTAAATGGTAAAAATATTGTCCTAATATACCGTAATACCAAATAATATAAGAACCTATATACATATATTAATTAGATGAAAATGGGGCTTTGAATTTAATTATGGTATTTTTCACTATTCATTAAAAAATGAACTTTATCAGAAAAATTAAAAACATTTACCCAACATAAATTTTGATATCCTAATTTTAAAAAATAATTTAATTTATTCAAAATGAATATATAAAAGTGGCAAATATTGGACATAAAAAAGCGATCTCCATTAAAAGGCGGAAAACCGGTATTTTTTGTAAAAAATCTTATTTTATTGAAAAATTTAATTTATCATCATATTACGTCTTAGAAACAAAATGAATGGTTGTTAAAATTATATGGGATATATTTAAAATTCAAAATATAGGTAGTGCTATTCATAACTACTTTTGAAATGACAGGTTTGATTGGTAATGGTGCGCTTGAACACGTTGTTGCATACATCACACAAAATTGTATTATTAAAACTGAAATGTGCCATGGAATCTTGGGGGGATACAATGTCGTACCACTGGATCACAAAATTTTACCTTCATGCCCATATGTAAGGTCCTCTTCGAGGTTTCTCTCTAAAATTAAGGCCATATCCACACCCTGATAAACTCAATTTAAAATTATGATATTCACTTGGGACGTAATCTAATGTGTATGTCCATCATAAAAATCCTTTCCCTAGCCACCACATACCCTACCACATCAGGGATAAAACTTTTCAAGCTGGTGAAAATACTAGGGTATTCCATCCCTGTCTTTATTCCTTTGGTCAACCTCAAATACTGGTCATTCTTTTCCTACCACGTGATCTCCAAATAGAATTGTTCTAGAAATATTTTTTGTAAATATTTCCAGGACATACCATTTGAATGTTAAATCTATACAAGAATGTCCCACCAATTATTTTACTTCCCCAAAAACATTTCAGTCATTAAAATGACTATCTTCTAAGGAGGAGTCTCTATGTGACCAAGAATCATCTTGTCGGAATCTATCAAGAAATAAGCATTATCAGGTCCAACCTCCCAAAAATATTCAGAATATTTTTAGATAAAACTCCATAGTAATATCAAACATACATGGAACGACCTACCCTAGGTCCAGTTCTATCATCTACATTAAATGAGTGATGTTCTCACAGAACTCTTCCAATCCAATGTTACCCTGAACCATCTGGTATTCATTCTCTACTCCTAGAGGTGATTTCTCAATGAAATCCTCTTATTTACAAAATATAACAAAATGTTTTAGTGGAATATTTTCATAATTCCTACACAAATCTCATAACACATAAATAAAACATTGACATTTTTCATAAATGAAGGATCTCCACTAGCTATAAACAACCCCTTTTTTCATATAGTATTCCCAATAGACATCATCTCACATTCAACACTACCCTCAACCATACCAGTTATGGTTCATGGTAAACATGTGTTAATAAAAAATTATAGAGTCAGATGTCATTCATTATACATCCATTTTAATCAATTTACACATCCACAGTGCAATGTATTCTCTCGTAAGTACACTTATCATCACAACATTTTTTAAACCAACATTTTTGCTCATTTAACTACATTCAACATGAATAATTCTTTCAACCATATTTCAAAATATCTCCATTTACCCATTCATATCATCGTTATTAGACATTAAATTTTTATATTTCAATGAACGTGAAAAGCATTCAATCCTTCCTATCTCATGCATCGATCTAATATGTGCCTATAATGATGTACTTCACCTAAATCTCTTGTTTCCTATAATGATTCATGTATTCACAACTTTGTTCCATTTCATCCATGAGAAAATATCATAAAACAAAAAAATCACACAACAAGTGCATCACCCAATGGTGAAATATCATTCAACTATAACAACACATATCCATATCATCAATTCTAAACCATGGTAATTGGGATTTCCCCCATTGATTGGTTAGATGCTCCCAAACACAAGGTGAACACCAAAACATTACACATTGAAATATTCCATATACTATCCCAACACAGTAAGATCATATAAGCTATCTTCTTTGATACCCCTTTGTAAAATCCCCAACCTAGAATCAACTAAACATTATCTTCAAGTCGGGTCACTAGAAGACCTTTTGTGAAGCTCCCCGTACAATAGAGGTTTTCTTCTAAAATAAAGGGTCTAATAGGACTTGTGGGACGACTATACCCTCTTTACTAGAGCATACCACAATAGATAACCTAATAAATAAAAAAACTATAGGCAATAAAGTAGATCATTCATTACCAACTATTTCCTTAATCGGGTTCAACCACAACCAAATGATAAATATGAAATGATGTTTTAGCAATGCCAATAGTGATGGAAATCCAAAATAATGACTAATGGAAACATCTAAAAAATGCAACCATACTCTAAGTCTGGATCCTCCCCCATGATCAACTAAATCCCTACTCAAATATCTTGAATATGGCATTTTCACTTGTCATATCATACCAAAATGAAATATACTTGAGTACTGAACTCTAGATTGAAGTGTGTGTGAGTAAAACTAATTAAGATACCACCAATATTTTCTACAAAATAACCATTCAAAACCGATATTGAATGTAAGAATGAAATAAATTGAATGAACGGGCCAATGTGGGTCCCATTAGATAGCAATATTCAAATTATAAACATTCAAATTTGATTCTATTCAATCATATAATCCATTTCTAACACTTAATCCATGGGTTAGAAATTTACACAATTTACAATTGCGCCTAAGCTAATCAATTATCAGACATAAGGGATTTTTTCTTGTTACCTATCTCACTATGTATAAACATTTCATATCAAATACATCACACACACCACTGAGTTTTAGTCCAGGTTGTCTCAACAAATGAAATTTTTTGGGGCTTAGATCCTCAATCTTACTCCCTAAACCTTGAATTCTAGAGGTGGGGTGCTGATACATTGTTTTACACAGCCCTTGGGAGGAGAAGCTTTCCAATATCCTACATAACACCAAGCCACATTCACATGATTATTCATCCAATTACCACATATAAAAAATCACAGAACATGAAAAATCAACAAACCTAACATTCACAATTCACAGTCCATTTGGATTTTAAATCATCATTGGGACATAACCCATTAACATATTTACCACACACCTTACATAGCCTATTTAACCCACTTCCCTTTCATATCTCAACTAATTTAAAATAGTATAAAATTTGAATATATTAACCCATTTAAAACAATTCATTATTTCACATTTATTATCCCATTCATGCATTTCAATTTCAATATCACAAGTCATTAGACACATTCACCAAATACAATTTTACCCTCCATACATTATTACAAACAAACCCTTATTTCATTTACAATGTCAAGTCACAAAATTCAATAATCCATTTTCCAAATCAACTTACATATCACTATGTTCATCATGGTCACTACATTAATAGAAGACAACTCTATAGATAACATTAAATTTTTCCATGTTCTGTAATACTGACACACCGCATGGGTGGCATGAAATCGGTCTAGTCAGTATCAACTAATCCCATGAGGTTCATGTGGGGTTTAATACAACATCATTCCAAAAAAAATTTCATATCAATTAAATGGAATCAATTGAAAATCGGAATAGAATCATTAAGACAACCCCACACACAAAAATCATCTTCAAGACCATAAAATATAATCTGCAGACCACCTTCCAAGAAACTAGGGATGAAAACACACATAACATTATTCTCATATATGGATTCATTAACCAATAGTATCCCCAACCAAATATCCATAAAAAAATATGATTTTGGATTTCATAATATGTAGAATTAAACCACATTCCATAATTCAGAAATGATATGCAATATCTGCTTCTCAGAGTTTTGAACCACAGTTAACCGCATTCTAAATGGCCAACAAACTAAAAATATTGATCCGATGAAATATTTAGTATTTTAGGATAGTACCTAGAGATATATTATGAATAATGAGGAAGAAAAAAGAGAGTGGAACTTAAAATACTGATGGGGGAAATAAAAAAACCACTTTTAATGAAGTACGTGTTTTACCAATGTGTGTGGCAACTCTGAGTCCGCCTCTTTGAACGAGTGGTCAAGTCATAGATTTATATGGTTATCTTTGAAGGGTTTGAAAATTTATGTTTATCATATTTTCATGTCTTATTATATACTCATTTTACAGATTTTATAGTAAATGTGCATAATTTGTGTGAAATTTTAATGTTTTAATACTATGTATAATTTTTGAACAATTTTAGAAGTAGTCCAATTGAGTCAGTTAAATATTTTATTTATAACTCTCACCCTAATGATTATAATTGTGTGGTTATTGTTTTTTATCATTCATAATTCGATATACAACATTTCATTAGAAGGGATCATGTGCCAATTCCACCATTTGAAGGATCCCAATTACAAAACAATATGACCTACAGAATCTGTGAAGAAACTGGACCAACCATAAAGATTTAATGACTTGGATCTATCTAGAATTTAATATTCCTTCATTCTCCTCAATGTTTCTCGGGAAAATTTAAGGAATCATGGATATAAACCTCAATTCCCAACCCAAAAAACAAGGTTCCCGAATTATGAAATGAAGTCCAGCCCATTTTTTTTACGAGAAATAAAATCAGTACAGTATTAATGACATATATCATGATGTATGCATCCAATAAATATGATATTTTTTTTGTTTGAAAGAGGAGATATGTACGGCCGCCTTTTGTGAAGATATAATCAGTTTTTGAAGGCATCTTCCTATTCAAAAACCCGTTTACATTTTGGACATCAAAAAGATCAGATTTAAATGGACAAATTAAATTTGAATAATCAACCGACAATAACATTGGATATATTTGTCAAAATGACTCAAAATGTTGTGATAGGTCGCACAAATGTATTATATACTACATTGAAGAAGGATATTTCTCAATATTTAGTTGTCCGAAAAGCCAACATGGCGATGCAAGTGGAGGGAATGTTTGGGAATGCAAACTGTCCACTCCTTGGGTTATAAATACTCTTCCCTTCTATCCTTAAAAAGGGATTGCATTTCAGAAGAGAGGAGATCATATTAAAATGACAAAATCATTTAAAAATTCTTGGGAGGACCTTCCATACTCATGTTTTCACTTGATAGACCTTTTATACTCTCTTTGTTTTCATTTACTTTTATGTTTTTCATTGTTGTATTTTTTTAAGTCCTTTATTTTGTAATTCTATTTTAATGTAAATTTCTTCTTCAATATCTCTTATTCTCATCAAACATATATAGTTTAATATTAATATTCGTAAAAATTTTTAAATTCATTTGGATCCCCTTTACTTATTTTTCTTCATCATTCATCAAAAATCGGTTTTTAATTATCATCATTGTTCGTGTGTGTGTGTCATCAACATACCACTCTTTTCTAATCCCATTTTTTTCTTCTATTCGTAATTTATAATCATAATTATTATAACCAAACAATTAAACACCCAAATGGATGAGTAAATATCTCATTGGGTGTGTTAATATTTAGGGATGTTAAGTTATTTAGAGTATTTGCTCGATGAGTATTCGTTAATTTAAAATTGTGTATGTTGGACATAATATGTCAGGGATTAATGAAATAATTTGTTTAGCGTGTGGTATCCATGGATTATTGGACCCATAAATACAATAACATAAATAATTACTGATTGGGATTAGAATCCTAGTAATGTTAAGGCTTGGATTAAAGTTTTACCACATAGGAATTCAAATCAACGTCAACTTGTGATGTCGGTGTTAATTTAAATGCAATATAAAGCAGAGCTCAAGGATATCACTAGCTTAACTCCCTAATAATGAACTCACCCCAACAAATATCAATTAATTAGATAAATAACATGCAATCAATCATTTTAATTAATCTCTTGAAACAAACCCCCTAATCAAAATACAATCAACTAAAAACAAACAACTATTACAATTTATATTCACCGATGATTCGACCCGAGTGCTGCTATACACATTATGAGAGCACTAGAACATTGACCGGTCGATAGGCGACAACCGGTCTTGCATTTAATATGGCACTATTGCTGGGGATGGTGCTTTATGTAGCATTAGATTCTGGTTATTGTAAAAAAAGAAAAAAAAATTAATTTAAAAAAAAATTAAAAACAAAACAAAAATGAAAACATGCCTTCTCATAAAAATCATAAACTAAAAAACTAAAAAGAAAACCACATATTCCTCTTTCGTTGAAAATCTATCTGAATTCCTCGTATCCTTCTAATCAATCCCTCATATTTTTTTGACCCTAAAATTGAGCGAACACTTCGCCAACATAAGAGTAAGATAAGAGATAATCAAATAATTCAAGAACCAGTCCTTGTCCAAAAAATTGAATTTGATATGGCCAATCCTAGAAAACAAACACTTTAAGAACTTTCTACCCCTGTTATGAATTACCAACCTCTTGGTGTTAAATATCCAAACCTAGAAGCTGACTTCAAACTCAAATCGGGTTTGATTTATCTCCTCCCTCATTTCCACGGGCTAGCCGGTGAGGATCCACATCTCCACCTTAAAGAGTTTCAAGTAGTGTGCTCTACCAAAAGCCTCAAGGGGTTTCTTATGAACAAATAAAACATAGAGCATTCCCTTTATCCCTAGTTGACACTGCTATGTCTTGGATATACTACCTCCCTCCTGGTTCCATAACCATATGGAATGTCATGAAGTGAATTTTCATTGAAAAATACATTCCTGCTTCTCATACTGCTTCTATCTGAAAAAATATGTGGTATCCATCAGTTCCCAAGTGAATCACTCCATGAGGACTAGGAGATGCTCAATAAGATTATTGTAACCTTCCCACATCACTAAATCAGTGTCCAACTCTTGATCCAATACTTCTAGGAGGGGTTATTGTCTATGGAGGGAACTCTCACATATGCCTCATGTGGCAGTGCTCTTATTGATAAAACACTTGCAGTAGCAAGAGATCTCATAAGTAACATGGCTACAAACACACAATAATTCCATTCCCAAGCACATGATCATGTCAAATAAGCACAAGATAATCAATCAATTGAGCCGAACAAGATGACTGAATGGATGAGTGAATTTACAGGTCTTGTGCGACAAGTAGAAGTGGCGTCCAAATCCCCAACCTCGTCTTCTACATAATCAATGTTTCCAAGACCTGTATAAAACTGTGGAATCTACAACTCTCCTTCTCATCCCACTAACACATGTCCTCAACATCATTAGGATCAATATGATTCATCTAGACCAATGGAGTTCAATTCAGCATATGCTCAGCGGAACACCAACCCTCAACTATCATGTCAGTTCATTAGAAATTTCAACCAACCTCACTCTAATCCCTTATCTTCTTCCAATAATCAAGGCCTGAGGTATGCTAATCCCAACTCTCATCCCTCTCAATTCACGCCTCAAAAAAAAATCTAGTTTCCATAAGGTCAAGGAGTTGGTAACTTCCAACAACCTTGTCCTTTTATTCCTCAACCTCAAAGGAACAATCCTCATCCTGGATTTCATTGTCCTAGTGAGCATTCCCAATTCCATAACCAATTCAATCTCTTTACCAAGAACCAAAATCAAGTTAATACCAATTCAGGACTAGCCTCTTTTTCCATGAAACCATGGGAACGTGCTGTAGAAGATCTTGCCTCCCTCACCATTTCTAGTCTCAAGAACATTGAATCCCAAATTGGTCCACTTGCATCCCACCTTAGTCAGCAACAAACATCCAATTCTTCCCAACTTCAAGCTCATCACTTGACCAACCGTAAGGGTAATGTAAGTCCAATTGAACTTAGATCAAGAATAAAAATTTCTATGCCTCAAGATAAGTCTTCCAACCCCCCTTTTAATTATGTCCAAGAAAAGGAATAGAAAACAAAATTTAAAAAGGAATCTGAATCCATTCCATCACCTCCTTCCATTCCACTTCGGAATCCAATTCCATTTTCAAAAGATGTTTCTATGCCAAAGAAGTCCTTTGAACCCGATCCTAAAATGCTCTGCATGTTTAAATGTGTTGAAGTAATCATTCCCCTCTTAGATTCCAAAAAATAAATTGCTATGTATGCCATTTTTCTCAAGGAGTTGTGCACACACAAGAGGCATCTTAAGACATTCAAAAATGTTTCCACCCAGCAGTCTATTCCTATTAAGTGTAATGATCCAGGGACCATTATGGTTCCATGCCAAATTAGAAATTCAAACATTGTTGATGCAGTCATAGACCATGGATCCTCAATTAATTTCATGCCCAAATCCATCTTTTCCAAACATGGTCTAGGTCCCTTACATCAAATGGGTGTTTGTTGACACTCCTTTTCATCACATTGTTCAAAATAATGGAAAGGGAAAAGACTGAGCAAAAAATTGATTCATCCTTTGAAGAAATCATCAAAAATAAACAATGGCATGAACAAGGAGTCAAAAGAACATGGGTCATGCAAGTTCCCTTACTATCGCACAAGTACACTTGCGCGCCGCCTATTGGCTGCGCAAATGACTTGCGCGCCCTCTTTAGAAAACCGCTATGGGTCTTATCTAGCTAATAAATACCCCTGTGGGCTCCCCATTTAGGAGGATGAAAAATATCCCAATCCCAGATTCGATCTCTTGGCACCCAAATCTCTTCTTCACGCTTTCAGTATACTTCTATGATAATTTCTTACCTAGAACGAAAGCTCTAAAGAGGGGGAGAAAGGTCTGTGTGTTGAAAAACATCATCACATGTGCGCCTGAGTGGCCAAAACTTAAGGGAAATGGCCCCACTTTCCTGCCACCCTTACTCCTTAACCAGGACTTGTGCTCCACCCTTCTGGATGACCCTAGGGATAGAACAAAGGGCTTGAGCAAAGGCTTGCTCATGTTTTAACCTAGAGGTTAAAAGTCGTGCAAGTCCCCATGTGTCGTGAAAGTCTACTTGCACGACCAATACTTGCACGCCCACACAGTACTTGTGCAGCCACAAGGACTTGTGAACCCCTTTTTTTTGGGTGCCTCTCCTACTTATTTTTTTGCCATCACACCTCTCCTAATCATGATTCAGTCTTCAAGACACTCTTCAAAGACATTTATGGTATGTTTTCTTGATCAAACTTCCTTATCTGAAATGAATTTAGTGGAACATATCTCAAAGCCTAGTGATATACATATCTTTATGTCACCAAGGTAAGATATTTCATTCAAAACTCATCCTTCAAAAAAGGGAGAATCCCAAAACTGGGCCTCCTTTTCAAGAGTAAGCCCCAGTCTTCGATGTTCAAAAATCTGGGGCTCCTCCTAAAGAGTAAGCCCCTGTCCCCAAATCTCAAATTCCTAGATATGGGCCTCCTTTTCACGATTATGTCCTAGTCACCTAATTTGGGAATCCTCCTCAGGAGTAATCCCCAACCATTATTCCCTTCAACTTGGGTCTCTTTTTCATGAGTAAGCCCCAAGTCCCCAAATAATCATAATTCCATTTAACCAGGGATTTCATTTTAGGAGTAAGCCCTAGTCCGATTTCTTATAACATGGGAATCCTCCTTAGAAGTAAGCCCCATGACCCTTTAACTTGGGCATCCTCCTTAGGAGTTAGCCCCAATCATTAATTTCTCTTCTACCGGTCTCAATTCTTTTTGATCTGGGTCTCCTTCTCAAGTCTAAATCCCAATCATAAATCCCCTCCTAATTTGGGTATCTTCCTCAGGAGTAAGACCCAAGTTATATTATTAAAATCTCCATGAAGTACATATACCATTATAGACCTTGTTCTCAGGTTTCGTCCCTAGAGTAAATCACACACGTCGATTATCTGGGCAGTCACACAAGCATAAGCCCCACTATTTCTCATGATTTCACCTTTCATGACAAAATTGTCTAGTTTTACCAATTCATATTATATTTCACACCGAGCATGACTCACATGAGCTAAGAGTTTAAAAGTAATTATGACATCTTTCATTGATCCATCAATCATGCATAAACCTCTTTTCTCTTTTTTTTCGCGAACATCGTGGGTTCTGATTCCTTCACTACACAAAGATATATAGGTAGACCATCTGCAAGTACGATACCCACTATGAAATAATCCATTACATTTTAAATGGCAATAAATTTCAAGTGCCCCACTAAGTGGCTTAGAAATTAGTATGGTCATCATGATGACCAAGAGACTTTTATATAATGTATTAAACGATACCATTGACTAAGAATATCTATCAAATACAAATGATTCTCTATCGATGAAGTACCTCGAATACATATAAAAATATTCTCTAAATTCAAACACATCAATCATGGATTGCACGTTCTAAGGAAATGCTCATTCTTATACATGTTACATTAATAATTATTCACGAAAATAACATAAATCTACAAAGAGAGTCCCAGAGTAGACAATAGTTCCCCTAAAATGGTGTGATGAGTCTGACCTCTCATCCTCTCGACCAATGCAAATTCTTAGGCCTTGTCAGTCCACAACTGATGAGTGCCTACCTTTGGAAAGTAGGTCTGAATGGATATGGAATTATGGGTGTTTCCTATTCTATGAACAAACCCGTTAGAAATCGATTAAAATGTTTGAATTTCCAATCAACGAGGTCATCTCCAATTCTAGAGGAAACAATAAATGGTGAACCTGACGTGAATCCTTAACCATGTTAAAATGGTATTTTACTTATTTGTTAGGCCCCTATTTAAACACCATAAGAGGGCCAACTGAGTAATAATTGACTTATGTGCTCATCCAAATGATGTAGTGGAAGAATTTATCTAGATTATGTCTGTTATATCAAACTTGCAATCTGTTTTCAAAGATCTTCTGCACTTTTAGAAATGGCTACTCTCAAATTCCCGCCTGTGAATACCTCTGCTGTGAAGACTACTACTGCGAATGCCACTGCTGCTACTCCTACTAGATCGTTATCCTCTCTGAGGATGACATCAACTGTTAAGCGTCTTCAATGTGGGTTATCAAATGTGCTGGTTAAGGTGCACCTTCAAAAGAATACTATTCTGACTCTGGAGGCCTCTCGTCAAGACCTCCAAGTCAATAATTCATCATGGTCGTCTGGACAACGACGACAAACTATTAAGAAGCAGGTAGTACCAATCACCGTGTTCAACTGTTTCAGGTCGTTATCCCGGGAACACAATCACAAGTACCTTCCATATTCTGATGAGGTGAATGAGCAGACCCCTCGGGGCCTTAATTCCAGAAGATAAGAGTCCTTCCTGAGGGATCCCATCAATAATTGCCACTAGAAATGTGTGACAGTGCACCATCAACATGATGATGGTACCATCTCTAGGCATTTGGCTCAGGTTCCTCGATCTCAGGCAGGCAAGGCAAATCGCCAAAGGCAGAATCTGATCAACAATGATCAGGTTCTCATCTCTGTCATCTCCGAATAAGTACACCAACTTAACTTGGTGGAAAGCAACGAGTGGGTACTTACACACATCCATTTTAATTTCACTATCTAGCAAACTCATCTGGCAGTACCATGCCAATCCCACAAAGCAATTCTGGCGGAGTACTATAGACAGGAACCAACACCTGTATACAAATCATCAGCTAGTCAGCAGTCTTGTTTGACTACATATGATAGAGCTCGCCAACCACGTTCGGTGAAGTGTAATGAATAGGAACATAAACCTACTAGTATTGATAATGTCTACCAATATTCTTGTTTGGTAGCACTTGGAGAAGTTAGTTGGAAAGATCTGACGGCAAGCAAGAGGCAGACTCAACTATTTTCCCCTACACTTGAGTACAATCTGTATTCACTGATAGGAAAAGGAGGATAGGAGCAGGAACATTCACCTACTCCAAGAACGGAATGTACGTATATACCCATTCCAGTAGCAGAAGTCTCCAAGCACATTCTGTCAACGGTGAAAGAGAATAAGCAAATCCTTGCTCATATATTGGATGCCTGTCAGGATATCATAACAGCTTCAGCAACATCTCAGGGAAGGACACATAAATCTATCCCTACCAGTGGAGTGACACATCAGCATCTCACTCCGGAACAGACACACACCTCAGTTCCAGTCAAAGAGGGTTGTGGGGAGTATTCCCGCATATCATAGGAACAACCAAGCCAAGTACATACTCCTGGTTTGAGCGGAGGTAATAAGCCTAACCTAGCCATTCCTCCTATGGAGGCACACACACATGATAAAGTGAGTAAGAAGGTGTCTAAGAAGAAGACCTGCCCAACATAGTCAAGAAATCAAGGGCCCATCTGTGAACATGCCTTACTCGATGTTGGAGTTCTTGAAGCCCTCAAACGATTATCTGTTGGAGTTCAAGATTCTACTCTCCCAGTTCCAAATAGTGGGAGCATTAATTCTAAAGGACTGCACCAGACACTTCTTCATGAAGGCCTGCTTCATGAAAATTCTATCGATCTTCATGTCTCATCTTCAGATGGGATCCACAATAACCAGTTGTGTGGCCAGAAGATCAAGGAGCTAGTGATTCCGTCTTTTGATGTCACCCACCATGGTGATCCTCCCCTTGATGATTAATTATGCTTTGAAAGTCCTCTCTGTAGTTGTAATTCACATTGTCTTGAAAATTATTCATAAAACAATGTAGTGATGGGAAAGCCCTCTTATCTCGAGGAACGTGAAAAATGATGTCTGTCATGTCTGATTTTTTACCTGCAGCAAGTGAAATACTTTCTCCATAAGAAGTTATCCCGAAATTTAGGTCATTCTCAGACCACCCCTCGGTCATTTATCTTCTAGTTTTATCAATGTATTCTCTACCAGTCTTGTTGAATCTGATGAATAAATAGGGAAGAACCAGCTCAAGTCTAAATAGGTAGAACAATATTCATTGAATGATAAAGGGTAAATGGTGAACATGATAAAACAACTTGTGAATGGAGACGTACCATTTATGTTTTGGCCTTTGGCTGATTTTTAGTATGACATTCCAGAGATGTTGACGGAAGATGGAATTCATGATATTTGTCTCAACATATGGAAGTCTTTTTGTCAATTGAAAAAGAATGTATTATATTATGATGAATATGAAAATCATAGTAAGATAATAGAAGGGTTACAATGCCAGATTGACTTGGCATCTCTATCAGTCTCTCGATATCCGAAGGCTGAAAAGCCGTAGAGATCCCTTCAGCATTCATGCCTTAGCACACTAAGAAGATTGCACCAGTTAATTTCCAATGCCCCATCTTCTATTCATGTTATAGGATGGGGTATTTATGGAGCACTGCATTTCCTTGTTCTCTCCAATCAACAAATCCCACCAAAGGTTGCTTCATGCAATGCTATTTCCCAAAATCGGCCACATATTGCTATTTTTGGGTGAAATCAAAGGCTTTCCCAAGAACAGGAATCAACTAGTTCTTCTCAAAATCATGAATTCAGAGAACATGTTGTTGAATTACTCTTGCATCAAACCAACGAGAATATTGAACATGCCTTTCGTATGGAGAAAGCACATCATAAAGTGAATGAAATGTCAGAAATCATCCAATGGTATTTTGAACCGGGTGATAAAAGTTGATGTCAATTATTGTATCTAGCTAATTTCTGGACAAAGGTCTGCAATATCATGAGAGCTTTTACGAAAGTCTATGATTTAGCATGTCATGAACCATCCCAGCATGCCAGGATGGGGACTCTTTTAAACCAACCCTCGGTATCAACATGTAAAATTCAAGGAGTTGAGCGGGAACAATAGGAATATCCCAGTCCACCGGACTGGAGACTTTATCAAATGCTCAATCCCTCCCTCATAGAAATTTGTTCTTCTCTCTATTAGTGAAGAAGACTCAAGAAGAATGAAGTGACAATGTAACAAGAGATTCTACCCAAGTTATAGATCTCCAAGAAGGTCCTGAGGGATCGAATCAACGGAGGGTAATATCTCATCAGGGAAATGGAAGAAGGCAATATCGCCGAAATGTTGATAAGAGGAATACGATGCATTATGCATAAATTAACATCACCAATGCTATAGTTGCTGATCCACCAGATAAGGGTCACTCAGAGAGATTAGATTAGGAGGTTCCTGGCCAAGAAGTTGTACACACAGACATGAATGAGGAAGGTGTGCGTACATGAAATTAAAGGATCACCCAAAATTTGGGTGTTCCTTCAAGTAACCCACTTCCCCCTCTATGAAAGGAGTATAACAAGGGGAAAGGAAATAATCCTGTTTCTTACAACCATTCCTCTGGAGAAGGCCAATCACTCTCATTAGAGCAAAGATTTGTGCAACAGGAAGAAGAAATGAAGGAAATAAGGAGGATGAATGCAGAACTACTTCAAGGTTGTCTTCCTCCGAAGCATAATGGATCAAGTCAGACAAGATAATTTCTTTCTGCTACTAAAATGGATTAGGATTATCCTATTTTATTAGTACACCCTCATATGTCTAATACTATGGGTCAAGTGCAACAACAATTTGCAGTGCTACCATCAGTTGCAATACCAACTGCCAAATCAATCCAAACTCCAGTCAGTGCACATGTTCAGGTCCAAGCTCAACCGGATGTTTCTCAAAAGTTAGTAACTACTATTGAGTAAATAAAAGCTCAGTTGGAATCTATGGAGGGAAAACGAGCTCACATTAAACCGGAAAAGGGAGCTTACCCTGAATGGGTTGATGATATTCCTCCCCCATCAAATTTTTCAAGTACCACATTCCCAATTTTTAATGGTTCGGGAGATCCAGAGCAACACATAAAACATTTTGTTTCTCGTTGAGAGCCTATGATGGGAACTCCTCATCAAAAAGAATTAGTTAATCTCTGGTGTTTTATATTATCATTACAAGGGCCTGCTTTTGTCTTGTAAAAAATATTTCAATCTTGGTCAATTACCGGATGGAAAGATCTTCGTCAATGCTTATTTCTTGAGCTCAGTTCCACATTTCCAAAAACAACAGTTTTGGACTATACAAACATTAAGAAAAGTGAGAATTAATGTGTTTCAGATATCATTGCTCACTGGAAGGGATTAACATATTCCCTGATCTTAGCACTCCCTCAAGAGGATCTCTTGCCAATCTGTGTGGCAAACTTGGGTGATGAATTATGCACGCTGTTGATCCCTGTAAAGTACACAAGTGCATTTCGATATGTTACTTCGATCTCATAGCAGGTTGGAGATTCTCTTATGAAAACTATGGATAAAACTCGTGTAATTCCATCAGCTCCATGATGAAGATTGGGTAGAGCATAGACTACTACTGTCATGCTTAAACAAGCACCTGTACCTGCTTCTACCTCAAAGCCTTCATCTTCCCGAAGGGATCCACCTCTGGAGCGTCAGCAACAGAGACTGTTTCATCAAGACGATCAAAGAGATCATAAATGGAAATAGTTTGATGAATTGAAGATAAAAGCATACTCTTTCAAAAATAAACAAGTTCCTGGCTACTTCATTTACACTTTAGAGAATAATTTGGTTCAGTTGCCGATGCCCAAAAGGCCAAACAAGGAAGGAGATGAAGACCGTCCCAATTATTGCCATTTCATCAGATGTTGGGGCATCCCATTTAGGAGTGTTTTGTCTTCAAGAACCTCTTGCATAAAATGGTAAACTCGGGACAAGTCAAATCGAACGGTTCTTTAGCTCATGTAGCATGTGTTACTGGTATAGATCCAGAAGAAGGATGCGAGTGGCAAGAAGTCAAAAGCAAAAATGCACAAAAATATGATGATTGGATGGTTAGAAAAACGATCAATCGAACTCATGCCATATTGCGAATGAAATTGAAGAAAACCAATTGTGTCTTCTGCTCTATGTGCCGCAGTGAAACCTCTATCAAAAGAAAAATCGTCAGAGGGGTAGTGAAATTCAAAGAAGAAAGAAGAATCAAAAGATGATGATTATGTGTCAATGCCCATGTTGTCTTTGACTCTGGAAGATATCATGGCATCTACTTCAAAATCATGGGCACTACCCCATCAAAAGACACAACCAAAGTTGGCAAGTCATGTAGAGTCTTTATCTGATGAAGAATTGATCTTCACTTTTGTTAATATGATTCACTTAACAGATCCTTATGCCAGTCGTGGATTCAATCTCAATGAGACTAAATTCCCTATATCAAATAGAGGAATTAGAGGAAGTTCCAGGGGTTTGGGATACATAAGAAGATGTGGATATCCTAGAATCCACTATTCCAATTCTACCCCTACCAGAAATGTGTATGCGGTTGAAACTCGTGGCAGAGCCCTTCTACGAGCTCAGCAAGAACAAGCATGTTCTTCCGCCAATAACAGATTCAGTCTGGGCACAATTATTCTGGAGGATCAGTTGGAGGTTCCATTTTCATCTTCTCAATGAGTAATTGAATCTAATCGGTCCAATCATCCAAATCTAGGAATATTGCCAACTCCTATCCTAATACATGATGCATCAACATCTAAAGCATCAATCTCTAAGGTACCTGCTAAACCACATGTTCCTATTGGGAAGCGAAGACATTTGGATCAAAATTATGATGTATTAAAACACCTGGCCCATGTACTGGCCACGTTATCAATTCTTGATACACTGAATTTGTCAAAGGATCTTTGGGAGGCACTCGTTGAGTTTTTGTCAAGTCATTAGGAGTATGAAACTGAAATTATTTCAGCTGAAGTCTACCATGTAGAGAATAATCTTGCAGAATGTCATGCAGGTATACCTGTCACAGATAAAGATTAAGATAATGGTGTGAAAGGGAATATCAGACCACTGTATTTATCTAGAAAGGACAATGGTGTAGACATCCGAAGAGCATTTATTGATAATGGTTCAGGGGTCATCCTCATCCCTATTCACACACTTTGTCGATTGGGACTCACTAAATATGATTTATCTCTTACTACTTTGATGTGGAAAAGGTATGATAAAAATGAACAAGAACCACTGGGCGAGATTACACTCAGAACTCAGTTTGGTGACCGTGTATCCAATTCAGATTTCATGTTGGTTGATCATGAAAAAACTTTTAATATTCTGCTTAGAAGACCCTGGATACATCAGCATGTGGCTATCCCTTCATCATACCATCAATGTCTTAAATATTTCTTCAATGGTCAAATTGGGACATTGTATGGTGATAAATCCCCATTCATGACATGTTAATCTCAATATATTGAAGCGGAATTATATCACATGATGGGAGACGAGAAATCTACAATAAAGAATGTTGCTAATGATAATTCTCCATTTGGTTTCGAATAGATTCTAGTAAATTCATTTTCACATGTGAGTTCAGATCATGTGTTGCCTATTAGTCAAATTAACAGGATAGACCCAGATCAACATAAGTTTGTGGAAAGATCCATAATTTCAATTATGACGATCGAGCCGGGAAACATGGGAGAAATTGGTGATCCACCAAGCTATGATGAAAGACCAAATGGGATGTCTTTATTTCATCTACTGAAATCCGGAAAGTCTATACTTCACCAATCAGGGATGACCCATCATCATTAATAGGGTCAGAAATGGAAGCTTCTTCTGCGAGTTGTTCAAATTTTAACATCACTTCTGATCATGGAAATTCTACTTCATCATCTATTATGAATGTAGAAACAGAGGAGATAAAACATGTTGAAGAAGAAGAGGATGATGATCTCAGAGATGCACCTCCAGCATTTGAGGAAGGTATCTCTACCACCGTGGATAAATGTAGAGAAATAAATCTGGGTAACGAAGAAGATCAACCCCCACATTAATTTGTGCGGCCATGACTGTTGAAGATCAAGAGATGTATCTTTCTTTTCTAAAGAAAATTCGAGACATATTTTCCTGGAATTATATATAGATTCCAGGGCATGATCCTGATGTTTTTACTCATCATTTGGGTTTTCCAGAAGATAATCGAGGATTTAAGCAAGCCGTGAGAAGAATATACCCAACTTACACTTCCAAAATTGAAGCTGATGTGGATAAGCATATCAAAGCTAACATCGTCAGAGAAGTTCAATATCCCAAATGGTTAGCTAATATTGTCCATGTGAAGAAGAAAACTGGGAAAATTAGAGGTTTCATTGACTTCTATAACGCCCCGACCCCAGTTACCTAGAGTGGATGCATTATTACATAATTGGCATGATCACAAAGGATCAAATCTCGAAAGACCTATTGGGTTAGTAGACTTGGAAACACTAGATATATTCATATGTCATACATTACATCATAAATTGAGTAAAACTACTACAACAACTTGTCTTCACATCACCATAGGCTATTCCTGCAAGTCAGTCAAAATACACTTTTTCACATCCTGAGAAAACTAAAACATTTAAAGGGGTGAGCTCAAATGCTCAGTAAGGATAACAATATAATGGAAACTTTCATTTGTAAACATAAAGATTTATGGAAATTTTTAACTAAAAAAAAGCCTTATTAAACTTGATTTTCAGCATAGCATGGAAAATATAAAATCAAATAATGTCATTTACATAATCACATGGTTATTCTACTAGTCAAATAATCAAATCCAATATCAATAACCACTTTCATAACAAGGGAATGCATAATGAAAAACTATTATAACCACATAGTCATGGCATTGTGCCTAGACTACAAAAAAGATTTTGTCAAGGCCTTATTCCAAGACACTATTTTGTCTCATGAGGCCCACCGATGCATCGAGGAGCTATAGTGGGCTCCACCTGTCACTTATTAAGTCCAATGCATTCCTCAAGTGAAAAGGTATAAACATAACATAATCATTCGTATTTGAAACTAGAATACAAAATTTCAATACTTAATCCATAAACCATGAATGGTATGAAATAACACATCCATAGTTAAATATATCACAAAACCTTCAATTCAATATGAATGTTTTTTATCATAACAAATCAACTTCAAATAAGCATAAAATTCATCAAAGGATGTTGACATGGATGTAATCAGAACTATTTGAGAGAAATATCTCATTTTTGAAATATTTTAAAAGTCACATAATTATAAAAGAAAACCTTTACTTTGAAAATATTCTTAGAAGCTTGTATGGGATGCTTCGCCGAATCTATAACAGCGGAAAATAGCCGCACCTTCCGTATAATTTAAAAAACATTCTTACCTTAAATTTGTTGAAAAGGTCAAAAAGTACCTTGTTTGGAAAATGACGAAAAGATTCCTTTCTAATACTAATGAGTGTATAAATGACTTTAAACCATTGTCTATTGAATAGTAAAAAAATGTTTTGAACGAAATTTTTAAGAAACATGGATTTGGATGATAACGTATCTAAGTAGATAAATACGTATAAACAACTTCGGATAAGGAAGAGATTGTGACGTAAACCCTTACCCTGTACATTTCCATAGTCGATGATATGTAAACCTCCTGTATAATAGTTAAATTATTGTTAATAAATTATACAATAAACATATACATCAATATGATATCATATATGATCTTTTAAGATTGATTTATTAATAATATCATAGTTTTATATTCGTTTCGGGTGATAACCGATTCGTTCTCCTTATCTGTTTGGAAACGTATGACATGTTTGTAATGGATAAGTTTTATCTTATTCATATTTGAAATGATATTAAGTCAATAAATATTATTTTTAACAATCAAATAAAAATTAGTCTTGAATGGATAAGTTGGGGAATGAATTATATCGCGTTCATGGATACGGTATTCCGTACGTACGCATGATTAACTATATCATTATTTTGATATTAAAATATAATTGAATGGTATATCATATATAAAGAATTATTATAATGTCATATTAATTATTTACCGCATTTATACTCATTGTTATACCCATACAAATAATATTGCATTGAATAACAATTACACCACGACGTGGTGACGGTAAGCCGTATGTACGCAGGTATGGTGACATTTCATCCAAATTATGGGTAGAATACTGAATATGGTTGTACATATTTATAATAACATCAAAGTATATATAAGATACTGGAGTTATTATTTTAGAATGAAAATAATAAACAAAGAGGAATTGGAAGAAGAAAGGAACTTTAAAGTGGGTGGTGAAAATGTTACCTCTTTTTCGGGTTCTTTCTTTTGATTTGATCAAAAGGACACCGTAGTATGGCTTTCTGACTAAACTAGGGATTCTAGGATGAAGGGAGAGAAGTTGAGAGGATAAATGGGCAGTGTTTGGTGGAGCCAAATGAATTTTAAGGTGTGAGATTGAGGGAAGGGGGAGTGCCCTTTTATAAGAGGGGTGAGGGGCACCTTAGGAAAAACTAGAAATATTATTTTATAATAAAATCATATTCGGATTATAATGGCTCCAAAGTGATTTATTTCGAGGATAAGATGGGGATGTGTCAAAAACAACTCAAAAAATATGATTTAGATAGGTTTGTCCACTAAATTAACCTTATCATTAAGAATTAACTCTTAGTTAATTAGTTTCACTTGTACTATGTATCTATGTATTTTTATATTATATGGTCAATAAACATACTATAAACATCCAATCGAACCTTAAGTGGTTCATTAATGTCATATATAATAATATTTAAGCCTTTTGGGTGAACCTTAGATATTTATTAATAGAATATCAATTAAAAATATAATATTTTTTTAAAATATTCTTTTATGTCAGTTTTGACACTATTTGGAAAATTGATTTTTTTGAAAATCATAACAGAATGATTACTTCTAAAAAAGTTAATTTAATCAATAATAACATGTCATATTAACTAATAAAATTAGTGTCATTTATAACAAGTCTCAAATAATTTTTATTTGGTTATTTATAATATAAATTATCTTAAATTTTCACTATTATGGTATTACTCAATCACCATTGTGTCATAAATAAATTAAATTATTTAATGTGTAAAAAATATAAATAGAATATCATTATTTAAAAAATATTTTTAACTTTCTAATGAATATTTATAATTGAATTTATCTTATGTGTAACAATATTTTAAAAATATTTTTGTTATTAATCATTGATTTTAACTCTTTTAACTCTTTTTTGAATTAAATAATAATAAATGTCCTAATCTAAACCAAGTGGACCAAAGAGGTTCATATTTTATTTTAAGGTTGTTTTTGGTCGAATTATGCTTATCCAATAGAATTAGAACATGTGTCAGGGTAAAAATAATTACATTTTTACCTTTAATTACACTATTTACTTTTAACCGTGGTAAATAAAAGTAAAAAGTCACTATTCACCAAAAATTATTTTCATCTCATTGAACCACATATTAAATAATGATATTAACCTTGTCTCTCGATTTTTTAAAATTCCATTCACAGAAGCGTTAAAATTAATTTTTATGAAAAATTCAGTTTTTTTAACTACCACAAAGTGGTATCACTATTCATCAAAAAATGAAGTTTTTCAGAAAGATACCAAAAAATCACACTGGGATAATTTTGATATTCTGAATCCAAAAATGAATTCCATTTTGATAAATAATATCTTTAAAATTTCAAAAATTGGGTATTACTATTCATAAAGTCTAGTTTGATTAGTTGTGGTGTGTTAGAACTCGAGGTTACGTACAACACACACTATTGCACTATACTAAGGGAAACATACCGTGGAAGCTGGGGGTGTTAAATTCTACCCTCCTTAAAATAATTTGTCCTAACAATTTCTATTGTATTTATGCATAAAAAGACTCTGGTGGTTTTTCATCATAAGATCCTCGGGTTCCTACATTGCCTCTTCCGTCTTATGGTTTCTCCTTTGATCTTTTTCCAGACGAGTCGTCTGGTTTGTCAGCACTTGCTCTCGGGTGTCAAGGATCCTGAGAGGCTCTTCACGATAAGACAGGTCGGGTTCCAGTTCCAATTCTTCATAGGTTAGTACATGCATTGAATCAGGCATGTATTTTTTCAACAGTGATATGTGAAACACATCGTGAACTTTAGAGAGACATGACGACATTGCCAAACGATAAGCTACAACCCCAATTCGTTCTAGAATTTCAAAAGGTCTAATGTACCTAGGACTCAATTTACCATTCTTACCGAAATGTATAACTCCCTTCCATGTATATACCATTAGGAAAATGTGATCAGCGACATGAAATTCCAAATCCTTCCTTCGATTATCGGCATAGCTCTTCAGCCTACATTGAGTTTCTTTGATGTGGGTATGGATTACCATCACATTTTCAATCGTTTCCTCAACATGTTTTGGGCCTACAAGTTTTCGTTCACCAACATCATCCCAACAGGTTGGTGTGTGACATATCATTCTGTATAATTCCTAATACGGTGCCATCTGAATACTTGAATGGAAGCTATTATTACATGAAAATTCTACCAGAGGTAAATATTGATCCCACATACCCTAAAAGTCATGTGAGCAGGATATCAACATATCTTCTATGGTTTGAGTAGTTGATTCTGATTGTCCATCTATTTGAGGGTGATAGGCAGTGCTCAAACGAAGTTCAGTATCCAAGGCCTTATGAAGACTTATCCAGAATATTGATGTGAAATGGGGATCACGATCAGATACAATCGATAGTGGTACTCAATGAAGTCTCGCAACTTCATTAATATATAGTCTTGCTAGACGTTCATGTGGTAAATCCTCACTTATATCAAGAAAATGTGCTGACTTGGTAAGATGATCAACAATGACCCATATGGCATCTTTCCTTCTGGGATTCTCTGGCAGTCCCATGACAGAGTCCATTGTAATGTTATCCCTTTTCCACTCAGGTATGGGAAGAGGTAGCATGACTCCTCCAGGCTATTGCCTTCCAGCTTTCACTTGTTGAGAAACCATGCATCTTGACACAAAGTCAGCAATCTCCATCTTCATGTTGTCCCGCCAAAATTGTTCCTTCAAATCTATATTCATTTTGGGGCTCCCATGGTGTATAGAGAAATTTGAACTATGGGCATCATCCGACAATTCCCTCTTTAAATCAGGTATATCGGGAACAAAAAGTCTCCTCCCAAATTTCAAAATTCCATCTTCATACACAAAGTCAATCAATCTCTCATCATTCACAACATTAATCTTCTTTTTAAACTCTTCATCATCATCCTGAGAACTCTTTATATTTTCTAGTTAAGATGGTTTGGCAACAATTTGATAATGTTTTGATGTTTCACCTTCCATGGTGATTCCCTTATCCATCTTTACTAGATTCAGGAAAATAATATCACTTTCCACTATCATCACGTTCAAAACTCCATGATCATTTATACTCAAATCATCATCAACCTTATTTGCCTTCCCACGGTGGTAGTGTATCGTGTAATCATAATCCTTGAGTAGTTCAAGCCATTGCCATTTCCTCATGTTGAGTTCTTTTTGTGAGAACATATACTTCAAACTATTATGACCAGTATAAATCTCACATTTTTCACCATAGAGGTAGTGTCTGCATATCTTCAAAGCAAATATTATAGCTGCTATCTCGAGATCATGAGTAAGATTGTTTTGGTCATGACTTTTTAGCTGTTGTGATGCATAGGCAATAACCCTATTGTTCTACATAAGGACACAACCACTTCCTTTCTTGGATGCATCACTATAAATAACAAACCCATCATTACTTGATGGTAAAGTCAATATAGAAGCATTGAATAATATTCTCTTCATTTCTTCAAAACATTCTTCACAATCATCTATCATGACAAATTTAACCCCGTTAGGTGTGAACTTCGTTAATGGGTTAGCCAATCGGGAAAAATTCTGGACAAAACATCGATAATAACCTGTTAAACCAATAAAAATGTATACCTCAGTTATACTCATTGGTGCTAGCCATTATTGGTTTCCCTTGGTCTTAGAATGAACAATAGTGATCCCATCCTTAGGGACAATATGGCCGAGAAATGAAATCACATGAAACCAGAATTCACACATGCTAAACTTCCCTTATAATTCAAGTCTTCTAAGAGTCTTCAGGATAATGGGCAACTGATTTTTATGATCGTTGTAGCTTTTGGAGTATACCAAGATATCATCAATATATACCACCCCAAAATCATCGTGATTCTCATTGAAAACTCTATTCATTAGATCCATGAATATAGATGGGGCATTAGTCAATCCAAAAGGCATTAATGTAAACTCGAAATGCCCATACCATGTTCGAAATGCTGTCTTCGGAATGTCTTCTGTATTCACATACAACTGATGGTATCCGGATCAATGGTCAATCTTTGAAAAGTTTTGAGCTCCATGTAGTTGTGCAAACAAATCATCAATGCGAGGTAGGGGATACATTTTCTTTATTGTTATAGAATTGATCTCTCTGTAGTCAATGTAAAATCTTATAGATCCATATTTCTTCTTAACAAAAAGGACACAGGCTACCCATGGAGAAACACTAGGGCCAATAAATCCTTTATTACTCAGTTCCTCTAGTTGTTTCTTTAGATCAACTAATTCTACAGTGGCCATTCTATATGTGGTCTTCGATATGGGCCTTGGACCTAGAATTAAATCAATGGAAAACTCAATTTCTCGTTCCGGAGGATGTCTCGGTAAATCTTCAGTAAATACATCAAAATATTCTCTCACAATAGGTAAATCTTCTATTTGAATGTTCTATTCCTCAACAACAGTTATTTCATTCTCTTCCTCCATGATAATTGAATTTAGTTGAGCTACTGGCGGTGGATCTAGATAAGAATTAGGTGGTGACAATTCTGCTGTAACAATACGGTGTTCCTTATCGTCATCATCAAAAATCGTAACATCCTTCTTCATACAATAAATTTTCACATCATGGTCCGAAATCCAATCCATATCGAGGATTATATCAAATTTAGTCATGGGTATGATGATGCGATCAGCAGATAAAGAACTTTTATATGCTCTAATGGGAACAGATCCACAGAACACTGTAGCAATGATACCTCCCTTAGGGGTTTTGACTGACAAATCTCTCATTAAATAAAATTAAAAATATCTAATTTTCTTAATAAACTGGGAAGATATAAAACAATGTGATGATCCAGAATCAAATAATGCATTTTCTAAACTTGAGGAAACCATTAAATTACAAGCCACCACATCATTCGGAGCATCTACCTCTGTAGTAGTGAGAGCATAATCCTGGCCATGATCCCATGGCCTCTTTTAAGGTAAGATTCCCTGACGCTTAGGATATTAATTTGCATTATGTCCCATCTCCCTACAATTGTAGCATTGTACATCCGTAGCTTCCTTCTTCCCTTGCAATCACGAGCTTGGTGGCCTTTTCACCACACTTGTATCACACTCCCATTCCCTTCAAGCAAGTACCAGGGTGTTTCTTCCCACATTTACTACAAGATGGATATTCAACTCTTCCCTTCTTCCATTTATTTCCATTTCCAGAGTGATCTGTAGATCTCATATTCTCCTGCATTGATTTAAAGTCATAAGACTTAGAGAATTATTTTTCCATCTTGATAGCACATGAGACAATGTCTTCGTATGAAGAGAAAGATTGTGATACTAAAGCTCTAAGGAAAAATGGTTTTCATCCATCAATGAAATTATCAATCTTACTTCTTGGGCTACATATATAATCAGTTGCTTTCCTTGCTAACCTTGTAATGTTAGCGTCATACTTCGCAACATTCCCATACTCCTTTTTCCTCAGATTGAGAAACTACATTTCCATATTTGCTCGATGGTCATGAGGAATGTATTTTTATAAAAAAATATCTTTAAACTCCCTCTATTCCATACTTGATAACTCTTAATCACCCTTTGAATTTTGAATCAATGACCACCATTGATCAGCATCTCCAGTGAGGTGGTAAACTTCCATGACAACATTTTCCCTTTCGCTACACCCCACGTCGTGGAATATTTTCTCTAAGAAATTGATCCACTTCTCATATACTAGTGGATTTTTACCCCCCATTAAACGTTGGTGGGTGTTGCCTCATGAAGAGATCTAACATTGATCCTCCACGCTGCGGATCAGGGTGCTCCATACGAGTGTGGTTATTATTCATAACCTGAGTGAGTTGTGCCCGTATTGTGAGAAGCTGATCTGCACCAGTTGTATCACCAGCTCCACTATAATTTTCTTGAGATACAGGGAAATCCCTATATGGAATCCGTGCATTGATACGGTTTTCATTTCTTCCACTAGGCACCATTTCTAAACAATTCCATAAACTAGATTAGATTATGAATCCAAATACACAATTCCATACTCATAAAACACTTAACATAAATTTTACAGTATATGGATATAATCTACAATCATAAAAAATGTTTTCATTGAGGAAGTATATACTCATAACCCTTCATAATGGTTTGTAAAGAAAATGAGAATTATCCTATGAATCTCCCCCTGGGAGTGTCGTATCCAAGAGTGCAGCAAATCCCATTGTCGTGCACCAGTTCCTGCTCGAGTCTAGCTCAAATCTGTGTTTTTGGGTTTTACCCATAAGTATATATGTACCAGAACTGCCTCTACCTGCTCGTATCTAGACAAGGTTGTATTGCTCAGAAAACTCACAAAATCTCAACAATACCAAAATTCTAGGATATTCTTCTATACTAATCCTCAATGTCTATCCCAGGGATATCTGCTCTAATCAGAGTTTATCTAAATCTAGTTACCAAGGTTTGTACTAAACCTCCCTCTGATACCAACTGTAACGCCCCGAACCCAGTTACCCAGAGTCGGTGCATTATTACATAATTGGCATGATCACAGAGCATCAAATCTCGAAAGACCAATTGGTTTAGTAGCCTTGGAAACACTAGATATATTCATATGTCTTACATTACTTCATAAATAGAATAAAACTACAACAAAAACTTGTCTTCACATCCCCATAGACCATTCCTACAAGTCAGTCATAATACACTTCTTCAATCTTGGAAAAAACAAAACATTGAAAGGGGTAAGCTCAAATGCTCAGAAAGGATAACAATATAGTCGAAACATTCATAAGTAAACAAAAAAATTTAAGGTAATGTATAACTAAAAAAATCCTTATTAAACATGAAATTCAGCATAGTATGGAAAAGATAAAATCAAATAATTTCATTTACTAACTCAAATGGTTATTCTACTAGTCGAATAATAACATTTAATATCAATAACCACTTTAATAATAATTGAATGCATAATGCCAGACTATCATTACCACATTTTCAAGTCCTTGTGCCAAGACTACAAATAATATTTTGTCATGGACTTGTGACAAGACACTAGTTTTTCTAATGAGGCCTACTGATGTATTGAGGAGCTATAGCGGGATCCACCCATCACTTACTATGTCCAATGCATTTCTCATCTGAAAATTTATAAACATAACATAAACATTCATATTTGAAACTAGCATACGGAATGTCCGTACTTAATCCATAAACAATGAATGGTGTGAAATAACACATCCACAGTCAAAACTATCCCAAAACCTTCAATACAATATGGATATTTTGTATCATAATAAATCAACTTCAAATAATCTTAAAATCCATCAAAGGATGTTGACATGGATGTAACGAAAACTATTTGATAGAAATATCTCTATTTGGAATCATTTAAAAGTAACATAATTATAAAATAAAACCATTACATTGAAGATATTTTTATTATCTTGTAAGGGAAGCTTCTACCAAGTTATAATGGCAGAAAATAGCAACACCGGCTATTTATGTTAGAAAAACAGTTTTACCTTAAATTTGTCGAAAAGGTCAAAAAGTACCTTGTTATGAAAATGGCGAAATGATTTCTTTCCAAAACGTATGAGGGTATAAATCACATTAACCCATTGTCTATTTAATTGTAAAAAATGTTTTGAAAGACATTTTTATGAATCATGGATGTGTATTATAACGTATCCTAGTAGATAAATACATACCAACAACATCGGATAAGGAAGAGATTGTGATGTAAACACTTACGTTGTAATTTTCTTTAGGCGATGATATGTTAACCTCTTATATAATAGTTAAAAAATTGTAATTAAATTATACAATAATCATATACATCAATATGACATTAGATATGATCTTTTAACATTGTTTTATTTAAAATATCTTATTATTATCGTCGTTTCAGGTGATAACTGATTCGTTCCCCTTATATGTTTGGTTACGTAAGACTTGTTTGTAATGGATAGGTTGTATCATATTCATATAAAAAATTATATTATGTCTATAAACATTATTTTTAACCATCAAATGGAAATTACTCTTCAATGGATACGATGGGGAATGAATCTTATCGCGTTCATGGAGATAGTATTCCGTACGTACGCAGGAGGGACAATATCATTATTTTGATATTAAAATATAATTGAAAGGTATATCATTTATACAGAATCATTATAATGAAATATTAATTATTTACATCATTTATACTCATTGTTATACCCATACAAATAACAATGTATTGAATAACTATTACACCACGACGTGGAGACGGTAAGCCGTACGTACACACGTGTGGTGACATGTCATCCAAAACATGGGTTGAATACTGAATATGGTTTTACAATATTTATAATAACATCACATTATATAGATGATATTGGAGTTATTATTTTAAAATGGAAATAATAAACAATGAGAAAGTGGAAGAAAAAAGGAAAATGAAAGAGTGTGGTGAAAACATTACCTCTTCTTCGGGTTCTTCCTATTGATTTGATAGAAAGAACTCCATAGGGTGGCTTTCTGACTAAAGTAGGGCTTCTAGGATGATGGGAGAGAAGTTTTGAGGATAATTGGGTAGAGTTTGGCCAATCCAAATGTCTTGAAAGGTGTGAGATTGAGAGAAGGGAGAGTGCCCTTTTATAAGAGGGGTGAGGGGCACCTTAGGAAAAGATAGAAATTTTATTTTATAATTAATTTATATTATGATTCTAATGGATCCAAATTGAATTATTTCGAGTCTATGGTGGGGATTGGTCGAAAAAAACTCATCCAATAGGATTTAGACAGGTTTGGGTCACTAATTTAACCTTATCATTATGTATTAACTCTTAGTTAATTAGTTTCACTTTTACTGCGTCTCTTTAAATTTTTATATTATATGGTTAATAAACATACAATAAACATGAAAGCGAACCTAAAGTGGTTCATTAATGTCATATATATAAATATTTAATCCCATTGGACGAAACTTAGATTTTTATGAATAGAATATCAATTAATAATATAATATTTGTTTTAAAAAATCTTTTTTTGTCAATTTTGACAATATTCGCAAAATTTATTTTTTTGAAAATCATAACAGAATGATTACTTAAAAAAAGTTAATTAAATCAATCCTAACATGTCATATTAACCTATAAAATTAGTTTAATCTATATTAAGTCTCATATTATATTTATTTGGGTATTTATAATATCAATTATCTTAATTTTTCACTATTATGGTAATTACTGCATCACCATTGGGTCATAAATAAATTAAATTATATATTGTCTAAAAATTATAAATAAAATATCATTATGTAAGAAATCATTTTAGCTTTCTAATGAATATTCATAATCGAATTTATTTTATTTCAATCTCTATGTTAAAAATATTTTACTTATTAATCATTGATTTTAACTCTTTTAACTCTTCTTTGAATTAAATAATAATAAATGTCCTAATATAATCCAAGTGGACCAAAGAGGTTCATATTTTATTACTACGGGTGTTTTTGGTCGAATTATGCTTATTCAATAGAGTTAAGACATGTGTTAGGTTAAAACTAATATCATTCTTACCTTTAATTACACTATTTAATTTTAACTGTGGTAAATAAAATAAAAAAGATACTATTCACCCAAAAAAATTTCATATCATTGAACCACATTTTACTTTCTGATATTAATTGCATCTCTCAGATTTTTTAATTCCATTCACAGAAGCAGTAAAATTAATTTTTATGAAAAATTCAGTTTTTTTAACTACCACTTAGTGGTTTCATTATTCATTAAAAAATGAAGTTTTTCAGAAAAATTCCAAAAATTTACCCTAGGCCAATTTCGATATTCCGAATCAAAAAATGAAGTCCATTTTGATAAATAAGATTTAAAAAATTTCCAAAAGTGTGTATATCATTATTCATAACGTTTAGTTTGATTAGAAGTGGTGTTTTAGAACTCGAGGTTGTGTACAACACACTCTATTGTATTATTCTAAGGGAAACGTAGCATAAAAGGTGGGGTGTTACAACTCCAGAGATCTTAATCAGAATTGTACTAAAGATGATTTTCCAGTTCTGATTACTGAACTCTTGATTGATGAAACAGCTAGCTATGAAGCACTTTCCATCATGGATGGATATTAATGATATAATAAAAACTAAATGGCTCTAGAAGATGAAGAATC
The DNA here is from genome assembly GCA_963277665.1 of Viscum album. Lineage (NCBI taxonomy): Eukaryota > Viridiplantae > Streptophyta > Magnoliopsida > Santalales > Viscaceae > Viscum > Viscum album. The sequence continues at coordinate 977,679,751 of OY728139.1, read as the reverse complement.
TACAACCTTCAGAGCCCCTCAGGGTGTGTTTTTCTATTGGGTAATGCCCTTTGGCCTAAAGAATGCCGGTGCAACATATTAGTGTGCCATGCATCATATCTTGAAGCCCTTTTAGGAATATTTATTGAATGCTATATGGATGATTTGGTGGTCAAATCCAAGCAACGTTTTAATCAGTTGGCTGATTTGGAAGTCATTATCTGCAAGCATCGACATCATAATTTGAAGATGATCCCCTAAAAATGTTCTTTTTGGGGTAACCTCAAAAAAATTTCTTAGCTTTGTTGTACGCCATCGTCGTATTGAAGTCTATCCTAAGAAGGCCATGGCAATCCTTGGTATGTCACCTCCTCGAAATTTGAATGAATTGAGAGTGCTTCATGGACACTTAGCCTATATTTGGCGTTTCGTGGAAAATTTGGCAGGCAAAAGTTTACCCTTCACCAAATTGATGAAGAAGGGAGTCATTTACCAGTGGACTAAAGAATGTTAGGAAGCATTCCATATTCTCAATAAATACCTCCTGAGTCCACCGATAATAATTCCACCTGTTGAAGGAAGACCACCTACCCTATATGTGACAGCCTTAAAGCGATCATTGGGATCCTTTCATGCTCAGAAGAATGATGTTGGGAATCAAAACAACCTCTACTACCTCAGTCAAACTATGCTAGAAGCAGAAACCCTATATTCAAGTTTTGAGAAGTGATTCCTTGAATTAATCTTGGTAGTTCAGAAGTTGAGACATTATCTAAAACCTCAAGAGGTTCAATTGGAATCTTGCAATAACCAGCTCAAATTCATCCTTAGCCGTCCAATGCATACAGAATGTCTGGCTAGGTGGATGGTAATTCAGCAACAGTTTGATATTCAATATGTATCTCAAAAGGCAATAAAGGGCCAGTCTCTGGCTGATTTCCTTACTAAACATCCTTCAGTTGAAGATACATCTGCAGATATTGAACTCCCTAATGAGGAATTCTTCTCTATTGAGGATAGTCCTCAAGTATGGGTAATGTATTTTGATTGTGCTTCCAGGAGTCCAATAGAAAAGAAAATGAAAGATCCAAAATTAAACAACGTTTGTTTAGGAGTTGTTCTCATTTCCCCAGAAAAGGTTGTGTTACCCTATTTTTTTACTACAAGAAGGTGGTACCAATAATGAAGCAGAATACCAAGCTCTCATTACAAGCTTGGAGTTGGCGCTTCAGGAACAAGTGAATCACGTAAAATTGAAAGGTTATTCAGACATGGTAATCAAACAAGTAAATGGGGATTATGAAATCAGAAAAAAAGAATTGATCCCTTTGCATGATTACGTCCGAGAGTTAATGGGGGAATTTCCTATGGAACCGACGTTTTCTTATGTCCCATGATCACAAAATGATCAAGTTGATGCATTGGGTAACATAGCAACATCTCTAGCAGATCTAGACTAGTATGAGGCAATCATCATCATTTCACACTGTCGTACAGTTTCACCATATGTTCGAACTAGAATAGAGGAAATTAATTATATTAGTCCCATTTCTGAACCATATGGTCATAATACAGGATGGATGACACCTATAAGGGAATACCTTCAAAATGGAGCACTTTAACCTGATAGATCTAGGAATGATCAAATCTGGTGAAGTGTGGTCAATTTTAATCTTTATGATGGCCCAGATCACCTAGAGAAAATTATTTACAAACGTGGTTTTTATGGAGTTCTGTTCTGATGCATTGATGGTGAAGAGACAACGACTGTCATGAAAGAAGTGTATGTAGGAGTCTGTGGTGCCCACCAGTCTGGACATAGACTGTCTGATCAAATATTAAGGCTCAAATACTTTTAGCCCCCAATGATACAATATTGTGTTGATTTCACGAAGAGGTGTCATTCATGCCAGGTACATGCCAATTTCATTCATCAGCAACCATAGTTGTTTCATATAGCTAAATACACATGGCCATTTTCTACATGGGTCATGGATGTGGTGGGACCTTACCCTTCAGCTACAGCCAAGTAGTTCAAGTATATTCTTACTGCTACTGACTTCTTTTACAAATGGGTAGAGGCAATACCTCTCAATGATGATATTTCTAAAAGCATTATTATCTTCATCAAGTCTATCATCTTTAATAGATTTTGTGTCCCTCATACCATATTGACGGACAATGGCACCAACTTTTATTCATCTGAAGTGAAGAAATTGTATCACAAATACAACAACAAATCCAATCGTTCATCTCGGTATCATGCATAGGCTAATGGCTAGATAGAATCCTTAAAAAGACTCTATCAAATATAGTACAAAAGATAGTGGATAATGATAAGAAGTGATGGCCTGACAAACTCTTTCATGCTTTATGGGCTTATCGGACCACCACCCACACTGCAATGCGGTCAACTCCATACTCACTGAGATATGGAACATAAGCATTTTTTCCCATTGTGGTTCAATTACACTCTCTCAAAGTTTCCATTTTTGATTAGTCATCTACATATGAACAGTCTCAGAAGTGATTGGATGAGTTGGAACGATTAGAAGAGAAAAGATTATGCACATTGCATCACATGGAAGTATATCAGAATTGAATAGCATGACCTTTCAAAAAAAATGTTCATCTTTGTTAATTCACTCTAGGAGAATTAATATTGGTACTCAAAACTCATATGATACCAGGAAATAATCCTCCGATGCTTGAACCAAAATGGGAAGGACCTTATTCAATACACAATATTTACTCCAATGGAGCATATTCGTTAATCCCAATGGATGGAGAACTTATCACGACTCCAACCAATGCCAGATTTATGAAGAAGTATTTTGTATAAACCCAAAAATATTGTCCCTTGCATCCTAGAAACATGACACTAAACTATACAACACTCTTTATGTCCTAGATACATGACGTTAAACTGTATAGAAGTTCCCCATCATCCAACATGACGTTAAACTGTGCTCGTCCGAAATGAAATTAATCTATGAATATTTTTCCCTTAAGTCCAACATAACGTTAAACTGTTCAGTCCATGCATACGACCATAAACTATTTACATCCCTTACGTCCTAGCTACAAGAAGTTAAACAGTATAGAAGTCCTTTATCGACCAACATGACATTAAAATATATTGTCATTTTGTCCCCATCGTCCAAGAAACATGATGCTAAACTGTACGACACTCCTATTGTCTAATATGACGTTAAACTGTATTAGTTCCATTTTTTCCATCATGACATTAAACTGTATTTTGTCCAACATGACATTAGGCTGTGAAAAAGTCTCCAATATGTCCAAAATGATGATAAACTGTGTCCTCTTTTTCCTTACCGCATGTCATTAAACTACACAGTCTTATTATGTTCAACATGACATTAAACTATATATTGTTTTGGTTTTTGTTACCTCTTGTTTCTCACACCGAGTATAAATCACGTGAGCATAGAAAAAACTTCAATCATAATACTCTCTTTGGACAGTTATCCATGCCTATGTCCCAACACCATTATTTTAGGTCATTGTTCCCAATAACAACTTGATCACTAATTCTTTCTTTATGTTAAACTATGTTGAATTTGATCCTTTCCTTATAAGCTGGGTACGTAGGCAACCTCATGAGGATCAAGCCCAAAATTCATATTTTCACATCGGTTCTCTTTGGTGTCTTACAATGTTGACATCTGAAACCGCCCCCAGAACCAATTTGTTCACATTGGTTCACCTTTTTCCTTGATATATGAAATTAAACTGTACAACACTTTTTCCTGTATGACAATAAACTATGACATTCTTTGATACCCTAACCTGAGAGGGAATCATTTCTTACATTGATCTCCAATCATGTTAAATATCAATGACTATGTGCATACATGGTAATTCACAATCCTTTTATCTTGGGTCAAACCATCCTTGCACCAAAGTCCCCTTTTCACCCATCACATGTACGAACTCAATCAGTACAAAGGGTATTTCTAGAACTACGTGGGCTTGATTCCCATCCTTATTGGATACATAGGAACGTTCGAGTGTCCCTAGAATCCATCCCCATGTCATTGGGCCAAAACCACAAATTTCACTTTTAGTCCCATGACTGAAAAGTCCCCTGTGAAAACACACAATGTGTATTCCTTATCATGGTCCGAGCTCTATGACCATATACTAATATCATTGATTATCTTGTACCAAACAACCTTAATCTGTATTCCAAGAACTATGTATGGCTTGATTCCCATCCTCACGGGAGACGTAGTGAACTGCAGCATTTTAATTCAGGAACCAGCCACAACATGATCTTGGTTAGTATTTGTCTGTGTATCTATACATATATTGGATAATACCCTTTTTTATGTGTCATAACCCTAACCTTAAATATTTTTCAGATCTTCATAACCATTTTATTTACTTCTGGTCTCAAAATGTTTGACACCTATGAGTTCTTTTTCCTGACTATGAAGAACATGCTCTTAGGCGGCCATGCATAAGTAGTATACATAACGGACCTGTCAGCCAAAAGATACTGTTATTTGACTATGCAGTCAATTCTCATAGGCGGCGCTGCATAATTCAAACCCCTAATGGGTTTGTTAAATAGTAGTAACTTCATTCTTGGGAGAAAAACCACTTTTTTCTTTATTTGTCTTAATAACAATATGTAGGGATCTGCAAAAATAGCCATCCTTAAATTTTTTTCCCATATTCCATTTTCGTGATCTGAAATTATTTATGTCTATGGTTTTCAATTTCCTTCCATAATTTGGGGTCAGACCTTCGTAGGAGTGACATTCATCCAGTTCTTAAAAAATTTAGTTTGGAAATGTTTTCTCCATACTCAATTACCTCTTCCCATACAAAAAACTCAATACTTTGGAAAATTTGAATCTCCATAAACATTCACTGACATTTTAGCACTAGAAAATTAAATTTCTGAGGGATCTTTTGCCTGAATATAAAGCACATGACTTTAGGCAGCCTTGCATATGTAGTCTACATAATAGACCTATCATCCAAAAGATATTATTTATTTTCCTATGCAGCCAATGCCCTTAGGTGGCCCTGCATAATTCAACCCCTTAAGGTTTTTGTTAAGTAATAGTAACTTCATTCTTGGGAACTACTTCTTCTAATGATTTTTTAGTTCTTTTTCATTTCATTCCTCAGATTCAATGTTTCTTAGATCATAATTTACAAATTTCCCATCATACATGAATGTGGTAATATATTTTTCAAATAAATTATCAAAGAATTGAGTAAATTTTAATCCATTCAGTCAAATCTATTTCGACCTTAAACATTAGCCTTTTTATGTCTGGTGTGAAAGACTTTCAACATCCCACAAAAGACAATAAATTTCTGAATAAATGTCAATTACTGGCTCACTAAACATGCATTTTTATGATTTGGGTAATATTGAGCAATTAAGTGATTCAATGTTTATGGGATTATTCATAAAATCCTAGAAAAAATAATTCTATACTTACTAGGCCCATTTTCCTAGGTAAAATTTAAAGTAGGTAGCAAAGGAATACAATCCTAAATGATTAAAGATAAAAGTACTCTCCATTGATGCACTAGAATTGGAAGGACATCCAAAGAGTGGATTCTCTTCTCTTTTTCAGTAAATTATAGGAGGCTGTCAATATAAGTCTTTACATGGTGTAAAACATCTCGAGCTTCATCAGCAGCTATTTGAAGCTCATGCACCCGACTAGCTTCGCTCTTCTCACTAGATGGAGTTCTTTCTTGGAATCTGTAATGGCCTTCATACCATTCATTTGAGCTCCCTCAAATGAATTGTTGAGTTGGCTGAGTTCCCCAGTAACAGCATCAATCTGTTGCTGGAGATGCATCTGCTGGATGACTTTTCATTGATTTTATTCTTCGTCTACTTCATCATTGAAGCATCATCAGCCTCAGCCTGAGATACTGCATCCTCAAATTCAATGATATTGATTGACTGCTTCACCCTGGACAGATCCTCACGACACTTCTACTCCTATTCACTTCTCAAAATTATCAACTTCACTGTGACATGGATCTTTTCATTTCCAAAACCGCCATGTCCCAACATGCTGAACATGGATGACTGTCGGGGAATCATCATCGACATCACTTCTAGAGGCACTTCGGGTATGATTTTCAATATGTTCGGCCATACCTTGCGTCGTGAGAATTGAAGCGCCTTTTGAACATTTGGGTCAGATTCATTATCACTGTCACAGGGGGGAGTATATTCTGGAATTAATTCACAGAGAGAAGTTCCTTGTTCTGCTCCACCCCCCTGACCCGAGCATCTTCACTTCCAATTCTTTTTGGGGCGGAGGCTAAAGCTTCACCTCTAAATCTAACCACTAAAATTGATGGCCCTGCATAAAACTATTGAAAACATTTCTTAGTTTCAAAGAATGACAAAAACTGATTGGTTATCTAACAATTTAAGTACAATCACAAATATTGTTATTCCTTACCCAAGGGTAAATCAGCGACTTGAGAAGGCTCCCCCCATCTTTCCTTGCCTCAAAAAGATCTTCAGGACAAGTTTGAGTTAGCCCTACTGGATTCAGCTCCACTTGTGCTAGCGTCTTTTCAATTGTAGGTTTTTCTATTACCCTTTCAGGCATTGGAAGCTCAGTAGTTTGTTCAGAAGGAACTACACATTTTTAACAGATCATCATCAGATATGTAATAAATAAGTTATTTTGACAGGATGAAGGATTATACTCACGTCAAAAATTTTCTAAATTACATGGTAATATAACATGATCTATAAACTCTTCAAATGATGTGTGAAGTTCCATCATTTCATAAAAGGATATCTCAAAATCCTAGTTAATCTCACCAGTGGGAGCAATTGATGTATCCTCTTGATGACCATCATCTTGTGGTCCCTGACCATGGACAACTTTGTTAGTTAAAGTGGAAGCCTCGATTACAACAGCCGCTAGAAGATCAAATGCAGGGATTGAACCTAAAATATCACAGAATGGAAGTCAGTCGATGTTTCATTCAACATTTTATGAAGCATTGTAAATTTAGCGGAAGCAGTTTCTTCTATTCTTACAGTCGTAGAAGGAGGGATACTGGGGAAAGATGCTGGCTCTTCTCATGAAGCATCCATTTCAACATGAGCATGAGATTGTTCCACAACACCCTCCGTTGTTCAAGAATGAGGATAAGTTCTTTCCCTAATGGGTGAAATTGAATAAACCCCTACAATTCCCAATGAAACTGAGCAATCTTTTCATGATTTAAGACTCATAATTTCTCAAAGAATGTACAACTGCTAACGATGCGTTTAGCTATGGAATTCCTCCTTTAAAGCCTTTTCTTCTTCGGCTTGTTAGGAGTGTCAGTATTCTCCCTTATTGGTACTTGAATTGGAGATTGGACAGCCTTGTCCAAATCCTCATCCATGGCCTGCTGGACTGGAGATATTTCGCTAAATCAAGAGGTGATTCAATAGAAACCCCAATGGCAGTACCACCAAGGAAATATTGTGGCAAAAGAACCTCAGTAGTTCCTTTCACTGCAATCTACAGGATGAAGAAAATAATTTACTTAAGTAATAATTATTTTACTAAAATAATTTGCAAAGAAAATAAGGAAATAAACTTAAGTCTTTAGGAGCTGCATAGTCATGCCACTCCTTATCTTCAGAACCGTCAATCACCTCAGATTCACGTCAATCAATCATTTCCTTCAACCGTTTGGTGATAGAAATGGAGTCGTTAGTGGCATAACTGATCATTTCTAGTTCTCTGACTTAATCTTTCACTTCATCGGGGTTGTTCTCAAAATTGATGTTCGTAGAAGCCATAAGAATCCCAATCCCGGGAAGGTATAGCCGCTCGCATAAATCCAGCCATGCAGTTTCAATACCACTGTATAAGCTCTGCCATTTCTAGACAGCCTCTGGTTGTAGATATTTAGAAGGCTACAAAGACGGTCCTACAATCATTGATTTCAGCTTCTTTCAAGCTCCAGCAACTACAGATAGAGAATAAGAGAATAAAATTTATTTTCATTATAAAGTAATGGTTGTTAAATTTCCACAATGTGGTAAACTCACCAGCAGTTGATGGAGGTGCTATATTGATTTTAACTGGAGGATTATATCAGGCACAAGGCTGATTTTCCACTTGCTGTGCTTCATCATCCCCATCTTGGGAATCCGGTAAGCCAGTCCTAGAGGATGAATCTGGTGAATCAGCTTCAGGTGGGGGAGCATCACCTTCATGAAGAAGGATTTATTTCACTATAGTCTTTTTCCTCATCCCCACTAGATACACTTGATGATTCATCACCTCATTAGGGTATGATGCTATCCAGTTCTCAGCATACCATGTGGTCAAATTATGTGCCGCTCTTTCAACTAGTAGATTAAATACCTCCAATGTCTTCTCTCTTGACGTCAGCAGCCACAATTGTCGAGCATCCATCTGATGTTGCTGTAATCTGCCATGTACGAGGGGAGATACAAAAATCTATTTCTAGCACTTGAATTGATGCACAAAACTATATGGAGCATAGTCCTCACATATAATTTACCCTTCAATCCTAGCAACCAACACCCCATCTCTACAGGCCAGCATGTACGCCCTCATGTCTTAGCGGGCGGTTCCATCATCAACAAACCGCCCGGTTGGTAGGTTTCCATAGGGAATGATGTTTAATTACTTAAACATGCTCAGCCTCACCTTCTGGTCATAGGCATTATGATCTAATGGAGCATGTCCGGAGAATGATTTCACTGATGGCCTATAAGAAATTCTAGGTATTTTTACTCCATTCTATACATTGTAAGTCATTAAATGAGTGGTGATCCTTCCCCATAAAACATCGAATGATCCCACTGTACACAAAGGATATTTACACATAAATACATGAAGAAAAATCTTGTGAATAATTTCTAGAATGTGGGTTGCCAACCCAACTATTCTTCCCTCAACTAACTTTTCCGCAATAACAATGGTCCCTGGCCTGATGCCTCCCTTCGAGTACCTAACTAGCAGAAGAAACACACTGAGCCAAAAATCAAAGAAGCTCACCAAATGCGTCTTATTTGGGATCCTTTTATTCACCTCATATCCCCACTTTTCAAACTCTTCTGCTTCGAGAGTCATCCAGAATGTGCCAGGAGCACCCCTCTTCTCTGTTTTTGAACAAGTGGCAGGACGAGTGGACCTCTTTTCCTTGGATTTAATTTTCTTGGATCCCTTCTCCATTGGCTCTTTCTATTGATTCTCAATCAGAAACATTTTCATCCATTCCTCCAGATGAATAATTTTCTAGAACGAGTTAAAGAGGTCTCCGAACTCTTGCGCTTGTGGAAGATTTTAAATAATTTTCGAGCTAATGTAGGAGTTTTCTTTGAATCATTCCTAGCTGCCTTGGGGGGAATGAATTCATCATACATGTCTCCCAAAATTGGATCCCATGAGATTTTCCGGACATCCCATAGACTGATGCCAACTTCTCCATGAGTGAAATGAATGAATTGGTTTTCGGGCTCTAATGGCTGAAAATATCTTGCACGAGGTTATCATGTCAGTATATATATGTTTTTCCAACCCATATTGCTTCATATATTGCCACTCTTTTCAAATCCTCGACAAATTCCACACAAGTTTTTCGTACCTAGTATGCCCACATCCATGTTGGCTTCACACCTCTTCCAGGGCAGAAGTCCCATCTCTTCTTCCAGCATTTGGACTGATATATCTTAACATTTCGGAAGATTGAGGGATTACAATGTGGTTGCAGCTCAGGCTTATGCGACATCAAATATTCCATGCAAGGGCTGTGATGGATCATGTGGGCTTTCTCTACTATTCAAGAATTTATAAATGCTCCTCCTCATGAAATATTTTCCAAAGAAATGTTGGTATAGATTTGAATCCAAGACTGTGGATGATAATTCATTGCTTCTGGAATAGTCACTTCTCACAGATGTCCATAACCATACAAAGGCAGATAGATGCTCTGTGGTAAATCAAAGTGACATTTCTTCAGATACATTGGCCAATTCCGGAAGAGTGCTATCACAGATGGTATAACAATCGTGGCCAATGATTGTCAACATATCTTCAAGTATCTTACTCGCCAGTTCATCAGCTATTCCAATTCTCTTGGGATCCATTGAACCTTCAAAAAAAATTGAACAAATTTACTCTTCAATGGGTTTATTTTTCATAAAATTTGTGAGGGAATATAGAAAAAAATGGTAAAGGCACTAAGGCATGAAATTATCAACTTGGCGCACATGTATGAATGTGTCATGCAAGTGCTAATGTGCCGCACAAGTTTTTTTCGCGCATGTATCACTGCACAAGTCGGGATACCTTAACAGCTTTGCGCTAGGAAAAGAATGGTGGAAAACAGAGTGAGCTATGCGGCGAGGGTAGCTTGCACGATGAGAGAAAGAAATCCGAGTTTTCGGTACCTTGCACAACGAATGGCAGCCTATATATAGGCAATGCCGCCCACCTATGCACTCCACAATGTGCGCTCCTCCCTGGTCGCTCCACCCTGCACGCTTCAGCCAGCGCGCTCCAGCATGTGCTATTCGCATTTGCACTATTCTAGTGGCGCAGTGAAAACCTTTGCGCCTCATTCCCTTTTGTTTTCTACTTTTCCTAAAAGATACATACTTATTCATTTGGATAAAACTCTAAGGGGGGACATTTGTTGACGCTCCTTTTCGTCACATTGTTAAAAACAATGGAAAGGGAAAGGACTGAGTAAAAAATGGATTCATCCTTTGAAGAAAACATCAAAAATAAACAAAGGCATGAACACGAAGTCAAAAGAACTTGGGTCGCACAAGTTCCCTTACTGTCATGGAAGTACACTTGTGCGCCGCCTAATGGTCGCACAAGTGACTTGTGCGCCCTCTTTTGAAAACCGTCAAGGTCTTCTGCAGCCTAAAAATACCTCTGTGGGCCCCCATTTAAGAGGACAAAAAATTTCCAAAACCCAGATTTGAGCTCCTGGCACCCTAGTTTCTTCTTCATGATTTCCGTATACTTCTAAGGTAACTTCATACACAGAACATAAGCTCTAAAGAGGGGGAGTATGGTGTATGTGTTAAAAAACATCAACACTTGTGTGCCTGAGTGGCCAACCCTTATGGAAAATGGCCACACTTGCCCGCCACCCTTACTCCTTAACCAGAACATGCATGCCACCCGTCTGGAAGACCCTAGGGATTGAAATAAGGGCTTGAGGCAAGGCTCGCTCAAGTTTTACCCTAGGGGATAAATGTCGTGCAAGTCTACATGCGCGACCAATACCTGTGTGCCCACGCAGTACTTGCACAGCCTTCAGGACTTGTGTTCCCCTTTATTTTTAGGTGCCTCTCCGTCCTATTTATATGCCATTCCACCTCTCCTATTAAATATTCAGTCATCAAGATGCTCTTCAAAGCTATTTATGGAATGTTTTCTTGATCAAAATTTCTTATCTGAAAGGAATTTCGTAGAGCATATCTCAAAGCCCAGTGATATACATATCTTTATGTCACCAAGGTAAGAGATTTCATTCAAACCTCATCCTTCAAATATGAGGGAATCCCTAACATGGGCCTCCTTTATAGGAGTAAGCCCCAGTCTTCAATGTTCCGAAATATGGGCCTCCTCCTGACAAGTATTCCCCAGTCCCCAAATCTCAAATTCCTAGATATGGGCCTCCTTTTCAAGATTAAGTCAAAGTCCCCTAATTTGGGTATCCTCATTAAGAGTAAACCACAACCACAATTTCCTTCAACTTGGTCAAATTTTTCAAGAAGTATTCCCCATGTCCCCAAATAATCATAATTATTTTTAACCCAGGCCTCCTTTTTAGGAGTAAGCCCCATACCCATTTCTCTTAACATGGGCATCCTCCTTAGGAGTAAACCCCAAGTCCCTTTAACATGGGCATCCTCTTTAGGAGTAAGCCCCAGTCATTAATTTCTCCTTAACTAGTCTTAATTATCTTTTGATCTGGGACTCTTTCTCATGAATAAAACCCAATCATAAATCCCTTCTTAATTTGGGCATTTTCCTCAGGAGTAAGCCCCATGTTAGAATATTTAAATCTCTATAATGTACATATACCTTTATGGACCTTGTTCCCACATTTCTTCCCTGAGGTAAATCCTACTCTTCAAATATCTGGGCAGTCGCACATGCATAAGCCCCACTATTTCTCTTGATTGCACCTTTCATCTAACAACTGTCTAGTTTTACCTATACATATTGTTTCTCACACCGAGCATTACTCACTTGATCTTAGAGTGTAAAAGTAATTTTGACACCCTTCATTGGGCCATCAATCATGCATAAACCTCTTTTCTATTTTTTTCTCGAACTATGCGGGTTCTGATTCCTTCTCTATACAAGGATACATTGGTGGCCCATCTGCGTGTACGATCCCAACTATGAAATAATCCATGTCTTTCTGGATGACAATAATTTTCAGTTGCCCCACTGAGTGGCTTAGAAACCAGTATGGTCATCATGATGACCAAGAGTCATTTATATAATGTAATAAAGGATACCATTGACTAAGAATCTCTATCAAATATAGATGATTCTCTATCGATGAAGAACCTCGAATACATATAAAATGATTCTCTAAATTCCTACACATCAATAATTGATTTAATGTTCTAAGAAAAAGCTCATTCTTATACTTGGAACATTAATAAGGATTCACGAACATAAATTAAATCTTTAAAGAGAGTCCTTGTGTAGAAAATAATTCCCCTCAAAAGGGTGTGATGAGTCCGACCTCCCATCCTCTCGACCAATGCAAATTCCTAAGCCTTGTCAGTCCACAACTGATGAGTGCCTACCTTTGGAAAGTAGGTCTGAATGGATATAGAATCATTGGATGTTTACAGTTCTACGAAAAAACCCATTAGAAACCAATTGGATTGTTTGAATTTCAAATCAATGAGGCCATCTCTAATTCTAAAGGAAACAGTGTTTCCATTCAATTATCCAATCGAAGCACAGCCAGTCCTGAGGGAATAATTGAGGATTTCCTTGTCCGAGTCAATGATCTTATCTTCCCTGCTGATTTCTATGTCCTTGACATGGAAGGTGAGATGAACTCTTCTCAATCACCCCTAATTCGAGGAAGACCATTCCTCATGACTTATAGATCCATGATTGATGTCTATTCAACATCTTATCAATTGAATTCAGTGACCAACTGGTCAGGTTCAACATTTTCCAAGCCATGTGATACCAATCCGAGGATCATTCTGCATTGTCAATCCAGGCTTATGAGAACACTTCTAAGAGTCAATCGAATACCATTCAACCATTTTCTTCTTGTTCTAATGACAATGGATCTTGTAAAATCTACATCATGATTAACCAGGTAATAAATGGTGAAGTTGATGTGGACCTCTCATTAACAGACTCCATCAATCTAGTGGAACATGAAAACTTTCTTGAATCCCACATCAACTATGATCTCTACTGCTCCACCATGTAAAGTATTAAAGAGAATGAATCTGATGCAACTGAAATCCCTTCTTCCATTACTGATTTTTATAACCCAAAAATGAATTTTGAGACTGATCTAAAACTTCTACCTAAACACCATAAATATGAATTCCTTTTCCATGAGCACTCTTATCTTGTCATTATCTCATCTTCACTTACTGAAACTGTGGAGTCCAAACATGTTCAGGTGTTAGAGAAAAAAATGGCCTTCGGATGGACCCTATATGACAAACCAAGAATCAACCCTACTCTTTGCATGCATCACATCCATCTTGAGGAATCATCCAGACCAATTAGACAACCACAAAGAAGACTCAAGCCACTCATAGTTGATGTAGTTAGGGATGAGATCACCAATATTCTTAAAGCTATTATTATCTAACCAATTTCTGATAGTGAATGGGTTATCCAAATTCAAATTGTACCTAAGAAGAGTGGGATAACTGTTGTCACAAATGAACATGGTTAGGTAGTCACAACTCGAGTGATGAATAAATAGTGTGTGTTCATTGACTATAAAAAATTGAATGACGAAACAAGAAAATATCACTACCCTCTTCCATTCCTTGATCAAATTCTAGAACGATTATCTAGAACATCACACTATTGCTTTCTTGATGGATACACTGGCTACTTCCAAATCCCAATTGCACCTCAGGACTAAGAAAAGACTACTTTTGCATGCTTCTTTAGAAAATATGCATATAAGAAGAATGCCTTTTGGACTATGTAGTGCTATTGCAACAATATAGAGGTGTATAATGAGTATCGTTTCCAAATTCATTGAACACTACTGGGAAGTCTTCATGGATGACGTCACCATTTATGGTGTGTCATTTGAATATTGTGTGAATTCACTCTCTCAAGTCCTCCATAAGTGTGTCAAGTGTAACATTGTGTTAAATTTTAAAAAATGTCACTTCATGGTTTCAAATGGGATTGTTCTAGGGAACAAAGTTTCAAAAGATGGTATTGAATTTGATCCTGCCAAAATTGATGTGATCCAATCACTTTCACAACCCACTTCTGTTTGAGACACCTATTCATTTCTCGGTCATGATGGGTTCTATCGAAGATTCATCCAAAAATTCAGTAAAATTTCCCTCCCACTCACTCGGTTGCTCCAAAAGGATGTCCCTTTCCATTTTGATGTGTTTTGCAAGAGAGCCTTCGTTGAACTCAAAAATGCTCTTACACATGCCCTGATAATCCAACCCATATATTGGTCCTTACCATTTGAGTCGATGTGTGATGCTTCTGATAGATCCGTTGGGTCTGTTCTTGGTCAATGAAGAGAAAAAATTTCTGATGTCAACTATTATGCCTCAAAAACATTTGATGAAACGCAATCTCATTACACTGTCACTGAAAAAGAACGTTTATTAGTTTTTTTCCTTAGATAAATTATGGACCTATCTTTTAGGTTCCAAAATCATAATCTTCACAGATCATTCTTCTATTAAGTTCTTACTCAAGAAATTTTATTACAAACTGAGGCTAATATGAAGGATCATAATGCTCTAAGAGTTTGACCATGAAGTAAAAGATAGACTAGGAAATGAAATCCCTGGGGCTGATAACTTGAGTAGAATTTCTAATTCTTCATATTCTGAAATCATCGATCTTGAATTCTCCACTAAGCAACTATCATCTCTCATTCCAAAAATACCATGGTATGCCCCAGTTGTAAATTTCTTGGTTTCTGTTGTATTTCCAGAAATTTTTCAAATGAATAGAAAATAGAGTTGAAAAGTGATTCAAAAAATATTTTTGGGATGAAAATAAACATTAGAAAATTGGGGCAGATATGGTAATTAGGAGATGTGTTGATAAACGTGAACATTCATCTATCTTAGAATTATGTCACTCAATGCCTTGTAGTGGCCACATTGGACCATAAAGGACATCCTGAAAGGTCCTAGAATCTAGATTCTTCTCACCTACACTCTTCAAGGACTCACATGAGTTCTGTCAATCATGTCCCACTAGCCAAATGTTTTTCAAAATTTCAAATAGGAATGAAATTCCCCAAAAGCCGTTAATTTTATGTGAGATCATTGATGTATGGGGTATCGATTTCATGGTACCATTTCTCCCATCCAATGAATTCTCAAACATCCATCTTGCAGTTGATTATGTTTCTAGGTGGGTCGGGGACACACCCACTAGAAAGGATGATCCAAAAACTGTAAGTGAGTTCATAAGGACACACATCTTCCATAGATTTGGCATGCCTTGGCCCTTGATCAGTGACTTAGGAACCCATTTTTGTAATAGAACCATGGAATATATTTTGAAAAAAATGTGGTTGTGAATACAACTTCAACTGCATATCACCCCCCAAAAAATGGAATGGCTGAACTTTCTAAAAGGGAATTGAAAATAGTGCTTGAGAGAATTGTAAAACCCACCAATAAAGACTGACCAGAATGACTTGGTGAAGCACTTTGGGATTATCGAACTTCCTATAAAACACCCATTGGGATGTATCCTTTTAGGCTAGTTTTTGGTAAATCATGTCATCAGCTAGTTGAAATCCAACATAATTCATTTTGTGCAGTAAAAACATTTAATTTTGATCAAGAAAAATCTGGTGAAGAAAGATTGTTACAATTGGCTGAACTAGTGGAGCTTCGATTTGAATCCTTTGAGAATTCCACTCTGTACAAAGAAAGGGATAAGGTACTTCATGAGAAACACATACTCAGAAAGGTATTCCATGAAGGTGAAAAGGTATTTCTTTTCAACTCTAGATTTTTCCTTCACCCAGGTAAGATTAATTCCCATTGAGAAGGTTTTTGTTATTATTACTAATGTTTACTCGTTTGGTGTAGTGCAAGTCCAAGACCCCTCTTCTAAAAGGACATTCACGGCTAATGGACATCGGTTAAAGCATCACAATGAGAGGACACACAATCCTGGATCATCATAGACTTCCACTAGATCCCCAACTTCTGTAGTTGACCACCACGGGATGGAGATGACAACCCACCAAATCCAAAACAGGGGGCACCCCTTTTCCTTTAACTCTCTCTATCTCTTCCTCATTCAACCTCTTTCTTCTTTTTCTTCTTCTTCTGTCTTCCATTTTTTTAACACATTATTCTTCAAACCCTTTCTTTTTATATTTCTCTTTTTTGTGGGTGTCTATTTATATGAACACTACGAAAACTAAAAAATATAAAAAAATGTAAAAAAACAAAAAGAGTCATACTTACTCACCATCAATTTTCAAAAATTTTCCAACCATTTTTGGGAGTCAAAAGACAAGGTTTCATCTCAAAAATATTGTGTTTTCACAATATATCTAGGTAATAAATTTAATGTTAAGAATAATACAATTTGAATGTTCAATTTTTGATTTGGAACATGCTTTTCCCAAACCATGAGAAACAACATTTTCATTAATGCCAAGGCCATCTATGGCCATCTTTTAAAAATGTGTGTTTTCAACCCCATTTGTGAGTCTTGAGTCTGTGGACCTTCGAGATGAACATACTACCTTAGTGTGTGTTAATATGATAGAGTAATTTTTTTGAACCACATGATAATTATAATAGCTAAATATCCTCCCATTAACAATACATTAATCGTTCATTTGAAAACCCCTTCAAGCATAGGAAAACTTTTTCTTTGATATCCACATTACAATCTCATTAAATCTTCCCACACAATATCAAAATGGATTTTAATTTCATTTTTTTGATATTTATTTTTTGGGGGGAATGGATTCCATTGTTTGGGTACCCTATTATTGATTTTCAAAGAGTTATCATCTCCTTGAGGGCAAGCATCCATTTCAGTGTCGGGGAGAGGTTGTCATTCAGTGTGTCTTGGGGAATATAATGTACTTCCATTTATGTAATATTTTAAATTTTATTGTCATGTGTTAAAAAATAAAAAATGATGTAAAAAAACAAAAATAAATAAAAAATGGGTTGTGTCTTGGGTAGGTCAAAAATCACTGTTCCTCGACCATTGATCATGTTATAACTATTACAATTAGTGTCATGAGGAGATCAAACATTGGTTGGGATGGGAGTTTGAGATCTGTTTCAAGGTCATCTTTCGAAAAAACAAAGAGAAAAAAAATCACTTGCATTATTTTATTATTGGGAGAAGTTTAGTGGTTTGTAAATATTTTATGTATTCACCACCTTTAAATATTCTTCTTCTATCGTGTCATTCATCACACAATCATTCCATTGTAAATATGTGTTTTCATTTCCTTCCATGTTTTGTTTCATAAATTGGGCATTTCTTTTTCTATGTTGGTGTTTTAACCATCTTATTCTCTCTATTGGACATTATATTCCTACCATCCCATTGCCATAGAAAACCCCAAAAAAATCCACTTGATTCTTGTGCACTTTGGATAGGGATTTGAAGCGGAGAGCTCTTTCAAACTCTAATATTTTCACTTTTGGTTGGTGAAATAGTGAACTTCCACAAATGAGTTTTATCATCTTGAGAGGTGTGAGTTTTGAGTGTCCACATTTTTCATTTCAAAATGGATGAGTAAAATAGTCAAACCTCTGATGATTGAAGAAAACAAAATTTTAATATTTGTTGGTGAGTGCAAATGATTTTTCCAGGTTTTTATATTTGTTGCACATGAGGACATGCAAAAAACTATGTGTGGGGGAGTTTATGTTATTCATATCTTCATGTCTTATTATATACTCCCTAAACTGAATTTATATGAAATGTGCATAATTTGTGTGAAATATTAATGTTTTAATACTAAGAATAATTTTTGACCATTTTCAGAAGTAGTCTAATCGAGTCATTTACTATTTAATTTAGAACCCTCACCCTAATGATCACAATTGTGTGGTAATTGTTTTTTAGGATTCCAAATTCAATATAAATCATTTCATTAGAAGGGATCATTGGCCAAATCTACCATTTGAAGGATCACATTTACCACACAAGATGACTTACATAATCATTGAAGAAACTAGACGAGTCATGAATGTAACAACCTGAGATTTTATAAAAATTATTCTTTTTAATTTCATTGATGTGTTGTATTGTACGCTAATCCAAAATTATCTTGCACTATACGCAACACTGTACTAGCTAGTAGTATATGCAATACTAATCTTGGATCGTGTTAAACACAATTTCATGTTTATTTGATAGTAGTTATTCAATGTAACATTTAGTATATATATATATATAATCA
Organism: Viscum album; assembly: GCA_963277665.1. Lineage (NCBI taxonomy): Eukaryota > Viridiplantae > Streptophyta > Magnoliopsida > Santalales > Viscaceae > Viscum > Viscum album. The sequence goes on along the minus strand of OY728139.1, from coordinate 977,661,082 downwards.
ATGTATAAATGAAATATGGTTGGATATAGTAATACACAACAACAAAGGTGTCTTGCACTACATGCAACCTTGATTTGGTTTTCATTACACGCAATCACAACGTTCCTCGATAGCGTGTGTTGTACGCAATACCGAGTTTCACTAAACAACGATATATTATTAAAATATTATATAAACTAGATATTAAAAATAGTAATAACAACTTATTGATATATTATATAGTTTATCTTTCAAAATGGACTTCATTTTTGGATTTAGAATATCGAAATTAGCATAGAGTGAATTTTTGGTATTTTTCTGAAAACTTTCAATTTTTGATGAATAGTGAAAACACTGAGTTACTATTTAAAAACCAACCATTTATTTAAAAAATTATTTATTTTATTTAAATTTATATTAAGTCAAAATAGATTCAAAATACCAATATATGTTCAATGTAATTATTAGGATTCGGTTTATATTAATTTTAGAGATATAAAAATTATATTGAACATTTCACCGTCTTTTACCAACCTCCTAGGAGATTTTGCAAATTTACATAAAACATAATTTTAACGCTTATGTGAGTGGAATTTAAAAAATCCGAGAGACACGGTTGATGTCAGTAAGTAAAATGTAGTTCAATGAGATGAATTTTTTTGATGAATAGTAACTTTTTACTTTTTTTTTTATCACAGTTAAAAGTAAATAGGGTAATTAATGGTAAAAATGATATTATTATAACCTTAACACATGTCCTAATTCTATTGTATTAGTGTAATTATACCATAGAAAGATTAGGAATATAATATGATCATATAGGTCCACTTGGATTAGATTTGGACATTTATTTTTATTTAATTCAAAGAAGAGTTATAAGAGTTAAAATCAATGTTTAATAACTAAAACATTTTTAATATAGGGTTATACATAAGCTAAATTCTACTATAAATATTCATTAGAAATCTAAAAATATTTCCTACATAATTGTATTTTATTTATAATTTTTAGACATTAAATAATTTATTTTATATATGACGCAATGTTGATGCAGTAATTACCTTATAAATGAAATATTATGATAATTGAGATTATTAATTTCCAAATAAATCTAATTGGAGTCTTTTTATGAATTAAACTAATTTTATTGGTTATTATGACATGTTATTATTGATTTAATTAACTTTTTTAGAAATTATCATTCTTTTATGATTTTTATGAAAATCAATTACCAAATAGTGTCATAATTGACATAAAATAGTTTTTAAACAAATATTTTATTATTAATTTAAATTATATTCCTAAAAATATAAGGATCGGAAAAATGACTTAGATAAGGATATATATATTATTAATTAACCAATTGGGGTTCTTTTGGCTTGTTATAGTAAGTTTATTAACCATATAGGCTAAGAAAACAAGAAGACACGGTAGAAGATAAATTATTTATCTTAGAGTTAAATCTAAATGATATGGTTAAAATAGTAACCTAAACTTGTCTAAATTCTATTGGTTGGGAGGATTTCTACCCATACCCACATTAGCTTCTAAATAAATCAATTTGGATCTAATATAAACCGAATATGACTTTATTAGAAGATAATATTTTCAGTTTTTTCTAAGGTGCCCCTAACCCCTCTTATTAAAGGGCACATCCCCCCTCTTCTCCTCACATCTTTACAAGATTTGAAGCTCGGCCAAGCCCTGACCATTTACCTTCCCAACATCCCTAGAAACATACTAGAGGTTCTAGTCTTACTCAAAGACCAATTTTTGTGACCTAGATGTGGTTTCAAAGAGGCGTGTCAAAGAAGAGGTAATATCTGTTACTGAATATTTCAAGTTTCTCCCATCTTCAACTTCTTCTTAATTAGTGTTTTCATTATAATGTAATATCATAAGTATCAACCATATACTAATATGTTATTATAAATATGAAACAACCCCATTTCACCTTCTATCCATCCTACGGAAAACGAAATCACCACACGTGCGTACGTACGGAATACCGTCTCCATGCCGTGGTGTAATCTGTTTTTCCAACACCACCTTACTTGGATGGTTATAATGGTGTAAATAATAACTATATATAGTTATTATAACACCATACTGATTCTAAGATCTTATATCATCCCCTCAAATTCAATTCAATAATTATGGGATTGATATCATCGCTTGTGCGTACGTACGGACTACCGTCTCCACAAGGCGATGAGATTAATTATCCATTTTAACCATTCAAGAATGATTATAAAGTATATAAAAAGAATAATATTGAAATATATGACATGCTAAATATACTGGATTTATGTATTTATATGTGTGTTTCATCTACAGACTTCCATTCAAGTCAATAAGGAAATCATAACAGTGTTCTTGCGTACATACGACCTACCGTCTCCATGAACGGTGTGTTTCATTTCATTTATCTATCTATAATATATATATATATATATATACTGAATTTATATGATATATAAATCATATTTTACTTTCTGGAAGTAAAAAATGATATAAGTAATAATAATATCAAGAACAACAAGTCCAAACGCGTACGATAAATGAAACGATTTTACCCAAAACTATTCATTAACCTAGAATTTACAAAAGAATGGGTAATATAAATTCATATGTGAACCATATATGATATCATAACAATGAATATGAACTTTTAATAATTCAATGACATTATTTAAATCATTATACATGATTTTTGTATATATACGAAGCATATCAAACATAAGGTAAGGGATAATATTTCCAATCTCATTCTTATACGAAATTGTTTATTCATAAGTATTTACTAGGGTTATTGTTATCATCCATATCTGTGTTATCGAAAAATGTTTTCCTGTATTTTGTAAAGTCTTTTTTACAAATTTTTTACTTTTACTACATGGTATGTATGGAATCATTCTTTTGTTTACCATACGAGGTACTTTTTGATATTTCTGCAAAAAGTATGAGAAAAATGTTTTTTATCTTATACGGCATAAAAGAATTTTTAGACTTTTATAATTCCTTATTTTGATGAAGCTTCCTCCAAAAGATTTCATGACTATTTTCATCAAAATCATTTTCTTTTAAAATTTCATGACATTTTGTGAAAAGAAAATGATACTAAAGAAGAAAGGATATTTTCCTCAAGAATTAATTTCAAGTGTTTTATCAAAACCATTTTCCATGTAAGATGGCATTATTTCATATGTGTATTGATTCAAGTATAATGTCTCTATGATTTACATGGATTCACTTTTCTTATTATGAAATTATATCCATTTATTTTATATGGATTATGTGATAATGGGATGATGTTTATGAAATCCATTTTATTCTTTGGGTTATTATAAATGATGAATGTTTATTTCGTGGCACATGTAATAATGAATTCATAATGAGATGGGTGGGACCTATATCTCCCTCCAATGCATTTAGAAAAGATTTATATCTCATGAGATAGACATGGCTGGAATGGTAAGTTAATCCAGTTCAGTGTTATAGGGCTGGAATGAGGAGTGAACTCGATTCAGAAAGGGACTTTTTCCACTAAGATGGTCTTGCCAACAATGCCTTGGCTACTATGGAAATCATATCAAGTGCTTAATGTTTTTCCACAATTACAAGTTTTCTTTCCATGATATTTTATCATGATTTATGTTCCATTATGAAATATTCCACACGTACTTCCAAGATTTATGTCCTTGCTCATTATTTTGATGTTTAGATTTTATGTTCATGTTTTTGCATTCAAATGTTTATGGATTATTTTATAATCTTTATGTTTAACCTTACTGAGTATTTCAGCTCACCCTTTTTATGTTTTATTTTTCCCAGGATATAATGAAAGGTTTATGGTATGAAAACTAAATTGTAATGATCTTTATGGGAGACGTTGAAGATCATTCACCATGATTAGAAGATTATGTTTTGAGTTTCCAAAGACACTAAACTATTACGTTCCTTGTGTGACTATTTTTGTTATGTATTAATTATTCCACAAAGTTAATATAATTTCTATGTACATCAAGCTTCGGGTCTCTACATTTGGTATCAGAAGAACAGTTTAGTCAACCTTTGGAAACTAGGATGCGAGAACTTTAGTGAGATTGTGAGAACTTTTTTGAGATCCCTAGTGATATTTCTAAGGTATGTCTAGGGATGTCCCTAAGGTTTAGTAATATCCATAAGGTTATGTATGAGTATAGTTTATTGTCCTAGAATTATGGTAAAGATCTTAGAATTTAACCTAAAATGCTAGATATTGAAGGTACTCCCACATGATTATGATTTTTGTCTCTCACACTATTCTTTATGGGTTTTAGAAAAAGGCAGAAAACATGAAGATTCACGACAATGGTGAATATGATGGAAAATGAAATGATATTCTTCATGATAAAGGAAATGAAATGGAATTTGGAAGGTGAAATATCGTTATTATTCCTAATCAACAATCTCATACTATGATCAATAATCTCAACATTGGTATGTTTCCCGACTCAGCTAATGAGAGAAAGATGGGGTTTCATGATGATCATATAAGAAAGAAAGTTCAATTTCCCCCATGTAAATCATGTGGGAAGAGTCATCAAGGAGAATGCTTCAATAGAACTTGAAGATGCTTTGGGCGTGGAAAAGAAGGACTCCAAGCCAGTAAGTGCAAAGGAAAAGGTTCAGTTAACACCATGGACAAGGATAATGGTATTGCTAAGACATCAACAATGGTTAAATGTTTTAAATGTGGGATGTATGGGCATTATGAAAACCAATTCCCTAAGGGAAAATATCATGAATAGAATCATCATGGTTGTATCGGTAGTATTAATATTGATGATGATGAAGAGACTACAAGTGATATATGAGATGAATGATGTGTTGAGGAATAAAATGATGAAGCTCGAGCAATTATTTAAGAAGGCTGTGGAATGATTTATGTTTATCAAGAGTTATGTTGTATAGGTAATGTTACTATGTAATAAAGGCATATCTAAGGATTGTTACACTATTGTTTTTCATAAAGTAGTTGAATGTAAATGTTGAATTGTACTGGTTACCATGAAAGGTTATTCATATATTTTTTAAAAGTAGATGATATGCACATAATGAAGGGATAAAGAAAAAATAATATGTTTGATAGTATTCATGAGCTCACGATTTATATAAGGACTAAGTGATATGATGATTTGAGTATATCAAAATTTTGGGATGTTAAAAGAGCTAACATTTGACAGTATTCATGTTTTTATTAATGTTCAATGGGTATTACTTTTTTCAAGAGAATACATAATTAAGGTATTCACATGTCTGTAATGTGACCAGAAAGATATATCGTATGATATATTGTGGATAAATGATGGTATTCACATTCTTTTTATGTGAAATTTCAAGTAATAATATTCTTTAAACTATAAGATTGGTCAAAAGTATTTTCGATAATCCTAAAGGTTGGAATGTATTAAGTTGGGCATCATATAGAATTGTTTAAGGCTCTAACTTTTTTCTATATTATTGCAGGAATGTTATAATAGTGTAGTTTTAGAAAAGGGGACAACCCATAGGATGTGTGACAACCCATCGCGCCAAACAAGGTTGTAGGAATCGAACACACAACCGAAGTGCGACATGCCATTGTCGCCTACCACTGGCCTACAAGAAGTCCCTGGTTAGTAGAAATTAGTTTTATTTTATTATGAAGAATGATAGTTGAATTATAAGTCCATTATGGGAATCATATATGATTAACCTCACTATAGATGAACATATGTATGTTTGGTAACTTTTTCTAACCTTTTGTTTTAGAATGATGGAATGACCCCTCGTTCTATCACATGATCTTCTTACACTTCAAGAATGACCAATTCAAATTCATTTCATTAATAAATGAGGTGGAAAATGTTCAAGGCACAAAAAACAATGAGATTGTACCAAAATAAAGTAAGAATTTTATTTCATTCAAAACTTATTCAACATTAGGGAAATTATCTTGAAAAAAAATGTGGTCCTAGTGCTCTTATATATGATGAATCAGATGGTACCTTAGATCATCACAAATCTATGTCTTTGTTATTGTTGGAATTTTCATAGACATGTTCTCTACCACTGATTAGACAATAAAAACACACATGTTAATTACATTTTAATGGCATTGAATGTTAATTTTTGATCTTATGGTCCTGAGTTACTGGATTTTGATTTTGAACATCCATTCTCATCATTTGTGCACTTCATGCTTAATGTACACCAATTTAGGCCCAATGAGTAATTTGATTCTAAGGAATGTAATTATTTATATTTTAATTTTATATTTTTTGAAATGTATCTTCACATAAATTTAAACATTTTTCATTCAGGGATCAATGGATGATTTATAAAGGGTGATGGAGATATTTGGCAATGAAAAGAAACAATTCTGCAGAAGGCAGATTGGACATCAGCACACTGATGAGAATGTGAGGCCCACATTACAGGACCAATAAATCCCAAATTTTTTGGAAGGATAGAAGACATATATAGGAACAAATAAAGCTTCTGGAGCTAGTGCTAATTCGGCATCCGTTGTAGTAGTTTTGGCGGCCCAAGTCAGAGATAATATTTTGGGCTAGAATCTAGGGCCCAAAAAAACATCCCACAAATTAAACCATATCTCGCAAACCATAACACCTTTTGGGAGGAGATTTTACAGGAGGTTAGGGGACATATGTAGGTTAATTTAAGTCTTCTATGGCCACCCAAATATGTCCATCTAAATGTGTTTCACATGCCTCTGTTTGGTGGATGTATGTCGGATGCCTTTTCGGGTCAAGGGTGGAAAGTCTTCTTTCCACAAACTTTTCACCACCCTAGACCTACCATACTCATGTGAGATGACATGTACTGTTCGAGGCTCGACCCAAGGGATCAGAAATGCCTATTTATGGCAGTGGTGTTGGAGTATTTTGGGATCTTGGATGTTTAGTTTTATTGTAATGTTATGCTGCCACTTTGAGTTTGTAATCACATTTCCATTTCCATGTAAGTCTCCTTTTTGTACTTCTTTGTTCTTAATCAAAATTTTTCTCTTCTATTCTTCCAATTTCGTTAATTAAAACTTTATAATCACAAATCACAGTGATATTGCTCTGTTGTGCTGAATTAGTTCACACATAGGTGTGAATTTCATTCACACACATGGAGGAGTGCTCGTTATTTCCACGGTTTTAATTTCTTCTATCTAATTCTTATAATCCATCTTCCGCCCACCATTGAGAGTATACCATCAATGGAGGGATAAACCAATAATGGGTGGATCTTAGGAAGATGAAATGGCTGGATTGAATGTTATTTTATGAACGTATTGTTGTTAATTGGTTAACTAATTTAAGACTTCCATTCTTCAGTTATTTCCACTCTTCATCTTCGGTGTGTTGGAGGGAGCTAAATCCAATTACTAAAACGAGCATATACCTTGGAGACATCATATAATTGGTTCTCTAAGTGTGTAGGGGATTAGTAATTTATTTTAGTTGAATGAAACCAGAAAATGATGAAGGTAGTGTTATTATGAAGAATGGATTCATCAAGAATTAATTAAACCAAAATTGTCTAAAGAATTAAAATTCATTCAATCCACCCCTAGAATAATCGTAAGATCAACCCATTTTCATTTAATTGAATTAACTTAGGTTTTTTAGACTTCTTTAAAACCATCCAAGACCAAAACCATGTTGGACACTTCATAGCCAGAAATCCACCTCATAGGATGTGTTTCTTATGTATCTTCTTAGGTCTCAGTGGATTCGACAACCCAATCTAAACTACAAGGACCATTCTACCTTTATCTCTTGAGTAAATTTGAGCACGAATCAAATTTTGGCACTGTTTTCTGGGGACCAAGTAAGTACAATAGACTAACAACCTTCTTCTCTCACCTCCATTCATCTATTCTCACCCAAGATCTCTTATCTTGTCCCTTTCTCGTTATTTTTCTTTTGCGCATGTCCGCCTACACCCGCAATTATTCAAATAGACTAGTTAGGGTAGAAAGTCCTTGGATAGGGGATTCAAGTGAATATAGAGGATTTTATCCATTAGATTCTAATCTTTATAATACTCTAGAAATAAAAATTGAACCAATTCTAATGGAGGGTCTTCCATAAATCAAATTGTAAATCATGGGGGAAATAAAATGGGGAACCAAAACCAAGAGGCTCGAAACCTATGGAATGTAGTCGATCCAACCATGAATGACTACCTCACTCCATCTTGGACCAATGCCCCCTCATGAATTAGACACAATTCCCTAGGATATTCCAACTACATCTTTAAACCCCATGTCTTAAACCACCTTCCCACATTCCATGGAATGGAGTCCGAGATGCCCTACCTTCACATTAAGGAATCCAATGACATTGTAGAAACCATGTGTCCCCCACATCAACTAGAATCAGCTAAGATGAGGATATTTCCTTTTTCTTTAATGGATCGAGCTAAAAATTGGCGAAACAATTTGAGAAAATCATCCATAAACTCTTGGGACCAACTACAAAGAGAATTATACAAAAAATACTTTACCCACCACAAAACAATTACACTTAAAAAGAGTATCCAAAACTTTTTTGAAAAAGAGGGAGAGTCATTCTATGAAACATGGGAGAGGTTCAATGACACTCTAAACATGGTTCCACACCATGGTTTTTCTATTCCTGAACATGTGAGAATTTTCAATGAAGGGTTGGGTCCAGGGAATAAACAATTCATTGACATGATGTGTAATGTAACCTTTAAAAACAAAGCCCCAAATGATGCTTACGAGTATCTAGAAAGCCTTTCTGAACAAAACCAAACATGGGGAACTTCACCTTATTTTGAAAAGACACAAAGAACTACTAGAATTATTACACATAGAGAATAGGAAAGCCATAGGGCTAAACTCGCAGCACTCTCTAGGAAGGTTGAGGAAATAGACCTTAGGAAAGTCCATGAAATCCAAAATGTTGACCTTGTTTGCACAATTTTTGACAAACATGACTACAAGACAGACAACCTCCCAACCATTCCATCCATCAAGGATGTTCTTTTAGGAGGACCCCCAATGGAAGTAAATGCTTTGAACTTTCAAAAGCCTAAATACCAAAACAACTTCAACCCAAGGATTACGACCACCCTGGATTCTACTGGAAAATAACCAACAACCTAGCCAACCACAAGGACAAAATCCATACCCCCATCAGAACTACCAATCCCAAAACCAGATCTAAACCCAACATTTCCAATACCAACAGCCACCAGTCCATTTTCAATAGACCATCCCACCTCCAAAATATCCCCATGGGATAAACCAATCTTCTCAAGCACCAACCCAAACTGTTCCACAAAGCCTACTAGAACAACTATGCAAACAAATGGATAGGATGAACTCGGAAGTCTCTTCCCTTAAACAAGAACTTCAAACCATCAAAACTGGAAAGGCACCCATGCCTACTCAGGCGGTTCCATCCTCAACTTCAAGGGGAGAGTCAAGTTGTACTGAAACAACTCATGAAGAACTAAATGTTGTGACTGTTTTAAGAAGTGGGAAATCAATTGAGAATCCTGAACAATTAATTCAGAACCCACTTGAAGATTCAAACTTGGATGAAAATTCAAATGAACCAAATGATCAAACTGAAAATAACGATAACATTGTCAACGAAACAACCCTTCAACAAACAACCCGAAAACCTGCACCATTTCATCAACGCATGATGGGGAAAACCAAACCTGAACTGAGTGAAACATTGAGGGAAATCTTCTCACAAGTCAAGTTGATCATTCCCCTTCTCGATGCAATCCAAACCATACCTACCTACTCAAAGTACCGTAAGGACTTGTACACATTCAAATGAATATTTCTACATAAAAACCAATTCCTTTTGGATGCTAATGTGAGTACCACCATTCAAGGAACCATACCTCCTATGTTAAAAGACCTGGGTTGCCCTTACATCAATGTTGAACTAGGAGACAGCAAAGTTGTCAAGGCCTTATGTGACCTAGGGGCTAGTGTCAATCTCATACCCTATGCTGTGTATTGCCTGTTAGGCCTAGAAGTACTCCAACCCACATATGTCACACATCAACATGTTGATCGTAGCATTAGGGTTCCAAAAGGGATTTTAAAGGCCGTTCTGGTAAAGGTTGAAAACTTCATCTACCCTGCTGACTTCATTGTCCTTGACAACCATCCAATCTTAAGAAATAAGGAACAAACCCAAATCATCCTTGGTCATCATTTCCTTGCAACAGTCAACTCTGTTATCCGTGTCCGAAATGGGAATATGACCATCACCTTTGGAAACATGAGTCTAAACTTGAACATCTATAATGCAAGCTCACAAATATGGGATGACGAGTTCATTCATGAAGTAAACATGATAGAAAGCATTGATAATGAATCCATAGAACATCAAGGAATATTTGATGAATGTTTATGTTAGGATGAAATTGATTTACTTTGTTCATATAAAGGAAGTTTATCTCCTTGGCTTGAATCATTTTCAAATTGCTCTTATGATGAAGTCTTAGGTCCAACAATCAGTGAAACCTTTCAGGAAACCAAATTCATAGAGACCACTCTAAATCCCTTCCAAAATATGATCAGGCCAATCTAGTATCTGAAAAATCTACATGTGGGGAATAAATCGTATCTAAAACTTTTGGTAATAAAATTGATCTTGATCCAATGTCCCAATCTTCAGTAGAAATTGTGAACCAACCTGATATTGAATTGAAGGAACTTCCTACCACACTCAAGTATGCCTTCTTAGGGGACAATCGAACACATCCTATTGTCATTTATTCTTCTCTTGAAGCCAATCACGAGAAGATGCTTCTAGATGTCCTTAGGAAACATAAGAAAGCTATTGGTTGGACCCTGTCTGATATTCCTCGGATTAGCCCACTTGTTGGGACTCATAGGATTGTTCTGGAATCTGATTCAAAGCCATGTTTTCAACCACAACGGCGAATCAATCCTAATCTCCTGGAGGTTGTAAGGAATGGACTTCTGAAATTTTTAAAAGATGGTATCATATATCCCATAGCTGAGAGTGAATGGGTGAGCCTAATCCAAGTGGTTCCAAAAAAGGCTGGAATAATAGTGATAACCAATGAGGATGGAGTGATTCTTCCAATAAGGGTGAGTATTGGATGGAGGGTCTGCATTGACTATAAGAAACTAAACTCATTCACCAATAAGGACCATTTCCCCTTACCATTCATTGACCAAGTCCTTGAGAGAGTGGCAGGTCATGCCTTCTACTGTTTCTTAGATGGGTACTCAGTGTATAATCAAATTGAGGTCTCCCTAGAGGATCAAGGTAAGACTACATTCACATGTCCATTCGACACCTTTGCTTTCAAACGCATGCCCTTCGGGTTATGCATTTCCCCTGGAACCTTCCAGCGGTGCATGATGGTAATATTCTCAGACATGGTAGGGGATTGTCTTGAGGTCTTCATGGATGAATTCTCTATGTTTGGGGATTCATTTGAGGGGTGTCTGCATAATGTGGAGAGAGTCTTGTCAAGATGTGAAGAAAAAAATCTGGTCCTGAACTGGGAAAAATTCCATTTCAGGGTTAAGGAGGGACTAGTTCTAGGCCATCTGGTCTCAAGTAGGGGTATTGATGTTGATAACGCCAAGGATGACATCATTCGTGACCTTCCATCACCCAAAACTATCAAGGAAGGGAGTTCTTTCTTAGGACATGCTAATTTATATAGAAGATTCATCCGGGACTTTAGTTTAATCTCATGTCCCCTTTGTGCTATGTTAGTAAAGGATGCTACATTTGTTTGGACAAAAAGCTGTGAGGGTTCATTCTCAACCCTCAAATCCTCTCTCACCTCTACTCCCATTATGAAATCTCCAAATTGAAACCTTCCTTTTGAACTTATGTGTGATGCTAGTGACTTTGTTGTAGGGGCTGTGTTCGGACAACATTGTGATAAAACTCTTTATGTCATTGCTTATGCAAGAAAATCCTTAATTGATTCCCAAATCAACTACACCACCACTGAGAAGGAGTTACTTGCTATTGTATTTTCCTTATAAAAGTTTAGGTCCTACCTCATTGGATCCCCCATCACTGTGTTCACAGACCATTCTGCACTTAAATACCTCTTCCAAAAACAAGATGCTAAGGCTAGACTGATTAGGTGGGTCCTTCTCTTAAAATAATTTGACCTCACAATCAAGGATAAAAAGGGCATTGAAAATGTTGTAGTTGTTCACCTCTCTAGGATAGAATTCAAAGACAACTAAAATCACTTTTCTGTGTCTGATTCATTTCTTGATGAACACCTATACTCTGAGAGTGATTGTCCTTCGTATGTCGACATAGACAATTTATTAGTTACATGAGTCATTCAAAAATTCTTATGGACTCATGCTCAAAGGAAATTCCTTTCTAAAGTTAGACACTATGTGTTTGATGATCCATACCATTATAAGGTCTGCCCTGACCAAGTCATTAGGAGGTGTGTCCCAGAATCTGAACAAGAATCCATTCTTAAATTCTGTCATAGTGAGGCATGTGGGGGTCACTTTTTTTATAAGAAAACATCTGCTATGAAACTTCATTGTGGTATCTTCTGGCCCACCCTCTCAAGGGACTCTTACACATTTTGTCAAAGCTGTCCTAGGTGTCAACATGTTGGGTCCATCACAAAAAGGAATCAAATGCCACTCACACCCATCTTAGTGGTTGAAATATTTGACAGTTGGGGAATTGATTTCATGGGTCCCTTCCCAAACTCTAGGGGATACCTCTACATTCTCTTAGCTATTGATTATGTCTCAAAATGGGTTGAGTCCATTCCCACTAAGTCCAATGATCATCACGTTGTGATTCGATTTCTGAAAGAGAACATATTTTCTCGATTTGGAATTCCTAGGGCTATAATCAGTGATAGAAGAACCCATTTCTGCAACCGACCATTCTCTTCACTCATGTCTAAGTATGGTATTTCTCATAAAGTATCCTCTGCATACCATCCTCAAACCAATGGTCAAGATGAGTTAGCAAATAGATTGATTGATCAAATTCTTGAAAAAACTGTCAACCCCTCTAGGAAAGATTGGTCTGAGAAAATTCTTAGATGTTCTTTGGGCCTATCGAACCACATATAAAACTATTTTAGGAATGTCCCCATATAGGTTGGTTTATGGAATATCATTCCATTTACCTATTGAAATTGAGCATAAGGCCTTTTGGGCAATTACGAAAATGGATTATGACCTCTCATTGGCCGGAACAAAATGAAAATTAGATCTTAATGAACTTGAGGAACTTAGGATGGAGGCTTATGAAAATTCAAGGATAAATAAAGCTAGAGTTCAAGCCTACCAATCTAGGAATATCAAAGTCAAAAATTTTGTACCAGGAAAATTTGTGCTCTTATATAGTCCAAAACTTCATTTACACCCGGGAAAGTTATGGTCTAGATGGTCAGGTCCATTCATGTGCATCATGTGTACTCCCATGGGGCAGTAGAGATTCAAGATCCCACTAGTGGTCACATTTTCATGGTCAATGGTCATAAGATAAAACCATTCATTGAATCATTCAATAAACAGGAAATAGAGGTTGAGTTAATTGAGCCATCCTATGAACCAGAAAAAAAATTGATACATTTAGAATCAATTTCGGGCTAACGACGTTAAACAAAAGCGCTACACGGGAGGCAACCCGTGGTTTTCATATTCCTAATCTTTCTGAATTATTATTTTTCAAATAAGATTAATTAATCATTTTGATATTTAAAAAATTAAAAAATATACTTTTGACCTGTTTTTCTATTATGAGTATGGATGGGTACGAAAGGGGAGAACCATATCCATCCGTGTCACGTGGTGTGATCTTTGAGTAATACCTTACCAAGAAATTTAAAAAGAAGACAATGTATCATCAGTTTATTTTATTTTTATTTGGCAGGGTAAGATAAAAACAATATAATAATATATTAATAACAATAAAATGGGGCCACATCGTAGGTCGTGGGGCAAACCCCGTCACAACTGGTGAAGCCGCAGGACTCGAACTCGGGACCGAAGGGATACAAGGGCGTGCACTTACCATGGACCTACGGCTTAATGTGCTTACTTATTCTATAATTTTTTTATATATACATATATTTTACTTATATAAACATTCATATATAGATATATATTGTTTTTTGTTTGTTTGTTAGTTTTCCTTTTTCCACTAGTGAACTCTACAAGCGACATAGATATCAATGGACTGAATTGGAGCGGAAATAACTTCAAACATCAACCACCATGTGACTTCATTCCATGATCCTCGTATTTAAATTTCATTTTTGAACTCTCCTTTTATTACTCTACCCCGTTTTAAATTTTCTTTTTATGAAACTAGGGACAGTTTCATTCTATGTTGGGGGGTGTGGAAACAAAATGTTTGTTAAAAAACATTTATAAAAAAACAATTATAAAAAAAAGTAAAATTTCTTTTATAATTCATATAATAACATCTTTTCTCACATTAAAACTACATATCAAATAATTTTTATTTCCTTGACTCTTAATTTTATTCATGATTTTGTTTAAAAGAATTGATTTTGGAAGTTTGGTTATCAAATGAGAATTTCCATCATTTTTATTTTCATCTATTAAATCAAAATTCCACAATGCACGTCCTCTAGATTGTGGGGTAATAATTTGAATTATCATTGTCCCATAATAAATAGCATAGTATGTTTTTTTATGAATAATATGATTATTAAAAAAAATTACGTGTAGAGCAATGGATTGATAAAATGCGAGGCTTTCGGCACTTGGGTATCATGACTCCAGAGTTGTCTAGCCCTGAATTTTTCACTCTATCTCTATTTATTGTAATATGATTTTGTTTTTTATCAAGTTAACTGGAGATGATGCTCGATTATGTGGGCTTCACTTGATGCCCTAAGGTTTTTGAGCCTGGGAGTTATCGGCAAAGTCTCGTTACAGGGGTTAATTTGATTAACTGCAATCTCAATTACTATGGAAACATTGCAAAATCAAAAAAAAAGGAAAAAAAGAAAAAAGAATGAATACTCATATTAGGATTAAATGTGATTCCAACTAGCGCTTCCATGATTTCCCATTGAATGAAAATGAACCCTCATATCTATTGTGATTCACAACACATCATTACACCTAATTGAGTTGGGTGAATTATGATGATGGATTTGATCAAAATAATGGGCTTGGGATTGAGATATAATTTTAAATTTATCATGTTTTAAATTATTTTGATAGGTTATAAAGATATATTTGTGTGAAGTTTACATTGTGAGCACTGTTTGTTATAACGTGTTTGAAGAAAGGAATTCAAATAAAATCATTGAATTATTTGCTCGGGACTAGAAAATCTCATGTTGGGGGGTGTGATTAGCCAATAAAAACACATATGTTAATTACATTTTAATGGTATTAAATGTTAATTTTTGATCTTATGGGCCTGAGTTGGTGGATTTTGATTTTGAACATCCATTCTCATCATTTGTGCACTTCATGCCTAATGTACACCAATTTAGGCCCAATGAGTCATTTGATTATAAGGAATGCAATTATTTATATTTTAATTTGATATTTTGTGAAATTTATCTTCACGTAAATTTAAACATTTTTCATTCAGGGATCAATGGATGATACATAAAGGATGATGGAGATATTTGGCAATGAAAAGAAACAATTCTGGAGAAGGTGGATTGGACACCAGCCTACTGATGAGAATGTGGGGCCCACATTACAAGCCCAATAAATCCCAATTTTTGTGGAAGGATATAATAAATATATAGTAACAAATAATTCTTCTAGATCCAGTTCTACTTCGGCCTCCATTGTAGTAATTTTGGCGGCCCAAGTCAGAGATAATATTTAGGGCCAGATTCTACGACCCAGAACAACAGCCCTTAAATTAAACTATATCTCGCAAACCATAACTCCTTTTGGTATGAGATTTTACAGGAAGTTAGGGACCATCTGGAGCTTAATTTATGTCTTCCATTCCAAACCCAAATTTGGCGATCGAGAAGGTGTTTCACATGCCTCTATTTGGTGGATGCAAGTTGGATGCCTTTTCGGGTCAAGGGTGGAAAGTCTTATTTCCACAAACTTTCCACCACACTAGACCTACCATACTCAAGTGAGTTGACTAGTACTGTTGGAGGCTCGACCCAAGTGATCAGAAATACCTTTTTAAAGTAGTGGTTTTGGAGGATTTAGGGATCTTGGATGTTTAGTTTGATTGTAATGTTATGCTGCCACTTTGAGTTTGTAATCACATTTCAATTTCAATGTAAGTTTCCTTTTTGTACTTCTTTGTTTTTAATCAACATCATTATCTTCTATTCTTCCCATTTCTTTCATTAAAACTTTATACTCACAAAGCACAGTGATATCTATTTTTTTCTGAATTAGTTCACACGTAGGTGTGAATTTCATTCACACACACGAAGGACTGCTCGTTATTTCCGTGTTTTTAATTTCTTCAATCTAATTCTTATAAGCCATCTTCCTCCCACCATTGAGAGTATACCATTAATAGAGGGCTGACCCTTTAATGGGTTGACCTTAGAAATATGCAAAGGCTAGATTGAATTTTATTTTATGAAATAATTGTTGTTAATTTGATAACTATTTTAAGACTTCCATTCTTCAGTTATTTCCACTCTTCATCTTCGCTGTGTTTGAGGAAGCTAAATCCAATTACTAAAACGACCATATACCTTGCAGACATAATAAATATGGTTCTCTAAGTGTGTAGGGGATTAGTAATTTATTTTAGTTGAATAAAAGCAGAAAATGATAAATGTAGTGTTATTATGAAGAATGGATTCATCAGGAATTAATTAAACCAAAATTGTCTAATGAATTAAAATTCATTCAATCCAACCCTAGCATAATCTTAAGATCAACCCATTTTCATTTAATTGAATTCACTTAGGTTTGTTACTATTCATTAAAACCATCCAAGACCAAAACCATGTTGGCCACTTCATAGCCAGAAATCCACCTCATAGGATGTGTGTCTTAGGTATCATCTTAGGTCTATGTGGATTTGACAACCCAATATAAACTACAAGGACTGTTCTACCATCATCTCTTGGGTAAATTTGAGCAAGAATCAACCACTCTCCATCGGAACATGATGGTTATATTTTTCTTCCATATCCATATTTTCACATGTGTTCTCTTATGTGGAAACCCATTGATTAGATTATTTGGGTAACCTTTACGTTTCATATTTTAGTATTTTAAGTTATGTTTTGGTATTCCTTTTTACGATGTGGGATTC
The DNA here is from genome assembly GCA_963277665.1 of Viscum album. NCBI lineage: Eukaryota > Viridiplantae > Streptophyta > Magnoliopsida > Santalales > Viscaceae > Viscum > Viscum album. The sequence continues at coordinate 977,643,785 of OY728139.1, read as the reverse complement.
TATGAATGAAACTTTCAAGTATTAAACCATTTATAACCCAGACGAATTTCAATGGTGAAAATCATTTTAAGGGGGGTAGAATGTAAAAAACTATGATTTTATGAGAATTATTATTTTTATTTTCATTGATGTCTTGTGTTGTACGCCACTCCAAAATTATCTTGCGCTATAAGAAACAACATATTAGCTTGTAATATACACAACACAAATCTTGGATCGTGTAAAACACAATTTCATGTTTGTTTGATAGTAGTTATTCAATGCAACATTGAGTATATATATATATATATATATATTTAATGTATAAATGAAATATGGTTGGATTTAGATATACACAACAACAAAGGAGTCTTGCACTACATGCAACCCTGATTTGGTTTTCATTACACGCAATCGCGACCTTCCTCGATAGTGTGTGTTGTACGCAATACCGAGTTTCACTAAACAATGATATATTATTAAAATATTATATAAACTAGCTATTGTGAATAGTAATATCCACCATTTGAAATCTTATATATTTTATCTTTGAAAATGGACTTCATTTTTGGATTTGGAATATCGAATTTATCTTAGGTAGAATTTTTGGTATTTTTCTGAAAAATTTCAATTTTTGATGAATAGTGAAAACACAGAGTGAATATTTAAAAACCAACTTTTTATTTAAATAATTATTTATTTTATTTAAATCTATTTTAAGTCAAAATAGATACAAAATACCTATATATGTTCAATGTAATTCATTGGAGTCAGTTTATAATAATTTTAGTGATATAAAAATTATATTGAACTTTTCCCCATCTTTTACCCACCTCATAGGTGATTTTGAAAATTTACATTAAACATAATGTTACCGCTTCTGTTAGTGGAATTTCAAAAATCCTAGAGACACAGTTGATGTCAATAGGTATAATGTGGTTTAATGAGATGAAAATAATTTTTGGTGAATAGTAACTTTTTACTTTTTTTAACCACGATTAAATGTAAATAGGGTAATTAACGGTAAAAATGATATTATTATTACCTTAACACCTGTCTTAATTGTATTGGATAAGTGTAATTAGACCGAAACAACCTTAGGAAAATAATATGGTCATTTAGGTCCACCTAGATTAGATTAGGACATTTATTATTATTTAATTCAAAGATGAGTTAAAAGAGTTAAAATCAATGTTTAATAACTAAAACATTTTTAATATTGGGATATAAATAAGATAAATTAGACTATAAATATTCATTTGAAAGCTAAAAATATTTATTAAATAATGGTATTTTAATTATAATTTTTAGATTTTAAATTATTTAACTTATATATGACACAATGATGAAGTAGTAATTAGCTTATTAATGAGATATTAAAATAATTGATGATATAAATACCCAAATAAATGAAATCTGAGACTTTTTAGGAGTTAAACAAAATTTATAGATTAATATGACATGTTATTATTTATTTAATTAACTTTTTTACAACTTATCATTCTGTTATGATTTTTAAAAAAATTAATTACCAAATAGTGTAAAAATTGACATAAAATAGTTTCTTAAACAAATATTATATTATTAATTGATATTCTATTCCTAAAAATCTATGGATCAGCCAAATGACTTATATAAGAATAAATATATATAAATAACGAACCACTTGGTGTTCATTTGGGTAGTTATAGTATGTTTATAACCATATAAGGTAAGAAAATAAGAAGACACGGTAGAAGTTAAATTATTTAACATAGAGTTAAATCTAAATGATAAGGTTAAAATAGTAACGTAAACATGTATAAATTCTATTGTATGATAGGATTTAGACCCATCCCCACTTTATCTTAGAAATAAATCAATTTTTAGCTATTATAAACTGAATATGACTTTATCATAAAATAATATTTTGAGTTTTTCCTAAGGTGGCCCTCACCCCTCTTATAAAAGGGCACCTCCTACCTCTCTTCCTCACATCATTATGATCCTTGAAGGTCGTCCATGACCTGCCCATATCCATTCTAAACATCCCTAGAAACATACTAGAGGTTCTGGTCTTCTTCAAAGACCAATTTTTGTGCCCTAAGAAGATATTTCTATGAGGCGTGTCAAAGAAGAGGTAATATCCGTTACGATTCATTAAAGATTCTTCCTTCTTCAACTTATTCATCTTTAGTTGTTTCATTATAAAGTAATAACATCAGTATCTCCCATATACTGATATGTTATTATAAATATGAAACATACCCATTTCACCTTCTATCCATCCTATGGAAAATGAAATCACTGCACGTACTTATGTACGGAATACCGTCTCCACGCTGTAGTGTAATCTGTTTTTCCAACTCCACCTTACTTGGATGGGTATAATGGTGTAAAGAATAAATATATATAGTTATTATAACATCATACTGATTCTAAGATATTATATCATCCACTCCAATTCAATTCAATAATTATGGGAATGATATCATCGCTCGTGCGTACATACGGACTACCGTCTCCACGAAGCGATGTGATTCATTCTCCATGTTAACCATTCAAGAATGATTATAATGTATATATAATGAATAATAATGAAATATATGACATGATAAATATTCTGTATTTATTTATATATATTTGTGTGTCATCTACTTACTTCCATTCAAGTCAATAAGGAAATGAAAACAACGTTCATGCGTACGTACGGCCTACCGTCTCAATGAACGGTGTGTTTCATTTCATTTATCTATCTATTATATATATATATATACTGAATGTATATGACATATAAATAATGTTTTAAATTTTGGAAGTAAGTAAATAATGATATAATTAATAATAATATCAAGAACAATAAGTCCAAAAGCGTACGATAAATGAAACGATTTTACCCAAAACGCTACTTTAACCTTGAATTTACAAAAGAACGGGTAATATAAAGTCATAAGTGAACTGTATATGGTATAATAACAATGAATATGATCCTGTAATAAGTCAATGCCATTATTTAAATCATTATATAGGAGGTTCAGTTACATATGAATCATATCGGACATAAGGTAAGGGATAACTTTTCCAATCTCATTTTTATACTAGATTGTTTATTCGTACGTATTTACTGGGGTTATTATTATCATCCATGTCCCTGTTATCTAAAAATGTTTTAATGTATTTTTAAAGTCCATTTTACTTATTTTTGACTTTTACTACGTGGTATGTATGGAATCTTTCTTTTTTTTACCATATGAGGTACTTTTTTAAATTTCTGAAAAAAGTACGAGAAAAATGTTTTTTAACTTATACGGCATAAAAGGATTTTCACGGTTTTATAAAGCCTTATTTTTATGAAGCATACTCCAAAAAACGTTCATGAATATTTTCAACAAAATCCTTTTCTTTTAAAATTTCATGACATTTTGTGAAAAGAAAATGATTTTAAAGAAGAAATGAAATTTTCTAAAGAATTCATTTCAAGTGTTTTATCAAAACCATTTTCCATCTATGATGACCTTATTTCACATGTGTATTATTTCAAGTATAATGTTTCTATGATATAAATAGATTCACTTTTCCTATTAGGAAGTTATATCTATTTCTATTATATGTATTATGTGATTATGGGATGATGTTTATGAAACCCATTTTATTCGTTGGGTTATTATGAATGATGAATATTTATTTTGTGGAACAAGTAAGAATGATTTCAATATAAGATTTGTGGGACCTATATCTCCCTCCAATGGATTGGGTTAAGATTAATATCTCATGATATATACATGGCTGGAAAAGTATGTTAATATGGTTCAGTGTTACAGGCCTGGAAGGAGAAGTGAACTCGATTCAGATAGGGAATTTGTCCACTAGGATGGTCATGGATGTAATGCCTTGGCTACTATGGAAATCATATCAACTGCTTAATGTTTTTCCACAATTACATGTTTTCGTCCCATGCTGTTTTATCATGATTGATGTTTCATTATGATATGTGCCTCACATACTTCCCATATTTATGTCTTTGCTCATGATTTTGATGTTTAGATTTTATGTTCATGTTTTTGCATTAAAATGATTATGGATTGTTTTATGATCTTTATGTTTACACTTACTGAGCATTTGATCTCACCCTTTTTATGTTTTATTTTCCCCAGGATATAAAGAAAGGTTTTAGATAAGTAAACAAAAAGGGAAGATCTTTATGGGAGATGTAGAAGTTCATTCACCATGATTAGATGATTATGTTCTGAGTTTCCAAAGAAACTAAACTATTACGGTCCTTGTGTGCCTATTTTTGTTATGTATTAATTATTCTGCAAAATTCATGTAATGTCCATGTAAGTCAAGCTTCAGGTCTCTACAATGAAGATTGATTTACTAGGCTCAATCTAGAAATTAAAATTCCTTCATTCACCTATATGATTCATGGTACAATTTAAGGTGTCATGGATAATAATGTCAAGGCCCAACCCAAAAATCATGTGGCCCACAATATGCATTGAAGTCCATCCCACAATTTTTCTGAGAAATAAAATCAGTACTATATTCATGACATATCTCATTATTTATGAATAAAATCAAGCTGTGATTTTCCAGTATGAAAGATGAGATATGGATGGCTGACTATATTTAAGAAATCATTCTGTTTTGAAGATATCTTCCTATACAAAAACCCTTTCACATTTTGGACATCAAAAAGATTGGATTTCAATGGAAAAACTAATTTTTTAATCAACCAGCCATAACATTTGATATATTTTTCCAAATGACTCCATATTGTGTCAGAGGTCGCCCAACCTTATTATCTACAACATTGATGAAAGATATTTCTCGAGATTAGGCTGTATTAATAGCCAATGTGGCGATGCATGTGGAGAACCATATTGCGAATGCAAACAGTCCACTCCTTGGGTAATAAATACTCTCCCCTTCTCTCTTTGAAAAGGGTTGTCATTTTAGAAGAGGGGAGATCATAGTGGCATGACCAAAGCTTGTACAAAGGCTTGGAGGACCTAATATATTCATTGTTTCACTTGATAAGCCATTCCTCCTCTCTTTTTTTGAATTTACTTTTATGTTCTTCCTTGTTGTAATTTTGTTAGTCCTTTATTTTGTAATTCTATTTTAATGAAAATATCTTCTTCAATATCTCTTATTCTCATACAACTTCCGTAGTTTAATATTAATGTTCGTGAAATAGTTAAATTTCTATTGAATCCTCATCCCTTTATTTACATCCTCATTCAATCGAAAATCCGTTTTTAATTATCATCATTGTTTTCGTGTGTGTGTTCGACGTACCACTATTTTTTAATCCCTTTATTTTTCATCTATTCTTAATTTATCATCATAATTAATATAACCATACTACTAAACTCACAAATGGCTGGGTAAATATCTCATTGGGTAGAGTCAAAATCTTGGTATGTTAAGTGATTGAGAGTATTTTCTCGATGAGTATTCCTTAATTTAACATTGTGTATGTTGGACTTAATATGTCATCGATTAATGAAATTTTTGTTTAGAATGTGGTTTCCATGGATTATTGGATCCATAAATACACTTATATAATCTAGTACTGATTGAGATTAGAATCATAGTTATGTTAAAGCATGGATTAAATCTTTAACACTTACGAATTCTAAGAGACATCAACTTGTGAAGTGGGTGTTAATTTAAATGCAATATAAAGCAATGCTCAAGGATATCACAATCTTAACTCCCTAATAATGAACTCACCACAATCTTTATCAATATGTTAAATCAATTATAGTCAATCAATAATTTTAATTTACTCTGAAAACAAACCCCCTAATCAAAATACAATCAAGTAAAAACAAATGACTCTTACAAAGTGTCATCGCTGGGGATTCATCCTGATGCCATTAATAGAGCACCAGAACATTGGTCGGTCGATAGGTGACAATCGATTGTGCATTTCAAAAATCATGGTCCAATCATGATGAATATCCCTATATTTTCATGCGTTATTTTTCCTCCACTATTGCATGGTTAACTAATCCATGAACCCATTCCACCTGGATACCATGTTTTGGCTTCACAGTCACAACTAACTATGTGCCAATCATTCATCATGAATAAGATGGACAATATCTCCATTATTTTTTCCCCAATCACATGACACACCCCAAGCATCCTCATACATAAAAAACATTTCCTTAAATTAAATAAATAAACTTAAACAATGAAATAAATAATAACGTATCTCGAGAAAATCATGGGTCTAACATGAGTATAGGGAATCTAACCATGATTCCTATAACAAAATGATAATACAATGTAGATCTATTTTTAGGTCCATAAAAAAATACCTAATTTATAAATAGTTATTTTTTAAACGATTAAATTAATTATAAATAGTATGTGGTGATCATGTGTTCTATTTCTGGAATTTTATCCATTCCTATTAATTTAATTCCATTGATCATGATGTTTATCATCATGTAAATATTGGATTGATGATTTATTATGAGAAAAGGGAAAATTGGTAAGGACCCATCACACCATTCTTTTTCACTAAAAAACATTATTTTTTAATCAAGATTCCAAATAAATATTTAGAATTATTTAAATATCATTAATAGATTTACCCATTTGTACTTTAGTTTTCAATTTTAATTTAATCATTCTTAAATTCAAATTTTGTGATATTCTTCCACCACATTAATTTCTCATAAATATAATCAAATTGATAAAATTTTATTAATGAAATAAATTCAATGATCACATCTAGAGGTTCTGAGGATTTTGGACGGATAACACAGGATTACACTCTATGTAATAAAGAGGTACACACTGTGTACAAGTGTTCAATGTACATAGAATTAATTCGTAATTAATTCAAAGAGTGTACAATTATTACATGCAGTACCTTTTATTTTACACCATGTGTTGACATATCTATTCTAGTAGACAGTCAGCTGGAGTACACTTCATATAACTACCATAAATAGTGTGTATTATTTTAGTCAAAGACAAGTTATGTAACTTCTTACACGACTTACCTAATGGGTGACCCTGTAGCTGAGAGACCACATGATTTGTATCCCATGTAAAAAGCATGTACTGTAACATTTTACATGGAATTGTTTACATGCCAATTCTCTAAGAACGTGTCTCAGATAGATGACGAAAATAGATCATAACATGTAGATAAATTGTAAATTCCAGAACATTTATTAAAATACGCAAAATTTAAAAATAATTTTTGTACTATGAAATCCATAGAAACATGTTCTTATTTGAGGTATGTAAGTTGATAGGACACTCCAAGTGATGAGTTTTAATATATATAAAAGTGTAACTAATTTTTTTATAATGTTCAAATATGTATTTCATGTATGAGTCATATTATAGTTATTTCTCTATGTTCACTGAAGCATAACACATCACAAAAATATCATGTAAAATGTGTAATAATTATGTTGATAGTATATGTCAAGAATGCATGTGATAAGTCACATATGACACGTATATCATGAATAAACAATATATGATTATAATACATATTGGGTAGTTCATATGGGTAATCACTGTGTTGCCTCAAAGGTAAATTTATTTACACAATTAATTCTATATAAACATATTAATCATTCTTAAAATTATGATTTATTAGAATCTCAAGGAAATTTAAATTTGAATTAAGATAAAATAACTGAATAATTAAATAATATTATTAACTGATTTGAGTGTGATTTATATTAAATAAGAAAAACTATAATTGAATAAAATTTTAAAAATTGTATAATTTTTTGCATGCATGTGGATGATCTTGAGCCATACTAGAACATTGTCTGAGATTGGTTTTATTAAATTTAATATGAAATAAATTTTTTCGAATGTGTCTCACAACTTACCTTATTATGTGAGGGTCTACATGCCAATTGTTTTTTATGTAAACCATATTTCTTCACTTGTGTGAGAAAACAATCTTACAGAATAGAAGGAGTTCTAAAATTAGTTGAAGAAGATAATGTTTGGAGCTAAGGAAAAATAAATACAAGAGAGATACATAAGTGTATAGGTGGAAAACTATAACACGAACCATAATTGGTTCAAGTTGTGTTTCTCATCAGTCAAATGATAGTTTATCATTAACTAGATAAACTATCCATTAGTAAAATGTTGATGGAATTAACCCTTTTCTTTTCAAATAACCCCAACATACACCATCAGATGATATTTCTAAAATTGATATTCAACCGTATTTATGAATTTTTTTCATATGAGAAAAAAAATCCAAAATATATTTTTGAATCATTTTTTTATATTATATTCAACATATTATTGATGAAAATACTTTTGAAAACCCACGTAGTTAGTAATTTCTCATTAATCAACATAGTGATAATAAAATTGGTGATGTTGAAAAATAGATTAGAACTATAATTTCAATGAGAAATAAAATTGATTATCTATCCTTTTTTATCAAAATACAATCCTATGAATCTCTATGAGGCTTAGGTGATGAGGATTGTATCAATGAAATGCAAGATGAATTGTAACACCCTAACTTTTTTGTGAATTTATTTTTTAAAATTATTATCATCTTTTGATATTTTCATTTCATGTAACAGAGAAAGTAGATTTTCATTAATATATAATAGCACTAAATATGGGATTATGTTGTACATAACACAGTGGGATGCTTTCACTACATTTTACACTAACTTGGCTTGCATTACACACTACACTGTGTTTCATCAAAACAACACTGGTCTATTATAATTTTTTAAATACGATATTTATAAACTAATAATTAATTTTGTGAAATTAATATAATAAATACCTTTTAAATATTAGTTATAAATTGTATAATAATGAAAAATTCTCTTTCTAGTAATGTCTTTATATGATTAAAACAACTATTTTATCAAATTAAATTATTTTCATGTCCTTTTTTGGAAAATAATATTATTAATATTAGGAACTCATTGTAATTGATTTTGATAATATAAAAATTAATTTCTAATTACTAAATTAAAAATTTATTATGGTGATTTGTAAGTATTTTTCTAGAAAGTTTGAATTTTGGATGAATAGTTAAAAATACAACAAAGTATTTATTACCGATGTTTTTTAATTTAAAAATTTATTTTTATGTAAAAATGATCTTCAATAAAAGGTAGATAAATAATATATTTATTAATCCAATGTAGTCCATTTGAACCATTTATATAATATAATAATAAATAAAAAAATTATTGAACATATCAACGTCTCTTTTACTCGACATCTAACAACATTTACTGGATTATCATTAAACATAATTTTACCTCTTCTGTGAATTGAATTTTAAAAATTGGATATACATGGTTGTGATTAGTATTAAAAATGTGGTCTAATATGAACAAATTAATTTTTGGTTAATAGTAATTTTGGAATTTTATTTACCACACATAATGATAAATAAGGTAAATAAAAGTAATAATTATATTATAATAATATAAAATCACCATAACAACTATCCTAATTTCAATGGATATATGTTTTTAGACCCAAATAAATCTTAGATAGAAAAATTGATTCTGTTTAAGAAAATGTTTTCAGATTAGGGCATTTATAATATATTATTTAAAGAATATTTAAAAGTGTCGTATTTAAATATTATTTAATAAATCATATTTCCAAAAGGGTAATACAGAAGAGAAATTCCACTATAATTACTAATTAGAAATATAAAAATCATATTTTTATCATGATATATTACTTTTAATTTTTAGAGATTAAAAAATATAATATAATGCTTCTATAATACGGATGATGTAATAGTTTAACAAATTGAGATATAAATTCAATGCTATTAAAAATATTAAAATTAATATAATTTGAATTATGTAAAAAATTCAGAAGTATTATATATAACAAAAACATGTTATGGAAATATTGGATGTATTTTGTAGAAGTTAACATGTTGGATTAGTAACATTAATACGGAAAATATCGAATTGTATCAATATTGACAAAGATGATACTTTAAAGTAAATATTATTTATTTAAATGTTATAAAATTAATAAAAACAGAAGGTTCAGAAAAATAAAATTTTCAATGTTAAATATGTCTTAAATAAACCATTTATGGTTCCTTTTTCAATATGTTGCAACTATATTAACCATATAGTTTAAAAATTCAATTTTCATGGTGAGTGTTAAATTGTTTAAATAAGTGTTAAAGATAAAATATAATGTTAGTTTTGTGACCTCATCATGAAAAAAAATAATTGGTCCTCATATCATGTTCTAAATTACTCACACTAGAGTTATTTGAAAATAAAAATCAATTTATAACAAATTAATAGTTTTCGAGTTTCCTAAAGTGTCATTCCTCCATCATATAAAAGGTTACCTCTCCTTATCTTTTCTTTGCAACTTTAATGCATTTGGGATAATCCATATCAATACCATTTATCCTACCATATTCCCTCCATTTTTACCAGAGACCTTACCTTGCGATGATGGATACTCACAGAAGCCTTATGGGTTAAATCAAAAGGAGTTCCCCGATGAAGAGGAAATTTCTTCACCCAAACTCTGTTTTGAAATATCCTTCTCCACACCTACCCTGTATTTATTAAATTATTTTATAGAGACACCGATATATTTAATATAATATGACTTTTATGGAAGGATTATTACCTACTCAAACAGACATCTCTATATAATGGATATTGAACCTAGAGTTTCTATGTATGGTGTACTACTACCTCACAAAATGAAAATTGATCATTTTTTCCTTTACCACCAATCATGGTGGCCATAATAATATACACTCTATATAGACATACTATATATAATATTTATTATGAATTTAAGATTCTTTATTAATTTTTAAAAAACATTTCTTCTTTACTTTTAATTTTTTTTAAATGATAATCTTGTATGAGGAAGTATGGACTATCGCCCACTCAAAGCGATGTGATTCGTTCCCACACCACATGGAATGTATTAATGATTGGTTTAGTAAACATATATGATCTATATGATATATTCATGATAAAATAATAATTATATATATAAATACATAAATATATATACACAAGTCACATACATACTTTCTTTCAATACTATATTTAATATAGAAACATCGTTCATGAACATTTATTTTTTACCGTCTCAATGAACGATGTTTTACATTTCGTACTTCGTTGTGATATAGATTAATATATTATAAATAAAAATGATATATGTGATATTTGTATAATGATTTAAATTTTGAATTCATTACATATGTATGGGGACCAACGAATTAAAAAATTAGGACACATCTGAAGAACAAAGAGAATATTACCCGAAGTGAAACCTCAATATAGTATTGTTATCAAGAAGGTAATATAAAGTCATAATAATGACCAAACCTTATTTCAGTAAAAAATCTTGAATTTAGTCACTAAATCAAATCCTTTAACGTTTATTATCTTTTTAATTTTATAGATTTATTGAATTGGTACTAAGAAATTCATAACATTACTCATTAATGCATAGTGGATACCACAAAAAGTATTATTCATTTCATCCATAATATAAAAAATTTCAAATAAAACATGATTTCATTGAAAACTATTCAAAAATTAAATGTGCATACTTTAATTGTCTTACATTGATTTATAACCTGTGAAAAACATATAATGAACATGGGATGGGGGAAAAAGATCAGTAACATATATAAAAAGAACGAAAGAACACATTATTTCATGAATACTTGTAACATATGAAATCATATTCAATAGACATACTTGTCACCCATATAAACTAACATTATCAAACATGATGTTACCAAAATATCCACACATAAGCTAAGATCATAAATATATTCATAATGGTTTCTTTGGAAATTACATACATAATCTTGTAACCCTCTTGACTTATTTATAATTAGTAACAGACATGCCTTACTTACAATTTTGGTAATCATCACTATTATAGTTGGAGTAACGATATGGCCGAATTCCAACATAAACATAAAAAATGCATTGGTTTGATATATAGTTCCCACACTTCATCATAAAGAATTCCCAAGAACTATATTATAATAATACAACATGAATAATTTCATAAAAACATTCACATTGAATTTTGAAATACTCGATATTTAAAAGAGGATTTTATAAGGTCAAAGACAAATAACATATAATTGACATGAGAATCAATATAATTAAAGTAATATGTGTATATACTATAAATACGAATAATAAAACATAATATAAACAAAAATTCATTACGAAAATAATCTTAAAACCTCACAATTAATGAAGTAGAATGTTATCCCCAATGAATGGAAATTGGAATAAGAATTCCCTTACATTGAGTTCGTCATAGTTCAAAATTATATAAACATCATTTATAATGGTTAAAATAGTGTTATTAGTATTTTATAGAAATATTTTCAAGTTTATAACATCTTATATGATCATTCTATAACCTCATATATGCATTTAATTATTAGTATTTTGTTCCTTGCAATGTTTTGGGTGCGTTCTTTACATGGTTCCCAGGATCAATTCATGGTGGATATATTATCGATTGGAAGTGAAACTACAGAATTGGAATGGAATGGTATCTAATTATTTCAATATCCATATATTATAACATTTATCTTTTTGAATACATATAATGAATCATACGTTAAATCATTTTGGATATTGAATATGTTCCTATCAGCGATTCCTTGATTGTAATGACCTCATTTTGTTTCATAGGTTAATAATATGTATAAAAATAATTCCCAAACATTATATAAGATATAATACATAAATTATAATCTGGATCAACCAAAAAACTTTATCAAGTCCATTCTTGAAGGATATAAATGAAATTGAAACAACATCATCCACGATGTTAGTAAATCAACACATCACAGAAGGTGTTTTAAATTCTTAAATAAGTGGGGGAGGAGAAAATTTTTAATTGTATTTCATCCATAATCATTATAGTATACAGAAAATATATGACACTAGATCATTCATGACTTTTGGATAAGGGTAAGAGAGGAATGAATAAAAATAATAAATAAAATGAAATGTGAAGAATGAAAACATCAGAGGAAGTTTACCACTTGCTATCTTCCCCATGAGATCCCCTTTATGAGCTTTGGTATTGGTATTAGGGTGAGACCATTAGTGTTTGGACATTGGGAAGGGACTTTTGAAGAGTATTGGTAAGAATTTAGGTATTTATAAAGTCTTGTGAGGTGTGGGAAGAAGAGGTGAATGAGGATGGAATTTATAATAGAGGATATGAGGTATTATTCATTATTTTAATCAATATTATAACATTTTATCTCAAGACAATGAATTGGTATAATTCAAGTGACAAAAAATTGTAATAATGGCATGTCAATTTATACAATGTGGTATAACACATCTTATGATGCCATAAATATGGTTTTTAACTGATAAATTGAATATATCGTGTTTTACCGTATTTCACTATTCATAAAAAATTCATAATTTCTGAAAAAATCCAAAAAATCACTTTAACTATTATTCAACATCTATATTTACAAAATAAAATCCATTTAATTAAAATAATTATCTAAATATTATTAATTTAATTTCTAAATAAAATATACTTTATTCAAAAATGAACACTTAAAATTTTATAACTGGTTTTCTGTCACACTGAATCATTAACCACTTTGTCATTATCATAATGCCATTAAAAAATAAAATAATAATACAATTTTCTATTAATTAGGTTTATATTACTATTCATAATGGTATGTCATTAATCACCAAAAATTATGTGGGTTCTATTTTAATCTAAATAACATTCCGATCACAATTTTAGATGACGATTTTTCATAATTCAGAACATTGATGCTGCAAAATTATGTTTATAGGCTAGTTATAAAAATATACATAAAACAAAATTTTATATATTGTAATTTATTTTTAGTTCCTTTGGATGTTACATTTTCCAAAAATTTTGGAAATTTCATCCTTGAAAATTTATTTATTCATCAAAATATTGAGGGTACCATTGCCACATAGCATTTTCAGTTTCCCATGATGCTACTTCAACCATGTTGATTCTACACAACAAATTTACATGATGGACTACTTTATTTTATAATATATGTTCATTTAAATTATGAATATGAATTGTTTTCAATATATAAGAATGCTTCTCTTCTAGTTGAACAGTTTCTAGGCTCAAGACATGATATGAATCTTGCACATACATTATAAAAATCAAAACATGAAAAACATTATGCACCAAAGATAGACAAGGAGGAAAAGAAACTCGATATGAAACTCATCCAACGTTCTCCTTATTTTTAAAAGGACTGATATACAACATACATAGCTTACCATTCTTACTAAAATGCGTCACATTTTTCCAAGGATATATTTTAAGGAAAACATGTTCACCAACCTTGAAAGAGAAGTATTTCGTTCTATTATCTACATAACTTTTCTACCTTATTTGAGGTGTCCTCATGTGCTGCTTGATAATCATAACATTCTCAACAACTTTTTCTAATAAATCAAGTCACATCAAATTCCATTCCCCAGCTTCATCCAAAAAATCTGGAGTTCTACCCCTCGTCCCAAACAATTCCACAAAATGTATCATCTTTATAATAGAGTGAAAATTGTTATAAAAAACTCAACTAGAGATTGATATTAATACCAATATCCCAAAAATTTCATTGAACATGCTCGAAGAATATCCACCAATTCCTAGATAGTTCATTTTGACTTGCCATCTATTTGAGGATGAAAATATGTACTAATATTTAATTATGTGCCCAAGAACTTCTAAAGGTGCTTCCAAAATATACAAGTTATCCTATGATACCGATCACATACTATAGAAAGAGGAACTCCATGTAACATGAAAATATCCTGGAGATACTTTCTAGAAAGCTGATTCAAAGACATTGAATCTCGAATAGAATGAAATTGTACAGATTTTGTCAACCGATCAACAATATCCAAATAAAATTATTACCTAGAGAAGTATTTGATAGTCCCACCACAATGTCCACAGATATATTATACCATTTCCACTCTGGCACTGGAAATTTCTGAAGCATCCCCATTGGTAGCAGTTGTTCTACATTACCCTATTGACATATCAATCATTTCATAGTAAAATCAGAAATATCTCATTTCATTCCATCTGACCTATAATACTCACGTTAGTCTCTATACATCTTTGAACTGGAAGGATGAACCTCAAACGGATAAATAAGAGTTTCACTCAATAAATCATTCTTCAAATGTTAATCACAAAGCATACACAATATTTTACCAAATCATGAAAAAAATTTATCAAGGGTAAATTCTGGAAACTTACCCAATTTTACCAATTCTACTTTTTTCTATAGCTCAGAGTCTTCCTTCCATGCATGATTAATTCTACCTAATAACGATGAAAACATTGAAACCTGATACAAAAACGAGGTGTATATCATGAACCAACAACTTCTATGAAAAAATTTACCAATTCATTAATAATAGGATCACGTTACAAATGTATAACGATTAATGATGCGTTATGTTTTTTAGTTTATGAATCCACAACATTGTTTGTTTTTCCAAGATGGTAATTGATCGTTCAGTCATAATTCTTTTTCTATTCAAGACATCTTATTTGCATAAAGTTTAACTCCTTCTTAGTGAATATATAAATTAGACATTTATGATCAGTAAATATTTTAAATTTTGATGCGTATAATTGATGTCTACTGATTTCCAAAGAATAAAAAGTAGCATTCAACTCCAAATCAGCTGTTGGATAATAAAATTCATGAGGTCTTAGTAGTCTTAAAGCATAAGAAATTACCTGATCATTCTGTATCAGGACACATCCATGTCCCAACAATAAAGAAACACAAGAGATGAAAATATCACCATTTTGGGACGGCATGGCCAAAACTAGAGCATTCACTCGTATGTAGTTCCTAAAAAAACATCACCTTCTTCTCTACAAATAAATTTAATCTATTTTTTTCACTAACATAGTGAGAGGCATAGATAACCGTGAAATGATTTTAAAAAACCGCCAGTAATAAAATACTTGTAAAATTAAACATTGAATCTATGTAACATTTGTGGGTCTTGGCCATTCATCAACATCCTTTGTTTTTCTGAGATCAATTATTATTCCATATTTATTTATAATGTGACCATTAATAGAAATTTTTTACCACAAAAAATCACAATTTATGAATTTTCTATATAGTTTATGTTCCATTATGATTTGAAAAATAGCACTTTGATGTTTTTTATGCTCCTCCTTACACTTAGAAAAAACCGGAATGTCATCAAGAAACAAAACCACAATCATATCCAATAACTAAAGAAATTTTCCATTCCTAAGATTCATGAATACAGTAGAAGCATTAGTTAACCAAAATTGCATAACAATAAATTCATAATTTCCGTGTCTAGTTTAAAATGTTGATTTTGGGATGTCATACTCCGCCACCATCTCCTGATGGTATTCAGATCTCAAGTCAATCTTGGAAAAGTACTGAGCTCCCTAGTGCTGATCAAACTAGTCATCTGTATGGGTCAAAGGTTACTTGTTTTTAACAGTGAGGTTATTCAAGGCTCTATAATCAATGAAAAGTCTCCTAGAACCATCTTTCTTTTTAATGAACAATAAAGGGGAACCCCATGGTGATGTTCTAGGATGAATGAATCCTTTATAATGAAAATCATATAACTGATTTTTCAATTCAATATGTTACATTTAATTCATTCTATATGGAGGGTTTTTAAATTGTCTCAACATTAGAAACTGACACAATTATGAATTTGACTTCATGATATTTTATAACAAAGGATAACTCATTCGTGAAAACAACAAGGTATTGATTTACCACAAGCACATTATTAATCTCAATAGTTGTCTTATTTAGAAAAATGTGAGCAAGGTAACATTCATTTCTATCTTTCAAATGTTTCTCTACTTCGTGATATGTTATCAATTTTATGGGTTCTATACAGACCCATCATTTTCTTAAATTAATATTATAGAATTTCAACGATAAACAACATAATAGTATTACACATAGAGGATCCAGAGGTTAAGTGTCTTGGGAAAACTAGGACAACACATAACAAATACAACATCAAGCATACACATTCATTTAATTTCGTCTTCTCTAGCTTCTTATTGACACTTGTTCTCTCCTTAGTACATGTAGCCACCTGAGGATATACATCAAAAATTGTGAGCTTAAAGCTCAGTAAGAGTATAGATAAGAAAAATATATCATGGGGTGAGCATAAACATAACATAGGCTAAAGATCATGAACATGATAGGAGCATAAATAAAAGGCTTGAAATTTGGCAATGCATAAATATGAAACATCATGTCTTAGTGGTTAACTAACACACATACATGTGAACCAAGCTATTATCTTGGTAAAACATCATTTCACATTTACTCATGAGATTAATCACTTTACCCAATGCCATGGAGCACTGTATAATTCCGGCACACCTGTCACATTTAATCATTAATATTGCGCTATATAATTCCGGAGTACCCGTCACATCAAAACATTATCATTTATCATTCATGACACAATGAAAATATTACATAAATTAACATAATGAAACCATTAAAATGAATGGGTTTCATCTCATATTAACACAGTCATAAGCTTTGGGTTCCCAAAAGTAAAACGGAACAACATACATGTTACAAGAACCATCCACCTTGAGTGAGAAGTAAAAGGAGTGTTCTTAAAAGAAGAGTTCTTTTGGAAAACATTTGGTTGGACATAAAAACCAAGGAATACCATGTATAAACCATAAAATTAAAGTCCATGAAGAACAAATGATATTTGAGGAGTAACCATATCAAAAATGGAGTTAAAGAGGGAGAACCCGAAGGAAGAAAATTGGGTTCGATATTTCCCCTTACCTTGTACCCTAATGCTTCCTTCTATTTAATTTCATGTATAATGACATTATATTCATTAATTAAAATTAATAACCATGTGTACAATAATAAGGTTCATTCTGGATTAATTATTTCATATTATGTTCCTTTGGATGGCTTATAGTGTTTAAAAACATTGTTAGGGGATGTTCGTTTTTATGGTTTTTCTTGGGTGGTTCACTTGAATTCATAAATTGAAGTTTGGGTAGAACATGAGTAAACATCAATAACTGATATTAAATTTTATTAATGGGATTACTGGTGTTTGAATGATCTTATAATGAATTACATTATATCCATGTGGATGAATCATTAGATAGGAATCAAATGAAGATTGTGTGCGTTAATTTGAGCGGTTTTTCGATCACAAGGATCTTGTTTTAATTTATCCTTAGTAATATGTTCATAATTCAGTTCCAGAACATTAAATAAGACAAAATACATATAACATATTCTGGTTCAACCATAAAATTGGTTTCATGACCAGATATGATGGAAGAAATTAGAGAAGAGAGCAAGTCGTTTTTGAAGGTGATAAATTAACACCTCATGAACAACGTTATCTTTAATAAAATAAAAGTTAGAGGGAAAGGGGATGGGGTGATATAATATCCCATTAGAATAATAAAATAAAATTATATGTATAATACTAGAGTTAAAATTCAATATAGATGAATATAGGTGAGGAGGGATCAAGAAATGAACTTGAACTTGAATGGAAATTAATGGAGAAGAGGGAGGGAAATTACCTCTTGAATCCTTCTCTTGAGACCCTCCTTAAATGACTAAGAGTGTTCTTTTAATGAGACCATCAGCTTTTGGATGTGGCGGACGGGCTATGGAAAGTGTTTGGGAAGAGTTTTGAGAAGGCTCGGAGCTTGAGAGGTGTGGGGAAATGAGGGAGTCAAGGGTGGCTTTTATAGTGGATGGGAGAGGGATTTACGTAATATAAAATTCATTAGATTATTATTTCCCCAAAAGACAAAGGATAGTGAGTCTTTGATGACCAATAATATTAATTTTATAATGTAATCCCGATCCAAGTAGGCTTACATCATCAGAACATCATCGATGAATCAATTAATACACTATCTATCATTTATTGCAAATTATCGGATTATACTATTCATCAAAAATTCATGTATCTCAGAAAAATCCCAAAAATTTTCCCCAACCATTTTTCAACTTGTAGAATCCATAAATGAAGTCCATTTCTCAAAAAAAATTATAAATAATATTTATTTAATATTTAATTAATATCATAAATTACTTAAAAATACAGTTTTTAAGGTTAAAACTAATTTTATAGAGCTTTCAAAAATTACGCAGTGTCTTATAAAATTATATAAAAACTCTAAGACATTGATTCAATAATTTATGAATACATTTTATGTAAATAAATATTTTTAAATTAATTTATTAATTAAAATTAAATATTTTTGTCTTTCAAAATACCAAAACGTTTTCTAAGGTCAAATTGTCACTTTCTAAGATGTCTATGTTTGACTTAATTATTCATAGATAATGTTAGTAAAATGTTGGATGATTTACTATTCATAAGGGTCATATTACTATTCATAAGGGTATGTTACTATTCATAACTGTATGTCACTATTCACCAAAAATTATTTTTGTTTCAATACACTCTAAAAATCATCTTGAAAACAACCATGTATGTCAGATTTTCAAAATCCCAAACACATGAGTGAAAAAACTTATGTTTAAAGGTCACTTATCACTTAGTAGTTCATTATGTTGTGTTTTAATGTTATTTTGAGACATAAATTTAAGAAGGGAATTTTCATTGAAAAACTTTGGGTCGTTACATTCTTCCCCCCTTTAAAAATTTCACCCTCGAAATTTTGTTTTTCATAAACAGGTGAGGGTACTTATCCTTCATCGCCTCTTCCAGTTCCCAAGTTGCTTCCTCAAACTTATGGTTACTCCACAACACTTTGACAAGGTGATTTATCTTGTTGTGGAGAACCTTATCACTTCGGTCCCGATTCATTACTAGATGCTCTTCATAAGTGAGATCATCTTCCAGCTGCACCACCTCTGAGTTTAGTACATGGTAGGGTTCTGGTATGTACTTCCTCAGTAGTGATACCTGAAACATATCATGAACATGAGAAATATTTGGTGGAAGTTCAAGATGATAGGCCACTGCTCCTATGAGTTCAAGGATTTCAAAGAGGCCAATATACCGTGGGCTTAGCTTCTGTTTCTTCCTGAATCGCATGACTCTCTTCCATGGAGATATTCAAAGGAAGAATTTATCTCCAACGTCGAACTCCAAGTCCCTTCGACCTTTTTCAACATATCTCTTTTGCTGACTTTGAGTAGATTTGATGTGTTTATGTATGACTTGAACTTTCTCTATCATCTCTTGAACAAGATAGGGTCCATGTAGCTTTCGTTCTCTAACTTCATCCCAACAGGATGGAGTTCTACATCGCTTTCCATTCATAGCTTCATATGGAGCCATTTGAATACTCGAGTGGATTCTATTGTTGTATGAGAAATCAACCAATGGGAGATGCTCATCCCAGCCACCTTTGAATTCAAGAGAGAATGCTCTTAGCGTATCTTCAAGTGTCTGAATATTCTTTTCAGACTGGGTATCAGTTTGAGGGTGATAAGTCATGCTAAAATTAAATTTACTACTGAAAGCATGTTGAAGGCTCCTCCTGAATTTAGAAGTGAACCTTGGATCATGGTCAGAGACAATCGAGAGTGGAACACCATGCAATCTCACCACTTTTTCACAAATATCTTTTCAAGTTTATTTATCAAGAGATCTTCTCGAATAGCGATAAAATGGGCAGTCTTGGTGAGTCAGTCAAACACAACCCATATCACATTATTTCCCTGTGACATCTTCAGGAGACCCGTGACAAACTCCAGAGTAACATTTTCCCATTTCCACAAGGGTATAGGCAGTGACTGCATCATTCCCCTGGACTTTTATCGCTCATATTTAACTTGCTGACATACCAAGCACCTTGATATATATTCCACAATCTCCTTCTTCATGTTATCCGACTAGTAGTGTTCCCAGAGATCACGATAGATCTTGGTACTCCCAGGATGGATAGAGAAAGATGAGATATGTGCATTATCCAATAGATCCTTCTTTATCCCAGGTGATGATGGCACAGAAATCCGCATTCCAAACTGAATCACACCATGATCGTCGATATGGATCTCTTGTAGCTTCCCTTCCTTTACTTCATTCACCCTATTTTGTATCTCCACATCATCCCTTTGTGATTCCTTAATATTCTCTTGGATGGAAGGATGCACATTAATTTGGGCAAGGTAGGATGTATCCCCTGATTTTATAATATCCAAATCCACTCTTTTAATATCCAAGAAGATAGGGTCTTTCTCAATCCGCAGCATGGATAGATTAGCAGGTTCATTTCAGCTTAGAGTATCAGCTACATTATTTGCCTTTCCATGATGATAGTGAATAGAGCAATCATAATACTTGATTAGCTCTAACCATATCTATTGACGCATGTTGAGCTCCTTTTTTGTTAATATATACTTTAGGCATTTGTGGTTGGTGTATATGTCACACATCTCACCATAAAGGTTGTGTCGCATGATTTTCATGGAAAATATCACGGATACCAGTTCTTGATCATGCGCAGGGTAGTTTTTCTCATGGATATTCAACTGTCAGGAGGCGTAGGCAATCACATTGTCATTTTGCATGAGTACGTAACCCAAGCCTTTCATTGAAGCATATCTGTATATCACAAAACATTCTCCACTTTTCAGTAGTGTGTGTACAGGTGCAGTAATCATCCATCTCTTTAGCTCCGTGAAGATTACCTCATAGTCTTCTGTCTGAACATAATTTACCCCTTTCCTTGTTAAGTTAGTTAGCGAGATTGACAATCGTGAGAATTTTCCCACAAAATGTCGGTAGTACCCATCTAATCTATGAAATATACAGATTTCTATGACACTAGATGGCCTAGGCCATTCCTCAATTGCCTTTGTCTTTGAAGGATCCATAGAAATTCACTCACTTGTAATAACATGTCCCATGAACGTGGCTTGATTCATCCAAAAGTCAAACTTGCTGAACTTTGCATACAACTTCCCCTTTCATAATGTTGCCAACACAAGTCTTAGATGTTCTTCATGTTCCACCTTTCTCTTGGAGTAGATGATAATATCATCGATAGACACTACCATACATTTTTCAAGGTAATTTCTAAAGACTCTATTCAACAAATCCGTGAAGATTGCAGGGGAATTCGTAAGTCCAAAGGGCCTCAGAAAAAACTCATAGTTCCCATACCTTGTTCTGAAGGCAGTCATTTGAATATCTTCCTTCTTCACATTTACCCGATGATATCCGGAATGAAGATCCTCCTTTTAGAAGTTTTGATCTCCCCTTAACATGTCGAACAAGTCATCAATCCATGGGAGAGGATACTTGTTCTTTATGGTGATCTTATTGTGTTCTTGATAATTCATACTCAGCCGCATTGTTCCATCCTTCTTCCTCAAAAAGAGCACTGGTGCACCCCAAGGTGATTCACTAGGGCATATGAAACCTTTTCCCAGATGCTCTTGCAGCTGCTTCTTTAACTCCTCTAATTCTATATGAGCCATCCTATAGGGGAACATCGATATAGGAGAATCTTTGGGTATGAGTTCAATTGAGAACTCTACCTCACGATCCGGGGGAATTCTGGGTAACTCTTTGGGAAATACGTTGTCGTATTCCCTTACGATGGGCATTTCTCAAGGATGGAACTTTTCTTCTACTCAACCATTTGGGAGAGGTATTCTTCTTCATAGGGAATCAACATCTATACCATTGAAGTGTTTTTCAAAAGAGATTCATGATCTTCCTTGCATTTTTAGAGGAGCATGGAATAGTTTGGAATACGAAAAGATATTTCCTTTTCCAGATAGTTGATATATATCTATATAACGAGAGCCAATACTTCCCCATTAAGCATCAAATTCCACCAAGGGAAGTATTATGAGATTTCCCCGAAGAATCTTCCCACATACGTCAACAAGAGAAGAGTCAAACACTTGGGTTGCAATGATTACACCACTTGGTTTTTTTACAGATATCTCTACTTCATGGTTTTGGGGCTTCGATTCTATAGTTCTTGCAAACTTGAAAGATATAAAGGAATGTGTAGAACCAGAATCAAATAAGACTTTTTCCATTCTTTAGTGAATAGGAAGTGTAACTTGTACGACTACATTATCAGGCTCCACCTCTGCAGTAGTGATGTCATAAGCCTTCCCTTGTTTCGTTGGCTTTGGGGGCTACAAACACTGATTACCCTCAAGAGCTCGAGGTTTAGTGCACTGGTTTGCATAGAGCCCTAGCTCCCTACAGTTGTAGTATTGAACCATGGGTGGTTCTCTCCATTCATCAGCGACATTTTCCTTCCTTTTCATGTCTTTTTGACACTCATGAGCATGGTGTCCTTTGTTCCCAAACATGAAGCATTTCCCCATCCCTTTGAGGCAGTTCCCATTGTGCATCTTCCCAAATTGATGGCATGTGGTTCGTTGAGTTTTCTTCCAACCTTTATCACTAGATCCACCAGCATGAAACTCTATCTTTTTTTTCTTATCCCCATAGCCATGGGACCATTCACCATACACCATCTCCACTTTGAGAGCACACCGAACAACTTCTTCATAACTCCCAATGTTTCGAATTTCAAGAGCCTTTAGAATGTGTGGTTTTAATCCACTAAAGAATCTATCAATTTTGCTATCATAATTGATAACAAAACCCGAAGAGTACCTTGCATGCCTTGTGAAATTATCTTCATAGGTTGTGACAGATTCTCCTTCTTTTTGCTTGAGCTCTATGAATTCTCCCCCAATATTTGTGCGAAGAGTTTGTGGGAAATACTTATTAAAAAACATTATCATAATGTCTTCCCATTCTATCTCTTCAATTTCCTCCGTTATCTTTGTGTTCTTAATCAACTCCCACCATTGATCAACTTCTCCATCTAGAAGTAAAATGGATAGAGTCACCTTCTTCGTATCAGAATAGTGAAGCACAAAAAAGATATTTTCCATGGAGTTGACCCACTGTTCCGCAACTAGTGGATCGAAAGATCCACAAAAAATCGGTGGTCATTGTCTCAAAAAACATTCAATAGCCAATTTTTCCCTCTTTGGTGAAGAAGGAAGTTCCCCATTATAATGGTTATTATTAATAAACAGAAATAATTGGGTAAGCATCACCATGAAGTTTTGAACTCTGCCTCCCAAATAATTGGTGATGTCGTTTGGGCAATCGTTTCATTGGCCCTCGCATGAGTTGTTTGCCGAATTTCTCCTTGTTCTCATTATTTTCTAAAATAGAAAAGTTAGAACAAAACATAAGTAAACAAGTCATGAATTGATTTTTTATTTAAATGATTTATACCAAAAACATAACATATGGGATCCCTATGTAAATATTTTTGTATGCATATTTGTACTTTGTCTCATGCTAGAGGTTTTCTTTAGGGTTCACGAATCTTAATTCCCAAATTTACTAAACCATTCCTCTGATACCAACTATAGCGACCCATCCATTTCATAAATTAATATTGCATCATTTCAAAGATAAACAACATAATAGTATTACACATAGAGGATCCAGAAGATTAGTGTCTTGGGAAACTAGGACAACAAATAACAAATACAATATCAAGCATAAAAATTCATTTAATTTCTCCTTATCTAGCTTCATATTGTCACTTGTCCTCTCCTCAGTACATGTATCCCCTAGGGGATATACATCAAAAAGGGTGATCTAGAAGCCTAGTAAGTGTATAGATAAGAACAATATAGCATGTGGCGAGAATAAACATAACATCGACTAAAGATCATGAACATTAGAGTTGCTTAAATAAAAGGCTTGAAATGTTGTAATTTATAAAAATGAAACATCATGTATTAGTGGTTAACTACCACACAAACCTGTGAACCGAGGTAGCATCTTGTTAACACATCATTTGTAATTTAAAAATGAGATTCATCACTTTACCCAATGCATTGGAGCGCTGTATTATTCACGGCGCACCCGTCACATTTAAACATTGATATTGTGCTATATAATTCCGGGCGCACCCGTCACATCATAACATTATCATTTATGATGCTTGCGACAATGAACATATAACATAACTTAAAATAATGAACCCATGAAAATGAATGAGTTTCATTTCATATTAACACATTCATAAGCTTTGGGATCCCAAAAGAAAAAGAGAATAACATACATGTTACAAGAATCGTCCACCTTGAGTGAGAAGTAAAAGGGGTGTTCTTAAAAGAACTGTTCTTTCAGAAAACATTTGGATAGACATAAAAACCAGTGACAAACTTGTATATCGTAGAAAGGTAAAGTAAATGATGAAAAAATGATCTTTGAGGAGTAACCATATCAAAAATGGAGTTAAAGAGGGAGAAACCGAAAGAAGAATATTGGGTTCGACATTTCCCATTACCTTGTACCAAAATGCTTCCTTTTATTTAATGTCATGTATAATGACATTATATTCATTAATTAGAAATTCAGAACCATGTGTACATTAATATGGTTCATTATGGTTTCATTATTTTACATTATGTTTCTTTGAATGGCTTATAGAGTTTAAAAACAATGTTCGGGGATGTTCGTTTTTATCGTTTTTCTTGGGTGGTTCACTTGTATTATTAAATTTATTTTTTGGTACAACATGATTAAACATCTAGAACTGATATTAAAATTTATTAATTATATTACATGATTTTGAATGATCTTATAATGAATCACATTCTATCCATGTGGATAAATCATCATATAGGAATCAAACGAAGATTGTCCGGGTTAATTTTATCGGTTTTTCAATCACAATGATCTTGTTATAATTTATCCTTAGTAAAATGATCGTAATTCAGTTACACAACTTTAAATAGAATAAAATTCATATAAAATATTCTGGTTCAACCATATAAATGGTTTCATGACAAGATCTGAAGGATGAAATGGAAGAAGAGAGCATGTTGTTTTTGAAGGTGATAAATTAACACCTCATGAACAACGTTCCCTTTAATAAAATAAAAGGATGAGGGAAAAGGGATAGGGTGATATAATATCCCATTAGAATCATAAAATTACAGTATATGTATAATAATGGAGTTACATTACAATATGGATGAAGATAGGTGAGGAGAGATCATGAAATGAACTTGAACTTGAAAGGAAATTAAAGGAGAAGAGGGAGAGAAATTAACTCTTGAATACTTCTCTTGAGAACCTCCTTAAGGGCCTACGCTTGACCTTTTGATGAGACCAGCAGCCTCTCGACATGGGGGAGGGTCTAGGGAATGTGCTTGGGCAGAGGTTAGAGAAGGCATGGAGCTTGAATGGTGTGAGGAAATGAGGGAGTGAAGGGTGACTTTTATAGTGGAGGGGAGAGAGATTTCCTTAATATAAAATTCATTAGTTTATTATTTCCCCACAAGACAAAGAATAGTGAGCCTTGGATGACCAATAATAATAATATTATAATGTAATCCCGATCCATGTGGGCTTACATCAGCAGAACATCATCGATGACTCAATTAATACACTATTTAGCATTTATTTCAAATTATCTGATTCAACTATTCATCAAAAATTCAAGTATCTCAGAAAAATACCAAAACCTTACCCCAACCGTTTTTCGACGTGTAGAATCCAAAAATGAAGTCTGTTTCTCAAAATTCATTTTCTAAATTATATTTATTAAATATTTAATTAAAATCATAATTTACTTAACATAAACCGTTTTTAATGTTAAAACTGATTTTATAGAGCATTCAAAAATTACGTAGGGTCTTATAAAATTATCTAAAAACTATAAGACATTTATTCAATAATTTATGAATACATTTTAGGTAAATAAATATTTTTAAATTAATTAATTAATTAAAATTAATTATTTATGACTAACCAATTACCAATACGTTTACTAAGGTCAAATTGTCACTTTCTATGATATCTATGTTTTAATTAATTATTCATATGTAATGTTAATCTTATGTTGGATGATTTACTATTAATAAGGGTCATATTACTATTCATAAGGGTATGTTACTATTCATATGTGTAGGTCACTATTCACCAAAAATTATTTTTGTTCCATTACAGTTCAAAAATCATCTTGAAAACAATAGTGTATGTCGGATTTTTAAAATTCCAAACATTGGAGTTTTAAACATATTTTTAAAGGACACTTATCACATATTAGTTCATTATGTTGTGTTTGAATTTTATTTTATGACATAAATATAAGGAGGTAATTTTCATTGAAAAACTTTGGGTCATTACTGGTTCATACTTGTACACAAATTGAAAATCATTCTGATAAAAATTTCTTTAGATCTATAATCAATTGTATCATGATAAACTGAAATCCAATTCATTTCCATGATAACAAAAAACTCTACTATAGAAATATAATAAGGTTTTCAGGTAATGTATTTCCCTAGACCAAATTAGAAATATTATTATAATTCCACTTTTTTATAATATTTCCCCTTGTGTTTAAGAACATGTTTTGATGTCATTTGTTTAAGTGATATTTCCAATTTAACCAAAAAATCCTTAGAAATAAAGGAATGTGTAGACCCCATATCAAACAAAAATATAACAAAATCATAGTAAATAATCAATTTAACTGATACAACTTCATTTGCTGGCCCAACTTCTGCTAATGTAGTCACAAATGATCACAATACACCTTTCGTCTTGTAGTCTTGTTTCTTTGCATCATTCAGATCTCCTATTTGGAAGGCTTTTGCATAATGACCCTTCTCACTACATTTAATACACCTTACAATTGTATTATCTTGATTTGTCATAGGATCATTTTCATTAAGATATGTGTCTATATGTCCAAGCATAATACATTGAAATCAATTTCATGTTTTTGTAAGGCATTCCCTAGGTTTCTTCTAGCCACACTTATCAGTGACTAGAAAGTGGATTTTCGTACCATCGGATTTCATTAGTTGATTCTTACCCATATCATTCCATCTAGACCTTTTAATCTCCTTGTTGTTAATGTTAAAATGATCATTAGAAAAATCCATCTCTACCCTCTCATCACATTGGATAAGTTCTTCATAAAATTTAAATTCACGAGAGGCAAACACCCTTCGATACCTTGGATTCAATCCTTAGAAGACATAGTTTATTTTTAGATCATGATCATGAATATGATTTGGAGTACACCATGCTAGTTAGGTGATGTTTTCTTCATACATGGCCATTGAATCATCTTTGTTTTTTCTATAATTCAAGGAATAGATACTTCATCCTATATTGGAACACCAAAGAAAAATATTTTTCATGGAAAATGAGTTTATATTCATTCCACTCTAAGGCATAAATATCCTCTCTATCCATGATATTCATTACCATTCACAACCACTACTTAGATTAACCTTCAAAATGATAAATGTAAGGACATTACTTTTGATTATCTGAATATCTCATAACATCGAATATCTTTTCAAGGGTTTTAATGCAACATTCAACCGCTAATGGGTAATAAGTTCACTACTCATTTCCAATCCTTACCATTCTAGGTTGAAGATTCGGAAGGATATCATTCTAACAGTGCCTCACTACTTCAGCTTCCATGTTTCTTCTACAGAAAGCCATTCTACCAAAACATTACATATTCAAAGAAACATGGTAATATTTAAATCATATAAAATTTCAAATAAACAATAATGTAAAAAATAATTTATCGTATTCTATTAACATCACCATATCCACTAAAGATATCTAATCCATCCAATGATACCAACTATAAGTGCCTGGAATTATTTCATTACACAATCATGAATTTAGTCATGAAATAAATTCCTTTCGCATTGATGATCTTTTCAGGTTTAGATCATTCATGAATTAATACATAATTCACTCATTACATTACACATTAATATAGAGTGGATACCAAAAAATAGTATTCATTTCATCCAAAATAAAAAACTATTCAAATAAAACATATTTTCTAAGACAATTATTCTATCATGAAATTTGTCTTCATTGTTAATCTTACACATACTTATAACCTGTGAAAATAATTTAAAAAACATGGGATTAGCACCAAAATCTCAGTAAGGGGTAAAAAAATAAGGAAATAACACATTAGTCCATGAATACTTGTAACGTATGAAATCATTTTCAAAAGACTTACTTATCACCCCTAAAAACATAATTTGTGAAACATGATATTTAAATGATATTTATATATAACATAAGAAAATAAATTGAACCATAAAGGAATCATGGTTCTTCAATTAAATAATCTTGTAACCCTCTCAGATACCTTATAATTTGTATCAATCATGGCTAACTTACATTTTTTGTAACCATCACAGTTACACTTGGAGTAACCACACGACTGACCACCAACATACACTTAAATAATTCATTAGAGGGATATATTGGTACCAGAATTCATCATAAACAATTACCAAGAACAAGAACACAAAAAATAAACATGAATAATTTCATGAAAACATTCACATTGAATTTCAAAATACAAGTAGTTAAAAAGAGGATTTTATATGAAAGGCCTCATATAAATAACATATAATTGACATGAGAATAAATATAATTAAAGGAATATTTTAATATAATTTATATTCACATTAATATATATATATTTATATTAAAAAATTCATTAAAAAATGTTATTAAAACATCTCAATTAATGATGTAGAAAGGTAACAAGAAAGAATGGAAATTGGGTTATGAATTCACTTACTTTGGGTTCTTCTTACATTGAAATTGTTTAAACCTCTTATATAATGGTTAAAAGAGTGTTATTATTATTTTACTAATCATTTTAATGTTTATAACATCTTATATGATAATTTAATAACCATATTTTTCCCTATAATTGTGATTATTTTGATCCTTGCATTGTTTTTGGGTGCGTTGTTTACATGGTTCCCATTAACAGTTCATGGTTGATATTTGTGTCGATTGGAAGTCAAACTCCATAGTTGGAATGAAATGGTATTTGAATATTTACAGTACCAATAATTTTTCTATTAATCAATTTGAATTCATATTTGAGGATTATTCAAATGTTAAAACATTATTGATATTTGTTTTGGTCATTTTGCAATTCATTGATCATAATGAACACATTTTGTATCGCAAATTAATAACATGTGTAAAAAATGATTATTGAACCTTAAATAAGATGTAATAAATAAATTATAATCTGGTTCGTCCATAAAAATGGTATCCTGACCATTCTTGAAGGATGTAGACTAAATTGAAATCACATAATTGATAATGTCGGAAAATTGATACATCACTGAAAGTGTATTATTTTATTGAATATGTGGGAGAGGAGAAAAAGTATAATGGTGTTTTTCAATAAACTTGTTGAAATACTGAATATTGAATATATTGGTTCATTCATTCCCTTTTGATAAGTGGATGTGAGAAATGATGAATAATTGAAAAGAAAATGAAAAGAAAAGAATGAAATCAAAATAGGATGTTCACCTCTTAATCATTATTATAATATTTTTGCACAAAACATTGAATAGTCTTATATCATGTTACCCAAAATTGTAATAATCGAATTTGAGTTTGAACCATGTGGTCTTAAATCAATTATGATGTCTTAAATATTTTATTTTACTGATAATTTCTATATATTGTATTTAACTGCATTTAATTATTCATAAAATATCATCAATTTTAGAAAATACCAAAAATTCACAATTACAATTTTTCGAAATCTAGAAATAAAAAATAAAATTCATTTTTTGAAAATAAATTTCTATATTTTATTATATTATTTTTTAAATAAAAGCATTCTTTTTTAAAAAATTAAAAAAATTTATTCTATAATTACGTTTACATCACACTGAAAAATTAACCAATTTGTCATTATCTTAAATACAAAAAAAATATAAAATAATATTACAATTCACTATTCATTGGGGTCATATTACTATTCATAATGGTTTGTTACTATTAAAAAAGCGAGTTGGTTCCATTAGACTCCAAATAACATAACAATCACAATGCTAGATGACTTTTTTTTAAAAAATTCAAAACATAAAAGCTACAAAATTATTTTTAATTGTTAGTTATAAATTTCAACTTAAAACCAATATTCCTGAATTTAATTTATTTGTAAATCCTTGGGGTGTTACAATAATCAAACTATAAGTGGCATTAGATATAATAATATTTTTCTGTAAATTATTTATGATAATCATATACTGATTATTCAAGAATCATGTTTGAGTATGATTAGAGTCAAGACACAACATAATGTAATTTTTGTCTCACCTCTATTTCTATGAGACACATGCCTCAAATTGTAATTGTTTCTTCTATGCGGTGTATATACATCCGATGAATGTATTTTATGAGTCTTATCGATAAATTAATGATATTTCCATATTCTAAAAACTGTATTTTTTTACATTTGGAATATGATTCTATTGATTATAAATTGATTTCACAATCTCTTCAATAAATGGGACTGTTTCGTTTTATGTCTACATTTGGGTAATATTTATCATCCAAATCCATGATTTCAAAAAATGTTTCGATAAAATGTTTATTAATTTCATATGGATTCCTAAATTTATTTTGACCAATATTTTACATTTTTACTACACAATTTGAAAGGAATATTTCAATAATTTTTCAACAAAAGAGGTTTTTTAGACTTCTCAAAAAAGTACGAGGAGACTGTTTTTTAACCTATATAGAATAAATGTATTTTTATGCTTTCATACCATCATATTACCATGAAGACTCCCTTACTATATTAAAAGGTAAATGTCAATGAAGATTTTTTCTTTTAAAATTACACGCCATTTTAAGACATGAAAACTATTTTAGTAATGAAAGGATATTTTTCTCAAGAACTATTTTAAATGATTTTCAGGAATTCATTATATGTTATCAAAGTGTTTTAAAACAAATGTGTTTTGAAAATGTCTTATTATTGAAAAATTGGTTTCAAAGAAATGTGGTTTAATTTTTTTATTGTTTAAAAAGTGATTTTTCTGGAAAATTAATGTTACATGTGATATTTCGTAATCCTTACCCACCTCAAATTAAATATATTATTATTGTTTGAGAATAAAATTTATATTCTATCTCAAAATGGGTTATGTTTTGTTGGAAAAATGTTTATGAAACACTAATTCATTTAATATTGTTTTCATTCATTAAATGATTTTGAAACCAATATTTTTTTCGACATGTTGTGATATGATTACATGTTTATGATTCCATTTTATTACTTGGGTTATGGTTACGATAAATGGTTAATGTTATTGTTGAAGATGTAATTATTATTTCATTATGATATTGGTGGGACCTATATCTCTCAATAATTAATTGGGTTAATACTATCAACCCATGAGATAAACTAATATTGTCTTGGGAGTGAACTGTGACTAATACAATGGTCATAAAAGTGAAAAATAACAACTAATATGCTATGAGGAGTGAACTATTACTACATATATGACCATAATAGTGAACCATAACTATTAATATTGTAAGGGTTGTGAACCTACACTATTAAGATAGTCTTAATTGTGATTCCTTTGATACTATAAAAACTATTATATTCTTAGTTGTCTTCCAAAATTCCATGTCTTATTCATACGTTATAATTTCATGGATTATTATCTTTATTTCATTATGATTCATGTCATATGAATGATTCTTATTATGATATTTGATATGTTGGGTATAATAATCTATATTCATGATCATGTTATTATACCCCCTATGCTCATGTTTATGATTACATGTTACCCTTTTTAAACATAATTTAGCATATGAGAACACCACTTTTATGTTTTATTTTCCCTAGGATATGAGGATACATATTATGTTTGGGGTATCTATGAGGGGTGCTATTCCTTAAGAACCTACTAGGACATGATGTAGCTCATTTATATACCACTGTTTATGATTCAATGTTTCCAAATAAATTAGACCAATTATGGCCCTTGGGATTCTATATGTATAATGTTTACGTATTCCTCCAATGTAATGTAATGTCCATTTTTGTCGCGTTTGGATCATTATAGTTGGTATCATAGATGTGTTTTAGTTATCCTTTGGAATCTTGAATGAAAAAAATTAGGGATATCCCTAGAGTTATTTATCATGATATGTCTAAGGATGTCTCGATTGATAAGTATAATGATGATTCCATGGTTAGGAAAATATCCTAGAATTTTGGTAAAGGATAGAGTTAGTGGTTTTCTTGAAATAAATCTATATTTGGATACTACAATTGGATGTGAATTTGGTTCATATGTACCCTAGTGTAACAACTCTGACAAGATGATCTGATCCTGTTGTAATAACCCAGATCATCATTTCAGGTGTGGATCTTTCATTTAAGTTGTTTTTGAGAAAAATGGATGAATTGTGAATTTTTTAAGAACAAATTGTGTACTCTTGAGTACACGCTGTGTAATCTTGAGTACACGCTGTTTACTCTTGAGTACATGTTGTGTTTCCAGTTGACTTGTGTAGCTATGTACTAGCTGTGTAACGGCAGAGTACATAGACCTGTAGGTGACCCGACAGACTGCCTAAAGCGAGGGATGATTGAGGCTAGTACACGTCTTGTAAATTAAATTAATACACAGTGTATTTTTTTGATTAGTCAGAGAGAGGTCGCGTCTCATATTCTAAATTCACTTCTTCATCTGGTTTTCTCTACATGATAGTGACTATTTTTTGACGAACTTAGAGCTCTTCTGATTCTTTTGTCCGAGCTCTAATTGAGATGATGTCGAGTGTGTAAGAATACCACTGGTGAGTTCTCTGTTTCTCTAGAGCATCTTATCCTGATTTATCCTCTCTCATTTGTTATTGAGGGTAAATCGTTTTTATAATTTTCATATATCTATGTCATTCTAGGGAAATTCAAGGGCATAAATTCAAGAGTGATAATCGTACAACATCAAGGTTGGTGGATTGTGCCATTCATTGATAGTATTTGGATTATATAAGCATAATGTGCCGAATACCCATGTTGGGGTATTGTGTATTTTTTGGAATATAACATTATTTAATACCTTCTATGGTTTATTTGATAGAAAAAGGTGTAATTAATTATGAATATGGTTTTATACATTGATATGTGGCACCACAGGGGTGTGTTTTATTGAATGATTATCTATGGCTGTTTTTCTAGGATTGCCTACTAGGCATACTTTTTTCCATACCTCGTGATGTTAGGATAGAGTTTTCTTTTATATGAGATGCATTTGTTTCAAATTGTGAATGTTTGACCGAAGAGAATTAACTGACAGTGCTTCCCATGGAAGGTTCATTTATGTATAATTTCTATTATGTTAACCTAGAGGTATTGACTATGATAGTTTTCAGGTGGTCATATAACAGAGGGGTTAGACCATGAGAGATACATAGAGGGTCTTTATTTAATGAATGTTATTCCAAAGGGAATTGAATGTGATAGGTTCTGGGTGGCCATTATAATTTTTTGATACTATGAAGACATAAGGGTTACTGATCATGTGTGATACCTAGGTGGTCGTTTGTAAATTATTAGTGCTATGTGAGACCAATGTTTTTAGACTGTGTGAGATTTACCAAAGGGTAATTTTTTATTAATATGTTTACATGTTTAAACACATGGTTTAGAATGTGAGAACTTTCTCTGATGTTTTCTTTTAAATGACTGAATGAATGTGACGAGAATTTCAAGCCAATGTAAAATCATGGACTTAGTATTTCGTGATTGTTTTGATACATGGTCTTTTCATATGTCTGTATGTTATATTATATAGGGGGATACAAAGCGTATTCTCAGTCATACGGTTTTATTATTAAACGGTTTGAATAATAAATAAATGTAATGAGTGTAATTGGAAATAGTAGGATTATTTACTTTTGAGTAATTTCATGTTTATTACATCATTTCTGCAAATTCCATACTATATATATTAAGTAACTGTTAGGGACATATCTTTTGGTTTCTGCCTACTAGGACTCATATCACACCCTATATGGGTTTTGCCTTTGGAACCTAATAGATTATATGGTTGGATTTATCGATAAGGAAATCACACTTATTCATCACGTACTTGATTTCTTTTGGGGATGGAGAGCATGGGACCAAGCTGAGGCTTGCGATCTAGTTAGATTTTACAAATTTTCTGTATGTGAGTTTTAGCATTGAATTACCAGTATTGTGACTTGTCAAGATACCTTCCAACATACATGTGACATGAATCAATTGTTTATATATGCTGAAGTTGTTTATACTATCAGTCTTCCATTATTAGTTTCTGTTGTATGGTATTATTGCATCCACTATTATCTACTATTTTCTTTCCATTGTGTATACTCTTCAAATGATGGAACAGTTTTCCCATTATCATGACCAAGGACCTCACTGCTATTCAGCTGCCTCTACCATTATGGGAAATGTTCTTGAGTCCATGTGACCAACTGGGCATGGGGAACCTTTGGTGCACCCGAATCTGAGATGTTACAAAGATGTATCAAAGTGGTCTTTTTTGCTTTTTATTACTTTTCGAAGCATATATAAAGTGATATGAAGGAATATGTAGTTGTTGAAAATACGGGAATGTGAGTAGATAACCCATGTACATGGAAGAACCGTGTTACCTTGAATATTTCAATTTTTCTACTTGTTCATTTTTTAAAGTTAATTTTATTTTACTATTTGGTGACGCACTTATTTTGTGCGATTATTATTGATATAATTGTTGTTTAATTTCTATTTAAACCCTATGAAATGAGGGTATTCAATCTCAAGAATCATATAGGCACTTACTAGAGATCACATGTCATTCATTCTTTTCATGCCATTTATGGTGCATTACTAATTGTATGTTGCTGTTATAGATGTTGTAATAGATATGCATGTTATTGTTATAGATTCACTGATATAATACTTTCTACAATGATAGGGTATTGGAATATGCAATGTTTAATTTTTATGGATGCCAAAAATTAGTCTATGAGGGTCTATGGACCCCATTGGATTATAATTTATTGGATCTTGTATGAACATTAATTGAATTTTGTCAGGTAATGATTTGAAAAAGGATGAGAATCTTTGATTCGCAGGGATTATGTGCTACCATGGGCTAGAATCTATCATTACTTGGAAAAAATATTAGATTTTTATGTGTTCTATAGATGTTATTGAGGCCTAATGTACCAAATCCCGAACAACAAGGAGTGCGAGGTTATGAACACACACCACATGATCTTTTGTTATTGAAGAAATAAAATGATGTGTACTCTATATTCTCACCATGTAGTACTTGGCAGTGTGAATGACTGTGTGAGAAGAGACACGGGTTTGGGAAATATTATGGTAGATTATGCAATGTCTATATTGTAAATGTCGTGTTGTAATAAATTGTGTATCTGTCCAAGTGTCAATTGACACGGGTGTCTGGAACATCGGTTTTATACATCGTTTCTTTTTTATTCATACCATTTATAGTTGACTGTGTAACCACTCATGTGACCAATGACATAGGTCGATGGAACATAACTTGTTGATACTGTGTCTATGGTGAACACATCATGTAGTGTTACATTGGAAGACCCATGTGGTTTATCCATCTAAATGTACTAGGGAAAGAGGTAAAATTCAAGTACATGTCATTTCGTAGGAGGAACTCTCCATGTGTAAGGGGTGTTAAACGATCAAGATTGGAAGAGGTACATGTCATGATAATGTCTTAATGGAATAAAACATATAGAGTTTACACACGTCAGTTTTATATGTTTTATAAAACATCAATGTTTTCCTTATCAAGTTCACATAATTAACTTCTATGTTGTAGTCCTTTCTAATCATGATCTATGGTTTCCACTAAACCTGGAATATTCATACTGCCAAGACAACCCCTGGTTGTACACCAGATACAGGGAAATGATAAGACTCTCGAAATGGTAGATCAATGACTACCAACAGATCCTCCCATCATTACTATCTTGGAACCAGTAGTTATTCTTGATAATGGTGCTGATTTACTATTCTGTGAATGCCTTTTGAGGTTGTAACAAAATATATAGGGAGCACCGCATCCTTCCCCATTTATGGAAGAGTTAACGCGAGTGTTCCAGCAACAACATCCACCCACATTTTCAGTAGATCGTGGACCAGAAGCTGTAGAGTGATGGTTTAAATCCCTTCTTTCTATCAATGAGCATCTAGAGCACCATTGGAGAGGAGGGTGAATCTTGCGATGTACATGCTACTTGATTCTGACAAGAGATGGTGGGATGCTATTTCATAGGTTGGACATCATTAGGATATGGCTTGGGAGGAGTTTCGTAGAACCTTATATGATTACCTTTATACTAATACATTGAGTTCTGATCGATCCTGGGAATTCATGTATTTGGAGCAGGGTTCCAATTCATTGATGAACTAACCTTCTCATTTCAAAGAGATTTAGAACATCCCACCTATTGTAGGATGTGATGAGTTATCTATTACTAGGTGATTTGAGGATTATCTTAGGTATGGAATCAAATTATAGGTGACTATTTTTAAGATGACATTAGTGATGACTATAGTGAAACGAGTGCTGATTACTGAGTGCAATCTAAGGGAGTAGGGATCTGTGAGCCTGGGTAGTTCAACACCCAACGCTGGTACATGATATATATGAAGAAGAAATGTTGATATCTACCACTCTATGTTTCTTCAGGCATCTAGGTTGTTTGTTACCTGTGAAGAAAGAGTGGGAAGAAGAGAAAACATTAAATGAGTGACCCAGTTGAGTAGCAGCCTTGCGGTAAGACGGGTCA
Organism: Viscum album; assembly: GCA_963277665.1. Classification (NCBI taxonomy): domain Eukaryota; kingdom Viridiplantae; phylum Streptophyta; class Magnoliopsida; order Santalales; family Viscaceae; genus Viscum; species Viscum album. The sequence goes on along the minus strand of OY728139.1, from coordinate 977,606,028 downwards.
CCTTCAACATCTTTTCTGTGTGTCCTCAATAGCAGTGAGTGTTAGTGGTTCTGTTATGAATCCATTTTCAGAAGCAGGTCCACCAATTTATCATCAGTTAGTGAATTGGAGTTCATCCAGTTGATCGAGCTTAGGAGGTGGTCTTAAATGTGGTTTCCAAATGATATATTTTCAGCGATAGTAGTATGGTTCATCTTAGGGTGTTAAGGTAGGGTCATAGGGCCATGGTAAAGAACAGACTTTTGCAGTGGAGTAGACCGAGTAGTATCAGTATCATAGACACTCTATAGTTTGAGGTATGATTCTAGTGGCTTCAATTTAAGCATTGAACATTTCTTGATATAGGGGTTCCCATAGTTTTATATATGTATCCACTATAGAGATCCTTGGTCTACGTATCTATACAATTGTGAGGATGTTATGACACTAGATAATTCATTAGGGATTAGAAAGACAGGTGTACGTCTGTGAAATGAGTTCCCCCTTGATATTGGTGGGTGTAAATTCTTATGGGACCTCTATTTCATAGAGATGACATCTTACGGTGTCATTCTTGAAATGGTTTGGTTGGTCTCTGTTATAGCCTTTGTAGACTACTATTACTGTAGTGTGAGTTTCACATCAACAAAGGGTGGGTATTTTTTACAAAAGGGTGAATTTGTTGTCCAGGCGAGCCGAGCGGGAGCCGAGCATAATGGTATGGGAGGAATTACAACTCCGATTATTAGTTTATAACTAGATGACCAGGGACATCATAGATGTACATTCCTCTAGTGGGGGATTATTTCAATGATGTCTTCCTTGATGAATTTTCATGTTTACCTCCGAGATAGGAAGATTTATATATTTATCTTGTTCCAGGAGTGGCACCAGTGTTCATTCCTCCTTAGAGGATGGCTACACTATAGTTACAGGATCACAAGAATTAGTTTGAAGAGTTGTATTTGATGTTTTTCATCAAACCCATTACTTCTTCATGTGGTTCATCAATCCTTTTTGCGATGAAGGTAAAGGGTACCCTCAGAGTTTTTGTGGATTATTGGAAGAGGAACTAGTTGACAGTCAAGAACTCATATCCTAAACCATGTATTTCTGATCTCTTTGTTTATCTTCGAAGATATCAAGTGTTCTTTATGATTGACGTGAGATTCAGGTATCATCAATTGGGTGTTAGCCCATCAGATATTCCTCTAACATCCATTTGAAATAGGTATGGTGTATACGAGTATTTGGTTATGTTTTCTTGTTTCAAAAATTCAACTACAATTTTCATAGAACTAAATAACCAATTATTACATCCTTAAATTGATTCATTTGTAGTCGTATTCTTGGAAAATATCATGGTGTGCACTCACAGTCTACATGACCATGACACCCATCTTGAGATCACAATGATTACACTAACAGATCATTGTGTGTATGCTGTTCACACAAAGTGGAACTTTTTGACAAATTTGATTCATTTCTTGGATAATCTTATCTTATAGAAATCACTATCCATAGACCCCTAGAATGTGAAGGAAGTAGATTCTTAGAAGATGATGGAGAATGTATTTGAGGTATAGAGTTTAATGTTGTTGGCTTGTTACTATAGGTTCTTTGTTCAAGACATATCACACATAACATCGCCAATGACATGCCTACTTAAGAATAGTGAAATGTACATCTGGACAGATTCATACGATTCACCCTTTTAAAAGATGAAATGGATATTGACATCAGCGTGATATTTATTTTTCCACATCCGAGAAAGAGTTTCACCATTTACTATGATGCATCATGTATCTGGTTGGGAGTAGTGCTTATGTAAGGAGGAGGAGTAATTGTGTACGAGTCGCGGTAGTTGAGGCCACCTCAGTGGCACTACCCGATGCGTGATATTGAGTTAGCTGCAGTTGTGCATTATTTCTTCATTTGGAGATATTATCATTTCAGAGACCATTTTTTGGTATACACAAACCATAATATATTCAGGGTTATCTTTATTCAACATGATCTGAATTTGTGTCATCGAAGGTGGGTTGAGTATCGTCTGTACATTGAAATTTATCTTTCATACATTCATAGGAAATACAATGTAGTGGATGATGAAATTAGTTGGAGGACTCAGATATAGGATGTTCAAGAGGTTATTAGGGATTGGAAGCTTATGGATATGTTTTCTGAGATGCATTTGGATGTTCACGACAGACAAGGGAAATTATTTTTTCATATATAGTTGTAACCTCTACTCCAAATTATGGATTGAGAATGAGGAAGAAATCTAATTTTTAAGGCCTATTAATATGGGAGAGTGTCATAGGTATGGACCCTACCCCTGGGTGGAAAGATGTAAATGATTAGGTCTTGCATTTTCATGAATGTATATTGGTTCCATCTGATATACGTGTTAATTTAATTCATGATTTTCAATCCTTAGATTGGGAAGTTGATCCTAGTTTCACCAAGAAGTATTAATATCTACATAATGAGGATTGGTGTCCAAGAACTAAGTGGGATGTTTCAGATTTTGTTGTCTGATGTTCATTTTCTTAGGAGTTGAAGGCAGAGCATCAGCAACTGACATGGATTTTACTATTTTTACGCATTCTTGAGTGGATATTGAATGATGTTGAGATGGATTTCGTGATTTGACTACCATGGTTTCCTAGATTGTATGATGTGGTTTGGGTTGTTGTTAATAGAATCATGAATGTTTCACAATTCCTGATGATTGAAGAAACCTTATTTATTGATGATAATTGAATGTTTAACATCCAAGATATTTTATGGTTACATGGGGTTTAGGAATCTATCATTTCTAATAGGTACAACCGGTTTACTTCTCAGGTCTGGAATTGTCTACCGAGGACTTTGGGTAAACTTGTACATCTGAGTACAAAATACCATCCCTAGATCGATGGACAGTCAGAGGACATAATTTTGGTTTTATAGGACATGCATCTAACATACATCATATATTTTTGGTGCCCATGGGAGAGACACATACCCCAAGTGGAGCATCCATACAATAACCATTTCTGGAATTGATTCAGATGGACCCTTATGAGGCTTTTTATAGTATGCCTTGCTGATCGCCCATATATTGTCTGGAGGTAAGAGTTGTAGATATTCTAGGACCTCAACCTATCTAAGAGATCACTGAGTAGGTGCAGTTGATTTGAATGAGGATGTATACTGCATAGTCATGGAAGAAATATTATGTCAATTAACAGAGGAGACCTCTAGAGTTCGAGGTCAGAGTCAATTTTTTCTTACGTCTCCCAACAAGGATGGGGAAAATGAGGACTGGGAGATAGGGGAAGCATTCAGTAAAACACATCTAGACATTTGAGTTTTTGGATAAGTTCGAGCAGGTTTCCTATCAGTTACAGCTATCTCAGAGTTACCAAGATATGCACGAAACATTTCATGTTTCTCAGCTTCAATTGTTGTTTTCATACATGTATCATGTTATTCATCTTACAGATGTTGAGTTGGAGGTGGATGCATCCATTGAAGAGAACACAATTCATATTGTGGATCGTAACATGATGGTTCTCTGTGGCAGGCATTTTATTCTAGTACAGGTTCTATGGCAGCACATGCTAGTATAAGATGTGAATTGGGAGGGTGAGGCCGTTGTAGTATCCTATAGGCTTGAGTTTTTTTAATGTTCCTTATTCACCATCCTTGCATGAGGAATTCATGGATACACTTCTTTAAGTTGGGTTTTTTGTACAAACACATATCATGATTTCAAGTATGGATCTTTATTGAGGGTTGTTTTTAGGAAAAAAGAAGAATTGGGAATTTTGTATGTACACACCGTGTACTATTGAGTATGCTCTTTGTCTCTGGTTGCCACATGTAGTGGTGTACATGCCATGTAATTACTGAGTACATAGTTTTGTAGGTGACATGGAAGACCATCGAATGTGGGTACTGATTGAGGCTAGTACACTTCATGTACATTAAATGAACACGTAGTGTACTTATTTTGATTAATTGGAACATGGTCACATATCATCTCCAGAACACCCTTCTTCTCCCCTTATTTCTTACAGGAGAGGGATAAACTACTGATGAACTTAGAACTCCTCCGGTTCATCTATCTGACCTTCGATTGAGACGTCATCAGGTGAATTTGATTCCCACCACTGTGATATCTCTTTCCCTATATCCTCTCTTCCTGATTTGTCTTCTCTCATGAGTTATCGATGTTTGGTCATTTTCCACATTCTTTTAGATCTTTATCATTCTAGGATGATTCAATGGCCTTCGTTCAAGAGTTATCATTATACAACATCATGGTAGGTGGATTGTTCCTTTCATTGATTTGATTTGGAATATATATGTATATCGTGCTGAATACTCATGTTTGGGTGTTGTGTGTTATTGGAATATAAAACTCTTTAGTACCTTTTATGATTTTTACCATTGAGAAAGCGGTAATTATTTAAGCCTAAGGATTTATTCCATCTTAAGGGACACCCCATGTGTGTGTTTCCTTGATTCAATTTTATGGTCCTTCGGTCTATGATTTCCTATTAACCATTCTTTGTTTTTAGGCCTCATGTTGTTAGGATGGAGTTGCTATTTATATTAGATGCGTGGGTTTCACATTATTAAACATTGACCAAGGGGAATTGATTGTGAGATCATTTGTGTGTATGGTTATTTGTTTAAACTTTCTATTATTTTGACCACGAGGTATTTAATATGAGTTTTTATAGGTGATCATGGACTAGAGGGGATAGACCGCGAGAGCTACCAAGAGGGTCGTTATGAAAAAAAATGTTGGAAAACTGGGATTTGACTATAAGAGTTGGCATGGGGTCATTATAGTATATAGTTTCGATGAATTACAAGGGGTTATTTACCATGAGTTCTACCCAGGTTGATGTTTTTAATTGATTAGTGTTATATGGGACCAAAGGGGTAAGACTATGTGCGATTTCCCAGAAGGCCATTATTTATTCAATTGATGATATATTAAACCATAGGGGTCAGACTATGAGAACTTTCAAGTGGGTTCTTTTTAAATGATTGAATGATTTTGATGAGAAAACAAGCCAAAACATAATCATGGACTTAGTCTTACTTGATTATTTAGATACAATGTCTTTTTGGACATTTGAATGTAATATTATATATGGAGGGTATAGAACATAGGATATATCCCAAGGTAAAATTATTCAACTGTTTGAATAATTAATAAATGTAGTGAATGAAATTAGAAAAATTAGAATAGTTTACTTTTGAATACATCCTTGTTTATTACATTATTTTTTCATATTCCCTGCTATATATATTCACTGACTGTTTGGAGCATATAATTTGGTGGTTGCCTATTGGGATTTGTCTCACACTTATTTGGGTCATGCTTTTGGACCCCAAAAAATTATATAGTTGTAGGTATAGATAAGGGAAATCAACCTTATTCATGTGGTAGTTGATTGCTGTTGGAGGAAGAGAGTGTGCGACCAAGATGAGGATTATGATGCTATTGGAGTTTTCCCCTTTTCTGTACTCGGGTTTTAGACATGTACTTCAAGAAATATGTCTTTTTTGAATGATTTCCTTGATCCATGTGGCTTGCATCATATATTTATACATTTTTTATTTGTTATACTATCAAACTTCAACTATCTACTTCTATTTTATGTTGTTACTCCTTCCACAACTATTTAATATTTTCTTTCCGGTGTGTATACTAAACCAATGAGGGAATAGTTTCCCCACTATCACACCCAAGGCCCCCAATTTGAGATGGAATCCTTTGGCATTAGGGGATATGTGCTTGAGGCCATGTGACAAACTGGTTATAAGTAACCTTTGGGCGACATCGAGATCTTTGACATTGAACATGACTTTGGGTATTCCGGAATACAACAATAGGCCTTGCTCCACACATTGTTTGACACTCCCAGCGGTTATGCTTTAGAAATTCACAATCTCATCATGAAATAATATGAAATATTTAAATATAAAATGGCTACTACTAATCTAGGTTAATCCTATGGTGTTATAGACTACGGGAGGTGTCATAATTTGACACCATATACGTGAGTTTTCATGATTATGTTATTTAGGACGATTATGCCTTTCCTCATCAGAATAGTTATTTCCTAAACTATGCTTTTGGTTTTAGTCATTTGTTGGAACCCAAAAGAACTGTGTTAATGGTGATTGTGATTGACAATGCAGAAATTTTCCTCCTGATGTAATAAATGATATGAGAGATGGAATTAAAAAACAACACTTCTATTTTCACACAACATTTTCATGCTATGAACTATGGTGAACTTCCAAACGAAAAAATAGGGAACACCATTCTGTTGAATCATTCATGTGGTAATATCCACCATCATATAGAGGGTCTTATGATCCAAATATTTCTAAAAAAGGATTAGTACAACTAACAAGATACTCTCTATTGATTAGTGATTGGAGAATCAAAAATTCATTCTGTATGTTAATTGGATATAAGGAGGAGTTGATTAGTGGTGGACTCTAATTGAGAATATGATGCTGAAAGATGATATTGAATCCTCGGATTGTGAAGAGATTAAAATATTATTTCTTAGTAATGACATTCCTCAAATTCTTTCTACCAAAATTGAGAGAGTCGCTTGTGTTGAAGTTAAGGGATGATGAGTCTGTTTGTACCAAAAAGGATAATTTCATGTGACATGTGAGGTACACTTAATGAATTATCATCCAAACCAAATTTAATGTTTTTAGGTTCTTTGGTTGATTAAATCCATGTATCAAAAGGTAATTTTCCATAAGATATGTCAGTAGATATGAGAATATAGTTTGTTTTACAAAAAAGGATGAAATGGATGTGGGAGTCACATATCATTCTCATGGATTTTACTAAAAGTGGAAGATGGAGTTGAAATAAAACTCTTAAAAAAATGGAAAAAGGAATGTGAAATTTCCAATATGCCCTCTGTGTGGGAAGAAGTATGTATGAAATTTTGTAATGGTGTCTAATAAATGATTTTATTGTGGAAAATAAGGACACCAAGAAATGGATTTCCGATGAGATTGTAAGAATTTAGATATAAAATAACGGAGAATGTGTAGATCTTAATGCATCTCCCATGATTCAGTGCTACAAGTGTAAGCGGAATGTCCATTATGATGTCCAGTATCCTAATTCAAGGGTTACTTATGATGTGATTGATGTAATAACGTAATATTTTTGTAAAAAAACATGATTAAGCGACAGATAGTCCATAAAATGAGAATTATGTTGTGATAATGATATATGGTTAATGATACATTGAATATGAATAAGTAAATAGGATGATACAAGTTACCTTGGAACTGATTAATTATATTTTAAAGTGTGGGTCATGCTATCATAGATGATGTTTACAAGTTTTTGGACATATGTGTACATCATCATGCTTTTTTCAATAAATATGTATGTTAATTCAATTTATTTCCATGTTTCAAGTGAATACATTATTAAAGAATTATTTTTTCTTATTTTCAGAATGATAAAATGGCATATGATATATTGGAGATAAATTTTATTCCAATTGAGTGGAATTCCTTCTATTATTTTATATTTTCTACTTTATGAGGGAATGCAGGATTATCCAATTATTGAATGTTTTTATTGAACTTCAAATCACTTTTTGTGATTAAATTACTATCCCTCTATAGGTAGTTTTTTACATATTTAATAAAATGTTCTAATCTATTACTGGATAATAGATAAAATGACATATCATTCTTCCCATTATTTTCTAACACTTCACGAATGAAACATTCAACATCATTTAATGGAATAAAAGATGAATTGGAAATTTATAATAGGAAATAATGGTGATGTTATTTTGAAATCAAGAAAGTATAGATTCTCTTAAAAAAATATTATACATTATTAAAAATGGATCATGATGTAAATGGAAGTCCTATTATAATCAATTTTGATGATATCAATGGCCTATTTAATTGTTCTTTAGTTTATGGTTTTGGGATTTTTATCTTTTTTTAGATCACACACTCCTTCACATTAGAGATCTCTATCTATCTCTAAAATTATTTACACATTTCATCCATTCCATAATCATCACCTATGTTCTCTTACATAGAGACCCAATCTTGATTTACTTTTGGAAACTTTGATTTTCCATCTATTCCTTTTTAAAATGAAGGATGCGGTCTTTTTTATGATGTGTGTCTCTATATTATTATAACCATAATGATTTTTGGGGGAGAAATTCATTTTAATGGGGCTATATTTTAACACACATAAATTTTATAATTATTTGAATTATTTGAATCTTTTAATATTTTCACTAGACTCATCACTGAATATTGATTTTTATTATTATATAATATCCCCATATTTTTTGTATTATGTTATATGCAACCCCAAAAGAATCATTCACCACATGCTACACTGACTTAGCTTGCATTACACACAACACTGAGTTTCGACCAAACAATAATTTATTATTATAATTATTTCAATATGATATTTATTACCTAGAAAATTAAATTTTAATCTGAATTTATATAAATAATTTTTATATATTAGTAATAATGTTTTTGAGTATGGAAAAAATAATTTTTGGTAAGTTCATTATATGTTTAAATCTACAATTATTTTAAATGATCTAATTTTCATGTCATTCTATATAAAATAATAAAATTAATTCTAGACACTCACATAAATTTATTTTGATAAAATAATACACTATTTTTGAATTTGGAATACCAAAATTATATTATTGTGAATTTTTGGTATTTTTCAGAAAATTCTAATTTTTGATAAATAGTGAACACTACTGCAAACTTCTTAAAAACCGACTGTTTCATTAAATAATTATTTTTATATGAAATATACTTTAATGTCACAATATTTATATAAATCATATATTAATATAATTTAGTCCATTTTAATGGTTTTTATAATATATTCAGTTATAAATAATATAATTAATCTTTTGAGAGTCTCTTTTACCAGCCCTCTAATTAGATTGGAAGGATTGACATTAACTGTAAATTTACAACTTTTGTGAATTTATTTTTGAAGAAGGTACATAAATGGATGTATTGTCTGTAAAAAATTTGGTCTAATAGGAAAAAAATATTTTTTTGACAAATATTATCTTTTGAATTTTATTTACCATGGTTATAGCTAAATCTTGCAATCAAAGGTAAAAATAATATTATAATACTATAAAATAACCCTAAATATTGTCCTAATTTAATTACATATTCCTATTTTTACACAAATAAATTGTAGGTTGAAAATATAATTCATTTTAAACTAATTTTGTATTATTAGGATATTTATTATATTTTATTTACAAAAGAGTTAAAATATTCATACTATAATTTTATTAAATAAAAAATTTAATATAGGAATATACATAAGATATATTCAAATATATTTATTCATTTGAATGATAAGAATCTTATGTTCATATTAATAACTATTTTTTTATATTCAGATAAAAAACGTAAATAAAGGTGTGTATTATAATGATGTAGTAATTGTTTAATAAATTGTGATATCGAATAAATGAAATAAAAAATATTAAAATAAATATAATTTGTCATAATTAATTTCATTAAAAATATTTTTATATTCCATATACGTGTAGTGAACTATTTTATGTATTTTTTTGATGTTATATTTTTTGTTTTTATAATCATTAAAATTCAAGTACTAAATTGAATCAAAATTTGACATAAATGATACTTTAAGGTTAACAATATAATATTAAATGATATAAAATTCATAGAAATATATGGATAAGTAAAATGTCTTAGATAATTCTAAATATTTCATAAATTATGAATATGGATTTCTTTTGGACTTTATAGTAACTATATTAACCCTATTTTTTAAAAATAGATGTTTGTAATAGTAAGAGTTAAATTGTTTAAAAATGGGTTAAAGATAAATGATAAGGTTAATTATGCATCATGAACATGTCTAAAATTCATTGGTTGAGGATATTTTGACCCATAGACATCTTAAAATATAAACAACTCACTTTTTATCTATTTTAAATCTAAAATAAATCAATAATAAATTAACAATTATAATGTTTCTTAACGTGCCTATCCTCTAAATTATAAAAGGGCACATCTACTTCTCTTTTATTCACAAATCTAAATTTTTTTTCTTAGATAAAAGTTACTAATTTATCATCACAAATAATCTAGCTTACTCATATAATCCATCCCTTGGGTAGAAGAAATCTCAATGAAGCCTTTTGGCAGACATCAAAAGGAGTTACCCAATTAAGACTAAATGTCTTCTCTAATGATCCTTTCTATATTTTCTTTCTCCATCCCTAATATATATTTATTTTGAAATTTTATGAAAAACTAGTATAAAAAATATAATGTAAATTTTTTATCTAAGATTATGACCTAATGTATCACACACCTCCATCTAATGGATATCGAACATACTGTTTCTATGTATGATGAACAACTGCTTCATGGAATGATAATTATTTCTTTCTTCCATTACCACTAATCATGGAGGAAATTATGATAGAAAATATACCTATATATGCTATATAAAATATTTATTATGTAGTTATGATTTTTTATTATTTTTTAATGACATTCCTTTTTTACATTCCATTTGTTCTTTATAAGATAATCTCGTATGAGGAATTGGGGACTACCTCCACTAAAAGGGATGTTATTCATTCACACACCACAAAGAATGTATTTTGTAAAGTATTAGTGATGTTATATGATATATATGATATAATTATGATAATGGAATAATTATATATAAACATATACACATACATATATATACCTATGTCCTTTACATTCTTTATTTCAATATTAAAATAAAAATGGAAACAACATTCTTGTGTACATTAGACTTACCAACTCCATGAACAGTGCATTCGAATTTGTAATTCATTATGTTATAGATTAATATAATTTAAATATAATGGATATACATGATATTTGTATCATTATATATATTCTTGAAATCATCATATATGTATAAGGACCAACGATATAACAAATTAGGAAAAAGGCAAAGAACAAAGAGAATATTACCAGATGTGATCCTATACCATATGATCATTAATAAGTATGTAATATAGTGTAATAATCAAACCATATGTGTAATTTAATATAATAATATACCTTTATAAAAATTTTATAATTAACTTTTATTTATTATATATGAATCTTGTTTGAGTACGATGAGAGTCACGACATAAGGTAAGAGGATTTTTGTATCACCTTTATTTCCATCAGACAAATGCCTCATACACTACTTATTTCTTACATGTTGGGTATATTCATCCCATTACTATCTTTTATGAGTCTTATCTAGAAGATTATGATATTTAAAAATTATTATAATATTAAATTTTACACTGTGTATATGATTCTATTTATTATAAAATGATTTCACAATCTCTTCCCTATTTGGGATTATTTCATTTTAAGTCTCAGTTCATAAATACTTTTCATCCATATAAATTTTTTCTAAAAAAAATTTCAGAAAAAGTTTTATTATAAACATGTTGAATTATAAAATAATTTTCAACCTTTTTTACTTTTTACTACATAGTTTGAAACGACAGATTCTATAATTTTTCAAATAATTTAGTTTTATATATTTTATAATAATGTATAAGAATAATTATATTTTAACTAGTATGGAATGAATGGATAATTCTTTATTTCAAAGAATTATATTAACTCGATTAATATCCTACAACATTATATGGTTATATTCCTAGATATTGTTTTATTTTATATTTTCGAGGAATTTTAATAAAAGAAATCTATTTCAACAAGGATAAGATATTTTTCTTAAGAACTATTTTAAACGATTTTAATGATAATTTATATTTCTTAAATGTGTTTTATATGTATTTTTTTAATATAATTTATGTTTTAAAAAGTGGTTTCAAGGAAAATTATTTTTGAAATGTTTTTATGTTTTAAAAAGTATTTTTTATTGTAAATTCATGTTCTGTGGGGTATTTAAAAATCCATCTTCACCTTTGAGGACATAGATTTTTATTTTTCAATAATAAAATTCATATTATTTAATTGAATTGTATATATTTTGATGGCATGATGTTTATGAAACACCACTATTTTCATAAGTTGTTATTTGTATTAAATGATATGAAACCTGTATATTTTCTATATGTTACAATATAATTAGATGTTTATGACCCCAATTTTAGGCCTTATGATATGTCAGTGATATTTTTAATGGTTTTGGGGAATATGTATGTATGATTTCACTATGCGATGGGTGGGACCTACACCTCCTCCAATGCACTGGGTAATGATTTATATCTCCTAAGATAAACTAATATGGTCTTGGGAGTGATCCTTGACTACTAAGATGACCAAAAGAGTGGAAAATGAATACTAAGATGGTATGGTTCATGAAAGCATGAAAATAATATGTACATGGGAGTGAACTATGAATACTAATATGGTATAGGTTGTGAACCCATACTACAACGATGGGATTGGAAGCAATGCCTTTGCTTATCTGAATCAGTATATTCATATGTGTCTTCTATAATTCATTGTTATATTCTATAGTTATTATTACATGCCTCACTCTCTTTATTTAATTAGGATTCATGTTTTATGAATGAATCATATTTTTATATTTTATATGCAACGTATGATCTTCTATTTTCATGATCACGTTCTCATATCACCTATGCTCATGTTTATTCATACATGTCTAACCTGTTTTTCCTTACTGAGCATATGAGCTCACCCCTATTATGATTCCATTACACAATTTATTGTGATATGTATTATGTTTTATGTATTTTTAAGTATTTCCATCAAGAAGAAACTAGTGGGAGATGATGTAGATCATTTATGTACTTGTGATTATGTTTACATGTTTCCAAAAGAGCTAGACCAATTACTATCTATGGGTGTCTATTTCTATAATGTTTATGTATTCCTAAAACATTATGTAATTCCCAAGTATGTCATGTTTGGGTATTTATATGAACTCAATGAGATTGAAATAATTTTGTTTGACTTTCATCAAATGTAATAATGATACAACTATAATTGTATTACAATTGATTTTTAGAAGAAATGTTATAAAAATTGAATAATAATTTAAAATAATGAATAAATATTAACTATAACGTATAATCAATAAAAGGGAATATTCTATGGGGAAACCTATACACTTGTATAAAGACATGATCTTATTCATATACTTCTTACATTTCTACATTGTTAAATTTAATAAATTTCAAATTGATGTGATATAAGGACCAGACCCCAGTATCTCAGAGCTTGGGCCTTATTTTATTACACTGGAATATAAAAATGAAATTATCTTCTCGAAGGACTGATCAGTTTTGTATTATTGTAAACGAGATACATACATAAGTATATCTTTAAAACAAGAAATTAAAATCAACATAGAAACTTCATTAAAAACATCCATAACTCCTAGGTAATTTCACCATGTCATTCATAATAAAATTTATAATGTCCTATGAAAATTAAACATAAGATATGGGTGAGATCAAACACTCACTAAGAGTATTTAATATAGAATAAGATAACATAAACTTTAGACATGGTGAATAATTGAAAACACATGCCTTTACAAATAAACATGAACATAATATGGAAAAAAGATGAGTCGAGTAAATATTTCCATAATATAACATAATCATGGGTATTAAACTAGTCGAATTACCACATGAATCATCAATACAATATTCATAGTGTGGGAATTAAAAATTTGAGAAAATATATCCCTACCAACAAGGACTCGTTCCAAAATAATAAATAATCTTTTTGTCAAGGACATGTCCCAAGACTGTAGTTTGTCTAATTAGACCAACCGATGCACGGAGGGGCTATAGCAGGCCCCACCCAACACATTAATTTTCCAATTCATTCCTCATATTTATGGGGATAAATATAAACAACATACACATTCATATTGAAATTAATAAATGAAATGCAAATAACATTCCCTGAAAATTAAGAATAAACAAAAACCATTCAGAGTAAATTGGTGAATTGTTCAAAGATAGTACATCCATAGTCAAAATAAAAATAAAAAATTAAATAAAAATTCTATATTATAGAATAAAATATTAATTCAAATAATATATAATAATAAATAATATTGGTGAAATTGATGAAGATTCTCTTATAAAATCATAGAGTAATTCTTGAGATAAAATCCATTTTACATTGAAAAGAAGAGTTCATTTGGAAAAATATTTGTATAAAACCAGAATTTAATTAATGCAGTATAATACTAAAAAAATTAGTGATTTTATAAAATTAATGGTTTTCAAAAACCGATTATAGGGTGACCATGAAAACGAGTATGAATTTGAGAAATTCGCATGAATCGTGCTTATCTTTTGAACAAAATTGGGAATGATCCTTTTTAAAACATGTTTCTTTCCACAAAATAAGAAAGGATTATTATTGGTAAATATATATATAAAAATAAAACATATTTTATGAGGTTAAACTAAAAATAATAACATTTCATTAATGTAATTTTACAATAAAAGTAACTCAAATGAAAATGGAAGTTCAGGTGGAAAAACCCTTACCTTAAGTCTGAATGTGTTACCCCTTGAACATATGGTCCTGGAATATAAAATTAGACTAAATAATAACTTAATTAAGTACATATGAGTCATGTATATAATTTATTATAACACTGTTTAGTTCATTTAGGTCTTTCTTGATATGTAATAATTTCAAATTTCGTCATTCTAAAGTGTTCATTTTCTTGATTATCATAATCAGTTCTCTTGTTTTTAACTAATGGAGTTCATGTGGAAAATATGTAAATCCACAGAATTGAGATTAAATATTATTTATGAATATCCATAATTGTTTATGGTCATTTTTATGATTTTGATTAATTGAAATAGGATGAATCATTAGAATAATTATTAATGACATTCACCTAGATTATTTAAGCGGTATTTCAATTATTACGTACCAGTTTGGAATTATGATTTATTAATATGTACATATACTCATTTCTGAATATTAATTTGGGTATAATACATATCTAATAGTCTGGTTCAACCATATAAATGGTTTACTGACCATTAATAAAGTGAATGTGAAGAACAAAACCTCGTCATCAACGAAGGTTATAAATTGGAACCTCATGGAAGTTGATTCCGTTTATAAAAATTGAAGGGAGGGAGTAGGAATATTTATGAGGGTTCATCCATTAATGAGATATAATTACATTATATAAATGATACTTGAGATATAATGGTAATTTTTAATGAGTAGGTGAGGAGTGAAAAAGAAAATAAATGAACTTGAAAATAAAAGAAAAATTGAGAGATCCCTTCAAAAATTCGTCAACCTAACGACAACACATAATATTTCTTCAAAAGAATTTATGAGAGAAAAATGGTATATCATCATATATAAATCAAATTTAAGGGATTATGAATACATATTATCAAAACCTTACATATGATAATGGAATTTCAAGGAGATAAAATAAAAGAAGTGTTGACGAAGAGAAGAGGGTGAAGGGTTCTCTTACATTGAAGAGTAACTCCTAGAACATGAATGTTGGGACATTGGGGGATCAATAACCCTTTGGGAGGACTCCAAGGGAGGTAAAAACACTATAGCTTCTTGAATTAATGAATTTTAAGGAATTAAAATGAATGGTTTAGTGCGTATTTATAGTAAAAGAGAGATAATTGTTTTAATATAAAAAGACACCTCATTAGTGGTTTTTGAAAAACCATGGGATTTCCCATGGACTTTTCCAATAGTATTAGCCCCATGTGACACCTCATGTCATATATTACATTACACAAGACATCCACCCTTTTAATTTCTTTATTATGTCATTATGATGTCATTAATCATAACGAAAACTCAAAACTATATTTTTACTATTCACATAAAATTCGTGTCTTTTTGAAAAATCCCAAAAATTCACACCTACCATTTTTTGACGTGTAGAATTCAAAAATAAACTTCATTTTATAAAAATAACATTAAAACTATTATTAATTTATTTTTAAAATAAAATATTATTTAATTTGAACATTTACTAATCTAATGGTATAATTAGTTTTATATCAAATTTAAAAATTAATTAAGATTTCATTATCTTATTACCTTAAGAAAATAAAATAATATCAATATTTACTATTCATATGGGTAATATTACTATTCATATTACTATTCCTAAGGGTATGTTACAATTCATCAAAAATCAAGTTTGTTCTATCTGACTCCAAATGACTTACTGATCACAACTCTTGATGACTATTTTTTGAAATTCAAAACATAGAAGTGGAATGTTGTGTTTAATTTAAATATTATATAATGTATTCAATATTTATTTTCAAAACCATGGTATGTTACATTATCCCCTCCTTACAGAAATTTCATCCTCGAAATTCACAAAATATAGCCTAGAAATATTCGGGTATGTCTTCAACAAAAGCTCTTAAAGCTCTCATGTTGCTTCAACCATCTTATGTTTCCTCTAAAGATCCTTTACAAGATGAGTTGTATGGATTTTAATAATTGTTCTATAGTATCATGAATCTTGATAGGCTTTTCACAATAAGATAGATCAGGCTGAAGTCATATTTCTTCATTGGTGAGTACATGTGATGGGTCTGGCATGTATTTATTTAACATTGACATGTGGAACACATTGTGAAATTTTGAGTGACTTGGCGTCATTTCTACAGAGTATTCTATGAATCAAATTCAGTTCATAATTTCAAAAGGTCCAACATAAGAGGGACATAATTTAACCTTTTTAACGAATCTTAAAATCCCTTCTATAGAGATACGTATAAGAAAACCTAATCTTCTTCTTGAAATTTGAAATTCGTCCTTCAGTTATCGACATATCTCTTTTGGCTACATTTATCTATTTTGATATGGGTTTGGATAATAATCACATGTTCTATTGTTTCTTCAACATGTTCATGTCCAACCACCATTCTTTCACCAACATCATCCTAGCTAGTTAGTGTATTACTTCTCTTTCCATATAAAGCTTCATATGTTTCCATCTGAATAATTGAATGGATGTTATTGTTATATGAAAATTTTAAAAGAGGTAAATACTGATCCCACAAAACATGAAATTCAACTGAACAAGACCTCAACATCTCTTCCAAAAATTGAATAGTCTGTTATGATTTTCTTTCAGTTTGTGCATGGTAGGCAGTGATAAAATAGAGATCAGTATCTAGGGCCTTCTGAAAACTTTTCCAGAATTAAAAATTAAAATGGGGATCAGGATAAAAAACTGATAATGGTACACATTGTTGTCTTATAAACACAATTAATACATAGTCTTGTTAAATTTTAAAGTGGTAGATCATTTCTTACAGAAATAAAATGTTCTGATTTTGTAAGACGATCAACTATAACCCATATTAAATCATTCATTCTTAGATTCTTTGGTAGTCCCCACACAAACTCAATCGTAATATCATCCCATTTCAACATTGTAATAGAAAGGGTTTTCATGAATCGTCGAGGAGTTGTCTGCCAGCATTCACCTATTGACTCACCAAACATATTGACACATAATCCACTATATTCCTCATCATGTTTTCCCACCAAAAATTTTCCATTAGATCTCTATACATATTTTTTCTACCATTGAGTATTGAGAAATTAGAGCTCTGAGAATTGTAAAATAATTCTATATTTAGCACAGGAATAGCACGAACACAAATCCTCTTTCTGAATTCGAAAATACTATCTTCATATTTTATGTCAACCAAATTCCCATCATTTATCGCTTTAATTTTGTTTTGAAAATCCATATCATCACCATGATTATGTTTTATCCTTTCTAATTATGTGGTTTTGGGAAACATTTGATAAAGTAGTGTTGTGTTACCTTCCTTAATAATTCCCATATCCATCATTACTAGATCCATGAAAAATTATCAATTTCAACTCTCATATTTTTCAGAATTATGTGGTCCTTTCAACTGATATCATCATCCACCTTATTTTCCTTATTTGGTTGTAGTGTATTGTGGAATCATTATCTTTTAGTAGCTCAATCCATCTTTTTTTCTTGTGTTATGTTCTTAATGTGGGAAGATATATTAAAAACTCTTATAATCTATATATATCTAACATTTTTGTCCATAAAGGTAATTCCTCCAAATATTTAGAGAAAATACTACAATTGATAACTCACGATCATGAGTTAGATAGTTTTGTTTGTGAATTTTTATCTTCCTCGATGCATATTCCATCACTCTATCATTTTGCATAAGGACACAACCAAGACATTTATTTGATGCATTTCCATTGATCAAAAATCCATCATTCACTGGAGGTAGAGTCAGGATTGGATCATTCAATAATCTACTGTTAAATTCATTTAAAAAATATTCACATTACTTTGTCAATAAGAATATTTCCCCTTTTCCTGTGAGCTTTGTCATTGGGTTAGCTAAATGGGAAAAGTACTGAATGAAATGCCCATAATAACACGCAAAACCAATAAATCTACATTACTCAATAATGATCATTGGAGTATTCCATTCTTGCACAACCTTTTTCATTTTAGGATATACAGATATTCAATCCTTAGAGACAATGTGGCCCATAAAGGATAATTATTGGAGCAAAAAATCATACTTCTAAAACATCCCATATAATTTATTTCTTCAACGAGTCTTCATAATTGTGCACATGTGACATTCATGATCTTCAAAGCATTTAGAGTATATCAGGAAATCATCAATAAACAATATAACAAATTCATCAAGATATTCCTTGATAAATCTATTAATCTGATCCAGGAAAATAGATTGTGCATTAGTTAGTCCAAAAGGCATTACTATTAACTCGTAATTCCCATACCTAGTTTGGAATGCTGTTTTTGGAATGTCTTCCTTCCACATAAGCAACTTATGATATCCAAATTAAAGGCCAAAATTAGAAAAATATTGGGCTCCATGAATTTGATGAAATTAATCATCATTTCAAGGAAGGGGATTCTTTTCCATTATTGTTATAGCATTGATACCATTATAGTCAATGCACAACCTCCTAGACCTATCATTCCTTTTGTAATGAGGATGGGGCTCCCCATAAAGAAACACTAGGTCAAATAAATCATTTACCACTCTATTCCTCTAGTTGTTTTATTAGATCCCCCAACTCCACAGTGTCCACTCAATAAGGTTTATTTTATATAGGCTTGAACACAGAATTATGTCAATGGAAAACTAAATTTCCCACTCTAGAGGATGTCCATGCAAATCCTCTAGAATGACATCGACATATTATTACACAATATGTATGTACTCTACCTATAAATTCTTCTCCTCAGCCATATTTATTTCATTACATTCTTCCCCAATAATTGTATTCAGTAGAGCTTCTGATGGGGGATCTAGATGAGAATCAAATGGCGAGGTTTCTACTCTAAAAATAATAGATTCTACATCATTCTAAAAAATTGTAACTTTTTTCTTATTTTAGAAGATATTGACATCATAATTTGATAACCAATTCATACTGAGGATTACATCATATTCACCCATTGATATGATGATACTGATAGAAACTAATGTAAATTTTTGTGTCATGAGGGGGACTGATTGACATGGCTTTGTTGAAATCATACGTCCACTAGTAGTTTTTACTACTATTTCCCTTATTAAATAAAATTGGACATGTCAAATTTTCATGAAAATTTGGGATGATACAAATTAATGCGACAATGCTAAATCAAATAAAGCATTGGCCATGTTTGATGAAATGATCAATGTACATGCAACCACTTCATTAGGAACTTCAACCTCTGCAGTTCTGACAACATAATCATATCCTTGATTCCTTAGAATTCATTAGGGATCATTTCCCTGATTCTTAGGACATTCATGTGAATAATTTCCCACCTCCGTGCATGTGTAGTATTAACCATTGGTATCATTTTTCTTCCCCTTATAATCCTGAGTTAGGTGGACATTTTCTCCACATTTGTAATATAATCCCATTCCCTTCAAGCAAGTGATAGGGTGTTTCTTCCCACAATTTTCATAGTTTGGAAATTCAACTCTTCCCTTTTTTCCTGGTTTCAATATTTCCCTTTCTTGTGATTTTGACAATCCTCTTCTTTTAATTTTTTTTCATTAAATTTATAAGACATAAAAAATTTCTTTTCTATCTTGATATCACTTGAGACTATATGTTTATATGATGAGAAAATCTGGGATACCAGAGCCCACTAGAGGAATGACTTTATTCTCTAAAATAATCGATCTTTATTGCTGCTTGGATTTCTTATATAGTCCATAACATGTCTTTATAACCATGTGAAGTCTGCTTCATACTTTGTTACATTCTCATCTTCATTCAGCCTCAGATTCACAAATTGCCTCTTTATAACTGCTTGTTATTAATGGGGAAAGTATTTATCTATGAGTATTTCCTTAAAGTCTCTCTTTTCCATTTCTATTATTTCCCCTTCCACCATTGTGTTTTCAATTAAGTACCACCACTGATCCACATCTCCTAATAGATGTTAAACATCAATGAAGACCTTCTCTCTTTCATTAATTCCCAAAGTGAGAATTATCTTCTCTAGGGATCTTATCTACTATTCATCAACAAATGGATTTGTAGACCCATTAAATAATGGATGTTCTTGTCACGTAAGGTGATCTATCATGGCTCTTCCAGATGGACGGTTCAGATTCTCCATATGGGTATGTTAATTATTTATAACCTGAGTATGTTGTCCCAATATAGTTATAAGTTTCTCAACACCTGTCACAGCACCAGAGCCAACATCATTAGCTTGAATCGGAGGGAAATACCTACAGGGGACACGTGAATTCGTGCGGTTTCCATTTCATTCACCAGGCACCATTTCTAGATAATGTAATACACTAGATTATGATATGATTCAAAATTTATAATCTTATCATAACAAAATACATAGAAACAATTGAAATTCTACACACGGATAATACCATAATCAATAAAATGGTTTCTTTATGGGAAAATTTACATTTATTTCCCCCATATGGGCTTGTAATGAAAATATGAATTATATTTATCATAACCCCCAAGAGTGTCTTAACCGAGAGTGCAGAAAGGCCCGCTGTCATGCACTTGTTCCCGTTTGATTATAGCTCAAAGTATTGTTTTTATTTTTTTACCCCTAGATACATCTGTACAAGAGACGCCTCTTCCTACATGTATCCAGATAGAGATGCACTTCTTGAATCATCCTCAAAATCTATTCCATAACAAATGATGAGGACGTTATTGTATTCTTATACTCAAAGATGATATTAGGAAATCTTCCCTAATATACTTTTTCAAAATCCACTTTCCATGTTTTCTACTAAAAATCCTCTAATACCAACTTTAAGGACCCGACAAAAGATGATTGGAGTCAGTGACTTATTTTATTACATCGAAATATAATCAATGAATAAGCATATCGAAGGAAATAGTAGTTTATTATTATTGGAAACAAGACACATACATATGTTCAACATTACAACTTGAAATGAAAATCAACATAGAAACTTCATCGCAACATCCATAACTCCTAGGATATTTTAGAATTTCATTCATAATAGAAATATTCATGACCTAAGAAAATGAATCACAAGAAAGGCTTGAACTCAAACATTTTGTAAGATTTAGCAATACAATGGAAGATAACATAAACATTAGACATGGTGAATATTTGAAAGCACATGACTTTAAAAATAATCATGAACATAATATGGAAGAAATATGAGTTGAGTAAATATTTCCATAATATAACATAATCATGGGTATTTTAATAGATAAATAACCACATGAATCATCAATATAATATTCATAATGATGGAATGCATAATTTGGGGCAACATATCCATACATTCATTGTCTCGTTCCAAGACAATAAATAATCCATTTGTCAAGGCCTTGTGCCAAGACCATAGTTTGTCTCATTAGAAATACTGATTCACCGATGGGATATTGCAGGACCCACCTGACACTAACATTGTGAAATTTATTCCTCATAAAAATGGTGATAAATATCAAAAACATATACATTCATATTGAAAATTATACATGAGATGTAAATAACAATCCCCGAACAGTAAGCATAAACACTAACCATTCAGAGTAATTTGGTAAATGGTTATAAGATAGTACATCCATAGCCAAAATAATCATAAAACATTAAATAAAACATGGTATATGATAGAATGATATATTAATCCTAATAATATATAATAATCAACAAGAGTGTCGAAATATATGAATATTCTCTTATAAAAATTTAGATGAATTGTTTTGATAAAAACCCATTTACATTGAAAAGAAGAGTTCCTTTAGAAAAATTAATTTACACAACCATAATTTATGTAAGGTATTATTTTCATAACAAAATGAGTTATATTTTAAAGATAATGGTTTCAAAAAAGATATTATATGGTGCCCTTGAAAATGGGTATGAATTTGAGAAATTCCCTTGAACCGGGCTTGTCTTTTAGACACAATTTTGAAAGTTCCTTTTTAAAACATGTGACTATCCATAAAATAAGAAAGGATTCCGGTTGGTAAACATATACATAATACTCTCACATATATTAAGAGAATTAATTACAAATATAAAATAATTTTATTTATCTAATTAGATGATACAAGTTACCTGAATGAAAATGGATGTTTGGGTGGAAATTCCTTACATTATGTCAGAATGTGTCCCCCCATGAAAATTATGTCTGGGAATAAAACATAAATCTCAATAAAAACATAATTCAGAACTTATTATTAATTTATTAATTTATCCCAAATCTTTTTAGTTCATTTGGGTTCTTATTGATATGTTATAATATATAATTTTTCGTTCTAATGTGATTATTTTCTTGATTTTCATAATCGGTTCTCATGTTTTTATGTAATGGAGTCAATGTGGAAAGGAATTAAATATTTGGAATTGAGATTACATATTATTTATGAACATTTGTATGTGTTTATGGTCATTTATATAATTTGGTTACATTTAAATAATAATAATCATTAGATGAATTATGAATGACATTCACATAGATTATTTAATCGATATTTTGATTATTAGGAACTAGTTCGGTCTTATGATTTAATAATATGAACTTATACATGTTCCTGAAAATTAATTTTGTTATAATACATATATTATAGTCTGGTTCAACCATATAAATGGTTACATGACTAGAAATAATGGGAAAATGGGGAAGGAATCTTCATCGTCCACGACCGTTATAAATTGGAACCTCATGGACATTGATTTCTTTTATAAAAAAAAGTTAGGGAGTAAGAATATTGATGATTTTTCTTAAATTCAAAAGATATAATTATATAATATAGATTATAATGTATATATTATGTTCATTTAGAAATAAGAGGTTAGGAGAGAAAATGAAAAGACATGAAATTTTAAATAAATGAAAAAATGAGAGATCTATTATAAAAACTTGCTAGACTAAGGAAGTCTCATTAAATTTAATTATATGAATTGATGAGAGAAAAGGGTATCTCGTCATTTGGAAATACAACATTTAGTAATAGGAATACATAATATAAAACCCTAACATATGATAATGGAATTTCAAAGAGATAACATAAATGATGTTTTGACTAAAAGTGGAGGGTGAAAGGTTCCCCTACCTTGTTGAGTAAGTCTTAGAACATGAATGTTGGGACCTTGGCTGCTTAAGGACACCTTGGAGGGACTACTTGGGTGGTAAAACCAACAGATATTTTGAGGATGATGGATTTGGAATGGAATAAAATGAATAGATCTGTGTGTATTTATAGTAAAAGAGAGAGAATTTTTTTTAATATAAAAAGACACCTTATAATTGGTTTTTGAAAAACAATGGGCTTCCCCATGGTATATTCCCATGGTTATATCCACTTGCGACAACACCTATCATATGATATTGTACACAAGTCAACCAACCATTTATTTTAATTATTATTTCATTATGATTACATTAATCATACCAAAACACTGAACTATATTTTTACTATTCACCTAAAATTCATGTATTTTAGAAAAATCTAAAAAATTTAGCCATAATAGTTTTTGATATATAGAATTCAAAAATGAACTACATTTTTCAAATGTAATTTTCAAAATATAATTAATTTAATTTTTTAAATACAATAAAAGTTAATTCAAAAAATAGCTATTCTAAAGGTATAATTAGTTTTATATCACATTTAACAATTAATTAATATTTCATTATCTTATAACCATAAGAAAACAAAATAATATCATTAGTAACAATTCATAAGGGTTATATCACTAATCATATTACTATTCAAAAGGTTATATTACTATTCACCGAAAATCATTTCTTTTCTATCAAACTCTAAATGACATAATGATCATCACTCTAGATGAACGTTTTTTGAAATTAAAAACATAAAAGTTGAAAAGATTGGATTAATGGATTGATTTTAAAATTAATTTAATATTTATTTTCAAATCCATGTGGTTTTACCTGTGATGTTTTCATTCCTTACATGATATGTTAATAAAATATTTTATCTATAACAACATCTTGGTTTTGAAAATACAAAACATACAGAACCCGTTTAGAAACATTCCAAATCTCTTTATAGACTTCAAAACCCCCCAAGATATTCCTATGATAAGTTAAATAAAATCTTATTAAAAAACAACATTGATAACGGAGCTACAGATCCAACCCTTTTTTAGAATATGTTAAAAAAATATTATGTTAGTAAACAAATATTCGGATGACAATATATTTTGTTGAACTTAAAAATCATTTACATATTTCTTTGAGGATCATATGAAATATGAGTTTGATATGTCTATGATGTGTGAGTTATCATACATTGTAGGTCTTAAATTTTTGAAAATCCATGTGGTACATTTATATATCCAAATATGTATATAGAACGTCTTCCTAAGATATTTATGTATGAAAAAACTAAAAGTACTAGCACAAGCCTTGAAACATCCAATACTTTAGATATTGATTAAGCATGGAAACTATTTAATCAAAATAAATTTAGGAGTATGATATGGTGTTTACAATTAATAAACATCTAGTTATCCAAATTTAATGTTTCAAAATGATTATATACTTGATGTCAACCCATTTCAAACGAATAATATCTTAGAGGTGTTAAAAAATTCATTATCTGAAGGGAACATTGTATTTTGTCTTTAAATATTCTTCTATAAATGATTCTAGACTATTTTAATTTCAGATACATATTTTGGTGGATTTAGAATGGATAGGAAATGTACATTTGGGACATCTCATTTCTTTGGATAAGATTTACTATCTTGGTTATGTATAAAAGAACACCTAGTTGCACTTTCCAAAACTGAATCCAAAAATGTGGAAGTTGAATGTTGTTTTACTCAATAGTTTTAGATGCAATACATATTTACTAACTTCGGCATGAGTCATTCTAAAACTCCATTTTTTTTTCTGATAATAGGAGTTATATTGTGATATGTAGAAAAAAAGAACATCAATAAACTAATAAAAAATATAAATTAGACGCCATTTACTTCTATATCATACAATTAAAGGAGTTATTATTTTACAATTTCTCAGAACAAAAAAATAACATGATGATATTTTTACTATACACATTTTTTTGATAGATTTGAATACAATAATAAAAATCTAGGAAATATAAATATAATGATATTAATCATATATAAATCGTGTTATAAATCTCATTAAATTAATGAATGAATTTTTATAAGGGGGGGGGGTACGTAAGAATTTAATCATCTAAAATCTTTTTTTCTTAAAAAATTCAGGTTTCTAAACTATTTGAGTTTTTTTACATTGTCATACTCAAAATGTTTTTAATTTTTTTCGAGTCATAAATTGTTATAAAAATATGCCAAATCTAAAGAGTTGAACAAATGATTATTCAGAGTGAACATGTTTTCCAAAACCAAAATATGTTATAAATAAAATTATCTATCAATATTTTTTATAAAATTTATTGTCTAAAAAAATTAAAAAATGTTCAGAAACATTTTTTGTTATAAAAAATATCTTAACTAGTTTTTATTAAAAAAATAAAGAAGATCAGTTTACTCATACCGAAAAATATTGAATTCCAAAAGGTATTCTTATTTAAGTTTTTTCAGTAATTAATTACAATAGTAAAAAAAATTGATCAAATATTATTTTAGTTTAATAAATTTTTTTTCATCAAATATATCTATTTTGAAATCTAATTGATACTAATTCCAATAAAATATTTTCTTAATAAAATAAGAATTTAAAATTTACATTAAATTCCTACACAAATAATGAAAAGATCATCATATCAGATATAAAATTTTATAATGATCCATTTAAATATATATAATTCTAATCATTGTTGTTGTGCCAAAATATGGTCGGAACAACTTGTGTCCCTCAGCAGTTTTCATATACATTTACAACTCGTTTACATGCTATGCCCATTTTTAGGATTTTGTCTAATTTCTGATTTTATTCTCAATAAAGTGAAAACATTAGAATTTTTTTCACATAGGGAATTCTATAGTGATATAATCATTGAGAGAAACTTTTATTGAAAGTAAAATTCAATTATTAAAATGATCATTATTATTCAAGCCCAGGAGAATGTTTTTTTAAAAACAAGGTTGATATTTTGATTTATATTTTCATGAAATTATAATAGAATAGTATGCTATATTTTTATAAGGAATTAGATATAGTTGAATATGAATAGGTGGAAGAGAATGAATTAGGATAATGAGATTATAAAGAAATAGTGGTATAATATGATGATGATGATAAAGATAGAGAGACACATGAGGAGTCGTAAGATAATAAAACATCAAAAATCATCATCAACCTAAACTCTGATTTCCTGCCAATCCGATAAGGATGTATATTTGGGTGAATTGGGGTATGAAAAATAATCATGAAATGTAGAATAAAATTCATCATACAATAATAAGGAAGTATATAGAAACTCCCAAAAAGTAGTCATAGATAATGTTGAATCAGATAAATAAGTGCACATTATTAATGTTTCGAAAGAAGAACAATTTTCTCAAAAATGAATGGAAAATTTTGAGATGGATGAAAAACCAGACATATATTCCATTAGACCAAATTCTATTAAATATTTATTATTTTAATAAAACTTTAATGGCATGGTTTCTTAGAAATATTTTGATGGTGTTTTATAATAAATGGATTGATAATGTTATTTTATTCCCTCTATTCTAAATATAGAAGTAAGGTTTAAATTTACATGAATGATTATTAAAAAGAAATCATAATCCCTGAAAGTTTTTATTGAATCTGTTGTTCAAAATATGGTTGATTTTAAATCATTCGAAAAAATTGGAATACCTTAAAACAAATCATACAATAAGATGATTAAGTGTTCAATCAAAGTGGATGTTGATCTCAATGATCAACTCCTATAAGTAAAGAAACATTCTTTATAAATGAAAAATCATATGAAAATTTTAAAATTTATGTTGTGGATAGGGTTATATTAGTGGAGAATTTCAAAGATAAAATTGATGTTCCTAATGATGATGTATATGTTTTGAACGAAATTGTTCACATTTTAGAGTTAGAAAATAGTAGACGTTGAAGAGCTGAAAATGAGAATTTCCTTAAAAATAAAAAGAATAAAATGTTCTCTGAGGAAAATGAATGAATTATGTCATAAATTCAGTAAAAAATAGTGATGGAGGACCAAATCATAAATCTATAATCATCAATTGGACATACATTGAAGGATCAAGATGAATTTAAAAAAATGAAGGAAATTATAAAAATGTTGATGCATAAAGAATTATATTTTGTTATCTTAACTCCTGATGTATATATTGAATTTTTTTTGAATGAATGTTTTATTAGAATTAATTATTCATCCAAAAATATTATGTTGGAATGTATTGTAAATATGATTGGATATATTTGCATTCTTTTATTTCTTGGATGATTAGTTATTTCACATAAAATTGTTTCTTATCTTATTTATTTATAACATTTGAAGAGATATCACTTCCATATTAATTTTAAAAAAATTAAAACTGGGGTAATTTATTAATAAGGAGAAATTTATTTAGTTGGAGATGTTGATTAATGTGGAATTCTTTGATATATTTTCCTAATGGTGAGAAATTATACTAATGGTGAGGGGAACTGATTTAATACTTTCCTTTAGATTATAAGGATGTTATAAACTCAATGGTAGTGATGTTTTGAAAAATATAGTTGATGGACATAAAATTATTACTGAGAATAAGTTTTTTTGATAGGTATTATTTTTTATGTTATGTTTTTTGTTTTTTTCTTCCTTTAATGTAGGATATTGTTGAGTCAGATGCATTAATTCTTACATTTACATTGTTTATTTTTTGAAATCAAAAACACTTCCATAAAAAATAATTTTCTACCATTATATTTCCCATGGTTCATAGTATGTCTTTGTATAAAATATTAATTTATAATGAATGTAGAGATATTTCCATTGAAAATAGAATAAAATTACTATTTTACAGTTCAATTAATCGGACTGAAGGTCCATACGATACATTAGACTTTACAATATTACATGTTGTTTTCTATCATATTGAGTGTCACAAGAATTCGATGGATGTGGTGTTGATTCATGTAGATATAAAATTACATAGTTATTTTCCCTCAATTTCATGTAACTCCAAATAAATTTTCATTTTATGAACCCCATTTATGTTACTTCTCAATTAAATCCACATATGAGGGAAAAACACTACTTTTGGTCATACAGTCAAATTAGGAAATTTGGTTAATGTGTTCATGATTCCAATGTCCTGTAAATGACATAAATATCATTGTCCTAGGATTTAATTTATATCAATTATTATCATTTCCACATTATTTCAAACTAATCCAAGTGTGTTTCCACATTTTGACTCCTAAACTGGAAATATTATATTTTACGAAAATAAAAAATTTAAAAAAATTATTTAAATTTCACCAACTATTTTGATCATTCAATTTACTTGTCTTGATATTAAATGACAAAAAAATATATTATTGGTTATTTTCATGTATTTTTTCATCAATATAAATGTATATACGTGGTTTTGGAACACCAATTTGTCAAATGTAATTTTAATGAAAATGTAAATTTAAATGTTTAATTCACTAATGTTAAAATATAAAATGAGACATTTAATACTAGTGGGGAACCAGAAAGATAAAATGATACACACCTCCAAAATCTGATTCATCTTATAGGTCCATGTCTTTACATACGTCTATTCCTGTAGGGGACTAAAATAATAAATATTAAAAATATTATTATAATGAATATAAATTTTATAATAATAAAATATAGTATAAAATAGAATCATAGGATCCCCTATTCTGTCACCCTGGATGATATATTCCCATTGTGCGCTGCCCATAGCTAGTAACAATGTATCTACCATCTTGAGAGCATGAATTTAGCCATTAGATCTTCCACCCATCATTTCCTCTAATAAAAAAAAGATCCATAACCTTAGCACATGAAAATATAGAATGTAGAATCTCTGTTCCATATGTCATGTTATATCCAAGATCATCACGATCAACAATGCAATTAAATATATCATCCTTCTACAAGGAATGTTAAAGTTGTTAATTTGGTATCTATGTTAAATAATACTGAAGGACATCACGTTTAATATATATATATATATATGTATATATAGATATATATATAAGTATTTTTTATCAATACAAAAAGCACTATAAGATTCGTAACATCACGATTATTTCAATCTTGAGTTATCATCCCTATTGATATTCTACATGTCATTATACCTTTCTCCAATAAAAATAAACCAATAATATATAACAATAGAACAAAAAACCACATTTAATAATAAATATAAAAAATATATTATAAATACATCATTTCAAATCGGGGACACATGACGATTCCAAAACCTATGAGGTAGTCCCTACATCACAAGATTCTCATAATAATGAAATTTAAATACCATCATTAAATAAATAAGAATTGATTCTTGTTAAATGTAACACAATAATTAAAATATATATAAGAATAATAATCAATCTCACTTTAATAGCCTCTGTAGACAGATATGTAACCATGTCACTCCACTGATATTGGAAAACACCTCCCACAATAGAATACAAAATGTGTTGGGAAAACATATTTGGTAGCCAATTCTACCTCTTAACTATTAATTTATAATAGTTACACGTTTTATAATATTATTCTATACATACTAGCTAGAACTCATTTTCTATCACTCTCATATTTATATATTTATGAAAAAAATTATAATACATTTATGTTTTTTTAAATATTGATAAGAAACCTGAAGGATTATGGTACATGAACATCCCTCAATAGTCAATCTAATGTGTCTTTAGAGAATAAAGCCTAGTCATTTTTAGTTAATTGAAATCTATTTGGGTTATATGTGATTTAAACTACCAATTGAATAAATGATGGGTGACCATCTCCCATGGGATGGTATGTCTCATCCTATTATATATCAAGAGTATTTTGATGATGAAATCCCACAACCGAAGCCTATCCTATGACATAGAGATGTGGTTGAGTATAATCCTACAATAAACAATTTCATACAATATTTTAAGGATGTATGTATATATATTTAACTATTCATTGATAATATGGAAAAATTACATTCATATATACCATGATAATTGTAGAAGATACGTCTCTAGAATAATGTGGACATTGTTCAGGTTCCACAAACATGTCTTATATCATAGTAACCATTAATAGTTAAACATGCATAAAATATATATTAATTAAAGATAAATTAAAAACATAAAAAAAATTAAATAGTTTATAAATAGTTTAACTATAAAGAATTACATTAAAACCATAGAGCGTGAAAAACATCACACAATTCACTAGGCATGAAAATTTATCATTTATACTTCAACGATCACTCTAAACAATATAGTATCATGATCTAGTTTATTTATAATGTATTAATCTAGAAATTTTGATAAAAATGAAATAGTCTCTGTTTTATATCATTCTATTAAAAACAATCCTCGCCTTGAATTCATCTTAAAATCATTCAAATTTTGACTAAAAAGAATGGTGATAAAGAAAATGTTTTCT
The DNA here is from genome assembly GCA_963277665.1 of Viscum album. Taxonomy (NCBI): domain Eukaryota; kingdom Viridiplantae; phylum Streptophyta; class Magnoliopsida; order Santalales; family Viscaceae; genus Viscum; species Viscum album. The sequence goes on along the minus strand of OY728139.1, from coordinate 977,574,867 downwards.
AATTGTTAAGAAAAAATGAAAAATTATAATGCTATCATGTTCATATGTATATAATATACTATTGAAGTTCTACAATTTAAACTCAAAATGGTCGACTATATTTTCACAAACTTGATCATCCCATGTACATTTTATCAATATGTATTGAAACCAATGTTTATATACAACATCATTGATATATGGAAATTGATGATATCAATAAACAAAATATATTTATGTGTAAACAATGTCATGGCTTCTTATTTAATGTCTTTCATCAACAAATTTTATGTGAATTTGAATGAAATTATCATCTAAAGCTTTGTAATGATATGTCGCTAAAGATGGATAGTCCGCTAGTTAGTTAAATTATTCAATCAATGTTGGGTCACATAACTCCTTCATGGTTATTGACCAATATATTTCATGGAATTAAATATATAGTTATGCATAATGATATTAGAAATATAATTCAATCATAATGAAAATTAATTTATACATACAATTGTTGTGAAACAATAATGATATGATGCATAATGATACTTTTGAAGCTGATAATCACTAGAACAATGAATATCATTTTTATGTAATGAATTTTTTTCCAATAAATGAAATTTTCTTATTTAAATGATCAACTTATATATGAAAACAAAATACATTAAAGATGAATAGTACATCTGATATGACATGTACAACAATAATAGTGCCTCTAATGAAGTATTGATCAAGATGAATAGAATTTGTATGACTTAAATGTTTCCCATATAAATTATAGTTCATTCTCCTTATATGCTATAATTAATCTGAGAGATATTATATAATTTTTATTCGAAATCTATAAGATATCTAGCACAAAAGGTAGAACACTCATCCACCAAATAACCATTGACCATTGATACCTCTGTATGAGCTCTATTACATATAAATCATTTTGTTGGATTCAAATACCTCTCAATAGTATACATACAATTCAATTGAACAATACAGATATCAATTACATGAATGGTTAAGTGTTCTATTAAATGAATCAAAACATCAATATATGAGTGTGGAAATAGTTTATCAAGGTGAAAACCCATAAGTAAAATCTTATCCTGTAATATTTTTAAATCACTAATTCCTTTATTTTTTACATAAATATGTCTAAAAATTTCACATATTAATCATTGGTTGAACATCATATAGTTATAAAAAATCACAATTTGTGATTGGAATCATCTTTTGAAGTAGTATTTTATTTTCAGGAAGTTTCATCCCTTGCAAGAAGTGTAGAAATCAAGCACCGTGAGCATATTAAAATTGTAAAATATGTTATTTTTACTCATCATATATTTCAAAATAGACATGTAATCCCCGTTACCCACAATAAACTCTGAATGAAATTGTTTCATTAATCCTTTTTTATTTTAAATCTCGTCACTCATTAACAGTCCTTTTATTATCCACGAACACAAAAAATGGCACAAAAACATATTATCACAAAAAAATAAATTTCCCCGAAATATAGATTATTCTATAATATGTTAATTTTTATGTAAGGTATATTCAAAAAAATGGTTCCCCTTATAATTGTGTTTGTGTTTTATACCTACATAACTAAATGAGGTTTATTAAAGTCCAAAAAATACAAAAAATTTATATACCATGGTAATGTTTTGTTTGCCAATATTTGAAAATATTTCAACACATTTCATGATCATTTGTGATTGGTTGAATTCCCTAGAACCATAAAATTTTTATTTGTTCCTTCAAAACATATTCGGAGGGGATGGAATCATATGCGTCTTGTGTAGGTCCATTTAATAAAATATTTAATCCATTTAGAATTTTTACTTTTAATGCATTAAGGGTAATGAATTCAACATTCATACTCCAACCCGATATATTTTTATAAATCTAGGACACATTGACTGTCTATAATAATATAGCATATAATTTGAACATTTTACACATTTCTAAATCTAATGTTATCAAACAGTCAACCCCAGATTCATTCAACTCATCAATCAATGACTAATGGTTAACAAAAATATTGTCACTATAACTTCTAGGTCCATTAAAAAGATTGAAAAGCTATTGAAATTTTAGTTTCACATAATGTCATGGTGGAAGACTATTCAAAAACAACACCATGGGCCATCTGTTATGAGTTTCGCCAACCAAATACCTGAATGAATTGAAACTATACTCTACTAAACTGATTGAGTCATTATGACAATCTATTTAATGGCAAGGTTTAGTCTGATTTTGCTCCATCCTTACAACAATTTCTATTAATTATGTTAGAATATCATTATTATTATTTCGTTGTATATTTTATCTCATAAATTTTGATATTTTAGATGAAATAAATAATATTTTCTACATCAGATTTAGTGGAAAGTGGTGAACATTCATTACAATAATCACTTCCCCCTATTTCATATTCCAAAATTTATATGTTTTATTTTCCCCAATATTTTTCTATATGGATGAGAAATTGACTATAAAATTATACAAATGTTACGTTTATTTTCTAAATCATATACAGTTGTTTTAACATGAATCTATGGTCTCATATGTGATAGCAATGTTCTTTGTCAACATAAGAGCATGGAATTATGATTTCAGAATAATAGCATTAGCAAGATGTAATTTTTTTTAATAACAACTACATCATGTTCAACAATGTGTCTGGCCACTAATTCATAGAATTCATGTGCAATAACTCCATGATAAAATACAATTAACTATAATAAGTACACTATAAATATTATATTATTTTTCATCATCTGGTATTTCATAAATACTCAATGAATCATGATCTAGAATAGTGAATAGATTGATCACACCAATCTCAAAATTTTAGATGTCAATTTCATTAGGATCTAACACACATAGCATTTCATTGAGCATTTCAAGCATCTGATCAATCCTCATAACATCAACATCACTCAGAATAGATTATATTTAATTAAAATTAATATATAATTCCCCAAAATATGTAAAACTCTTATAATTTTTCAAAAACACCTAAAAATAATAGGTCCTCCTTCACTGTATCTCATCTGAATTGATATCCCTCCCACCTTTTATATATGGACAACTAATATATTTACTTTTAAATACTTTTTTAAAATAAACAAATTTTATAATTCCAAAAAAAATATTATTTTATTTTTCAATTTGGAATATCAAAACAAATATTATCCATATATGTATGTCGTGATCAGCTCCCAAAAAAAGTGTTCCCCCTCCTGGGCTATTAATTAGAAAGGAGGAGACTGACCGCCTGAGTACTATTTCCAGAAGGCCCTAGTCTGTAAAATAGCACTGAGGGAATATAATATATATAAATGTGAGGCATTACCATCAAATTAAAACATGAATAAGAGAGAGATAAGACAAATACACCAATAAAATCATGATAATAAAGTTAAAACAAACCCATGTGTATAAATGAGATGTCCTAAAAAACTAAAAAAACAGATAAAGAAACTAAATGTACCAAAAATGTAAACTCAACTGTGAGAACAAATCCAAAAAATCTCTTCAAAACAAAAATCTAATAATATATTGTGTGATCTCAAAAATGTTCCTACTAACCTAAAAAACAATTTATATATACCTAGGGTGATCATAAAACTACACATAGTAGAATCCTCCACAAATCATCTCATGCAATGGATAAAGAATGCATAGTAAAAACAAATAAAAAATATGTGAAATTGACTAATCACATAATTACAAATACTAAGTACCCAAAATCACCATGTATATCTCTTACCATGTCATTAATAATAGAGAGGTCAATTAATATAAAAATAAATAAACATGGTAACCCTACTTCTACTTCCCCCCTGATTTTCTGCTATGACCTAACCACACATGTATTATTGAATATATCTCCAAAAGAATCTTGAATGGTGACACCTGAGCTATGTATAATGACATGGATAAAATTAATCACATAATTTTATCATATCATTCCACATCTCCAACTAGTACTAAATATGTTTTTAGCATACACCAAATCCCGTAGGATGTGTATAATAAAAGTGTCATGGGGTAATAGAAGAATAAATCCCCAAACCAACAAAAAAGATTTCCAAGGACCACTGAATAATCAATATGGTTTAATTCAACATACAATTGAAAAAACTGTTTTTTTAATAGAAAACTCACCCCAATTGTGTTCTTATATGGGATTATGGAATAAAAAAACAATTTTTGACGATGAAAATAGTATAAGATCAAAGGCATCACTAGTTTTTACATGTAACAGTCCCTTTGGGACCTAATAAATTGAAATAATACCACCCACACACACACCATATTAGATGCTAAAAAAATATATTACAGTGCACATAGGTAATTAACATTGTCATATGAATAGAAAATAAGTTCAAAAATAGAAATTAAACTCTAGAAACAACAACACAGAAAGAATCAAGATTATGAAAAACATATAAACTGAACAAATGTCGGGGCATCCAGGTTACTTCAAGATCAAAGAACATAGATCCCAATACTTCATTGGATCACATTGTATGATTATCACAGCATGTTTCTATATTCAATAATGGTCACATGCCTTAAATTAGAAAGTACCTCAAGAGGCTCCAACATGATCTATATAGTAGAAGTGTATTAGCAGCTCGTCGGTCTAACATATGAGAACATTAATGGGGAAAATAACACGACTTCCAATGAGATTAAATTCAAGTAAGACAAATCTCAACATTTGGTGACATAAAAAGTAGACTACACTACCAACAAGAAGAAAACAAAACACCAACCGTGAGAGGGAATCAATTTTGGGAATATGGATATCTTCTTACTAAATGAACTCGATCACCAAAAAGATGATTTTCCAATATGATTCATTTATCAAATATAAGTACTGCATGGGTGAAAAAACATATTCTAGAACCTTAAAATGATTACTGCATATCCATGGGGAGGATACCATAAAGAAAACACTGAAATGACCACCCAACAACACATGGAATGGCTCAAATAAATTGATAGATAGAAAGGATTTGGAAGAAACATAAATTGATGGCCATAAATTAAGAGAATATGTATAATGTGGATTACCACAATGAAATCTAAAATCAACCAAGCCAAACTATTGAGCATGGCACATAAATCAGATAATATGTTAAAATCAATCCATAATCTAGAATAAATAAATATGAGAAAGTATTTAATAATAAATGGAATGTATTTAAACAATTTATATGGTTAATTAAAATATTAAATATAAAAACTTTGATTACCCAAATTAACAACACTATACCATTTTCAATTGAATATTTATGTTGTTGTGGTTGCACCTAAATGTTATTCAACAGGATCAATGATCATGATATCTAATAAGTGACTGAATTTGAAATATGTTATAGCCTTAGTAAAATTATCTATTGTGTTTTCATGCATGTGTATCTTTGTTTCACACACTTCCCCACTTTCAATAACTTCTCTAATAAAATGTATCCTAATATCCATGTACATAGTCAATTTCAAGAAAAATAAATGGAAAATTGAGAATCACAATGAATAGTAATAATAGAATTACTAATTCTTATTTTTGAAATCAGACACATAAGCTATATGTCTCTATGACTACTTATGTCAGTGCAATGTACTCATCTTCAGTGGTCGAGAGGGTCACCACCAATTTTGTATTGAACATCTGAGATATAGGTCCTCCATAGGTGGTGATGATTTAACCCGTTTGTTATTGCCTAGTTTCATCATTTAAATCATAGTCAGAATATACATAACTAGTCACAAATTCAAGAGAATTAATATTCTCACCACAGAAAATTTAAAATAATGATGTAGAATAAATGTACTTCAACAACAATTTTAGAGCATCTGAATGTTGCATATTTTTTAACAGATATACTATAACTAAATATAGAAAAAGAAACTTTTGTCGAGTTCAAATCATATAATACATAATACATCCAACTACATTGAAATACAATATTCTACTCTTATATTGAACATATGAAGCAAGAGCAGGTGTCAGAGATAAGGAAAATAGAAAATGATGACCTAAAGAAAAATAATATGGTTCAAACAATCAAATAAATTCCTTATATGCACTTTAAGTATATAGGAATGTTGAGATACATAATGAATCTTATCATTCATTTCTCTAATAATTTCCATTCCCAATATTTTCGTAACACAACCTATATCTTTCATTTGAAAATATAAATTCAATTTTTTTTAATATCGTTGATTAATTTAATATAAGAACATATGAGTAACATGTCATATACATAGATCATTAAATAAAGAATTCATTTTTAATAGATTTATAGTATACACATGCATTAAACTGGATCCTTTCGAATCCATTTTCGTACATGAATGAATCAAACAAATTATATCACTACCATGAATCATACATTAATCCATATACAAATTAATTAAGCAAGAAACCATGGTTATGTTTAAATTCATGTTCATAAATAGTAGGAGGCTTCATGTAAAATTTTTTATTTAATCACCATGAAAGGAATCAGTTTTGACTTATAGCTGTAATATATGAAAATCTAAATGGGATGAAAAATAATATATAATTCTTATTAATGAATATTTTGGTAAATGAGAATAAATTTCAAAGTAATCATTTAATTCTATTTTAAAGGGGTCCTTTAGCTATAAGTATTTCTTTAAACATAATTTAATTTTGTATAGTATTTTATCCATTTGTTTTATATATCAATATAAAACCAATCACATTGGTAGTAATTTGTTTATTTAAAATAAAACATTTATGGTACATTCATAGGGATTTCATGTCATCTTTCATCGTAGAAATCCTATGTTGAGAGTTTTTGTCCCTGAAAACATGATTATAGCTCTAGTTATCCATGAAACAATGATTTTCTACCACAATTATGCTAACCGAAACTATATTGGAATGTATGTACCTAAGAGGAGGTCTACTGACACTCCTTTACATATCCACAATGAACTGATAACCCATAATATCACTAAGAACTATATCATTAGGAGTATCTCTAGAATCTGACCAATATTATTTCTCATCCTAAGAAAGATGAATTGGAGGGGATGAAAGAGTCTCAATAGGATACTCACTAACACATAGATGATAATCCTAAAGATCCCTATTATGGCATGGAACAAATCATTAATTAATGGGTGGTTGGACTATAGTCATAAAAACTCTAGAAACACAACATCCCGAAAAAGAATACACTTTTGAATGCCAGATTTATCTACACAAAGCTTATACCAATTCAACCCCATAGGATACCCAATGAAGATTCCTATGGCATCTACAGGATTATGTTTATCATTCATAACATGAGCGTAAGTAGTGCATCAAAACACAACAAGATGTTAATATGATGGTGGGTGATTTATCCACACCTATATAAGAGTCTAAAATCTATTGGAATAAATGGGTTACCTATTTATTATGTAAAATGTCATAGTGATAGACTCTTCCCATAATTATATTGGCATTCTAATGCGTGCATGTATGGTATGAACCCTCTCACAAATGGTATGATTAATATGTTTAGCTAGACCATTCTTCCGATGAGTATGAATCATGGTTTAGTGCATTAAAATTCCCTCACATTCACAAAACATGGTAATATTAGTAAATTGGTATTCAAAGATATTACAAGGTCATGCCAACCTTTATCTTCTTTAACGATTAATTTTATATAGAGGATTTCAATGTTTTAAACACCACAAATACAACATATTTCTTTCTGAAAATATAAACATATAAATTCATTGAAAGTTCATTAAATAAGGTGACAATGTATGAGCCTCCCCCATGTTAGGAATTCTTATAAAGTCCCAATATATTAAAGTGGACATATTCAAGTGGAATTCCATGCTTTAAAAACATCAATTTGGATTTTACTGTTACGACCCGTCTTCGGGGCCCGTGCCTTGACTACCCCAAGCCCGCCTTCCATAGGCCAGGGGCTGGCAACTAGCACCAAGGCGTAAGTCCCGATAAACAGGGAAGGCATTGCCTTGGAAAGTAAACAACCACCACAGAGTAAGAAAGAGAAAAAGTAAACACTAAGCAAAAACTGTAACAAGGTGTGCTGAAAGTAAAAAGGGGCCGCAAATACAAGCCCAACTGTAAAGTACAACTGAAGGGAAAAACATCAACTAAAGGTAAAGCTGCAACGTCGAGCCGTCCTCTGGAAGTCCCACATGTAGGGTGGGTACAGATAGCCTCCACTGCTCCTCAGCCCATCCGTCCGCTCCGAGTACGTCCCGCCCAGTGGTCCACCTCCAGGTACCGTCCTGCTCCACAAACCTCCACTACGATAAGCGCTGTCCGTCCTCTGCAACCAACACAATGAAGTGCGGACATAGCCCATTCAGGGGTGAGTATAAGCTACTCAGTAGGGACCCCGAGACCCTCGAAGGTCTCCCGAAATCCACAAAGGATAAAACCCAAAGAAAGATACAATCACGAAGTAACTTCCGACTCTACTTAGGTATATACCCATACATATACCTAAGTCACCAATTCTCGTTCGGCTCCAACACTCGAGCCCAAGTACAACCCAATACACACAGGAAAGAAAAACGTACTCCACATAGGATAACGCAACCCAATCCACAAAGGATAGCAAATGTAATCCTCATAGGATAGCTCAACACAATCCACAATGGATATCAAACGTAATCAACACAGAAAATATCAACAGTATCCACAAAGGATAGCAAACGTAATCCACACAGAAAAGCTCAACAAAATCCACAAAGGATAGCAAACGTAATCCACATAGAAAGGCTCAACAGAATCCACAAAGGACAACAAAACGTAATCCACACAGGAAAGCTCAACAGAATCCACAAAGGATAGCAAAACGTAATCCACACAGAAAATCTCAACAGAATCCACAAAGGATAGCAAACGTAATCCACACAGAAAAGCTCAACAGAATCCACAAAGGATAGCAAACGTAATCCACACAGAAAAGCTCAACAGAATCCACAATGGATAGCAACCGTAATCCACATAGAAAAGCTCAACAGAATCCAAAAAGGACAGCAAAACGTAATCCACACAGGAAAGCTCAACAGAATCCACAAAGGATAGCAAAATGTAATCCACATAGAAAAGCTCAACAGAATCCACAAAGGATAGAAAATGTAATCCACACAGAAAAGCTCAACAGAATCCACAAATGATAGAAAACGTAATCCACACAGAAAATCTCAACAGAATCCACAAAGGACAACAAAACGTAATCCACACAGGAAAGCTCAAAAGAATCCACATAGGATAGCAAAACGTAATCCACACAGAAAATCACAACAGAATCCACAAAGGATAGCAAAACGTAATCCACAAAGGAAAGATCAACAGATAAATTTCATAGGTATATTCCCATACATATACCGAAGTTATCAAGTAACCCATCTCAATCATGAGGAAACACAAAGATCATTGACTCAGCTCAAACCAGGATTTTCATTATCGAAACCGTAACTGCTGAAGAGCTCCGTCTCTAGAGTGTACAATGGTCCTGTCACGACCCCGAGGTACTGCTCACTAACCTAAGACTGCTGAGGTACTCCTCCTGCCGAGTACCGCGGGCCTGCCACCTCACGTAGTAGTGCTTCCCGCCGGGGTCTGCCACCTCACAAAGTAGTGCTCCCCCCCTCATAGCCTACAGAGGTACTCCTCCTGTCGAGTACTGCGGGTCTGCCACCTCACATAGTAGTGCTCCTCCACTGTAGGTCTGCCACCTCACAAAGTAGTGCTCCCCACTGGGCTATGTAAGTCACTCTGAATCGAATCGGACAAGCGGTCTTCAGGTCTCAGCCATCTACACGGTCTCCGTACTCCACACGCTCGTCTCTAGGAGGGTCTGATCTACGAGCTACAGGTCAATACTCCAAGTATCACAAAGTCCCACGAAGAAGGGTGAGCACAGTCATCGTCGCGGTCCACTGAGGATCTCGGCACAGTTGTCGTCGCGGTCCACTGAGGATCACCGCACAGTCATCGTCGACGTAGCCAGCACTAGGGTTCCCGCACACAGCAAGCTCGTTCGGGAGGGTCCGCTCTAAGAGCCGAGAGGCTGATACATCAACTGACACGTAGCTCAAAGTTGATGTATCCAAAAGTTCCGTATTGTCAACAGGAACTCAACGTCGCAGATGGCGCATCAATCGGACGCCCGGTCTGAGAGTTATTGGCATTTTCGTCCAAGGGGCCCGGTTTGTTTTTAAGACAAAACCAACCCGACCGCACTCCACCTACGTCCAAACCTCGGGCGAAGTATGCCAAAAGATCCATCTCACTTAGAGGAATCCTCCAAAACTGACGGCACGTCAATCGGACGTCCGTAGCTCAAAATATGAGCGTTTCCGCTCCGAGGGCCCGGTTGGTTTCGTGTACGAACCAACCCAGCCAAACCAAAAGTTCTCCGAAACCTTGAGTGTAGTATACCGAAACTACCGTCTCGATCCAAGGATCGTGTTTCCACTAACGGCACGTCATTTGGAGGTCTACAACTCATGATAAGGGCAATTGACCGAAAGTGGTCCAAAAACGGGGGGTCTGGGTCCGGGCCGACCCGAACCGGGTCACCCGACCCGGTTGGCCCGGCCCGGCCCAGCCAGGGCCGGTCCGGCTCGGCTCGGCCGAGCGGCCGAGCGGCCGACGCGGGGGGAGCCGCCGCCCTGCGTGACACCCCCGTGGCACCCGCGGGGTGTCGGCCAGACAGGCAGACGACGCGGGGGGGAGCCTCCGCCCCCGCGTGACACCCCCGCGGCACCCGCGGGTGTCTTCCTGGCGACCGGACGCAGCTTCAGCCGCATCCCACGCGCACCGGACCCGCACGGGCCGCCGGAGTCGCTCCGGTGGCCCGTTTTCCTTCCCAGCTGCGCCGTTGTCCCTCCCGGGTTCCGTTCTTCACTACGGAATCGTCAGATCACACTTGCGTCACGATTTGTCATCGCCCGCCAAATCCGCACAACCACGAAGAACGGCAGAGGGTTGTCGGGCCATGTTCGTTTGGCCCGCACTCTCCGCGTTAGATAAAAACAACAGAAGAAATTGTTCAACACATGAACCAACAATTTTAATAAAATAAAATTGTTCATATGAATCCGGTTCTTTAATTTTTAAAGAACATTCACGGGAATATAAAGAGGGGTAATCCAAAAAAAAATTCCCTACCACATCAAGTTGCCGCTCGCGAGTTCTTCGCGGAATTGGGGATTGTCGCGTCGTCGCGGTATCCGGCGTCGCGTCGTCGCGGGAGGGGGTCACGTCGACGATCTCCGAGGCTCAAGAACAAAAAGATTTAATTAATAATAATTAAATCCTTCTTGAGTTAAAATCCACAAAGGAGTTTAAAGAATTGCAACCACTCACCTCAACGGATGATCAAAGGTTCGTGTTGAGGATTAAGGAACGTCGTGGGAGAAGAAACGTCGGTGTCGCGGCACACGGCGTCGCATCGTCGATTTCCGCCGGTTCGGCGTTCTTCGTCAGAGACCGGCGTTCTTCGCGTTCTTCGCGTTCTTCGCGTTCTTCGTCAAGAAGAGTGAAGGCACAAGAATTCTGTCAAAACCTCTCAACGTGTAATCTCCAAAAGCTGTGTTGTTCTTATTTTATTACTACGCCAACATACGAAAAAGGTAAGTAACAACCCATCAATTCATTGAATTAATTCAACGAAAGAAACCGCCCATTTAATTCATGAATAAAACTGCCTAATTAAATGGTGCGTTAAGAATTTAAGAAAACACGTCAGTTGACTTTCATAATGACGGGTTTTCGAGGGTGCGTTACTTAGCGGAAAGAAACGGCGGGGCTCGTGCGGGCCCCACCAAAAAAATATCTTACCAAGAGGGTATGATATTTCTGGATAGTACCCTATCTGTTTCAACTTAGCTTAAGCCACTTTTAAGTGGCTTCCAAGTGGCTTGATTGAAAGAAAATAAAGTTTGTCGTACAATTATTTTATTTCTTAACTTTAAGCCCAAAAATTAAAAATCACAGCCAAGCAGACGCAACTCCAAAAGAGCTGTTCCTAAGCAAAAATCGGCGCTGTGATATCATCGGTGCCCTCCGAATTCGATTCCGGGCACCGATTCAATAGTTTGAAAAACCCACTTGTCTGTTCACTGAACGTACCTGAGCCAATCTTCGGAAAATGATTCCGGGGACACCGGGCCTCGGAATAAGGTGCCGTCAGAAGCTGCGCTCTTGTAAAATTCCAAAGAAAATTAAGAAAAAAATTTCCATGAAATTTACAGGTCTTTACATTACTCCCACCATAGGGCTTTACGTCCCCGTAAAGCTCCAACACAAACATAGGGATACAAAGGCGGTACTGAGCACGCATCTGAGCCTTCTGCTCCCAAGTGCTCTCCTGGAGGTCCCCGAGCTTCCATCTAAAGTTCTTTAGAGGAATCGATCGTCCACATATGACCACTCCTATCGATCCTCGATCCCCACTTGGACCTCCGCAAAAGTCGCCCCATCACCAAAGACCAGCTCTCCAAGGTCAAATATTTGTGTCGGGTTGTGCACATATATCCTCCGCGGAGATATGTGGAAACGTCATCCACTTAGTTCCACTGAGGTGGATGGGACAAGCGTAAAACCATCCCGCCTACCCAGCTGAGGATCTAGAAAGGTCGGTTGAACCTCAGAGATAACTCACCGCCTTGGCCACATCTCCGTAACCCTCGTCGAGGTGAGACCCGTATAAGGACGTGATCATCATCCTCGAACTCCCGAGGTCTCCAATTCCTGCTGGAACTGAAACTCAAAACGACTGCTGCCACGAGGGTAAGGTTGACTGACTCAAGAGTGATCGGTCGCACCGTTCTGTGCTTCCTGGGGTTTCATTTTTGCTGACCAAGGAAAAACCCATCCCGACGTTGTAGTTTATCCACAACATTTTTGCCTAATACCGCCAATTTGTGTATGAACTATGATTACCCAGTCCATACTAAAACCAACGTCGTAAGGCCACGACGCTGCCACCAAGTGATTCCAACCGAAACTCTCGCCTCGAGGATCTGACCACACCATCGGCGTAAGTGTGATTAGAGAGTCTCCTCCCAAGGTATCTCCAGACGTGAGGGTCAAGTCCACGGCTTATCGGAAACTCTAGGTCTATGACATGATTTGTGAAAGCGAAGAATGATTCATATCGACGTCTGTTACTACAGCAGCTAGTAGTGGACACAGACTGTCCCTTGAATCATTTTTAGAGTCATTGGGTCACACTCCTTGATCGCATGCAACCGCACTCTTCCTCTGCCCTCCAGCTCCCTGAGCCTTGCAGGGATAACTAAGGCGGGTGGTTGTAGCATGTTAAGATGTACACCACCTCATGCTACTATCCTAGCTCCGCCTCCACGTCTGCCACTTCGCAAACTCATCTCTCTTTAAAGCTTCCTCTTATTGAAACATTTAACACGCCCGAGTCTCTAATACTGGCACAGGTTTCCTGTTTCTTACTACACTGTGCAGTCTTCATCCGCTCCCGGATGAACTGCACCTCCTTTGCACACGATCTGGAAGAGCTGCTAAAATTTCTCCTTTGCCGAAAAGAGAAACCCGGTCTCATTCCACCTGGATGAACCACGACCATTGCCTAATACAGTCAATCCTGACATGAAGGATGCATTCTTTCCATGGATGACGTCGCAAGGACTCGACGTAACTACTAAGAGATCCAACTGTCACTCTCGCCTCCAAAGGTCGAGTCACACTGTCGGCATCAGTGTGAGGTCACTGGGTTTCCTCCAGTAGGAATCTCAAAAGTGAGGGTCAAGTCAACAGTCTTAACCAAGATCACTCAGTATCAACCAAACAAAAGGAAAAGAAATCAAACATCACAAAGATAAGTGTCTTTCTTTTTATTGCAGTTCATGGTACAAAGACACAAAAACATCATCAACACGGATCTAGAAGTACAAGAGACGTATCCACTAGCTCCGCTCCCGTCCACCTTCTCCAGGAGCTCTACTGCCTTGTCCACTGCTCGGCTGTTGCTCAAGCACTCGTCGCTGCCTCTGCCTCGGTGGCTCCTCCAAAGCCTGCAGATCAACTGTACGAGGAGTCGGACAGTCACGTGCCAGGTGACCCTTTCCGCCGCATGAGTAACACAGTCCGTTTCTGGCACGCCTGGCTCTGACCCCACCCCGGGTGCCACGCACCACAGGTCCTAAAACCCGAGATCACCCAACTGCTGGTCTGGTCCTCCTGGACCTATGCATCATCTGTCTACTTCCCATAGATGACTCGACAACTGATCGAAAAACACGCGGCAAAGGCAGCAGCTCCTGAACACGCTCGGGGTGTAGATCTACTGGCACAAACTCTACCATAAGGAAGGTCTCGAAGTCTTCCCATGAGAAGGCCATCCAACCGAAAAACTAGAACATGTTGCTCCACCACCTCCCTGCTGCTGCCTGAAGAAGGCTGGCAGCAAAGGTCACCATGAAGTCTGATGGCGTCCCCACTAGCCTGAAGACTCCCACCACAGCCTCCAGCCAATCCTCAGCCGCCTGCGGGTCCGTCTCTCCCCAGAACCTGGGTGGCCTCTGGCACTGGAACTCGTTCAGCGCGCTCAAGCGACATGCACTCTCTGCTGCTGGGGCTAGTGGCATCGGTGGCCCAACGTATGGTAGTACCGCTGGTGCCTCCGCTGGTGCCTCAACTACAAGAGGGCCCTGTACCGAAGCCTCGTCACTCAGTAGGTTGTCAGTACACACATCCCTCTGGGCTCTAGCTGGTCGTCTGTGAAAAGGCATCCTGAAAGAAACATCGTGACACGGTTAAACGATTATACCAGGTGAGCTGACCTGGTTTGTGCTGATATTGAAAAACTTTTGGAAACACACACGCAATCAGTGTCTTCGTGCACAAAGTCGGAATTCAGTCGTCATGGTCTTGGTGTATGGATACGTCGGCCGCCCACACCAACACTGGACTCCCTAAACTGAAAATCATACTTGGTACTCTTAACACTATTGCTTCACATAGAAGAAAGATCATATTCTGTGGTAGAACCGACCACCTCTGATACCAATTTGTCACAACCCGTCCTCGGGGCCCGTGCCATGACTACCCCAATCCCGCCTTCCATAGGCCAGGGGCTGGTTACTAGCAACAAGGCGTAAGTCCCGGTAAATAGGGAAGGCATTTCCTTTGAAAGTAAACAACCACCATAGAGTAAGCAAGAGGAATAGTAAACACTAAGCAAAAATTGAAAAAAGCTGTGATGAATGTAAAAAAGGGCCGGAAATACAAGCCCCACTATAAAGTACAACTGAAGGGAAAAACAGCAACTAATGGTAAAGCCGCAGCGTTGAGCCGTCCTCTGGAAGTCCCACCTGAAGGGTGTGTACAGATAGCCTCCAGTGCTCCTCAGCCCAGCCGTCCGCTCCGAGTACGTCCCGCCCAGTGGTCCACCTCCAGGTACCGTCCTGCTCCGCAAACCTCCACTACGATCAGCATTGTCCGTCGTCTGCAGCCAACACAACGAAGTGTGGGCATAGCCCGTGCACGGGTGAGTATAAGCTACTCAGTAGGGACCCCCATACCCCCGAAGGTCTCCCGAAATCCACAAAGGATAAACCAAAAATAAATATACAATCACGAAGTAACATCCAACTCTGCTTAGGTATATACCCATACATATACCTAAGTCACCAATTCTCGTTCGGATCCAACACCCGAGCCCAAGTACAACCCAATCCACACAGGAAAGAAAAACGTACTCCACATAGGATAACACAACCCAATCCACAATGGATAGAAAACGTAATCCACATAGGATAGCTCAACACAATCCACAAAGGATAGCAAATGTAATCCACACAGAAAAGCTCAACAGAATCCACAAAGGATAACAAACGTAATCCACAAAGAAAAGCTCAACAGAATCCACAAAGGATAGCAAACGTAATCCACACAGAAAAGATCAATAGAATACACAAAGGACAGCAAAACGTAATCCACACAGGAAAGCTCAACAGAATCCACAAAGGATAGCAAAACATAATCCACACAGAAAAGCTCAACAGAATCCACAAAGAATAGAAAACGTAATCCACACAGAAAAGCTCAACAGAATCCACAAAGGATAGCAAACGTAATCCACACAGAAAATCTCAACAGAATCCACAAAGGATAGCAAACGTAATCCACACAGAAAAGCTCAACAGAATCCACAAAGGAC
This sequence comes from Viscum album, assembly GCA_963277665.1. NCBI lineage: Eukaryota > Viridiplantae > Streptophyta > Magnoliopsida > Santalales > Viscaceae > Viscum > Viscum album. The sequence goes on along the minus strand of OY728139.1, from coordinate 977,558,665 downwards.
AGCAAAATGTAATCCACACAGGAAAGCTCAACAGAATCCACAAAGGATAGCAAAACATAATCCACACAGAAAAGCTCAACAGAATCCACAAAGGATAGCAAACGTATTCCACACAGAAAAGCTAAACAGAATCCACAAAGGATAGAAAATGTAATCCACACAGAAAAGCTCAACAGAATCCACAAAGGACAGCAAAACGTAATCCACACAGGAAAGCTCAACAGAATCCACAAAGGATAGCAAAACCTAATCCACACAGAAAAGGTCAACAGAATCCACAAAGGATAGCAAAACGTAATCCACACAGGAAATCTCAACAGATAACTCTCATAGGTATATGCCCATACATATACCGAAGTTATCAAGTAATCCATCTCAATCAAGAGGAAACACAATGATCATTGACTCAGCTCAAACCAGGATTTTCATTATCGAAACTGTAACCGCTGAAGAGCTCCGTCTCTGGAGTGTACAGTGGTCCTGTCACAACCCCGAGGTACTGCTCACTAACCTATGACTGCTGAGGTACTCCTCCTGCCGAGTACCGCAGGCCTGCCACCTCATGTAGTAGTGCTTCTTGCCGGGGTCTGCCACCTCACAATGTAGTGCTCCCCCCTCATAGCCTACAGAGGTACTCAACCTGTCGAGTACCGCGGGTCTGCCACCTCACATAGTAGTGCTCCTATGCTGTGGGACTGCCACCTCACAAAGTAGTGCTCCCCACTGGGCTATGTAAGTCACTCCGAATCGAATCGGACAAGCAGTCTTCAGGTCTCAGCCGGCTACACGGTCTTCGAACTGCGCACGCTCGTCTCCGGGAGGGTCCGCTCCATGAGCTGCAGGTCGATACTCCAAGTATCACAAAGTCCCACGAAGAAGGGTGAGCACAGTCGTCGTCGCGGTCCACTGAGGATCTCCACACAGTCGTCATCATGGTCCACTAAGGATCTCCACACAGTCATCATCGTCGCAGCCAGCACTAGGGTTCCCGCACACAGCAAGCTCGTTCGGGAGGGTCCGCTCCACGAGCCGAGAGGAGATGCCTCACACTTTACATTGTAGTGTAGAAGATGTGGCACTATCTACAGAAACATGAGATCTATAAAATGTCATGTGTGGACACGACAATGTATATTATGAACTTCTCATACCGTGAAACGATTTATAGATCGGTGGGTAGTGATACTGTAGTAGTTTGACATCAGGTTCATTATGCAAAAACCGATCAATGGTCATGAATTGTTAGATTTTCATGCCACACATCTGGCCCACACAGTGTAGTCTTTGGACAAGAATAACAATATGAGACCATCCTCTATGTGGAACAAGTAGTTTTGTATTGGTAGATTTATTTTGATGTCAACTCATGAAACCCTGCCAGAAAAAGACACAACAACCCATACTCAATATAGTAGTCTTAGGTATTATCCTCATCATGCCTATAAAAGCTGTCATGCCATATCCATTTTTGTTTTCATAAGGTTTCACCAACAAGTAGGTATATTATTAGGATCTCATTATTAGTATTGAGATGTTTTTTTGAGATTTATGTTACCCAACTACATGTGAAGAGGGTCTCTAAACTAATCATAAAGAAGCTCAATGGTGATTACATCGCCAAGAATCCTGAGATTTTTCCATTTTTAGAATTCACTCTCCAGTTGATGGACTAGTTTCCTCCTCTACAGTAGGTTACTCATATTCCCCTATGATAGAAAGGTCAAGCTAATGCTTTGACCAGACATTCCACTTCTCTCACAGTGCTTAACCCGGATGATCTGATAATCCATGTTTCACACAAGAGAGTCATCACTCCCATTACACAAAATTATGATGATCTTCTATAGGTAACGCACCATACCACCGATGCATATGCATTAGGACTTCCATGTTCCCCTTCTATAGTATTACATACCCCATATTGAATGAATATTTTTTTGACTAACACCAACTTGAAAATACCCCCATAGACAGAGACAAACATGAGAAAATCCATCGGCGCACAATACAAGTCACCAACTAGAGTGGTCCCAGCCTAGAGGAGATCCTCTACTGACATTGGAGCAATTGATTTCTCCGCTATTTCATTCAAGGAGGTGATATTCCATTGGTTATTATATATCATCATGATGGTCCATTTAGGGATAAACAGGAAGGCTCAAATATCTATATAATGATATGAAGGTTTGGAAAACTTTTGATTCCATGATCCATGAAGAAATTGTGTACACTAAGAGGTTGTACAGGTTTTCGATCAATGACAATTTTGGGCATTAGTAGCCAGATCCACACTATGAAAATATGTACTCTTCTCCATTTTGGGCTCTGGACATGATGTTATGGGTCCATATCCATCAGTAATAGCTTATCTATGTAGATTCATCCTAACTGCTACAGACGTCATCTATAAGTTGGAAGAGTTGGTACCACTCATGGGATTCAAGGTCTATTATTTAAAATATTTCATGAAATCCAGCATCATCTATTGATTTGGATTCCCTCATGTAATCCCCATAGAAAACTACACCAACAATTGAGCATTGGAGCTGATGATATTATATTCAATGTACTACATCTGGTACAACCATATTTATAACTACAATGAAATAGATAATGTACAGTTCAATGTGCTCACAAAGACTTTACTGTCTTGTATTTTTTGTGTATTATTTTTAAGTTTGTATAGAATTATATATAGACGAGGATTTGTGAACATGTGATATTTTGAGGCCTAGTTTGCTCATAATAATGTTATGAAATAAATTAAACTCTATATAGAACATATGTGTAGTTTTCATGAAAAAGTGGAATAAATATTAAATTGGTTCCAAGATCAGAAATTGGAGGACACCGTTATTTTTAGTGCAGCGACATTACCTTATTTGGGGCTTAATAATGGCCAGTTTTGGTCTCATGCAAAAGATAGTTTATGGACATTTTAACGGAAATAAAATAAAATAATTATTTTTTAAAATTTTTCCAAAATGAATATATGAGTTATTATGTATTAAAAGTGAAGGAGTCCTTGGTTTGGCTCATAACTCTGTAGAAAATTGTTGAAATCCATTGGCTCTCAGGAGAGGATCCTACCATGGAGGATTCTGGATGTGCACGGAGGAATGATAAATGAAAGGATCATTAGGAATTGCGATCAAATTATGAGTGATGACAACTCATCAATTTCATCTATAGTCGAGATGGGGTTTTTATTTTGAATCTAATTTTTCTCGTTCATGGATTAAATGACAAATGTGGATCTACCCACAAATAGAATGACATGTGGATCACGAGTTCTTGCGGAAGGTATTTATCATGTTATTTGGGAAAAAAGCCTTTCTAAATTCTATTCACTGGGATAATTTGTTACATTTGAACCTACTTATGGGAGTGGATCAACAACGTGATGAACAACGATGGAGGGATGTTGTTTTGGATATATTCTCCCTTTTTAACCTCACGTTATTCATGTTCCTCAAGTGGTTTCAAAAATAGATCATTGCACATCCATTATAAAATTCAATGATACAAATTGGAGATCCAACATCATGAATACTCAATAGAGTTGTGATGATGGTGAAGACATTCAAATCATCACAGTTAAGAGGAAATCATTTTTCAACCGTTCATCATACGGATGATTGATACATTTTTTTAGGGTTGTTCGAACCCAAAAAACAACCTGAAATGTTTATGGCATAGGAGGAAGGCCTCAGATATTGTATGTTGAAAAAATCAGGTAACTAGATCAAAGATCGAAGGAGAAACCGCCTCTTGGTGATGATGAACACCGATTATAGAAAATTCCAATCAACAAAAGAAGTATTCCGAAAACAAACCATGTGGGACCATCATAGAGGAAGTTGGGTTTTTCTCCCAACACATGGTGAAGGACATGACATGCTTCTGGGAGGGCACAACCTGTAGTCCCCACCTAGTAGTAGTGTAGGGTCCTAAAAAACCTGCAAAATAGGTTCTACCCAATTCCCCCCAAAGAATTGGGGGAATGTATGGAATGTATGGGGAAAACTCAATGGATGGCCCAAGACAAACTAGTCAGCAGAACGGTCCCATGAAAACACAATGCGACTGCTTCCGTGAATCACCCCCTCTGAGGACTATTGTCGTTCTTGGAGTGGAGGAGTAAATCCTCCATGGTCGCAAAGAAGGATAAGCGTTGGACCGGTCCACCATCACGAAATGACCATGACCGCGGAACACATCGACCAGACCGAACCACATCCGCTGTTGTTCGTGGAATTGAGGTGGAACCCTCCGTTGTCGCGAAGCACTCTCTGAGTTGGTTTTTTCATGGGGGGGGGAGGGGGAGGTGCATTCAATGCACCCGTGAGTCACCGATTGACAAGTAATCTGTGAAGCTGGTCTCTAATCATGGAATTCACAAAAGGTGTCACATGACCATAAATATATATCTTTCGACACTCTATAAAATGAGATCGATGGGGAAGATCCAAAGAGAGTTTTTGGAATGGTTTTGAAGGGACGACTCAGAGAGATCGACCCGATTCGGGTGGAAGGATTTCGAAGGAAGGAGCTTTGGATTTAGCAAACAACAAAGTTCCAATTCGTGAACCAGAATAGATATGAACCTAGAAGTGAATTAATAACGAACCAAAAAACAGATAATAAATTGGTGATCTGCGAACTTAAAATAACAATGAAAAGAAAACTGCAAACCATGGCCCCTCTGCGGATGCACTTCCCATGAACCAGGGATTTTAATCCCCTTTTCCGATCTGTCTCACCACGCAGCACCCTTCTACACAGGCGAAACCCCGACTAATGAACCCCAAACTGACGTCACACTTTGCAACCGCTACTCGCATTGTTCCCACCGCGTACTAGCCTGGTACGCGGGTTGAACCCGAAGCCACGAACCACCCTGGATCGCAGGATGCCCACCAAGCAGCGAACCACCCTGGTTTGCGTGATTCCCATCAGTCTGTAGACCAACCAAGTTTACGGGCGACCTCTCCAACCATGTAGCACCTCCCTACACATATGTCACCACTCCTCATATACCCACGTGGCCCACCAAATCCTTCAGTGTTCCCATTCCCTGTGCCATAAAAAATCTTCCCAGTACAACATGATCCTCTGCAACTCCCTTATTGGACCATTCTCCGGCCTCGAGCCGAGGCCTCCACCAGAGCCACAAGACCCGTGTGATGTAACCTTCAGGTGTATCTGCGTGCCATTTTATGTTCACATACACACGGTAAGAAGAGTTGAAGAGGTTCCTCCTGCCATTGAGCGAATTTCCGAAGCATTCCTAGGTTCACATTCCCACGGTAATGTAGAGTATGATCTCTGAAGATCCCTTTCTTCCCATACACTTGTTGGGGCTAGGGCACTACTCCCTTATTAGGGTGGTAATAAAATACCAATCTGAAGGTTGCCCAAATGCACATCCGTACTTCCCCCGATAACAAGGGAGGTGACGGGCACCAGAGAACCTATTTCCCTCCCTCTATACACTTTGTCACCATGGGCATCCATATCGGAGTTAGCCCCGACCTTATGGGCTTCCCAATGCGTATGCCCCACTCCACTTTCCACACATGCACCTTTCACGACATGATTGTCTGTTCCCTGTTGCCTCTTGTTTCTCACACCGAGCATGACTCACATGGGCTTTGAGTAATCATCGACCATGACATACTTCTATGGGCCTCCTCAGTGTGTACGCCCCAATCCACAGACTTGGGCATCCTCAAAGTGAAATCCCCAATCCATCCCCTAATTCCTCCTTAGAGTGTATTACCCAATCCATTGCGGACTTTGAGGACTTTGATCCATGTCAAGGCATGGTACGTCGGATGCCTCCCCGAGGATCAAGCCCGATCACCGTCGGACCCTTGGGTCCACATTCATTTTGGCTCTCCGAAACTCCTATTCGAAATACATGGACATTGATCCTTGTCTTTCTGGAAGGGTACGTAGGATGCCACCTTGATGTTCAAGCCCAATGACCGGTCGATCTGACTATCTTCACATCGGTTCACCGCTCAACTCATAGTGCTTCCTCTATGAGTCAGACTCTTCAGGGTCATTAATCCAACAAGGGATGGTAATCTTAAGGCATTAATGATTCTGAACCCCTGCATCCAGCTGACCATTGCCAACCAAGAGTAATCTGTGGATTTTTTTCTTGGGTATAATCCAATGATTCACGAACATATGAATATGTCATAAATCTATAAGGGAGTCTCAGAACAGGCAATAATTCCCCCTGAAAAGGGCGCGATGAGCCCGACATCCCATCCTATCGACCAATGTGAGTTCTTAACCATCGCTGGTCAAACCACCTGGCAGACGTCTACCTTTGGAATGCAGGTCCACATGTGTGGGAAACCAACATATGCAGGGCCAGCTCCCTGCGGATGCAAGTAATGTCTGTCATCCCAATGTGGTGGAAAATAGATAGATAAACCGGCATATCTCAGCCCAGGGGTAGATTCATTCACCTGCCCAGACATAGAAGAATTTTCAGTACCCACTGACCACCATAGGACTAGAGCAGGATATTCCTACTCTGATACTGGAATGGGCCTTCATACTCATTCTAGTTAAATATGTCTCTCTACATATCCTCACAATGATGGAGGATAAGGTATCTATAAGAGATCATATCTTTCAGACATGACTGAGTGTAATTGCATCACTGGAAACAGCAAGGACTTGGGCCCATGAGCTTGTCTCCCCAATTGAGGTGACTCTTCTAAGAGACGAAATATCCACCTCGGAGAAGATCTATAATCCTACTTCCACCCAAGAGTGTCATCGGCCATATTCCACGATGCATGGGAACCAAATAAAGCAACATCACCCATTCAAACTGGGGGACACCCGTCCATCACAATGGATGCTCTAGAGCAGGAATATATCCCTCCTAAAAGTCATGATGTTTGTCAGTGTATCCCGACAACATCACGAGATCCAATTAGATAGGGACCTAAAGGTGAATGTCGTTGTCAATATCAGATGGTCCCCGCTTCCCATAAGAAAGCTCCCCGAACGCGCCGAAGGCTCCAGGAAAATAAAGAAAGGGTTCATGACTCCACTATATTAGAAGATGGGGTTCCCTATGCTGTTTAGCGCATATTGAAGGCTCCGAACCCTGCCAACCCATTAACATATTATGGGAGTGGCAGTAGCCGTTGGGAAGGTACTCCCAGCAATGTCACTACCTATAGCTCTAATGGTCCTCCACAATGCAACCGTGGGAGCCTCCCCCACGAGAATATAATGATCTATCATGGGAGATCCTCTTTTCATGCGAGTCATGGAAACCCTGACGTGTCTAGAAGACCGATCATCAAGAAGTTCCTCCACTTGATGCAGCTAACCCTGATGGTCCTCCCCAGGGTATACACTACAAACACTCTCCATGCAGTGGTACCATAAATTATGATAGTATTCCTCGCTATCATAGTCACAACTGCAGAGGTCCTCCCCGTAGTGACATCTCATCACGACAAGAATGCCCCCCCTTGTCGTAGCCTACTCTTAAGGTCCTCTCTAGGGGTTACGCTGCAAGGACACTCCATGTAGTCTGGAATTAGATCGCAGTTGTAGTCCTCGTAACCCTGATAATGAAGGTCATCCCCTTAGCGACGTCAAAAAATGATAATTCCCTCCGCACATTGTTTTACATTCTGAAGGCCCTCCCCAGGGTGTACCCCGAAAATATTCTCTCTGTGGCAGATATAATGGTAGTCCTCACCATTATAGCAGCTGTTATAGTAGTCCTTTCCACAACAATTTCCATTGCAATGGTCCTTCCAGCACTGTCCCCATGAAACAAGAATGTCCTCCCCTGGTTTTAGTGTGTCTTGAAGTTCCTCCCTAGGATACACGTCGAATGTCAAACCATGATGGCCATCCTCACCATAGTGGCAGTTGTTGCGAAGGCCATCCCCGTAACAACTCTATGCATCGAGAAGGTCCTCCCCTAGCTGTGCCATGCCTTGGAGGCCCTCCCCAGGGTGTGCACTACAAAATTCCTCTATGAAGTGAGGCATCAAGCAGTTATGGTAGTCCTCACCATTACAGATGTCATTGAGAATTTCCTCCCTGCAATGACATATCATATCGACAGGAAGGTCCTCCCTCTTCCGAATCAAGAATAGAAAATCCCTCTTATGCTGAGGCACATAGAAGGACGAGGACAAGGACGTCAGATTCCCAGTTAATCGCCATCAATATCCTTCTTCAATTTGGAGACGTTCTAGGGCCACAGTCATCTTCAGAACCACTATGGAATCACCCGCATGATAATTCAATACCTACCGGTCCCACTACCTCCAACCTCACTGACAACGAGCATCTTAGTTGTGCTGACCAGGTAGATTAATCACTATAGGAGGAGTATGCCGACATGTTGCTCCTGACGAAACGATTGTCCAGGGATGATATACATGTTCTGTTTTGGCCCACAACCTCATCTTAGATTGACATACCAAGAGAGTTGTCGGAAGAATGCATGCACGACATCCGCCATAATATATAAACAACCATCCACCATATGAAATCAATATTCTTACCATACGATTGGTATGTAGACCATGTCAAGACAATAGGAGACCTCCTATGTCAAATCGACCTGGATGATCTTCCGTCGGCACGACAAAAGTGACCCGACAGGCATAAAGGAAACATAGATATAGATTTCCTCTGTGTACTGCACCAGTTGCATCGCCTAATCGGTGATACCATGAATGGAGTAAATATCCAAGGATGAGGAAATAATGGAGCTCTTCATTTCACTCCGCTCCCTGCCCAAAAGAACCCGTTCAGCATGGAGTCTTGCAACATCATCACATCATGACATCAAAAAAGTTGTCTCCCTGTTCTTGAATGGAAACACACCCAACAGAGTTTGGCCATGAGTAAGTCCTAGAAGTGTCAGCCCTGACAAGAAAGATCCATTCATGAAGTCCTGAAACAGGCCACCAAAAGAATACAATAGGCCTCTCGACTAAGAGAGTTGAATGAGTGATTTTTTCCTGCCTCCACAGTAGGGATTGATTCACCGAAGAAATCGTCACCAAACCCAGTTCCCCCACGCATGGGGGCACATAAGATCAGGTAGGTAGCAATAGCAGCAAACACTGCCGCAATCCAAGGTCAACCCCAGCCTGTAGGGCTGACAACATTTTTAACAACAATTTCCCCCATATGACCAATAAAAATGGTAAGAGACTCAACGTCTAAGAAACAGACCCAACCCCAGCCCTCAGGGCTGGGATAATTTTTACCTCCTCAATAACAACCTCCCCCACGAGAATCAGTATTCTCTCATCTAGGGAGGATGTTCAGAAGAGGAGGTTCTTGCCCTATCTCGTCATGTGAATCGTCATCCCATTCAAAAGGGAGGCATACTGTAAGATCACATCAAAGAACTCTCTGTATCACACTTCGTCAAGAAGGCCGAAAGCAATATCGGAACGGGAAAGGGAAGAACAGAAAAATATGCGAGAGATCCTCTTCCTATTTGGAAGTTGACGTCTTCTTCAACTCGTGTTACACATCCGTCAATTCCAAAGAGGAAACCACATGGGTATCACCGAAGATGATGCAAATCCGGATAGATCGGGAGACAATGGTTCCGGTCAGGCTGTGACTCACAACGAATTACAAGGTGTGGACAACTAGAACTAGAGGGCTACACTAACTATGGCTGCCTATTCAACTAACCTTCTTCTTCTCACCCTGCGAGCTTCCAACAAGGATACGAATAAGGGATCAGTTACCCTTTACCCACCTCTTTCTCATGATAAAAATGAGCCACTTTTTCTCGAAGAAATATTCGCTCGACAGGAAGAGGAAATGAACGAATTGAGGCAGAAAAATGTCGAGCTACTCCATAGGATGTTTCTTATTGAATGAGCGTCCCAATAAGAGCAACAACATGCACTCCCAGTAAGTGCACCTAAAAGACCATAGATTGCACCGGAAAATGAAGCACGGTCAATGCCCATGCCCAATGAGTCACCCGGACTGTCCAACTAGATAATTGTGGATCCGGATGAATTCCATGACATCCGTCCACTCAAGAATCAACCAGAGAGAGTACGCTTGAACCCTATGAAGGTTTCACAAACAACACATGCACCTGAGGTGCCAAACAAGATGGATCCTCAAACAATGCCTCAAGATACACCTACTCAAGACCATGCCCAATAGGATGTAAACCAAGGTCTCAACATCACCATTGAGGCACTAATTGCTCGATTTGAAGTAATGGAAGGTCGACACAGTTTGATACAACCAAAGCAGAAACCATACCTGGTTTGGGTGAGGAGCACACCACCTCTTACCAAATTTTGGGAGCCCTGTATTCCATATCATTAATTGATCAGGCAATCTGGAACAACATTTGATGAACTAAGAATCCTATTGCAACCCTATAATGGGTACTATGGATCATCAAGAAGCAGTGAAACTCAGATGCTTCATATGGACATTGCAAAGATCCACCATTGTCTGGTACACAAGTCTACCAGCCTAGTCAATAAAAAAATGGAAAGACCTTCTACATCAGTTCCTGCTCCACTTAAGCTCAACGCTTCCTAAAACAACGGTTAACAACATCATGAACTTCAAGGAGTGGGAGAACGAGAGTTTCTCAGATTTCATATCTACACATAATGTCAGACCTACTCTCTGAATAGGCCAATGACTCAAGATGAGATCCTTGCCATATGAATTGATAATCTTCGAGATGAGCTTTGAACTCTGCTCATACCAGTGGAGTGCACCACTAGGTGATCTATCTTTCATCCATTGCCCAGAGAATCGGGGACTCCCTACAGTGGACAAATTTGATGTCCGGAATAGCCTCGCAGGATCCTGCAAAGAGTGAAGCCAGAGCTGAAGTGTCCTCTGCCACGGTCAAGCCATCTCTTGTGCCTGCTCCACCGCTCAAGCCTCCACCAAATCATCATGGGCCCCCGGTTTAGTAGCGGCCACCTCTGCCTAGGTGGGACGATCATAAAGGGGCGAAGTGGAACATGTTTGAGGAACAAAGACATAAAATATACTAATTCTAAGAGGACTAAGTCCACGACTACTTCATCACATCCACGAATTGTAACTTTCTCCGCCTCCCGAAGCCGATGAAACACGAAAAAATCATCCACGATGATAGGACAAATTATTTTCCCTACCATTGAATGTTATGGAACAATATTCGGGAATGATTCGTTTTCAAGGACCTCTTGCATAGGATGGTAGACACTGGGAAAGTCAAGCTGGGACCACCCCCAGCACATGTGAAATATATTTCTACCACCGGCTCCAATGAAGAGGAGGGGTGGCAAGAAGTCACTGGATAGAAGGGGAAGAAATTTGATAACCAGATGACTTGGAAGACTATCAATCGAGCCCAGGGTATACTTCAAGCGCAACTACACCATCCAGTGTTGCCACCAACAGCCCCGGATACCACACATCTGACAGTATTGACCTTACAACCCTCTACGAACCAGTTATCGAGGCGTAATCAAAAATGGTGGAGACAAGTGCAAGAGGGGAAGTATTTTATGAGAACAAAGATTGCCCCAACGTTGTCAGATTTCATGCTGTCGAATTTAACGCCCTAGGCACCGACCCACCAAACGACACCATCAGGGACTACCGACCAGGGTGGCCTGTCAGAGGATGAACAACCAATCATTGGTTTCATCAATGTCGTCCATCTTATGTAATCATTCCCTGACGAAGGGTATGGTTATGAACCCACGATCATTATACGAGGAGCCAGGATGAGGAATTGCAAAGGCAAGGGATATCAGTGAAGGCGTAGTAGAGGCCAAAACCAACCCTGCATTTAGAACTCAGCATGAACTGTTAATATCGTGGAAACCCATGGGATAGACCTTCAACAGACTTAGTAATAGAAATAGCATCCCTCCCCATCCACAAGCTACCACTCTATCCCTGTAATTCTACGGTACCCATCAAAGGATGAACAAGGGTCTAGCCACCTGGTGTGCAAAATAAGATCGACCGGGCCATGTCCCCAAAACCTGGGGACATCATCAGCATCTGACCCCACCGTCGGTCCCTCCTCAAAATGTATTCCCACTACCAAGCTACCAGCTCACGCTCCCCCACTAATGGAGAAGTGTTGGCCACTGAAACAAAAATATGACAACCTTAAGCTTCTGGTGTCAGTAGCAGCCAAACTGTAAATCCTAGATGCCTTAGGTTTGTTAGCTGACCTCAGGGAGGCACTAATATAAGCCTTACTCAGCCACTTGGAGTTTCAAGCCAAGGTAGCTGCCACCGAGATTTTTTGATCGGAGACTGACTCGGCTGAATGCAATGTAGTGATTTCCTTCACAGATCCAGATAAAGATTCCATCATGCAGGGACACATCAAACCACTATATGTGTGTGACACACTAGATAATGTTGATATCTGAAAAGTATTAATTGAAAATGGCACTAGAGTTATCCTCCATTCCCTACAGACAATCCGTATGTTGGGATACAATGAGGGTGATTTAATACCCTCATCCATGGCGTTGCTAGGTTACAATATTAGTTAGCAAAAGCCGATGGGACAAATTAAGCTAAAGACCCATTTTGGCGACCTCGTGTCCTACTTGGAATTCCTGGTGGTTCGACAAAACACATATTTCAATGCCCTACTGGGAAGGCTGCGGATCCATAAGCACATGGCCATTCCTTCATCCTACCACCAGTGTATTTAATACTGTGTCAATGGGAGAAGTGGGACATTGCATGCAAACAAGGCCCCTTTTGAGCTCTCTGAGTCACACTAAATTGACGCTAGTATCTATGAGAAAAAGACTAATAAGCCTTTGGCCAATGGTGTTGACTGGATCCCCGATCCAAATTGTTTGGAAATTGTTCCTACTGACCCCATCAAGCAGCTTGGCATAGACTACGTACTTCCCATCAACCATATTGAGAGCATGGATTCATGTTCAAAAACACACTCAGTTGTCTTTATGGCTTCAGCAATAAAAGCCGAGCGTGAAAATGAGGGAATGTCTGCCATCCCACAATTTGGGGACGAACACTCAAGCGGGGATGCCCACAAATCCTCGCCCTCAAATCCCCGAGAGCCCGGTTCAGAAACTCTCCCCTCGCCAGATCAAGAAGATGAAGATTTGGGAGAAGAGGAAGAGAAATATCTCAGGGATACACCTCCCTCATTTGAGTAAGGTATCTCCACCATAGTGGACGAGCTCAGGGAAATAAACCTAGGTACCGAAGAAGATACGCGGCCTACTTTCATTAGTGCAGCCATGTACCCCATGGAGAACGCGGAATATAGCTTGTTCCTAAAGCAAAAATGGGATGTCTTTGCCTAAAATTACACAGAAATGCTGATAATCAAACCTGAAGTCATGACACATCACCTGGGACTTTCAGAAGACCATTAGGGCTATAAACAAGCTACCAGAAGGAAACACCCATCACATGCTACCAAAATAGAGGCTGAAGTTGATAAACTTATTAATGTAGGCTTTATTCGGGAGGTCCAATACTGCATCTTGTTTGCCAACAACGTCCTTGTCAATAAAAAGAAAGAGAAAATCCGCCTCAGCATTGACTTTAAGGAACTAAATCGGCACTGCCCAAAAAATGATTTCCCGGTCCCGATCAATGTGTTATTAATCGATGAAATGACCATATATGAGGCTATATCATTAATGGGAGGCTATTCTGGGTATAATGAAATCAGGATGGAATAAGAAGATGAATAATCCACTGCCTTCTTGGCTCCTAAGGAGTATTCTATTACAGGGTCATGACCTTTGGTCTCAAGAAGGCTAGCGCCACATATCAACCCACCATGCATCATATCTTTAAACCAATCCCGAGGAGATTCTTCGGATGTTACATAGATGAAATGGTGGTTATGTCTAGGCAACTCTCAGATCAACTATCAGATCTTGAGACAGTCATCAACAAACATCGACAACATAGTTTGAAGATGAACCCCTTAATGTTTGCCTTCAGGGTTTCCTCGAGGAAATACATTGGCATCATTGTACGACATCATGACATCGAAGACGACCATAAAAATAAGAAGGATATTCTCAGCCTGCCACCTCCCCACAACCTCACTGAGTTGAGAGCATTCCAAGGGTACTTGGCCTATATCATGTTGTTCATAGCCAACTTGGAAGGACAATGTTGGCCCTCTACCAGGTTAATGAAGAAAGGAATCACATACCAATGGACAGATGACGGCCAAGAGGCATTTGATATTCTAAAGTGGTACCTCTTAAGACCATTGGTGCCCATGCCCCACGTTGAAGGAAGACCTCTCATTATATACGTGACGGCCCTAGAGCGGTCGTTGGGAGCCTTCCTTGCACAGAAAAATGATTATGGCAGTGAAAACAGTCTCTATTACCTCAGTCGAACTATGACAAATGCTGAGACTGGATACTCAAACATCGAGAAGAGTTGTTTGGCATTGGTCTTCGTAGTTCAAAAGCTGCGACATTATCTTCACCATCATGAAGTCCACTTGGTCTTGCGTAATAAACTTCTCAAGTACATCCTCAACAACCTAATGCTGACTGGGTGCCTATCCCGATGGGCGGTCATCCTGCAATAGTTTGACTTCCTGTTTTAACCTTAGAAGGCCATAAAAGGACATGCATTATCAAATTTTCTAGAAGAGAACCCTTTAATAGGGACCGCTATAATGGACGTCGAGCTACCAGATGATGAAATCTTCGCTGTTCAAGAGGAGCTCCCAACAAGGGAAATGTACTTCGACGGCGCGTCCCAAAGACCAAACATGAATAGGATGGAAGATCTCTAATTTAACATGGTGGATCTTGGGAAAATATTCATGTCCCCAGCAAAGGCAGTCCTTCCATATTCCTTTCCACTTTTAGAAGGATGTACGGACAATGATGTGGAATATCAAGCCCTCATTGCAGGCATGGAGGTTTCACTCCAAGCACAAGTACAACACCATAAGGTCAATGGTGACTCAGAACTGGTCATCAAGAAAGTCACAGGTGACTCTGCTATCAAAAAGGTGGAGCTGATTCCCCTATATGACCATGTCTGAGAGCTAATGTCAAAATTCACTATAGATCCCACATTAACCTATATTCCCCGATCTCATAATGCCCAGGCCGATGAATTAGCCAACATGGCCAAAACCCTTGCCGACCCAGACCAGGATGAAACAGTCATTAGTATCACTGACCATCAAATGGTCTTGGCCTTTGTCCAAACTATGACAGTAGAAATAAATAAAGTCAGTCCTATCTCTGAGATATATTCTCCCGCCACTGGATGGATGAAACCAATTGTAAAATATCTTCAAAGGGGAAACATCCATCAGACAGACTGAAAGATATAAAATATGGAGAAGGGCAATCAACATTGCTCTATATGGTGGCACATGCCAGCAAGAGGTCCTTTACAAATGAGGCCTCGATGGAATCCTCCTCAGGTGTGTTGATGGAGAGGAAACTACTTCCGTCATGACTGAAGTGCATGCTGGAGTATGTGGGGAAGATCATCCAGGATCCATGATTTCCCATCTGGTCTGATGACATGGGTATTATTGGCCCACCGTGGCACGAGATTGTGAGCACTTTTCCAAAAAATGCCACTCATGCCATTTTCATGCCAACTTTATACACCAATCCTCGGAGTTACTTCATTAGGCTATGTATTCCTGGCCATTTTCAAACTAGGGAATGGACGTCATGGGAACATATCCCCCCACCACAGCCAAATAGCTGAAGTATATTCTAACAGAAACTGACTTCTTTTCCATATGGGCAGATGTTTTACCACTTAAGGATGTCGTGGAGAAAAATATTGTCAGCTTTGTGAAAACAAATATCATTATCATATATGGTGTCCCTCATACCATACTAATCGATAACGACACAAACTTCTACTCTGCTAAATTGGAGATACTATACTAAGAATATGGTATTAAGGATAACCACTCATCCTGCTACCATGCGGTGGCCAACAGACAGATACAAGATTTCAACAAGACCCTATCCAACATTCTCTAGAATATTTTTGAAACAGAAAAGAATTCAAGGCCGGACAAACACCTCCATGAATTGTGGGTTTATCGAACCACAACCCGCACCGCTACTCGGGTTAACCCTTACTCATTAGTATATGAAACAGTAGCGGTCCTACCCATTAAGATCCAATTACCCACACTCCATGTTTCCATTTTTGATCAGTTATTCGATGATGAGGAATAAAAAAAGTGTCTAGGTGAATTGGAACTTCTAGACGATAAAAGGTCGCACACTTTGCACCATCGGGAAGGATTCCAGAACCAGATTACTTGAGCCTTCAATAAAAAGGTCCATCTACGGTCATTCATGGAAGGAGAATTGATGTTGGTTATTTGGACCCCAATGATACCAGGAAGGAAACCTCCAAAGATGGAGCCTAAATGGGAAGGACCATATGTTATATATAAAGTATACTCCAATGGATCATATGGATTGATCTTCACGAACAAGAAATTCAGTACCACTCCTACAATTGCGAGATTCCTGATAAATTATTCTACATAAGAACCAATAGTACTACGTCCTTAAAGCATGACGTTAAACTACCTGGAATACGTCCTTACCGCATGACGTTAAACTGTACGGAAGACATCCTTACTGCACGACGTTAAACTACACAGAATTTGTTCTCACTACACGATGTTAAACTGCACAGATTTCAGAGAACTACGTACTGCTTGATTTCTGCCCTCACAGGATACGTAGCGACTCTATGGTTTCCAATCATGGCCCATCCATCCCAAAGAAGGTTTAAAAATGGCCTATCCCCTCATGTACGGACCAGACCTGCACGAGGTGTATTTTTTGTCCTTCCAGCATGATGTTAAACTGCATGAATTTCAGAGTCCAACGTACATCTTGATTCCTGCCCTCGTAAGATACGTTGCGACGCTAGGGTTATCCATACTGGGAAAACCACCCCTTAAATAAGAGGTAAAAAATGCCCCCTTCTTCCGTGTATGGACCAGACATGCACAGGGTGTATTTTGCAGAGAACTTCGTACGACTTGGTTCCTAAATTCGTAGGCTACGTAGCGACGCTGGGATCCCCTATACTAGCGCAACCACTCCCAAATGAAATAAAATAAATGTTATCAATGTCCCCTTCCCCCTTGTATGGACCATCCCTACACAGGGCATACTTCTTTTAGAGATCTACATGCGGCTTGAATCCTTCCCTCGCAGGATACGTAGCGATGCCAGGGTTCCCTATCCTGGCCCATCCACCCCTGAATAAATGTTAAATATGCCCCTTCTCCCCATGTACAGACCAGACTAGAACAAGGTGTATTTTTGTGCCCTTACTACACGACGTTAAACTACTTCAAATAAAAAAAATAAAAAATGATCCCTTTCCTTGTGTACGAACCAGACCTGCATGGGGTTTATTTTTGCATCCTTACCACATGACGTTAAACTGCACATACCGCGTCCTCCCCGCACGACGATAAACTGCATGGATTTCCTCCGAAACCACCTGAAATATATGGGGAAACATGGTGTAAAGACTCCATGAGCATTTTGATTCATTCCCCCACACATCAGACTCCATGACCATGATATTTGTTGATCCTCAAAACCATTCAATTCCATCAGAAGTGGAAAGTTATCATCCCGTGGACACCTTTTAATGACTATGCATACCATTCCATTAGTGGTTCTTCATATTGATATCCCATGACCGGTCTCCCAAAGGAAATCTTTCCGTAGGGCACACTCTTCCTATCTTTGTATGCTTACCGGCCTTATAGCCCCTATACAAAAAATTTATGGCGTCGTGGTTTACAAGTCCATCCCCTTTTCACATCCAAGCGTCACCAGGGTATTCCTACATGGTTAGACTTTGTATCCTCTTGAGGATCACATAATGACCTATATCTATGATCATCAAGCCAGGACTAGTCTACTTTGACTCGGTAGACAATTACAGTGATGATGTTTTTTGTATGCTCGGACACCAGTATCCCCACATGTCGAACTCTATACTGTGAGCAATCTCATATTTTCATAATAATTCATGGACATCGGAAGCAGAAAGTTATCGACCCAGGGACACCTTTGCATGACTATTATACCATGCCCTCATCAGCTCTGCATATTGATTGCCCCTGGACTGTCTACCAAAGGAACAATTTCCTCTAGCGACACTCTTAGTAGCTCCATATGCTTTCCGGACACATAGCCGCCACACCCCATCTCTTGATTAGGGAGGCCTAAGAGTTGAAGTTTACAACCTTCCACCCCCACCCTGTTCAGTTATATCAGAGCATGTTAACCCAGTTATCCTTCGAGTGACAGCTGAAATAATCACCCAGTGGTCTGAGCTCTATGACCGCTAAACTAGGAGTACATCATCCTTACTGAACGACATTAAACTTCATAGGTTAAAGGTAAACCACCTCACACAAAATAAATCAGTGTAGGGAGATCTCTATCATTTAACGGAAACCAGGGCCGAGTATTCCCGACATGTCTTGACATTTTCTTCCTAAATTACAATCTTTGTGGAATGGACAATTAAAGATCCTCATAACCATTCACGGCCATTGGAAGTGGAATGTTATCGACCCGTGGACTCCTTTTCATGACTATGTGTACCATGCCCTCAGCGGCTCAGCATATTGATATCCCCTGGATCGTCTACCAAAGGCATGATTTCCTTAGGTGGCACTCTTCCTAGATCCATACGCTTACCGGCCTCAGATCCCTCATATCATTTCTCCTAATCCAAGATGCCCCTGAACCATTATTTACACCATCAACCTATCTCCATGTCTTGGGCATGCCGAGATGTTCAATCCCAATTACATTCTACTAAATAGAAGCCTTTGAAGCAATGTCCATAACTGATGATGTTAAACTGCATAGAACATCTTGGCTTCTTGGCATAAAATATCAAAGACCATGCATTAAACATCATGGGAAATGCCTCTAAGCACAAGCATTTTCATTGGTTTAAAAATTCCCCTCGTCCTCACTGAATGATGTTAAACTGCGCAACATCCTCTAAAAATACCCCTTCCTTACCACATGACATTAAAATGCACAGAATCTAATAACGCACCTCGTCTTTACCACATGTATTTAAACATCACGAAAGTCATCCTTATCTAATGATGTTTAACTACATGGTCAAACCTGTAATAAGTTCAGTAAGGAACATATGCTTTTCCATGCCCCCCAGTGCATGGGTCAGACATGCACAAACCACCGTATCACACCCGCAAGGGAAGGAATTACATCACCCATTCTCTGGATAATTATCCAAGACGCTTCTCCCGTATCCAGGCACCATCTCCTCATAATCCATACTCTTTACTCAGAAAAACAGATGAACTCTCAGAATCCACCCTAGGTTTTCCTAATCTCAACTTCCTTGAAGTTGCTCAGCCATTGGGAATATACAATCATTGACCCAAGGAAACCTTTGCATGACTACACATACCATGCTTGCAGTGGATTAGCATATTGATAAACATTTTCCCATCAACGAAAGGCATGATTTCCACAGGAAATGCTTCTCTCCATACACATCTTGGCCCATGAGCCCCTATGTTCATCATGAGATTCAGAAACCCCCTGAGATACAGTTTACAATTCCCTTTCACAACCCTTCCTGATTATGATGGAACGTCTCTGACAATATTATTGAGGACCAGGGGAAACCGTACCACTCTAAATAATGTCCCAGCTGCCAAATGTTAAATTACACCAAGATCTAACC
The DNA here is from genome assembly GCA_963277665.1 of Viscum album. Classification (NCBI taxonomy): domain Eukaryota; kingdom Viridiplantae; phylum Streptophyta; class Magnoliopsida; order Santalales; family Viscaceae; genus Viscum; species Viscum album. Next base: position 977,538,862 of record OY728139.1, on the reverse strand, counting down.
ATCCTTTACGCTAGATAAATGCATAGAATAGGAACATTGATTCCACACTCCTAATTGATATTTATGTTCTCAAATCCTTTTAGACGTCACATACCCTTTCCTAGACACCCCTGGTGGTTTTCATAATTCTCCAAGACACTCATTGTGGTTTCCATAAGACAGTCTTTCATGAAGTCCTATCGCCATCAGAAATGGAGAGTCATTGACTTAAGGACCCCTTTCCATGAATATGGATACCACGCCCTCAGCAGCTCTACATATTGTTCACCCTTGGACCGTCCACCAAAGGTAGGATTTTTTTATGCGATATTTTTCCTACCTAGGTACACCGATACGACTCCCATGCCTGGAGACATGCCATGCATGTCATTAAAATCTAAAAATGCTCCATCAACATGCATTTGAAGTACATTGAAACATCTATTAATCAACAAAAACACATCAGGGACCTCGCCTTAACATACATGGTCAATGCTATTCACCCTAAAACATCAGTAATGATAGTCATGACATCGGGACTTTAAACCGCTCACAAAAAGAGGCACAAAGCCTGTTATGCCGAAAACCTGAAAAGGTCAACCTAAAAAAAGTTTCGCCATACCTGTTGGTTCCACACTAAAAGGTCCCACAAAATAATTAGGTGATTAAAATAAAAGAAAAATAGTTATTGGGGGCTTTTCTATAAAACCCTAGCAATAGTCAAACTACACTCACTGGATCTCATGCTCCAGGAAAAAGATAGAGCTTGTTTTCTTTTTCTTATTGTCCTGAACTCTGGTTATTCCATATTCGGTGAGTTCATATATAATAATCATTCCATGTAATTCCCATCACATGAGAGGATATCCAGTGTGTTAAGGAAAACATTTAATTGTTCCATAACAAGATTGGTAAAAAGTGAATCCATAATCCATAGCCTCCTATAGCAAGAATGGTCATTACAAGAGGTTTTTAGCGGATTCAAAATGTTTTATTAACCATTGATGAGAATTATTGATTCCTTGATGGATATTCCACAGTATGGATATCTCAGCTTCTACACCTGGACGCAATGCTTCTACCTCCTAGTCCGCCTTTGTGCTCGACCTCATCTCCTCCTCTAGTGGCATCTCCCCTTCTTCAATTTTGGCAGCGATGTTATCCTCTTCCTATTGTAGCCATTGTATCTCATTCCTCAGTATCCCCATGCGAGAACGCTACTAAGTGACTTCTCCCTATAGCCTCTCAACTACCCCAACATGATCAGTAGCCTCTATTAGGAAAAGCTGTGAGGTTGCGGTAAGGTAGGCTTCAGATTGAGCAGTAGAAAGGAGAGATTTGAAACCACCCAGTCATTCCCGATATGTGTCCACCTATTTGAATATGTCATAAATACCATGGTTGTCAAAGCCGTCAAATACCAACAACATAAACATATAGTGAAACTTTTGTAATTTGATCGGCATCTCATCGAAGGGAATTTGAGAAATTAGCTTTTGAATTCTCTCTCAAGCCCATTGGCATGCAATTTGATGTCTTGAATAAACTTGTTGATCTAGCTCAGAGTCACGTTCAGATGAAGAATCAAATTTAGGGATGAATGTCACCAAGGAGGGACCCGATGCGGCATCACCTGCACTCTCTGGCGCCACATCAACTTCTCCCCCAGCAGTTGTGGTCACAGGAACGATTGGATCCAATGACACAATCGTCAACAACAAAGTTTGTGGTACTAAATACCACGAGTCGACAAGATATATAAGTATCCCTAATCATAAAATGGAAGAGGAAAGAGTCAATCATATGTGATTGAGAAACTATCCCCTTGTCATCAAGGCAACGGTATCCTCAAGCTCTATGCCACCACGACCACATGAGGATGTCTCTGCGTCATCAAGAGACAAGGGATTCCATGGACCCCCATAGGTGTCTAGGGACTATGACCATTCCCAAGGCCAGCAGCTCCCAATGTTGTCCCCAAACAGTCGGTTACCGTGACCACGCATGGGGAAATCACTCACCCGGTAAATAAAATGATGGCCTGCTATAGATTTCGATTACTGGTATGGAGGCAGGCTCTTCCCCCATAGCCACGAGATCAATTGGGTTTTAGGTAGCTGGCTCAGTCAGATGTGAGGCCTCTTCATTAATCATGAGCGCCCCATCCTCCCCTACGATTATAAAGGCCGTATGTTAAGTGGGAGTTGTGACAAACAATTGTTCCTCTTCTGACATATCTTTGATTGATGAAGGCTTGAGTAAAGCATCCATATCACTAGCCCCTACAAGAGGGCCCACCTTCTTGTCATGCCCAGATGTGGATGTGGGTGATCCCTCCGAAGATAAGGGGATGAAATATACGACCGCTGGTGTAGCCACGACTGGGCCACCGAGTGTTCCTACACTATAAGCCAAGACAGTTAATAACTAGTAGAGTTAGAATATACGAGTTGGAAATCTAGGAAACAGGAAGTTATAACTACCCGATGTTCCTTGTCTAATACATTCAAATAAACATGACGCATGTTGCCATCTCTGGATCTTCCAAGGAGGCAGTTCTTTCCTCACGATGCTGGGAGGAGCTGGAGGAGGAAAGACCCTATCTTGGTACGCAATGGATGCTTGCATGAGCTCAGCTGCGCGAGGAGATCCCTCTACAATGATCCCCATATCTGGAAGTGCGTGTTTTTCTGCTAAAATACTATAGGGAGTATACTCTGTGGACGGAATTACTCCTCGGGATACCTCTGCACCCTGCACAAAGGGATAAAACTTTAGAACCTTCACAGTAGAGGAGGAGGAAAGCCATAATGGAAAAGCAGTGAATCCTCTTATTTAGGGTCAGATGATTCGGGATGTCTAATCATCATATACACCTGGGTGGTCTCATAGAGTCAGTTTCAGGGTGAATGCACGTATGTATCCATCTCCTTCAATTAGTTTACTATTTCATCAAAATCCTCTTACAATAATAGGTGTGGCGATGTCAAGATACTTCCAATGCTTGGATGTTCGAGAGGGCCTGCCTAGAGTAATGCCCAAACCACTTCATATGAGCCACTGGACCTCAGGTCATTCCAAATCCTATTTGCGTCTTGGAATGCAGCCATAATGGGAAAAACTAGCCCGGAGGGATCAACCTGGGAGGGTCTGGCAGCTGTATGCACTATTGGGAGCATCAATGGTCGTGTCTGTTTTATGGATCTCGCTCCCACCCTGGATCACTCTGCAAATACCTGTGGCTGGGACCTCATAGGAAGAGGGGGAAATTCCCTTACCTTAGCTGTGCTGGGGGAACCACCAAGATCACCACCCCCTGAGGAATGATCGCTCTCTTCCTCCTCCTCATTAGTCGCCAACTTCAGCAGGACCTATGGTCAATGAGTCAACACTGCATGGCCCCAACATGCGGGGATGTAGGCATCGAGGTCCTGGATATACAGATCAACACTCTCAGAGTCTGCATCATAAATAATATCAACATGAGCATATATGTAACCCAACCTTGCAAAAGCCACCTCTGATTTCTGAAGATACTACCACATGGAACGGGGGTACTGGCTGCAAAAGGATGACAGACCATTGAATTCATCCCATTGGCTTCAAGTTCTCGAGAAGGTAGCATCAACAGGGATAACTAACCCTCTTCGGGCAGCTTCAAGGGAATGAGAGGATACACCTCTATCCGTTAAAATCTTCCCTGGATGCATGGGACCAGCATGGTGGGGAATAACCTTGCCCGGCCTGGTTGAAGAAGCATCCCCATTTCACATCATATTGCCCTCCGATGGCGTAGGATTTGAGATTGTAGGTACCCACAGCCCTAGTTGGCCATTCAGGTACGCTTACTCCTTGGAGTCGGCATAACTCTTGAATAAAAAGGGTGTGGTGTCTACATGTGTGGGAGTCATAACCTTGCAACCAGTATCTTCCTAGGTAAACATTAACCACAGTTTCCTCGTCACCATCAAGTGATGGTTCTCGTGGGCTCCATTAAGAAAGGGAGAACATAGTTCCTGGACGCAGCCAAATTGGAGTCTAAATCAGTTATGAACATACTACTCACAGATCAGATCCCCACCAATACAGGCCACCAAAATGCCCTCTTGGAGAGAAAATAGGCTGCCCCGCTTACTAAACTTTTTTGATATAGTATTCCTTATTGCACAAGTTGGGAAGGGATATGGATAGAAGATGAAATGATCATAACTCGAGATCCGGATGGACAACAAATGCATATTTGGAACCGTCTATTGACCATCCTTCTCTTGGGTTTCCCACTCTTCCGGCATAACCCCACTAGTCAGTTGCTAGTATGGCCAGAATGTGGTTCCTGGAATCGGAAAGGGGTTGATGAATGTGTAGCAGTTCTTGATATGCACTGCCAACCATCCCTAGAGTATTTGAAATTTATCGTCTACCTAGTTTGGACAACTCCCATTGGTAATATTGATAGAAACAGATAATTCCTATCGAATACCGGAACTGCCAAGTTGATGACATTGTTGTTAGCCAGCTGTGCTGCCATGACGAATGTAGATACCAGCATACCACCAGTCTCACGTACGGGAAATAACTAGCCAATCAATAACATGGCCCAGAATGCAGCCATACGAAGAAGCCGATCGACATCCGGAAAAAGATCCCAACTGCAGTCGTTTAACTGGCATTCTTCCAGGATCAACCAGTAGCTACCCCTTTGCATCTGGGACTCCATCAACGGGCAGGTCATGGGCCAACATGGGACAACCACAGACATGTTCACTCGAGCAAAAGCCTTGACTCAATCAAAATATGGGAGAAGCTGTTTCTGAGACGTATCCTTTGAATTCTTCCGAACATGGTCAATAAGCTACTTCACCCGGAAGGAGTCCTATCTTCATTGTCCCACATAGAAGAAGGAGGCAGGAATTTTTCATGCATACCCCCAATGATGGGGACCCCTGAAATCTGAAAGACATCCCAAAGACTAATACCCACCTCACCATGGACTAGGTGAAATGTGTTGGTGTCCGGACTCCAACGGATCATATGTTTCCAGGCGAGGGCTTGAGGTCGATGGGTATAGGTTTGGGACACCTAGGTAGCTTCATATAAGCCTACAGCTTGAAACACTTCCTCAAACTCCGCACATAATTGCCGAACCCAGAAGGGCCACCTCCAATACAATGACTTAAATTCCCCTCCGGGCCAGATGTCTCAGTTTGTTGACTAGACATGCTGGTCATTTACCATGGAATTACAGGCAATGCTCCAATAATAGTGAATTGCCCCTTCCTGCTGACGTTGTTCTCCTGTCTGGGGCACATGCTGGTGATTTAACATAGATCCGGTAGTTGTGTCCCTTGAGGCAGGCCGCCCTCTGGCGGATATCACAAATCAAGGGATATTGGTAGTAAATATCCATGCTCCAGGATTGTTTTCATGAAATGGCACTATAATAGACGTATCAGAGAGTAAACCGAACCCACAAGTTGAAAGGCTGTTGGAAAAGGGTACTCCCACTGCGACTCAGAGAGCAGATCATCATGGAAGGAGCATAGCGGGGAGTGGTGGATTCCATCCATAATAGTGCCTGCCACATCCTATAGGTCTTGATCGCTAATTGGGAGAGGATCTGTAGCCGGTCTTGGTGCATGGCATAGAGGAACCATGTTTTCTCCTTGCATTATGAAGAAACCAGGAAAATTGTTAGTACAAAGTAATAATATATGTACAAAAATATTGACTGTATGGCAAAGGAATCGAGAAGCCTTTGTGAGCAGGCCTCATAATGTGGTTCACGATGACGACATACCGCGATCTAACCCTAAGAGGAAGGGGTTCACGCTAAGCTAGCCCGCGGAGTGTTTTCCAGAAAACCATGAAACATGTTGCTCCGCAGAGTCCTAACCTCAGATTTAAATAATTAAGTTCGGAAGACATAAGAATGTTTTAATGTCAACCAGATATTATTCCGCAGACCATCAATAGCATGAAGTGAATTCCTCCGCGGCCTGTCATGAATTTCTTTTTAATTAATTAAAAGTATCGGTTTGTGGCTGGTGATTGGTCTGCGGGTGAAGGCGACTATGAATGGGGAATGGTTCGTGGAAATAACAGCTGGCTAGCGGACAAGGTGTTTCTCGAAGGAATGGGTACGTGGAGACACAAAACAAGAGGGCTCCGGTTTCATGAAGAACATGGTAAAATATAATGGAAGGGCCACCCCTATTTATAGGTGTCGTCCCCTAATGGGTCCACTCCCCTACCGCAAACCTCCCATGTTTCAGAACCACTATGCATTGGAATGGCCTCCACTTCATTCTGATTGGACCCCATTCTGATAGGGGGAATTTTTAGGGTCCTCAAAAATCCGCAAAGGAGGTTATACCCAATTCTCACCAAAGAATTGGGGGAAAGTATGGGATGTATAGTGAAAACTCAATGGATGTCCCAAGTTAAACCAGTTCACAGATCGGTCCCATGAAAATGCTACGCGGCCTGTTCTGTGAAGTGCCCCCTTCGCGGACTATGGTCGTTCACGGAATGGGGGAAGAGATCCTCTAGGGGTGCGAAGCAGGACAAGCGTTGGACCAGTCAACCATCACGAACACCCCCCGACTGCGGACCATGTCGACTGTCACAGACCGAATCTGTTGTCATTTGTGGAATTGAGGTGGAACCCTCCGCGGCCTCGGAGCTCTCCTCGAGTTGGTTTGGATCATGGGGGGGGGGGGTGTTCAATGCACCTGTTAGTCGACGATTGACCATGTCATCCATGAACTGGGTCTCTGATCATGGGCCTCTGCAAAAGGTGTTTCATGGCCATAGGTACATCTATTTCCCCACTATATAAAAGTTGATCAATGGGGATGATCCCAAGAGAGTTTTTGGATGGGTTTTGAAGGGAGGATTCAGAGAGATCGACCAGATTCTGGTGGAAGGATTTCGAAGGAAGGAGATTAGGATTTTGCAAACATAAAAATTCTAGTTCGCAAACCAGAACAAGTATGAACCTCTAAGCCAAATAATAAGGAACCAAAAATTCATAATAACATGGTGAACAGTGAACAAAAAATAACAATGAAATTAAAACTTTGAACCATGGCCCCTTCGCGGATGCCCTTCCCACGGAACGAAGAGTTTTTTCCACTTTTCTGATCTGTCGCACTGTATAGCACCCTCCTACATAGACAATACATCGAACGATGAACCCCCCGACCTGCATCGCACTTGTTCGCCAATACTCCCATAAATCCCACCACATAACTGCTTGGTAAACGTGCCGAACATGAAGTTGTGAACCACCATTGTTCGTGGGACACCCACCAAGCCACGAACCACCCTGGTTTATGGGATGCCCATCAGTTTGCGGTCAACCCTGGTTTGTGGACGGCCTCTCCAACCATATATGACCTCTCTACTCAAAGGGAGCCACTCCTCATATATCAACCTGGCCATCCAAATCCTTCGTAGTTCCCATTCCCCGAGCCAGATAAAATCCTCCCATCCCGGCCTGATCCTCCGCAACTCCCTCATTGGCCCATTCATTGACACCGAGCCGAGGCCTCCATTGGAGCCACCAGACCCATGTGATGTAACCTTCGGGTGCATTAGCCCGCCGTTTTGAGTTCAAATACCCATGGTAAGCAGGAGTGAAATGGTTACTCTGACCATTAAGTGGATTTTTGAAGCATTCATGGGTTTACATTCCCACAGAAATGTGGAGTCTGTGCTCAGAATTCCACTTTTTGGTCCTCCCCTTGTTGGGGCCTGGGCACTTCTCCCTTCTTCGGGGGGTAGTAAAATACCCCTAAAAAGGAAGCCACCAGGCACTTCTGTACTTCCCCCCAAGAACAAGAGAGGTCCCAAGCACAGAAGCACCTCTTTCCCTCTCCCTCTGCGCTTTTTCACCCTGGGAATCCATCTCGGAGTAAGCCCCGAACTTATTGGCTGCCCTATGGGTAAGCCCCAATTCACTTCCCATGGACGCACCATTCGCAACGTGAGCGTCAGTTCCATGATGCCTCTGGTTTCTCACACCGATAATGACTCACGTGGGCTTAGAGTAAGCATCGACCATGACATCATCTTATGGGCCTCCTCATAGTGTAAGCACCAATCCATTGCGAACTACGAGCACGTTGATCAACGTCAAGTCATGGTACGTAGGAAGCCTCCCTGAGGTTCAAGCCTAATCACCGTCGGACCACCGGGTCCACATTCACGTCGGTTCTTCGACACTCCTATTCGAACTACGTGGAATTTGATCCATGTCTGATAGGAAGGGTATGTAGGAAGCCTCTTTGATGTTCAAGCCCAACCACCAGTCGATCCGACTATCTTCACATCGGTAAACTGTGCCACTCCTAGTGCCACCTCAATGAGTCCAGACTCCAAGGGATCATTAATCTAACGAGGGATGGTAAACCTCATGCATAATTGATTCTGAACCCCTATGTCCAGCTGACCATTGCCAACCAGGTGTAATCAGTGGATACAATGCTTGGGTATAAAACAAAGATTCTCTATCATATGAATACATCATAAATCTATAAGAGAGTCCAAAACATGCAATAACCCCCCCCCCCCCCCCCTCAAAGGACGCGATGATCTCGGCTTCCTATTCTCTCGACCAATGCGAATTCTTAATCGTCACTGGTCAAACCAACTCGGTAACGCCTGTCATTGAAAAGTAGGTCCACATGTCATCAGATACGGAACCATTGGGTGTTTCGAGACCAACCCGAAAGAATTATCAATAGATCCTGGTGATAAGAAGATTAAACACTACGTGTGTCCATTGTCATATGGTGTGTGGGTCCTTAAAAATACCATGCTTGTATCTTGAGAGATACATAGACATGTGGTAAATTACACAACATGTACACCAACACATGGTCATACATGGCTGGATATGTGGACAAACCTGTGTACCAACACACAGTCATGGACACTCGGTTTGAAACCATGTACGGGCGCATGGCCATCGTACATAGAGTAGACTTGAGATACATAGACATTACATGCGATCCTTCCTACACATCATTTATATATGGTTTTACAAGTAATGTTCTCGAATCATGGGACTTTGTACACTGGCAGTACCTTGATTCATGGGACCAAACCTTTGACCACTTCTACATGTCGTGTACTCCCTTCTACCTAGCATGATATTCATGTATGTTGTTTATTGGATGTTTTTCATTTGTGATAGTTCCCTTTTTTTCTTGTTCTCTTGAGGGTTAGTTATCATTTCCTTCTATAATAGTATGATCCCTTCCATAGTACTTTCTGAGATACTCTTAGGTAATCCTATAAGAGGCCCATAGAGAGATCCTATATCCATTATTGACCCTATTGTGGGTCCGATATCGACATGACTAGTCCTCCAGGATGCAAATCCTCTACATTGTAGGTGAATCTTGATGAGTCTTGGTATTATCCCCGAACCTATTTGTGAATATCATCCATGTATCGTGACATTTTCCCACTAATGTGTGTGATATCAATGAATGAGTGTATCTGTTCTCTCTCCAGATCTATCAGTGCATGTATCTCTCAAATGGATTATCCCAACACAAAATACAACTAATATGAACTTCATCTGAGCTATCAAACTCATGGAGTGAGTTCTAAAGGATGATTGTTGTATGGAATCATTGACATGAATCCAAAGCATGGGATATTTGGATGTGTTTCCCTTTCTATATGTAATGTAGATAAATACTGTGTAGAGAAGAATGTAGCATTCTTTTTTTTATTGATTTTTGGTTTTTGGGGTCCCCATCAAAGTATTGTATACTCACTCATACATGGTATTTTCCAGTAGGTGTCATGTCTTCTATATATGAGCATCCATTAATGGAGTCTAGGGTAGACTATGACCAGACAATTCTTTCTAAGATCATTTTTTGCTGATTTGTTTCTACAAAGACAATAAGTAGTTCCAGTACCTCTTTCTTTCTTACAGGTTGGAATTTGTAGTTTTCAGACTCTTTCTTTTGGTGGGATTATATTCTGGCCTATTTTAAATTCCACACATTACATCTTTTGTACAATGTTTGTTTCATTAGTTGTTTGCATGCATTTTTTTCCTTAGTGTTTTTCACTTTTCAGCATCTGTGGGCTTCTATATGAGTTCATGTGTATATGTACCTAGGAAATCCTCCCATGTTAGTGATATGCCTACTCGGTGCTTGTCACCACCCCTAGTCTATTGGAGGCGGGCTTCAGGAGTCTGAGTGTGGGACCCACTCTGATGGGTCGTGACATAGTAGTACAAAAGGATGTCAGTTCTACAATACGACCAAGAGTCTATGATATTGGTTTTGGGCCACAGTGTCGAGTGTTTCGAGTTCATTATTCAATACATGGACATCAATGGTTCTGTAAGATGCTGATTTATCCACACACCAAGACATTGATAAACTGAATTTTATATCGGTACATGAAAACAATAGTTTAAAGGAAATCAATTAATGATTTATGAATCATATAAGAATGGGTGGTATTTTCCATGTCCACTGTGTCAACTATCCAGATGTACTCATTGAACATGGTACATCTTGACTTCTTATAGAATGCCTCATCAATGCCTAACAACTCGGTTTTAGTTGCTCGATCATGAGGACGGCCCCCTTAGCGAGGGGGAAATGATATAAGAAAACATTCACATGGTGTTACCTCTAGGTGGTGCACCTTCTATACCACCACTAGTGGAGCAGCATGTGGTACCTGCAATACCGGCAATTGGGGATCATAGATCGGGGACACTCTATGTGATTAGTAGACAGAGACCCCTTAGATTTTGAGGAGATCCTAAACTCAGGTGGATGAGGACTGGCATGAGGGAGTGACTAGAGTTTTCTGTCTTATGAGGACAACAACAGACGAGATGGTGGTCCTATGAGTGAGCTGTCTTCAGAATTAAATGGGATGATGGTGGATTTTGACCACATAGACTGACGATGAGGAGACTCATTTAGGTATCGAGTTCGAACATCTTGTTATGGAGGATTTCTCTCCAGTTACACTATGATTAGTGTATTTAAATGACCTTCATTAGCTCCAATAGTGTAGTTAAAAAGTGTACAACAATTCACCAAAGTTCACCAGCCTCCCAATGTACTCGATGGATATCTTCTAGGATAAGTACATTATAGCTCATATTTTCAAGAGAGATCTATGGGGGGTGGGTACATTTGAGCTAGTGTCATGCGTCCTTGCATTTTAACTTATGCTGGAGTGCTCGAGTGGGTGTTCGTGATCGAGATCTTCTTGGTGGATGAAAGACAACTACTGGCAATCAACAACAAGAAAATAAGAGTGTAGGCCTCGATAGTAGCGATATGAAAGTAGGTATGGGGATCAGGTTGTGGGAGACGTCATAGGAGGTCCCAAAAATGGAGACGGATATTATAGGGCTCTCATGATAGATCCAGACATCCATGGGAGAGGTGATGTTACTCGTACAACGTTATATGAAATATCACTTGAGGGTGTCCTACTAGTCGATATACTATTATTGAGGTGGTGGGTGGACAAATATGGCATATGAAAAGAGTAGAGGAGGTAGACCCACTAGGCATCAGCTTCAGGAGAGGAATATGGAGACCTACTGTTAGTGGAAGATGCTTTGATCTACATCCACCACTGCCCATATGAATGTCGATACCATGCTGAGGGATGGGGGGATATGGGTGAGGACAGTTTAATTCAGTTGTGGAATATGACCCATGGATTCTTGGAATGACTTGTTATACGATATGTGTGTGTTATAAATATTATTCCATTCTCATATAAAAAATCACAGCCATTATTTACTCACAACATGGCTTGTGAAAAAACGTGAGATTTTGATAGGGATGTTAACTAGAATCATACCGTTGGAGACACCTACTAGAGGAGACTCGATCATCACAATACTTCACAGATAGTGTTATCTTTACATTGAAGGAAAAGTTATTGTTTTTCCACTTTTTTGTATCATCGAGGCCTTATAAAGTCATTCTTGGAATGGATTAGTTATCTACGGTTTATGCCTAGGATGACTTCTCTAGGTGAAGAGAGTGATGTGTTCACAGTGATGGAACATGGTATTCCTTTATTGGTGAAAGTGAAACCTAGGTATCCCTGAATGGGATCATTCAATGGACGATAAAGTAGATCACCCATGTGTTTTCTAGCCTTACCCCCAGATCATCATATGTTGTGAGATTCTGGTTCCGAGCAGTAGTGGTGATGGACGGTAATGTCTCTCATGATGATCTTCTTGGATTTCAACCTCACCAAGAGGACCACTTATGCATCATCTTACACCCTATGATGGCACTGATTTCCTCTTCAGCTAATCGGTTGACCCCTATAGAGCATCACGAGATGAGAGAGTTGTTGGAGGATATGTCGATTAAGGGTTTCCTATGACTTAGTGTTTCACCCTGGGTAGTCATGTTTTTGTATTCCATGATGGAATATTATAGGCTGAGGTTGTGAGTGGATTAACAACACTAGAATCTAGTAACAATTAAGGACAAGTATCCATTGCCAAGGATCGACAACCTCTTCAATCAACCGAGACAAGAAAAATGGTTTATGAAGGTTTACCTTCGATCAGGATACCACTGGTTATGAGTACGGGTTGATGGTATACCAAAGACGGCTTTCTGATGCATCTATGTTCACTATGTGTACTTGGTGATGCCTTTAGTCATGAATAATTCCCCCATAGTATTTATAGGACTTATGAACCATATCTTCTAGCCATACATATAATGGTTTGTAATGTCATTAATCGACGAAATACTTTCATAGTCATCGTTGGAGGAGGAGCACATGAGATTATTGCGGATGGTCCTAGATATACATTGAGAGAACCATATTGTTGGGAAGTTCTAAAAGTGACAATTCTAGATTTAGGAGGTCCACATTATTCTATATGTAATCTTAGTAGATTGGGAAGCAGTGTAGCCGATCAAGGTAGAGGAGACACTAGCATGGGAGCCACCCCCGTGTTTGACAGCTATGGAGAGAATCATTAGGATGGCAGGATACTACTTCATATTTATCCATGATTTCTCACTAATAAAATCATCGACAAATGCCTTGAATGGGAAGGGGAACCTTTTTATGCATAGATAAGTTCAAATAGGGATTCTAGATGTTGACGTAGGATTTGTCAAGTGCACCAATCTTGAGATTTCTAGAAGAGGGTGTTGAGTGTGTCATTTTTAGTGATGTATCAGGGACCAGACTTGTTTGTGTCTTGATGTAGAGACATGTAGTGATTGATTATGTTTCATTCCACCTAAGGTCACAAGAGTATAACAATGTTACCCCTGATCTTGAATTGGGAGTTTTAGTCTTCACATCTAATATGTGGCGACACTATCTAAAGAGTGAACAATTTATCATCTAATACGACCACAAGAGCATCAAGAACATCTTCTCATAGAAGGAACTGAATCTGCGACAATGCCAATTACTATAGTTCAACCAGGATTATGACTTGAAGGTAATCTATACTACTAGACTGATGGACATTGTTGAAGATGTTCCCATTAGGAGACCGATTTTGCAGCTGCTGAGCTAGGTGTCAGATTAGTTTCCATCACTATAGTTATCCACTTTTGGTGGAGATGATGCCGCTTATCTCTACCAGATGGTTGTCACCCCTCAACTCTTATGACATGTTTTGGAGGAACAACAATGTTATTTCAACTTCAAGACTTTAAATGCTCAGTTACTTATAGGGAATTCCCCTGATGAATATTATCATGGTGGGGAACATGTAGTCCATTTCAGGGGGTGAATAGTTGTACTGGTGGAGTTATGATAGTAGGACCTAAAAGAGTTACATACACCCCCTTAACGGTACATCCTAGAGTATCAAAAATGTACGAGGATCTTCAGTGTTAGTTTTGGTGGACAGGTATGTGGATGTCAGTAGTAGAGTTCATTTCATGATGCCTTACATGTTAGAAGGTGAAGGCCGAGAACTTGGCTTCTACAGGGTTACCTCACCCCTGGATGTTCCAGATTGGATGTGGGATGGTTTATCGATGGACTTCATGGTGGGAAGACAATGAATATCCAATGGAAATTATTTCAACTAGGAGATCATTGACATACTCACTATCCTATCCCACTTCTAAGATATCAAGTGGTGACATTCCCTAGAGAAATTGGGATGCCTCTATGTGTAGGAGATAGTTTGGATTCATTGAGTCCGATTGATGATAGTCTCCTTTCAGGATGTGTTCATCACATCCTAGTTGTGTGTGGGATATCAGGAGGCCATTGGGACTCTGCTACATTTGAGCATGGCATTCCACCCCTAGACAGATGGTCAGACGAAGAGGACCCTTCAGGTTTCAGAGCATATGTTGCGGCCCTGTATCATTGAATATTGTCGTAGTTGGGAGGACCACCTACCACTGGTGGAGATTGGGATCAATAATAGCTAGAAATCCACCATTGGCATGACCCCATTCAAGGCCTTATACAGGTGACTCTTCTAGTCACCACTCTACAAGACCAACCCAGAGAGTCAGCACTCATGGGTCCATAGTTGGTTTGACCTACTACTGATAGGTACACGTCATCCATGAGAGGATGAATACTGCACTGAGAAAGTATTAGTCTTATGATGATTGATTATACAGACTGTTGGAGTTCGAAGAGTTTGACTATGTCATCATTCGGGTCACAACTCGATGTGGCTTGCAGAGGATTGGTCGGGGTGACAAGATTTCATTGGGGATCATCGGCCCTTTTTAGATACTGTGTAGAGTTGGCATGGTGGAATACCACCTAGATATACATCCATAGTATCACTGTGTACACGACGACTTCAATGTATCACATTTGGGGAGGAACATGCATAATCTGTCACATGCCATTTACTGGGGTGTTGTTGATATTATAGAGGGATTGTTCTTGGTATTGTACCTAGTGGAGGTCGATGATCGGTAAAAGAGGATGCTTTGGGGTTGAGTAATTCTTATGGTACATGTTCAATGGTAGAATAGGAATCTTCATGAGTGAACATGGTTTTTGGAGGGTCATATTGTGACCAATACCCTCATCTATTTGAATATCCCCCGTTGCTATTTCTTTTCAAGATGTAAGGTCCTAATGTGGGGAGAATTTAATGTCTCGTATTTTCAGTGTAATTTTTTAAAAAATATATGGAATTATTTTGAGACAATTCTTTGTGAAAACATGAATGTTTGAGGCCTGGAGTTCCAGAAATAAATATTTGAGAGAAATTAAACTCCAAATTATGTGCATAAGCAGTTTTCCTAAAATAGCGGAATACCATTTAAATGATTTCTTGATCAGAAATTTGAGGACACAATTGCATTTAGATAAGAGACATTACATTCAGAAGGGTTTAAAATCCACTGGTGTGTGTAGGCTGCAAAATATTGTTTTCAGATGTCTTATATTTTTTTAAAATATAATGAGTCATGGGTTAGTCACATAACCGTAGAGAACTCCTTGAAATACCTTGGACCTTTGCAGAGGATCCATACATGAAGGATTCTTGATGAAATCCAATAGATGAAAAATGCAAGGATTGTCGCACACTGATATTGAATAACAGGAAACAACCTCTCTTCCACTTCATCGATGATTGAGGTAGGGGTTGTGATTTTGATTCGTTTATTCCCCATTCTTGGATTAAATTATGAACTCTAATCACCCAACAAATTGGTTTACCCATAGTTAATGTGTTATTAAATGAGGGATTTATCAAGTTATTCTGGGGAATGAAACCCTTGAATATATTATTCATTGTTTTGATTTTCTATGTTTGATCCTGCCAACAGGAGAGAATCAAAGCCGTGATGAATGAAGATGGAGGTTCATTTATCAATTTCTTTGGGAATTCTTATCCCTTTTTAACACCGTGTTCGTAGCGTTATTCATGTGGTCAGAGAGAAAAGATAGTTTCATTTCCTTTTCAATACACAACAATTCCAAATATTGGATATGAAATTTTGATGGCTCAACAGAGGTGCGACATCGAAGGAAAATCCTGATAAACACAACATGTATTCAGAAGAACATGCCAGGTGAGAATGGCATGGTAGTAGCTAGGGTTTCCGCACTACACATAGAGAAGGACATGCTGCGCTTCGAGGAGAACATGGAATATGGGACACACCCACTGGTGGCTGGAGTTCCGGGAGACATGAACTGTAGACACGTTCATTGACCCTTGTCACACATCGCGTGGGTCCTTATACGGACGCAACATGTATCTCGGTAGTTACATGAAATGGACATGGAGTACATAGAATGCACTCCACCATATGGCCATACTAGGATGGATATGTAGACAACCCCATGTACCGTTATAAGGTCTATGACATATGGGTTGAATCCTTTTTCTGGAACTTGGCCAGTGTGCACGAAAGGGACCCCATATACATAAACATGGCCTGTGATCCTTCATACGCTCCATTTAAATATTTTTTTATATTGAATGTTTTCCAGACTCGGGCCGTTGTACACAGACATTACCCAGAGTCTAATGACACGCCATGTGACCACTTCTACATGCCACATACTCCCGTCCACATGGCTTTAAATTCATTTCCACCACTACTTGTACATGTTTTGTTTGGGTTAGTTCCTACATTTTTCTTGTTCCTCTGGATGTCATATTTTTTTCCATCCACAAGAGTATGATCCCTTCAGCAAACGTTCTGAAATAGATTTGTGTTTTCATCCAAGAGGCCCAGAGCTAGATCCTCTATCCATTCTTGAGTTTAGGTAGTGTTTGTTATCGATGTGACATGTAACACCCAATATTTTTATGTGAAATATTTTGTTTATATATACATCATCAAAGTAATCTTTCACTACATATAACAATAGATTGGCATGCTTTACACGCATTCGCGACTTTCCTCGATAGCTTCCGTTGTTCGCAATACCAAGTTTCACAAAACAACGATATGCTATTAAAATAATATTAAAACTAGCAGTAATGAATCGTAATACCCACTTTTTGAAATTTTAAAAATTTTAGCATTTAAAATGAACTTTATTTCTGGAATCGATATATCGAAATTAGCCTTGGGTAAAATTTTTCTATTTTTCTAAAAACATTCAATTTTTGATGTATAGTGAAAACACTCAGTTACTATTTAAAAACCGACATTTTACTTAAATAATTATTTATTTTATTTTAATTTATTTTTGGTCAAAATAGATATATAATACCAATATATGTTCAATGAAATTCATTGGAGTAATTTTATAATAATTATATATATATATAAATTTTATTGAACTTTTGACCTTCTTTTAGCCATCTCCTAGGAGAATTTGAAAATTTACATAAAACATAATTTTACTACTTCTGTGAGTGAGATTTCAACAAAACTAGAGACACGGTTGATATTAGTAAGTAAAATGTGATTCAATGAGATGAAAATAATTTTTGGTGAATAGTAATTGTTTACTTTTATTTACAACGGTTAAAAGTAAATAGGGTAATTAACGGTAAAAATGATATTACTATTATCCAAACACATGTACTAATTCTATTGTATAAGTTTAATTAGACCAAAAACAACCTTAGGTATAAAATATGACCATTTAGGTCCACTTGTATTAGATTACGACATTTAATATTATTTTATTTAAAGAGGAGATAAAATAGTTAAAATCAATGTTTAATAACTAAAACAATTTTAATATATGGATATATATAAGATAAATTATACTATAAATATTCATTATAAAGATAAAAATATTTCCCATATAATGGTATTTTATTTATAAATTTTAGACTGTAATTAATTTAATTTATTTATGACACAACGATGATGTAGTAATTACCTTATTAAGAAAATATTAACATAATTGATGTTATAAATTCCCAAATAAATGTAATTTTAGACTTTTTATGAATTAACTAATTTTCTAGGATAATATGAAATGTTCATATTTTTTTAAGTAACATTTTTCGAACTAATCATGCTGTTATTATTTTCACAAAAATCAAATACCAAATAGTGTCAAAATTGACATAAAATAGTTTTTAAAACAAATATTATATAATTAATTGTTAATTTATTCATAAAAAACTATGGATCGGAAAAATAACTTAGATAAGTATATATATATTAATAATGAATCAATTGGGGATCTTTTGGTTTGTTATAGTATGTTTATTAACCATATAGAGTAAGAAAACAAAAAGACATGGTAAAAGATAAATTATTTAACATAGAGTTAAATCAAAATGATAAGGATAAAATAGTAACCTAAACATGTCTAACACCTATTGGTTGAGAGGATTTAGAACCAACCATCCTTAGATTCTAAAAAAATCAATTTTGAGCTTTTAAAAACCGAATATAACTTTATTATAAAAAAATATTTTTTGTTTTCCAAAGCTGCCCCTCTCTTCCCTTATAAAAGGCACCTCATCCCTCTCCTCCTCACACAAAATTAAGCCTTAAATATAGGCCATCCCCTGCCAAAATCTCTTCTCCACTTTCCTAGAAACATACTAATGGTCTTGGTCTTTGTAAATGACCATCTTTAGTGCCCTAAGAGAGGGTTAAGAAGAGGCACTTCAAAGAAGTGGTAATGTCCATTACCGATTATTTAAACATTATTTCTTATTATACATCTTATTCATTAGTTGTTTAATTATGAAGTAATAACATAGGTATCACCCATATACTGATATGTTATTATAAATATGAAACAACCCTATTTCACCTTCTATCCATCCTACGGAAAAAGAAATCACCGCGCGTGCGTACGTACAGAATACCGTCTCCATGCCGTGGAGTAATATGTTTTCCACTACCACCATAATTGGATGGGTATAATGTTGTTAATAATAACTATATATGATTATTGTAAGGTGATATTGATTCAAAAATATTATACATACACTTCAATACAATACCATGATCGATATCATTGCTCGTGTGTACGTACGGCCTACCGTCTCCATGATGTGATGTGACTCATTCAACATGATCATCATTGAATAATGATTATATAAATGAATTTAATAAATAAATATGATATATATTACAATAATACCATTCTGGAAATAAGGTATCTATATCCTAAAAAAAGAAAAAAAAATTATTCAGCAAAACACCCATAAGAACAAAAAGCAATAAACACCCGAATAACAAGTAAAAATGAAATATTACGTATAAAAGCTATGAATATGACCATATATGATATCATATCAAAGATTAATATTCTGGAATAAGTCAATAACATTATTTTAATCATTATACAAGAGGTTCGAACAGGTACGAAGCAAATCGGACCTAAAGTAAGGGAAAATCTCACAATCTCATTTTTATCCGAGATTGTTTATACTCTGGTATTTACTGGGGTGTATTTATCATCCACATCCATGTTTCCTCAATATGTAATATTATTCAAATACTACTACAATGTATTAAATACAATTTTATCTATTGGTGAATTTTAGTAAAATATATGAAAGGAATCTTTTGTTGTTTTCAGTACGAGATACTTTTTAACTTTTCTGGAAAAAGTACAAGGAGAATGTTTTTTCAAACTTATACGAAATGAATGGATTCATAGAACATTAGTTCAATGAATCTTACATTACAAGTTTTCATGTTTATATTTATTTAAAATCTTTATTTTAAAATTGTATGGCATGTTATGAAAGGAAAAATGTTTTTGAAGTAGAAAGGATATTTTTCTCAAGAATGGAGTTCATGTGTTTTATCAAAAATATTTTCCATATATAGTAATATAGGGTTCTATTTCTATCTCTATTATTACATTGATTTGATAATGATTTGATGGAATTATTTTTATCAAGTCCTTTATCTTATATGAATTTGTTTATGATGTCATGATGTTTAAGAATCCCATTTTTTTTACATGGGTTATGTTATGATGTATGATTTATGTTTTTGTGGCACACATAATAATGATTTCATTATGAGATTGGTGGGACCTATATCTTTCTCTAATGCATTGGGTAATGATTTATATCTCATGAGATAGACATGGCTAGAATGGTAAGTTAATCCGGTTTAGTGATACCAGAATGAAACGAGGAGTAAACTCTGTTCAGAAATGGACTTTGTCCACTATGATAGTCTTTGAAATGATTATTGACTACTAAAAAATGACTCTCTATGATTATGTGTTTATTCCACAAAGTTTCCAGTCATGATTAATTGGGATTAAATTTCACTACTATGATTTATCCCAATATATGAAATTATGATCTCTTTTGCAGGTTAAGATTTCCATAATGTTATGATCTTATGAATATGATGTGATGGATATTTATTTTGTTTACCCTTACTGAGCATTTGAGCTCACCCTTTTGTATGTTTTCTTTTCCCCTAGTCAGGAAGATGGGTATTAAGTAGGATATGCCAAAAAGCGATTCTAGATATGATGAAATAAATGGGATACAATGTAGAGGCTTTATGAACTAGTTGTTTAGGTTTCCCAGTTTCTAAAGACACTATACTTATAAGGTCATATTGTGGTTTTGTTATAGGTTGTACTAAGTACGCTGCAATTATGAAGTAACAACAATGCCTGTAAAGTTTGGGTCAATATAGTTGGTATCTGAGGAAATAGAGGTAGGAATGAATACAATCCTTGGGAACTCTCACATGTGACCATTTGACGTAGTATGGCTCTCCGCCCATGGGCTTCATGTGGAAATGGCTGCCACTAGATATGGTGGTGTGTCCTGCCCAGGGGGTGTAGCCGGCCATGGAGAGCCTAGATAGGTATCAATTATAGTCCACTAGAAGTAATTCCAGACCGTTATAGTTGGTATCAGAGGAATGGTATAATTAACCTTTGGAAACTAGGATGTCAAAGCCTAAGTAAGAACCCTAAAGTTATATCTAAGCATAGAACAATATTAGTGTTTTAGAAATGGACATGAACAACCTATGATAAGACCTTATGTATGAAATTTTATTCTTTATTATGTGGTTTTCCTATTATAATTAGTGTTCCTCACACTATTCTTCGTGGTTTTAGTCAATGGATGGAAGCTGAAGGAACCGTGTTAATGCAGAATGCGACGGGCAATGCAATGATTTCCCCATTGAGCAACCAAATGTTATGGGAGCTGGAATGAAAAATCTTGTAGCCATTCTCTCACAACATTCTCACACTATGAATCATGTAAGACTTATAAAAGAGCAAAGGAAGGAGAACGATTATGTTGAATCCTTCTTGAGGCAGTGTCCACCCTCATTCAGCGGGTCTACAAATCCATTAGTGGCTGAACAATGGTTCAGTACCACTGAATAGATATTTTCAGTTCTTCAATGTTCTGAACATGATAAATTCATCTTAGCAGTATATAGTTTGGAAGGTGATGCTGATCTATTGTGGAATATTATCAAGAATACGATGCCAAGCGATGAAATTGATTCCATAGAATGGGAAAAATTCAAGAACATAGTTTTCAAAAAGTATTTATATCATATTCATTGAACAAATAGGGATAAAGTGTTTCTTGAACTGCAGAAAAAGGATGATGAATCTGTTGGTATCTACGAAGGAAATTTTACATGAATTGCAAGGTATGCTTCTAGGAATATTATCCAACATGAGAGTAAGATCGATCTATTCTTTAGTGGCTTAAAACCAAGTCTTCAAAGGGAATTAGCCATAAGTGACTTTAATAGCTACGAGAAAATCATTCAATGTGCTCTCAAGGTTGAGATGGATATTGGAGTAACCAACAGTCATATGCGTTTGATAAGAAGAGGAAAATGGAATTCATTAGAAAATCTAAAGAGCACACTGAAAAGAAGATGAGTTTCCCCTTATGAAAAATGTGTGGAACGAAACATGGAGGGAGTTGTCTTAAAAGGTCAAGTAAATGTTTCAAATGTTTAATGGAAGGTCATCGGGCATTTGAGTGCCGCAATGATGGGAATAAGATGTCTAGTGATGCGAACAATGAAAAGGCTACGCAGAGTGCACCTCCTACACATCAATGTTACACGTGCAAGTAAATGGGGCATTATTCTAATCAATTCTAGAATCCAAGGGTTTTTTATGATGATCAACGTCAACAAACTCTTAAGGCTAAATACAAAAAAAGTCACTTGCAATTTTTATCAGCGATGTGGAGTACGATAACGAAGTGGTGAAAGGTACACATACCATACACTCTATAGTGGCAAATGTTTTATTTGAATCTGGATCCACCCACTCTTTTATTTCTGAAGAATTTTCTAAGGGTATCGCCATATTACCTCAACTATTAGATATTGAGTTAGTTGTTACAAACCTTAATGGCACAACATTTTCATTGAATGTTTAAAATTTTCTCTGATTGATGTTTGTGGGAAAGTGCTTCCTGCAAATCTTGGGATCCTTCCTATAGTGGAATTTGATGTGATTCATGGTATGGATTGGCTTTCTTTATATGGAGATCATATCAAATTCCAAAGAAGAGAAGTCACATTTCATATTCCAGATCAATATATGATTGTATATTGATGTAAGGATGAAAATCTGATTCTAGTGGAAATATCATCCATCCGATGGGTCTTGATTACACTAAATGAAGGTTATTTATCTCAAATGGTTGGCGAAGAAAATCACGATTAAGAATATTCCCATTGTATGGGAGTTTTATGTTGAATTTCTGGAGTAATTGTCGGGACTTCCACCAAATCGTGATGTTGTGTTTTCAATAGAACTCGTGGAATCTGCTTTGCCGATTTCAATGACACCTTATAGTATGGCCTGAATTGAGATGCAATAATTGAAGAACCAACTCCAAGAGACTCTGGATAAGGGATTCATATGCCCTAGTGCATCACCTTGGGGAGCACTTGTTCTATTTCTTAAAAAGAAAGATGGATCAATGGGACTCTGCATTGATTATCAAGAACATAACAAGATCAATATCAAGAACAAATATCCTCTCCCACGAATTGATGACATATTTGACCAACTACACTGAGATCAATACTTTTCCAAGATTGATCTTCGTTCAGGGTATCATCAATTTATGGTCAAAAGGGAGGATATACCAAAAATGGCTTTCCGTACAAGGTATAGACATTATGAATTTATAGTGATTCCATTTGGTCTTACTAATTCCCCTACTATCTTCATGGATCTGATAAATAGAGTCTTTAGAGACTATCCTGATCAGTTTGTTGTAGTCTTTATAGATGATATTCATGTATATTCAAATAGAATGGAAGAACATGTAGATCACTTGAGAATTGTATTGAAGACCCTGAGAAAAGAAAAAATTATGCCAAATTTACCAAGTGTAAATTTTGGCTTTAAAATGTTTCATTTTTGGGTCACATATTATCAAAATATGGGATATCTATGGATCCAAGAAAAACAGTGGTTATCAAAAGATGGTAGAGACCAACCACTATAACTGAGATCCGAAGTTTTCTTGGTTTGGCTGGATTTTATCGACGTTTTGTGAAATATTTGTCATGATTATCTAATCCACTAAGTAGGTTGACTCGAAAAGTAGTTATGCTCGCATGGATAGAGGAGTGTGAGAGAATTTCATGGAGTAAAAAAGAAGGTTATCTAATGCACATGTGCTCACACTAATTTATAGTGGAGAAAGGATTGTGATCCATAGTGATGTATCCAAGATGCGATTGGGGTTTGTTCTCATGAAAAACTATATGGTGATAGATTATGCCTCTTGACAGTTGAAAACTCAAGAGCATAATTAACCAACTCATGATTTGGAGTTTGCTGCGGTAATCTTTGCATTAAAAATATGGGGAATTATCTTTACGGTGAATGGTGTGATATTTATATTGATCATAAATGTTTAATGTATATTTTCACACAAAAATAAATTAATATGCACCAAAGATGTTTTTTTGGAGATGATTAAGGATTTCGTCTTATCAATTAATTATCACCTTGTGAAAGAAAACAACGTGGTAGATGCATTAAGTCGACAAGACCATGCTAGATTATCCATGATGAGGATCTCAAAAGATCCAATATTTATGGATATACAAAGGATGGTTTGTGGAATCATAATGGAAATAGAAAAATCTTATGGTTTTCAAATGAATGTTCAACCATCTATACATGGGATGATTAAAGGGGCACAGAAAGAAGATGTAGAGTTACAATGGAAGGTGATAAATCTTCCTCAATTCAATCTTGATAGTGATGGGATAATAACGTAAGGAATTGGGTTTGTCTTCCTCCAATCCTAGAATTAAAGAAGGAGATGATGGATGAGGCTCCTAGTTCTTCGTTGTCTATTCATCCTGGAAGCATGAAGATCTATAGGGACCAGAAAGATTACTTTTGGTGGGATGGCATGAAAAAAGATGTTGCTGAATATGTCTCTCGATGCTTGGTTTTCAGCAAGTTAAAGCTGAGATACATAAGTATAAGGGGATGTTACAACCATTACCCTTACCCGAATGGAAATGGGAAAACATCACTATGGACTTTGTCACGGACATCCTAAAACATCCAAAGGCAATACTTCTATCTGGGTCATAGTTGATCATCTTACGAAGTCGGCTCACTTCATTGCTATTAGAGAAGATTTATCTCGTGATCTGCTTGCCTGAATATATGTAAAGGATGTGGTAAGATTTCATAGAGTACCTATTTCCATTATATCTGATAGGGATCTGAGGTTTACATCAATGTTTTGGCGAATTCTTCAACATATTGTGGATACAGAGTTGAGTTTCAGTACTACATATCATCCTCATACTAACGGTCACTATGAGAGAAAAATTCAAACTCTAGAAGATATGTTAAGAGCAGGATCTATGTATTTCAAAGGTGGTAGTGATCAACACCTACCTTTAGTGGAATTTTCTTATAATAATAACTTTCACTCCAGTATTCAGATGGCTCCTAATTAATCTCTCTATGGAATGAAATGTAGATCTCCCACATGCTACGATGATGTTGGGGAGCGAAAGCTATTAGGACCTGATCTTGTTGATGAGATTACATAAAAGGTCTGATCTATTCAACAACACAAAAGAATATATCAGAGCCGACAAAAATGTTATGCCATTAATAAAAGAAAAGACCTAGAGTTTGAAGTGGGTGATAATGGGTTCTTACGAATGTCTCCTTAGAAGAGAGTAATGAGATTTGGAATGAAGGGAAAGTTGGGCCCTAGGTATATATGTCCTTTCAAAATACTTGATTATGTTTGGAAGGTAGCTTACCGATTGGTGCTTCCACGTAATCTCTCTCAAGTTCAAGATGTGTTCCATTTATCGCTCCTATGAAAGTACATACCTGATCCTTCACTTGTACTCAGCTCAGAAGTTGTACTGCTAGAGGAAAATCTTTCTTATGAAGAACAACCGATAGAGATTCTGGATTGTAGTTAAAAAGACATATGGAACAAGACCACTCACTTGGTGAATGTTTTATAGAGGAACCACCAATTAGAATAAGCTACATGGGAGCTTGAGGATATGATGAGGGATATGTATCCTCATCTGTTTGTTATAATGTGGTGAATTTCGAGGGCGGAATTCATTTTAAGGTGGGTGGAATGTAACCATCGATATTTTTATGAGAAATATATTGTTTTTATATACATCATCAAAGGAATATTTCACTACACACAACACTAGTTTGTCTTGCTTTACACGCAACTTTGACCTTCCTCGATAGCTTGCGTTGTACGCAATACCAACATTCACTAAACAACGATATGTTATTAAAATATTATTAAAACTACCCATTATGAATAGTAATACCCACATTTTGAAATTTAATAAATATTAACTTTTAAAATGGACTTCATTTTTGGAAACATAATATCAAAATTAGCCTAGGGTGAAAATTTGGTATTTTTCTGAAACAGTCCAATTTTTTAGGAATAGTGAAAACACTAGGTGACTATTTAAAAACCGACTTTTTATTTAAATTATTATTTATTTTATTTAAATTTATTTTATTTAAAAAGAGATACATAATACCTATATATTTTCAATGTAATTAATTGGAGACATTTTATAATAATTTAAGATATATAAAAATTTTGTTGATGTTTTCATAGTATATTACCCACCTCCTAAGAGAATTTTGCAAATTTACCTAAAACTAAATTTTACCGCTTCTGTGAGTGGAATTTGAAAATTCTGAGACACGTGGTTGATATTAGTAAGTAAAATGTGGTTCAATGAGAATAAAATATTTTTTGGTGAATAGTATTTTTTTACTTTTATTTACCACTGTAAAAATTAAATAGTGTAATTATGGGTAAAAATGATATTACTATTACACTAACACATGTCTTAATTCTATTGGATAAGTGTAACTCGACTAAAAACAACATTATGAATTAAATATAACCATTTAGGTCCAGTTGGATATGATTAGGACATTTAATATTATTTTATTTAAAGAAGAGATAAAATAGTTAAAATCAATGTTTAATATCTAAAACATTTTTAATATAGGGTTACATATAAGATAAATTCGACTATAAATATTCATTAGAAAGATAAATATATTTCATACATAATGGTATTTTATTTATAATGTTTATACTTTAAATAAGTTTATTTATTTATGACACAATGATGATGTAGTAATTAACTTATTAAGGAAATATTAACATAATTGATGTTATAAATGACCAAATAAATGTAATTTGAGACATTTTATGAATTCCACTAATTTTATAGGTTAATATGACATGGTAGTATTGATTTAATTAACTCTTTTAGAACTAATCATGCTGTTATGATTTTCAAAAATATCAAATACCAAATATTGTTAAAATTGACATAAAATAGTTTTTTAAAACAAATATTATATTATTGATTGTTATTTTATTCCTAAAAATATATAGTTCAGCCAAATTACTTAGATAAGGATATATATATTAATAATGAACCACTTGGGGTCATTTTGGTTTGTTATTGTATGTTTATTAACCATATAAAGTAAGAAAACAAAAAGGCACGATAAAAGTTAAATTATTTAACATAGAGTAAATTCAAAATTATAAGATTAAAATAGTAACATAAACATGTCTAAAACCTATTAGTTGAGAGGATTTCGACCCATCCCCACCTTATCTTTAAAATAAATCAATCTGGAGCTATTAAAAATTGAATATGACTTTTTTATAAAATAATATTTTCTGTTTTCATAAGGTGCCCCTCTCCTCCATTATAAAAGGGAACCTCCTCCCTCTCCTCATCATACAAACCATTATTCAGTTTATAATATTTAAAGCCATTAAATAAGTCCATAATACTATCCAATGTTTATAATTTGTTTGATTATAATTATATATTTCATATGGAGTCAAAAATATAATTTTTATGGTGTAATCTAAATTACATCAGACTCTTAATGTACAAATCGTACCTATATATAAATTTGAAGATATTGATCATTATTATAATTCAAAACAAAATGTCTTTGTTCGTAGAAACAGACTCTGAAATATGAATTTTGGAAAATTACATAAAAATATGCGGCCATTTGAATTGTTGGGAGCTGATGCAATTCCCAACTCACGACATCTAATGTTGTCACTGTGTGACCACATCTTTCATAGTATATTTAATGATCTCGATATTTTATGTGACATGGAATCCTCAAGTGGAATGTAATTCCACATGAAAATTATTTATTTTTAATCTCATTTCTAATAATGGAATTAATTGAGGTCTTAATGGGATAAAAATATGGGGAAACTGATCAATCATATCATGGTATTAAGGGGTTAAGACATATTATTTATTTCAAATAACATAAAATGTTACATCCATTGTAATTTAACTTATATTGGTCACAATCTGTGGGCCTTATTAATGGATGGTAATACTAGGAGTTCCCCCACAAACTAGAGTGAACAAACTCATGTGGGTGACCATCTTCAACACTACTTATATGAAAACTGAACCTTTTAGAGTGACCCATGAAAAGGTCTTCACAAAAGAGTAAGTTTCAAGGTGTATCATGAGAAACCAAACATCTCTTTCTCAATTTCACTATACCTTTATCTCTCACATATGATATCCACCGATGAGAAAGTATAGTGTTTTCATTTCTAGTTAAAAAAGTGTTTCCTAACTACATGATATGTGTTCTCCCATAAAAAAATATAACCCATTAATCAAGGATCCTTAAATAATAGTATGATCTCCCTGGGATATTTTAAGACAAAAAAAATGAGATTTAAAAGTAAAAAATCCTTGTTCTAATACACCTAGCATGATCATATTGTGGAGTAAATCTGGAACCCATCCCACACCAAATATGGTCATAATAGAATGTCCTGAGATCCATATCATAAATAAATCTCTACCCATAAAACAAAATCTCTTTTTTTGCCTATAACAATATTTACATTTAATCCCAAGATCAAGCAGGAAATGAAACTCATATCAGAGAACATATTGAAAGTACATCAAGAGTATATCTGTACACACACAATACCTCAACACCTACATCACCTTGTTCAGAAAAGAGTGAATGATCAGTAGACTCCATAGAAGGGTTTCTAAAATTAAAATTATGTCATTTGGGTCTAATATACATTGGTTTACTAGAGTGTAATTTGGTAAAATAATTCATCTTGTGTTCAGACTGATGTTCATGGGATTGGCTATGACTCTTACATCCCTTCATATTTTTAATGTTATTTTTCCCTTCAAAATCGGTATTACTACTCACATTCTGTTAGACAAATAATCAATTACATAACATAAATAGGGGAATTAATGTGTGAAATTTCTCAAGGGGCTACTCCATGATGCTCCTTCCCAATTCCTACATTGCTGCAACACCTCCAGGAGGCCTCCTCTACAATATCGTTTGATGGAGTGATAGACTCCTATACGAGTCTGAGGAAATTGATGAGAGTTAGAAGCCTTTGTGACTGCAACAACTCAGGTATTAATATAATTATACATTTTCATATTTATTAATATTTTTGAATAAGAAATTAATATTAGGTTGATGGGGAAAATTTGTACAATAGCGTACTCAACATGCAACAACGGGTTTCTTGGAAATAATATGTTGCACAGTACATTGAGTTATACCAAAAAAATAAAATAATCATATAATTATTTTAAATGGTAGTTAACAACTAGAAATTGTATTTGTAGTATTTAATAGAACACAATAAAAGATTATTATAAAATATCATTACATTTACCCAATATTTTTTAGAGGTTTAAAAAATATTGAATCTTATTTTAAGCATTAAATACTCAAATATTTTAAAAAGGAAGTTTTACCTCCTTTTCATGGAAAAAAGATTATGAATATAAAAGTGTTCCACTTTTTTATGTTTTATTTTTAAAAATAAAAGTCTTATTCAGAATAAGGACATCAAAATTTACTTTGGATGATATTTTTGTATTTTTCTGATAAAGTACATTTTTAATGAATAGTTTAAAATAGTGTATTTTAATTTCAATCTACCTTTTTTACTATTATTTATATATTTATACTATAATTTTATTTTGATTTAATGTATAATTAGAAAATATTAATTTTCATTAAATTATATGATAGTTATTATAAGTAATTTCTCATTTTAATTGTATATAACTGTTTGTCAATCAGTTGACAATTATTACTTATTAAAAACCATCTTTTGGTTTTGATGATGGGTGGTACTTTAAAATTAATTAATGTAGCTTATGTTTTTTAATTTTGATAAATGGATTTCATACATGGAATACAGCGGTACAAATTTTTTAAATAGGTACATTTTGTTGGACACTATGAATAGTAACTATAGTGATTATTTTATTTACCATGGTAAAATGGTTAATATGGTAAATAACCCAAAAATAAAAATATTATAATTACATAAAACATTATTAAAATGTTTACTAATCCTATTTGATGATATATGTCTGACCATGGGAATCCATGGGTCTATTTGGGGACCCCATGGGGCCACACTGATGTGAAAATGGCAGTTTATAAGAATTAATTTAATGTAAAGAAAAATTAAACATAAACATGTAGGTTTTACTAAATTTTATTAAGAGGTTATATAAGTGTTATATTTGACTATAAATAGTTTTCAAATAAATGAAAATATTTTCAAAATCATGGAATTATATAGATAATTTTTATATATCGAATAAATTAATGTATTTATGACACAATGATGATGTAGTGATTCCCTTATTAAAGAGTTATTAAAATAATTGAGATTATAAATATTAAAAAAATATTTATTTTGAAACTTTTTAAGTCATACACAAATATTATGGATGTTTATGAACTTTTTTCATTGGAATAATTAAGTTTTTTTCTAAATAATAAATTTGTTATGTATTTTTATAAAGTCATGATATAAATAGTATAAAATTGACATAAATGTGTTTTTAAAACCAATAATATTTTATTATATTATATAATAGTTCTAAAAATCTAAAATTCCGAATAATGACTAAGATAATGTTGAAAATACAATTAATGAACCATTTTGAGGCTCTATTGGAATTCTATTGGAATTCTATAGTGACTATATTAAGGTGTTTTAATTTTGTGATAAAATGGATAGTGAAGAAGTGTCTACATTGTAATTTTTTATATGTAATGTATCTATTATGACAAAATTCTCAAAAACTCTAAAAATTAAAAGATCATTAATGTTGAAATCTTGGAAAAACTCCAGATTATGTAATGTTATTGGTTGAGTCCTTATAGTTGGTATCAGAGGCAAGGTTTAGAAGACAATACTGATTTGGAGTCTTCATTAAACACATGGTTAGTCTCTAAGTATATTATTTAAGTTATATACTTGTTTTATAACACTTTCAAATCATGGAAATCCAGATACAAATGGAAGGAGGAGAATCTCAAACATCATTCCTATCTCTTCCTGATGACATGCTTGCAATAATTATAAATATAATCTAGTAGGGTTGATTATGAATCTTTTTATATCATAAAAAACAATTAAAAAAGGTTTTTTTATATATCAATCACCTCTACTATACCTCGATTCCATTATGAATCATGGGTTCTATTTAATAAAATCATAATTTCTCAATGTTGACATATTTTCAAGAAATGTAAATATTACCAAGGTATTTTCAAATATTTTACCATATTACAAGATTTTGATGCATATTATTATTTTGAAAATGGTAATGAAAAATGAGTCCCTTGAGCAACCCAATTATATTTTCTATTAAAATGTATTTAATCAGAAAATATTTATGGTATTTGAAAAGAACCATTTATTGAATGTTTCAACTCAAAATCAGTCTGAATATTTTACAAAAATAATGTTTTATCAGATCTATTGAAATTATATGTCATAAATGATTATTTTACAAAACTATTTTTTTGTCAACACCCATATAACCAATGTTGTATAAAGTGTATTTGGAAAAAGGAAGGAAATGATTTTTCTCGATCTCTAAATTATTATAGCATCACATGACTCTTCAAACTATGCGAACAAGATGATGATGAAACTGATTAGACATCATGATCAAATTACGATGTTCTTTCTTTTGGAATAGTGTTATGTTATCATATTGTGGAGGAAAAAATGCCAATATATATAATACTTCATGAACTAATATGTTGAGGTCATTAAGAGTTGGGATTACATTGAGTGGTATAAAACAACGATTGTTGTTAAAATGTTAATGTTATTTTTGTGTTTTATATAATGGGACAACCGGTAATATGGGTGACAACCTATTGCGTCTGAAAAGGCCATATGAATCGAACCCCCAACCAAAGGGCGACAAGGGCGCATCCCCTACCACCAGACTAGATGATGTCCCAAGTTAGTATGGCATATTATTTTTCGTAAAATGATTTTATATGTCAAGAATAAGATTATCTTGGAACTTATGAGTTATCAAATGAATATACTATGTATAGAAAAATGATTTTGTGATTAATTGATAAATGTTATTTTGTAAGATGTTATAACTTTTGGGAACATTATATTCCAATATAAAATAGAATACTATGGTAATTAATTAGAGGATTAATGGTTAAAATATTATTTTGGAAGAATACATTTTTTATTGTCGACATATGGCTATTCGGGTTATTTAAAAAAAATATTAACCAGTTATAGGAAATATGTGATTAGGTTAAATAATTTTTAGAAGGAGACTTTAAGAGTAGTGGATTTTATTTCGATATAAATGATAAAATTTATTGTCATAGTCTATGTGGTCAAATCCTTTTAAATTCTTGGTTTCAATCATTTTTTGGAATATTTTAATGAATTGTACGGAATTATTTTTATTGAACATTCGTTATTGATTTTTTTTAAATTTTTTTGAGAATAATGAATTTTTTAGGGATTATCTTATACTATACTAAAATTTTGGTTTCAGTTAATCTCTAAAGATATCAGAAATTTATAGATCATATTTTGTGGATTATGTGATTATATATATGTTTATTCTAGTGCTTCATGTGTCCAAAAGTCATCTTGAGTAGAAATCATCTAGTGGAAAGATGAGTTTGTGGTAGAAAAATATTAATGGATGAAACTCTAATTGAAAAGTAAGAATATTTCCTTATGTTATTAGTCGATCACATAAATAAATTTCTAAAGAATATGAAAATAAACATAAAAAATGTTTTCCATTTAATTTTCTTATTAGGATGTAGAAAACTGTTTAATAGATCACAAGTTTTGGTTTTCTTGTTTTTATCTTTCTTCAGATAATGTTTTCTATCACTCTTCTATAGAACATGACAGTTAGTTTCTCTTCCATATCTATGTTTTCCTATGTGGATTCCTAGTATAGGTTATCACAAGTGAACATTTTAATTCCCTTTTTTTAAAAGGTTATAGTTTTATTCACTCTTTTTATGATGTGGGACTTTCAATTATGTATCTTAGCCCAATTTTAAAATTTAGAGGATGCAACTTCCAAAAGGGGTGAAAGATGTAATGACCTAGGTATTAATAGAATAATACATATATATATATATATATATATATATATATTAATATTTATGAATAAGATATTAATTTTATTTTAAGGATGAAACTTTTTCTAATAGCGTACTCAACAAACAACAACCAATTTCTTTGAAATGTTACGATGCACACAACATTGAGTTATACCAAAATATAATAAGATAATAATAATATTTCAAATTGTACTAAATGCCTATAAATTGTATTTACAGGAATGATCAATAATAACTACTATATGATAATTAAAATTCTTTACATTTATCCAATAAATTATAGAGGCTTATAATAATACTGAATCAGATTTAAACATTAAATTCTCTATTATTTAAAAAAGATGGTTTTAACGCCATTTATGGGAATACCATTTTAAATATAGTTTTTGTAACATATATATGTCATATTTAAAAATAATAATTTTATTTAGAATTCGGACATCTAAATTAACATTGGATGAAATTTTTGTTTTTTCTGATAATGTTAATTTTTTAATGAATAATGAAAGAAATGGATTTTAATTCAAAGAAACATTTTCAAATAATTAATTAATATAGTTAGATTGTCATTTTAATTTCTTTTTTAGTTTAATTGGATTATATTTTTTATCATTCAATCTAATTATATTCATTGAAATTATTTTCACATTTTAATTTTACATATACACACTTTAGTTTTTTGATAGTTATAATTTCTTAGAAACCTGCTTTTGGTTTTGAAGACGGGAATAAATTTTAAATAAATTATTGCAAATTATGTGTTTGAATTTAGAGAAATGGATTCATTATTTGGAATCATAAGGTCCAAAATTTATAAATAGGAATATTTTATTTATGTTCATTATGAATATTAATGTCAGAAATTAATTTATTTATCAATGTTAAAGGGTAAATCTTGTAAATAATGGTAATAAAATAATATTATAATAATATAAAACTACTCTAAAACGTGTTCTAATTCTATTGGATTATATAAGTCCTACCATGGGAGTCGTTGGGTCAATTTTTGGAACCCCCATGATCCACGTAGATGTGAGAATGACATTTTATATGAATTGATTTAAAGTTAAGAAAAATATAACATAAAAATGTATCTTTTACATAAACTATTTTGATATGGGGTTGTATAAGTGATATATTCAACTATAAATAGTTATTAGAAATGTAAAACTATTTCCTAAATCATGGTATGTTATTTGCAAGGTTTAGAATTCATATAAAGAAATTTATTTAGGACACAATGATTGTGTAGTGATTTAGTTATTAATAAATGATTTAAATAATTGAGATTATAAATATAAATATACATTTATTTTGAATCTTTTTATTACATACATGAATTTTATGGATGATTATGAATATTTTTAATTTAATTAATGATTTGTATCAGAATGAATCATGTTATTATGGATTTTTAAGAAGTCGTGATGTGAATTGTATAAAGATTGACATAACTGATATTATTGAAAAATAGTATTTAATTAAATGATACAATTTCCCTAAAAAACTTAATATTCTACCAAATGAAATTAATAATGTTTAAAATGTCATTAATGAAACACTTGAGGTTATATGGGCATTTTATTGTGACAATATTAACCATATAGTATGAATATACAACAAGACATGGTAAGAGTTAAAGTAGTTATCTAAGTGTTAATACTAAATGATAAAGATAAATTTTTTACCTAGACATGTTTAAAACCTATTGGTTGATATGTTTTCTACTAAAAACCTGTAATATTTTAAATAAATTACTTCCAGACCTTTTAAAACAAAAAATAAATTTATAATTAAATAATACTTCAGAACATTACTAACGTGCCCCTCCTGCATCTAATAAAAGGGAAACACCCCTACACATTTAATCACACATCTAAATCCCATTGCCACATCCAAAATCTACAAAAATATGTTTCCAAATCACTATCTTCATAATAGAGGCCTTACATTTTGCATAAGGGAATTTGAAGAAATCCTTTAGGATCAAATCAAAGGATGTTACACGTTTTAAGAGGTATTGTATTCTTAAAAGATCATTTCCATTATTTTACATTATCAATACCAGTTCTATTATTATTCATTGATTTCATAAAAAACATTATCAATGATTTAATACGATGATTTTATGGGATGTATTATAAATACAATTACACAAACCTCCATCTAATGGATATGAACATACTATTTCTGTGGACGACAAACTACTGCCTCACGAAACGATGATTGTCCGATTTTGCCCTACCACCTCTAATGGTTGAAATTATGATTGAAGATTATTAATATATGATATATATGATATTTATATTCACTTAATTAATTGTTATTTTATTTATATTATAAATTTATTCTTTCCATAATGTGTAAATATGATAATTTCATTTTAAGAAGTGTAGACTGCCATCCCCTCAATGTAATATGACTCGTTCTTACCATACATGGAAACTATAATGGAAGAAGTTAATGAAATTATGTAACATATATAATATATGATATTATAATAGAATTATAATATACCAATTTTTTATTTTGTTTTCATTTCATTAAAAATGAGAAAAAATTAAAGTAGTGTTCATACGTACGTACGGCTTACCATCTCCATGAATGATGAATTTCATTTTTATCTCAAAATGATATGTAATATTTAATATGTACACGTATATATAACCTTTTTTTTATTTAAATCATGATTACTATTTTGGATATAAGGGACTTTTTTCATTATTGAATATTTGTAATTATATCAAGTTTATTTTCGATTCATGTTCCAAATACCAACAAAATGACCGATAAGAAAAAAAATAATTATGTTTTTTTATTACATGATTATATGTAAAAAAAGAATAATAAACATGAAAATGTTTATGAATCAAGTAAAAATTAACTAATTATTATTATTATATAAAATAAATAATGAACTAGGTAATTCAGACTCAATTTAAAGGAAACATTCACACTCGTTTTTAGTAAAAGTCTTAATTTATGTTATGTATTTTAATTTAATTTTTCTTATGCTTAGATATATTATTTATTATAATTATTTTTGTAAATTTTATATCCAACTGATTATAGACCCATTTCTCTCTCATCAACTCATTTTTGGAATTTTAACGTGACGTTGTTAGGCTGCCAAAATTTGGTAGGGTAATTTCTAAACCCAATTTCCACTCATTGGGTTTTACATATACTTTGTTGATTATATTATGCCAATATTATGTGTTGAATAAATATTTATTTATACAAGTTTAAATTGGAACATCCTTATATGTGGTTATACTTTTACAACACATAATCACTCCATTGATAAATTCTTATGTAATTTATTCGAACATTGTTATATAAATCATAAGTCAATATCCATTAATTGAGTTAAATATCCATGTAATTGGTTTTGTTTTTCCAAGAATATATGTTAATGAACATTTTTTTATTTAAAATTAATATCCACTTATATTGACTGTATTTATATTTGTCAAAAATATTTATGTCATTAATTTATCCTTAATATTGGTATACGATCGTTGTATGGGATTTCGTATCAATTTACATTCCATTGAGGATTATTTGTTGTTATGCACCAAGTTACTTTTTTATAGTTTATGTACTACCAATTGTAATATTATACAATGAATGACTTTATTCTCTTGATAAAATAATATTTTTAATGTTATTATTTAATTATATTTTTAAAGGATATATCAAGTGGTATGGGATTCTTTATATAAAACATCATTTTAAATGTTTTGATGATGTATTCCTATAATTTTTTTTTTAATTTCCATATTTTACAAATGGATTTTAGGATTTATTTATATATACTTGAGTTTTTTTAGATTAAATTTATTTTAAACGTTTAAATGTGGAATGGGACAACATGATTCAAAAATAATTTTATTAAATGTATTAAAGCGTTTTGGATGTTTATTGAATATTTCAATATCATGAAATGATTTATTTTGATTGATAAGTGAAATGTTGATAATTTACATCTTTTATGTGTTATGGTTATTTAATGGTACATGGGAATTTTATGGGTGGTTGCGTGATAAACCAAATATTGGTTGTTCTGTGATAATCCTAGGGCGAGTTAGCCTGAGATATCCCTCCAATACATTGGCTAATGTGACAGAGGTAAGCGTCGGTGTTTCTATTAAGAGATATGGGGAATATATTGTGATAGTTATTGCAAACCTAACTCACTATGTATCTATGAAATCTACATTGTATGTATGTTATGGATTCTAGAAGTTACAATAATGATATTTTATTTTTGTGTGTGTTTTTCATAAATATTATGATTTCATGAGTTTTGTTAAAAAAATAATGTTTTATGATTGAAATGTTGGTTTCAATGATTTTTATGTTCTTATGGAATAATATT
Organism: Viscum album; assembly: GCA_963277665.1. Classification (NCBI taxonomy): domain Eukaryota; kingdom Viridiplantae; phylum Streptophyta; class Magnoliopsida; order Santalales; family Viscaceae; genus Viscum; species Viscum album. The sequence continues at coordinate 977,501,565 of OY728139.1, read as the reverse complement.
TTCTTTCATTATTTTATAACCCTTTGTGATATTTTAATTCTCATCCCATATATTTAAAATAAAATTCACAGGGTAAATGGAATGATATGTGAATGGAATAATTCTAGAATATTTATATCCTAAAAATAATTTTTTAAGGGGTTTTATTTTTTAAAAAATTAGAGAGATAAGAAGTATCATAATTTTAATTTTAGGGAAGTAATTTAACCAATATGTCACAATTATCAAAAAATCTAAACTTTAAAAGATCATCAATGTAAAATTTATTAATTAACTCAGGTGTATGTAATTTTTACGACTGTGGCTTTATAGTTGGTATCAGGGGAATAGTTTAGACAACGTTAAGGATTACAAGTCTTTTTTAATCACTTGGGTAGTCTCTATGTCTATTCCTCATGTTAAATACTTATTTTATAATGCTTTCAGATCGAGGAATTTCAGTTAAAAATTGAAGGATGAGAATCTCAAACAACATTTCTATCTCTTCCACATGACATGCTCGCAATAATTGTTGAAATGTATGTTCAAATTATTTTGAAAATTTTTATAGAATACAACTCACTTTCAAGAAGTTGTTTGAGATAAAAAGAACCTCCACTATACCTTGATACCATCGTGGATCATGGGATTTATTTAATCAATCATATTTTCTCAATAATCTAACAGTTTAATGAATAGTAAATATTATCAAGGTATTTTCAAATATGTTAACTTATAACAAGATTTTATTGTATATAATGATTTTGGAAAATATTTTGAATAAAGAGACCCCAGTGCAACCTATTTATATTTATTTTTAAAATATAGTTTTTTAGAATATACATATGGTATTTTAAAAGGACCATTTATAGATATATTCAACTCAACCACAGTCTGAATATTAAAAAAAAATTACCATATTAATTTATGTTATATTTCATATATGATTATATTCCTAAACTATTTTTTGAAAACAAATTTGACCAATGTTTTACAATGTCTATATGGGTAAAGGAAAAAATGATTTTGATTGATCTCTAAATCCTTTTTTCTATGATTAGACCTTCTTTCTACAGGAACAAGATGAAGATGAAACCAAGAGGACACCATCATCAAGGTAAAATGTTCTTTCTTTTGGAATAGTGTAATTTTATCATATGGAGGTGGATGAAATTTAAATGTATATAAAACATCCTGAATTATGATGTTGAGTTCATTATGATTTGGGATGAAAAAGAGAGGTACAATAATACCATTGAGTTTAATGCATGTTATGGTTATTTTTGAGTTCTATAAAATGAGAAAACCTACAAGATTGGTGAGAACTCGTCAAATCGGGCAAGGATGTGGGAATATAATTCACAACCGATGGGAGATAAGGTTGCATAACCTACCACCAGCCTACAGGAATTTTTGGGGTTTAATGAAATATTAATTTTAGTTAAATTTTATTATGGATCAAGAAAAAGTATATTTTGGAACATATTTTTTATAAAATGAATATCCTTAGAATGGGAAATGATTTGGTGATTAATTGATAAATGTTATTTTGGAAGACATTATCTGTTTTAGGATCACTATATGCCTATGGAAACTAGAATAATATAGGATTTTATTTATGGAGTATTGGTTGAAATATTATTTTTGGAAGATTCAATGTTTTATTGTGAACAAATGGCTATTTCGGTTATTTATGGGAATGATTAAGCTATCATAGGGAAAATGTGATTAGGTTAATTACTTTTCTATATGAGACATTAAGAGTAGTCGATGTTATTTAGAGATAAATGTTAATATTTATCAAAGAACACATGCTGGATAAAACAATTTTTATTTTGGGTTTCAATATTAGTATGGATTATTTTAATTAATTTTATAGACTATTGTTTATTTAATGGTATTTTTTGAACTTTGGGTATTTGTTTTTTTAAATTTTGGAGAATATATGATTTTTCATTTGTGGGATTACCTGATCTTGTAGTAACCATTTTTTTCATTAATGTATAAAGATAGGGGAAATTTATAGTTAATCTTATATGGATTTTGTGATTCAATAGATGTTGATTTTAGCACTTCAGGTGTGACCAATTCATCTTGAGTACTCATAGATTGGATAAAAGATGATATTGTGGTGGAAATTTATTGAATAATGAACCTCTAAAAGAAAAGTAAGTATATTTCCTTAGGTCCTTTGTCAATATCATAAATAAATTCCTCAACATTATAAAAAGAACCATAAAATAAAATATATTGTCTATTTACGTTTCCTACTAGAAAAGGAAATTCCATTTAACCCATAAAATGATTTTTGTTTTATTGTTGTTACTTTTCTTTAGATTATGTTTTCTCTCACTATCCATCAGGACATGATGGCTTCTTTCTATTCCATATACATCTTTTGAAAAATGGAATCCTAGTATAGGTTATCTCAGGAGACCATTGTACTTCTCTTTCAGTATTTTAATGTGCAGATTTATTGACTACTTTTTCAATGTGTGACTATCAATGACATTACCAAGCCAAATTTTAAATTCGTGAGGATACATTTTCACAAATGAGGGAAGGATGTAACATCCAAGGTATTAAAAAAATAATATATTTTAATATATATTAATATTTATGAATATGATATTAATTTTTTGTTATGGTTTACATTTTTTCCGATAGCTTATTCTACACACAATAATGGGTATATTTGAAATCATAGGTTACACACAACGTTTAGTTATACAACAAAAATAATATAATAATATTATGATTTTAAATGGAAATTAACGCGTATACATTGTATTGGTGGTAATGAAGAGAACTAACTAAAATATTATTATTAGATGTATTTATATTTTTCTAATAAATTTTAGAGTCTTAAAATAAGAATGAATTTGATTTTAAGCATGAAATACACTAATAGTTTAAAATGGTCAGTTTACATCCTTTTGATGGAAACCATTTTAAAATATATTTTTTCTCAATTTTATTTGTTCTATTATGAAATATAATATTTTTATTTAGAATAGGGGCATATAAATTTATTTTAGTTGACATTTTGATATTTTTCTGATAAATAATATTTTTTAATAAATATTGAAAAATACTGTATTTTAATTCAAAACGACCATTTTATCTAATTTATTTATGTATTTAGATTATCATTTTAATAGGTTTTAAAATAAAATTTGAATATATTTTTATCATTTAAACCTATGACGGTCATTGTTTGTAATTTCACATTTTAATTGGAAATAAACACATGTCAATCATTTGATAGTTATTACTTCATTAAAAACCTATTTTGGTTTTGATGATAGGAATTAATTTTAAATTAATTACTAAAACATTTGTGTTCTGAATTTGGAGAAATGGATTCCATATTTGGAATCACATGGTCCAATGTGTGCATATAGGTACATTTTATTTTTAGAAAATAAGAATAGTAACTTAATTAATTATTTTATTTACTAATGTTAAAGGGTAAATCTGGTAAATAAGGGTAAAATACAAATATTCTAAAAATAAAAATATTACACTACTCTAAAACATGTCTTAATCCTATTAGATGATATAATTCAGACCATGGGAATCCTTGGGACTATTTCGGGAACCCATCGAGCTACATTGATGTTAAAATGAGAATTCATAAAAAATAATTTAATTTAAAGAAAAATATATCATGAACATGTATCTTTTAATAAAAAAATTTTATATGGGGTTATATAAGTGATCTATTCTACTATAAATAGTCATTAGAAATATAAAATCACTTCATAAATCATTATGTTTTATTTATGTTTTTTAGACATCAAATAAATAAATTTATTTATGAGGCAATCATGATGTACAGATTCCCTTATTAATAAATGACACAAGTAAATGAGATTATAATTGTTAAATTTTTTTGAAACTTTTTATTCCATCAATTAATTTTATCAATGGTAATGAATTGTTATATTTTAATTAACAACATCTTTTAGAATGAATAATTTTTGTATTGATTTTTAAAAAGCAATGAAATGAATAATATACCAATTGACATAAATGAGTTTTTAAAACAAATACTATTTTATTAAATGATATAATAGACCTAAAAATATAATATTCAGAAAAATGAATTATATAATTTTTGAAATGACATTAATTAGACACTTGAGATTCTATTGTCTTGTTATTGTGACTATATTAATAATATAGTATAAATATACAAGAAGACATGGTAAGAGAAAAATTGTATAACTAAGGGTTAATGCTATATGATAAGGTTATATTTGTGACCTAGACTTGTATAAAACCTATTGGTTGATATTATGTAGACCCAAAACATACATAATTTTAAATAATAGTCTTTGGGACCTTTTGAAATCCGAAATCATTTTATAATAAAATTACACTTCATAACCATCCTAATGTGCCCCCCAACCTCTTATAATAGGGCATCACTCTTACCCATATAACAGACATTTATAACGACTAGGATTGTTCATGATCTAAAAATAATAATATCCTAATATCCCCCTATTACTACTAGATTCCTCTAATTATGAATAATGGAATTCATGAAATCCATTTGGCTGAAATCAAAGGGAGTGACTCGTTTTATGAGTTAGTGTCTTCTCAAAAGTTCATTTCCATTATTTTACTTCTTAATCCCTATTATGTTATTATTCTTAGATTATAAGAAAACAATAGTATCCTAAAAATAATAGAATTTTTTATGAGAATTATTCTAAATACACATACAAAAATCATCATCTAATATATTTGAACATATTGTTTCTGTGGACGGTGAACTACTACCTCACGAAACGATGATTTTTCAATTTTCCACTACCACCACTAATGGGGAACATTATGATGGAACAATATTTATATATAATATAAATTATATTTATATTTTCTCTATTCTTCTATTTTTTTATTTAAAGCATACCATTATACTTTCCAAAATATGTATGTATGATAATTTCATTTGAGGAAGTGCCGACTACCACCACCTCAAAGTGATATGACTCGGTAATGCCATAAATAGAACTTATAAATAATGGAGTTAATGAACTTATGAAATGTATATAAAAATTATATTATATAAGAATTATAATGTACCTATGTATTATTTTGTTTCCATTCATTTAAATATTAAAAATAAATGAAAGTAGCATTCATGCATATGTACGACAAACCTTCTCCATGTAACGTGTATTTCATTTTATATCTCTAACTGTTAGGGAAAATTATAAATGTACATATATTATAGATATATATGATATTTATAACAGGAATACTATTCTGGAGATAATGTATTTTTGGCCACATGGAAAATTTGTAATTATATCATGTTTATTTTTGTCTCATGTAGGATACAACGACATAATGACCAATATGAACTTAAATAATAATGTAATTTTTATATCATGGGGAAAATAAATATTAAATGAATAGTAAACTTGTAAAAGGTTCTGAATAAATTATAAATTAACCTATGATTATTATTTATGAATATAATTAATGAATGGGAAAAGTCAAACTCAACTTAAGGGAACCTTTTTACCTCAATATTAGTCAAATACTACATCTGTGTTATTTCTTTTAATTTCAATTTTATTATTTGGGGACATGTTATTACATATCCTTATTTCTCTAAATTTTATTTCCTTGTTATGAGAGAACCTTTTATCTATGAACAACTGATTTTATGACTTTTTATTTGACTCAGTTTGGTTGCTGAATTTTTTTATGTGAATTTCGAAACTCAATTTCCACTCATTGTTTTTCATGTATACATATTTGATTATATTATGCCAATATTATGTGTGGAATAGGTATTTATTTATTTAGGTTTTAATTTCCACATACCTTTTTTTGGATTTAATTTTTCATCACATAATCACCCCATTGATATATTCTTACATCATTTATAAGAACTTTGTGAGGGAAATATTATGTCAATATCCATAAATTGAGTTAAATATCCATATCACTAGTTTAGTTCTTCTATAAAAATGTGTGAATGAACTCAGCATGATTTAGACTGAATAGCCCATAATATTGAGTGTATTTAATTTTTCCACACATAATTATGTCATTGATTTATCCTTAATCATAGGATATGATCATTGCAAGGAATTTCGCCTCAATTTACTTTTCATTGAGACTTATTTGTTGTTATGAACCAATTCACCTTTATATGGTGTATATAATGAAATTTTCCATATTATATTTTGAATGTATTTATTCTCATGATATTATAATTTTTATAATGTTATAATTTAATGATCTTTTGAATTGTTTATCAAATTATAGGGGACTCTTTATCTAAAACATTGTATTAATTGTTTTAATGATTTTTTTCATCATAATATTTCTCATTAATGTTGAGGGTTTCAAAGTGGTTTTAAGGAGTTATTTTTATAAAAATAAGTGGGTAAATTGTAAATTAATTTTAATATATTCAATGTTGTAATGTAAACATTGATTCAAAAATATCATTATTAAATTTTATTAAATTTTTTTGGAAATTTATTGAATATTTCAGTATCATGAAGTGATTTCTTATGATTGATGAGTGAAATGTTGATAATTTCTCTATTTTTTGTGTCATTTCTATGTAATGGTACAGAGAAATGTTATGGGTGGTTACATGATGATCCAAATATTAGTGGTTCACTGATAAACCTAGGGTAGGTGATCCCGAGATTACTCTACAATGCATTAGGTAATGTGAAAGAGGTAAATGTTAATGTTTCTTGTATGATATATAGGGAATATACTCTAACGGGTATTCCAAACATAACACCCTATGTAGTTTTTAATGCTACAATGGATGTATGTTATTGTTGACACAAGTTACATTATGATTTATGATTTTTGTCTGTGTTATTCATAAATCATATGATTTCATGAGAAATGCTAAAGAATTTATGATTTATGATATAAAAGCATGGTTTCATTGATTTTTATGTTTTGATGGAGTAATATTTTATTTCCTTATTTTATAACCCTTATTGAGATTTTTATGATCATCCTATTTTTTGAAATGTTTTTCACAGGATATAAGGAACTGTATGTGAAAGGATGAATTCAGGAAAATTTATATCCAGAAAAACAATTCTTATATTATTTTAAGTATTTTTATTTTTGGGAAAAAATTGGATAAAAATGGAGTGTCCACATTTAATATTTCAAGATGTAATGTAAATATTATTGAAAAACTATCTAAAATTCAAAACCTAACAATATCCTCAATGTGATATTCTTCCCTTAACTCAAGATAATGTAATTTCTAAGGCTCAGGCCTTGTAGTTGGTATCAGAGGAATGTTTTAGAAAACATTAGGGATTCAGAGACATTGTTAAATCCATGGGTAGTATATATATATTCATTATATTAATTTCATGTTTTAGAAAACATTTTGATCATGGAATATTGGTTATAAGTGGATAGAAGGAAAATCCCAAATGTCATTTATATATCTTCTTAATGACAAGCTCACAATTTTTATTATAATTTCATGTTCTGATGATTGTGAAACATTTTCTATCATACAACTCAATTTCAGGATGTTCTTTGAGATATTAAACACCTCAACTATTCCTCGATACCATCTTGGATCGTGGGTTGTGTTTAATCAAATCTGATTATCTCAATATTATCCTATTTTCAATAATAGGAAACACTAATGAGATATTTTCAGTTATTTCACCTTATCACATGATTATGAAGCATATTAGGATTTTGAAAAAGGTTCTAATGAAAAATACCCTTGAGTAACCTATTTTTATATGATTTTAAAATATAGCCTTTCAACACATATTTATGTTTTTTTAAATTAACATAGATGGAATGTTTCAACTTAAACTCGGATTGAGAATTTTATAAGAAGAATGTTTAATTACATGTTTTAAAATTATATGTCATTAATGAATATTTTATTAAACAATTTTTTTCAACACCCATATGAACCATGTTTTACAAGTTGTATTTGAATAATATAATAAAATGATTTTGAAGGATCTATTAATCATTTTCCAAAAGTATTGTCCATCATTCAACATGAACAAGGTGATGATGAATCTTGGTAGACACCATGATCATGATATGATGTTCTTTCTTTGGGAATAGTGTTATTTTATGATATGGCGGTGAAAAAATGAAAATATATATAATTCCTAATGAATTATGTTGTTGAGGTCATTATGAGTGTGGATAAAAATTATAGGTATTAAAAAAATTATGGTTAAATTATTTTAGTGTTATTTTTGAGTTTTATAAAAAGGGACAACCCTCAAGATGCATGACAACTGGTCCCTTCAAGCATGGCCTTGGGAATCGAACAAACAATAGAATGGAGACAAAGGTGCAACACCTACTACATAGATACCTGATGTAACAGGTTAGTTATACTTATTCCTTTTAGTTAAATTAATTTCTGCATCATGAATAAGTTGATTTTGGAACTTCTATTTTATCAAATATATATCTTTAGTATAGGAAAATTATTTGTTATTTATATCATAACTGTTATTTTGGAGGAAGTTTTCACATTTGGGAACACTATATGCCTATTGAATAAAAGAATACTATGGTATTTAATTTATGTTTTAATGGTTAACATATTATTTTTTAAGAATCCATGTTTTATTTCGGAGACATGGCTATTTGGGTTATTTATTTAAATGAATAACCTATCAATGAGATTATGTGATTAGGTTAATCACTTTTCAGTATGATAATTTAAGATTAGTCGATGTTATATGGAGATAAATGTTAAGATTTATCATGGAATACAATTTGATCAAATCCTTCTGATTTTTGGGTTCCATTCATAGTTTGTATTATTTTAAATAATTTTTAGGATAATTGTTTATTGAATGGACTTTTTTGACCTCTGGGTATTGTTTATAAATTTTTTTGAGATTAAAGGTTTATTGTTTTTGGTGGATTATCTGATCTTGTACTATCCATTATGTTTTTGGTTAATTTTTATTAATAGGGAAAATATATAGTTCATCTTTTTTTGATTATTGGATTATCTAGATGTTGATTCTAGTGAATCAGGTTTTACCATGTCATCCTGAGTACTCATCATTTGGAGAAAAGAGGATTTTTTGGAACAAATATATTTAAGGTTGAAACTCTACATAAAATGTACGTATATTTCCTTATGTTATAAGTCAATATCATAAATACATTTATCAAAATTATGAATAGAAGATTAATTTTTTTATCTAGTTTTCCTAATGGGAAATCAAAGATCATTTAAACCATCACATGTTTATGGTTTTATTATTGTTATCTTTCTCCAGATCATGTTCTCTATCACTTTCTATCCAGACATTATTGTGAGTTTCACTTCCATATCCATGTTTTCTTATATGGAATCCAATATTGGGTTATCTTGAATGACCTTTTACTTCTCTTTCATTCTTTTATTGTGATTGCTTTGTTGTCTATTTAAGATGTGTGACTATCAAGGATGTTTCTCTGCCCAATTTTCAATTTTTCCGGACACACATTACAAATTGGGGACAGATGTAATAAACAAGGTATTAAAAAAAATTAATTTTTATTTTTAATAATAATTTAGAATAATATATTAATTTTATCATAAATATGATACTCTTTCTGATAACATACTCAATAACCAGCAACTGGTTTGATGGAAATCTGACATTTAAAACAACATTGAGTTAAAATAGAAAAACAATATATTATTATTATTTGAAATGGTAGTTAACACCTATCCCTTGTAATGCCAGGAATGAAGACAACTAACTAAAATATAATATTTTTATGTATCTACATTTATCCAATAAATTTGAGAGTCATAAAATAAGAATGAATATGATTTTATGTATGAAATACTATAAAATTTTAGAAAGGTAATTTTACCACATTTTTATAGAAAACCATTTTCAAGTATATATTTTTTCACTTTTATATGTTCTAATTGAAAAAGTAAAATTCTTATTTGGAATAGGGTCGCCAATATTTTCATTCGATGAATTCTTGGAATTTTTCGCATAAAGATCAATTTTTAATGAATAGTGAGTAATAATGTCTATTAATTCAAAACTGAAATTCCATCTAAATTATTTATATAGCTAGATTGTAAATTTAATTGGCTTTCAATTATATTTGATATATATTATTTTCGTTTGACTTTTTGATGGTTATTGGAAGAAATTTACCATTTTAATTGGATGTAAACACCTTCCAATCTTTTGATAAGTATTCCTTCTTAAAAACATATTTTGGTTTTGATAATGAAAATTATTTTTAAATTAATTACAACATCTTCTGTTCTTTGAATATCGAGAAATGGATAAATATTTTTAACCATGAGGTCAAAATTTTATAAATTGGTAGATTTTAATTTTGGACATTATGAATAGTAACTTCAGTAATTATTTTATTTATCATGGTTATAGGGTTAAATCTTGTAAATGTGGGTAAAAAATAATATTTAAAAAAAAAATGAAAAACCATAATCCAAGTGTAAATGTTATTTTATGATATATTTACAAACATGGAAATCCATAGGTCAATTTTTGGACCATAGGGATCCAAATTTAATTGAAAATGACACTTCATAAGAATTAATTTACTGTAATGAAATATATAACAAAATCATTTATCTTTTACAAAAAACAATATTTATATGGGGTTATATATGTGATCTATTAAAATATAAATTGTAACTAAAAAAATAAAATATTTTAATAAATCATTTTATTTTATTTATAATATTTAGACATCATATAAATAAATTTATTTATGACACATTGATTATGAAGTGATTCTATTATTAATAAATGAATTAAATTAATGTGATCATAAATATAGAAATATATTTATTTGGAAAAATTATATGCCATCCAAAAATTATATGGATGATTACGATATCTTTTTTTTGAATTAATATAGTTTTTTTTAAAATAGAATTGTTTTTATGGATTTTTAAAAATCCAATATATGAATTGTATAAGAATTTACATCATTGAGTTTTTATAGAAAATAAAATTTTATTAAATGAAATAATAGTCATAAAAATCAATTATTCATAAAAATTACATAGATTATCTTGAACGTGTAATTAATGAACCACAGGAGGTTCTATTTTCATTTTATCGAGAAAATATTAACCATATAGTATGAATATACAATATGACATGGTAAGTGTTAAATTAGTTAACTAAGTGTTAATGCTAAAATATAAGGTAATAATTGGGATATAAACATGAATAAAACATATTTTTTGAGTTGTTTTCTACCCGAGGACATATTATATTTAAAATAAATTACTTTGGGACCTTTTGAAATAGATAACCATTTTATAATAACAAAATACTTTTAAACAATCCTATGTGCCCCTCCTCCATCTTCTAAAAGGGAATCACACCTACCCATTTAATCACGCTAATAAATCCCCTTATATCATTCATCATCTTCCCAAATAATCTCCCATAATCCCCCTATACCTCCAATAATACATAAACTATGCCTATGGATATCCAAGAAATCTTTTTGGCTTAAATCAATGGGAGTTACACCTTTTAAGAGGTAGTGTCTTCTGTAATGTTCCTTTCCATTATTTTATTTCTCCAATCCATATTATATTATTATTATTTGATTATATAACAAAACCATTATCCTAAATATAATAGGTTGTTTTTATGAGAAAGATTATAACTACACTTACATAAACCTCCATCTAATGTACATGAACATACCGTTTCTGTGGACGGCGAACTACTACCTCATGAAACGATGATTGATCAATATTACCCTACCACCTATAATGGTGGACATTATGATAGAACTATATTTATATATTGTATATATTATATTTATATTATATATATTATTATGTTTTTTATTTAAATTATACGTTTATGTTTTCCAAAATTTCTAAATACGATAATTTAATTTGATGAAGTTCAAACTACTACCCCCTCAATGGGATATGACTGATTCATGCCATACATTGAACATATAAATAACTCATTTAATGAACTTATGTAATGTATATAATATATATATATATATATCAATTATAATATACCTATGTATTATTTATATTTCATTCTTTTAAATAGAAAAGTGAAATTAAAGCAGTGTTCATGTGTACGTACAACATAATGTCTCCATGAATGGTGCATTTCATTTTTTATATTCAAATATTATAGAATATTATAAATACATACATATATATATATAGTAAATATATTTGATATTTTAATTGTGAATAAAATTCTTTTGATAAGTTTCATTTGACCCCATGGACAATTTGTAATTATATCAATATTATTTTTGACTCAAGTACCGAATATCGATAAAATGACTAATATAAACATAAATCATTATGTAGTTTTTATAACATGTTGATATGTAATATATGTTTACTGATAAAAGTTAAATGGTACCTAATGCTAGTATAAATTAAACTATATTTATTATTCATGAATATAGAGAATGAACAAGACAATTAGGAGTCACGATAAGGGAACCTTTCACTCTTCTTTTTATAGTCAAAGTCTTCTTTTTTGTTATGTGTTTTAATTTACATAATCATGTGTTGGTATATGTTCTAATATACCCTTTTTCTTGTAAATTTTATTTCAGTGTGATGAGAAAACCTCTTTTCTCTCATCAACTCCTTTTCTGAATTTTTATGTGATGTCTTTAGGTTGTCGAATTATAGTTAGGGAATTTATAATATCACCTTCAACTCTTTCAGTTTTACATATACTTCAGTGATTATATTATGCCACCATTATGTAGGTAATCATTATTTATTTATTTATGTTGTGATTTCCACATCAAATTGTGTGGGAAAAAAATTTCTACACATAGTAACCCCATTGATAAATTCTTATTTCATTTATATGAACTTTGTAAGGGAAATTATTACTCAATAACAGTTCATTGAGTTAAATATTCATGTCATTGGTTTTTTTTCAATGAGTATGTATGAATGAACTATTCATTATTTACACCGAATATACATTTATATTGAGTGTATATATATTTTTTACACATAATTATGTCATTGATTTATCGTTAATCATAGGATAAGTTAAATGTATGTGATTTCCTCTCAAGTTAAATTCCATTGAGACCTAATTTTTTATGCACCAATTTTCTTTTATATGGTGTATATACTGCCCATTGTCAAAATATATCATTAATGTCCATATTCTCGGGATATATGAGTTTTTTTAAAGTTATTAGTTAATTATTGGTATTTTTGTTCTTATCATCTAGTAAGGGATTATTTTTCTAAAATATCATTTTAATTGTATTAATGATTTATTCCTAAAAATATTTCTCATTAATGGCAATGTTTCAAAATGTTTTTATGAATTTATTTATATAGACATTAGTGTTTTAATGTGTAAATTAATTATAAATGTTTCGATGTGGTATGAGACACTTTGATTAAAAAAACCATTATTAAATATTTTAAATTGTTTTGGAAATTTATTGAATATTTCATCATCTTGAATTTATTTCTTTTGGTTAATGAGTAAAATATTGAAAATTTCTATATTTTATGAGTTATATTTATGTAAGAGTACTAGAAAATTTTATGGGTTGATATATGATAAACAAAATATGAGTGTTTTCATGACGAAACAAGAGAGGTTGAGCAAATGATGGATCTCCAATTAAATGGATAATGTGACAGAGGTAATGATTAATGTTATTACTATGAGATTTAGGGAATATATTTGGATGTGTATTCCAATCGTAACTCCCTATATAGATGTGAAAGATACATTGTGAGTATGTTATGGATTCAACATGTTCCATTATGTTTTATGATTTATGTGTGTGTTATTCTTGAATCTTATGATTTCATGATGTTTATTGAAGAACGTATGTTTTATGACTAAAAATTATGAATTTATTGATTTGTATGTATTGAAGGAATAATGTATTCTTTCATTATTTTATAACCCTTTCTATGATGTTTATTCTCATCCAATGTTTTTTAAATGTTTCTCAATCTGTATAAGGAAGGGTATGAAGAAGGAATAATTCAATAATATTTTTATCCAGAAAATAATTCTTGATTTATAATTAATAGTTTTATATTTGTGAAAAAATTGGATAGATATGAAGTGTCTACTTAGCAATTTTACAAATTAAATGTAACTGTTATGGCCTAATTCTCTAAAACTCTAAACCTGAAAAGATTCTTAATGTCAATTACTTGACATAAAACATGATTGTGTAATGTTTAAGGCTGGGTTCCTATATTTGGTATCTGAAGAATGGTTTAGAAAACATTATGGATTATGTGTCTTCATTAAACCCATGGGTAGTCACTATGTCTATTCGTTAAGATAAATCCTTGTTTTATATCTATCTTAGATCAAGGAATGTCATTTACAAATGGAAGGAGTAGAATATTAAACAACTTTTCTATCTCTTTCTGATGAAATTTTTTCAGTAATTTTTGCAATGCCATGTAAGGTTGATTGTGAATGTTTATCAAGCATAAAACTCACCTACATGAAGTGGAATATTATCAAGGTATTTTCAAATATTTTACATAGTCAGCAGAATTTGAAGCATATTAATATTTTGACAAAGGATCTCAAGAAGCAGACCATTGTGTAACATATATACATTTTCTATTAAAATATAGTCTTTTAGCACATTATAATGGTATTTTAAAATAACCGTTGATGAAATGTTTCCACTCAAACATGGTGTGACTATTTTATAAAAAATAATGTTTTCTTAGTTGATTTTAATTTTTATGTCATACATGATTATTTTCTGAAACTATTTTTTTATTAACACCCATATGACCTATGTATTATAAAGTATATTTGGATAAAGAATGAAGATGATTTTAAGGATATATAAATCACTGTTTCAATTAATGTACCTTCTATCTATGTGTATAATATTACAATGAAAATAGGATGACACCATAATCAAGGCACATTGTTATTTCTTTTGAAATAATGTTATTTTGTCATGTAGAGGTGAAATAACATGATAATATCGATAAGACATCATGAATTAAGATGTTGAGGTCATTATGAGTTGGGATGAAAATGTGAGATATAGAATAACCATTGAGGTTAAGAAATTCTTGCATTATTATTTTGTTTTATAGAAAGGGACATCCCAGAAGATGGATGACAACTCGTCGCATCTGGTAAGGTTGCGGGAATCGAACCCACAAACCAAGGGTGACAAGGATACATCAACTACCACAACCCTACATTATGTACCATGTTAGTATGACTTATTCTTTTAGGTTAAATGATTTTATGGATAATGAATAATATGATTTTGGAATTTATGTTTTACCAGTTTGATGTCCTTAATATAGGATAAATATTTTG
Organism: Viscum album; assembly: GCA_963277665.1. NCBI lineage: Eukaryota > Viridiplantae > Streptophyta > Magnoliopsida > Santalales > Viscaceae > Viscum > Viscum album. Next base: position 977,486,227 of record OY728139.1, on the reverse strand, counting down.
TGATTAATGGATAAATGTTATTCTGTAGTACTTTCTCCCCTTTGAGAACTATATATTCCTAAGGAAAATATAATACAATGGGATTTAATTTTAGGAATAATGGATGAAATATTATTTTGGAAGAATCTGGGTTTTATTTTGGACATATGGTAATTTGGGTAATTTTTGTGAATGATTAACATATCATAGAGAATATGTGATTTGGATAATTACTTTTTATTGTTAGACATTAAGAGTAGTCGATGTTATAGGGATATAAATGTTTATATTTATTATTGAAGGCTATCTGATGAAATCCTTCTAATTTTTTGTATTCAGTAGTTTTTTTGATTATTTTATAAAATTTCAAATATCATTATTTATTGAATGGTATTTACTAATCATTTTTTATTGTATTTAATAAATTCTCAATATTAAAGGATTATTAATTTCAATGGATTATGTAACGTCCCTGACTCGGAAGCCAATATATTATTGCTCCATGCTAGGTTATCTCATGACCTCATGTGTAGATCCTGGTATGCCAGAGGTTGCGGACTAGTAACGAGGGTCCAATAAGACACATAAAGAGAATATACCCTCATTACGAGAGTGATCAACAAAATAACACAATATAAATACTAGAAACAGGTTGAATAACCAATTAAAATGCATAACCAATCTATTGCCAAGAATCGGTATAAACCCCAAACCAAATACAATAATCTTATTTCATACTAGTAGTGCATGGGCATAAAACACAAAATAAATCAAATGATCCAAACTCCCAAAAATGTTCAGACTCTATGTCTAGATCCTTTTCCTTGTACGTCTTATGACCAAGATAACACCATAGTGTAGGGAATCATCCCTTATCCAAACATGAAATAATGATATATTCTTAGGTAACCAAGGGCGGCCAATGAAGGGTGTGAGTACAAAACATAGTAGGCCACCACCCATGGTGTCTACAAATAGCATGTCTAACAGATAGTGCATGAAAGTAAAAAATAAATGGAAAATAAGAATGGGATAGTTCCTATGACATTAGTTAACAAGGTTCATTTAATAAATGAATAGAATTTATTCCAATTCAATTTTCTATATCATTGTCACCACAAAATCCATATTGATTTTATGTTCCATGGGTACGGAATAATTATCTTCTATATAAGGGTATAAGGCAATCAAACACAATTCATTGGGAAAAATAAAGTTCCTATCTCACTAGGGAACCACATATCACCTCAACACATTATCCTCGCCTCAAATCCTTCATCTGGGTAGAATTAAATAGCTTTAGGAATAGAGCATAGGTCACCATCCCAAACCATTTTTTTGGAGTGGAGTTTAGAGCCTTTGTATAACACAACGTGTGGGAATAGAACCTCATGTCAAAACCCCACACTAACAAACCATGTTCACATGATATTTATCATTCACCACAACCATACCATAACACAACACAACATGACCAATTCTATTGTAAATAATCAATCACAATGCATAACAAAAAACATGGGAATTAACACTTTTCAATAACCCATTAATACTTTTACCAGTTACAATTCTTATCCATTTAGCCAAATTCCCATTCACATGCCTTAACCCATTAAGTGTATTCAACAACCCCTATGTCATTTCCAAATTCATCACCTACCATTCATTATCCCATTTAGCACATTTACAATTTCCCAACAATGTACCCACTTATGCATTTCTAGTAATATCCTCATATCACGTAACATAATCCCTTTTTTGTTTTCAACGATTTTGGTGTACCACCTAATTCACATGTATTATCCCAGTCCCCAAATTCATACTCTCCATCATTACATATCATTAAGACATTCCCCATTTCCCTTTATATTACCCATTTTCATGTTCACCATTTAATATTCCTAAATCCCCTTAGGTATTACAATCCAATATTTCTAGAACAATAGTCATAAAACCCATCTATCCAATTACCTAATTTCATGTCATTCCAACAACACCATATTCCATTATAACCATAGGAATATTTGTCATTATTCCATTTGTAACTTAATCCATATTTATGACATATTCTACATGGGTTCCACAATAGTATTTGGAGACCCCTCACACAACCCAACCACACTCTAGGTTCGTGTTTTCCAGCATACCCCATGGGTGTCCCTAAATTGTCATGTTATCCTCAACGCATCCAATGGGGATAATGAGTATTTCAATTGGTCACTTATATAGTCATATATATTGAAACAATTCACATAAAAAAGAACACAAAAATGAAAAAACATGGACACCAACTCTCAAGATGAAATCCAAAGTAAAACTATGGGATAATACTCGTAGACCACCTACCCTGATTCTGTTGATGCATGAACTCCTAAATGTGTCTTTAGATCTTGTTTCAAGAAACCCTTGATTAATCAAACTATATAATATAACTAATTTAGTGTTTTAGTGGATTAGAGAAAGAATAGAGGAAGATACAAACCCTATACTAAAAACAAAAGGAAGAAAATGATTATGATTACCCAAAGCATAAATTCACATCCAACTATGTCAAAAATAGCCATGAAATGAGTGATATCGATACATCAGAGCTCTTAAGGTTATTGGGGAGTCACTATGGATGGAGAGGGTGGAATGGAGGAGAATCTCGAGTTGATTTTTAAAATCATAGGGTGTCATTTTTGATAATTTTTATAAGATTCTGAGCTGCACGATTTACCCACACTGTTTTCCGAATCATGCGGAAAACATGCAGAAGCTACTATCTATGAGAGGCCAGCCCATATGGCTTCCTAAGATTATGTCATTGTTTTCCCTAGCCTTGCGGAGACCGTGCTCAAGACACTTTATGAGTATGGATGGTCTGTATTTTCTACCCGCATAGTTTCCACTAACCGTGCGTAGAACGTGCACCTAGTACCGCTTGGCCTAATTGCTCGTCTCTTCGCACCCCGATCCCTCTCATAAACTTAGGGAAACACTTAATTATCCAAAATAGAGGGACACAAACCAAAATATAAACAAAAAAAATAACTTAAAAAATTCTTGGATCATGCATCCACCCCACCTTATAACGACTCGTACTCGAGCAGCTCTTTAAGGAATCACTATCATCCATAACAATGGATCATGCGACAAGGCTTGTCTATCCATTCCCACATTCCATGGTTTGGGTTGTACATCAAAAGATAACTGAACATGATTCAAGTAATCATACAATCCCCTGAAGACTTCCTCACCACAAACACAACAAGAGCTAAAATGTCCTCACTATTCACCCATTTCAACCATTCCCACTATGAGAACATCTTTGGGAAACATATATGACAACACCTAATCACAACATAAGAAAACATAACACAAAAAATCACATTTTCATAGAAATACCAATTGGAACCTCATCTTTCATAACCTCTATACAAGTAATGACACAAATCACTTGGCATCGTTTACTATTCAGCCAACTCTAATGTTGACGCATCTAGGTATCACCTAGAGAATAATTGACAACCCTTCCAACACATTTCCTGATGATTTCATCACACAAATAAACATCCAAATGAAACTCAATACTCCTCGCTACATGACAGAAAAACCTGTTCCAAAACACTCTACCCGGGAATATGCTCCCGAACAACGACCACTCAAGTGCTTCGATCCCAAAACATAGATCACATCCTCAACCAGCCATTTATCTGGTATGGTTATCTCCACAAATTTTCGTATTGTGGGACCTTGTCCATTAATAAATGACCCCTAGAACTCAACCCAACTTTCCCATCTCCTAACATGTTCCAACATACCTTTCCCAAGTATCCATATGATCATTACCCTTCCTTGGAATCTATTCGCACAATCACAACCATGATGAAGATATACCTATTGTAATGACCCGAAATTTTTGAATAAATCTTGTTTCCTAATTTATGGTGTTGTTTTTATACTCAAAAAAATAGTTTCATTTGATAACATGATTATAATTAAAATGAGACCGTTGGGTTTTCAACTGTTATATGACCATTGGCCAATATGACCGTTGGAAACTAAATGTTGAGATTATTGTTTCTAAATACAAGTGATCTTGGTTAATTAATATAGAAAGAAGATTATATGGCCTCATCCAGTTGTCTCGGGCCAATCGAAGCCCATCTAACAGAACTTGGGAAGGAGGTAGCACAACTGGGAGATGCCCTGGATCAAACCCAAGCTGATCTTCATCATGTGAAGCTAGAACGGAATTGCCTTCACGTGATGTTCAAACAAAGAGAAATTACAACCCGTGCAATGTTGTCCGGCCCTCCCCAAGATTCTATCACCCTAGAACACCTTACTCATCGGTCCTATGCTGGTGTTATAAGGGGCTATGTAACGAGACCATAACAACCTTGTTTAATCTTTTGACTTAAATAAAAATAGTGATTTATTCTTATGATAATGTTTGAGAATTTTCAAATGTCTTGATAAATATAGTATGCATATTTTATTTGAATTCTAGAAAAAAAGATATTTGAGAAAAATTTATGAAAACCTTAAATAATAATTATGTGTAATGATTTTAAAAAAATGTTCTTCTACAATTATGTTCAGTAATAAATTTGGACTCTAAAAAGATCATCTTAATTTTTGATGAATAGTAACTTATGAATAGTGATTTTATGCTTAGGATTAGTAATGTAACCAAATGGATTAGTAATCTCACATAAAGAATAAATTAATATAATCTAGGCCCCTTGATTAACTAATATGATTCAAAAAATAGGAAAATAATCGTTTCATTTATTTTTGTTTATGTATTAGTTTTTTCAGGTGAATATTATTTTTAAATAAAAAAATAAATTAAAAAAATTAGATTTTTTTATAACATTGATTTCATTTTTGAACTCAGAGCATCAATATTATGTTACGTTAATTTTTGGGGATTTTTCTGAAAAAAATGAATTTTCGGTGAATAGTTCATTTATTTAAAAATTAAATTAAAAATATTTAAAAAATTATTTTTATAAAATGGAGTTCATTTTTGAAATCATAGCATCAATGTTTGGTTAAGGTGAAATTTTGGGATTTATCTAAGAAAGATGAATTTTCAGTGATTAGTAAAAATACGGTTTTCGGGTTTCGGTATGTTTAATGAAATCATAACCGTGTCATGATGATATCATGAGATATTTTAATGGTTGTCCGACCAAAGGTGATGAATTATTGTATGAGGGGTCCCATGTGGCCAAAACCATGGGCAAATACCATGGGAAGCCCAGGGTTTTGCCAAAACCACTGGTGAGGTGTCCCTTTAAATTATTAAAGTATATTCTCTGCTTCCCTATAAATACCCACCCTTTCCTCCTATAGCTTTCACTCACAACTCTCTCCCAACAATGCTCTGGTCTCATTACCTCCCAAGGTTCTCCCAAGACCTCATGGTCCCAACCATTGAGTTTTAAGAGTTACATTTTATGACAAGGGATCTTACCTCCCTCTTTGATTTCAAGTACTCTCTTTTATGTCATTTCTTTTAATCCCAATGTTCTTATGTTAGGGGTGTTCTTTTATAATCATATTACATACTTTTTCATGTTCATATGATGAGAGTCACCCTCTTTTTCTCGTCATTTGATTTTATGAATGTTTAAGTGGCGCCGTTAGGCTGCCGAATTTTTAAGTGATTCTTTCACCTGGCTCATTTTTCAAAGTTCTACTTTCTTGTAAAGTCTTTCAAGCTCCTTTTCATTATATAGGGGTATGATATCTATATCTATCATACTGATATCTTATTTTCATATGATGAGAGACCCTATTTGATCCTTTCAATTCAATTTTTGTGTTGTTTATGTGACTTCGTTAGGCAGCCGAATTTTTAATAGATTCTTTCACTCTTCTCATTTTTCAAAGTTCTAATTTAATGTCATGTATTTCTAGTTCTTTTTCATTATGTTGGTGTATTATCTCTATATCTATCATACTTATCTATTATGTTTATATGATGAGAGACCCTATTTTATTTCATCAAATAATTTTTTGATGTTTTATGTGACGCCGTAAGGCTGCCGAGTTTTCATAAGAGAAATATTATTTCTGTTTTCCTTCCATGTTTTTCTTTTCATATGGTATTTCTTTCAAATGTCATTACCATGTTCTTATATCAAATATATTCTGTCTCTCTACTATTATTTGTATCATTGTTTAGTGGATTACCTATGTCCTCTCCCTTTTCAATGTTTTCAAAAACCCTGTAACATAGCTGTTATGCTGTAGAATTTCCGTCTCAAAATGTATCTCTATTTTTATCAAATTATATTACTTTATTAAGAGAATAATCAATGATCATTATTCTACAATTGTATTCACAAATATATCAATATGTTCTATTTTAAATCATTGGATTTACATACATGAGACCCTCTTTCCATTTTCCGTGGGTTTAAAGTGACATAAAGATCATGTATTTAAAGCAGTTTATAAAATGTTATGACTATGAAATGAAACCCATTTCTTTTATGATATATGGGTTGTTTATGAAATGATTTATGATTATATATGTGGATCACATGATAATAAAGGCAAATTTTAAGGGTGCACCCTGATAGCGCCTCATTGCATTGGGTAATGATGTAACCACTACATATTACAATTTTAAGGGTGCGCCCTGATAGCTCCCCATTGCATTGGATAATGATGTAACAACTAGAGATTACAATTTTAACGATACCTGGGAATTTACCTTGGTAATTTAAAATGACACCTTGGGGATGGACCATGGTGATATGTTCATGATTTTCTAAGTTAAATGTTGTAGCTACATCTTCATGTTATGAAGCACGTTTTTTTATGATATGCCCCATGCTCTCTCTCTCTCATGCCTTAATGATTTTTTCATGACTTTTTGATGTATCTCAAGATCAAATGTAAATTGTTTCAATTGTTTCCATTACTTGGCCTTATTCTCACCCATTCCTTTGATGTATGCTCCCAAGTTATGAGGTGTTGTAATGAACTTAGGATGAACAGATGATGGAGCCTTTCAAGTGTTTAAGAAAAATGTTTTTTGTCCTGTATTAAGTTCCTAGTTTCCAAGACACTAAACCTTAAAGATCCTATGTTTTTTTTAATGTAATGATTGTATATGTGATAAAAAGGCGGGATGATATAGTTGGTATCAAAGGATGCTTTAGTTATTTGTGTAAATTAGGATATGAAAACCTATGGAAGAATCCTATAGAAATGTTTAAATATAGAAAATATTCCTGGTATTTTGGTAAGTATTGAGTAAGGGGTTGCCAAGAAAATACATCCCTGTATGGATACGAGCTGGTAGAGGTGGCTCTGGCATAAATGTACATATAGGTAAAAATCGAAAATACCGCTTCGTTCTAGACTCGAACGAGAACTGGTACACGACAATGGGACTTGCTGCAATCTTGGTTAGGACACAACCGGGGGATATGCTTTGATAAATTCATAAGATTAGTATGAACCATTATTAAAGGAACAAAGATAAAATAAAATAATGATTCACATAAGAATATATAGTCATGGATAAGCTAGATTTTAAACTATGGGATCACAAGTTAGGATATACTTTTTTTCTACCTGTTTATCCTTCTATGATTAAAATTTCCTTTTCATGATTATTGGATAAGTATTTAAGCCCCTAATTATCATTTATTTTCATAGTTAATGGTAGGAAATTGAAGAAAATGTCCCAACAACCAATGTGATAAGAAATGTGACTATTTCCCTATTAATATGATAGAGATAACAAGAGATCAAGTAGAACATATTGTGATTATGCCAAACCCGCTATCAAAAATAAAAAATAATAATTGGTACGTAGTTCAATGCCCAAATTCATCAAGGAAGAAGAAGACAAAGTCTCAATGAAGTTCATCTGAAAATATGATTAGGAGATTAAAATATGATTATTTTTTTAGGAAGACATTCAATATTTTGGGAACCCTTTATGATCGAGGTAAATATATTACTACGGTATTTTCTTTGATGAGTAATGGTTGACTTATATTTTGATGAATTGATGAATTTAAGGTGAACTTATAGTAATTTAGGTTACATGTAGAAATGATTAACCTATCTTGTGGAAAATGTGATTAGGTTAGTTAGTTTTGATGTAAGATGTTAAGAATGGTTGATGTTATTTGGAGATGAATGATAATGTTTATCTTGGAAGACTATATTATCAAATCCATCTTGTATTTAGGTTTAAATCTTACATTGCTTTATTTTGAGGAATTTTATGGATAGTTATTTATGGAATGGTCTATGGTGAACTTTGGTTAGTACCGCGGAAGTTTGAAGATTTAAAGTAGTTTCCCTTTTTATGGGGTTCTTTCTTTTGAAGAGTTGTTTTATGTCACCCTTTCAGTTTTTGGGGTAAATGTTTAAAGATAGATAGTTATTTTTTTGTGGATTACGTGATTCTCAAGAAGATGATTATTGTGCTTTGATGAGACCAAGATGTATTGAATTCTCTTTGTTCGGAGAAACGATTTGTCTTAGTGAAACTTATTAAGGGATGAAACACTACTTGAAGGTAAATATATTTTCTCGTGTTTTTTATCATGTAGTAAATGAATTCCTAAAAATTATTAAAAGGAACGTAAAACAAAATCCTTGTTAATTTATGTTTCCTACTGGGTAATAAAATACCATTTACACACATCATAAGTTTGTGATTTCCATTTTGTTAACTTTCTCCTAATCATGTTTTCAATCACTCTCCCTCAAAACGTAACCCTTTGTTTTCTCCTCCATGTCCACGTTTTCTTACATGGAATCCTAGTATGGGTTAACTAAGGTGACCTTTGTAATTTTTTTTCATTATTTTAAAGTAATAGTTTTACTAACTCCTCTTCTAATGTGGGACTATGAATGAAATTTCCAAGCCCAATTTTAAAAATTGCTTGGACGTAATTTCTTAAGGGGGGAAGAATGTAACGACCCAATATTTTTGAATAAATATTGTTTCCTAATTTTCTGTGTTATTTTTATACTCCACAAAATGGTTACATTTGATAACCTGAGTATAATTAAAATGAGTCTGTTGGGTTTTCGACTGTTATATGACCATTGGCCAATACGACAGTTGGAAACTAAATGTTGAGATTATTGTCTCTAAATACAAGTGATCTTGGTTAATTAATATAGAAAGAAAATTTGATGGCCTCATCCAGTAGTCTCGGGCTAATCAAAGCACATATAACAGAACATGGGAAGGAGGTAGCACCACTGGGCTTTGATCTGGACCAAACCCAAGCTGAACATCATCGTGTGAATCTAGAATGGAATGACCATCACGAGAAGTTCAAACTGATAGAAATTACTACCCGTGCAATGTTGGCCGAGCCGCCCCAAGATTCTATCACTCTAGCACAGCTTACTCTTCGGCCATATGCTGGTGTTATAAGGGCCTATGTAACGAGTCCATAAGAGCCTTGTGTAATCCTTTGACTTAAATAAAAACTGTGATGTCTTCTTATGATGATGTTTGTGAATTTTTAAATGTCTATATTAATATTTTTTTCATATTTTTGTTGAATTATAGAAAAAATGATATTTGAAAAAAATTTATGTAATCCTTAAATAATTAGTTCTGTGTAATGATTTTTAAAAAATGGTCTTCTACAATTCTGTTCAGTACGAAATTTAGAGTCTAATAAGATCAACTAAATTTATGATGAATAGTAACTTAAGAATAGTGATTTTATGATTAGGATTAGTAATGTGACAAAATGGAATTGTAAGCTCACTTACAGAAAGTATTAATATAATCAAGGCACCTTGATTAAGTAATGTGATTCAATAAAATATGTAAATAACTGTTTCATTTATTTTTATTCAATTATTAGTTTTTTCAGGTGAATATTGTATTTTAATAAAAAATGAAATTAAAAAATATTTATAATATTTATTATAAGATTGATTTCATTTTTGAATTCAGACTATCGATATTATGTCACGGTAATTATTGGGGATTTTTCTGAAAAAATGTATTTTTGGTGAATAGTGTATTTATTTAAAAATTAAAATAAAAATATTTAGAAAATTATTTTTATAAAATGGAGTTCATTTTTGAAATCAGAGCATCAATATTTGGTTAAGGTGAAATTTATGGATTTATCTGAGAAAGATGAATTTTCTGTGAATAGTAAAAATGCGGTTTTAGGGTTTCGGTATGTTTCATGACATCATAACCTTGTCATGATGATGTCATCAGATATTTTAAAGGTTGGTCGATTAAACGTGATGAATTATTATATGAGGGATCCCATGTGGCAAAAACCATGGGTAAATACCATGGGGAAGCCCATGGTTTTTCCAAAACCACTATTGTGGTGTCCCTTTAAATTATTAAAGTATCACCTCACCATCCCTATGAATACCCACCTTTTCCTCCTTTAGGATTAACTCCCAACACTCCCCCAACAATTCTCTGGTATTATTACCTCCCAAGGAGACGTCCCATGGGGCCCCCAATCCCTCATGGTCACAACCATTGAGTTTTAAGTGTTACGTTTTAAGATAAGGGATCTTACCTCTCTCTTTCGTTTCAAGTACTCTCTTTTATGTCATTTCTATTAAGCCCCATGTTCATATATTGGGGGTGTTCTTTTATATTAATATTACTGTCCTTTCTTGTTCATATTATGAAATACCCCCTCTTTCTCTCATCATTTCATTTTATGAATGTTTAAGTGGCGCTGTTAGGCAGACGAATTTTTAAGGGATTTTTTCACCCTTCTCATTTTTCAAAGTTCTACATTCATGTCATGTCATTCATGATCCTTTTCATTATGATGGGGTATGATCTATATATCTATCATAAATATCTCCTATTTTAATATGATTAGATTCCCTATTTGATCCCTTAAATTCAATTTTTTGACATTTAAGTGACTTCGTTAGGATACCGAATTTTTAAGGGATTCTTTCACCCTTCTAATTTTTGAATGTTCTAATTTCATGTCAAGTAATTCAAGTTCCTTATCATTATGTTGGGATTTGATCTCTATATCTATCATACTGATCACTTATGTTCATATGATGAGATACACTATTTTATCTTATCGAATAATTTTTTAATGTTTTATGTGACGTCGTTAGGCTGCCAAGTTTTCATAAGAGAAATCATATTTTTTATTTTCCTTCCATGTTTTTCATTTCATACGGTATTTATTTAAAATGTAATTAACATGTTCTTATATCCATTATATTTAGTCCTTATACTATTCTTTGTATCATTTATTAGTGGGTGACCTATGTCCCCTCTCTTTTCAATGTTTACAAAAACCCTGTAACATAGCTGTTATGCTGCAGAATTTCCGTCTCAAAATGTCTCTCTCTTTTTCTCAAATTATATTATTTTATTAAGTGAATACTGAAAGTAATTTCTTCTAAAAATGTATTTACAAATATATCACGATGTTCAATTTTAAATTCTTTGATTTACATACATGAGACCCTCTTTCCTTTTTCTGTCGGTTTAAAGTGCCATAAAGATCATGTCTTTAAAGCAGTTTTTAAAATGTTAGGAATATGAAATGAAACCAATTTCTTTTATGCTATATGGGTTGTTTATGAAATGATTGATGATGATATATGTGTCTCACATAATTATAATGTCAAATTTTAATGGTGCGCCCTGATAGTTCCCCATTGCATTGGGTAATGATGTAACCACTAGAGATTACAATTTTAAGGGTGCACCCTGATAGTGCCCCATTGTATTGGGTAATGATGTAACCACTAGAGGTTACAATTTTAACATTACCTTGGGGTTAACCATGGTAATTTCAAATGACACCTTGGGAATGGACTGTGGTGATATGTTCATGATTGTCTATGTTAATTGTGGTAGCCACATCTTCAAGTTATGAAGCACGTTTTTTTACGATATGCATTCTGATCTCTCTCTCTCTCATGACTTGAAGTTGTTTTTCAGGACTTTTTGATGTATCTCAATATCACATTTAAATTGTTTCTATTGTTTCCTTTACTGGGCTTTATGCTCACCCTTTCCATTAATCTATGCTCCCAGGTTATGAGATGATGTAATGAACTTAGGATGAACAAATGAAGGAGCCTTTCAAGTGTTTAAGAAGAATGTTTTTTTGTCATGTATTAAGTTTCTGGTTTTCAAGACACTAAACCTTAAAAATCCTCAGTTTTATTAATGTAATGATTTTTTATGTGAAAAAATTGCAGGATTCTATAGTTGTATCAAAGGATGGTTTAGTTATTTGTGGAAATTAAGATATGAAATGTATAGGAAGAACCCTCTAGAAAAGTTTAAATATAGGAAATCTTCCTTGTATTTTGGTAAGTATTGAGTAAGGGGTTGCAAAGAAAATACATCCCTGTCTGAATACGTGTAGGTAGAGGTGGCTCTGACACAAATGTACATAGGGGTAAAACATGAAAACACCGCATTGATCTAGACTCGAACGAGAACTGGTACATGACAACGGGCCTTTCTGCACTCTTGGTTACAACACTCCCGGGGGATATGCTTTGGTAAATTCATCAGCATATTATGAACCATTATTAAAGAAACAATGATAAAATAAAATAATGATTCAAATAAGAATATATGATCATGGATAACCTAGATTGGATACTAGGAGATCACAAGTTAGGATATACTTTTCTTCTACAAGTTAATCCTTCTATGATTAAAATTTCCTTTTCATGATTATGGGCTATGTAATTTAGCCCCTAATTATACTTTCTTTTCATATATAATGGTGGGAAATTGACGAACATGTCCCATCAACCAATGTGATAGGAAATGTGACTATTTCCCTATTAATATGATAGAGATAATGAGAGATCCAGTTGAACATATTGTGATTATGCCAAACCAGCTATCAAAAATAACAATTAATAATCGGTACCTAGTTAAATGCCAAAATAAATCACGGAAGAAGAATACAAAGTCTCAATTAAGTTCATATGATAATGTTTATTAGGGGATTAAAAGATTATTATTATTTTTGGAAGATGTTCACTATTTTGGGAACCCTATATGATCGAGGTAAATATATTACTATGGTATTTTCTTTGTCAAGTAAAGGTTGACTTATATTTTTATGAATTGATGAATATAAGTGGAAGTTATTCAGGTTACTTAGGGAAATGATTAAACTATCTTGGGGAATATGTGATTAGGTTAGTTAATTTTATTGTAAGACATTAAGAATGGTTGATGTTTTTTGGAGATGAATGATAATTTTTATCTTGGAAGACTATGTTATCAAATACTTCTTATATTAGGGATTCAATCTTAGTTTGGTTTATTTTGATAAATTTTTAGGATAGTTATTTATGGAATGGTCTATGATGAACTTTGGTTAGTACCGTGGAACTTTGAAGATTTAAAGTAGTTTCTCTTCTTATGGTGTTCATTCTTTTGAGGAGTTGTTTTATCTCACCCTTTATTTTTTTGGGATAAATGTTTAAAGATATATTGTTATTCTATTGTGGATTACATGATTCTCTAGAAGATGATTCTTTTTCTTTGATGAGTCCAAGTAGTTTTGAATGCTGTTTGATTTGAGAAAACATTAGTCTTGGTGAATCTTATTAAGGGATGAAACTCTACATGAACGTAATTATATTTTATCATGTTTTTATATCATGTAGTAAATAAATTCCTAAAAATTATTAATTGGAACATAAAACAAAAACCTTGTTTGTTTAAGTTTTCTACTGGGTAATCAAATACGGTTTACACACATCATCAGTTTGTGATTTCCTTGTGGTTAACTTTTTCCTAATCATGTATTCTATCACTCTCCCTCAGAAGGTGACCCTTTGTTTTCTCATCCATGTCCATGTTTTCATAAATGGAATCCTAGTATGGGTTAACTCGGGTGACCTTTGTACTTCCTTTTATTTCTTTTAATGAAAATGTTTTACTAACTCCTCTTCTGATGTGGGACATTCAATGAAATTTCCATGCCCAATTTTAAAAATTGCGAGGACACAATTTCTTAATGGGGGAAGAATGCAATGACCCTAAATTTTTTAATAAATCTTTTTTCATAATTTTGTGTGTTATTTTTATACTCAAAAAAACAGTTTCATTTGATAACATAAGTATAATTAAAATGAGACCGTTGGGTTTTTGACTATTATATGACCATTGGCCAATATGTCTATTGGAAACTAAATGTTGAGATTGTTGTCTCTAAATACTAGTGATATTGGTTAATTAATATAGAAAGAAGATTTGATGGCTTTATCCAGTAGTCTCAGGCTAATCAATGCCCGTCTAACAGAACATGGGAATGAGTTAGCACCACTGGGCTTTGCTCTGTACCAAACCCAAGCCGAACTACATCGTGTGAAGCTAGAACGGAATTGCCTTTGCGATAAGTTAAAAATGATTGAAATTACTTCCCATGCAATGTTGGCCAAACCACCCTAGGATTCTATCACCCTAGAACACCTTACACATCGGTCCTATGATGGTGTTATAAGGAGTTATGTAATGAGACCATAACAGCCTTGTGTAATCCTTTGACATAAATAAAAATAATGATTTCTTCTTATGATGAAGTTTGTGAATTTTCAAATGTCTGGATAAATGCAGTATGCATATTTTTGTTGAATTCTAGAAAAATAAATATTTGAAAAAAATCCATGTAAACCATAAATAATTAGTTGTGTAATGATTTTCAAAAAATGGTCTTCTACAATTATGTTCAGTACGAAATTTAGATTCTAATAAGATCAAATAAGTAAATAATTCTTTTATTTATTTTTATTTAAGTATTAGTTTTTTCAGGTCAATAGTGTTTTTTATTTATATATTAAATTAAAAAAGTATTAATTTTTTTATAATATTGATTTCAATTTTGAACTCAGAACGTTGATATTATGTTACGGTAATTTTTGAGGATTATTCTGAAAAAAATGAATTTTTAGTGAATAGTGTATTTATTTAAAAATAAAATTAAAAATATTTAGAAAATTATTTTTATAAAATGGAGTTCATTTTTGAAATCAGAGCTTCAATAATTGGTTTAGGTGGAATTTTGGAATTTATCTGAGAATGTTGAATTTTTGTGAATAGTAAAAATATGGTTTTAGGGTTTCAGTATGTTTAATGACATCTTAACTATGTCACGATTATTTCATGTGATATTTTAATGTTTGGATGACCAAAGTCGATGAATTATTGTATGAAGGGTCCCATGTGGCCAATACCATGGGCAAATACATCGGGCATGCCCATGGTTTTTCCAAAATAACTAGTGAGGTGTGCCTTTAAATTATGAAAGTATCACCTCTCCTTCCCAATAAATACCGACCCTTTTATCCTTTAGTATACACTCCCAACACTACTCAGGAAATGAAATGGTCTCATTACCTCCCAAATAGTGCTCCCAATGTTCTCCCAAGCCCTCATGGTCCCAACTATTGAGTTTTAAGAGTTACGTTTTAAGGTATAGGATCTTACCTCTCTCTTTCATTTCAAGTACTCTCTTTTTTGTCATTTATTTTAAGCCCCATGATATTTTGTTGGGGGTGTTCTTTTATATTCTTATTACCATACTTTTCATTTTCATAGGATGAGAGACCCACTCTTTATCTCATCATTTAATTTTATGAATGTTTAAGTGGCACCGTTAGGCTGCCGAATTTTTTAGGATTCTTTCACCCTTCTAATTTTTCAAAGTTCTACTTTCATGTCATGTTTTTCAAGTTCCTTTTCATTATGTTGGTGTATGATCTCTATATCTATAATACTGATATTTTATATTCATATTATGAGAGACCCTATTTGATTCCTTCAATTCAATTTTTTGATGTTTAAGTGACGTCGTTAGGCTGTATAATTTTTAAGGGATTCATTCACACTTCTCATTTTTCAAAGTTCTAATTTCATGTCAAATATTTCATGTTCCTTTTTATTATGTTGGGGTATGATCTCTATATATATCATACTGATATCATATTTTCATATGATGAGATACCCTATTTGATCTCATCAAATCATTTTCTGATGTTTTAAGTGACGCCGTTAGGCTGCCGAGTTTTAATAAGAGAAATCTTATTTTTTGTTTTCCTTCCATTTTTTTCATTTCATATGGTATGTCTTTCAAATGTCATTACAATGTTCTTATATCAATTATACACATTCCCTCTACTGTTAATTGTATCATTTATTAGTGGGTGACCTATGTCCCCTCTCTTCTCAATGTTGTCAAAAACCCTGTAACATAGCTGTTATGCTGCAGAATTTCCGTCTCAAAACGTCTCTCTCTTTTTCTCAAATTATATTATTTTATTAAGTTAATACTCAAATCTCATTCTTCTAAATGTTTATTCACACCTATATCATGATGTTCTATTTTAAATTCTGGGATTTACATACATGAGACCCTCTTTCTTTTTTCTGTGGGTTTAAAGTGACATAAAGATCATGTCCTTAAAGCAGTTTTTTGAATGTTATGAATATGAAACGAAAACCATTTCTTTTATGCTATATGGGTTTTTAATGAAATGATTGATTATTATATATTTGGCTCACATGATAATAAATACAAATTTTATGGGTGCGCCCGGATAGCGCCCCATTGCCTTGGGTAATGTTGTAACCACTAGGGATTAAAATTTTAAGTGTGCGCCCTGATAGCGCCCCATTGCATCGAGTGATGTTTTAACCACTAGAGATTACAATTTTAACGATACCTTTGGGTTTACCTTGGTAATTTGAAATGAAACCTTGGGGATGGACCTTGGTGATATGTTCATTATTTTTTATGTTAAATGTTGTAGCCACATCTTCATGTTATGAAGCACGTTTTTTATGACATGCCTCCAGCTCTCTCTCTCATGCCTTAATGTTGTTTTTCATGAATTTTTGATGTATCTCAAGAACACATCTAAATTGTTACTATTGTTTCCTTTACTGGGCCTTATGCTCAAAATTTCCTTTGATGTATGCTCCCAGGTTATGTGATGCTGTAATAGACTTAGGATGAACAAATGAAGGAGCCCTACAAGTGTTTAAGAAGAATTTTTTTGTCCTGTATTATGTTCCTGGTTTCCAAGGCACTAAACATAAATGATCCTCGGTTTTGATCAATGTAATGAATGTTTATGTGATAAAATGAGAGGATTCTATACCTACACACTTCATTCAAGGACTATAACATCCTGACCATACTAGGGAAAAAGTTTTTCCCAAATGAAGCTTTCCACTAGAACATAAACCTAGAGAAGGGTCACTCATACCTCACCCAATCACCTTTACTATCTTAGCTAGGACCACCTTTGACTGGCTTGTCCTAGAACACCCACCTAGCATTGAGGTCATTTCTATAATTTTGTTTGAATTCCATCATCACAGCACTACAACCCTCTAGACTATCATCATCTTCACCAATGACATGTCACTACAAAACATGGCCATTGTTCACTCAACTTCGCGACCTTAAAAATTAAAATAATGGAAAATTACCCGAGTCTAACCCAAAACATTGTTGGATTAATAGAACCCAACCTCTCTTTCCACAACACATCATCATATTCATCCACAACCACCCAAAACTCAGCAAAAATATCAAAAGCTTCTCTTGAAACAACCCTAAGATCAAGCCAACACTTGGTTCATTTTTCACCACATCCATTTCTAACATGCCTCTCCAATGAACATGACACGCTCCTCACTGGTTCCTCAATGCAACCCCAGTGCCACAACGTCATCACAATGTTATCTTTCCAGAATCCAAGGCAGAATTATCACTACCCACCTTAGAGTATCATTACCATTTCTCACCATGATGGATTCCAACCACATCATCTTAAAACTGATCACAAACTGAACCCCAAACATAGACGGGCCCCCATCCATTTTCCCAAAACAAGAAACGAGCATTGCCCAATGACCATTTCTGGCTTCTATAAACTGTAGCCACAACATTTTTTGATATTTGGTATATCCTGGGGACCTCACCCAAAACCATAGTCGGTGCACATTCCATCATCAAAATCCACATAGTACGTTTCCAGAAGTGTAAACCCCATGATGTCCCTCATTAAACCAAACACCTTCATGTCGCTTGGCATGAGAATGAGCTTCTCAACATACATGGGATGATGATCAGATGATTGGAATGTCTGTCACTAGATGAGGTATGCTAATAAGTCATCCAAAAAAACACCACATTCATATTCATTTCTGATTCCATGCTATGGGACACCATGACCTCCCAGGAATCTCATGCTTCCCTGTCGAACATGTCATATCTACACATAAACATCACCACTCAAGTGTGATTTCCCACCAGGTTTTTCCATAGCTCCACAACCAAACCACTCATACGTACATGTTCATCCACATGTCCCCCCATACCTCTAGTGTCTCCATCGAGATAAAGTATATTACCACCCATTATCCACACTTTTCATTTCTACTCAAAACAACTTCGGGACCCCCATTATTCCTCACCCGACCAGGTGAGTAAGGAATCTATACTATTAAAGCCTTCGAAAAAACCTTAACACTTATCACAAAAACTAATTCCCCCCATCTGATAGAACCAAGCTCAACTATACCATAAACCTTCCCTCTTATCCCCCAAGGCCAATCATATTCCATGGAACACTCTGAGTCCCACTATTAATGTCCAACCCATTTAAATGTGTGACACACACCAAAAATCACTAGATACTCTATTAACCTCTCTCATAGGTCACCATGAATGTTGAATGAATAAAACTTCCTAAACTGGAGTCACAACCAAGAAATTCCATTATCCATTTCTCAAAACCAAAGTTATAATGACATGAACCAAGAATGGGGTGTGAATGGAACTCTCACTCCCATCCCAATGAATAATGTATCTATAACACCAAACAACCATTCATTCTATGTTCCACACCAATAGTGCACATATTCATCTGAATCATGAACAAAAAATCTTTTTTAGTATTCAAAATGCAACTCGAATGGTCTCTACTCACAAGGCCACCAAGACCCAGCCACCATCCTTAGGGTCAAACATGCACTTCAGATAGTCTCGCTCCACGAGAGTTTCCTCACTCACATTACCAAAAACCTTATCACTCCCAAATAAAACATCCATACCAAGGGATCCCTAAACACACCACCTAGGCTATATAACTACATTTCATGCCCCACAATTCCAATCCAAAATTCAAAAACTAGAGAACTCTCACTGCACCAAACCACACAAACAATGGTCAAACATGAAACACAATGGATACCCACCATTAAACTCAAACATTCTCATTTTAATATTATCATTCACTCGATACTTCGATGAATGACAAATAGGATTTGACCATAGATAGAAAATGTCTCATGCTATTAACCATAAACAACATATTCTCTATGATCTATCCCAACAGTCATCATCACACATTGAACACCACCCTCTACCATACCTAACTCAGGTCATGGTCCACATAGGGTAACAAATTTACTTAATCACAAGTCTTTCATAATCACCTATTTAAACAAATTCATTTTTTTTCATACAGTTCCTTCCCTCTTAGGCACATTTCAAATTTGAAATCCTCTTAAAATGATTGTTTTAACTCATTTACAACCTTCATTAGTCAAAATACATTAACAATTTGTTACAATATTTATGAACACCTTTTCTTTTATACAACAAAAAAAACTTTACAATTTATCATAACCCAAAACATTAACCTGGTCACAACATTTCATTATACATGATATTCATTATATATTAAGTTGTATTTTTTTCACCCACATTCATTACCATTATTAACATTCATTTTCTTCTTATTTATCAAGGAAGTAAAATTCATTCCGCTCCCTATGCCCCACACACCCATCCCATGTGTGTTCTTTATATGATACATGCCACCTATATACCGAGGGGCCTAAAATGTTGCATGAATGCACAAACTCAAGCCCTTATGTTCATGTGAAAAATATCATAAATCAGTCAAATTATACATAATGTGCATCACCCAATTGTGAAATATCATTCAATTGTTATAACTCACATTATGAATAAAAATTCCCAACCAGGGTGTCTTTGGTTTTCCCTCATACATGGGTTAGCTACTCTTAAGCATGTGCTCATTACCAAGTCCTAAAACATAATAATATTTTGTATACCATCTCCAACCAGTAATAAATAGAAAATAACTCATCTAATACCAATTTGTAACATCCTCGACCCAAGATCCACATAATCAGTGCTCTGTTCTGGTTCATCACATAACCTTAAGAACGCCTCCCTATACTCCATAGGTTTCCAACTAGCAGCGAGGGTCCAATAAGCCACATGGGTAGACTATACCCTCTTTATCAGAGTATTTCACAATAGAACACAATATAAATTGCTGAAACAATAATAATAACCAATAAACATGCATAACGAAGCAATTCACAAGATGAGGTACAAAAAAAACAAAATACAATAATGTCATGTCATACTAGTAGTGCAGGTGAATAAAATCCAAAATAAAACAAACATTTCAAACTCCCAACAGGCTCTAAATCTAATTATGGATTCTTTTCCTAGAACATCCCATGCCCAACTCAACATCATAGTCTAGCACCTCAGCCCTTTGTCCGAAACAGAAACCGAGAGATATTCTCGGGTACCCAATAGCGGCCCAAGCAGTGTGTGAGTACAAAAAATAGTATGCCACCACAAACTATGTCTTCAAAATATCTAGTCTAACAGATTGAGATTTAAAGTACAAAATAAATAATAAATATGCATTGGAAAATTTAGTTTCCATTAGGTAAAAAAATAATTTAATTCCGGACAATCATTAATCCATATTCCATTTCATATATCATCTTCATTACATAAGCTATATCGATTAAATATTCCATTGGTTAGGCATATTTATCATCTCCACAAGGGTATAATATAATCAATCACAATGAATTGGGAAAAGAAATCATGCCCCTATCTCACTTCTGATCCCCATATCACATAAACACATTATCTTCACCTCAAAGCCTCAGTCCGGTTGGAATGATACCATTCCGGTAATAAAGCCTATATTAACATCCCTAACCCATGCATTTTGGTGTGGAGTTTAGAGCCTATGTCTAACTCGACCTGTCGGGGTAGAACATCATGTCAATACCCCCACTCTTCAAATCCATGTGCACATGCTATTTATCGTTAAACACAACCATAGCATAACGAAACATAGAATAACAAAAGCCATTGGAAATTATCTATCACAATTCATAATAAACAACATGGGAATTAATATTATTCCATAACCCATTAACACTACCAATTAAAATTCATATCCATTTATCCAAATTCCCTTTTCCTGTGCCTTAACCCATTATGTGAATTCTATAACCCCAATTCGTTATCAAAATTCATCATTTACCATTCATTATCCCATTTATCCCATTTACAATTTCAGAAGCATTTACCCACAAATGCATTTCTAGAAAATCCTCGTATCACATACCCCAGTACCTTTATTACATTCAACCATTTAGGTGTACCACCTAATTCTCTTGTATTAACCAATTACCAAAATTCTGCCATTACATTATTACATCTCATTAACAGATTGCACATTTTCCATTCCATTATAGATTTTCAGGTTAACCATTTAATATTCCCTAATCCCCTTAGTCATTTCTAACCAAAATTTGTGAAACAATCAGAATAAACACTTTCAACCCATTTACCCATTTTTATGTCATTCCAACAACACCTTATGCCTTTATTACCCTAGGAATATTTATCAGTATTTCATTTTAAACACAATCAATCATTTCAACATATTCAACATGGGTTCCACATCATTTTTGGCTACCCCTAAGACAACCCTACAACACTATTGGTCGGGGTTTGCCAGCGCACACCATGGGAGGCCCTAAATGGTCACATGATAATAAATGCATCCCATAATGATTGTGAGGGTTTTAATTGGTCACGTAGACACTAATTTATATCTAACACCTCAATAGAACTAAGAACACAAAATAGGAAAACCCAAACACCAACTAACCTGAACAAATCCAACATAAAACAATGGGATAATACTTGTACACCACCTACCTAGATTCCATTGATTAACGAACTCTTAATATTGTCCTTGGATTTGGATTCAACCACCCCTTGAATTCTCAACCTAGATGTCATCAAAAAAATGAGAGTTTTAGGGTTTTATATGGATATGATAGGATGATTCAAACCCTATACTTAAAGGAGAATCAAGAGGAGGATTAAGCTTATACGAATCATCAATCTGCAACCAACAGCATCCAAAACAGAAAAGAAATGAGAGAGATCGCAATCAGGTAGCTCTTGAGCTTCTTGGGGCCTCACTAGGTATGTAGAGGGTGAAATAGAGGAATAAACTATGTATGGTTTTAAAATCATGGGGTTGAGTTTTTGTAAATTTTTAAAAGATTTTGAGCCGCATGGTTTACAAGAATGGTTTGGAAATCCATGGGAAACATTGCAGAAGCTACTATGCATGAGAGGCCAGCCCACATGGATTAGTAGAAATCCTGAACATCATTCCCTAACCATGTGATAATTGTGATCTATCAACTATCTGAGTATGGTTGGTCTGCACAGTTTCCCTCAACCAGGTGTTGACTGTGTGTCTAAGACTACTTGGCCTAATGGCTTTTGTCTTCGCACCGTAATCCCCTGAGGAACCCCTAAACATTCTCATAAACTTTGGGAAACTATTTTTTATCCAAAATAAGAAACCCAAAAAAGAAAAAGAACAAAACATACCTTAATAAAATCTAAGATCATTCATATTATTTTATTCTATAATAACCATTTTGGGATTGGTTAACATCTAAAGACAAGGGAAATATATAGTTCATGTTTTGTGGATTATGTGATTTTCTAGATGTTTATTATAGAACATCTAGGGTGATAAAGTCATCTTGAGTACTCATCTATTGGAGAAATGATGAGATTTTGTTTAAATTTACTAAAGGGTGAAACTCTATTTTAATTTTATGTATATTTCTGTATGTTCATATTCAATTTAAAAAATTAATTCTACAAAAATATGAAAAGAACCATAAAAAATGATTTTCATTAACATTTATTTTTGGGTAATCAAAGACCATATAAGTAATTACATGTTTATGGTATTCTTTTTGTTAACATTCTATAGATCATGTTTTCTATCACTCTTCATCAAAACATGATGGTCATTTTCTCTTCTATATCCATGTTTCTAGACATGGATTAATAGTATAAGCTGTCATGGGAGATATTTGTACATACCATTATTTATGTTAAACTGATATTTTTATTTTCTTATTTTCTGATGTGGGATATTCAATAAATATTAAATGCCAAATTCTAAAATTGCGACGAAGCAACTTCCAAAAGGGATAAAGGATGTAACGACCCAGGTATAAATAGAATAATAAAATTTCATATCTATTAATATTTATGAATAAGATATTATTTTTATATTAAGGACTAGACATCGTCTAATATCACACTCAAAGTTCAACAATAGGTTCCTTTGATATCTTCTATTCCCCAAAACATTGAGTTATACCAAAAAATTATAATAATATTTTTATATATAATGGTAGTTAACACCAATCCATTGTATTGGTTGGAATGACCATAACTAACATAAATATAATTATTATAGGTTTTTAAATTTATCCAATAAATTTTTGAGGCTTTAAATAAGAATGATTCAGATTTTAAGAAAGAAATACTCTAATATTTTAAAAAGGCAGTTTTACCGCATTTTGAAGGTGAACACTTTTAAAATATATTTTTTATCACATTAATATGTTATATTTGGGAAAAAAATTGTTATTTAGAATAAGGAATTGAAAATTTAAATAGTATGAAATATTTTTATTTTTCTAATAATGTTCATTTTTTAATGAATAGTTAAAATACTGTATTTTAAATGAAAACTGCCATTTCATCTAATTTATTTATATTGTTAGATTGTAATTTTAAATGAATTTAAATTATAATTTGATTATATTTTTACCATTTAATCCTTTTATTGTCATTTTATGTAATTTTACATTTTAATTGGACAAAAACACATGTCAATCGTTTGATAGTTATTACTTATTAAAAACTCAGTTTTGGATTTGATGTTGAGCATTAACTTCCAATTAATTGCTAAAACATCTATGTTTTGATGTTACAGAAATTTATTACAAATTTGGAATAAATAATTCTATGTTCTTTAACTAGTATCATTTTATTATTAGACATTATAAATAGTAACTTCATTTTTAATTTTATTTACATTTGTTAAAGGATATGTCTAGTAAAAAAGGGTACATAAGTAATATTATAATAATATAAAACTACCATAAAATGTGTCTTAATCCTAATGGATTATATATGTATTACCATGGGAATCCTTAGGTCTATTTTTAGGACCCATGAAGCTATATTGATGTGAAAATTACATTTTTTAATAATTAATTTAATCTAAAGAAAAATATACCACAAACAAGTAATTTTTACTAAAATATTTATTATATCGAGTGATATGAGTGAGATATTCATCTATATATATTTATTATAAATCTAAAAACATTTCAACATCATGTTATATTATTTATTATTTGTAGACATCAAATAAATAAATTTATTTATGACACAATAATGATTCAATGATCCCCTTATTAATGAAATATTTAGATAAATGTAATTATAAATATTAAATTAAATTTATTTTGAATATTTTTATTCCACACACAAATTATATAGATGAGTGTGACGTTTTAGGTTTTAATTAAGGAATTATTCTCAAAATAATCACATTTTTAAGGATTTTTCAAATGATATGATATAAATAATATAAATATTGATGTAATCATTTTTTTTAAAATACTATTTAATTATATAATATAACAGTCCTAAAAATTATATATTTTTCCAAATGACTTATATAATGTTTTACATGCCATTAATGAATGATTTGAGGTTATATTGGAATTTTTCAGTTAATATATTTACCATATAATATTAATATACAAGAAGACATGATAAAAGAAAAATTAGTTAACTAAGGGTTAAAGATATTAGATAACTTAAACTTTCTATTCTAGACTACTCTAAAACCTATTAGTGTTGCATTTTTTTACAAAAAAAACATCTTATCTTAGAAATAAATGACTTTGGAACATTTTTAAATAGAAAATAGTTTCACAAAAAAATAATACTTCAAAAAATTCTTAATGTGCCTCTACTCCCTCTTAAAAAAAGTCATTACCCCATCCCATTCATTCAAAACTCTAAATTACCTTGGAACATCCACCCTATTCGCAAATAATATTCCAACATCATAATGTTCCTACTAGAATAATTAACCTATTAATATGGAAACAAAATAATGCCTTCTGTCTCAAATCAAAGGGAGTTACAACTTTTAAGAGGTCACTTCCTCTCTGATGTTCCTTTACATTATTTTACTTCATCAATACCTATAATATTCATTTTAACTTCTTACATAACAACACCAATATCCTGAATATAATTGTATGTTTTTAGGAGAATTATTATAACTACACATACACAATCCTCCATCTAATAAATATGATCATACTATTTCTGTGGAATACGAACAACTTACTAACAGAACGATGATTTTTCAATTTTTCTTTACCATCAGTAATGGTAGAAATTATGATGTAATTATATTTATATATGATATATATTGTATATATTTTCTCTAAGCTTTTGTTTTATTTTTCAAATCTTACCTTTTTTTCCCATAATTGGTATATACGATAATTTCATTTCCGGAAGTGCGGACTACCTGCCCTCGAAGTGATACGACTCCCAAATGACACACATGGAACGTATAAAATATGGAGTTAATGAAATTATGTAAAATATATAAAATATGATATTATAATGTAATTAATATATGACTGTGTATTATATAGTTTTCATTTCATTAAATATGGAAAAAAATTAAATTATTGTTCATGCGTACGTATGGATTACATTCTTCATAACAGTGCATTTAATTTTTATCTCAAAATATTATAGATTATTATAAATACACATATATAATGGATATGATTAAAATGCCTCCGCAATCCCCTGGCATGATGCGAACCTAGGGTTTCGCCTGGCAGACATCCCTTCCTTCTCCTGCGCATGCTGGCCTTAGTTTTCCTCTCCAGCCATGACCCGACATCCTTCATCCGGCGTTCTCTATGGGTTCTCAAGGCCTCGTCTTTACTCTATGGCAACAAAAAGGTTTTGGTGCTTCTATATTGATTCAGACGGGTCTACAAAATTTTCACTTCATCCCCTCATCATTCAACGATGGATTCATTCCCCTCACCGTGATTCCCCGGTGGAGTTCGATGCTTTTGTTTCTAAAATATTGGGTCTTTCAGGAATATGATTATTACTCCTTGGGTGGACTGGTAGTCATCCCTACCTTTTGATCTGTCTTTAGATCTCAGATCCGATGGTTTTCGTGTATCTATGCGCAGAAGTAAAGGACTCTGAGATTTTCGTGGGCTCCTTCATGCAATGATATCTGATGGATTGGAGGTAAGATTAGGATTTTGATTTTGGGGGGTGCCGATTAATTTTTTCCTGCCGAGGTTCTTTGGATGAAACTTGCTCGGGTTGTGCTACTTGTTCGCCTAGATTGATGAATCTACTACTACATTGAAGGTTTTGGGTTGGATGTTTTTGTTTGCAGTTTCCCATTGGATATAATTTTGGTGCTTGGCTGTTTTGGTTTGTCATGCTTTCTACTTCAATGGTGTTGTTTTCAAGAGTGGAATCATCTTGTTTTGCATGGGTTTTAATGGTGCAACTTGGTTATGTGATGCTATTTTCCTTGGGGATTCTTATTTCTCCCTGTTTCATTTGCTGCGACATTGGATCTTGATGGTGTCGCTGGGTGGGAAGCCTCTCTTGAGGGATGGATCTGTTGACATTCGTCATTCAGCTATTGGTCATCTTCTTGATTGACTTATGGGTGACATTCCATGGGTTGCTCAATGTTGTTGGTCTGATCCTTCATCACATTAGTGAGATTAGGTGAATTCTTTTCATGTTTTTTCTAGGTGGTCATCTCTTTTGAGGGAAAGGTGTGATGGCGCTTTTCATCCTACTCTCCCTCACACATTGCGTTGATTGGAGAGGTTCTCTGACATGTTGTACTACTATCATCGTGAAACTTCTTGACAGAGTGGGTGATTCAACCATTGGACCTTCTTCACGGATGAACCTTTGGCAAGAGGTCCAAACGGCTTGTTAGGGTTTTTATTGTATTTCTATTTCCTTTGATCTTATAATCCCATTTTTCCCTTTTTCATTATATTTCTTTTTGTAATTTTCTATTCTCAGTAATAGGTTCCCTATAATATAGTCATAAATGTTGTTCTTTTCCTTATTTTCAAAAAAATGGGGCTTCAAACCTCAACCTTTCAAAAAGAAAACATATATAATGGATATATATTATATTCATATCATGAATAATATTTTTTATATGTGGTAATTTTTACAACATGGACAATTGGTAATTATATCATGTTTATTTTCGATTCAAGTACAAAATTGTAAATATATGACCGATATTGACTTAAATAATAATATAATTTTAATAACCTTATGATAAGTTATATAAAAAATATAATAACATGTTGATTTATTTGAATAAAGTTGAAATTAACCTATGTTTATTATTTTGGAATATAAAGATAGAACAAGAAAAGTCGGACTCAAGATAAGGGAATCATTCCTAGTCTTTTTTAGTCAAAACATTATTTATGTTATATCATTTAATTGAATTTTTCTAATGATGGGGTATATTCTTCTATATCCTTATTTCTGTACATTTTATGTCCAAGTGATTAGTGGCCCTTTTCTTTCTCATCAACTCATTTTTGTAATTTTTTAGTGACAATGTTACACTATCAAATATACGTAGAGGAATTTCTAAACTCAATTTTGACTCATTGGGTTTTACGTATACCTTATTGATTATAATATGCCACAGTTATGTGTGGAATAACTATTTATTTAATTAATTTTTAATTTCCGCAGACCTTTTTGTGGATGTTCTATTGAAAAAGATTGTCACCCCATTGATAAATTCTTACATTATTTATACAAACATTATTGGGGAAATCATAACATAGTATCCATTAATTGAGTTAAATATCCATGTCATTGATTTTGTATTTCTAATAATATGTATGAAAGAACGCTGATTGATTTCCAATGAATATCCAATTATATATAGTGTATTTATAATTTTCACACATAATTATTTAATTGATTTTTCCATAATCATATGGTATTATCATTATAAGGGATTTTGCCTAAATTTACATTCTATTAAAACTTATTTTTTTTGTTCCCATATCACATTTATAAGGTGTATATATGTCCCATTGGCATATTATATCATTAATTTTCTTTTTCTCATAATATTATATGATTTATTTAATGTTATTCATTAATTATGTTTATTCAATTGTTTATCAACTAGTACAGGATTGATTAAATAAAACATCGCTTTAAATGATTTAATGATTTATTATTCTGAATCATTCTAATTCATGTCCATGTTATCATAATGGGTATAAGGATTTATTAATATGAAAATGAAGGATTGAAATTGTAAATTCCAATTAAATAATGTTTATAATTTATATGGGGTACTTAGATTAAAAAATACTTTTATTAAATGATGTTAATGGTTTTGGAAATTTACATTATATTCAAATATCTTGAATATATTTCTTGTGATTTGTGAGTGAAATGTTGATAATTTCCATATTTTATATATTATGGTAATGTAATGGAATGTGGAAAATTGACAGGTGGTTACATGAAATACCAAATACAGGTGGTTCCGTGATAATCCTAGTCGGGGTGAGACTGATACAGCACTCCAATTCATTAGATTATGGGACATACGTAAATGTTAATGTCTATCCTAAGAAACTTTTATAATACACTATGATGGTTATTCCCAACATAACCGTCTAGGTTGATGTGAATGCTATGATGTATGTATGTTAAGGATTCCAAAATATACCATTATGAATTTTTTATTTCTATGTGTGTTATTCATAAATATTATGATTTGAAGATTTATGTTAATGAAAATATGTTTTATGATTGAAAAGTGTCGTTTCAAAGATTGGAATGTATTGATGGACTAATGTTTTATTTCCATATTTTATAATCATTACATTGAATTTTATGTTAATCCCATCTTTTTGAATTGTTTTTCATTGGGTATAAGGAAGGGTAATAGAAACGAATAATTACAGATGATTTATAATAATAAAATAGTTCTTGTTTTATTTTTAGGAGTTTTATTGGAGTGAAACAATTTGACAGAAAAGAAGGTTCTAATTTTTAATTTTCGAGTTGTAAGGTAATAGTTTGTCCTGATTCTCTAAAACACTAATCCTAAAAGGATTCCCAATGTAGATTTATTGACATACCATAAGATTGTGTAATGATTAATGATTTGGACTTGTAGTTGGTATCAAAGGAAAGGTTTAGAGAACATCTGGGTTTATCAGTCTTCATTAAACACATGGGTAGCCTCTATGTCAACTCATTAAGTTAAATCCTATTATTAAAAAT
The DNA here is from genome assembly GCA_963277665.1 of Viscum album. Lineage (NCBI taxonomy): Eukaryota > Viridiplantae > Streptophyta > Magnoliopsida > Santalales > Viscaceae > Viscum > Viscum album. The sequence continues at coordinate 977,456,639 of OY728139.1, read as the reverse complement.
CTTTCATATGAAGGAATGTTAGTAACAAGGGAAGGAGGCGAATCTCAAACAACATTCCTATCTCTTTTTGATGAAATGTTTGCAATAATTATTGCAATGTCATGTTCGGATGATTGTGAATCTTTTTCTATCATACAACTCACTTGTGTGATGTTTTTTGAGATATCAAACACCTCCACTATACATTGATACCATTGTGACTCATTTTTTGTATTTAATCAAATCATATTTTCTGAATATTCTCATATTTTCACGAATGGAAAATATTATCAAGGTATTTTCTGAATATTCACCATTGATTGAATGTTTCAACACATACTTGGTCTGGAAATTTTGTAAATGGAATGTTTTTTAGATGTTTTAAAATTATATTTCATACATTATTATTTTCAAAAATTATTTTTTTTGAGACCCATATGACCCATATTGTACAAGGTTTATTTGGATAATGGAATAAAATGATTTTGATGGATCTCTAAATCAGTGTAACATTGAATGGAAATTCTATCTATGTGCACAAGTGATGAGGAAACAAGGTGGACACCATGATCATGGTATGATGTTCATTCTTTGGGAATCATATTATTTTCTAATATGGTGGAGGAAAAAATGATAAAATATTTAAGAAATCATGAATTAATATGTTTAGGAAATTAGGTGTTAGGGTGGAAATTATAGTTAAGAGAAAAAAAAATTGAGGTTAAAACATGTTATGGTTATTTTCTAGTTTTATAAATTGTGCCACCCGCGACATGGGTGACAACCCATCACGTCCACATGGTTGTAGGAATCAAACCCACAACCGAAGGGAGGCAACGACGCATAACCTAACACCATCCTACTTGTAGACCGTGGTTGTTATGCCTTAATAATTTTAGCTAATTGTTTTATGCATCATGAATAAGTTGATTTTTGAACATATTTTTTTTAAATGTATATCCTTACAATTGAAAAATGATTTGGTGATTAAGTGATAAATGTTATTCTAAAGGACATTATCTCTCTTTTGGAACACTATATGAATAAGTAATACAAAATACTATGTGATTTAATTTTTGGAGTAATGGTAGAAATAATATTTAGGAAGAATCTATGTTTTATTGTGGACATATGGCTATTAGTGTTATTTATAGAAATGAATAACCTATAATAATGAATATGTGACTAGGTTAATTTCTTTTTTGTATGAGACTTTATGACATATCATTGTTATTTAGGGATAAATGATAAGATTTATTGTGGATGACTATGTTATCAAATACTTCAGAATTTTGGGATTAAATCATAGTTCCTATTATTTTTAAAAAAATTATGAACATTTTTTTATTGAATGTCCTTTGTTGAACTTTTTGTTTTGATTTTTTTATTTTTAGACATTAAATGATAATTATTTTCGAGGGATTATCTGATCTTGTACTAAATATTTTTGTTTTGATTAATATATAAGGATAAGGGAACTATATAGTTCATATCTTTAGTAATATGTGATTCTATAGAAGTTGATTAAAGAACATTAGGTGTGACTAAGGCATCATGGGTATTCATTGTTTTATGAAAATTTGTGTTTTTGATAAAAATTTATTAAAGGAATTAATATCCTATAGATATGTAATTATATTTCCTTATGTTCTTAACCAATCTAATAAATAAATTTGAAAAATAATTAAAATATCATTAAAACAAAAATTTTGTCCATTTTTTCCTACTGGGAAATAAATGACATTTTAACTCATCACATTTTTTAGGGTATCTGGATGTTTACTTTCTCTAGATCATATTTTCTACAACTATCAATCAGTACATCATAGTTATTTTCTCTTCAATATCCGTGTTTAACTACATGTGATCCTAGTATGTGTTATCTCAAGTTTCCACCGTAATTATCTTTCATTCTTTTAAAGAGAAATTTTTATATTGTCTTTTTCCAATGTCGGACTTTAAATTAACGTTCTGAACCCAATATTAAAATGGTGATGATGTAATTTCCAAAACTGTGGAGGAATGTAACGACCTGGTTATTAATAAATTAATAGATTTTCATCTCTATTAATATTTATTAATAAGATATTAATTTTATGTTAATGCAGTAACTCTATCAGATAGAATACTCAAAACCCAACAACGTGTTTCTTTGATATGTTACGTTGCAAACTACTTTGACTAATTGCAAAAACATAATATAATAATATTCTTAGATTAGATGGTACATAACGCCTATCCATTATATTGGAGGGAATGAAAATAACTAACTACAATATGATTATTAAATTTCAAAAAATTTATGCAATAAAATTTAGAGGCTTTAAATTTGAATAAATATGATTTTAAGCATTAAATACTCTAATATTTTTAAAAGGTCCTTTTACCAATTTTTTATGGAGAAACCATTTTAAATATAACTTTTGATACATATATATGTATATAATATTTTTAAAAACTAAATTTTTATTTGATTTGGGACATCAATACTTACATTCGATGATTTGTTTTATTTTTTTGTTAAATTGTAATTTTTAATGAATACTGAAAAATAATTTATTTTAATTCAAATTTCCTTTTCATCTAATTTATTTATATTGTTAAACAATATTTATAATTTGTTTTAAAGTATAATTTGATTATTTTTTATCATTTATTTTTATTATTGACATTGAAATCTATTTAATATTTTAATTGGTCATAACAAAATATCAAACTTTTGATAGTTATTAATTCTTAAGAAACCATCTTTTGGTTTTTAAAATGGGAATTAATTTAAAATTAATTACTAAACTTATATGTTTTGAATTTGGAAAAATGGATTCTATATTTGGAATTAAGTTGACCAAATTGTTTAAATAGGTACATTCTATTTTGTGACATGATGAATAGTAACTTCAATAATTATTGTAATAACCATGGTTAAAGTGTAAATCTAATAAGTAAGGATAGTCCAATAATATTATAATAATATAAAACTACCATAAAATGTGTCTTAATCCTATTGGATGATATATATCTGACTAGGATCATCATAGGGTTGATTTTGTGACCCCGTGGAGCAACATTGATGTGAAAATGACATTTTTTAAGAATTAATTTAATTTAACGAAAAATACAACAGAAACATGTTTATTTTTATAAAAAAAATTATATGGTTAAATATAAGTGATCTAATCACCTACAATTAATCATTGTAAAAATAAAATGATTTCATACATCATTTTATTTTAATTGTAATTTTTAGACATTATATTAATAAATTTATATATGTCACAACGATTATATAGCGATTCAATTATTAATGAATGATTTAAATAAATGATATTATAAATATTAAAATAAATTTATTTTGAAACATTTTAAACTATAAACAAGTATTATGGATTTGTATGACTTTTTATATTTTAAATAGTAATGTTTTTTCAAACAAATAATGTTGTTATGTATTTTTAAAAAGTAATGATATGAATAGTTCAAAAATGACATAAATGAGTTTTTATAACAAATTGTATTTTATTAAATGATATATAAGTAAAAAAATTATAATATTCTGCAAAATGAATTTGATAATGTTGAAAGTGTCACTAATGAACCACTTGAGGTTATATTGTAATTTTATAGGGTCTATATTAACCATACAGTTTGAATATACAAGAAGATATTGTTAGAGTAGAATTTGTTACATAAGGGTTAAAACTAAAATATAAGGTTAATTTTATGGCCTATACTTGTGTGAAAAATATTTTTTGATAGGTTTTCAACAAAAAAATCTTATATTTGAAATAATTTACTCTAAAAACTTTTGATATTGAAAATAATTTTAAAATAAAATAATACTTCAAAACATGCCTAATGTGCCTCTATTCCATTTTATAAAAGGGGATCACCACTACCCATTTAATAATACATCTAAATCCCCTTGTATAATTAATGCACTTCCAAAATTATCTTCAAACATCCCTCTCTTCTTCTTATAAGCCATAACATAGTCATAAGGGAATTCAAGAAAGTCTTTTCGCTCAAATCAAAAATAGTTACACATTTTATGTGCTAGCATATTCTCTAATTCCATTCATATAATGTTTATCTTTACATTAATGAACCACTTGTGGTTATATTTTCATTTTATAGTGTCTATATTAACCATGTAGTATGAATAAAGAAGAAGCCATGGTAAGAGTAAAATTAGTTAACTAAGGGGTAAATTAAATGATATTGTTTAATTTAAGATCTAGATATATCTAAAAACAATTGGTTTTGAGGTTTTATACCAAAAAACATATTATATATTAAATAAATGAATTTGGGTACTTTTTATACTGAAAAAAAAATTTATAATAAAATAATACTTCAAAACATTTCTAATCTGCCCCTCCTCCTTCTAATAAACATGCATCAACCTACCCATTTAATTGCACCTATAATGCCCCATGGATCATCAAAAATCTACCCAAAATAGCTTCCAACATCCCCATGTTCCTCTCGGAATACTTAACTCAAAAAAATGAAATTAATGAATTTGTTTGGATTAATTCATAGGGATTTACATGTTTTAAGAGGTAGTGTCCTCACTAATGTTCCTTTCCAATATTTTACATCTTCACTCCCTATTCCAATATGGTTATTTGATTACATAACAACACAAGTATCATCAATGTTAAAAAAATTTGGTATGATAATTATTGTAAATATTGTTACACAAACCTCTATATAATAGATATGAACATACTGTTTCTATGGACTATGAACTACTGCATCACGAAATGATGATTGTTCAATTTTCCTCTACCAACTATAATAGGCGAGATTATGATGGAAATATATTTATACATGAAATATATTATATTTATCATTCCTTTATACTTTTTTTTATTTTTTAAATCACACCTTTAGGCTTTCCATATTGTGTAAGTAAAATAATTATATTTGAGGATGTGCAAAGTACAACCCCCTCAGACTGATATTACTCATTCATGACATACATATAACATATAAATAATGGAATTAATGATCTTATGTAAAATATATAAAATATGATATTATACAGTATGAATAATATACCTATGTATTATTTAGATTTAGTTCCTTTAAAATTGGAATAAAATTAATGTTTCATTCATGCGTATGTATGATTTACCATCTCAAGAACGTTGAATTTCATTTTTTATCTCCAAATGTTATGGAATCATATAAATCAATTAATAGACATGATATATATTATATTTAAATAATTAATACTTTTCATTATATAAGCGACCTTTCACTACATGGATAATTTGTAATTTTATCATGATTATTTTCGACTCACGTATCGATTATCGACAAAACGGCCGATATGAACATAATTAATTATGTAATTTTAACAACATGATCATATGTAATATAAATAATAAACCCGAAAATATTTCAAATAATTGTTTAAAATATCCATATATTATTATTCAATAATGTAAATAACGAATGAGAAAAGTAAGACTTAATGTAAGGGAACGTTTCACCCTCCATTTTTAGTCAATGACTTCATTTATGTTATGTATTTTAATATTTTTTTGTATTTTGAGATATGGTCTTCTATATAATTTTTTCTATACATTTTATACCCATGTGACGAGAGACCCATTTCAATCTCATCAACTCATTTTATAAATTTTTATGTGACGTCATCAAGATGATGAATTTTCGTAACGGAATTTCTAAACTCAATTTCCACTCATTATGTGTTTGTATACTTCGTTGATTATATTATTCCTAGATTATGTGTGCAATTACTTTTTAGTTATTTAATTTGTAATTTCCAATTCCCTTTGTGTGGATATTATTTTTTAATACAAAATCACCCCATTGATAATTTCTTAACTCATTTATATGAACATTGCGTGGGAAATTTTAACTCAAAATCCATTCATTTAGTTAAATATACATGTTATTGGTTATGTTTTTCCAAGAATGTGTTTGAATAAAATCTTCTTTATATACCATTAATATCCACTTATATTAAGTGTATTTATATTTTTCATAGATAATTATATCATAGATTTATCCTTAATCTTATGATATGATCATTGAAATGGATTTCACCTCAATATACATTCCATTGAGAATTATTTATTGTTATGAAGAAATTCAATTTTGTATGGTGTATATACATCCATTTTTATATTATATCATGAATTTCATTATTCTCATCATATTATATGTTTTTATTAATTCTGTTCATTATTGATTTTCATTCATGTGTTTATCAAGTGGTAAGAGATTCATTAACTAGAACATCATTTTAAATGATTTAATTATTTATTCTTCTAAATCATTATCATTAATTTTCACATTTTTAAAATTATTTTAATGGTTTATTTATATGGACATGAGGGGTTTAATGTGTAAATACCTTTTAAAATATTAAAAGTTTTATGGAATAATTTGATTCAAAAATATCATTATGAAATGTTTTAAATGGTATTGTCCATTTATAGAATATTTTAATATAATGAATTGATTTATTCTGATTAAAGAGTGAAGTATTGATAATTTCCATCTTCTATGTGTTATGATAATGTAATGGTACGTGGACATTTGATGTGTGGTTATGTCAAAAATCAAATATGAGTCGTTCAGTGATAAACCTAGGGTGGGTGAGCCTGAGATAACCCTCCAATGCATTAGGTAAAGTGGCAGAGGTAAACGTTAATTTTCTTCTAATAGATTTAGGGTATATGTAGTGATATGTATTCCTAACATAACTCCATATGTAGCTGTGAAAGCTACACTGTATGTATGTTAAGGATGCCTCAGGTTACCATTATGATTTATGAATTCATTTATTTGTTATTGATAAATCATATGATTTCATGAGGTTTGTTATAGAACTTTTGTTTTATGATGGAAAAGTATGGTATCATTGATTTTTATGTATTGGTAATCTAATGTTTTGTTTCTTTATTTTACAAACCATATAGAGCTTTTTATACTCATCCCTATTTTATTAAATATTTCTCACAGTGTATAAGTAAAGGTTTGTGAAAGGAAGAATTAATGCCAATTTATATCAATAAAATAATTATTGTTTTATTTTAAGGTGTTTTAATTTTATGAAAAAATGGATAGAGTATAAGTGTCTACTTTGTAATTTTTTAGATGTAATGTAATACTTATGGCCTAATTATCTTAAACACTAATCTCAAAAATATCCTCAATGTTAAATTTTGACTTAACTCAATATTATGCAATGTTTTAGGCTGGGGCCTTATAGTTGGTATCAGACGAATGGTTTAGACAAAATTATTGATTATGAGTCTTTATTAATCACATCTGTAGTCATTATGTACATTCATTAAGTTAATCATGTTTTTACAACTCTTTCAGATCATGGAATGTTGGTTAAAAATGGAAGGAGGAGAATATAAAATGAAATTCCAATCACTTACAGATGAAATGCTTGAAATAATATAGGAAAAGTCATGTTTGAATGATATTAATGCTCTTTATAGCATACAACTCACTTGAAAGAAGTTGTTTGAGATATCAAACAAATGAACGATACATTGATAACATTGTGAATCATGGGTTGTATTTAATCAAAAATAATTTTCTCATTATAATCATATTTTCAAAAAAGTTAAATATTATCCGTAGATTTTAAAATATTTTTCATTATCCAAATATTTGGAAGCATATAATGATCTTAAATAAGGTTCTGAAGAAGGATACCGTTGTACAACCTATTTTTATCTTTTTAAAATATAGTTCACGAAAAAATTCTTATAGTATTTTAAAAGGACCATTTATGGAATGTATCAACTCAAACTCGGTCTGACTATTTTATAAATATAATTTTTTATCAGACGGTTTGAAATTATATTGCATACATTTTTATATTCTAAAACTATTTTTTCTGTTAACACCTATATGAAAAAAATTACACGATGATTTTGGATAAATGATGAAACTTATTTTGAAGGAACATTAAATTATTAATAAATTTCAAGGACATTATATCTACGTTAACATGATATCGATGAAACCAGGTTGACACCATAATCATGTTATGATATTATTTTTGTTGGAATTGTTTTATTTTATCATTTGTAGGTGGAAAACATTTCTGATATATATAAGTCTTAAAGAATTAAGATATTTAGGTAATTATGATTTCGGATGAAAATCAGAGGTATTATACAACCACTCTGGATAAAACATGATACATTTATTTTTTTTATTTTTATAAAAATAGACAAACTGTAAGATGGGTGACTAGCTGTCGTGTCCGGTAAGGCCGTGGTAATCAAACCCATATCTGAAGGGAAACAATGGAACATCCCATACCACAAGCCTAAATGATGTCCAAGGTTAGTCTAATTTATAATTTTGATATAAACTATTATATGGATCAAGAATAAATTGATATTAAAACTTATGTCTTATCAAATCGATATCCATATTATTGAATAATGATTTAATAAGTAGGTGATAAATGTTATTTTTGACGATGTTCTCTGTTTTAGGAACACTATATACTTAAGGAAAATAAAATACTATTGGATTAATTTGTGGAGTAATGGTTGAAAAATTATTCTGGAAGAATCTATCTTCTATTGTAAACATATGGCTATTTGGGTTATTTAGGCAAATGATTAACCTATCATAGAGAATATTTCATTAGGTTAATTAAATTTAATTATGAACATTATGAGTATTCTATGTTATTTGGTGAAAAATGTTATTATTTATCATTGATGACAATGTGATAAATTTTTTTTATGTTTGTATTTTTACCATAGATTGGATTATTTAAAAAACATTCAACGGAAAAATGTTTCTTAAATGGTATTTTTGAACATTAGGTATAGTTTTCGTGAATTATATATATTAAAGGATTATTCATTTTGAGGGATTATTTGATCTTGTATTAATGATTATTGTTTTATTTAATGTCTAATTATGTGGGAAAAATATTGTTCAGATTTTGTGGATTATGTGATTTTCAAGATGTTGATTCTAGAACATCATGTCTTACCAAGTCAACGTTATTGGAAATAGATTTTTGAAAAGATGAGTTTGTGGTAGAAATTTATTAAAGGAATAAATTCTACATGAAATGTGTGTATATTTACATTTGTTCTAGTTCAATATCATAAATAAATTACTCATATTAATGAAAAGAACGTTAATAAAATTCCTTTTACTTTTCATACTTGAAAATCAAAGACATTTTTACCCATCACAAGTGTGTGGTTTCCATGTTGTTAATGTTTTGAAGATCTTGTTTTCTATCACTCTCCAATAAAACATGAAGGTTTGTTTCTCATCGATATCCTTGTGTTTATTATAAGGAATCCTAGAATGGGTTGTCTTGGGTGACCATTCTTACATTCATTCCATCTTTTAAAATTATAGTTTTGTTGAATTTTTTTCGATGAGGGACATTCAATGATGTTTCCAAGACCAATTTAAAAATTGTGTGAACGAAATTTCCAAAAGGGGGAATGATGTAATGACCCTGGTATTAATAAAATAAGACATTTTATTATGTATAAATATTTTTGAATAATATATTAATTTTATGTTAAACAATATACTTTGATTGATAGTGTACTCAACACGCAACAACGTTTCTCTTTGAAATCATACATTGCACACCACTTGGAAATATACCAAAAAATAATATAATAATGTCATTATTTTAAATTGTAGTTAATGAATATAAATATTATTTGATGGAATGAATAAATCTAACTACAATATTATTATTAAATGTATATAAATTTTTCTAATAAATTTTACAGGCCTAATATACAAATGAATCTGATTTTAAACAATGAATACACTAATATTTGAAAAATGTCATTTTACTGCCTTTTGATGGAAACCCTCTTTAAATATAATTTTTATCACATATTTGTATGTTCTATTTGGGAAAATAAAATTCTTAGTTAGAATCGGGACATCTATATTTACTTTCAAGGAAATTTTGGTATTTTTCTGATAAATAATGATCATCTTAATGAATATTGAATAATACTTTATTTTAATTTAAAACTTCTCTTTAATCTCATTTATTTATAAAGTAATATTGTTCAATTAACTGGTTTTAAAAATTAATTGGAATATATTTATATCATTAGATATTATAATGATCATTGGAAATAATTTCACATTTTAATTAGACAAAAACAAAGGTTAATATTTTGATAGTTATTACTTTATAAAAACTTGTTTTTTTGACAACTAGAATTAAATTTAATTTAGTTACAGAAACTTTTTTTTGATTTTTGAGAATTGGATTTCATATTTGGAATCAGGAGGTCCAAATTGAGTAAATGGTTATATTTTATTTTTGGAAATTATGATTAGAAACTTTTGTAATTATTTTAACTACCTCGGTTAAAGGGTAAATATAGTAAATAATGGTATAATATTATAATTATAATTTCATAAAACTACCCTAAAAAGTTTACTAATATAATTGGATGATATATGTCCTACCATGGGAATTCTTGTGACAAATTTGAGACTCCATGGAGCCACATTGTTGTTAAAATAGAATTTTCTACGAATTAATTTCATGTAATGAAAAATATAAAATAAATATGTATCTTTAACTAAGACAATTTTTATATGGGGTAATATAAGTGATATATTTGAATATAAAAATTCATTATAATGATAAATCTATTTACTACATCATCGTATTTTATTTATAATTTTTATTGATCAAATAAATTTATTTATTTATGACACAATGATAATGTTGTGATTCCCGTATTAATGTATGATTTAAATAAATGCTATTATATATATTTAAATAAATTTATTTTGAACATTTTTATTCCATAAACAAAATTTATGGATGATTATTAATTTATATATTTTATTTGATGATGGGTTTTTGAATTAATCAAGTTGTAATGGATTTTGAAAAATTCATGATGTGTATATTATAAAAATTGACATAAAAATGTTTTTAAAACAAATACTATTTTATTAAACAATATAACAGTCCTAAAAATATAATATTCTGCAAAATGACTTAGAAAATGTATAAAAGGAAATTAGTAAACTAATATTAGTCTATTGGAATTTGATATTGACTATCCTAAACATATGATAAGAATATACTTGAAGACATTGATAAGAAATAAATTTTTTTAAATAATGGTTGAAGCTAAAATATAATATTTAATTTTCACCTAGACTTCACTAATACCTATTAGTTGAGCGTGTTTCATCTCGAAAACATATTATAATTTATATAAATGACTTTGGGGTCTTTTGAAACTGGAAATTGTTTTATAATAAACAAATAGATCAAACCATTCGAAAAGTGCCCCTCCTCCCTCTTATAGAAGGTCATCACCCCTACCCAGTTAATCAGATCTCTAAAAAACCTTTGATCATAAAAAATCTAGAACATAATCTCCCAATATTAATATATTACTACTAGATGCCTTACATTATGAATATTAAAATTCAATAAATCCTTTTGGCCCAAATTAAATGGAGTTACACATTTTAAGAGGTATCTTCTTCCATAAATTTCATTCCATTACTTTACTTATTCAATCCCTATTAAATTTTTTTATATTATTAAATAAAAAACCTGTATAATCATTATATTAAGATGTTTTTATGAGAATTATTATAACTAAACTTAATAAAACATCCATTTAAAGGATATGAACATGTTGTTTCGGTGGATGGATAATTACAACCTTACGAAAAAATGACTATTCAATTTTTCCCTACAACCTCTAATGGTGGTAATAATGAAGTAGCATTATTTATATATGATATATATTTTATTTATACTGACTCTATGCTTATGAGTTTTTAAGGATACCTTTATGCTTTCCATAATGTGTAAATAAGATAATTTCATTTGGGGATGTGCAGACTACCACCCCATAAATGTGACACGGGTCGTTAAAGCCATAAAATGTTTATTTT